>CADCSX010000001.1:0-1329144 GCA_902805475.1 Entonaema liquescens | reverse complement strand
GTAGAACAATTGGCATTGACACTTCTCGATCTGGTGGGTTTCGGGTCGGCGTTATGTTAAGGAGTGTATTGTTGTCCTTTAACAATGCGACGGCGGTGGCGTATATGCAGGTCTTCAATGGGAGGTATTCTGTCGGACTTTAGGTGATGCCGGTTGCTTGTATCTGGAATTGGACCTGTTCCCTATTGTTTGACGAGGCGATTGCCGTTAGAGAAAGCATCTTAATAATGTTTGGGACGAGCAATGAGAAGAATAAACGGTATTGGTCTGGTAAGATCACAAGAGATAATGTTTATCGGCAAGCCAAATTGAGAAGCTGAGCATGGGCGGGAGCATGAGCTCTGCAATAAGCAAACCGAAAATGGGGGAGCAAGGAAGACATAAAAAGTTTGTTAACGGCTTTTGGAGGGTGGACATGGAAAGAGGAATTGATGGTAAGAGGAAGAAGATGAGCTTCGGTCAAGGTGTACAGGTTTCTAAAGGGGGAAGAGATCGTGAGGAAAACGGGGGTTAACAATTGGAGTGCTTGAAAAGGCCATTTGATAAGAAGGAAGTGGTGAGAAAAAAGGATAGACGAACTGTGAGTGATGATAACGGAGGTTTCCTGAGGGCGCGATGTCCCAAGCTGGATGTCCGCTAATTGTTTGTGTAGGTAGGGAAAGGGAAGAAGATGATGGAGGTTTGGACGATCAACGGGAACCAACCAAAACTTCCGGTGAACCAACCACTGGAACTAACAACAAGGCGGATGTGGCTAAATCCCGACGGAATGCGGCAGACAATGTCGACAAAGAAGGCGCGTCAGGAAAATCATTAGTCAGCGATTGTGGCGCGCTGCACGTGTTCAATCAAGTTGCAACTAACGAGGGATGGATGCGCCGAAGAATGCAATGAAACAATAGTGGGGCTCGAAGTACGACGAATGATAATGACGGCGAACTATGGTTTTGTGTAACGAAAGCCATTAATGCAGCGTTTATAAAATTTCTATTTGGCGGTGATTCTTTACTGCCGTAAGTATACCTTTACACCGCGTAGGTATAATCATATCTACCTCCTACTTTAGTTCGCTACTTCCATCAATATTCCTATTTGCCGTAGTAACGAATCCGGGGAACAAAGAATGCTTATCTCAGGCAACTAAGTACCTGAGAAAACTAGCCCATATCATGGTTTATAGCCGTAGTAGAAACTACCTAGGTACTTTAGCGCACCTAGAGATAGTCGATTCAAAGATTTCAAGTAAAAGAGAACATTAGCGTTTGGCAGCTCTGCATTAGCTCTAGACTATCATGTAGGTACATACCTAATATTCAGACATTGAAGCCACTAGGTTTTAACTTTACAACTCTAAATTCTAACTAGGGATGAACCTAGCATAAAAGTACCATACGTCATTACAATTTTGAGGCTTAATTAAGTCTTATACCACGACGAGTGAATACTACAATTAACATGTTTTCCATAGATTCCAATTAAGTACCTAGACATACTCATTGGGGATAGATACGGAAGGAATAAATAGTTTCTTAATATCGAGTCTATCAGCAATACCCTAGCATAATATACCGACCTCATACGTCCTTCAAGATGACGGCGTACATTCCCCGTCTCAACGCAATACCCTACGATGTGTTCGCAAACCCTGCGGCTTCGATATTGCTGCCCATTGCGCTAGGCACGACCGTAGGCTTCAGCTCTCGACGTACGTTTTCCCCTCTAGTCGACAAGTTACTCGGATATATGCCTCTAACAGAACTACACACAGCGAAACAAACTCAGGCTACATACGTCGCGATGAAGCAACCGCCCTTGCGCCCTCCACCACAGGTGTTCGGCCCTGTGTGGACAGTGCTTTATGGGCTGATGGGTTACGCGGCTCACCGTGTCGTAACAAGATACCCATCTCCCTTTGCCTCTGCAGATGACGTGCGATCTCTGTATTCCATGCAACTCGGCTTGAACCTGCTCTGGATGCCCCTATTTTTCGGGCTACGAAAGCCGGTTCTTGCTTTAGCCAACATTGTATCACTAGTTGGGCTAAACGGCTATTTAACATATCTGTACTTTTCGGTTGACAGCACGGCGGGTTGGTGTCAACTTCCATACATGGCTTGGTTAGGTTTTGCGACATATCTAACAGCCGGCGTCGGATACTTGAACAATTGGGACATTTCCGAATCAACATTGGCGAAGAGGGTATAAACGAATACCTATTGTATGAACTTTGGGTTGTTTCAGGCCAGTCTTTATACTTTGTTTTGGACCCGTGTATCTAGACTTATACTCTCATATAGAAACATCCTTGCTATCGCATTTGAGATATAGGAGGCACCACTCAATAGATCTATGACAATCAATTATAAATGATGACGCCTAAACGCCAACGCCCATCACGTTTGCTCTCTCTATACCTTCTCTATAACACGTCGGTATATATTGGTATATCGCCAGAATATTGCTTGAGGCATGATTCACATCGGCAGATACCGCTTCAGGCCGTCAAATACGATAAAGATGAACGCTGAGCTAGGTGCCGATCGTAGGACTGTGATACCGCATCCGCGATAGAGACCGCGAAGCCCGTGTTGATTCCATAAAGCCTTCCCCTCTTGCCAAAATGTCCTAGGTTGAGTAGAGCGGCCAACTGGAGCGGTCTGCATACGAGACTTGACGGTATCAGCGGGAAAGAACAAGAAATTATAGGACATGCCCGCGGAGGCGCCGGCAACGGCTTGTTGCCACAACGGCAATGCCTCCGTAGCTAAGGCATCCTTCTCCGCTTGCGACGTAGCAGATTTCTCATTGAGAAGATAAAACATTTTCGTTGTGGTCTCTTTAGAACCAAACCAGGCTGCACACCCGCCGGATTCTCGGAGAAATGTACCCATTTGGCCATGCCAGAAACCCTTTATACCCTCGTGTTTATATACGTCTCGGATGACCGACATGATACCGGGGGGTTTCGGCGGTGCCTCATTCGTACTAGTCGATGTGGGCACCTGGATCTTGCATTTGACAAGTTCAATGGGTGTAAGGACGAAAGAGGTGAATGCTCCAGAAAAGGCGCCGGTAAACCAGAGTGCCGAAAGCGGAAGTACTCGATCGCGCGAGAAATATCCCGACGCGTACACCAGTTCGCGCCCTATGCGCTCGAAGAAAAAAAGACTACTCGTTTCAGCCGCGGCTCCGAAAAGCGGCGCACTTATTCCACGATATAGGCCCAGAAAGCCATCGGCTTTAATAGACTGCCGAAAGCAGTCGAGCGGACCAGTATAGCGAAGAGGTAGATGATCTGGTTGAGACTGTAACCGGACCTTGACTGTGTCGAAAGGATATTCGATATATTTGCCTACAATGCCAGCAGTCTAATATTGTTAGAGCGCTCTGAGTTTAGAGATAGGTAGTAACTAGGAATTGACTTACAGATCCGTAAACAATATCTTCTACGGCTTCTAATAAGGCCGACCTTCCATGGATAGGAGTCTGCGAGGGTTTCGCCGCCATTGTCTCTACTTCCGTACTTGCCATATTTCCAGCGTGGAGATCCAAAGTGTGGAGAGGCGCGATATAGGTAGCAAACGCTTAGCCGGAATCCCCGGGTCAGCCTTGTTTACCACGAAGGGCAGTTAATTGCTGGAAATGTGACAGTCACGTATGATAGAAGCAGATGGGAGCGACGAAACCCAGGCCGAGTTTACTGCTAGAACATATCGACACTATCACGGGCGAACGTGGTGAAGTGGAGCTAGTTTTGAGGTCGGCGGCGTTTTTTTCTTTTATAGACATGGAAGACAAGAGTCACCGCTTGTCCCTAAGTGGGTGCGAATTGTCATTATTAAAGTAGCGCCTATCGGACTATTTCGGCAACTAGGTTGAAAAGAAATAAAAGATGAGAGTATTTAAAAGTGGGTGAAAGCAAAATCAACTGCCTAATTGAAAGTCATTATGTACAAGAAGGTGGGAGGTTCCGAGAAGTCTTCGCTCGGTGAAAAAATGTGTTGGAACAACGTCGTATGCAGTAGGCAGTTGTACGAAAGGTTTGTGTCTGGATGCTATGATATGAATAAAAATACAAAAGATTTCCCCTCAGCTACAAATTAAATTAATAGTGAGCTACCTCCAAATATGAAGTAAGCAAAGTCACTTTTACGTGCAGCATGTGTTGGCAATGTCGCGCAGCAAAAAGCTTATTCGGGGTTGAAGCTTGCCCTGTAAAAATTGATTCGGCGTTACATTGACCTATATCGACCTATATATTAGCTTTTCTAGTGCGGGGGAGGGGCTGACAGCTGCTAAGAGGCCTCCTCCCTAACAAACTCAATATACGCACAGCTGTTTATCACTTGCACGTGCATGTGTAAATAAATAAATCCACTCTTTAGTAGTCTTAGGGACCAATCACAAAGCCTACATCAAATCATCAAGCAAAAGAATAATATTCTTATCTTATACTCATGTCGTGAGTATAACACAATTTCATCATGGCAAAGGACAAGAAGGACAAGAAGTCCAAGTCGGACTCCAAAAAGGCAAAGCTTGCCGAAAAGAAGCAGAAGCAGGAAAAGAAAGCTCAGAAGAAAGAAAAGGTCAAGGCATCAAAGGTTGAAGGAAGCGATGCCGAGGATGTCGATCTAGATGCGGTTCTTGCTGAATATAAGAAAGCTCAAGAGGAGTTTGTTAAGGTCACAGAGACTGTCTCTGAATCTCCTCCTAAACCTCGGTTGTCCTCGACTTTCTTAGCTTCCCCTTCAAATAGCAACCAGCTATTATTATTTGGCGGGGAGACATGGAATGGAGCCCTCGCGAATTTCTTCAATGATCTCAATATATACTACACAGATAGGGATGAATGGCATTGTGTAACTTCACCGAATGCACCTCTTCCCCGATCTGGTCATGCTTGGTGTAGAGGAGGAAACCAAAAAGACTCGGTCTTCTTATTTGGCGGGGAGTTTAGTAGGTTCGTTATATAATAATACTTCTTTGTCTTACACAAGTGTTATTATCTATCGGATCTCATACTGACGTTACACTATAACATATAGCCCTAAGCAAGGTACATTCTATCATTATAATGACTTCTGGCGACTTGAGCCCAACACTCGGGAATGGTCCCGTATAGAAACCAAGGGCAAGACCCCTCCGGCAAGAAGCGGTCATCGTATGACTTACTATAAGAATTATATTATCCTCTTCGGTGGTATGTATTTACTTTCATGAGCTGATATCGCATTTCAAGTGTGCGTGTACGCTAATATACGGTTAAAAGGCTTCCAAGATACTTCTAACCAGACGAAATATCTAAGCGACCTTTGGCTTTACGATACCCAGGTCAGTGACTTCCTTTCATGGTTCGTATCGTGAGCTTGGTACTAATGCTTGCTATAGAATTTCGTCTGGCATAATCCTACGCTCCCACCAGCGCAGCTCAAACCAGACGCCAGATCGTCTTTCACTTTCCTCCCCCATGAGCAAGGTGCTGTGTTATTTGGTGGTTACTCTAGAGTAAAGACAACTATATCGGCAAACAAGTCGGCTAAGGGCACATCGCAAGGGCAAAGAAACATTCTTAAACCCTTGGTACACGAGGATTGCTTCTTTCTGCGAATAACTCAGCCCCCTGCAGATTCCCCGCCGAATACGCCACCAAACGTAAGGTGGGAGAAGCGGAAAAAGCCAGCAAACACTCCCGTCCCGGCTCGTGCCGGATCAACTATGACCTACCACAAGGGACGTGGTATTCTTTTTGGGGGTGTTCACGATGTTGAGCAGAGCGAGGAGGGCATGGACAGCGAGTTCTTCAATCAGCTCTACGCATGGAACATAGAAAGGAACAGATTCTTTCCATTAACATTACGCAAACCAAGGGCGCAAAAGAAAGCCCCCGCGTCGGAGCAGAGGGTTGGCCGACGCGGCAGAGCACAAGCAAACGAGGAGGAATTGCTGAAGCAGCTTGCGGCTTTACAAGCTGGGTCCTCGGTAGAAGATGCGGACGATATGGACATCGATTTAAAGATTGAACAGGATCCAGAAGGACCAGAAAACCCAGCACGAGAGATGCCGGTATCTATGGAATTTCCACACCCACGTTTTAATGCTCAATTGGCAGTACAGGACGATATATTGTATATCTATGGTGGCACCTATGAGGCCAAAGACCGGGAGTTTACATTTGACGATTTATACGCTATCGATCTTGGCAAGATGGATGGCTGCAAGCAAATCTTCAAGAGAGAAGATGATACATGGGTCGTAAGGATTTCCATTTCCATTTCAATTTTAGTTGCTTTGATCTAACATTAGTACTTAGGGCTCCGACGATGAGGATGAAGACGAAGATGAAGACGAGGAGGATGATGAAGACGAAGAGGACGAGGAAGACGACGTTGAAATGCCCGATGAAGAACCCGAAACCCTCATATCACCAAGTAAGCGCAAGAAGAAGTATATAGATGAGGTATCTATAGCCGATACAGCATCTACTGTAGGCTCTACTGTAGGCTCTTCAATAGGAGACGACGAGTCAGAAGCCGACACGGTTGCAACTACAGTTGATGATGGATTGCCGCATCCACGGGTATGTATCTCTGCAGGATCTCATTTCGAAACATATCACTGACTTTGTATAGCCGTTTGAGTCCAGAAGGGACTTCTTCGTCCGGACTTCTAATGAGTGGCAAGAAATCCTCATGACGAGCTTAAGATGGAAAGGCATTCAACCCGAAACTCTCACAATCAAGGAGATTAAGACCAAGGCATTTGAGCTTAGCGAAGAAAAGTGGTGGGATTGTCGTGAGGAGATCAGTGCTCTCGAAGACGAACAGGAAGCTGCTGGTATTGGTGAGGTTGTGTCGCTGGCTGATAAAGGCGACTCAGGGGCTGGCGGCGCCGGACGAAGAAGATGATGCATCCTGTTTTGCGCCTAGGAAAAGGCTCTGCGCATATATACCAGTACATAAAGAACACACGAGCGAAATGATTCGATTATAAAAGTTGCATCTGAGCTATCAGGAAATATTCGAGCTATAAGCGAGGAATCATAGCGTTGATAGAGATCAATCCTAAAGTCACTTGAGAATTCAGCAAACGTGAGATCCGCTCACTACATGAGACCTTTTATTAATATCAAGCATTTTTATTTCAAGTTGCTTTTGGGTTCATAGCATATAAGAGAATTAAGTAAACTCTCAGAGTCTTAAAAAAATCACAGGTGAAGGTGTACCCCGGAGTACCCAATCCACGTGCTAAGCAGTGGCGATGATAGTGGGGCTAATGAGATGTTCTGCCTGTAACTCTGATAAGATGTCCCCTATAACCTCCTAAACCTCATAACCGCCGCCTCGCTTCCACATTACAAGGTAGGGAACGGTCGAATCATTTATTTGGCTACTTCTCGGTTTCATCTTCAGAAGCTTTTCACTAGACCAATTTGTCTTGGCCCATCTATCACCACGAGGAAGCTATGCAGAGTGAAATTGCTATGATTGACCTTAAATGACTTCACCTTTTAAGTCACCGTTTTAATAGGCGACGCCACTCGTATACGGTATTCCATATACGCGTCAAACAATCAGCAAAATCACTACTGTCAAATTCTACATTTTACTTAAACGGCGTATTGCGATGCCTCTCGGGTTCGAGAGAATTAATGCGAGAAAATCGCAGCCAAACGACCATATCGTCTTCATTAAACCCTTAGAAGGCCCTGATAAAGAGATCGCGCAGCAGTTTTTAGAACGTATTGCAGCACAATGTCGTAAGTGCTCCCCTGAACTGCCTTCAATTCTATACATACAGTATCACATTGATTTAAACACAAACCCATTTGCTGACTTCTGACAGTACCAATTATGCGGGAGCATCATATCTCGGTTGTGTCTTTAGAAGAATACGAGCCAAATTGGGAGTTTGTTGGTCGTAATTTCAATGCAGGAGAAGTCATACAATTGGTGTTGAAGTCACTTTCTACTAGGCGATGGCTACCATTCAACTACGTCCAGATGGTGATGATGCATGAGTATGTCCGTGTCTAAGATCATATCTCTGTTTAATGCTAATAAAATCTTGACTAGACTGGCTCATTGCAAGCAAATGAACCATTCTAAGGCATTTTGGGCTGTCAGAAATAACTACGCAGACCAGATGAGAACCTTGTGGTCAAAGAATTACACCGGAGAAGGATTATGGGGAAGAGGTGCCCTACTGGAAACTGGAGAGTTCGAAAAGAACACTGTGTTGTCGGATAAAGATCTGCCAGAGCATCTATGCGGAGGAACTTACCGATCGAGGGGTAGGAAGCGGAAACAGAAGAAACAACTGTCCTACCAAGAAAGAAAAGAGCGGCGAATTTTGAAGAAGTTTGGTGCGAACGGAGTCGCTCTCGGTGAAGATGAAGTTGTCAAAACTGAATTAGAGAAGGGAAGAAAACCCAAGGCAAGCCCCGTGTAGCAGCAAGTAAACGGGGTCGGGAGCTCAGAGCGGCGGCAGCCCTGGCTCGGTTCGACCAACAGAAGACAACAGAAGAAATAAAAGACGAGCTGGACCTTGATATTAAGAAAGAAGAAGGAAGCGAGTCAGAAACGGCTAGCGATAGCGAGGGCGAAGCTACTGTGGATATCAACGGTCGACGGCTTGTTGATAACAAGGGCCATAATTTGGTCAAAGTATGCGAGGACGAGGACACCAGGGATGAAGACGCACAAAACGAGCTCAAGGAGCTTTTTCAATCCACCATTAAAGTAAAGCCTGAGAAGCTCGAAGTGGTAGCTCCGATGAGAACTATACTTCAAGCAACAGGACCTACGAAACTACGTACTAAGGAGAAGAAGTCGAATAATAGCACTAAGAGGTCACCGCCAGAAGAGACGAGCAACGCTACTATCCCAATTAGTAGCATCCCGAGTCCGATTGTGGGAACTTGTCCTATGTGCTCATTCGATAATGGTCCGGGAGCTACTATATGTAGCGTCTGTTCCCACGTTTTAGATTCCAGCAAGGTATCGGGTTCGTGGAAATGCAAAAGCTCATCTTGTCGAGAGAGTTTGTATCTGAATGCCGGGGACGCCGGAATCTGTGGTGTTTGCGGTGGGCGAAAAGGTGTGTAACCAACGCGCACACCGAATTCAATTAAAGGCACTTTTGCTTTTCGTCACATGTTGGATGGTTTCTTCAAAAGGGAAATCTTCATCATTTATTGGCTACGAGTTGTCGCTGAGATGATGTATGTAATTCCAATCTCTAGGACCTTTTTGATCCTTCCCGACCTGTCTCATCTAATTATGTTTTTTTAATAGCCCGCTGACGATGGGATCTTACGGCACAGAAATGCTTAACTTGGGTTAATCTACGGTAACGTGGTGATGGATGACTCCAAATCCTTAGCTGGAAGCAACGAGTTCTAGAAGGGGGGAAAAGCAGCTGGAAAAGCTATCGGTGATTGCAAGTTTCAGAAACATTGAAACAAACTTGGATTGGTAGAATTGGTGGCCCGATCTAGCTGCCTGGGCTGACTAGGTCGGGACGATGTCGCCATTTGCTAATTACCCCTGTATCAACCCCGGCGCTACTGTTTCACGTTGGGTCGATCCCATCGATGTCTTTAACGTTCGCATCTTTCTGGTCCTTCCTCAGGTATGTGATCTCCAACGCTTGTCTGAATGTGGCTGGAAGAAAGAAGCAACACAGATCTCCCCAACCTTCCTAACGAGGTAGATTGATGGTAAATCATTTCTCATCGGACGAAACTGAATGAAATGATCAGACGGGATTTCCTCATTCCGCCTTTCGGGATGTTTAAGAGACCTACGTAAATTGTGGGAATTCATTATACGAAATATCGTATAATTACGTCTACTTATATAACATCTCTATTAAGGTCTAAGAGTACACCTTTATGCGCTCTGTTACCTACGCACGCATCACCATTTCTATTTCGAAAACGGCCAAGCTGTTAGAGTCGGTATCGTCCAGTCCGCGGCCGAGGCATTCCACCCTGTGGTAACGCCGTCTCCACGCCGAACGCCTTCGTCTCAAAGGGAGGCTCGTCACAGATTGATCGACGAGCGCACCATTTGGGAATCCAAGCCGCCGGGGGTCAGGGTTCTCCGCCCTGGCCTCTCTCTCCCCCCCCCCTTCCCGACCAGGATTTTACGCCTAGGCTAGGAGTCCGGAAATAGTTATGGTTTCCGAGGAGGTGGTGGCTTTGTTCGTGCCTTATTCATCCCGTGTCTCGTTTAATAATAACTGAGCCCGGCCATCTTCGCGCACTCTTTTGCAAAACTTCGTTTCTGGTTTAAGCCTTACCTCAAAATCGTCGTCGATCTCTTTTTTTTCGTCCTACCTACGTTTTCTTTTGCGGCTGGAACTGCAGGTCACCGCCTCGTTTTTATTTTCCGTTCTCGCTTTTCCAACATTCCAGGCTTGACGCCTGTTTTCTTCAAACGTTCCTTCGACTGTTCAACTCGTTCTCTTTTTTATTCCTCATCTTCGAATTTGTTTCTATTCTGAGCTAGACTCGAATTTCTCTTCCATCATCCAAGATGCTCTCTACAACTTTCTTCCAGTCCCTTCTACTCCTCGTCGCCGGCGCGAGTCTTTCGTCTGCAAGCCCGGTCTGGCCTCACTACACGATAGATGGCGAGCACCTTGAAGTCCTTAACATGAGAGCCTCGACATCAGTGAATCCCGCTGCTGTTTCGGGTGTGGAGTGCCTCGACCGGAATAAGTAAGTTTTCTGAGATTACCTATGCGTAGAGTATATAAGTACACCTAAGGACTTCGACTAACCATCAACGTAGAAACATTGTATTTCACGACCAGAACGTGGCCGAGCTTGCTATCTGTGGAGGCATTGCAGGATCTATTCAGAAATGCGGTGGTGCACCCAAGACTACGACTGGCCGATCTGGAAGTGCTGAATTCAAGCTGAGCGCGGCAACATCCGGTGCTACGATCAACATCTCCAAGGGCCGATGGGAGCAGTGCGTGCGTGCAGCCAGAGCAGTCTGCCCGACAGGTAGCATGAAGGGCACGTGTACGGGTGGTGCCTCGAGCGGCAACGTGGACTTCACGCTCGACTCGCCGTTCTAGAAGAGTGGATACAGCCAATCCGCAATGTACAAAGACTACCTAGACATCACATCAACTCGCATTATGAGGACACGGGAGGGGAGGGACCAAAAAGAGACATGCTTTTTTTCTTTTGTAGAGATCCGGCGGGAGGCGTACGTATATGGGGTCTCGGATACCCTGGCGGACATCGGGACTCGGGGCGTTTGGCGGGTTCGGCACGCAATATCCCTTTTCTTTCGTCCCGGCAGCACCATCGTGAACATCATTGCCGCGTTGGTGGACCTGTACATGTACAAAGGATATACATACGCCAACTTCTTCAGCTGCACTGGAGTATCGATTGGGGAAAAAGCAAACCAAATGCTGTACATATATCCTTCAACGAATGAAAATGAAACTCGTTTGAATACTGGTTTTCTGCTTATATTGTGACTGGGTATCTTTCTAACGTAATTGTCCCGCGTCCTGTTCCTTATATACAGACGATTCTTCCCCTTTTTGTAACCAGACGCCTCGGACTTTTTGTTTGTTTCTTTCGCTAACCTGCAAACCGTGAATACTTCTTCGTAGTAGGTATTTAAATATTCATACAAAATCTATAACTCCCTCCCAAACCCCTCTATCCCCCCTCTCCTCTCCTCTCCTCTTAAATCAAGGCTTATTCAGTAGGGCGGAGGGAGGGAAGAGATACACACATACATATACACGACAACCGGGTGGTTAGGTTAGGTAGTTCATCACAGCCCATACCGCGTAACGCACTCCTCGCGATGCGTCTCCAGGCACTCGAGCGCGCACACCCGCACCCCGCAGCGCATGCACCGCACGCGGCCCCAGTACCCGCACACCTCGCAGAACACGCGCGCCGGGTACCTCCTCTCCCCGCCGCCCCCGGTCCACCGCCCCCGCGCCTCCGCGTAGCTGAGCGGTGGTGCGGCGAGCAAGGCGCGCAGCTCGGCTGCGGTGGGAGGGGGGGGGACGCGGGAGACGAGGAGGGGGTCGGTGTCTTGGGGGTGGGGGGGGAGGGAGGATGGTGTTAGGAGCGGGTTGGAGTTTAGGTTTGGGTTTGGGTTAGAGAGAGGTGGTGGTGCGTCGGACATCGGGGTGTCGTCTTCTTGCTTTACGGCTGGTGTTGCGCCTTTTGATATAGACGCGGAGCGGGATGTCGTGGTGTTTGTTTTGGAAGATTTCTTGTTGTTACTATTGCTCGTCTTCTGCGCGTGTCTCTCTGCCGCCGTGCCCTTTTTCGATCCTCCCCCCCCTCCTCCGGCTGCATTCGAAGGAGTACCCGTAGTACCTGCAGAGGTAGTACCGGCGTTTGGATTAGACTTCTCCTGTGCGAGGAGAGCTTCGAAGTCGTCGAGGTGGTTGGCGAAGGTCTTCTGCGACTGTAGGATCTTGCGGACGTTGGGGGTGTGTTTCTTGACCGCCGCCTTGCTATTATTGGCGTTGCTCTTCGCTACGATCGGTATGCTTACGTCGCGGTGGTAATTATCGCGGTCGAGAGCCTCGATTTCCCTGCGTAACTTGGCCTCCTGGCGCGCGTCTGCGTCGGCGTATAGAGCGCTCGTGTTAGTCGCTTGGTTTCGAGCGGCTCGTTTCCTGTTTCCTGTTTGGAGCGACGCGGCGGCTGCGGCAGCTAAATGGGGGGCTGTATCGGGCACGTAGGCCCAGCCGGGGGCGTTTGTGGTTTTGGTACTCGCAAGCTCTACCACGCCGAAATTATTCATTTTGTCGATTTTTTATTTTAGTTGAAAGAAATGGGAGCTTCACAGGTCCCCTGCATCTTATGACGATTATCTTTTGTCCAGTCCTTTATCAGCGGTGGTATGGCAGACCATATGTACCACTTTGCCAAAATCGATTTTGGTCAACCACTAAACTAGATTTGGTTAAGCGCATTTCAATTTTATCGGTTAGATACTTGAAATTCAATGGTTAGTACTTGTGTTTTATATAAGTTAATTAAATATATTATTATAAATATCCCGTTAAAATAATATTACGTTTATAAAAAAATTATATATCGTTTTAAAAAAATATTTTATTATTTATATTTTATTTATTTAAATTTATTTAATTAATTTATAATATAATTTATAATATAATTTATAATATAATATATAATATAATTTATAATATAATTTATAATATAATTTATAATATAATTTATTTAATATAATTTTTTAAATTATTAAATTTTATTACACGTAATATAATTTATTAAATTTTATTAATTTTTATACGAAATTCGTATATTTAAATATTTATTTATTTATTTTATTAAAAATAAATAATAAATTAAATAAATTAAATAAATTAAATAAATTAAATAAATTAAATAAATTAAATAAATTACATAAATTACATAAATTAAATAAATTAAATAAATTAAATAAATTAAATAAATTAAATAAATTAAATAAATTAAATAAATTAAATAAATTAAATAAATTAAATAAATTAAATAAATTAAATAAATTAAATAAATTAAATAAATTAAATAAATTAAATAAATTAAATAAATTAAATAAATTAAATAAATTAAATAAATTAAATAAATTAAATAAATTAAATAAATTAAATAAATTAAATAAATTAAATAAATTAAATAAATTAAATAAATTAAATAAAGAGCAACACTAGTTCGGCAGTGGGGGGCGTACTAGGTCGGCAGTAGCCACAATGGCTTTGTACCAACAAGTACCTCCCCGCGCATACAAATTTACTAGTGTTTACTTGTAACCTTTGGCAAATCTTATCTTTCGTGGCTTTTTACCATGCACGCCCTCCTATTGGTCAAATCCCTCACCGCCTACCTGGCAATATTCTTGTAAGGCCTCAACCCCTTGAAATTACCTATCAATTCCACAACATCTTAAACGGTCGCATACGCGCGTTTCGAAGCGAAATAGACAACAAACGCAGCGCTTGTTTAATTGACTATTGAACTAATTGATTGATTGACTGACTGACTGATTGACTGACTGACTGACTGACTGACTGACTGATTGACTGATTAATTGATTGATTGATTGATTGATTGATTGGGTGGTTGGTTCGGTAGATTAGATAAGGTAATTTGATAGATTAAGAGATCTGGCGGGGTGGGCATGGGAAGTACGGTCGCGCACTAGTAAATTTGTATGGAGATACATGTAGTACTTATGCGATTTTCGCGGGTGTGGCGCTCCCATACAAAATGGTGTGGCTACTGCCGACCTAGTACGCCCCCCACTGCCGAACTAGTGTTGCTCTAAATAAATTAAATAAATTAAATAAATTAAATAAATTAAATAAATTAAATAAATTAAATAATTTATTTAAATAAATTATTTAAAATAAAATTTTAAATAAAAAGTTTAATTATATATAACCTCGTACAAAACGTTAAAGTTTTTATTATCAAGCTTAAAATATATATTTAATAATTATATGCGACTCGTATTACGCATAAGTAGACGTGTTATATATGGCTTGTGCGTACGCTAGGGATAAATTACCCCTTACGGCCACCCAAAATCGATTTTGGCAAAGTGGCTCCTATGGTCCGCCATAGGTGGGGCGCTTAGTTATCTAGGAAGCCATTCTCGAGATTACGTAAGTTAACTACAGCGAATCGCATTCAAGTTGTAATACCCCTGAGTTTAGCCCCTTTTGAATGATGAACTATTCTCTTGTGTCATTCAATACTGCCAGATTCAGCTCTTTTGACTCCGATGAGCAATGACAAAGCTACTGTATATTAATTCTATCTACAAGAGTATCTTAATTACCAAGATAAGTTCTTTTGTGGGTGATTGTGGGTTGAATTTCAAAGCCCAGCCAAGAAGGAAGTACTCTATTAATCGTTTACTTGGTTACCTTGTATTGGGTTATCATATACGGGCTGGAAATATTGGCATTAAGACTGACATTATTGCCGAATAGATTTTTTGTGATTTTAATTTGCTATACATACTATACTACTATGACGATGAACTACTCGTTCAAGGGGTATTTCTCACGTTGTAGATATTATGACGCTTTTATTCCTCGTCCAATTTTTCAGCTGCAGCCTCCCAATCCTCTTCCACAGGCTGTTCCTCGACCTTCTTTCTTGGTTCTCTCCTTAGAGCGACGAACCCACCTCTACGCGGCATCGATGAAGCGGCCGTGGATGCAGCTGGCTTTGGGCGGGTGGAGCGGCGCATAACCGAACTCCAACCCTCATTCCCTTTACCTTGAGCATCTCTCTCGCTCCGCAGTACATTCAAATGCTCGTCTACGTGACATAGAAAAACGACACTAGCAAACCCTAAGCCCACAACCTTGGCTGCCAGACTGGGTTTAAGAGCTGAGAGCGAAGACTTCAAACTTTGCGACCCCAGCGAACTAGAACCCTTGATGACCACTTCATTGGAAGGTAAGAAACTTGTCTCGAACTTTATATCCGGATAAGCAGCGTACTCCTTTTGAAGTACTGAATCAAGCTCTTCGATAGTCAATCCAAACTGCGGTGAAGCCAAAAGTAGAGCGTTAAAAGGCTGTTTCGTTGAAATATCCTCATTAGCTGGCGTTGATGCTTTCGTAGGAAGACTTTGTGCTAGAGGCTTATTCTTTATGCACTGCGAAAGTGTTTTCATCGGCGCCGACACGAAACGGGGTGTCTTAAAGAGACATACGTGTCGATGAGGCTCTGGATCAGTACTTTCACTGTCAAATCCGAAGTCTTCAGCAAGCGAATGAAGAAACGCTCGATGGGCAGACTTCATTGGCTTAAACCGGATGAACTTTTGTGTCGAATCTGCTGCGAAAAGACGAAACTCTCGTTCATAAGTCTGCGCGAACTGCGGATTCTCCTTATAAAGCTTTATAGTCGTATTCGAGTATGGCACATGATCATCCGTGTGAGTTAGCGGGTCGATATTAAGGGCACTTGCTAAGAGTGTATTTCGCTGCAAGCGAAGACATTCGTCGTCGCATTTAATGGTATCCCGCTGGGGCGATGAATTGCGCTTGGTCGCCATACACTTAACTTCCTGCTTCCTACGTTGGCAATTGCAAGTGATAAATGTCCTTGCTTGACAAGGTTTGTCTTCTTTGCACGGGTATGGGGCATGACACTGTTCGATGTCCAGATGCCCGCAACTCCGTTGTTTGCCGCAAGGCTGTTTGCATCGAGAACCTGTGGTGTCGGCATCTTCACACTCGCCTATACGGTGGCAGGTCTTCTCGCACGTGTGAGCGCCGCACTTAAGCTTCTTCCCGCAGGGCAAGCCGCAGCGTGGCTCTTCAAACCAGCATGGTTGGTTCTTCAATGCCTTTTTCCCACAGACGCATCGCTTCTCAACAAGGAATGGGCATTTTGGACATGGGTCTCTATCGGTATGACAATTATGGGACACTTGAGGGTGGCCACATGGGCGCGGCCTGGTGCAGTCGAAGCGACATTCTGGAGCCTGGGTACCACAAGGCTGCGGTGGTTGGAGAATCGTTCGACCACAGTGGCAGCCAATTTCCTCGAAAATAGCCTCGGGACAAGAAGGGCATGGTCCCTTGTGGCACATCTGTTGACATTGATGTCTCCCGCATTTTAAAGCACGACCACAAGGGCGTGTACAGATGTGCTCCGCTTCCACCTCATTATTTGCTGGGCCAGCGTTCCTGTTCTTCCGTCTGGCGGCTGCTCGTTCCATCGCCTTCTTTTCCCCAGGGCAGCAATGCTCGCCATGCTCATGTCTCCCGCAATTAAGCTGGACCCGACATATTCTTATGCACTCTGGAGTCGCAATTTTTCCTTGGTGGCAGACCGAGGTTGCCTTCGTCCGACCACATCTGCAGTTAATTTCCATCGTCTGCATACATGGCGCACAAGGCCCAGTATGACATGTGTCTTGGCAAAAATGTCCGCACGACAATAATTTGTTGCACGTTTTGCCGCAATCAGGAATCGGGTCTTCGCAACTCTCCCTCGGTCGATCGAGAATATCGACCAGTGGTGTTTTCCCGCATGGACAGTGCGTTATTAAATCAGGAGAGAACGGACAATGCTCGCTCTCCTGATCTTGAGGGTGGCAGGTCTGCTTACAACGGTGCTTTTGGCAATCGAAGTATCTACCGCAGAAAGCATCGCAACCAAAAGTACCCCAATACCAATGATCAGGTAGATCCTCACTCTCCACGATGTCTTCTCCGGCCTTAACTTGGCCGCGGTTATAAGATTGTCGTTTATCACCACGCTGCTCACAAGGGATATTTCTAGACTCTCGACCACAATAGCAGAGAGATAAGACTGGAATATCACAAGCGCCACAGAGGCCAGGATGACATTCTCTTTGGCACTCATGCTCTCCACACGGTAGTAGATCCCCACAGACCCCATGGCAACTCCACCCATTAACGTAGTCTGTCTCACTACAGCGCTTTGTAGATGTGAGTTTACCACAGAAACAGGATTGAGTCGGCCCCATTAGATGGCAAGGTGGACACGGACCGGCATGACATTCGAGGGGACATGGGTGAGGACAAGTCGCTCTGGGCTTGAAGCATGTTTGACCGCAACTATGGGGACCAAGCCCAGGTATTGGCTGAGGGTTAATCTCCTTGCCACACCAACAGTGATAAGTGGCAGGTTCATCTGTTAACGGAGAGTTGCAACCTGGGCATCTCCAGTTGATCTGGTCTGAATTAATTATCCGGTTGGAGAACCATTTTCTAACACAGCTCATATGCGTTACGGTCCAACATATCGAACACGACCAGATTTTCGAGTTTCGCAAAACTTCATTCGTACAAATCACGCACTCGTACTGTCCGTTATCGATATCCTCGGAAATGCGCGTAGCAAGATCGGAGGCATTAGACTTCGAAGCTTGTCTGCCACCACTGTTCTTAGCTTGTGGTTTTATGGCAGTGCTGTTACTTCGATCAGCTAATGGTTGGCCGGGGGTAAACTCCGCAACGTCGGCGTTTAAAGTCGTTAAATTCGGCGCACCGGATTCTTCGTTGGCAGTTGTCAGGTGACCACCAAAGTTTCGAGGTCTGCTCATTATTGCCGCCCGGGCATTTTCATCACGTCCTCTGCTTTGGCCTCTGGAGCCCCTTCGACCTCTGGTACCCCGACTAGTAGCATTCGAGGGTGCTGTGACCGGAGAAGCAGTGGAAATTGCGGAATCTGCTGGTGACGCCTCGTTCCTCTCGACGACTTGCTGGCTACGTTGACCTCGATTGCCGCGGCCTCCGCGGCTCCCACGGCCACCACGAGCACCATTTGCTCTCCCTCCTCGAGGTCGATGACTACGGTTCCTCGATGTTGGATTTGCCGGCGGTTCGGAGGGTTGTGGACCCTCCATGACTGGCGCGCCCGTGATCGTCAACTTAAATGGGATTATTAAAACTATCAACTAGTCTAAGACTGAGTGTGTCGTGGGATAGATCGTCCCGTAATGCGCTTTTTGAAATACAGCGGCTTCGAAAGATGTGGAAATCAACAACTTGTTGATACAAAGGTTTGTAAGCAAAGCTTATGCAGTGCCGCGTGGCAAGATATGAATTAAAGAGAGACGTTTGGTGAAATGAAGATAGAGAACGATTTTGTGAAATCCGTGAGGGTTTAATCAGTAGTTAATAAAAACTCAGATACAACTTCTAAAGTTTCATCAAAAAATGCCATTTGTGGCGGCGACCTAGCTTATATCTACCTATGATCAATATAAGTGTGAGGCGATAATGGGTATGTTAGAAGACAAGCCTTGTATAAAAAATATGAGATCATTCTGTGTAGTATGTAAGGCTATGAGTCAAAGTCCAAAAAAGGATGGTTAGATTGAAATTTAGTGGAGATGTCGTTGGGGTCGAGGCTTTGCTAGAACCCATTTGCCCATACAAACGAAGTTACTCATACGCTATCTACGATTGCCGCCTAGCCGAGGAGAGTTTAGTGCGTACGGGTAGCTGACCGTTCGCTGCATCTAGGTACGCATGCGCCACTGCAAGGACGCGGGAACTACGACCGGGGATTAGGTAATACTACCTACGCTTCAATTAAGATTTAATTAGGAAGGCCATTTCTAACATTCCAATCCTCTTCTCTGTTCATTCCCATCACGCATTTCCATGTTTATATCTAGGAGGATCGAATACCCTTATTTTTCTTACCAACACCCAGGTATCGGAATCCACAAGAGTATATCATATTCTCTGTGGTAAATCTTAAATTTTCTCTCTCTTATCCTATACCTATGGAAGCAACATTCTATCTACCAACCCCTTCTAGTCGCGGCCAACCACGCTCACACAATCCATCTCACACCTTGAGACAGAGTAGTTCTAGCTAGATCTACTCTACTCAATTGTCTTGACCATACTAGTCAACCGTAACCTACATGTTTCAGCTCCAATAAGGTCATTAAGTTTGCTTAATGGCTAAGAGGAAGATATCTCTCTTTAGTTGTTAATATTACCCCACACGTTGTTTTGATATCGAGTATATATATTAGGCTATACGTTTAGTGTCACGTTGAACTCGCGCTCAACCAATATTAGACAGATAATAAGTGGTAAATATGCCCCGGTTGTAGAACTGATAGCCTGCCGAAGACCTGGATAGGTAGCTTTCGGCCCCATTCGATAGGACTAAACCTCATGGCTACCAGCTTCCATCTACTACGACACTATCTTGACGTCTGACAGTCATGCGACTTCCAGCCTTTGCGTTGCTGTGAACTCGTTTGCTTGGGTTTCAGTTCACACTCATGTACCTAGCGAAGGATAGCTTGCATACATCTACGGCACCAGCTATCCATCACGTGCGGTGAGTAGCGTTGGCGAGCTGAATGGGCTGCTTTGCTTATCATTTATCGCCGGGAATATTCGCATCCCATGGCTCAGGTCGGCGACAAGCAAACCAGAGGAGCTTGGGGAGTCGACTTTCATTATTTCTCCAGACTCAAATGCTCTAGAGTTCTCTAATAAGGTAATGACTCCTTTGTAAACTATGCTAGAATAAGGATTGCAGGTACCTAGGTAGTTATTAAATAGTTTGAACTTGAAGTTGATAATCAATTCGCCTAGGTATTTCCTCATATTCCCCAACTCGCAGAATTGCGCCTCTTCGAACTGTATTCGGCGCCGAGAGTTACACGACAGTTTTCGGAGGCGATGCATGCATTGGGCAACTCAAGTCAAATTTAGTAGCATGAGGTAACCTTATGGAAAATATCATACCGTTGCAATTTCCTGCAGCATAACATCCGCAAGCTGACAGTGATAACCAAGAATCAAAGTCTGCGGACTTCCGCCATTGGTTTAAGCAAGATAAGAAAGCGACTCGCGACTATGATACATGCAGCCAACCTCGTATGCACTACTGACACAAGAAGACCTGCATTCAGGAGAGGCATACTGCTGTTTATGTCTGCTCAGAATGCAATACAACCCAATATCAAGCACAGAACGCCACCAAGTGAACACTTGATCAGCCTCCGACGTCTTTCTTGCCAAGCCATAACAGGTTCATTTATGTTGAGTCGTATGATCAAGTTTATTTCTTACAAATTTGATAGTTAGGTAGTTTTGTTGTTTAGAAACCAGTAACTACCTGAATCTCTATCATTTCACGAATGCAACTCCCCTGATGGCTTAGTCGCCGTAGGGTAGCTTGCGGCCAAAGACTCTAGAGAAAAGTATTCAGTGAAGGGAAGGGGCTTACACCTAATCAACATAAGTCACAACCGTTTTTCGTATGGGGTATATGAAGTGGCTTAAATAGTTCAACAAGACTAATGCAGCCTATAGAAAAGACACACTGTTCGCACAGCCGCCCGGCCAGGCGATGCAATTACCAAAAGCCACATCGTTAAAGTAAGCGCCGGATTGGTAGCTACTTCTCATCTCATTACAACGTCTCTATTTCCATAATCTGTTGCTGCTCCACCCCCCTGCAACTGCATACAATATGTACATGCCATTCTTAAAGTGATAAGTATGGGATGGGCATCTACAACCGAGATGGCGTTGAGTATTTTAGGCCCAGAATCTTAACAGACGCCTGTAACTCTTTACATTCAACAATATCCTTTACCTCTCTTTTCCGGCGCTTGGGTGCACCAGTAGGAACTAGTATATCGACACGCAGCTTTACGTGAGCTTTATACCGGGCTTTTAAGGTCAACATATCTAATTTTACCCTTGCTGCCACGCGTTGCCCCACTCCTTTTTATCCTTGCCCCTGAAGCTCGTATCAATCATCCCCTATCGACTTGTCTCCAAGAATTCGACAGACTTATGATCTAGCTGGACATATTCTCAACCAACCCTCCAATTTGTCCGGGAGTTCAAAGCGATGTCACTTTCCGGATCAGGGCCTCTCACTACCATGTTTGTTTCAATGCAAGAGGGAACCAAAAGGGTCAACTAGAATCCGGACGGCTGAGTTCGTTGCTGGATACCGGCGCGTATTCTAGAAAAGGTCAATTACGTACCTATACAAGAATACCTATGCGACTCCGGCCGAGTCTGGGCTCTCTTTTACGCAGCCTTTCAACCGATTTATGTGGGTGTGGAAATTAGACATTGCTATCAAGCGATGGTGTGAATGTTGCTACTGGCCTTGCTATCCACCTGACTCGGATCCTCACTGTGCTATAATCCCAGAGTGGGTTACAATGAGGTCTAGTCGATTCTATTGTCGTGGGGAAAGCATAACAACGTCTTACATTATGATAAGACTATATATACATCCTTGTGGTTCATCGCGGACAACTCCGAGCGTCCTACGTACTTCATGTTCCCACAGCTTTGGATTTATGTCTCTGAAGTCTATTAATGAGGTTTCGAGCTTTTTGGGAGGCTTTTAATTATGAGGGCGACTGTGGCTTTATCACTTTCCTTTTTCTTTACATATCTAACCTCTGCATCTCCTTTTATAACACAGCAGACGGCCCTTGGAATTATTCAACTCAGCGCAAAATGGCGTTATAAGGGTTGTTACGTGTAAGCAACTCATCCCTAAGACTATGAATGTCAATGCTAAGTGACCATAAGCAACGCTGACCAGACAATTAATGTGTCTGCAACCTCTTCGGATCCTATGACCCCAGAGAACTGTGTCGAGTTCTGCGATAATAAGGGGTTCGCCTACGCTGCAGCTAAAGGCCCTAACGAATGTTGTGAGTCCGTCACTTACTTGAGCCTAACCATATTTATATTGACTATTGTTAGATTGCGGAAATGAACTAGCCAAAGAAATTATAGAGATCGAAGATCTGAGAAGGTGTTCAATAAATTGCTCGGATGGTGATACAGAACCATGCAGAGGTTCAAACTGGTTAACCCTGTTCTTCAACCCGTACAACACAGGCCCTAAGCCAAATATCAACGTTCCAGACTGGACTCATATTGGCTGCTATTCGTAAGTCTTTGCCATCTGCCATTGGTATCTATACGACCTTGCCAGTCCCTACGTTCAGTTTCCTTCGTGCTATAGCTAACGAGTTTCATCAGTGAGGGAATTAGTGGCCGGTGCCTAACGTATAAAACCTCTATCTCTACCGCATCACTTAACGCAGAGAGTTGTACATCCGCATGCCGCACAACAGGTTACGCTTTTGCCGGTACCAAAAATGGTGATGAATGCTGTAGGTTAACTCTGGCATATTTAGATATGGGTATGTTAGCTTACCAGTGACAGATTGCGGCAATACAATTGCAAATAATGCTACAATATCCGATGGCTGTGATACAGCTTGTAAGGTACGAACTTTCGGAACTACATATTTTTACCCCTTTCTTCTTCAGGTACTATATCAGGTCGCTCCCTGGCTACGCGTTTTAATGCACCTAGCAATCCTAAGCATTCAAGAATGCCACCGTAGAGCATAAGTCATACTCAAATTATCATTACTAACTTCACCTGCCTTAGGCAAATCATTCCGAAATATGTGGGGGATCCGGCCACCTGAATATATATGAACTCAATAAGACCTATAGTAAGCCTACGAGGACAAGTTCCGGTTCTATACATGAAACGTCCTCTGGCGCTATCTTAACGACCACGGGTTTGTCTATTATTGCCCGCTCGGTTATCCCGAGAGATACCACTACTGAGCCAATTGTTACTAGCACAAGTAGTGTTTCTTCCGCAAGCTCAAGTCCTACGGCGCCTTCGCAGCCCTCGGCCATAGGCGATTATATTTGGTATGGCTGTCAGACCGAAGCTACTAACATCCGCGCACTAAGCCTATATGCCTACTCTGACGATGCTATGACATTGGATAGCTGCTGGACTTTCTGTAGTGGCAAGGGGACGACGTACTTTGGTACTGAGTATGCCCGCGAATGCTACTGCGGCAACAAGTTTGAAACAGGTTCTATCGAAGCTCCTGAAACCGACTGCAGTATGCTTTGTGCAGGGGATCAATGGGCTTACTGTGGTAGCGGCAATCGTCTATCTGTATATATCAAGAATGGAACTTCGGTATCGACAACCACTAGTAGCTCGGGACCAACTGGCGGTGATCCAGGAACACCAGAACCTACCGGGTTTCCTGATGGCTGGACTGACCAGGGTTGCTGGCAGGATGGGCCCAACGGTCGTATCATGCCGACTTTCCAAGCTCCAGATGACCCTCAGTTGACACCACAAAAGTGCGCACAGCTCTGTGCGGATAACGACTATATAGTATCGGGTACCGAGTATTACACGCAGTGCTTCTGTGGCAACGCTATCTACAACGGTGGCGTCCGAGGCGATGATCCCTCGAAATGTTCAACCCCTTGCGGAGGTAACAGTCAAGTCATGTGTGGAGGTGCCGGATACTTATCTATCTACTCGAAAGGTACACCGCAGACGTTCAAAGAACCGGCTCCGGTACAAAATGTCAACGGCACTTGGACGTATCAAGGTTGTTACGAGGATAATGTTAACAATAAGAGGACTCTCTTTTGGTCTCTAAGGTTCCCCAATACCATGACCCCGGAGCAATGTCTGGGGAAATGTGCTTCTTTTGGTTATGCCGCTGGTGGTATGGAGTATGGCGAGGAATGCTATTGTGGTGACCCGATGGATGTCGATGCGTCGGGCGCTACTTTGAGGCCGGATAGCGAATGTAACATTGTGTGTGCTGGGAACGGCTCCGCCATATGTGGCGGTGGTGCCCGTCTCTCAATGTATTATTGGACCGGCGAAACGCCCCTTTACGTATTTAACTACCCTGAAGGAGACGAAGCTGGCTCTTATTCCAACTTGGTCGGCGGCGTTGTTACCCCTTTAATGACGATGCAATCAATCACCGGCAAGGTAACCTTCCTGGAGAAATGGGGGACTGGTGCGGCAAACAGCACGGGGGCCTATGAACTTGACCTTAGCCGACTTGACGACTTCGAGGCTGCCTGGAGAACCATGCATGTTAAGACTGATATCTTCTGCTCTGCGGGAGTCATTCTGCCCGACAAGGCAGGACGACAGCTTACCGTCGGTGGTTGGTCCCTTGATTCGACATATGGCGTTCGGCTATATACGCCTGATGGATCAGACGGCGTAAAAGGCACAAACGATTGGGAGGAAAATGTCAACACCCTGAAACTTCAGAGAGGACGATGGTATCCAAGCGCTATGCTTATGGCGAACGGGTCCATTTTAGTTGTGGGTGGTGAGATCGGTTCAAATGACAGACCCGAACCGTCTCTTGAAATTCTCCCTCAGGTCGGCCCCTATCTTTATATGGACTGGCTTGAACGTACGGATCCAAATAATTTGTACCCATTCTTGGCAATTTTGCCTGGCGGTGGCATCTTCGTCGCGTACTGGAATGAGGCCAGAATCCTGGACGAAGTTACCTTTGACACGATACAGACTCTACCCAACATGCCTGGCGCTGTTAACGATGATCTCGGAGGCCGTACCTATCCTTTTGAGGGAGCTGCTGTTCTCTTACCTCAATTCGCTCCTTATACAGATCCTCTCGGTATTCTCTTATGCGGTGGTTCAACTGATGCACATTCCGCACTCGACAACTGTGTATCCATGTATCCTGAAGCTCCTGACCCCGAGTGGACTCTCGAACGTATGCCTTCAAAGCGTGTAATGAGTTGCATGGCACCCTTACCGGATGGAACTTATCTCATTGCCAACGGCGCCCACGAGGGCGTTGCCGGTTTCGGTCTTGCGGATGACCCGAACTACAATGCTATTCTATACAACCCATTCAAGCCCATTGGTTCCCGTATGTCCGTCATGGCCAACACTACTGTCGCGCGTTTATACCACAGTGAAGCCATTACCCTTCTCGACGGCCGCGTCCTAATCACGGGTTCCGACCCCCAGGATGGCAAACATCCACAAGAGATCCGCGTCGAAGTCTTCACACCACCGTACCTCTACAGCAATAAACCTCGTCCGTCATTCACCATTACGAACAAGGACTGGGATTATAACGACGAAATCAACTTCTACCTAGACAATGAGCCCGAGGGAGAGATCAAGGTCTCACTGCTCGGCGCAGTATCCAGCACCCACGGCAATTCGATGGGAGCGCGAACCTTGTTCCCGGAGGTCTCGTGCTATGGCACTAACTGTACCGTCACCGCACCGCCGAGAGTGCATATTGCCCCCGCGGGGTGGTACCAGATGTATGTCTTGCAGGATGACATACCGGCTGTTGGCACTTATGTTCGTATCGGAGGCGACCCGGGGAAGCTGGGGAATTGGCCGCAGGGCGATGGCTTTACTCGACCGGGTATATAAGGAAACTACGCACCTACTACCCTTAATCGTACTTTAATTCTAGTGCTTAGTGTCTATCCTTCGTCGGGTGTGGTTGGTTACGCTTCGTTTGTTTCTGTTGGAAGGACATGGATAGGCTTGGCGTGGTTCAGGGGTAAAGGGGTAAAGGGGCCAATTAGGTACTGCCGTGTTAGCCAGGAAGGAGAAGGGAAAGGAAGAGGAGGGGAGTATAGAGTTAGTTGGACTGGGAAAACGCCGTAATTATCCTATTAGTATCAGGAATAGATAATATCTCTATAGCCCTGGTTGCTTTCGTATCCTTCGTGTCGTCCTCGTTGGTACCCAGTTGAGATAAATTCTTGCCGAGTTGGTGATGCAAGTGACTTTATAGAAATTCCCAAGCCCGGTAGACAGTAAGTTGGGCATCTATCAGCATAATTCCATGCTAGGGTTAACTACCTATGTACACTTCTTGGAATTTCCAGCTGTATCTGCGGTTGTCAACTGCAAGCAAGCCGTCCCGCAACCCCGCCACCGGGTTGCTAGGCAGCGAAGATAGACATAAGTAACGGATTAACAACGCATCCTTTCACCCCCTATCAGAGGTTGTTTGGTCAAGATGGTCGTGCCCAGGCACCCTTTGAAGCAAGCATAGAAATAATTTCCCGGAGTTTTTCGTAGGACTCGGGGTTCGAGCCACTGTCAGGGCGGCAGGTAGACCGACTGCTCAGGTCAAATGACAGTGTCTCGACTCCTGAGTCTGAGCTTTTTTGTTCCTTTTCCCTTTTTAACTGTTCCTTTTTTTTTCTTTAGTTTTCCCTGTCGTACCATGATGATGTTCTATTTATCCTTAGGTGCATGCATGTACGAATATATAGGCGAGAGGTAGGAATGAACTGGTATTGTAGTAAGAACCATTCTTTTATCTAAGGCTGGGTGGGCCATGGATATAATAACTACGGAATGTAAATGATTATACCCGATTATTGAGTAAACTACTTCCCGCCCCGTCGTCCCTTGGCGACGCCATATTGGTGCCTTTTATTTTGGCATAGACAGTTATAAATATCCCCGACCAGGCACTCATTTGTGGCCAAGCCATTCCAGAGCAAGACAGCGAGATATAGGTAGAGGTCTATTTAGGACTCGGCCATGACTAGTACTTGAGAAGCCCCTGAGTAATAGCGAGGTTTGCATATGTTCAGATTGCCGTGTCATAGCAACGGGTAGGAAACGATGATATCGGCAAAGTTAGCGCAGAGCGAGTAAGCTTGAATAGACTCTTATTATGTTGAGATCCGGATTCAGGTGTTGATATTTGCTCGTGCGATTCTCTACTA
The DNA here is from genome assembly GCA_902805475.1 of Entonaema liquescens. NCBI lineage: Eukaryota > Fungi > Ascomycota > Sordariomycetes > Xylariales > Xylariaceae > Entonaema > Entonaema liquescens. Next base: position 1,302,027 of record CADCSX010000001.1, on the reverse strand, counting down.
TGGAATGGATTAAAGGCGTCAAATTACATAAAAAGAGTATTTGCTCATAAGCTTGTCTGAATCATAGCTTATTTTGTGCCTGGGATAATCATCCAGCTGTATGCCTACATTTCTTCGACTGTCCTCCTTATTATATGTATATCCATCAACTAAGAGTAGGTTAACTCCATACTTGGTCCTAAGGTCTAGTAGCCCGGAAATGTCAGTAGCTATGAGTTGATCATAGTCTTCGAATTCTAGTAGATGCTCAGATATGCCCAAAAGGACGAAAACCTTCGAATATAGAGAAAGTACTGAAGCAAGGACTAATTCAATTTCCTCAACTGAAGGTTCCAGGTCGGTATCGGTGTACTCGTTGTATAAATCTTCAACAATAGACGGCAGGGATTCCTGTTGTTGACATAGCTGTTTGAGCAGATTTCTCAAAAGGCGTGCGGAGTTTAAGTCTACGGTATATAAGCCGTAATATATATACGCAACGCAGACTTTTGCGTCATCCTCGAAGCGACTTCTAAGTTCTGAGGCAGCACTAGTTAGAACATAGTATGGCCTATAGAACTTAGTATATTTCTTGCGTATTCCATCCTCAGAATTTTCAACGCGTATGAAATAGAGCACCTGGCCTCTGGTGTCAATCCATGTGTTAAGCTCTGTCAATCCTTTGAATGTTGACAGACGTCCGGCATATCTTTCCAGATTCTCGTTATATATGGGCGTAAAGTCCATTATATCAATCCAGTCAAGGATACGCTCTCGTTCCGTGTGATAAATCATTCTATCTTGCAAGAACTCGAGGTTCTCATCGCAGTCCACATAAAATGCAGCTTGTAAGAGTGGTGTACAGCCATACTTATCTTTAGAATCTATTCGAGCACCCTTATCAATTAGCATTTGTAAGACTTCCCTACTCCCTTCCCAGGCTGCTCTCAATATCACTGGATCATGATATGTGAACTCTAGCTGGGCACCACTTTCGAGTAGGAACTCTACTACTTCCACCTCATTAGATAGTACTGCGTGGAGTAACGTATTACGATCGTGTTTGTCGAATAGATTTGCATCAGCGCCTTCATGTATCAGTAAGCGTACGACGCTTAGGTGCCCACAGTTTGCAGCAATCGACAAAGGCGTTATCATACAGGGCCCCGGAGAATTCAGATCAGCGCCTTTCTCAAGTAGCTTTCCTGTAATCCTTTCATATCCTTGAGAAGCTGCTAACCATAACGATGGTAACCCCCCGAAATCCTCACCCAAAGTGCCGTGCCTGCTAAGTAGCCAGTCTACAATTACTTCCAAGCCGAGAAGTGATGCTACTTGGAGAGTTCCAATGGACGGTAATAATTCTTTAACAAGTCTGTTAACCTCATCAGGAACCGAAACAAACTGGGTATAATGTCTCAGCAATAGATAACGGATATTTGCACATCGATCGCATATCTTTAAAATAAGAGCAAAAATATCGGCGATATCAGTACTATCGACAACACGAGCTTTGCGGAAGTGTGCGGCCCAATTCCTAGCTGAATATTCCAGGAATGGCCGTTCTTCCTCGAGACGAGAGAAAGACACGAAATCATAACCCTCCAACGACGGTATTGTGTGGTTAGAGTTGGAAAGATGAAGATAAAGTACGCAGTGCTCCATAAGAACGATGTGTGCTTGCTGCGAAGTGATAGAACTTTTCCAGTGTAGTCTTGATGAAGGTATCTCTGACGATTGCAAATCCATGGAGAGAAACTCTCGAGCGGTCTGATGAAGGAGATAAATTTTGCCATGATCAACTGAGACAAACAGTCCACAGATATATCTGAGCCGTGACCTGAAGTGTTCATTGTCCTCTAAGTCGATCTCCTTAAAAGACTTCATCTCCTTGTTCACATTTATAGCAACATTCATTTCCGAGACCGTTAGAGGTCTAGCTGCTGCTAGAACCAGACTCAAAATCCTTCGGACCAATGCCTTCTTGTCTTTGCATTTGCTAAGGATCTACTCGTATGCCTCGTCAACACTCTTCGGTAGCTTTTCTAGCATGGACTCGATCCCAGCTTGTGTCATTTTGAAGGTTGTTTCCTCCAAGTAGTTGAACAAGAGATACACCCAGAGCTATGTGCGTTGCTGGGTTTCGAGCAACTTCATCCTCAGGCGATCTCTAACTTTCTCCGGAAGTGCTTTCCTCGTTGCTAACTGTTCGACCCGTCGTTCAATAACAAGGTTCACTTCTCGGCCAATGCGATCACATTCTTCCTCGCCTCGTATGCGAATATAAGGTAACTCGTCCGACAGGCCGCGGAATTTGGTTTCAATGTACTCGTATGGACGGCTGGTCAAAAGATACTTCAACTTCCCATGGATTGACAGGTTACTACTTATACCCCTTATTAGGGCCTTGCAGTCTTCTTCAACGCATTCATCCAATGCATCGAAAACAATAGTGATGGGTCCCGCATGGGGATCTTGCACCGCATTTTTTAGGACAGTCCAGAGCGATGTTGTCGAGTTGACGAAGCCATCTCCGTCTCTCTTCTGTTGTTTCATGGCGTGTTCGATCAAGTCTGGTTTTTGTGAGAATAATTGGTGGAGTATAGCGCAAAGCGCTTGGCGAATTGTGTTCTGATCCTGATCTTTGAAGAAGTAGTAACAGATAGTTGTCGATCGTGGTAACCCGCAGTCTATCAGATATTTTGACAAGACCGACTTCCCAGATCCCGGATCCGCCGTGACTAGTAACATTCCCGAATCCTGATCCAACCACCTCCGGAAATCGCGGTGTTCCAGAAGCCATACACATGTGCCTTCTACTCGATCTTCTACGCGACCTTTATACCACTCATAGGTAACATCTTGAGCGTCACTAGTGAGACGAAACTTCTGAAGACATGCTTCTTGCTCCTTAGATAATTCTCATTTTTCAGCGCGTTTCCGTATATTGAGGGCTTCCTGGGCAATTTCCTTCCGGGCTTTCGCAACGGAATAAATATCAGCTAGTCTTTCCTCTCTCCCTACGTTTATTGACGGAATAGCGTAGAGAATATCTTTAGCATACGCAGCAGCCGTCATTGCTGCATATCCCTGCCAGGCTTTGTTTTTGTGCGTATCACAATAGTCGCATATGCCACGAATGATGAGGCCGGGAAAGTGGTTCATCAATCCTGCCGCCTCCATCTCAAAACATAGGATGCCTTTTTCTTTCGCGAGTTGGTCCCTCATTTTGGCGTTCTTCATCACCTGGTTTGCCGATCCAATAAGTCCATAGTGGATCATAGGACTATCTACATTTGCGGGCCGTGGATTTCTTTTAACCAGATTAGACTCATCGTTGCCGCAGACTGTTACGCAGCTTGCTTGTCCACTTCCGACATGGGTGTACGAGGGCATATAAAGCTGGTCAGTGCTAGGGTCTGGTTACTGATACTTATCTTTTAAGTCGAACCACCGTTACTAAGGCTACTTTAATAAAGGCTATTTCAATTTTAGAAGCCTTAAAAACAAGCATATTTATTTCAATTTAATATAATGCAATTAATTTTAATTTAATTATAAAGTCGATATATCCGTTTTAATTATAATATAATTTTTTATTTTTTTTTTAATAATATTATTTTATTAATTTTTTTATTATTAAAATCATTTATTGTAATTATTTTTTTTATTATTTTAATTTTTAAAACTTTTTTTTTTATAATATTTTTAATATTAATAAATAATAAATTTAAGTTTAGCGCTATTTTATAACGTTTTTTAAGTTTTATATTTAATAATGCCGTTTTTAAATAATTATTTTAAACTTTAATTATGGTAATTTTTACGATTATAACGTTAAAATTTTTATTAATTTTTTAAAATAATAATTAAATTACAAATTTAATAAATATTTTATTTATTAAATTTAATTATTTTTCGATTAAATTGATATTTTTAAAATTAAAAAACGTTTTTAAATCGATTAATGTTATTTTTTTAATAAAATTTAACGGTGGGAAATTAAAACCGTATATTAAAATTATTAAATTTTAAATTAAATATGTATTAATTATTAATTTATTATTTAACGGTTTTTTACGGTTTTAAAAATAAATTTTTATAATTTTTTAATTAAATAATATATTTTTAATTATTAAATAATATTTTTACGTTATTTAATAAATAATAATAAATTTTTTTTTATTAAAATTATTATTAAAATATAATAAATATATTTAAGTAAATTTATAATAATAATTTTATTTAAAAATTAAAAATATATTTATATTAATAATTTATAAAATATATAATAAATATATTAAATAAAATATTAAATATATATAATTAATAAAATATTTTTATATAAAATTTAAAATAATATAATTATTGTAATTATTAAATATAAATAATTGTTATTAATTATTATTCGTAAATTTAATTTTAATAATAAAAATTTTTTATAATTATTTAAAAACAATATTATTATTTATTTAATTGTTAATAAATATAATGAAATGTTAATTTTTAAATTTAACGTTTTTTTTATTAAAAAATTATTATTATTATATATTTTTTTTTATAAAAATAATAAAAAAATTTAAAACGCGTTTATTATTATTTATATATTTTAAAATTAATATTTATATATAATTTTTAATATTTTTAACGACGATATATTATTTATAAATATTATTAAAAATTAAATTATTATTTTTAATATTTTTTATAATTTTTATTTTATTAACGTTATAAAAATAAATAAAAAAAATATTAATAATAAATAATGTTTTAAATTTATTAAAAAAAAATATTAATATTTTTAATAATAACGTTGTTAATTTATTTATAATTAATTAAATAAATTTTTATAATTTTAATTTTAAAATAATAATTTAAAAATTATTTATATTAATGTTTTTTAAATGTTATAAATTAATTATTATAAATTAATAATTGTTTAATAATATTTCGAAATTAATATAATAACGGTATATATTTAATATAATTTAACGTAAAAATTTATTTTAATAATTTTTTTTTTAATGTAATGATAAATTTTAACGAGTTTTTAAATACTTTTTTCGCGTTTTACGACCAAAAATTCGATTTGTTAAATAATGCTTTAAAATAAAATGTATTTTAAACGTTATTTAAAAAAATTAATTATTAATAATAACATTTATCGCCGCCGCGTAACGTAATTACGTTAAAAAATTAAATATTTTAAAATTATAAAAATATAAAAAATAAAATAATAAGTTTTATTTTTTAAAAAATACGAAATTAATTAAAATATATAATAAAACGTATATAAGTTTTATTACAAACGCGTTGCGGTTAATTAATGGCCCTTATTAGGGTGGCCCCAATAACGGTGGTTTGACTTATCCTTGGATTTTTCTCGAATATCTTTTCGATGGCTTTTTTAAATTGATGGCCTTTGCGCTTATATCGGCCATCAAGCTTTGCCATCGCTCTTAGCAAAATCTCTGGCGGCTGGTTTAAAACTCCAGTGACTTTGAGTCCCTCGTCTTGAACATTTTTTCCCGAGTCATATTGGAACACACCACCGATACTGTGGCCAGGAGCACTAACCACAATATCGCCTAGACGGACGTCGACATCTTTAGTAGGAGCGCCGCCGCCAATACCCACCATTAATCCGATTCGCACATTTGTAAAGGTACGTAGCATGTCTCTAGCGGCAATGGAAGCACTAACAAGCCCATATCTCCCATGTGGCAGGGAAGCGATCACAACATTGTGTTTCCCGATTCGGCCTAAGGTATAAACATTGTCGTCGTTAGGCGCAGTGAAGTCTGGGTCCTCGTACTCTTCGTCAAGGAATTCCGAGGCAGCAACGTATTCAGGCCGTACGGCACATATCCAACCAACTGTAAACTCGTCATTATTTGGCATAGGTACGACGGGAGAGGCTCCTAGAACATTTATTGTTAGCAAAGATCGCGCAACATAGTAACAACTAATGATCATCATTAAAGCCTACTCGCTCCTATGTATCGCTTGACTTATAGCCAAACGTCTACCGGACTATAGCGTGTTGAAAAATATTCCCAACATCAAGAACACAGTTCTTTGAGCAAATTCTATAGCAGTTTTCGCGCAGGCGGGGTGTAGTATTTAAATTTCTCTCCGTCACTGACGACTCAGCCGAGTAGAATGCCTAACTGCGCCTCCATAATTCAGAAAAGCCTCATGCATGTAAGATAGGTACCCAAGGTGTGATTGGCCTATTAGCGACAGTTGATAGAGATAAGTTAACTTTTCGGGGCTTATGACAGGTAAAGCTCACAAGGCTGTGGTATGCGGAGGCCTTAATTCGATCAACACTCAACGTGAAAGATACGGCTGACCATCTAAGCACCTACATACACCTAAGGTAAGTTAGACGAGTCACTCACTAGGTACTTTAGCTGCCTTCTATGATATAATGTCTGAAGGGCGCTAAAACACAAAGCAGTCCGGACGCTAACAGCTCCAAGTATTATTACTTAATAACAGTACAGACGAATAACTATAATGTTTTATAGCGGTAACTAATCCATGTTACTTATAGTTGTGCCGCTCCCAGTCATTTCATACATAGCGTACGGGCTTTAATCGGGCTTAAGCGGCAAACGATGATTTAACCTGGGTTTAAGCCACTATTCCCGATTCCAGCAGCAATACGGCTGAACGACAATGCCGACAATTGCCAGCATTTGGTGACCAGCAGATAGACTATAACTTATTAGGATAACTAAGGAACATGCCACAGACCGGTCGTCGGTCTACTACAGAGACCGGACTTCACGTCACGTAATACTCATATTGTAACCAGGTAATTGGAATATAAAAGCCAATATCCGTTCGCATGCAAGACGAAAATTATTCGATCAGATTCAACTTCGAAGCGAAACATATCGGAAGAATTACGTGACGATAGAATCGAAAATGGCCGCCCCTTACGACATCCAAACATACCTTCTCGACCGTGCCAACATCCATGATACAGTGACACGACTCGTAAGTACATATGATGTCCTAAGGGGCTTAGGCGACTAACACGTTGTTTCTCGATAAGACTTTCTACTGTGACCGAAGGGCGATGGATGGCCTCCTTAAGGACGTTTACGCTCCGCAGGTCGTGCTCGATTACACTTCCATATTTGGCGGGAAAGAATTCGAGACGACTAAGGAGGAGTGGTCTAAAACAGTCATTTCAGCCGCGTCTACCTTCGATAACTGCCAACACGTAGTTACGTAAGTTGCCCTTGCAGCCATGTTTCTCTTCTTCATAGGACATCACATAGAAGCTTATTCGATTTCCACAGAGGCCTTATCATAGAACTTCCGCAGCCCTTCAATGGCACTCCCATGCCGGAGAAATGCCAGGTCCACGCTAACGCAACGGCCCATATGGTTCGCCAGGCGGCGAAAGGGGGGCCCATGATACATACCGGCGTAAGTCCAGTTTCCTCCTTCTAGTATTCCAATGCAGCAAAACTACAATTAAAAACCAGATCACCTAACATTAACCATAAAACCAGTCCCGGTTAGCGCTCGAGGTCATTCGAATTCCAGAACTAGAGCAGAAAGGGGAGAATCCCTGGCGGGTAACCAAATATGTTGTCGATGCTTCGTGGGAACACGGTAACAATGATGTCATCGTGGATCGCGTTACAAGTATTGGGAATTAGGTCTTTATGATCAATGGAATGGACGGTGGTCTAAGCTTCGAGGAGGACGTCGAGCCAATACAGGCCTTGGCAGAGGTCTACCAATACCAAGAATTTGACATATATTTAGAAAATAACCCTTTGTACAATTCGGGCGGCCATAGCGTTGAAAAGCGAGAAAAGGGGGGGAATCCCAAGACAATGTTCCTCGTTATACCTACCCTCTCATAGATAGATCCACATGCCCAATAGACGTAAACGTTCCCATCATCATAGCCATAGCGTAACAAGACCGAAAACATAATTTCATGAAGCTTAGTTCGCTTTTTCTTTCTTAAAAAAAATCATAACGTCAGAACTTAAATCCTCAAATGAAAGACTCGGACGAAATACCTTAAGCAAGATAGGAGGGCCGTATTGATATCTTCTGCGCCAGTTTCTCGTAAGATTTCAACTGCAGAGCCTGAATTAAAAACAGTTATGGGCGAACAGAGGTAATGAGATGGATGTCGGGTGTCACGTGGGCAACCCCTTACTGCAAGTGGTATGGCATTGCGAGCAAAAGACGAGATATCGACATGTAGGATCAAGAACAAGTACTGTAACTTAAAATTTATTCTACATGGGACCGTTAGAATGGTTGCACGCCTTTCTTTCTAACCACCTTAGTAGTTGTACGGGTGTCTTTCCAAGGTGAAGGATGTTCATTTCGGGGGGCGACGGATATAGCGGCCGTTCGCTCATCATCAGCGACGCCAAAGAGCGAATGATGGAAATAATTTCCTACACCTGTAGAGCAAATTTTGGAAGGACATTTTATTCCATCTGGCATGTTTCAGTTAGCAACACCCAGCTCCATCACCCACCCACTCCAGGAATAGGAAATGAACCATGGCAAGAGCCTGGGCAGTAGGCAATAGAAGTCCGCCTATGTTGCGGTGGTTGAAACTTTCAATGGAAAATGAAAGGTCCCTAAAATATCTGCCACGAACCATACATCGTATGAGAATCTCCATACTTGATAAAGATATATTATATTAGGTGTATAGGTAAGGTGACGTTGTTTGGATGTGGACTTAACTGTAAGCTCACTGCAATTGTGTAACGATATCTTGATATTACCCATACCATCATTTAAACTGCTTATATATATCGACTCCCAAGCCCTTCTGAGTCAGAATAAGCAATTTAATATACCTCTCGGGGATCCCTCGTGCCTCTTCAACATCCTCTCCCAAGATGAAGATGTTCGCCAGTTTAGATCCTGCATTAGACCACCGCAGAGTACCCTTTAATCCAACTGATATTATATTCCGCCCCCAGTTCATATTACCTACCTGGGTCCCATCCACCACCGTGAGCATGGCCTGCTCGTCAAGCCATATCGCGCATACATGACATGTCCCCAAGCGGGAGACCCTAGACCCCGCAAGTCTCCAGGGTAGTAAATCGCGATGCGATGCGCACTCACGTCAGCATCCTGCCAGGTACCAAGAGATCTAGATTCCAAACCGGTGGCGCTATTATATGCACGGGGCGGTTACTACGACGATGAGCCCCCAAGCGACACTACAGTAGTCTCGGGGCATATTGACCGAATCGGAACGGGAGTGGAATAGGAGCGCGCTAGGGATACCACTTGGAGCTGCTGCAGCTATGCTGATGGAGGTCGGTGGAAGCGCCTTTAATAACCGTCCCCGAGGCACAAAATCGAATTACTAAGTATTCGGGACCGGAACCTGGGTCTTGGCCATGTGCGCCTCAGGGGTCGAATGCCTTACGGCAGGGTTACTACCTCTGCTCGAGACGCGAGTCCCACGTGCTCTCAAGACAAGCGGCGCTTGCGCCTAGCAAGCGATGGCCTTAGTTGCGTTTAGGGTAGATTTGATAACTCTACATATAGGAAGATTGCCGCGGTCGCATTTATATGAGCCTCCTCTCTTCGTCATTAGACTCGTAGGCGGCCACCGTAATTTCGATATGGGCTGAATGGATACTGACCTTCTACATGTTAGATGGCTTTTGAGATAAGTCTAGTTCGCTCATGAGATTACACTCAAATACATGTAGAATATGTGGCATTCTCCAGTTACAGGAAATCCGGCCCCCGAAGCCCCCGACATTTTGGCACGATGGACGACGAGGAATTATAAAAAGCCGTTAGACGCGGGGATATAATACAAAGTATGAGACCTGTCAGGTCTCAGATGCTGTAATACACCATCGAGGTGCATATCTGCAGTGCTGCGGATCTCCATGATGGTTGCGGAAAGTTTGATAAGATGGTCTTGTTCATTGGCCTTGCCAAGAGGATCTCTACGGCGCAGTAGCTTAATTAATAATTATTCCCATTTCGTCATAGGTTGTTCCTTAATTTCAGCCACTTGAGCTCGACGCGTTCGAGCATAAAATTTGGGAAAAAGGAATCAGCATAATAATAACAATATAACCTTGATAGGAAGTTGGTGTTGTGTAGAAGCCGTATGCGATATATTTGGTGGGCCAATTCACAAAAACATATATAGAATCGGGAGGCTCGGGAGGCTGTACAAGAACCTAGACCAGGAACTATTGAAATCTCGCATGTTACGCAAGTATATGAAGAACGGGAAATCCCCCGTGTAGTCGTCGTCAGTTCTTTGCTTAATCAGAAGACCTGTAAGCTTAAGAAGAGGCAACGCTGGGGTCGATGTACGTCGTTCAACGTAGCCAGTTGTCGACCCAGCGTTGCGTGGTAAGATAAATGTAACCCTAGGCTCAGCTTAAGCCCAGCTAGGCAGTTATCATTGCTATTGTTCGGTAACAGCCCCGAATGGCTTGTCAGCCTTAGATCTGTGACATTCCAGTGATTCCACACCTAACTTTAGACTTTATAATTAGCACAGCCACCCCTTGACCCCCGTAACAGCGATCCTCGGCTAGCTTGACCACGCCGCTGGCCAAGATGGTGGATACCGGCGGATGGTACCGGGCTTAGTGAGGAAGGCATCAAATCTAAGAGTTGAGATACAGTAGGATCTAGGCCTACCTTCAACTGTGATGTTTCGGATAGAACGCTTGCCTTAAAACCCAGCTCCTCGCAGCTGGTTAGGTGATTACCTATGTAGTTAGTCCTTCGAAGAGCTACGCAATGGTTGAAACCACGACTGCGCCGGCTTCATCCTGTACCCAAGTAGATTGTAAGGAACATTTTTGATACAAGCCGCATATATCCAGGCGGAACTGGGTCGTCTTTACTTATTATTGTTCCTTTGCCCCATCGCCCTCCCTTCCGTTTTTCTCGTCGAATGCCGTTTCCTCTATGGGTTGAGATGCCGATAGATATTCGAGATCACCTCTCCGACTCACCATGAAGTCCATAGCTTCATGTACCTTCGAAACATGCCCGGTCGCCGCGTCCCCGTACGGTTACCCGCCAAGCGCAGCAGCGGGAGTTATCTTCTTCATCATTCACCTTGGATCCTTCGTTGCTTGCCTGGTCTACTCGTTCTACCTAGCCGAGAGGAATAGATGGCTGGAATTCAGTATTCCAATCTCGATAGGTTGTCTTCTTGAGAGTATCGGCTATGCTATGCGAATTGGGAGTTCATCCGATCCATGGAATGTGTCTTTATATGCCGCGTCGACAACATTTATGATAATACCGCCGGCCTTTATATCGGCAGCGTCAGTGGAACCCCTCTCTTCCTAGTTGATACTCTCAACTCTTGAATAACATACTGATTTTTCTATAGTATCTACTTTACTATACCCGAAGCAATCAAAATCTTAGGTGTTGAACACTCGCCAATTAGTGTTACCCGCTATGCCCTTCTAACATGGGTTGATGCGGCTGGATTTTTCTTCCAATTCATTGGACTTATCGTTTCCTTTTCAGACCTTTCTTCCGACACGGGCCTCGGCAATAATGCTCGCGTCGGCAGCCCTATTATCGCCACTGGCATGGTGATACAAGCAGTTTCCTTACTGATTTATATATTGATCTTCGGCGTTGTTTTATTTCGAGCGGCTGTAGCAAACAGTCAATTCGGATACACGACGTTCCACCCGGTCCACGGTTACGTCCCGATGGCCCATAGATTCAAATTCTTTCTCGCGATGTTGTTGGTTTCCGGCATGTGCCTATTTGCGAGAGCGCTTTACCAGGCGATAGTGCTAGGAAACGGATTAGAGAGTTACACGGCGAAGAACCAGGCCCTCTTTGCCGGATTGGATAGTCTTCTTGTTGCAGAAGCTGTCGTTGGGTTATGTGTTGCGCATCCTGTAACATTCTTACGGGATGGACTAGAAAAGAGAATGGGGAGTAGAAGCGCAAGCGCTATGACAGAGGAGCAGAGGATAAGCCAGTTTATCGAAGGCCAATTTATGGAGAACCCGTATAGACAGAGCAATCTCACGGAAAGTTTACCCGTGGGAGGGCCAATCATGGAGAACCAACATTTGGATATTCAAATTAGAGAGAGCCAGTATAGGGCCAGCCAGTATAGCATGAGCCAATATAGTGTGGCTAGCCGGCGTAGCACAATGGAGCCAATGGGAGGAGGCCAGACTCCGTGGAAGTAGAATAGCTCATATCAGATGAAGCACCAATTAAAATTTATTTTGCAAGGCCAACTTCATCACGTACGGGTTTAATCGCGGATTGGGCTGAGCAACGCGTCGTAGGTATGAAACTGATGGAAGGGGCTATTAGCAGAGCCAGAAGGCTATGTTTCCATGTGAGTGTCTTCGTCTTTGGCGGCTGGTATATAAGTTACCATTGCCTTACTCGCGCCCTCGACACAGTACTGCACAACTTCGATCTTAGTTCCATCGGGGGCTAGCTTGGCGATTTGTCTCAGATCGCTTGTGCGTGGCAGGTAAAGGGCATGATCCATAATTCTATAAGCACCATGTAGTTGGGCCAGGTTATAGGGCTCCATGGTATTCAGATCGAATATCTCATCGGTCCTGTATCCTGGTCCACCCCATGGCGGTGATGCGAACACGGCTGTAGATGCTATATCTACTCGTAGGTCATCTTCCAGTTTGTCCGGAGCGTTCACTAAAGCGTCTAGATATTTGAAGCTGTCACCTAAGACCCAGGTGATATGGTCAGCCACACCATACAGGGAGGCGTTATGTTGCGCACAGGCAAGAGTGGCTGCATCCAGCTCGATGGCGATCACCTTGTCCCAGCGGGGCGTCGAACCATCTTCAGCTGTAGCCAAGGCCAGCGCGATGGAATTTGCCCCTACACCGGCAAATGCATCTATGATCGTGGTCTTTGACTTGCTAATAATAGAACCCATGTCTCGCGCGATTTGGCTAGAATAAGATCACTGTCAGATCGTATTGGGACTGGGATACGGGGGGGAGAGGATCTGGATAGGAATTGAAACATGAAACTTACTTCGCAACCGGTTCGGGAGTCACTCCAAACCAAGCATCTTGAGTCATGTAGATGCCTTCATCGTAGTAAGGGAAAATAGTGTATCGTTGCTGCCAGTATCTATAATGTAGGATCTCGTAAGTAAATATTCGAAACCAATAGTAAAGTAGAAATGGTGTCTCAATACAATAACTCACTTCTGTAAGTCCCAAGGTACTTCGCCTAGTCGAGTCCAGTGTTGACAATCGCTAGTCAGGGGGAGCGTGTTCACTCGTTTCATCTTGAAAGTGATGGATCAGTATGCATGAGCTGCCTGATTAGGACTGACCCAAGAAAACTTGAATAATAAGTAATTAAATCCACAGTTTTCTGTAATTCTAATATATATTTCTAGAATGAATAAAAATGGGGCCGAAACTGTAAAGAAAGAAAAAAATATCGTATGAACAAAAGTAGTAGTAAATTGATATATTGTTTATGTTTAAGTTGAAGTTGAAGAAGGCTAACAGCAATTGTATCCAGGAGGTAAATAGGTATCAGAGACCCACTTCAGCTGTAAAATAGAAGCTTTGACCACCGCTAACACTTAGCGCCTAGCCAGCGTAAGGCTGATAGTGAACTTAGGAAATGACAGCTTTCTTGATAGGCTGTGACTTCATGTTAAACCAAGCAGGCGCATACCAACAACATTTCGATAAGAATTATAGATAACCAAATAATAGACTTCTTTAATTTAGACCATATCGTATACCACTTCATACATGAGCCCATAGCGACGCATATACCATGTTCAACGCCCTAAACCGCTACCTCTCGCGCCTCGACGGCGACGCGCGGCCGCAGCAGAAAGACGGCCACGGATACGGCTTCCAGGTGTTGCGCAACACGAACCTCGAGCTTGGCATCGAGCCATGGTTTGACTTTATCGTTGGGATCAACGGGCGTGTTATTGTAGGGGTTTCTACATAATAGGAAGAAGTAGCAGACAATTGGAAACTAACAACATGTCGCAAACAGGACAACCCCGACCCCCGACTCTTCGCGCAAGAAGTTCGCAACTGCGCCGGCAGCAGCGTGGCCCTGGCACTCTGGAGCGCCAAGGGCCAGCGCACGCGCGTCATGCACGTCCCGGTGCCGGCCGACACGCGATCGCTCGGACTATCGCTGCAATGGACGTCTCTGGCCGTCGCCTTGAACGTCTGGCACGTGCTAGACGTGGCCGCGAACTCGCCCGCCGACCAGGCCGGGTTGCTGCCGTATAGCGACTACATCCTGGGCACGCCGGACGGCGTGTTACATGGGGAGGGAGGACTGGGCGAGCTGGTGGACGATTATGTGGAGCGCCCGCTGAGGCTGTGGGTGTACAATAACGAATACAACGTCACGCGCGAGCTGCAGATCGTGCCGAGCCGCGCGTGGGGTGGGGAGGGCGCTCTGGGGTGTGTTCTTGGGTACGGCGTGCTGCACCGTCTACCCGCACCTTTGAGTGAGCCCGTCGAAGCGCCGGGGGAGACTATGTTCGACGGTGACAGCAGCGGTGGTGCGACCGCTAACGTCGGTGCGGCCGCGGAGCAGTTCACTCCTCTAGCGCCACCGGGAGATGCTTCGAATGCGTTTGTCCCGGCAGCATCACCAGATTTCCTCGTTCCCGCGCAACTAGTTAGCAATACGCCTCCACCGGCGGGTAGTGCGCCGCCGCGCTCCAAGAAGAAAGAGAGACATGGCCATGCTCCAAAGAGGCTAATGGATGACTACTTTGCGGAAGAAGAGAAGAAGAGTAGGGAGTTAGATCGTAATATATCTGCTAGCAAGACACCACCGCCGCCACCTCCCAAAGCGGGCGGCGGTCCCCCGAAAGCACCCCCAAAGGCCGAGGAGGCCGAGGAGGCAAAACCTAACGGTGGAGATGATGATGTTGACTAGGTAGACATAGCATAACGATTTGAATGGAGACATAATACAACTAAACACTCAAAGAAGCATGGTTTATTCATTTGCTTGCTATACATGGTCGTGACCCTAGTGTTTCTCTTGATATAGAGATTTTCCACCTCATAACTTGAACCCAGAAACCATTGGGTTCCATTACAACCCTCGATATACTTCCTGTAGCATGATCGGCTTAGTTTATGAAGTTGACGCAGAAAAAATGTAGAATTAGGCTGCCGACGACGTAATCTGCAAACGCTCTATACGAATATGTTAGCCTCATAGGTCGGAGAATAGAATTAAGCTGGTGATGTACCTCTCTGGTGATACTGAAGGAAATTCGGACTTGTTCGCTTCGGTAGTTTGTATACGTAGGGACGCTATTCCATGGTTAACACCTCATCCGGTTTATGATACCCTCTCTCGACCATTTCCTTTGGGGAAGACATACCGGTGAGGACGAATTGGCCAACCGTTGCTGAGAAGCCCGAGAGGAAAGCGTTGAATGGCTATAGATATCAGACAATAGTTAGCAAGCGCATACACCTATACCCATCTTTAGGAACGTTATAAACCACATACGTAATTGCCTGCTAGGATACAGTACGCAAACTGCAGGCCACCAACGACGACCAGAAATGCCATAAAGACGTCAATTAGCTTGGTGCGCTGAGGCGTCGCCTTCTGGTAGTGCTCGACTATATTCCATGCTATCTGGTTGATTGACTGAGGACTACTAGCGCTAGTCTTGGCTACGGCGATGCTGGGAGCTGGAGTAGGAGTTGTCGGCGTAATTGGCGCAGACGCGGGAGCGGGCGCAGGAGTTGTAGCAGCAGCAGACTTCTTGGGCGCCATTGTGGTTATGTCGAGGCTATTACTACTAGTGGTAGAAGTGTGAATCGTGTTGGAGGGTTGCGAATTGAGTTACTGTTCAGTCGTCGAAATAATGGGTCCCCAGGCTTGCGTGTAAGGGACACGAAAGCTTCAAAAAGTTCACAGTTCACATCGACGATAAAGCAACCAATTAAACGGGTTTACGGTGGGTACGTCACGTCAGGTACCCTGGGGTAAATGTGGCTAATACAATAGAGCTTCCGCCACAGTACCTAGGTACAAAGACCCTGTATCCAATTGAATCTCGAATCTTCGCCAGTAGGTCGTACCTATCTCCCCTCGGTGCTGCGGCCCCGGGGTCCGGGCTTCCGAGCTCATCATCTATGATACCTACAGCCTTAACTTTGTCTACTTTTACGATCTTCGATTTCCAGCGCCGCCATTGATATTGACTAAAGCTAGAGAAAGCCATATCTCGACATTTCCATTGCTCCGCAAAGTATAGATCATCAAGTCTCGAGGAAAGAATGGTATGTTCAACAAGATCTGATAATCTGTCAAAGCTAACGCGGGGTTCCGTGGCAGGCTCTAGAGACTATCGCATATGTCTTAGGCGCCCTGACCGCAAGCGGCGGTACGGTGGGCTATGTCAAGACGGGATCCGTTCCCTCTGTTATCGCTGGGTTGACGGTCGGCATATTGTGTACGTCAACAATTCTCAAGTTGGGATGAAGTCTGTTTGTGATGTGTATTAAACTAACTTGATGTCGCAAAGATGCCTTGGGAGGATATCGTTTGCAATCGCGTCAGCCATTGGGTCTCGAACTTGCACTTCTTGCTTCTGTTGTCCTTGGTGGCGCCTCTATTCCCCGAGCCCTTCGTAGCGGGAAGCCGGTCCCGACTGTTCTGAGCTTCATTTCTGTCTTTGGCCTGTTGACCTTCGGCAATGCCTTCAGAAAGACTTTGTGAGGGATAGGCTAATTGCTATGAGGGTCGATGTTTATTGTGATGATTTTTGGCGCAGTGGATCCAAGTTGACTAGTACGTAGCTGTCAAATGCAAAGAATAGGTATTTGCTACCACGAGTTTTGAGATCGTGATTAGAGTAGAGTATGAGTTCCATTCAAGTATTCCCAACTGAAAAGACCAAACTGCCATTGTAAATCAAGACAATAATTGCTGTACCCCTTTTTGAAACGCCATGCCATTTCATGATCGAGAAAACACTCTTAATATATCATCGCTATGATACAGGAGACAGAATAGGATTCGGCGTAGATTTATCATGAGTTCTCGTCGATCTCGGCCCACGCCGCCTTAATCTTGTCACGGTTGGTTTTGGCAGTATTTCGATTCTTTGCGGTACGCTTCATTCGCTCGGCTCGGAGACATAAAGTAACTTTCTCTTTGGCGTCATTGCACATGCCCATCGATTTCCAGAGGAACCCTTTAGCGTGACATTCCTCGAGGGCGGTCATCACCTCCTCGCAAGCTGCGGGATACGCCTATTAGTTTACTCCCTTCGTAAGAAATCGCGGATAGATATATTTACCAATGTTATCTTTTGTATGTAAATGTGGATGCATTTTTTCGTCCCGGAAATATCTTGTAGAATAGAATTATAGATAAGTCATAAGAAGATGGTTTGACTGGTCTAACTTGAATGGTGCCACTTTCAGTCGCAAACCAACCAAAAATCGGTCGCGACAGGAACAAATTTAGGCAACGCAAGGGCCACTTTATAGGCTCCACAGTCACCCCTCCAGCCCTCTTTGACCCCTCCAATGAACTAATTTCTAGTTGCTCACTACAAACAAATGTCAATTAATTCGAAAGCTGCTAGATAAAAGTTAATCTTATCTTTTAAAGATAGGGTACAATTCCCCGTATCAACTCCATCTACCTCGCCGGGTCTGTCTCCTTATGATGCCAACTGCATGAATCATAAATCATAAATCATGTCGTCGAAAGGTATATCGGCTAAGAAGCAGCAAGGTGTGTCACCTAGAGAAAATAACTTCATGATGACTGAGAGCTTTCGCTGACTCTACCCGGCAGAGCTGCAAACAACATACTCAAACTATAAGAATACCTTGCAGCAACTCGCTCAGAAGATTGGGGATGTTGAGCAAGAAGCCGAAGAACACAAGTTCGTGAGACTCTTCTTCTATCATCTCATTCTTGACATCACGGAACCATATTCGCGAGCTTCCTGGCACGGTATGGCATGCCATGGCAATCCGCTCACATGGCCTCAGCCTTACCGGGGTTTCTTCCCCTAGCGTCTTGACTAGATCACCTCACGAACCTCACCGCTTCGCTTGTTGAACTCACCGCTAATCTGTCGACTATCTTGTCTTACTAGGCTTGTTCTTGATACCTTGGAACCGCTTCCGGGGGGTCGTAAATGCTTCCGCATGATCAACGGCGTGCTGGTGGAGCGGACAGTCCAAGATGTAATCCCTGCCTTGAGGACCAACGCTGAGGGACTGAAGAAGGTGCTCGACGACTTGGTCAAGCAGTACAAGATCAAGCAGGACGATCTAGAAAAGTGGAAGGTACGTCATCTTCTCTCAAACTTGGAATTTCTAGCTTGATGACCTACCCCATTTCGACTGGAGCCATGAACTTACATACCCGTTTGCACAGAAGAAAAACAATATCCAGGTTGTACAGTCGTGACGCAGCCTCGGTGCTGCAATGCAGAGGAGTGGCTATAGAAACCCATGCTAGGGCTACGATACAGATAGACGTGTATTCGAGGCTCTCGACAGTTGCTCCGAAATGAGTAGGCTAATGGACGATTACCAAGTCAGACAAGTATCTAAACACCACTGATTCATGAGAGTGCGCTGGTCTTTTAGGCGCTATGGCTATATTAGAGACTCGATCGAGATCGAGCCGGACTGACTTGTTGCACGACGTTAAGGTGGATGAGATGATGCGATATAGTGCTCATCTTCAAGTCGCCGGCAAAGCTACTGCGATATCGAAAAGATGGTGTTGATGCGTTGTACAATTGGAGGTGCAGGCGGCGGAGCCTAGCGTCAAAGGCGTCTCAGTGCCCAACGACAGGCTTCTGTCAAGGCTGTCATGATCAACGGTTTGCAAGCGGCAGTGATTGGAGGGCAGGCCGCGGAAAGGGTTGGCTGCTTTGACTGGTCGTAAATGATCTGATCATACAGGGCGGCTTACGCTGACTCTGCATCTACGAGGCACACTGGTATAACCTGCCATCAATACAACACCCCTGTACCATGTTGAAAAAAAAAAAAAAAAAAGGTCGAAGAATATAGCTTCAAAAGATCATGGACTACATATTATCTGTCTCGTTTATCGGCAGATGTTCCGAGGGCGGGGTCCCTAGCATGCACTGAGAGCTCCACATGCCACATGATGATTTCCTTGGAGTGCCGGCGACGCTCGGGTGGTCTAGTGACAACGTGTCGTTGATGACAGTGATCTGCCTGCCTGAAACAGGAGTGTCGGCCCTCCTACTAGACTGCGTAAACCGCAAACTCACCCACCCAAGGCTTGCATAACATGAGATAGCATAAGTTCGTGGAGGGGAGTGACGATAAAGACTACCGCGATTCCAATAGAAAGGCTTGGCCTAACACATGGTAGTCTGCAAGTGCTGGGTTGCTTTCGACGTGATACGGAATTCCCGGGCAGCTTCAGCAGGACGAAAGTTACGACGCAATGCTGCTGTATGTAGGTCGCTCGACCGAATAGGTAGATTTCTTAGCTGGCTTGTATAAGGAATTACACAGAAGTACTTCTGAGCTTCGCACGGCTGCACCTCTGCCCAAGTGTCAGCAGGGTGTTGATCCGGAGGGGAAGATGGGGGGAATATCCCACGTCCCCTTCCGAACCGGACGGGAAACCTAAGCCTTGCAACTGTTGTTATAGTAGCGCATTAGATGCGGACTCAATGTCTCGCCAATGAGTTACTTTCCCAGTACAACGGTAACTCTCATTTTAGTGCATCCTAGAGCGAATCTTAGTTTAGATGGGATATTTAAACATTACGTCTGCTAAAGTATCGAATAAGACGGCTACAAGGCTACTTTCGCATCCGACGATTGGGCATCCATGGGATCGCACGTATAATATGTGGGTTCGTAGGACACAGTTAGGTCGCATACAACGTGCATGTCGGTAGGTACCAGAGCTCAAGCATACAGCATACAGGTTGAAGTCGACCAAGTACGCAAGTACGGTGGTATATGTCGCACTAAGCTTTGCAGGGCTGGCCGGCCAAGAAAGGAGGGCTCGATTTGATGGGCTACCAGAATTTAGCGATGACGGCGATATCGCCATGGAAGCTTTCAAAGCCTATCATTCCTTTCTCCACATTCCGGGACAGGAAGAATCTCCTGAATTAGAATTGCTGTTTTACTTCCAATCAGAACCGCAACTTGGTGCTAGGTATTGCAATTGGCCGACAAAGGGCATTAATGCGAACCCCTAGATTATCTTTACAGCCAGTCGTCATCTTCATCATCTCGAGATGCTCAAATAATTATCCAAACAGACGCCGCGGCCCCCAAAATCGGAGAGCCGTAAGCCAGGCCGCGCTTCCTGTTCCTGCCGGGTAAGCACATATGTCGGACAACTGTTTATTTCGGGGATTGTCGAATCAGCGATGAAACCACCCCTCCACGCGTCCCGTGTCGAAGGTGAGTGCGTTAAATAGGTATCACAACGACTGCAACGACCACATGGGGCGAGCGACAACGGATGTTTAAGCAGAGGTTAAAGATGCCGACAATAAGAGAATAGGGCTGCCTATATCTCAGGGTATCATGCGCTCAACCAACTTGGGGTAAGTCGACTTCACCGCTTAATGTATGAGACGCATCGGCCGGCTTGATCCGTAGAGAAATGAGCTGGTGTGGCGGATATGACAGCATATCATAGCCTGACCAACAGTATACTGCGTCTACTAAGGGTCCGAAAACCTATTCGTAGCATTAAATAGAAGAAGCCAAGAGCGGGTTGCTGCGCAGGTTTGAAGTAACCTTGAGGACGGAGGTTTCTTCCTAAGCTTACGAGTATTGAGTATAAGGGTCACTAAAAGCGTGTAAGTGAGAAGTAGGTACCTATATGTAGGTATGTAAGCCTTAAGGATGCAGGTGTATACCTGTAATTGTCTCGCCTAAGGTATCATGGTACCTATTTATCGATTTGGAATTGAGGTAGGCACGATACATATTCTATATACATAGCTATACACATACCTACCTGTGGTACCTTACCCATTCTAATGTGGTAGTATTGTCATTTAGCATTAGTCTTTCCCATTTTCTATAGATGGAAACAACTAGTTGGCATCTTTCCTTGCGATATCATTTTCTCATTCGTCTATAAGTCAACCAGCTGTCCTTAACTTATTAATTTTTAATTAATTCTATTATTAACGTCCAATCTTCATTACGTTTGTGTAAGTCACGTCGTAGTTCATCCCTAACGGGGTTTCCTGCACGTTCCCCACGTAAATGCGTACCTAAGTGCGAGCTTGAATGTTCCTATGGGACATGTGTGACCTGGTTCTCTACATGGTAATATACCTACTTAATTCATCAATCTATACCTACTCATACACTAGGTATTATCTAGATCTATCAATTTTATTTAAACAGAGAAACTAATACGAGGTATTTATGACCTTCGGTTTATTTTTGGTTGGCGGCTCGTATTCTAGTGTTTCCTGTTATAGAGTCTCTATGATAGATAATTAATACCAAGACGACATGATGCCGAGCTAGACGCTGGTTTTCTATACGAATCTATATCTGACCCAGATATATAGCGAATAATATACGTAATTACAACGAGGAAGGATGGGAACTACGTCGTTTGTACATGCCATGCTGATGATAACGCGGCATGCGGCCAGCCCGTTAAAATCCACTTCGGTGCATCCAACCTTGAGCTGGAGTTTTCCAGAAAACCGCCCCCAGTTTTCGTCAGAATTTGAAGTTTTGCCTCTAAGTCGTATGTTTCTTACCATCTCAATCATCTTAAGCATTCGGCCATAGAAGGAGATTTTTACCAGTTTAATATTTAGTGTAACCCATACTGTACATATCCACACCCTTACAAGAAGAATTAAAAAAAGACAAATCAGACCGGACTACCTACTGTAGTAAAACGCTGCTACGCTATGACAACCGTATACTGTATGTTCTGTATGTAAGGCAGCCGCATTTGTCCACTGCCGAGCCTGAGCGTTTATGTAAGTCCTCATACAGTATTTGTGAGAAAACCCATCAAACCCCACGTACCGAGAATGATACATTACATTACATGTGTGTATGTACCATCGTTGAATTTCGGTATAGTACCTACATACATCCCTTATTAAATCTGCACAATGCAGCAAGGCGATCTTGCTTTGGAGAACTATGTAGCTGTCCCCCGCCACCCCGGCGCTAAGAGTTTAGGAGGTTAGGAGGTTGTGAAGTAGTTAGGTAATTAAGAACGAGCTTAGACGGCTGGAATACAGGGTACAATTAAGAGATAGGTACATGAAATATCTTGTAGGTACATACGGTCTCAATATTAGCAGGTACAGCTGGAAGTTTAGCTTGTTAGTTAGAAGGGAAACAGCGGGTCTCCCAAGTAACGCAACCCTCGGCGTCTTCTCAGAATATGGACCCGCAGCAAATCCCCGCTTCCCTTTTCCAAACCGGGACCCGTTAGGTACTTTCGTACCTCAGATCGCATCCTGTCCCATTCTCCCACATCCACATCTCCGTCGAGTCTGTCCACACAAAAGTCACGTCGGCCTTTGTGACTTTGTACCGTACACCAAACACCACACACACTACTCCCACTACTCACTACACACTACACTACACTACACTACACTACACTACACCACGCTACAGTATACTACCTTCCACTATACCAAGCCCAGGCTTGCTGCATACACATCCATACACGTCCCGTACATACCATACACATCCATACATACCGCCCGCTGCAGATTCCGTCATAGCCTGAAGTTCGCGACAGGGCGTGCCAACGGGACAAGTAAATAGCTCTAGGTCATAATTCTGGGACCCGCGCGACAGGGCAGGATTGACGCACTTGTCTGCAGCTAAGCCGCGCTCAGTTGCAAGCCCTACCACTTGCAACGTGTCAGAGGCAGGGACACATCATCTCTACCTTGTAACCAGCTGTGCGAGCTGGCAGTCCAAGAAAATTTTACAAGAAGCTACCACCCGCTGCAGGTAGCCAAATATGTCGGATTCCCCCCAATCTCCTCCAAAGGACGTCGAGCCAGGTGTACAGTCACCCGACGATGAAGCACAAATGAACGACCCTCAGGACCCACACGGCTCTGGCCTCGCCTATGAGTTCGAGGTAAAAGAGCAGGACAGGTGGTTGCCCATAGCCAATGGTGAGTTGAGATCCTCCTCAAACTCTTGTCTCTGATTTGGTGCGCCCGAGTGTGCTTTTGGGATTTGGCCTGCAAGCTTCGAAGAGCATCGCTCCTGCGGAGCTCTGACCGCGGCGCGTCCGTCAATTGGTGCTTTATGGGCCCCCTTAGTTCGAGACAGCCGTGCAGCAGCAGAAGGCGTCCATGTCTCACGATTCGTCGTCCAAGTCGCCGGAAGCGCCTCGCGCTTCCAAAGCCGACAGGTATGATATCTACGATGCTAACATACGAAACTTCGCTCCAGTTGCCCGTATTATGAAAACCGCACTGCCCGAGAATGCCAAGATCGCAAAGGAGGCAAAAGAGTGTATGCAGGAGTGCGTGAGCGAATTCATCTCCTTCATTACTAGCGAAGGTGAGAGCACGATTTTTATTTTTTTTAGTTTTATTTTTTATTTTTATTCTTTTATCGTAATCATGCTATCCTCCCCCTGATGTAAGCAAAGGCTGACACCGTATACAGCATCGGAGAAATGCCACCAGGAGAAAAGGAAAACCGTTAACGGCGAAGACATCCTGTTCGCTATGACGTCTCTGGGCTTTGAGAATTATGCGGAAGCCTTAAAGATCTATCTGTCTAAATACCGAGAGGTACTGTTCCCGCCCTCATCCCTTACTTCGAAGCGTGCACGCCTGCCTGTGTCCAACCTCGCTTACGAGCAGTGCTAACCAATGACCAGCAGTCTCAGTCCAACCGGGGTGAAAACCAGCAGAACAGGCCGAATAGCCAAGGTTACGGAGCCAGTGCTCCTAGCGGATCCGGTGCAGCTGGAGCTTCGGGATTTCAAGGAGGTGACGGAACGGGAGGTATTGGTGAATCGGGCGAGGGCTACATCTACGCCCAGCCTAGTCATAACGGCGCGGCCGGCGAGACCTATTAAGTCTTGCGCTTAGCGTCTGCAGACGAGACAGCTGGAGCTATACCAGCTCGACCTGATTTCTAATATCTAGTTTGAGATGGTCTATACTACTTTCAAGTGTGTATAACTACAAGGATTCTGAGGGTTTCGGTGCATTCATCCCCAGATTGGTTCTTCGGATCAAGGATGAGTATGCGTCTTCTACCCCTGTATATGGACTCGCAATGGATGGCGATGGAGGGGGGACTGCGCGTTAAAAAAGGGTCTGGTTCCGCAGTTTTTTCACTTCGATAGATTCCCCGAGGCGTTCTTTCCCCTATTCGGTTCTTAACGCTTCTCAAGATCAGTCTTGAGATTCCGCGTCAATTTACATTCGGCAGTTATTCCAGCTTCACAGGCATTGGAGAACAGACCAATTTGCGAAGCATTACAACCTATATAGCAACTATTTTTTTCATTGAGTTGAGGAATGAGTTTTATAAATGTCTTCTCTGTTATACACGAGAAGTTGTTACTAAGTTGAGTTTGAGAATTCATAACTATAAGAGCTTAAGAAAATCGATGCCTAGCAAATATTGTTATGGAAAGTCAAACAGGTATTCATTATACAACTCGATCGGATATTAGTAAAATGTCTAACATTTGATTTACTCAAGTCCAGAATTGGTACGTTATGTTTATATGTTTATGTAGATTCTCCCTTGAGTACCTAGGTAAGGCTTTGTAATATTTTTGTTCGACTGTAAATAATAAAAGTCATTGGCCTGACGAAACCTGAGAAGGTACATAGGTACATACTACGTAAGCGACCACCTGGAGGTAGGTACCTCCCTCGTACGGATTAGTAACGAGTACAATTGATTGTGCACGGACCAGATAAAACTAGTCGTCGTTGCCCCTCCTACTTGCTAGTGATGAGGACCCCTGTTTTTTTATTGTGGATTACGGGCGTGCATATCGCTGAAATTTTGTGATCTTTGCTTTTTTATTAAAATTATCTTCACAGCCTTGCCAACCCGCGTCATCATCGCAATCTCACCATATAACACAATTAGGACCAGTATGCCGAAGTACTGTATAATAGAGTCTACAGTGGCTTGGATTTGGAATACGATAGCAGATTTGAACAAACTATAAACAAACCCCTATGTCGCTCACTATGACCAGCAGCACCCCGCAGCAGCTTGCTCGGCCGATAGTGAAGGTCACTCCGCTTAAGCCTATATTGAAGTCATCATCCGTTCTTAATTCCAAAAGGACTAGCGATGACGCTGGCCTCGACAGCGATAATATGGAATCCCCTCAGAGTCCCCGGAAACGTCAAAGAGTAGAGTTCGATCTGAATAACATCGAGGTCCACGAGATTGGAATACGGTCGGTCGACGAAGTAAAACAGGAGATTAGGAAGGCCTTGGATCGTCATGATCAGGGAGATGACGAGGATTATGATATATTGAAAGAGTCGCTATCTGGAAAGCAATCCTCGTTCGAGGACGAAGAAGACGAGGATGCAGATCCGACTTTACCAGCAAAGCGACGTCAGGAACTTAAGATTTACTTGGTCTCGCTAGCAAGCTTCTCTCCCCGTCTAGGAAGATCATGCGATGGTCTTGTTAAGAGTGTATTACAATGCCAGTGGCTCGGGCGAGACGACCAATTTGCGAAAGTTTACGTTCAATTCCTCGCTGCTCTTGTTAGTGCCCAAGGCGCCCGTTTAACACAAGTCCTATCCTCCGTCGTTGACAGATTTACCGACTCTCGACCCTCGGACTGGGCGATCCCTAATTATCCGAGCGTCAGCCGTGAGACCGCACAGGAAAGACTTCACGTTGCTTTAAAATACCTAATACAACTATTCCCTGCCGCTAAGCCCGTTCTAGAGCATCTCACAGCTACCAAGTACCCTTTCCATGATGAGTCTAAGCGTATGCACTTAGCCTACGTCGACAATCTGCTGAGACTACGATCATACTGCCCTGACCTGAAGACCGAAATCATGGATTTAATCGTCAGTCGACTAGTCAAAATCGACGTAGAAATGCAGATGGACCTAGACGATATGGACGATAGGCTTACTACAATGGTAGCGATGGCTCTTAAGTCCTCGCGCGAAAATAGGAACCAGGACGAAGATGATGAGGATGAAAGCGATACTGAGTCTGTAGATAGCGAGGAATCCGAAGATGATGAGTATACACGAGTGAAAACGGCAAAGGAGAACATCGAAAAAATGGATTCTATCCTCGACACGCTATTCGAGCTCTATACGCCCAGCTTTGCCGATCCAGACTCAGATGAAGCCCTGGAGGCGTTCGAGGACTTATTATCTGAATTCTCGAACATCATCTTACCTACAATCAAGTCGAGACATACTCAGTTCTTGATTTTTCATTTTGGGCAGAAATCCGAGAGGCTCATGGACGCATTCTGCGGCACCTGCATCAACATCGCTTTCGAATCTCAACGTCCAATGATCCTGCAGCAGGCAGCGTCCGCCTATTTAGCGAGCTTTGTCGCTCGTGGAGCGCACGTGCCAGGTCATATTGTTGTGAAGATTTTCGAAGTGCTTGGTTTCCACTTGGACCAAATGCGTACCCTCTACGAAATATCGTGTCGCGGGCCTGACGTCCGCCGATATGCGCCATTCTACGCACTGGTGCAGGCGTTGATGTATGTTTTCTGCTTCCGATGGCCGGACCTCATCAAGTCAGTACCCGACGAAGTCGACACTGATGATCTTTCATCGTATCTAGGCCAGGAGATCGAATGGGAGCCTGAGATTAAAGACATTATGCGTCGCAACATCCATTCAAAACTGAACCCCCTCAAAGTTTGCTCACCAGCAATTGTGGAGCAGTTTGCAAAGCTAGCTCATCGATTCGGGTTTATGTATGTATACCCGACTATTGAGTCCAATAAACGACTTCGCCTATCTCAATTCTCGGCTGGGGCATACTCAAGTGGAGGCGCCTTACGCGACCTGTCTTTCGATATGAATGATGAGAGCTGGCAGCAACTAGGATCCTTCTTCCCATTCGACCCATACCAACTTCCAGTAAGTAAGAAATGGGTTGAGCACGATTACCTCCAATGGCGGCCTATCCCTGGGCTTGACCGAGACGAGCAAGATGAGGATAGTGATGAAGAGGAGCATGACGATGAAAACGAAGAGGTGGAGGAAGATACGGCCACGGATGACGAGGCCGGAGAGGACGAGTAGTCACCTGCTTCGAATAGATACTACGATATGCATTTGATCGGCGTTGGTACTTGGTATGAACGGGCTGGGCAAAAAAGGAATGATACCTGTATTTAGGGATGGCGCTCTCGGCCAGGATCGGCTGGAATGATTTGATACTTGTTTTCAGGATGCTAGGTGTTTACGTTCCTAGTCTATTACACTTTCTATATTTGAAAGTTATCTTGGTCTGTCTGACCTGTTTATCCGCTCTCTAGTAGAGGGTGAAACTTCTATGCTGCTCACCGTAGATTTTCTTAATTCCATATGAGTCTCATAATGGCCTGGGAATCTGAAAACAAAATGGAATCAGTTAATTTTGAGTTTATAAATCATGTTTTCCTTTTATGCCTCTTATCTCTTTAGTATTCTAATCATTTAGTATACTAGCCCCTGCACGTGCCGTCCAGGTATTCGCTGAATCCTCAGAAGAGGAGACGGAGATTCCAAATCTCTGGTATCTACAACCCCTGGAATCGCCCCACGTGTGCTTATGCTTACCTCTTTGTCGATTCGCTATCGCCTTACCACCATAACGGTGTGAAATCCCTTCTTGTCTTTCCCATCGCGTGCGTGACACTGTTCCGGATAACGTAACTTTAGCGGCTACTACTACTACTACTACTACTACTACTACTACTACTACTACCACTACTACGTGCGTGTGTCGTTGTGTTGTATATGTGTGTGTGCGCGCGCGGCTATCCTAGGGGGAAAAATGGCCGACTCCTCGTTCGAAGGCGATGAGACGGGTAGCATTGGGGCGGCAGATGGTCGCAGAGCTAGAAGCGGTAGCAGATCGCGACCGTCGTTTACCGACTATTGGAAACGCACCAAGGAGGCGGCGAGAAATATTACCTTTGTCGCGAGTAACCCGGAACAAAGTACAGGTATGTTAATGACATATCACACATACACATTACCATATACATTCTCCTACCTTTTTTGCTTGTATTTTTTTTTCGGGATTTGAGATGGAAAACTTGTTATTTGCGATTTATCATACATATATCTAGGCTCAAACGGGCCTCGAGTATTTGTCATAGGGCTGAGACGCCGCACGCCAAGGCGTAGTATTGGTTGGTAGCAGAAATCAAATCACGGCGTCGTGTTGGCTGGTTGTTAGAATGCGCCAACACTTTTGTGTTGCGGGCCGAGAGCGTGATGTTATAGGAGTCAGCCAAGAAGATGGCCCGTTTGTTTTTTGGTCTATATTCATCCCCTATACGCTCCATAAGTAGCACGTCTTGGCTTCATTGCTACGTCTGTCTGCTCCCCTATTAGACGACGTGCATCTTTGCCGATTATCAAGCAGCGCAGGCAAGACGGCTTACTAGGCTGGACTTTTCTCTTCTTGTTTCTCATATATAAACATATATACATACATACCGAACTATATCTCGAAGGCGCATGACTATGCCGTCCGTCGTGGTAACCAAGGCTGACTCCTGGCTATTTTATACAGGACCCAAGAAGAGCGACACGAATCAGGAATCTGCCGACCAGCAGTCGGATCAGAGCGCGCAGGCCAAGGCGCTCGCTAGGAGGCAACAGGTTCGCAAGGCGCAGAAGCAGCATCGCCAGCGGAAAGTCAACTACACCAGGGAGCTCGAGATGGATGTTGCTAGGCTGCGAGACTTGATCGAGCAGACCGAGCGGGAGAGCCTCACCATCAGGGGCGAGAACGAGACTATTCGCCGCAGGATTCTCGCAAAACTAGCTGCGGTGGCTCCTGCGCCGGCGCCGGCTCCACAGACTAGCTTGTTGCCGCCGACGTTGACGTACGGGTCCTCAGCCCCGTCTCCGCCGGGATACACGATTAGTCTTGTCAACTCGCCCAAGGCCTCCAACCAGCCCATGTTCCAAGCCCAACGGGCGCCGGCTCCGTCATCCTGGCCTTCGTTCAGCGGGATCCCGAACGAACAGGATGATTTCGGCTTAGGTGGCGGATTGGAAGATGCCGGAGTCAGGGAAGGAGGTTGTTAACGCAGACGGAGACGGACCACGCTATTAACTTTATCCTAGAGTACGGCCCTCCCCATTTCTCTTTCTCCCTATGTATTGCCTTAGAACGAAGAGTGTCTATTCCTACCCCTCGAGAAGGCAAGACTATGGTGGCAAAAAAAAAAGGAAAACGTAACTGATACCGTCGAATAGGCTCGAACGCGTCTGCTGGGGGCACTTCCACCCCTCGATGTACAACCACCCGACTACGACCCAGAAGCAAACGAACACGGACACTCCCTCATGGTCAGCGCCATCGCCCTCCGGAGCGCGCCACCATCCGCCTGGGCAGACATCAGCGCGGAAAAGCAACGCCAACCGCACTCCCATTCCCACCCCCACTCCCACTCCGCCCCAATCACATCCTGGACCACACCCCCCACCCCGGACCTCACGCTCGAGAACCTGCGGGGCCTAGCCTCGGTGCTGAACCCGAACCCAGACGACTCGCCGGAGCTGGCGCCCGTCCAGGCCTGGTTCGAGATGGCGCGGCTGTACGGGGGCGTGGCGGCCCTGCTCGGCGACGCCCCGCGGCTCGAGCGCCTGCGCGCCGAGCTCGCTGCCGCCGTGGATTGTCTGCACTACGGCGCTGTGATTAAGCGTGCGGATTTCGAGGATGCGCTCGAGAGGGTTATGGGCCCGCCTGTGGGTGGGTATGAGGAGGGAGGGTGGATTTGATGGGCTGGTTTGTTTCGTGGTATATAAATATTCATATATATATATGTGTGTGTGTGCGTGTGTGGGTATACATAGTGGTGTAGGCAAGGGAGGGGAGAGGAGAGGAAAGGAGATGAGGAGTATAAGATGAAATAAAATTTGCTTCATGGAAAGGCGGGCGGGGAGATGTAGGAATGGGATCTTATATGTTTAGGTACAGTACATATGAACATGAATAGGAAAGAAAAATGGAACTTTCAGAAATTCTCACACCATATAAAGGGAGTCGTGTAAACTGTTTTCAGACCATGGATTGATCTATTAGTTCGTAAAATTGACGTGACAAGAGCATATCTAGGTAAATATGAAGCACGTATGCGACTTTACGAATGAGTCGTGATCTATTCTATCTACCTATCTCACTAACACCCTCATCCGCTTTCCGGGTGAGCCGCTACACGAATAGGGGTTTATTTCTTGGAGTAACCTTTGACCTCTCTCCCATAGCCCCTTTCAGTTCACCACAATTACAAGGCCTTGACAATCGTCCGCTCATCAAATAGGTCCCTTAGTAGACTATCCACGCACGTCTTAACGTCCAATGTCCCCATGGCGTACGTGGATTCAAATGCGTAAATGCTTAGCTGTGCGAAGAACGGTCGCAATATCTTGGCCACCAGCTCGTCCTTCCTGTCCACCGTCAACTCATCGCTGATACCCCCTGGATGGCCAAGGAGCGGTCTGCGTTGAGGTGGGCCGCTTATCGTCGTCGCGGCTGCTGATTCTGTCTGTAACGCCGCGGTAGTGACATCAGATGCTACATTGCCTAATTCTTCGGACAGCTCGTCTACGAGTGCTACTGGCTGGTAGCTAGGAGATCGGTAGATAGAGTCGATGGTATCCGTGACAAAGAGCCACTCATGCAACTGGAAGTCGTCTGGCGCTGCAGCGATAAGTAGGTCTAAGAGCTTGCAGGCCTGGAGAATGGACGTATTGCTAAAAGTGTCTGACGAGGCGCTGTTATCCGGCGCGGCGACCGAGGATATAGCCGCGTGTAGCTCGGCATTAATAGTTGGCCATATAGGCGCAAGATGGATGGCAGATGTTCGAAGGACAAGAGCACGAACCACCATATAAATCTCTGATCGCGTAGTCGAGGATGGTGAAGACGTAGATGTCGCTGCTAGGAGCTCGATGAGGCGCTCGAGAATATGCGAAAGGTCGGTAACGAAAGTATCAATACCACACGCGAGAATCAACGTGGCTACGCGACGTAAGTTGAGTTGTGTCTTCCGATCTGCTTCTAATCTTGCTGAAGTAGCACCCACTCCGAAAACTATACCGGCTGTGGTAGGTGGCGTTATTCTTGCCAAAATTTCCGGCATCCGCTCCTTGTCCGCGACTGTCCAGAGTTTCAGAAGAGGAAGCCAGTCGCTCCGTACTAAAGCAACAGATGAATTGAAGAATCTAGAATCGTTGAAAGCATCGCCGATATCTTTCTTCCAAGTTTTTTGATTGTTCGGGAGCCTGGTGAGCTCCTGGAGTAGAGTAAGTGTACTCTTAGAAATAGTCTCGGGAAAGCCTTTTGAACGGATGGAGGGCCCGATCACGTTCGTAGAAATGGCCCCCGCTGCTGTCAAGACACGATCGGATTCCACCAGAATCTTGGGTAGGTTGGGCACGATGTGGGACAAAATGCCGACCACATCATCAGCCCTCTCAGCCGGCAACACAAGACGACCCTCAGTGGTATTCGACTTGTCTAACTGTGGAGATGATTGACCATCCGCAAAGGAAGCTGGCCTTGTTGTGAAAATGGCTGTGAGTAATCGTAGGAAAAGATCCTAGCCCGGTATTAGCAATAGATTCAGCGTCTTAAAGTTAATCGAGCACATACCCCGAGCTCCCTTCGCATCTTCCTCTGCTCCCCGAAGTTGGTATTGTCAACCTTCTCGCCTAGAATTGCTGCAAATTCCAGGAGGCTTGGCAATGTTTGTCTATGTGGGAAAGGATTGCCTAAGAGGTCCCTTAGGAAAATCATACAATCTTGCCAAATTTCGTCCATTGCGTCATCTTCGAGAGACCGAGCATAATCGACTAAGAAAATCACCAAATCTGTATCCTGTAGTTCGATAGTTAATGTTGATTTTCTGGATGTCTCTAATGCACTAGGATTTGACCTGCTGTAGATAGCATTAAAGATAGCAGGAATTGTATGCCTTGGCCGAGACCCGTCCAGAGCAGGGAGTAAATTAAATACTTCCGAGTGCTTTGTAGTGTCGGGATCAGTCAACGAATTCCGCCAGATATCAACAACCGTTTCTAAGCATTCGAGTGCTTCGGCAGCGAACACATGTTCTAGCAGGCGTCTAGCCCGATTTCGCATACGTAGTGATGTGTACTTAAATGAGGAAGCCGAGTCAACGTCCAGACTAGTAGCTTCGCTCCCTTGTCCCCAAGACCAGATCTTGAAGCACATCCGGACAGCATCTTGAAAGGCAAGTAAAACAGTGAGCCTGTCATTTGCGGTTGCACTTCGAGACTGTGGGGCGTCCGAGTTAAATACTCCAGATACCATGTTACCGAAGAATCCCTGAGGTTGATCGGGACTCTTTATAGCTTGAAGTCTAGCTTCCGCGGCAAGTAACTGGTCGTGTGCCTTAGCGAGCACTTGTTCAAGTGCATTGAGTAATGATATGAGGGTCGTTTCTGGAGCATTTATCTTCTCTGGCGGCTGACCATTTTGCTTGAAAGTCTCCTGGAGATTGCTAAACGTGCTAGAAACCTGGCTGCAGAGTGTTTCCACTAAAGGAATAAGAACCTGAAAAATAGAGTCTGAATAGAAAGGTAGGCACTCTGTAAGAAAGCCCACCCAACTATCTAGTATAGGCCGACTACTAGGCGAGCTAAGACCAGCCTGTATACATTTGAGCAGTGAGGGCGGCGGCGGCGTTACCTCAGGTATGTGTTCAAGAGACGTCGCAGACAATCGTACACTGCCGGAGGCGTAGTTCATGGTTCGTTTCTCCCCCATAGGCGACATCGGCTGTTCAACAAGTGCTGCATCTCGAAGTTTGAGAGCGTCAAAAGTGACGTCGAGTAGAAGTACCTGAATATATGGGTCGGGTCCTTGAAGAGACTGAGTGAGTCTGTCTATTAAAGTATCTTCTAATTTTAGACGTGATAATCCATCTGCATAAGGGTTAAGCAAAATCTGATGAAGGAAAGTCAACGCAGAGCGATGAAGCTGTGTTATTCGGAGCTGCAGATGCTTGTCGTTCGGGAGTATGTTGCCGGCGATGCATCGCATGCAAACGCGCAGGAAAAATTCCAGGAGGGACAAGCCATTTTCCGTACCAGCTTAATACCGTCAGTGAATATTCATACCTTCTCGAGGAATCATCTTACCTATTTCTATCAGGCTCTGACTAGGTTCCTCGATTATTCTAGTTGCAAGGACTCCCCAGAACGCGTCAGGGGCCCACCGGAATATGTTGGAGAGGGTACGAAGATAATAGAGCGCTAGGTCTAGGTCATCCTCCGCTGAGAATTCAACGGACTGGCTCGACGTAACGGGATTAGCTGTCTGCGGGAAAGTCCGAAGGAATTTAAGCTGCGATATCTTGGTCACAAAAATCAAGAATAGCCTGAGTATCCAAGTTAGCAAGGCAGTTCTCGTTTCCCTATGTGTAGGAGTCAACTTACTTGTCAATGCCAACCATAGTGGTCAACCAATTTTTTACCATCATAAATAATTGGGTTCGCTCATCTAATAGAGAGTCGAGCATTAAAAATAAGGGCCTGGTGAGCATAACATCATAGTGATCCATTCCGGACAGTCGAGTCGCCGGCCGGAATTCACTAATAGGGGTCTTTGGAGCTCTTCGGTCAGAATGAGAAGCGTTATCTTGCAACGTATGTGACCAGAGGATGGTATAACTCCGTCCCGGGTCGGCTGGTCGTATGGCGAAGGTGCCAGTCGTGTCATCCTTGAGCATTAAATCAGCGATCACTGCTTCGATATCGCGGTTTGAAGTTGTGAGAGCTGTCTGCAATTGCCAGAGACATCTCACAGTTTCGACGTGATACTTTGGCTCTGTCAAAGATAAGAACCCCCATGCGTGGCGGACTAACGGCTCAACTAGATCTGATAGGTGATCTATCGGTATTCGCTCACTGGTGTAAAGTTGTGTAGAGAGGAAGAGAATCGATTTGAACGAGATAAAGGGTACGTTGGATTCAGATAAACGTGTTTGCATAGCAGAGAGTAACTTTGCGGTGTCTACAGTATACTCTCCAGGGATTTTGGATAAGAGAAGCCCCACGAGTCTACTTCTAATAGATATTGCAGCCTCCTGATTGGCGGTTGTTAGGCTATCGCAAGTCAAACTACACGCCTTTTGAACAAGGAGAGCTCCTACGGTCCGCGGAGCAAAGGGCGCTGGAATGGCCTCGAGGTTCCCCTGATCGGTGACATAGAAATGTCTAACCTTCTTAAGCACTTCGCTGTTTGACATAGACGCCACTACCGGCCCCTCTAAGGATCCAACTGAGTCTCGTTCTCCTGACCTGACTGGAAATGCTCGCTGGGGTATAAGCTCGATTAAATTACGAGCAATATCAAGCGCTTGGAACGGAACGGCTGTGGTATCGCTCCCACCCGGGGTTCGAGACGCATTTTTGTGCTCCTTTACGTCCTCTAGCATCGACAAGATTGACAGAGCAGCTAGAGGCGCGTGGACAGTTATCATTTCCTCATCGCGGATGTTAAAGTGTGCCATGATGAATTGGACAAGTGCTATTTTCTCATTGCGCTCCTCGTCCGTCGCATTACTTGGGCCGACGGCTTGAGCCATGAGCCCTATCATCTCGCCGAATATAAGACCGCTTTCAACACCGTCAAAAAACACACTCGCACTGCGTAACACTTCATTGAACTCGGCCTTGTTGGATGCTCTATTTTCGAAATCCTTAACACTGACCATTACCGGAAGGAAGATTTCCGGCACTACTAGACCGCCAATTTCCCACCTATCCATAAGTGATAGGCATATCCGGTACGGTTGGGCTCTTTCTGTTGGGTTGCTATTATGAGCAGTATTGATCATTGATAATAACGCCCGAGTTAGAGGATGCAACCCGTACTCCTCGAAATAACTCGTTTTGGAACTAAGAAAGCCATGTTGGTCAGATGGTGAAATAGGTGATTTTGGTCCATTCTCTTGTTCTTGGCTAGGAGGCTCAGGCCCTAAAAACCAAGCCCAAAGTCGCCTGTTGAGACTCATATCCCTTCGTGTGACAACACAAGCAGCGGCGCGAAGCAAAAGCTCCAAGTCATCACTTTTAACCCTCTTCTGTAGCACCTGAGAATGTAAGGGGAGATGTGTGACTAGAAGGTCCAAGAAACCTCGTTGTATAAGGAGCTGCTCGTCTCCTAACCCAGCTGCAAAGCATCTAAGTAGTAAACCCGGCTCGGGGGAAGTTACAAGACTCGAAAGCTCAGATGACAGCACATCCGCCTCGGTGTCTTGAGCCTTATTTGGGTTTCCCTCTTGAGTGATCGGATGCCCCAGTCTTGGCAGTCTGCGGATGAGATACGCAAGAGCACCAGGTCGACGGCTCTGGCCTGTGATTGTGGCCAAGAAGAAGCATTGCCAGAAGAAATCGTCGCCAGCCGAATCTGTTGATGTGAGGTCCCTACAATTGGGTGGCCGGATAGCCGCCTTGAATTTCTCCAGGATCTTGAGCGTTCGGTCAAAATCCTCGCTTGTCTCATCTTCTAGTCCAGGGAGAAGAGCTAGAATGATACTCTTCATTGCTGGTCGCAGCGACCTAGGGTCTACATGAAGAACATGGGTTTCGAGTAGATCGAGGAATGGAGCTCTGACCGTCAAGGATGCAAACGACAAGGTCGGTGCAAGGCCCGGGAGGTAAAGAGGAAGATCCCTACACAAACCATCTTTTCCTATTATCGAGAATACGTAGGCATACACCTCGAGCGCTTTCTGGTGTACACCAGAAGGGAGTGAAGGATTCAGACATTGCGAGAGGCGCTTTGCGACTAGGGTTTTCGAAGGGATGGACGTTATGTTGGCTTGACGAGCTTGTAAGGCCTATGGTAAGTCTTTTTAGCATTAATTACATTAACACAAATATAGCGACTGGGTATCTTACTTTCAGTAATCTACTTAGAAAAGAGATATAGTCCGCCCACTCTTCTAAAGCTGTATCAAACAGCGACAGGGCTCGCTCGACACCTGACGCGTACTTTCGGTAGTGCTTATCTTTTATAGGAACATCCTCTACGATTAACTATGTTAGCAAGACATAAGTAGTTGAAGTGGAATATTGGTATTGGTGTGAAATACCTGCGCCTAGTTGATTCCTCCATTGTCTTATAATCGGAGTATTCTGTCCAGAACTATCCGGAGAAATGGAACGGCGAGGACCGGGTTCGAGGGCCATAATTGACGTAGCTGATACTAAGGAGGTACTGGCCGTAAGACCATAGGGTCGCGTTCAAGACCACAGAAATCGGGGTGCATATCTCTGCCGTGGCGCATCTGTTTGTGAGATTTAATTGTAGTTCAAGAGAGACCACATACGATAGGTACAATACAAAAGCACAAGGCGAAACAATTGAAGCGCATTGGACCTTTTTTTGCGAATTACGTTGCAGGCACCCGCTAAAGACGGTACAAGTTACATCCCGTTCCAGGGTACATACATATGTATGTTCCCGACAGGTCTCATTTGCATAAAAACGGTACCTCAAAATAGGGCAATCTTTCAGAGCTAGTATCTCATTGGTTACATTCCCCAGCTTTATGCTAAAGATATAAAGATATCTGCTTTTCCGAAACCACCACTAAAAAAGAGAGCAAGGGAATGACGTTTAACAGATAACGATAAGGTGATCCACTTACTTTAACTCCTGTATCGTACATGACTTGACTTTTAACTTTCGGGTAACTAACTAAAGCTTACTCCATAACTTATCTTATAATCATTAATTTCTCAACATTTCCCAATGAGAAGCTATCATAAAATGAAGAGGTATAGTTGAGACTAAAAACGCCTATGATTTAATAAACTGAGGAAAAAGAGGATGTTAGAGCAGACCATTACGGAAACGGATGTACGATGAGCTCGGAGAATGTTGGCTCATCAGGGGATGCTGCCGCCTTAGGCGGAGAACGGCCTCCCCCTTTACCTCCCAGGCCGTCTCAGACGCAAGACAGTAGCCCAACTCCAGCAATCTCGGACAGGCTCCCGGAGAGGCCGAACTTGTCATCAAAACCAACTACTGCAATTTCATCAATGAATATTCAAACTTTGTCATTCCCGGATGGGTCCCGTGGTACCTTCTCTACAGCCGGGGAGAATAATTCCCAAGGTACGGAACAGACACCTGCTGCTGGTGCGGCAAGCATAGGCTTCAGCCCCATTGGCAACGACATAGATGAATCTATGAGTATCATGAGCCTCGCGCCTACTCTGCGGCCGCCAGGGGACTTGGAGAGTCTACTTGTTGGAGACATGGGTAAGAAGAGCCCCGCATGGGTGCTCCTACACTCCCAGTCCGCAGCTGTACAGCCTTTCGAAACTATCAGGGCTGAGGAGGATACGATTCTCGCCGATTTTGCTCACGAATTTGATGAGATACCCGAGCCTAGCGAGACCTGGAGTGACGATGCGAGGTTAAAACTTTGGAAGTCTAAACTAAAACACTTTATGATTTTGTCGTCGGCTGGCAAGCCGATTTATAGTAGATACGGGGACTTGGAAATGATCAACTCTTCAATGGGCGTTGTACAGACCATCATCTCGTTTTATCAGGGGGCCAAGAACCCCCTTCTAGGCTTTTCTGCTAGGAATACGCGTTTCGTTATCGTAACAGAAGGTCCTCTTTACCTCGTCGCTATAAGTAAGCTCGGAGAGAGCGATTATCAGTTGAGGGCTCAGCTCGATGCCCTCTACATGCAGATCCTATCCACTTTAACGCTTCCAACTCTCACTAATA
The DNA here is from genome assembly GCA_902805475.1 of Entonaema liquescens. Lineage (NCBI taxonomy): Eukaryota > Fungi > Ascomycota > Sordariomycetes > Xylariales > Xylariaceae > Entonaema > Entonaema liquescens. The sequence goes on along the minus strand of CADCSX010000001.1, from coordinate 1,264,021 downwards.
TCTTCGCTAATCGACCATCCACCGACCTACGGAAGCCTCTACAAGGCACTGAATCGCTGCTTTCTTCTCTGGCAGATAGCTTCACCAGAGGATCTCCATCTTCTCTTTTGGGGGCTTTAGAATGTCTGAGACTAAGAAAATCGCATCGGCATGCGATTAATAATGCCTTTCTAAAGACGAAGACCGACAAGCTCCTTTACGGTCTGATAGTTGCTGGGGGAAGGCTTGTCAGCGTCATCCGACCACGTCGTCACTCCCTCCACCCAAGCGATCTACAACTTATTTTCAATATGCTATTTGAGTCCGGCGGTGTCAAGGCCGGAGGCGGCGAAAACTGGATCCCGCTCTGCCTGCCAGCTTTCAACAACCGCGGCTACCTCTACATGTATGTGAGTTTCCTAGACGTCGATCCAGAGTCCGAAAGAGATATGAGCACCGCCGGGGAAGAGATCGCAATTATTTTAATCAGCCCGGATAAGGAGAGTTTCTTCGATCTACAACATATGCGAGACGACGTCGTGATTGAACTCAAGAAACGGGGACATCTGGACATAATTAAAAACGCAGCACAACAGGGGCGTCCGAAGATGAACGACATCGCGCCGGGGACACACATCAGCCACTTCCTATTCAAGTCGAGAGCCAACGTCCAATTCTGCATGCCCTCTTTACACCCAACATTTTCCAACCTTATTTCTCATCGGAGACTCATGTCCTTATACCACAACTTACACTCCACCATCCACGCCAAGCACACGCATGTAAAAGTCCTACATTGTGTTGGGGAGGACACCACCTCGCTCGCGTGGATCACGCCTATATTCGAGTTCTACTGCGTTGCAGGACCCAACGCCTCGCGAACCGTCATGACTCAGGGCGCTAATAAGATTATGCAGTGGGCGAAACGTGAGGAGGAGCGATTGTTTATCATCGGCGGAGGCGTGTTTTGAACTATAAATTACTATTATAATTACTATTCCCATCGCGAAATACATGCATATGCAATGCGATCTTCCCCCATCTCCGTCCAATAAATACACCGTTCCTAATCGCGATAATGGAGAGATAGCTACTATTGTACATAATACACTTTGGTAAAGTAGCTCTCTCCGGCAAGTCTATAACGGGCTAGTAAACCACTGTACTGAGCTGGAGACCTTTACTTTGTCCTTGGAGGGTCTCCTTCTGCTCGGGGTAGAGCATGAGGTGCTAGCAGGCGCAGACAGGAAACCATTATCATAAGGATCCCTAGTCGCAGGCGCAGGCGCAGCTGCAGTCTTGGGCTCAGTCTCGTTTTGACGAGGCCCAAAACGCGCTTGGCATCGCTGTGACCAGGTCTGGTTCCGGCTTGTCTTGCGCTGCACCGCCGGTCTGGATTGCGGGGTCGAAGTCGTCGAGTCAGGAGCTCTTGTGTTGGAACGAGTATTTCCATTCGGGAGCACATCCAGCTCGACTTCCTCTGGCCCAGCATTTTTCTTGGCCTTTCCGAATAGCGGTGCCTTAACGAGGTGAAAGACGGCCTTCACCTTATGCCAAGCATCACCAGCGACCTTGTGGCATGTTCCCTCCTGTTCATGCCTCGTTAGCGCCTGGGCTTGTCTTACAGGCGGAAGAACGAAAACGTACCTTCCAGGGCCAAATTCTATGTCCCTTCTCCTGGCTCTTCTCACGTTTCTCCTGGTTGGACGTGGGCGCATGACCGCCCCCGTTTACTTTTCCGCTAGGAGTCCCGTTCGCAGTGCTATTGGTAGTCCCATTTACAGGTCTGTTCGCCGTTGTATCGGGCGTCCCACTTGTCGCTCGGCTAGCTGTCTGATTTCCTAGCCCGTTTACCTGTCCGTGACCCTGTCTCGGATCACGTCCGTTCAGTCCCGACTCAGGCCTCTCTTGCTGACTGCTGGCGCTTTGACCGCAATGGTTAGATAAAAGCGGTTTAGGGTTCAAATGGCTTGAAGCCATCGCGGAAGGCTCAGAGCGTTTTCCTTCATGAAGTCGGAGTGATCCTGTCTTCGCATAGTCTACCTCTTCGTACGAAGGTGGTAGGTCCAACCGTTCAGTAAACGTCTTTCTTGGCAGTTTCCGTTGAGGTGTCATTGCAGGAGCTGTGGTATCGTACGCCAGTGTATTTAGTGTAGAAGAGCCGGCCTCACTATCACGCCCCTTTTCGCAGTACTTGAAGTCAGGGCTAGGAGGGTGGGGCGAATTCAAGGCGGAAAGGTTGATGTACCGGGCTGAGTTACGTGTAAGCGATGGTTTGGGCGAATTTCCGGATGTGGGCGTGGAGGAAGAAGATTGGCTTTGGGCATCAACGTCAACATCAAATATAGAGATACTTTTCTTACTCGGTGTAGTATTTGTGCCGTTGCTTTTGGGCAAGTTATCTCCATAAGGGTCTGCCATGGTTGTTTTCCTGCCGTTGCTATGCGAGAATGCAGGCTGTTGCTTGCTAGAAGAGCCGTTGAGAGGAGGCATTATTGCGACCGTATTTATCTGTAGTTTCGAAGTGCTCAAATATGTCAATACAAGATACTTGGGTGTTCTGTTATCTGGTTTCATTCGTTACCCACCTAAGTGTAAAGAGGACTTCGTGACTAACTCAGGTTGCTAGGCAATGACTTGGTCAACTGATACCACTGTCTACCACAGTGTTTTAAATTCAACGAGTGGAATGTGTCTGCCCGGTATATGCTCTTGATTAGGTATGATGCTGTTATCTGTAAGCAAATCTGAGAGTTGCTCAAGCATATAGTGTTGTCTTCATATACCTCGCTCTCTGCACCCTGGAGGGCTTTAATTAAGAAGTCGAGCAAGACTAAGGGTAAAGTACCGAGCTTCAGACACCAATAAGAAGTTATTCTAACTCTTGTTAAGTGTTATAAAAGGGGGAGAATAATGAAAATCAATAAAATGTTTGAAAATGCCTCGGAAAAGTTGGAAATCAAGCCTGTTCGGGAGTGCCTCGTGCGAAAAGGCGTATGTTACATGTAGCCAGCACTAACAAATATTGGGTTGCCATGCAAAAAGGGAAAGAGAAAAGGAAGAATGGGAGGAACGCAGATCCAAGGAGCGAAGAAAGTGCGTGCAGCTCCTTTAAATAAGGGGATCGGATCGGTGCACGTTTGACTGAGCCCTCTTAGCGTTCAGCAAGACGAGGCGGAAGTTGCAATGCCCCTAAGTTTAAATGGTTATAGTTTTAATAGTCTCAGTGCCACAAAGAATATCGTTACTTCCACCTATCCCATTCTTGATGACATGGTTATGGCTATATAGGGGTGGCACTAGGACTGTACAGACATCATTCAACTCTATGTGCTTAATTCATCGCTGTTACGAGGCAAACCAAATGTGAGGAAACAAATTCGTTATTCCACAAGGAACTCTAACTAGGATAGCTCTGGCCCCAGAGCTATTCATTCATACTAAACCGCTTCTTTGTCCTAAGGGGTTTCTCGTCCTTCAACCTGGCCTACTGGATAGTCTATCTCTGTCTATTTCTTGCGTCAATTAGGTACCCACCAAGTCAAGTAACCTAGACTTTCAAGTGCATCGTGTTATTAGAGACTATCATATAAGTGAACACAAAGGCAGCTAGCTACCACAAGTACATGGCATGCTCTAGTCTCACCAAACCTGATCTACCCTAGGTACTTAACAGAACTCTCAACGACGGCTTATACCAAGTTTCCTGTCCCATTATTACCGATCCGATTACAGCAAACAGACATTGAAAAGTGTCCATTCAGACCTAATCGGCAACGGGTCCAAAAATTTGCTCCAAAAATTAGTTGGTTAAGACCTGTTTGTAGTGTGGCTCAATGAACCCAATAAGGTTGAATCATTGCGGACAATTAACCGGGTAATACGCCAGCTCTACTTCGCTTTTCAAGTACCGCGATTCCTTTTTGCACACGCTCGTACTGCTGTTTTGGCATTCTTGACCCATTTGAGGATTCTGGATCGTACTCTTCGACTAAATCTAGTTCGACTGTGGTTCCCTCGAATAGAATGTCCGTCCCTGGAAACAGATTGTCGACTGGTTAAATGAATATTTGACGAGGGAAAATTTCGATCTGTTTTATTCTCCTTTTTGTCCCGCCCATTAGTCGTGTCTGTTATCGTTGAAATTGGCCTTGGAGATTGTGCGAGTAAATAATTAAGGTCTGATAAGCGCCTCCTTAAGCCACGGGGCCTTGAATTAGGGGTTACACGGTGTTCCATAGATCGTGAATCATAGAGTGGTCTATTCTGAGTGTCCCTATTTACCAGAGATGCCCGTTCTCCAGATTGAGATGTTACTCCATTTGATGGGTCAACGTCAAGCGTGCTCCCGGTGTAAGAATCCTCAATCCACGGAAGCTGTGGTGACTTCCTGTTTATCGAAGAAGGGGTAGGACTGAGATTGGTTGGAATGGTGAACAAATCTCTCGGCCTTTGTCGCGGAATATCGATTATAGAGTCGGGTGTCTCCCCATCTATAGTCCGCCGGACTGTGACGGGTAGAGCAGTGCCAGCAACGGTGTTTCTAGATGATCTAAGTCTCAACTTATTTCGGGTCCTCGTTCGGACACCGCAATCGACACTTCGATCTTCGGGGTATGCATTAGAAGTTCCAGGAGACCAAGCTGGCTCAAAATCTGCATTACAAACCTTTGTTCCTGGACAGGTCATGGCCTCCGAGCTATTAGCCGTTTTCATTTTCAGTCTCAGCTTTGGGGCACTCTTATGTGGGCGTATTGCCCTACTGTTATTGAGATTACGCTGCGATGCTTCAACAAGAGCGCCCTGAAGATGATGCAGTGTAGGAGATCTAGAAAATTTGAATGGAGCAAGAACCTCGACAAAGTCGGTATCGTTACTTGATGTACTCTCTGCACTTGGTGTTGGAGGCGGTAGATAATTAGGGTCTCCAGGCAAGGGTGGTAGAGCTTTCATTAATTGGGGGATGCTGTTCTTGAGCTTCAGTTGACGTGCAGGTGAAATTGGTTTCGGCGAGACAATAGGCGTAGTAGAACAAGATGGGGAGATATAAGGAAACCCTTCGTTATCCTCTCTGGGCAAGCTGCTAGTGCTAATCCTAGGGACTGCCTGGTTTCTCTTATGGCGCTGGAATCGCTGTCTCTGTACAGCTGCTGTTTGGTTTGGAGAGGGTGAGACTGTGCTGCCCTCTATAAAGCCGCCTTGCTTACTTTCCCCGTATTCTCTATTGGCAGCGGTCATACCATTATCAAGAGTATTGTGTTTACGGCTGTTGAAACCATCGATAACCGGCATCCCAGGGCCGCCACCATAAGTCGGGACTTGACTGCCATCTGAATGAGCACGGGCTATCGTGTTGAACCCATTTCGAGGTTCGGTTTCATGCCGGGTTGACTTTGAAAGTCCCCGAGTCGGTTCAGAAGATGGTCGCTTCAGAGTCGAATGGCCTGGTAGACTTCGACCAGCTCGTTCTTCGGCTGGGTCGCCTACGCCACTCTGGCCCATATCATCTTCATTTAAAGTCTCACCCTGCGTATCATCTCTTAATATCACTCCTTGCTCGCTTCTAATCGTAGGGGCTCTACCGCCTTCCACCTGGACCTGCCTCTCCAGCGAATTCTCCTTAGTCTTCGGTGCAGCTGCCGAGCGATAGTCTGCGTATCTGTATGCAGGGGCATCTTTCGACTCCAAATCAAGGCTCGGGTTGAATGTATCCATAGAATCCCTACCTATTTGGGACGGTAATAGGTCAATATCGCTTCCCCTTTCGAATTTCCGGTCTGCTTCTGAACCATCAAAAGTGATTGATCTAGTCTCGGAGCGAATGGAACCGGTGCGGCAACGGGATGGTACGCGTTCCACTATCGCTTGATAATTTCCAACTTGATATCTACTTGTATTGTGCAAAGTTTCTAACCCGCCCATCCTATCAGGGCTGTGACTACCGACCTCAGAATACGATGAATCTCGTTCTCCGAACACAATTGGTAGATTTTCGTCGGAATCTTGTAACACGAACGGACGCTGACAGCTCGATGCGCGAGTAGGGACTGGGGCGAAATGTTGAACTGGAGTTATAGCACGCGGCTGTCTACTTTCAAACCCTTCAGTATAGTCGTAGTAGCGAGGTGCAGCAGTGGAAAGCCCGCTCGGACCTACTCTAGACATGAATGGTGTCTTGTAGTACATATTCGCAATAGAGGTGAGACTCGATGTCCTAGATGAGGAATTGTCAAACCTGTCGCGACCTAGGGCATTATAAGACGCCATCGAGGCCGTGGAATGAGTCCTAATTGAAGAAGGCCCTGGCGGTCCATAACGGTTGAGAGGAGGCAGGCCTTGTGATGGCAGCGAGACGGTAGATAGGTTAGCATCTGTTCGGAGACCCAAAACAGTCGGCCTCCGCGGTGTTGGGGGGTAAGAGGGCTTGTAAGGTCCATGAGGAGCTCTCTAAAGTCTCTTAGTGAGAATCTGATAACTTGGCATAATAATTTGAATCTTACATATGAGGCTCGGTCAATTTCTACCATCCGACTATAGTCAACCCGCCCGCCTTCTGTAAGTGCCGGAGAAGCTGGGCGAACTCCAGGTCTTTTCAAACGAGTTGGATAAGGAAAAGGCGATCGAGGGCGTTGAAGCGGACCCCCGCTACCTTGGCTCTGCAAAGTAGCTGTCGATTTATGATGAGTAAGGTGGCGGGATTCACAAGTGGTCATTGAATATGAACGTGGCCCAATGTCATCTGCCAACGTTAAGGTCAACGTACTTACAATAGACTTATAACTCTAAGCCGTACAACCAAATTGATTTAGAAACAGTGTCTCTGCGTGAAGGAAATTTACCATTGGGTATTTCGGCGATGTAGGCCTTCAGTAGAAGGACGGGGCGACGGGTGTTATTGACTAGTATCAGATAACGTACCTCTTCGTTGTGGTAACGGTGGCACAGGTTTGATACTGTATATCCCGATATCTCCTGTCTCTGTCGTAGTTTTCAACATGCTCTCCAATGCACCTGGAGAAGGTAGTAACACGGAATTCTCGTTAACACTTCGTAGAGGTTTGTGTAGCGGGCGGACAGGCGAGGGGCCGTGAGTGGATCGCCCATGAGAATAACTGCTATGAAGCGTGCCATGGCTCGAACTATGTCGTGGTAACCGGTGATGCTCCATCAGAGGAGACAGTTCAGAGTGGAAGGAAACTAGACTATTAAATTAAAATAGTAATTTGAGTTTGGCAAGGGGGATTAAGAAGAGATCTTAGTTGGCTGAACCTAGGGCGACATCGAGCCTATTTCTCGGATATAAAGGCTTCATCGGTTCACAAGGTTGCCAGATGAGGTAGGATGTTGAAGTCGGACAAAGTGGAAAAAAGGAAAAAGTCTGTGGTATTGCGAGAGTACACTTCGTGTAGTACTAAAACTTGAATGTAGACGAACTAACAAGTAAAATACCTGGTATTAAGGGAAGGCTCGACATTGGAGGCTTTCAATATGATGGGAGTTTTGAGCAACTAAGAGCTCATTTGACTACTCCCGTGACAAATCTGAATCGTGACTTCTTATTTCACTACGTCTTTCACACCTTCCGCACTTTTGAAGGTTACTGCCCGACTCTATTTAAGATTTATGCAAGAGAGATGGGCTAACTTTATTCGCCCGCTCTTCATAAGTCAACCTAGGTACCTAGATGTTGTTATCACTGCTCTTATAAATCAACAGATATATAATTACCTGTCTATAAATCCGCACGAACTATTATTATTCGACATTCTAGAAGAATAGACCTTCCCAAAGCCATAATACTCAAGAAGTCTTACGGATTTTATACTCATAATGGGCACCTGATAGTAGTAGTATAATCGCCATTAAAGACTCGATACTTAGGTACCTATCCATAGGTAGCCTAATATGTGAGGTTCAGGAGTGAGTGTCCTATTGACTTTTGAATCATTCGAGATGTTTAATACTAGGTATTTCAAAAGTTTTGACATAAGAATTGAACCTCCTTCTCGGTGGAAATATCAAAGTTAAATGTTTGCCTTTCCGGTTTCACGGAATATGATATGCTCGAGATTAGGTGTTTTTAACTCACTCGCTTATAAAGTGGATCACCCATTTATAAGCTTACTCCATTACGAGCATAGTTAAAATGGAGCCATTATTAACACTTTTAATTATATTTATTTATTTATATTTTTATTATTATTTTCGTAATTTAATTAAGAATTAATTATTATAATTTTAATATAATTTTATATTAAATTATTATTTTTTTTAATAATTTTTTTAAATTTAACTTTTATATTTATAAATATATTGATTTGTTTTTTTATTAAATATAATTTTAATTTTAATTTTATTTTTTTTATATTTTTTAATTTTATAAATTAATTATTTAAATTAAAAATAATTTTACGACGTTTTTTAAATTTTATTTTTTTTAACGTAATTATTAAATAATTAACCCGAAATTCAGCGGTAATTAAAACGTTAATTTTATTATTAAATGTTTTATTAAATTTTTAAAATAATAATTACGTAATAAACGTACCGAAAATAAAATCGAACGAAAAAAACGTTAATTATATAATTTTTAATTTTCGTAAAAATTTAAATATATCGACGTTTAATTTAATTATTATTATGAAAAAATTAATAAATTTTAAAATTATAAATAATAAAAGTTAAAAAATAAAATAATTGAAAATTATAATTAATAATAAATACGGGTTTTTTTTAAATTTAATTTTTAAAATAAATTATAAATTTAATATTTTTTAATTTATATCGATATATTTAAATTTTATTATTAATTTTTAAATTTTAAAAAAAGTTTATAAAAATTTTTTTTTTTAATATTTTAAAAAAATTATTCGAATAATTTTATTTATAAACGAAATTTAAAAAAACGTTTAAAAATAACGAATATATTTATATTAAAAAATTAAAATATATAAAAAATATAAAAAAAAAAAATTAATATATAAATTTTATTAATAAAATATTTTTATATAAAATTATTATTTATATAATTATTATAATTATTAAATATAAATAAATATTATTAAATAAAATCGTTAAATTTAATATAAAATAAATAAATATTTTTAAATTATTTAAAAGTTATTTTATAATTAATTTAATTATTTATAAACGTAATAAAATGTTAATTTTTATATAATTAATTATTTTTATTAAAAAATTATTATTATTATATATTAATGTTATTAAATATTATTAATAATAATAACGTTGTATTTATTATAATTATAATTATAATTATTATAATTTATTTATATTTTAAAAAGTTTTTAAAAAATATATATTAATAATATAATTTATTAAATATTATATAATTATTTTTAACGTTTTTTATAAAATTAAATTTATTAACGTTTATACGTAAAATTTAAAAAATATTAATAACTTTAAGTATTTTTAATTAAATAAATAATTTTTTTAATAATTTAATCGTAACGCCGTTTAAATGTTTATAATTTATTGTACGATTTTTAATAATTTTAATTTTAAAATAACGATATAAAAAACCAACGTGTTAATTTTTTTTAAAATTTATATGTACGTTATTATATAATAATAAACGTTAAATAAATAATTTAAATTTTAAATAAAATAATACGTAATTTAAAGTTTTTTAAATAATAATTTAACGGGTTAAATAATTTTTTTAAATTTTAAATAATTTTTAACGAGTTTTATTAACGTTTTTTTTTATTAATATATTTTTAATATAATGTGAAATATAATAACGATTAATTTAATAATATATTAACGCGTTACGAACCGATTATTTATTTTTAACGTCGTATATTATTATTATTATACGAAATTAAACGGAAATATATATATTATTAAATAAAAAAAAAATAACGAATTAATTAATGTAAAAAAAATTAAATAAAAATAATAAAAAAATTTTAATTTATAAAAAGTTAAATTAATAAATAAATTAAACGCATTTTTATAATTAATAAAATCGATTATATTTATAATAAAATAAATTCGTAAATAAATAATTTATTTTAATTATTTAAACGTTATTAAATATATTTATTTAAACGTAATAAATAAACAAATCATTAAAATAATTATAATATTAATATATTAATTATATTTAAATTATCGGAAAAGCTTTAAAAATTTTGATGAATTAAATGCTATGATATCTTTAAGTAGAGTCAATGGTTATCCTACTTAAGCCTTCTCATCGATGGCGATATAAAAAGTGGTAGCGTCGTAAATACTTTATTGTAACGTTCAAAGTCCTAAGTAGGATGGGGTTCGTTATTCAGCCTCGTTGCGGAATGGACTGCAATCTAATTAATGCAATCAATCTGGCAGCGTGCATTAATAAACATTTCATATGCAGGGATGGCAGATGTAATCAAGTATGCTGTCGTGGATAGGTAGGCAAGTAGATATGCATATCACAAGGTCTTATGCTTGATAATGCCCGTGAATCGTGACGAATCAATATCTAGTGCGACGGGTTAGTAACCACCTGGTAACTACTATCAATGTTCAGACGTGAGAATGTTGACAACTTGCCCAGTTGGAAAACTAGCGCCTCATGCATTAAAAACCTCGATTTATAAGTCACATTGGCGGATTTATGAACCGAGTCTACCGGGTATTGTGACTTCCGTCATTGTATTCGTCTAAATTCTCGAGTTCTTCCTTCCGGAATTACTGATCTGGGTGTTGATCTGACTTAATTTATTTGCCATTTGCCATTGAGGCATCGGAGTGGGGTCAATAGCTAGGTTAAGTACGCCGTAGTAGGTAGGTGGGCCTGTTCAGGTCCCATTGCTCACCAACGCAGGGGTTCCCCAAAAATCCCATCGGATAGGTGGCGGTGCGCTCTACGTTCACGGTAAGTACTTTCCTAAATTTAGTGGCGAGAGGGGTAAAAAAGAGAACACTTGTCATTAAGTTTACCCACCAACTCAGCTCCACACCGCTTTGATAAGGTTGCTTAGCTCTATCAACAGGTGGAGCGTTTCCACGTCCCTGCATTTCTAATAAACGTCTGGGCCATCGGTTCAAGCTGCGTAAGCCACAGCTGTTTTAGTGTACTTAGTGGGCACGGGTCCTAGGCTCTGAACCATCTGATGATTCAGCTTGGGGTTGGACAAACTGTGGCCAGATATTCGGAACTATTCAGCCATTTATCCAACTTGTCAATCTTCTCCAAATTCACATTCCCTGTTCTCAAGGGGACACATATACCATTGTAGGAGAATACAAAACGTCTTCATTTACATCTCTACAATCACTTCATTTTTTCTCCGATAAGTTTCATTGTTCTTTTTAAATAGCCAGTGGTACATTATAGGTGTGTTAAACTAATATTATTTTTTTCTGTTTTTCTGCATTGATATCCCCCACTGCATTTCTACAGGCCTTCCCCAGCTCTATATTTCTGCAACATCTCCTCCACTTGCAAATCGCAATCTGAGATAGCTAACCTAGTCAATTGTTATCCCCAGGTGCTTAACCATGTATACGGCTCGGAACTTTCTTTATGGCCTGCTTGCAGCCAGCACAGGCGTATATGCTGCAGATGCTGCATCAGATGTTACACAACTAACCAAGGACACATTTGACGAGTTCGTCAAGGGCAATGACCTTGTTCTAGCAGAATGTAAGCTGCACTTCTAACCACAAAGATTGGGAAGCATCGCTAATATTCTTTGCAGTCTTTGCCCCGTGGTGTGGTCACTGCAAGGCTCTCGCGCCCGAGTACGAAGAGGCTGCTACCACACTAAAGGAGAAGTCGATCAAGTTAGCCAAGGTTGACTGCACAGAGGAGAGTGAACTCTGCCAAACATATGGTGTTGAGGGCTACCCAACACTTAAGATCTTCCGTGGCCCGGAGAACATCACTCCTTACACCGGCCAAAGGAAAGCTGCTGCGTGAGTAATTTGTCTCGATCTGATTATGTCCATTTGTGTTTACTAACCCGATGTCTAGTATCACTTCGTACATGATCAAGCAGTCTCTCCCCGCCGTTTCGCTTTTAACCTCGGAAACCCTCGAGGACTTCAAGACCGCCGACAAGGTTGTTTTGGTCGCTTACATCGACGCTTCTGACAAGGCCTCCAACGAGACTTACACAAAGGTTGCTGAGAAGTACCGGGACTCTTACCTCTTCGGCGCCACTAACGATGCTGCATTGGCTGAGGCTGAGGGTGTCAAGGCACCAGCTGTTGTTCTGTACAAGCAATTTGATGAGGGCAAGGCTACCTTCACAGAGAAGTTCGACGAGGAGGCCATTGAGAAGTTCGCCAAAGTTGCCTCTACTCCCTTGATTGGTGAAGTCGGCCCCGAGACTTACTCTGGCTACATGTCTGCCGGTATTCCTCTTGCCTATATCTTCTCCGAGACTGCCGAGGAGCGAAAGGAACTCGGCGATGCCCTCAAGCCCATCGCTGAAAAGTACCGTGGCAAGATCAACTTTGCTACCATCGATGCTCAGTCTTTCGGTGCCCACGCCAACAACCTCAACCTCAAGGCTGACAAGTTCCCGTCCTTCGCCATCCAGGAGACTGTTAAGAACCAGAAGTTCCCTTTGACCAGGAGAAGGAGATCACTTACGACACTATCAGTGCTTTCGTCGATGACTTCGCGGCTGGAAAGATTGAGCCCAGCCTCAAGTCTGAGCCTATTCCCGAGAAGCAGGAGGGCCCAGTCACAGTTGTGGTTGGCAAGACGTACGAGGAGATTGTCTTGGATGACTCCAAGGACGTCTTAATCGAGTTCTACGCTCCCTGGTGCGGTCACTGCAAGGCTCTTGCCCCTAAGTACGAGGACCTTGCTTCCCTATACAGCAAGAGTGAGTTCAAGGACAAGGTTGTCATCGCAAAGGTTGACGCTACCGCCAACGACGTTCCGGATGAGATCCAGGGATTCCCCACCATCAAGCTATACCCCGCCGGTGCCAAGGGCGAGCCGGTCACTTACTCTGGCAGCCGAACTGTCGAGGACTTGATCGACTTCATCAAGGAGAACGGCAAGTTCAAGGCTGAGGTATCGGAGAAGCAGGAGGAAGAGACCCCTGTTGCTCCCGCTGCAACTGAGTCCAAGTCCACTAGCAGCGAAGCTGCTGAGACGACGCACGACGAGTTGTAAATTGCGAAATCAACAATATGTCAAGAAAAAGCAAATATGTACACTTTCTAGTTATATGAGCCGGATACCTTAATCGGCTGGTACGCCGGGGTCACTGGGACTGGGATACGAATGTTGACTTCAGGTAGTTCAGCATAAAAGGTCATGAATTTTCCATTTACAAGTTTCTCATGATTGTGTTTGGTCTTGATGAACTATGATAGTTTTGATACAGTTTTGTGATGATGGCGATGATGATATGCCGTATGAAAAGTGAGATAATGTTCTTGAGTTACCTTTAGCTACCTTTTAATGTATCTGAACGTGATGTTAATGGAAGAGGTACCTTGAATGCCTTACCTGCTTAGCTGTGTACCTTAGGTAGTAAGTATTGTAGTAACCAATCAAGAAGGTGCATTTAGTGAGCTGTTCCCGAGGTTGACCAACTGTTATGGCCCTGCCGAGAAATATCCGCCACCTGAGCAACTTTGGGACCCACCTTGGGAACTATTAACTCAATTAACTCTATTAACTGACGTCCTCTTGAAGCACTTTGGACAACCCAACTTTAAAACTACACCTTTTAGTGAAATCCATTCCGACATCGCGCACGGGTATATCTGAAATTTCATTGTTCGAGAACCATGGCGTCGAGGGTGTTACTCGGCCGACTTCAAAGCGCCTCTGCCGCTGTTCCAATGCGCGCTGCACGCAACTTCCACGCGACAGCACGAGTGATGGCCGACACAACAACCCCCTTACCTGTTCGCAAGCCCGTGGGCGCCTTCCGTGGAGGGTGAGTCAGAAAGATAACAATTGGAGGGTTTATTTAGAAGCTAACGGCACATGGCTTGTTGCAGACTGTTCGGTTTCCTCTTAGGTTCGACTCTTGCGGGTGCTGGCATTTACAGCTACGTCCTGTCAGTACAACCTCGTAACTATGTGCCGTGCGCGGTCTGGAGCGATAGCAAAATACTAACCTTAAGTTCGGTAGACGGGAATATAAGGCCTCCAATGAGCTATTGACGGAGGACATCTATGTGCGTTACTGCATTTGATTATTCCGAGTCTTGCTTTTTGCTTTCTAGCGTTGGAGTTGGGGACCACCTCTAGCGATTTCTTTCCTAGCCATGAATTCCTCTTTCATCCTCCCTCCCGACCTCGACTCCTTCGGAAGCAACACCCCGACTGACTTGTGTTGTTCGGAAAATAGGCTCTACAGGCTGCATGCCAACGATTAAACACGTACGTTCAGCAACTCGAAGAGAAGATGGACGCCGCGGAAAGGAAAAGGAAGTAAACCCACAGGCGGGGTCGGATACAGGGCACGGACGACCGGTCGGTGATGGGGGGTTAATGGTGTAGGAATATGGGCATCGTACATACATTTCTCAACACTGAAAGCAACATGGAAAGGGTTCGCACCTCAAAAGAACATTAGTTTTTTGTCAGCTAGCGGGGAGTTAAAAGCATTGATGACCAAACTGTACAGAAACTCGAGCACGCCTATAATAGTTCTGTAAGACTACCTAGGTACCTTATGCATTTCATACGCTACTTGATTTTTCCACCCTAGAGTCCACGCATTACACAAGAAACCCACACCGATACACTTATGTTAAAGCTACCCAGGCATCTTCCTTGAATCTAGTCGGACGCTTGGCTTTTCATCAGCTAGTTACACCACATCTAAATATATCCGCGAGCATCCGGAGCTTACCCTTAGACTTCGGGATAGTTCCACTTTTAACCGTTCCGGTCTATGCGCACTTATTGGGCGTTGTGAGATTTTTCCAAACAAAATTCGGCAAACCTGACCAATGAAGTTCCGTTCGACTATGTCGGAATGTAGGTACTACTAGCCGCTTATTCCCGGACACCTCGAAGCTGGGCGCAGGTAAGAAGCTAATGGGATAGAGGATTCTAAACCATAACAATATTAAAAGTTAACTTGGGACTTTCATCATATATTCTCTTTGCACACACATATTACCTTGTGCCTACATTAATTTCTCAGACTCCATGCTTCTCAAGTAAATTCCAACAAAGTTATTTTTTACTAGTAGAGGATAGTAAGAATGATAGATTAGACGATATTACATAAGTAGAGACATCTAAAGATAACTTTGATATACTATCAACTACTGTTGAAGAGTTTAACAGTGGTATATCACGATAAGTTCTATTTATATCAACTCTAAGTGAAAGTTACCTTTTAGACCTCTTTTCTTCCTATCGTTTACATGTGAGACATAGCGTACTCTAACCCGTAGTAACTTATAACCCTGAGCCTCACAATGCCAAGTTTTAGTATCAACTAAAAGTCTATTAATATACCCCGCGACCGCAGTTCACAGCTCTAGGTAATTTGTAAAGTCAACTAACTGCAATTGTTAGGACTGGGCTATAAATTCCCATAATTCTCTAAGGCTTTCATAAACAGCTAAATACCAACCTACCAATCTGCTAATCTACCTAAATAGAAATAATTTAATGCTCAGCAGTTTCGCCCAAAACTTCGAGAAGGACAGAAAGCGAAGAGGAACTCATAGGAATGCTGACAAGTGCTGGAGCTGAAAGAAAAACCTCTTCAGCCCTATATAATTATGTAATAACACGTAGTGGTTCGTTCACATTCTTATGAAGATCGGCATGCGTCTTAACGTACCGAGCATAAGATGCTTGGATGCCGTGCTGAGTAGAAACGACGGAGGATGCACAGCCAACTCGAATATGGAGCTTATTGGGGCTTGTATATCTTAAGATGGGCGAATAATATCACCAATACGACAGGCTTCCATATACCGAGCTCCATAAGTTGTGGACCACTTACTGCAACTCTCGTTACAAGGTGAAGCCTGATTTTTATCCATAATTTTTCCTTTTTTTTCGGTCCTTTGAATGCTTCCTTGTACCAATTAAGAGTAGGCTGCGTTGCCAAGCTGAATCCAAAATCTGACTATACGTCACGGTCTAGGATACGAAATGAAACCACCAAGGATGGGGAAGACAAGTGCGCTACTGGATGCCGATCGTTTAAATACCCACGCTCCTTTAGGAGTACGAGGGGATCTCGCCTACGGCGGTTCTTGAAGTCTCCTCTTCATTTAACATCCAGCTACTGTATGAGGTAGCTATGTCTCAATGGCATCGGTAGACAATCATCATGGCTCCGAACCCTACAGCACGCTCGAAGTGCGGAGCTTAGAGGTCTCAAATCCTCCAGACACTGAGGGCACGAATAAGGAAGTGGTACCTCATCCAGAGAGTCAATATCCGCAGCCCGTCTCTACTCTCAACGCATGGGATGCCCCGAAACCAGAAGCAAGCGCTGTCGACGCAGAGGCAGCTGCCGCCCAGGGACTAAATGAAGGCAATGCGAAGCGGAGGAAATGTGGACTATCACCAGGTACCTTTTACATTGTCCTAGCGGTCATCATACTAGTTATAATCGGAGCTATCGCCGGAGGTGTCGCGGGAGGCTTGTCGAGTAGGAACAACGACTCGAATTCAACGCCTGGCCCAAATCCAGAACCAGGAACGACAGAAAATGTTAATATCCTAAGTACATCGAAGCTTGCTGCTTCCAACTTCACAGACCCCGAAGGCAACACTCACAGGCACGTGTTCTTCCAAGATCCGTACAATTCTATTATTAACCGGCGATGGGACTCGGAAAACAAGACGTGGACAACAAGGAATATCAGCCAGCTAATTTCATCATCGACGACGGGGCCAATTCACCCGATCCCGGGAACGTCTCTGGCGTGTGCGTCTGCCGACAATAAATGGGGTTCTCTGTATGAGGTGCATCTCTGGTTCTCAGAGGCTTCAACCGATCCAGATCCTACTATCAGTTGGTTGAACTCAATCAATCCGATCGGAAACCCCGATTTCTGGACGTATAGCTCTTCGGGGCTTCGGACGTGGAATAACACCCAGTTGGCGGTGACTTGGCAGCGCTGCCCGAGGGATGACTGCGTGGGAGAGTATATTCTTGCGTACCAAGGCCGGGAAGGCTTCATCAGGATCGCCAATGCCACTAATTGGGAGAACAACACCGAGCCGGTAATTAGAGCCAATGCTGTCTCTGGCGGTGCTAGTTTGGCTTTGGTGCCGTCCCTCAAAGGCACTTATGTTCATGGGTTGACACTTGCTTCGCAAAGGAGGCCAAGTTCAATGGGCAAGACTACATTCGTAAACGATTGGAACTGGAAGGAAGATGGTAAGATCACATCTGTACTGCCCTTTAAAGTCATACTAACCGGTACTAGATGGCACGATCTTAGATGATATCGATCCTTTGACGACGCGGCAATTCGCTGCCACCACTATGAACAACTGGAACGAAGCGCTGTTCGTTGCCTTATCTAATGACGGTGGAATAAAGGGGTCTCGATGGGATGGGAAGTCATATAATGCGATCCCGCAGATTAATTTCGTTGACGGAGAGTCGACGAACTTCTCCGCTATTGCAATGACGACGGACGCGACCTTCTACGGAATATCTGACGACCAGATATGGGAATACACCGTCGACACGTCGGATCCAGCAACTTTCAGGTTTGCTAGCAAGGTATACCCATAGTAGATAAGCCGTAATTAAGATACACGAAATCAAAATTCATGAAAGTGAACATGAGAATAAATACCGTCTGTGACCTTTTGAGTAGAATTACACCAGTCATATCACTACCTAGTCAATCGCATGAGTATTATAGAGAAGCTTGCATGACAGGGAATTTGTTTCAATTAACCGTTTGACACTAATTCCACTATTAACAGTTGTGATGATGCTTACCTTGCCCGTTGTTCGAACGGGCAAGGTAAGCATCATCACCGGCCTGCTAATAATGAAAACCGGCCCCAGGTCGGACTGAACCGCGTCCTCGATCGATGTGATGATGTATTGTATAAAGGCATACAATACATCATCACATCGATCGAGGTCATGCGGTTACCCGGAGGCATTGTGTCTAATGTAAGCTACGACTAGACAAACCCTTGTCGTTGTATGTTATCCTCCGATGTCCCCTATGCGACTGGTCCCGCCCCCAATCCCTACTATAACATGTTTCTATACTTGCAATACTGCGTCATATGCCGCCGCAAGTTATCACCCCGTCGTTTAAACCTCTTCCCGCATTGGGAGCACTGCTCCCACTCCTGCTGGTGCATCGACTGTACGTGGCGGCGTAGGTCTCGTGCTTCTGAGAAGCGCCAATCGCATTGGGTACAGCGATGCTTCTTCTCGTGACGTCTATTATGCGTACTGCAAAGGGGTTAGCACGAGACATACGCCGCCACGTACAGTCGATGCACCAGAAGGAGTGGGAGCGAGCAGTGGCCCCCGGGTGGTGGACTTACTTTAACTTGCCCTGAGAAGGGAAGGAGACGTCACATATCTCGCACACGAAATCCGGTCCCGTAAGATGTTCTGCTGAGCCCTTTTCTGAACGCGTGCCCGTGGATAGTCGACTCTGGTCCTCTGCTGATAAGGGGCCCTGTCCAGCATCGGTATTGAAATTCAGTGACGACAGGTCAAAATCCGAGCTTATATTCGGATCGAAGTCCAGATCAAATTGATTGATGCTGGAAAACGCAGCTTCTAACGGCTGCTCGGGTGAAAGGCTATACCCAGCACTGCCGCGAGCCTCATCACGAGAGTCTTTGAGCCTCTCCGTCAACCAGTTTGACATTGGGAATTGACCAGGCATTGGTACACCGGACCACTCATCTTCCAACTCTCCACAACTCTCACCTCCACCCCGTTCCAGACTTGCATCTGGAACATCCCCGAAGATCCCTCTTGGATCATCCCCCGTATAGTAATCGAGAACATTAAAAGCTCCGGGAAACCCGAAGAGGTCAGGAGACACTTCCAGTCCAACAAAAGCGCCCTCGAGACCAACCTCTGACGGATTACCGTCGGAGCCTTCATTTGCCTGACTACTGCTGCATCGTTCCGAAATTAGGCGCGAGGGAGGACAGACTTCGCCCTCCCTCGGGAGTCACTAGTGAATATTTGTAACAATCGACGAGCTTTAGCTTAAGCTGTAGAAGACGAGGTCAGTTACCTAGTTATTACCGAAGATGAGCAATAATTGCTAGTTACATAGAGGAAAGACGAAAACTTACTATAACGAAGGTTGAGGAGCGATGTCTCAACTCCCCCCCTCCGAGACGCTTAGCGAGAAGAAGAAGAAGAAGAAGGAGAGAAAAACAGGTACGGCTAGAGTTTGCGAGGGGTGTTTATATGCGATGGTGTGAGGAGGAAACCATTTCTTTAGGCCAACTCGGTCGGATAAGGCTCTGAGGCCGCACGAAAATTAGGCCGGTCCCATGCAAGTTGTGTTACCTTCTTAGGACTTGTATTGTACATGCATGACGCGAATCCGGGGACGTAGCCCAATCATCGCGTTCATTATGTGCATGAGGCGCCCTGAGGCCGAGCCAATAAGCGAGACGTCAACGGCCAATTCTTCCACCGAATTTCACCTGACGTATTCGGAACGGAACAAAACTCTGGGGTACTTCTCTGCCATATGATGTTCCGCGCAAGAACATGCAAATCGATCTTTGATCTCGCATCCTCATTATCACGTGAGTCCGCTCAGACGATACGATCCATATGTGAGGCTATCTCGACTTATTTTTATCTCCCACCCCCCTACTACCAATTAGCTTCGGGCTGGCCGTTTGACGTTGCTATATATTTCCATTTATAGATACTTCATTCGTCCAGTTTAGTGGGGATTCACATTGCGGTCAGATAGTTTCTGAAGAGAGATGCGGCTTGCACCGAAATTTGGGACGTCGCCGACCCCTGCCATATAAAGCCGATCATTCAATAGTTTATGCTCTTAAATCTGGGAACCGGACGAGCTCCTTTCTTAAAGGATTTTTGAGATGGCACTGACTTTAAGGCGGTCTATGGGTTGATTTGATGTGGCACTGAAGAAAACTTGGCTTGGCGGTCAAAAGATCCAGAGTCTTCCATTACTAGATTAGGTATATCCGACAATGTTACGCTGCCAACACGATTACTACATACACCAGAACTACAGTCTCTCGTTATTATACGTCTTTTGCAAGGACAACCCTTGAAAACAACCATTCACATACCTAGTGATAATAGTGATGTGTTCTCTTATTCGGCCCGGCCTTCTTACGGCTTGAATCTAGTTAACGTTAACCAGAGTTGTCTTGAAAACCTGACGATCCATTGGGCACATAGGAGAAAACGCCATTGACATGTCGCCGTACACTAGGCGGCTTTAGACTTATTGTCGTTACACCAGCTTCCGCGTATGTGTTACACAAAAGTCTTTGCGCCGTTCTTCTATTGGAGTGATAGAAATGGCTTCTTCTTATAGTTTACTCGAGGAAGTATGATTGGTCTCATTAGCCTGGGTCCGCTCGACCGGATCTGACATACATGATAGTGGGCTGGTTTCCATAGTTGGCCGATTTTACGATACTAGTTTAATGGTTCACAAGTGTGACATTCCTGGGTTCGTATTGCCATGTGTGTGAAGTATTGACGTGTGAGCTGGCGGTATGCCGCCTTATCAGATCGGGTTGTGCCACCCTAGGCAGCCAAGTGCGTCATGTCGAGCCCTATATTAAAAAGGGCCTTGTGGATATATAAAGATGGTTATATTAGACCCGAATTCCCACAAACCTCGTGGGTAGGGCAAGGATATACCAACTACCCGGGTTATATATACCCACCCACGCCATATATAAAGAACCCACGAAAGAAGAGTGGGAAAACAGCATACCTTTCGACAATGGAACTTTCACAAGTTCAAACAACGGTCGCCGAGATCGTCCGGGCTGGACTCGCACCACTTGCTCTAATTGTAACGAACCCACCTGTCTTGATCTTATAGTCAAAAACTAATATCAATAGATTGTTGGCTTGTGCGGTTTTCAGATAATATATAATCTCTACTTTCATCCGCTGTCTAAGATTCCAGGTCCCTGGTACGCTGCTATCAGCGATGTAAGTTCGACCCTATCTATTACAAACCTTAAGACTTATATATATAATAGATCCCGTACTGTTCATGGATGCTCGGGGGTCGTCAACCTTATAAGTTACTCGAACTACATAACAAATATGGTATGCCGACTAGGTACCTAATATATGAGTTAAGGCTTAATGAAACTGACATGATGTAGGTCATGTTGTTCGTGTTGCACCAAACGAGGTCTCCTTCAATACTGCGCAGGCATGGAAAGACATCTACGGCCAACGGCCTGGTCGCCAGATCTTCATAAAGGGGACTTTCTATGACGGCGGTAACTTCGCTGGAAACGGTATCACCTCGATTATAAGTGAACGAAGACCGGAAGTCCACAAGGAGATGAGAAGTAGCCTAGCCAGTGCATTCTCCGATCGTGCCATTGTGGAGCAAGAGTCGCTCATTGCCACTTCTGTTGATAAACTCGTCCATCTAGTTGGCCTTAAGGGTTCCACGGAAAGGGGGGTTGATATCTCAACACTATTCGAGTCGATGACTTTCGACATCACGGGTGATCTCGCCTTCGGAGAGACATTTGGCGCGCTGGATAATGGTGAGTTTTGGTCTCTTGCACTTAAATAAAACGGATTCTACGGGCTTTTGGCTAAACAATTAATCAACTTAGATGAACGACACCCCTGGATATCTACGACCCTGGATGGTTTGGGGCAAGGAGTGTTCGTAGATATATTCAACCGCTATCCCACCATCGGGGCGATTCTTCGCGTACTCTTCCACTCCAAATTCAAGAAGGCCGTGGAAGGCGTGAAAACCAACGAACGATTATGTAATGAGCTTGTCAAGAGGTATGCGAGATGAAGCCATCACAGAAGTGGCTATCCCTAAGTGCCAAGATCCAATCACTAACTTAAACAAGGCGAATCAACAGAAAAACAGATCGCAAAGACTTCCTAACCCGGATCCTCGAGAACAGGGATCCCAGAATAGTCTCGGATCGGCAAATCGCCGCACACTCCTCGGACTTCGTCGTCGCGGGAAGTGACACGACAGCGTCGAGCCTGGCCGCCATCATCTACTACCTACTACAGAACACATACACCTTGTCTAAGTTAACGGATGAGATTCGAGGCACCTTCGAGAAATATTCGGACATTTCTTATCTTTCTACTGCGTCGATGCCCTACCTTCGTGCAGTCATCATGGAAGGATTGCGCTTATATCCCCCAACGCCAATGGGGCTTCCTCGTCTCGTGCCAGATGGTGGAGATATAGTTGACGGTTGCCCTCTTCCTGGAGGGGTAAGTAGCACCTCTATCATATCCGTTACTATCGGATGAAGTCAGCTAATTATCTCGTCATAGATTACGGTATATACGAGTCCCATTTCAGCTTGTCTAAGCTCAGCAAACTTCGAAGATCCGTGGTCATTTAAGCCGGAGAGATGGTTAGAGCCTAATGGAACTGATAACCTAGAGTGTAGCCAGGCATGGTCAATAGGCCCAAGGGCATGTATAGGTAGAAACCTAGCATGGATGGAGTTGCGGACTACGCTGGCTAAGCTGCTCTGGGTTTACGACTTACAACTGGTCGACCCAACTCTAGATTGGCATGGCGAGTCTCGAATGCAGACTTCCTTATGGGCAAAGCCAGAGTTAATGGTGCGTGCTAGGAATAGGGGGATTAATGTTGAATGAGGGCAAAGGTGGGGGGAAAGGGGGGCGGTCTCTAAGGAATACCTATCTATATACTATCTATATACAGAGGGAAAAAATAGGAATTGAAAGAAAAAAAAAACACAAACGCCAGGCGCCGGAATCGAACCGGCCTCTCCGTCGCAGCTGAGCAATACCCCGTCTGTTAACTCTGAAATGGCTCAGCCTTCCGCTTGTCTCTCGTCTGTGTACTAGCGTACATTCTGATTAACTTCGTTTTGACTGTATGAACCCAATGAGCTAACTAGGATATTAGCAGCAGCTTTGTTCGGCGACGCGACCTCTGGTCCAACCTGGCTTGTAGAGAGTGTGTTTTATTAGGGTATATAAGTTTTATGGTGGCGCCGGCACAATACTTTACTCACACTGGGCACCCAGCTGTGCAACACACGTCATGCCTATATTCACTTATTGTGGTAATTGTCCAATGGAAGCCTTTGTTCCAACCCCTAACACAGTATGGAACCATTTAGAGTGAATTATATATAACAGGGGTTGGAGATATTCACTGTGTAAGTCGATTCACCGATATGTCCCACCTAGAGAAACTCTGGTTATCTCCCACGCAACCCCTCGCCGAGGGTGCACCTTTCTTCTAGTAGCTCGTTAAACCATCTTGTAGTTTGTTGAACCGGTGCGTGCCCCAGACCTTCTACAACCAGGGCCTTCCCAGGATTGAGATACTCAATCAGCTTCCTACCATGGTCCACCGGAATCATCCTATCCGCAGTTCCATGCAAAACCATAATCCTGTCCCTAGAGACTCGATCCGCTAGGTCTTTTAGCTGCTCCGGAGTCTTCCTGTGAAATCCACCGGCAACTGCTTGCAACAGGAACCCATTCTTGCTTCGCCGCATGTGTATTTCTTGCGCTGCGAATCGTGCGTAGTTGCTTTCGAACCTTCCGTACCCGCCAGTAGGTACTTCGCACTTTGGAGTGCTCTCGCTAGGTAGTTCGGTCTCGTCTGGAGCTGCAAGCCACTCCTCTGGGAAGCAACCGTTGGCTGTAGAGCGGATCTTACTCTCGAGACTTCTGGGAAATAAAGCACCAAGGCGACCCATGCTCTCTGTAAATGTGCCGTTATTATCTAGCTTAGCTGCGGTACAATGCAAGTTTAGACTAGCGATACGCTCCGGTATTAGAACTGCAGCCTCTTGTGCGATCATGCCGCCCACTGTAACATTTGGAGTCAACGACTGTTTTATGTAGAAGAGGATGCTCATATGTGGCTTAAGAAAAGGGGCCTGCCCTGACACGCTCATCGTTAGGCAGCAAAGGTACGGACATGTTTGGTATGATGCAGTAATAAGCGATGCCTAAAAATAGGAGGAAATATGAAATACATACTGCTACCACCTGAAATATGAAGCTGGCGAGCTGCCGTCCAACCGAGATGATCCAAGACCTCAAGCAAGTCGCGCGCCATCTCCGACGTACTATACCGCATCACCGGTTTATCCGACTCTCCTGCGCCGCGATTATCGAAGACGAGCACGGAGTACCTATCTCCACGCTCATGGCCGAAGTACAGGGTCTGTTGTTGCCAGTCTGCTTTTGCCAAACCAATACCACCGATAAACTGTTCTTATTAGAACTGGGAGTTTTTGACAAAAAGAGTAGCATTACGGAAATGGAAAGGGGGTTGCTTACAATGAGCTTGATAGGCCCCTCGCCGTGGACCTCCCAGCTGATATTCAGGGGCCCGCCTCTCTCAGCAGCGACGGGCAAGAGGCCGTACTGGTGCGGCTGGAGTTTCCACATTGCCGTTGGGAATGCTGGGCTCTTAGACACCTCTTCTACTGATGGGAAGACCATTTTTATTTACTTCACCGTGTAGTTGTACTAGTTGTTTGAATTTATACACACTTAGCTTACATGAGCTGAATATACTAACATGATGCTGCGCACCAATATCTGATAGATATTTCAAAACATGAAGAACAGGATTGGCAGAGAGGGGATTATAATATTAAGGTCCAACGATCTTAGAATTTCGGGTTCAGTTAGATCTATAGCTTCTCCAGCTGAATGGTATAATCCGACCTAGCTTCTAAATTTATTAGTGCCAATGCAAGTGACTTACAACGCTGCCTAGATAGTTTCTTCAGGGTCCGGGATTCTGCGGAGAGGACCCTAGAAATATCGGGGCCTGGCCCAACTCGGACTTGAAACATACGAACGTAAGGCTGGACAAGAAGATCAATTAGGAAGTGAAACTGTCTTGAGGTAGCATCCCTTACGAATTAGTCCAAGTTCGTATGCATACCTTAGACATACCTGTGAGTAGCCTAGCACGCTCATGATATTTACCTAACCTAAGAAAATGGACATATTTACTTTCTGCTAAAATAGTGTATTATATTGAAAATTTTTTTTTTTTATACGACTATGCTAATAATAAATCCCAAGGCCCTGGAATATGTAATGGTCCAATATCATCAACTGAGTCGTGTATAATAAATCGTGTACGATTAGGCGAGGCTCCTATTGCAAGCTTGAAATGCAGAGCCTCAAGGTGAGCGAAGACTATAACGTATCAATACACCATGGGCGCATATTTTCCAACTTAATTATTTCTCCTTCCTGTATCAGAAGGGAATATGTTAGAACGACCCCCCTAGCCGATTCCGCGCCCGAGTAATTCTGACTCAGATAACCATACTTCTAGAGACTTAATTGGGTTGCCAGCATACACCGCATGGGTAGGTAAAGCCCAATGATGTCTAAAGCAAAGATCCCGTTGGATGAAGTAGGTTGGGCGGAATTGATAATTGAAATCAGACATATTCATTTGCTCAGCTGACAAGGACCAGCCTTACGGTTTACTTTCATTGAACTCTACCACTCCCTCGCATGGATGAGTCGCTTGAGTTGGGCTATTTTCCTGAATTGCAAAAGCGAATGGCTATGGGATTGTAAGCGCAGTATAAGAATTATCGAATCGGGTCTTTACCCCTGCCCAAGGCCGTAGAATTTGGCTTTTTCATCGCTCAACTTCATCGACTCAATTCGGGACCGGATAGTGATGATAATAACAAATGGCTTATAGCTTTCTTAGCCAAATAGGCTGTAAAGGTTTCGTAGCCTCTGCTTTACATGGCTATGTAGAACCTTTTAAGGATGAGACGCGGAAAGGTCAAGTGTGGAACAATCGGCCATGGCAAATGAATGTGAATTCTTCAACTCAAATTAAGCCCTGCTGATAGGTGACACGTATGTGGTGCAAGGGACTTGCATTGCTCGACTCGAGCTGGATCCGATAAGCGCGCGAAGGGACCGTTAGCATTTAGCCGCAGGATTTGTTGCTGACGGAATCCTACAAATCTGGATTTCTTTCCGGAAAGCGAACCGTTAAAGGTCTTACGAGATATTATATCATTAAATCGCATTGCTGCTATTTCATTTAACAATCCAAACTTTTGAAAACGCCAATCGTCTGTTAGGCATACGCGTATCAATATGCTATATCCTATATCCTGTAGGTAAGACCTATCACGTAGTCTGACGTGAAGGTAGGGGTATCTCAAGGTAAACGATGAAAAAGGAGTATTGGCCTTGATAAACCTAACACCCAATCTTGGCCGATCGTCCGATGTATTGAAGCATCTGTCGTAATTAATATTATGATTTCTCCTCCCCAGCATTATTGGATACGAAATCTGATATGGCCTCGAAGTATCCTTCTTCCAATACGCTAGAATTGTGGTCGCCACCTGGTAACGGCTTCCATATCTTAGTGGGTGTAGTAGCTAATTCGTATAGCTTTCTCATGTGGGAAGGTCTAAAGACATGTGACGTTAGCCGACAAATCAGCTGAGTTCTTCGACTGAGACATGCCAAGCCTGCCGCGTGGAGGGGCTCTATATCAGGAACAATGCTTTAATCCGTGCTCGAAAGGGAGCTCAGGTTTTGTGGATGGTTGTTAAATCATCATTATAGTTTTTCTCTTGTAAGGGTAATAGAATAAAGGTGGTTAACTTACGGGACGATCTCGTCTTGGAGGCCACTTAAGAATAAGATGGGAACTTCTGTAATGGATGGCAGGACAGACTCGCTTGGCCAGACTTGGTGACACAACATGGTCAAATACTTCGCCGGAGGAATAACAGACGGGATTAACGATCGCATGGAGAGAAATGTATTCTCCAATACCAAACCAACAATATCTCCCGCATGTTGATTTTTCGACACCAACTTAATACTGACGGCTCCTCCTAAACTTTGCCCGTATATGACAATTTTGTGGCTACTTGTTTCGGCTCGGTTCCGTAGATAGTCCAAAGCGGTCTGGGCGTCGATCATGATCCCTTTCTCATCCGGCTCTCCAGTTGATAAACCATAACCCCGATACTCCAACATGAAGACATTACAACCGATATAATTGATGAGCATGCGGGCTATGGGTAAGCGATGTCCGATGTTGCCAGCATTACCATGGAACATTAAAATAGTACATTTGGAATTACGACCACCTTTTGGGCCGCGTATATAGAATGCCGACAGTTTTTCGCCATCGTTGGTAGGTATTACTAATTCTTCGAAATCCTTGATGCCAAATTGTGAAGGTCGCGGCACATTAGTTCGAGCATTCGGGGGCATGTGAGACGGGTAGATCAAGGCTCTGCAAGGAGGGCCAAGTAGTAGAATGGTTAGCTTTCTTATAGCAGATGATACACCTGGACGGCAATGGTGGGTAGTATATGATGATAAAGCGCTGGGTTGCTTGCTCACTTTTGCTTGAAGTATAATAGGGTGGTTAGGACGGCGGCAACACCCTGGGTAACATTTGTTAGCTCGGCTGCGGCTCGGCACTGTTTGGCAATGGCGATTTGCGTGTTTCGACATGCCCGGACGAACTTCGAAGACGAGGTGGATGCCGAAGACTGAAAGGAAGATGAGCGTGAAGGCATACCGTGGAGGCCAAAGCTGGCAAACGCATGTAAGCGGCCACGGTATAGAGGAGCGAGACGGCCTGCTCCAGATAGCTCAGATGTGACGATGATGCTCCTGAAGGAGACATGGCCTAACAAAAGCAGTCCCGGACTTTTTGTTCTTAGGGGGAGAAACGAGAGAGGCGAAGGAAGATATGAAAGAAATGCTTAATACTATTAGTTATGTACAGTATTGGCCAAAATACATGAAACGCACAAAAGGAGCACCTAGGGAGGCTTGCATACGTTCGTGTGGATCGGAGGGTCTTGACTCGCGAACTTGGGGACTTTGGGGCTTTGGGAATTGATGACGGGAATATCGGGCAGGGGTTATTGTTGGGTCTTTGGGTTTTGAAAGTCTTGGAAGTAAAAGAACATCCAGTTGGAAAAATCTCAAACACCTGCGAACTACGGGTTTGACGGTCGAGCTTGCCCGGGGGGAATCGATTTAGGTAACTAAACAGCTAAGTAGGTCACTAAACCTAGCAAGCTTTTCGCTAGCTTCGAAGTACATTATTACATGCTAACCACTTCTTACCTAGACTTTATTCACCATTGAGTTTTAGACTTTTGAGGCGGTTCATTCTGTTCATTACGGCTGGCATGGAAGTCTCACCTTCACCTGTTCTTACATAAGTAGTAGGTACATGATCATTTTATTCTGATCTTACGATCACTCTCGTGTAAAGTAGGTATCTCACGTAATTACCGATCTTGCTAAACTGTTGGATGATCATTTCTGTCTTTTCCCTCTCGGCTATCAATTATCAATATACCTGAAATAGCCATTGGTAGGGCAATTGATGAGTTTTATTGAAAAGCAATAGTTACTGCTTACATAAGTTATTTATGATCTATGATCTATGATCAATGATCAATGATCAATGATCACGAGACTGATGAATAATTATAGACTACCAACTTACCTAACATAACAAATAACAAGCGTCAGGTACCCCCAATCTCTTAGCGGCCGAGACGGGTTTTGAATAGAAATAAATGGACGCTAAGTCGGGCCATTATTGGTTAAAAGTTTCGATGCCGTTCCGTTCCTGGACTACCTTTATGTAAGGTGGTATAAGTACCTAGTATCAGTACGATTGTCGGCTCTTCTCAAATCCTACCAGCTACCAACTTAGGAGCATCTTGTCCCTCAGAATAATACTAATAACATGGGTCGACTTACCGACCTACCTTGTTTGTATCGTTACATGCATTAAACCCTCGCAAATGACGAACGTTATGCGCGTCGGCTCTACTCTACTTAACGTCAAGTCAAAAGGATGAATACCTAACCTAGCTAATTCTAGAATAAGCACTTAATAAAACTACGATTAAGACTACCTAGGTGTATGCCTTGCCCTTGGATACATGATATTGGGTACAGATGTATGTATGTATGTAAGGCATCTACCCTGGCGGATAGGTACCTTACCTTAGTTACATGTATGCAGTTATGCTTGGCTGTCGGATTAGCGAATCAGCATATTTGTAACTTCTAATGCTAAAAATCATCCTGGACATTTTTGCAGCTGTAGCGCCTGCTGACAGCTGCCCCCGCTTCGGTAGCCGACTGCCTCCCCAATTGAGAAGACCCGCAAGCGCATAGCGCATAGCGCATAACGCAACGGCGCCCAACGCGAAAAACTTCAAGGTAATTTACACATTTGCACACTCGAATTTTCTTATGAAAATTCTCACAAGATTCCTCGTTGTCGGATTGTGGGATAACAATTCTAGTTGAGCCTTTCAACTGAGTTTGTTTACTTTATTAAACTCTGTTTACCCCAATTCTTCTCCTGGTCAACTCCGCCCTCCAATTCCTTTTAATTCCTTTCCCGTGATCCTATCACAGGTCAGCTTGCAACTTGTTACCCCGGACGAGATCGCCCGCTGTTCTAATAATAAAGGGAGCATTGGTTTGGGGCGTTAATTAACTGCCCAGCTGATTTCGACCCCGATTGGAGTTTTGGTTATCAAGACTTTGACTGAATACGCGCGTTTCTATTTTCTTCGCTGGCGTATATTACTGCTATCAAAGAAGAAAATAGTTATTATACTTAGTTGTCCGATTGTACGGCTTGGTGTCTACAACGACGTACTGTTGAAGGGCGATAAGACAAAATTATTACTTGGGAAGTGTGTTGTTCCAACCAGAACCGTGGGCACCTTGAGCCGAGGAGACACCACAGTAATCCTGTCATACGGACAAGGAACGCGCCGTCTATCGTTATTACTATATCGTTCCCGTTGGAATTTCACACTCCGATCAGCCGGGTTCTCTGGGTTCTCATTTCATCCTATCAGAGCTGGATTTCCTATCCGACTTCGCCCTTTTGTACTTATCTGACGCTTGCACTGCCCATCTGTGTATCTCTCTGCATCTCTCTGCATCTCTCTGCATCTCTCTGCATGTGCAGTCCCCAAGAAAAAAAAGAGGCAAAACAGAAAATATCAACAAATTTAACATTCGACCACTCACAGCCAAGCTATACGCACGAAATCGTGCAGCTGCGCGCCAATCAACATCTTACATATCCGACAGCACATCAATTCTAGACCAGTCAGAAACATGGTTTCTTTCTCGTGTGAGGTAATATTACCAATTCCATCATTTTAAACCCCCAAAAGCCCCAAAGGCCCCAATGTTGCCAGTGTTACCAGTGTGCCTGACATCACGGCCCTTTGCTCATCACTGCCCGTCACGATCAACCCTCCCTTCTGGTGTCTTCCAGCGCTCCCTTTTGAGCAACCCACGACGTTTCGCGTTGCGTTGCCCCCCTTTAGGCCCTTCAGATCTCTCGCGCCATCCCTCCGATCACCATACATCCACCATACATACAACCCATACATAGCCAATACATCACCTGGGCATTGACCATCCATCATCCTTCACACCCACCTACCGGTACCCCCTGTTTATATTTACCCCATAATATTGGAACCGCCGCTTCGTCTCGTCTCCTGATCTCTTCCACCCCTCTGCCCCTCCAACCAGATAAAACACACGCCCCCTGAAACCAATTGCGTTCTTCGCATCCCTCATCGCATCTTTTAAACCCACTATCTCTTCGCATTGCATTTTATATCAATCTAACTCGACCTTTTTCTATCCACAGGCTTGTGGTGACGTTTTAACCAAAAAGAAACTCGACCCACATAGAAATCGTTGTTACGGCGCTTCCTTTACCTGCATTGATTGTATGGTGCATTTTTACGGGACTGAGTACCGCGCGCACAGTGTAAGTCGCAAGCCTTATTTGTTAGACAAGATAATATATCTAATACTTCTCTTTACCCAGAGCTGCATGACAGAAGAACAAAAATATCAAGGCTCTCTATACAAACCCAAGAAACAGAAACCTTACGGCGTCGAATCCTACGGTGAAACTGAGACCATGGCTCATAACGCGTACGTCGAAGACGTAGTGGAGGAATACGAGGATATCCAACAATATCAAGTTCATGATGACGAGGGCGGACATAGAGGAGCAATGCCTCCGCCGGAAGCGCCAACTCCACCCCCTGCGGCTGAAGACGATCCTAATGTAAACGTCTTTGACTTCCTGGATACACCAACAGTTTCCAATGTCAACCTACAATTTTTCAACGACCCTGCGCCACCTAGTGGCGGCCGACAACTTGTGCGATTCGAGCAGAACACGGAAGATTACGTAGACTCGACAGGATATATGGTGGATGACGGGGCGATGGTCCATTACGGAGCCGGTTCCGTTCCCACTAACGGGTTCGAGACACCAGCACCGAAGCTGCATCGAAGGAAAACGAAGGATAGCGACGAAAAGAAGACTAAGAAACGCAAGCAACTGCATATCGAAACACCCGGACCCTTGGCGCTGGAAGCGGCGCATGGCGATCAAATAATGACCGATGCCCCACCTGTATTACACTCAGGCTTAACCGGAGGTCTGAACCGTATGATGCGCCCATCTCAATTCCCTCCATCGCCGGATTACTCCGGAGGCGATGGCGCCGAGAAGTCACCGACTATTCCTGTTAGGAAGACGAAGCACAAGTCCCACAAACCTAAGCCTAGTCGGACTGATTCGATCAGTGACGGACTCAAGGCTTTCATGTCGGGAACTTCAAAGTCGAAGGTTAACAAGAAGCGGAAGCATTCATCAGACAAAGATAAAAAGGAGAAGAAATCGAAACATCACCGTCGGTCGAGTTCCGAAAAATCTCCAAAGCTAATCGAATATAAGACAAAATCAGGTGATGAGAAGGACGGAGAGTCAGGTCAGATGATTCTTTACCGGCCGAGATCTGACCTGTTCCTGAGCCTGTGTAATAAGGGCCCGGATAGCGAACGGGGCTGTAGCGTGAACAAGGCTCTCAAAAGATACCATCGTGAGCGATCAGAGTCTGGTACCAGCTTAGGCAAGTCGGTGGAGGAGAAGGAGCTCTGGCGATCATTACGGATGCGCCGTAATGAACGTGGAGAAATTGTATTGTTCTCAGTCGAAGTCTGAGCATGTCAATGGATCGAGGAAAAGAGTTACTGGCGTTCTGAACCGGGGTTGCTTTTTCGGGAACTAATGTGATACCTACGTGCGGAATGGGATGTGGCTTAGGGGCGGAAAACAGGGAGGGACGGGACGGGACAATCTGGGATCTGCTGGTTTTACCGTATGGAAAACTTGGCTGCTTCTGAGCTGGTCTTGAAGCCTCATTTATAGAGGAGGTCGTGTAGGAAATAGCGGGAGCGGATCGGCTCGGATATTGGGTATCGGCTTTGTCATCACCACCTGTACGTTTTCATGTATGTCCTTTTTCGAATGTTTGAGTATGGGGCACGCAGGTAATGTGGAGGACACAAGTTGGATGGAGAGGCCATTTAGAATTTCCCGATCACATCTAGAGCATATCTACTGTCTGCAATATATGAACGTCGTTAAAAGTCTTTTGTTTTGCCTTTCGTTATGATAGATATCGTAATGCTATGCTATGCTGTATGTATTATTTCCTCCTTAATCATGATAAGAGCTCGCCCCTTATTTATATTATTATTTATATATATAGATATCAACGCTAACTTAAACAGCCTGCAGCGGTAGAATGTGCTGGACTAGAGCCTCCCGACGACATAGCGGACACTCGGGCTTCTCGCGAACCCAATCGCCTATGCACGCCCAGCAGAAGACGTGACCGCACGGCGTGGCGGACGGATCCTTGAGCTCCTCGAGACACAACGTGCACTTGCGCTGCTGCGTGCCCTTAATCCAGCGCATGCCCTTCTCGTCGGCGAGATCGTAGCGCGGGTTACTCACGCCTCCCGGGGCGGCGGGGTATGCGTCGCGGCCAGGACATCGATGCGGGAGCCCGTGGCCTGCTGGGCGGAACCCGCCGCCGTCGCAAGCAGGAGCTCGTTGTTAGACGTGTACGCGTTGTTGTCGAGAGACACGGCTAATATCCCTCCTGTCCTCGCGCGCTCGGCGCTAGACGAGGTGGCGCCTAGGGCGGCGGTGGTGTCGGGAGCAGAGGACACGGAGGAAAAGGCTGTGCGCACGTGCAGGTAGGCCTGCACGGCCATCTGCACGGCGAGCAGCACGCCTAGCAGCTCGTAGCCGGCGCGGTCCGAGGACTCGCCGACCTTGCGGGTGAACACGTACCGCAGGCCGGCGAGGCGCTTCGCCAGCTCGTAGTACGACCCGCCGAAGTAGAACAGCGCGAGGCTGACGGCGTGGACGTGGGAGGGGGAGGTCAGCGACGACAGGTGCGTGAGGAGGTACGCCTGCAGCTTATACGACCAGGGCCGTTGGGTCTTGAGCTTGGCGGTGATCTCGTCGGTGCTGGAAGACGAGAGTCCTAGGTTCCGCTGCAGGCGCGTGCGTATGCGGGCGCGGATCTGGGGCAGTAGGCGGGCGAGGCCGTAGGGCGCGAGGATGCTGCCGGCGATGTAGGCCGCGCGCCGGTTGAGCGCGGGTAGAGCGCCCGAGTCGGACTCGACTTGGACCAGGCCGCAGTACTCCTCGCCGAGCGTGCGGTTGCCGATGAGGGTGGTGAGAGAGAGGTATAACAGGTCCGCAAAGGTGCGGGACTCGGAGGCCCAGGAGTGGGC
The DNA here is from genome assembly GCA_902805475.1 of Entonaema liquescens. Lineage (NCBI taxonomy): Eukaryota > Fungi > Ascomycota > Sordariomycetes > Xylariales > Xylariaceae > Entonaema > Entonaema liquescens. The sequence continues at coordinate 1,230,197 of CADCSX010000001.1, read as the reverse complement.
GGAGCGAGCGCCGAGGAGGTGTCGGTGAAGCTCGGCGATTTGATTCGTTAGAAGGCCTTGGAAGTAGGCGTCTTTTTGGTGCGCGCGGATTATGTCGGGGGCGAAGGCGTATGGGTAGGGCGAGGATGATGTAGAGAAGGATGGTGATGATGTTGGCGGCTCGGGGGATAAGGAGGGAGTGGTTGTGGGCGGTGGCGCTGTGTCGGTTGCCATTGTGGTGAAACGTTATAAGGCGTTCGATCGAGAGGGCATATCAATCGAGAATCATTGGTATTCAGGTAAATTCAATCGATATTATATCGTCGATAGCATGAGTAGTATGAGATGTCGTTTTCTGTATTTCATAAAATGCTTTTGAAGGTATAAAGTTTCCAAAGGCAGGTTTGAAAGCTTTCCATTATGCGATGCACCTGAAAGTTAGCTGAACCTCGGCGATTGGATAACCGTTCTTACCTTTACCATAGGCTAACCAGCCAGGGGTTTCGGCTTGCTCCAACGCTAGCGCGGCAAGGATCCACGGTACGTCAACAGTCGTACCTACAGGTAGCCTTGTAGCGCGCCAAGGTGACGTCGCCAATATACTAATTTTATACTAATTTCAATTAACTAACCAAAAAAAAAAAAAAGAATAGGCAATTATCTGGCTTGTACAAATATCTATCAGTTATCTATTCGCAAACACCATTATCTATAACTTCTGCATAAAGAATATATTCACAACTTGGGAATCCTACCAATTCGAATTAGGCAACCCCCCCGATTCCGCTCGTTCACGTCCGGTTGGGACTTTTCGTCAACGGGAACAGGGTGTCTCGATGCTAGGTTCTCAGAGTCGGCAGCGCCATGGACGGTGATCCAGCAGTCGAGCCGGAGCTCGACTCCCTCAGCCTGACCTTTCCCCTACCGTACCGTATCGCCTTTATAATCGTGTTAGGTTTGTTTTGTTCTAGATCGTATTCTCCGCCAATTCTAGGACTAACTAACCACTTCATAAACAGCGGTCTGGGGTTGGGGCATCAACTTACACTACCTGTATCTATCCGGCATCGACGTCCCTTCGCTGATCCGGTACCCAGGCCGGTCCTCGCCGCACCACCCGACGCACCACTTATCCACCTATCGCCTGGCCACCGTGCTCTCCGCCGTCTTCGCCTTCGCCCTGCTCGTCTTCTGGACATTCACGCACCGCGACCCGGATTTAGTGTTGGCTTGGGACTGGCTCCCATTGCTGTACCTAACCGTGCTCCTCGGCATCCTGGTGTTCTCACCGTTCTTCAAGTCGCTATCGCACAGCGGGCGCACACGTCTGCGCGCGACCCTGCGCCGTATCAGCGTCGGCGGGCTGGCTGAGGCCAAGGACGGCAAGTTTGGCGACATCCTGCTTGCCGATGTGTTGACCAGCTACGCCAAGGTGTTCGCGGACCTGTACGTTGCGCTGTGCATGTTCTTCCGCTCCGAGGGCAGCGCGACTGCCCGCCCGGACCGCGGCTGCGGAGGCACGTTTGCCGTGCCGCTGGTCATGGCCGTGCCGTCGCTCATCCGTTTCCGCCAGTGCCTCATTGAGTATGGCCGCGTGCGGCGCGGACGCATCACCGAGACCTCGGGCTGGGGTGGCCAACATCTGGCCAACGCGCTCAAATATTTCACCGCGTTTCCCGTGATTATCTTCAGCACGTTGCAGCGGAACTCTACGGGTGGACAGCCACCACCCATTGGTTACTACCGGGCTTGGATCGTAGCCTGCGCTATCAACTCCCTGTACAGTTTCTACTGGGATGTAGCCAAGGATTGGGATTTAGCACTATTCGACCCTAGAACAAGAAATTCACCGGACCTCAAAGCGTTCGGCCTGCGGCGGCGTACACATGTCGGGCCGCCGGTGCTATACTACGGCGTTATCGCCATGGACCTAATGCTGCGGTGCACGTGGAGTCTGAAGCTAAGCCCGCACCTAGGCCGGATAGCCGACTGGGAGGGGTCTATCTTCGTGATCGAATTGCTCGAAGTCTTCCGCCGGTGGGTATGGATCTTCTTCCGCGTTGAGACCGAGTGGATCCGTAATACAAACATCCCCGGTCTCGAAGTCGACGATATCTTGCTCCCGGACTACCACAACCACAATATTCAAGGCCCCAAGTACCAGGATGACGACTAGCGTACATGCATCGGACGAGGACGCCTACGTTGAGATGAAAGAGAAATCCGTTAAAAATCTAATAGAAGGGGTATGGCATGAAAGGTTTTTACGCGATAAGGAATAGGGGTATAGAATTAGGGGCGTGTATCTGTTCTATGGATGTATGTTCAGACACCGGCGTCATGATTGCATTACAGGCGTTCTTCGTTAGACCCCCTACTTAAGGTACAGTTAAGTAGGTTGTTGGCTACCAGCGAGTACATAGGTATTAAAATATGCCACCGGGCATCTAATAAGCGAAGCATATTATATAATAATTTCTCAACGTCGTTAAGAGATGTTTGATGTGATTGATTGACTCGGTATCTATATTTGAGCCTGCATTTATCGGCACTGCACGTGGCGTGTTTCCTGAAAGGGTGACTACCTCTATATATACTATATGTTAACCCTCCTTGATCAACCATCGTCACTTAGCGCGAACGCATATCTCCAAAGTATCGACTCCATTATTCATTTCTAATTCATCAGATGCGCACATGCGACCACCTACAGTTCGGTAGGCCTATAAAACAACTGCTCCGTGGTATCCAGTTCTTCCTGTCCCATTTCCCCATGCGATGGTTTGATATAAGTACACGTACGCCAAAAGCACCGCAAGCGCCAAGGCTATGCTCTTCCCAGTGACACATCCAATACGACTAGCGACCCAGTGGAAATTCATGAGGAAGTAGTAACAATAGATATAGACGACCAGAATGCTGAAAGCGGCAACCGTCGACGGCCGCCACGACATTCTATACTATAGAAACGACGCGAACCATGGCCGTTTTATGGTAGTAGGCTGCTTCAGCTTGTTCAGGCAGTATGAGCCGTAGTTCCTCGGCGATGGCCCAGGACATTCGCAACGGCACCCAATGCCGTTATCCTCCTCCGCCGCCCACGTTCCGCTCCCGAGTAGCTCAGACTCTGGGAGTTGTCCGCCCGGCGCGTTGGCCGGACATTGGTATAAAAGGGCATGTCGGTATCCGAAATCTTCGAAATGGTGTATTTTTCGCGGGTCCGCAAGCAATGCTATAGCGAGAGAGTGTACTGCCGCATCACCCCACTGCAACACTGTTAAATCATCCCTAATTTGATACTAGGTCATAAACACGATTGTAAACACTTACACGCTCGAAGTAAAACCCGCCCTTCTTGTCCAAATAATCGAAGAGATCTTGGTACGTTTTTGATCGGAAGAAATCCATATCAGCAATCTCGAAGTTGCTCCAATAGTGGCACAAACTCCACTCATCGCCGTATGCGTCGCGATTCGGCAGCCAGCTCATGAATCGCCGGAACGGGTACGGCATCCACGAGGCCGACACTGTGGCCTTCCAGAGGCTGCTCGTAGGAATACCCATCATCTCCTTCCAGTCGGCAATTGAACGGTATAGACCCGGACACGACTTGCCCACTTCCCATAGCGCAATCGTAAACCCGTAGACCTTTTTATGTCGTGCCATCTGTACAAAGGGATCGTACGTAATCGCGCAGGTAAAATCGACATCCGGTTCGAGCCGCCAGTACCATTTGTACTTCTTGAGCACATCGAGCTGATAAAATTTACTTTGAGATTTGTTAGTTCAAGTTGTAGTTATAAGCGCGCCGAGCGCGACGTTCGGCATTCTCTTCTCTATACAGAACAACACTTACCCAGAATAAAAGCGACACATATGGTGGTATCCTTCTTCTCCAGCATGCGGAATACCCCTTTCTCCCTGCTCCTTAATATTTTGCTTTGCTGCATCTATATCTACGCCTTCAGGAAACGTCCATTGCGCCTGCGGTACAACATCGAAGGTAGCCAGTCCTCGTGCTGTCTTGTTTAGCACGTCTATGAAGTGAGGGTTCCATGGTTCATCGTTTAAGAATACGTAAGGGTAGTTGAACCATCTGTTAAACTGCTGTTCTATCGAGGTGACTGTTCTGTTCGCCTTCTCCAGTTCGTTGTTTCGCGCAAGCATTACCAAGGCAGCATTTTCTCGTTTTGCGCTGACGTCGGGCTCCTGGCACGAGGTGAAGAATGGAGCGTCGAGCTCGCTTGCCGGTCGAGGCACGCTATACTGCCATTGGTGAACGATGACTTCGAATACGAAAGGCCCAGCGACAGTGAGTATCAGCCAGAGCGGCAGTCGTCGTGCGGGACGGATAATCCGTCGTAACATGGTACGGGTTCTGTCCTCGTGCCCTTCTCAGATCATGGTCCAAGTGTGTTTTCCCGCTAAATCGAGGAAAACGCCAGGGAAAAATGATATCGATAGCTGAGTTGGGATCGATTGGACTATGATAAAATGATAAAAATCAAAATAATGCAGGGGGTAAGAGAAAAGGGATAAAACACAATCCTCAATATGTAAAAAAAAGAAAGGGCAACAAAATACACATGCGCGCGCCTGAACGAAGTCTGCAATCTGTATTATTTTTTCCTTCTCAACTGATTAAACCGTTTAAACACAGATTACCTCCAGACTGTAGGCAACAGTCTCGGGGTTAAGCCTCTGCGGCACGGAAAGCTGAGAGGTGCCTGTAAGATACCTAGGACTTGACTGGTTGGAGACTGGTTGAATGCTGGCTGGCAGGCTGGATGGTAATTGGTAGTGAGGCTGAGCCGCAACAAAATTGGACGGGGATGCAACACAAAACGTGGAGAATTAAGTAAAAAAAGGAGAAAATCGTTCATTTTAATGAGCCACGGTCCTTGTCTTATGGTCTTATGGTCTTATGGTCTTATGGCTTTGACGCCAAAATAATCCAATTGTCGGTGAGTGGCTATTTAGATGGGATGCGCCCACCGTCAGCGTTGGTACTACATTCATTCTCTTTATGTTGCGAATTTTGGAAGTTGAAAGGTGAAAGTTGTCGAAGTTGTCGAAGTTGTTAGTTAGTTGGTCCGATTTTTGGTTTCTCTTTCCCGATGACATCCCAAAGTTTGGATGGGAAGGCTTGAATACTACTTTAGCTTGCGTACACGTGTGTTATGGTACATATGTAACTTGTTACTTTTTCAGACTGAAATGCAATCATGATTGCCGACGGAATGAGCTGGTTTTAGTACGGTACCTAAAACTTTAAGTAAGGTACATACCTCCATGGCCTGTAATACTCACAATACCCGTAAGAGACAGCAGTACCTACAGATATACTCCAAGTACTTGATAGCGTCAAGTCGGAGGCAACTTCGTCCTTGTGAAACAGGTATCCAAGAATGATTCGCAATTAGACCTTTTATAATTCGTTATTCCAGGTGGTACAGCCGCGTCATAATTCATCACACGGAAAGGTTCGCTGCTTTCCGCGTATATCGTTACTGACGACGTTTTTAGTTACAAATGTACCTTAAATACCTACAATCGCGGGCCACTAGTCAGCTAGTATGAAATAGGGCCCTTCGAAAGTTATTTCGAACTTGGGCAATCAGCCCTATATCTAGCTTGTAGTCATTATGCAAACTCATTGTCGTTAGGAATCCTTCGGGAACGAGTTCCTACCCTACGTATATAGTTGCATACAGGTATGCTTATGAATATTTATATAATATTCTCGTAAAAACCAAAGTTCGTATATCTTTGATTATATGAGTTACATCATTAGAAATATTGAAAATAGAGTCAATGCAGTAAAATGATTTCAAAGGATATGGTAACGCGACGGTCCGAAAGTTTTAATAGGTTTTGGATGACATCTGTACTATAGTAGCAGATAAGTGTAGGTTACCTAAGATAGCTCTGTAAAATAGTGGAAGCTCGAGCCATTTACGGAATTCCCGGACTCCGATTATACTTATGCAGTCCCCACCTCCGCCGAACCTCCCGCGAGTATCTCTAGCCTACCTCAACTTTAGTGCCCGTCCTCCAACTTTGCTCTTATAACACCGCCAGTGGCTGATCTAGAACATTGCCCTCTCATTATACAGTTCATACTGTTAAAACTAAAAACGTAAAATCAAATCAATGGATTTCGTTAACCATCGCGTAGCCCAAGAGGCTGCTAAAGACCCCTCTGAGATCTAGTGCGTCGTCCCCTACTAGCACCCTGCCGCCCATAGTCCCGACTAACAGAGCTGTTGTAGCACCGGCTTCGTCACACCCCTCAACATAATCCTCCTCGTCATCACTCTTTACACGACGTACCTACTCTACAAGCCCTCTCCGCCAGTATCGTTTCCGCGCGAGCCACCAGCTATCGTCTTCCGGACCTTCACCCCGCGCACCCTCTTACACTTCAACGGGGAGAACGGCAAGCCCGTGTATCTAGCCGTGCGCGGTCGCGTCTTCGATGTCACTAGCGGCCGAAACTTTTATGGTCCTGGTGGTCCTTATGAAAACTTTGCCGGTCGAGATGCCAGCCGCGGTCTTGCGTACCACAGCTTCGACGAGGAGATGCTAACTAAGGATCTCGACGGACCTCTAGACAAGCTTGAGGGTTTCGGCCCCGAAGAGTGGGAGAGCTTGCAGGGCTGGGAGGAAAGGTTCAACAGCAAGTACATGGTCGTCGGGAAACTGGTCGCGGCGGCTGATGCGTAAAATGGTCTTACCGAACCTTGGACTTGAAGCGAATGAAATGGGTTATTGCAATGTACTTGAGCGTGCGGCTTTCGATATACCGCTAGTGTTGGCTGCCTTTATTATCTACATATTGAAAATAGAGTGTTCCTTACCTATCTATGGAAGCTCTCGATCAACTCAGAGCCTATTCCTGATTTGACTTAACTGCTCGCTTACGTCTAGAAACTATTATTAGGTACCTAATATATATCGTAGCATCACATATCTTATTCCACAGCCAATACATCTTACAAGGGTGAGACGGTTGGTGGTTGATATATTAGATTGGTTAACTCTTAGTACAGGATAATCCGACTCGTAAGTGGCCGAGTCCTTTCTTTTGTAGCTATATCTAATATCCACGTTTTTGTATACGCGATTAGGCCAAGTGCACAGTGACGGTAACATCTATCGTGTTGGCGGGCTTCAGTCACACAATAGACATTCTATGAGCTTCACTGCCGATAATTAATTCTGTGGATGTTAGTGTGTGATTGTTGTTTGACTGTTACCTTGCTCTCTATGGTGGACAACCGTATACCTTCACTGAGATATCATCGCATTGGGGTCTAAGGTGAAGTTTAAGTCACCCCTACCTATATGATGTACCTTATCCTTCTGTTTGGTACATCGGTGTGTTTGTAGGGGCTGAAAACGAGTATATCGAATGTGCTCCAACTAAGTTACTTGAACTTCCTATCTACCTGTCAGAGATGAGCCCATGAATGAGGTCATATGTAAAGTAAATATAAGAAGTAATAACGTGGCTATTATATGATAATAGATAATAATAGTGATTTATTAACGTTTAATCTTTTAATTAATAATAAAAGCGCAAAACGTTTTTTATATATAATATATATTATAAATTTATTTTTAATTTTAATTAATTATTTTTAAATTTTTAATAAAAAATTTTTTTTTTAAATGTTTTTATTTTTAAAAATAATATATTATTTTTATTATTATAAAATAATTATAATAACGTTAAAAATATTTAATAAATTTAAATATAATATTTACGTTTTTTATAAAAATTTTATAAAAATAACGTAAATTATTTTATAATTTTTTTATTTTTAATATTGGTTTTTTACGTATATATTAATATTTTTTTTTATTATTTTTTTTACGCTATTTTTTAATAATAATTATATTATTTTTTTTATTATTATTTTTTATTTATTATTTTTAATATTAATATAATTATTATTTTATTATTTATATTATTATTATAATTTTTTATTTTATTTTTTATTATTATTATTTAATTTTTTTTATAATTTAAAAAAATTAAAAAAAATAATTATTACGTTATTATAAAAAAAATTATATATTTAATATATTTTTTCGTTTTTTAAATAATAATTATTAATTTATTAAATAATTATATTAATTAAATATATTTATTATTATTATTAAAATAAAATTTATAATAATATAATTTTTTTTTTATTTTTATTTTATTTTATTTATTTATATATTTTATTAATTTATTAATATTTTAAAATTTTATAAAATAAATTTTTAATATTTTTTAAATATATATAATAATATTATTATTATAAATTTACTTTTATGTATTATTTATTAATTCGTAATTAATTTATTATTTAATAATTAAAAATTCGTAACGTTTAAATTTAAATTAAAAAAGTTTTTTAAAATAAAAAAAATAAAAAATAGTTTTTTATTATTTATTTTACCGAAATTATTAATGAAAAAGTAATAAAAAATTAAAAATATTATTTATTATTTTAAAATTACGTAATTTAAATTATAAAACGAGTTATTTAAACGGTTAAATAAATTAATTATATTTTTAAAATTTCGTTAATTATTTAATAAATAATAATTAATTTTTTAAATTAATTTTTTATTATATATAAAAAAATTATTAATAAGTATTTTATTATTATTTTATTTAATTTATTTATTAATTTATTATTTTATAATATTAAAATATATTTTAAATAAAAAATAATAATAAAATTAAAAATAATAATAATAATTTTAATAAAAATATTAATATAAAAATTAATAATAAAATTAATAAATTAAATAATAAATAAAGTATTTTTTATTAATTTTCCTTTAATATTTTTATATTTTATATTATTTTATACGTTATTTATAATTTATAATTAATAAATAATTATTTTATTAAAAATAAATTTATATTATTATTTATTTTTTTTATTTCAAAAATAAATTATATTATTTTATAATAAGTTTTTTATTTTATAAATATATTTATTTTATATAAATATAATATTTAATATATAATTACTTTATTATTTTTTTTATTTTAACTTTAATTTTTTTTTATATTATTTTTATTATATTTAATTAATTATATTTAATAATTTATCAACATTATTATTATACATATATTTATTAAAAACTTAATATTAAAAAAATATATTACATATTTACCATTAATATATTTATTTTTTTATTTATTTTTATTTTTTATTAATTTATTATTATTTAAATATTTTAATTAAATATTAATATTATAATAAAATAAAAAAATCTTATAATTTTATTTATAATAAAATTAAAAAAGTTATTAAGAAAATATAATTAATTATTAAATAATATTTTAATTTTTATTTAATAAATTTATAATTTTAACTTTTTTATTTTTATTTATTTTTTATTAATTTTTTTAAAATATTATTATTTAAATTTAAAATAATTTAAAAAAAACTTTAAATATTATAAAATAAATATAAAATAAAAATAATATTTATATAAAATAAAATCGTTACGTTATAAAATTAAATCGTAAAAAATGTTTAATTAAAATTATTAAAAAAATAAAATTATAACTTATTTATAATATATTTATTTTAAATAAAATACGTAATACTTTTAATTACTTTATTTATTTTTATATTATAATAAATAATATTTTTTTATACGTAATTTTATAATTAATTCTTTATAAAATTATAATTTTAAAAAATAAAACTTTAATTTTAAAATTAAAAAAGTTTTTTTTATTTTTTTTCTAAATAATAATTAATTTATAATAAACTTATTAATTAATATTAAAAATTAACATTAATATTAAATTTTTATAATTTTTTTTTATTTTATAATTTTTATTTATATATAATTTTTAACTTTTTTAAAATATTTTTAACCTTTTTTTAAAAATTATTAATATTATTATAACTTAACCATTTAATCAAATATTACTTATTTTTTTTTTTAATTTTTTATATTTTAAAATTATTTTTATAATAAATTTATTATTATTTATTAATATAATTAATTATTTCATTAATTTTTTATTAAATCTTTTAATATATAATTTTAAATAATTTATATTAAATATATTATATATTTTATAACATATAAATAATTTTAATTTATAAATTATATTATATTTTTTTATTATTTTAATTATTTTAAATAAACTTAAATATTTATTTATTAACTTTTTACTAAATTACTTTTAATTTATATATTTTATAAATATTAAAATTTTATCCTTTTTTTTAAATATTTATTTAAACCATTTTTTATTATACCATTTTATATATATTTTATTTAACACTTTAAATAATTTAATTGCAATAAACTTTATTTCGTATATTTTTTCAACTATTTTTATATTTTTTTACATATTTTTTCTAAATTATAATATTATTAAATTAATAAAATCTTTAAATTAAAAATTTATATAAATATATATTAAAATTTATTTATATATTAAATATATTAAAATATTATATACTTATTTAATTAATATTAATTTTTTAATTTAATTATTTTATTCGTAATTATAAAAAATTTATAAATAATATTTCAAATTTTAATTTTAACATTTAATTTATTTATTTATTTATAAATAAAATAACGGATTTAACCGTTAAATTATTATAAATTTATAATAAAATATTAATTAAAATTTATTTAAAAATAATAATCTTTTATTAAAAACAATTCCTTTTAATAAACTTATATATTTAAAAATATATTTAAAAAATCTATTAATAATTATTAATATATTATTATAATTTTTCTTTATTTATATTAAAAACGTTAATAATTTAATAATAAAATTAAACAAAATTTCTTTACCTAAATTATTAAATATAAATAAAAAATTTAATTTATTATAAAGTAAATATTTTTATATTTTAATTTTTTAATATATAATATAAATATTTATATAACATTTTATATTTTTTTTTAAATTATTTTAATAATAATAATTTATAATTTACTAAATCATTTTTACGATTTTTTAATAACTTAATAACGTTATATTATAATAATTATATAATATTTTTTTTTAATATTAAAAAAATATATATTTTACTTTTAAACTTTAATAATTTATTTTTTTTTATTTAAAATAATATAATTATATTATAATTTTTTTATTATTATTAAATTTTCAATTAAATATATTTATTAAATATTTATTTTTTATATATTTTTTTTAAAAATAATACGTTTAAATTTTCGATATTTTTTAAAACCATTAATATATACCCATATTTATAAAACATTAATTAATTTCTTTTATTTCCTATTTTAATTACATCATTATTACTTATTATTATCAAAATCCTTTAATTATTTTTAAACTTTTTTAAAAACTTTAATAATATTTTTTTTTAATATTATATATATTTAATAATAAAATATATATTTCTATAATTATTTTTTATTTATATATATTTAAGTTATTAATTATTAATTAAAATATTTTTTAATTATTTTAAAAATTTTTTTAAAATTTTAATAATATATTTTATTTAATTTTATTTTTTTATATTTATATAATTTAATTATTATAATATATTATTAATTAAATTTAAAATCTTTAATTTATATATAATTTAAAAATTAAAATTTATTAATTTTTCCATTTATTAAACTTATTTATTATTTAATTTCGGTTTATTTATTAAATATTATAAATTTAAATAATTAATAATTATTTTTACTATTTTTAATAAATAAATTAAGTAATATTTTTATTTTTTAAATATATTAATTATTATTAATATTTCCATATTAAACGTTATATAATTTACTTTAACATTTCGTAATTTTTTTAATATAAAAATTATAAAATACCATTTATTATTATATTTTTAAAATAACATTACTTTAATTACTCATTATAAAATATCCGTTTTTAATTTTATAAATAATTATATATTAAAATATTTAAATAAAAAAATTTTTATAAATTTTTTTTTTAAAATTTTAAATATTTTTATTACTTTTTTATTTAATTTAAAATTAAATTATTTATTATCTTTTAATAAATTTATTAATAAAACAGTTAATTTTAAATAATTTTTAATAAATTTTTTATAAAAACCTGTAAAATTTAAAACATTTATATATTATAAACATTAATAAATTATAATTATTTTATAATTATAAATACTTTATTTTAATTTATTTTTATTTTTTTAATTATAATTATAAAATTAAAAAATATTATTTTTACCATATAAAATTTATATTTTTAAAAATTAATATATAATTTTTACTTTTATAATTAAATTAAAATATTACAAATATTTCAAATATATTATTTTTTATTTTTTAAATAAATTAAAATATTATTAAAATAAATTATATATATTATATTTATTAAATTTATAAATATATAATTAATATAATTTTAAAATAATATTATAAAATATTTAAAATATCCATATTTTATTTAAAATACTATTTTTTATTTATTTTTTTTATAAATATATAATTAATAATATACATTTTTTAAATTTAATTTTATAAAATATTTCATTTTAAATAACTTATTTAAAATCTCATTAATTAACAATAAAATTATTTTATCTTTATAAATAACTTTATTAAATTTTTTATAATTTATATATAATTATAATTTACCATTTAATTTAAAAATAAATAATATTAAAATATTAATAAAGTTTTTAAATAATCATATCCATCTTTTTTATAAAATATTATTTATAAATTTTTTTAATTTTTTTAATTCCGTTTTTATTAAAAAATATATTAATTTAAATAAAAAAAAAAATTTTTTTTAAAAATTAATAAAATAATTTTATTATTAATATTTCAAAAAAATAAAAACTTTAAAAACGTTAAAAACTTTTATATATTTTTTATATTTTAACAAAATCATAACTTTATTATTACCTTTTTATAAATTAAAATATTATCTATAAATATTAATTTCTTTTATTATTTTTAACATTAATATAATTATCTTTTTTACTTTTTTAAAAATTTTTGTAAATTTTTTTTTTTTTATATTAAATAAATTTTTACTATATTAATATAATAATATTATTTTCAATACTATCTTTTTAAAATTATATCAATATTTATAAATTAAAATATTTTTAAAATAATATTATAACCGAAATTTTAATTTATTATTTTTATTTTATTAAAAATATTATAAATAATATTTTAATTATTTTTTATTTTTATAAACGTAAAATATTAAATTAATATTTTATTTATTTTAAAAAAACTTTTTAAATTTTTTTTTAATAAAAATTTTATTATTATTATTAAAAATATATATTTTATTTAAATTAAATTAAAATTTATAAAATAATTTATTTATATTTTATTTATAATTTTATTATTATTTTAAATTTAATATAAATTAAAATAAATTTTTATTATAAATTTTATACTTTTTTACTTAATATTAATATTTAATTTACGTTTTTTACTATTTTTTCCCTTTTTTCTTTTAAATAATAATTTATTAAATATTTTAAATTATTACATTTTTAATATATTATTTTAAAATGATTATATTTAAAATATCTTTATTTTTCGTATAAAATATATTTTTTAAATTATTATAAATAAATAATAAATTAATTATATACTTAATTTTTATTAAAAAAATTATTTTATTTTAACTTTAAATAATTATTTAAATAATATATTCGCAGTTTACTTATCAACTATTTTTTTAATTTTTTTTTTTTTTTTTTTTTTTTTTTTTATTTTTATATAATAAATTCGAATAATTTAATTTTTTTTTTTTTAATTTATTTCTAATTTCCAAAATAAAATTTTTAATATATTTTATTTTTAATTTCGAAATAAAATAAATTAATAAATTAAACATTTTTATTTTTTTTAAAATAATATTTTAAATTTTTTATTTTTAATACTTTATATTTATTTAAAAAAAAATAAATAATTTATTAATTTTTTAATAAAACTTTTACATTATTATAAATACATCGAAAATTTATACATTTTTATTTTTAATTATATTTTAAAACCATTTTTCCATTTTTTCTTAAATATATTTTTTTAATCTTTTTTCATTTAATATTAAAATAACAATATTATTACCACATAACTTTTTTTATTAAATAAACTATTATAAACATTATTTTTTTTTAAATTTATTTAATAATAATTTAAAAAAAACCATACTTTTAACTTAATAATAAAAATAATTAACTTTATTCCTATTTTATTTTTTTCCTTTTTATATTATATATTTAAAAAAAAAATTTTATATAATATTAGATTTTTATTATAATTACTTTTTTTCAATTTTTTTTTTTTATAATTTATAATAAAATCATAACTTTTTTTTAAAATTATTAATTATTTAATTTTTTTTTTTTTATATTATTTTTTTAATTTTTATAATTATTTATTAAGTTTTTAATTTATAAAAATTTTAAAATTAATATTATTTTATTATAAAATTATTAATAAAACCATTAACATTAATTTTATTAATATAAAATTTATATTATTTATTAATTAATTATTAAATATTTATAATATATTTATTATTATATTATTAAATAATATTATATTTATTATAATTATTTAACTTTTTATTAATTAAATTATTTTTTTTTATTAATTTAAATATTATATTATTTTTAATAAATAATTTATATTAATAAATAAAAACATTAAATTATTAAAAATAAATTTATAAATAAAATTATACGTAAAATAAATATAAAAAATAATAACGTAATTATTATATAATAATAAATAATAATAGTAATTTATTAATATTTAACTTTTTAACTAATAACAAAAACGTAAAACGCTTTTTATATATGATATATATTATAAATTTATCCTTAATTCTAACTAATTATCTTTAAACCTTTGACACTACCCCTTTTCCTCTTTGCATCAATTACTTGCCTTACTAGGATAACCACTTCATCACTAGTAAATACTGCTTCGTACCAGTTAAAAACAACTCAGCTTATAATACCAGGATATTTTTCTTCATCATTCTTCTCCTATCCCTCACCTCGCAGGCAGCTACTTTCACTGCAAAATACATTAACGTTGGTTTCTTAAACCTTACGCTTCTTATTAGCGGTGTCCAACCCACGACTCTTCCAAATTACACCACTGCCTCTAGAAATGTGACAGTATATGACGAACGAGTGAGTTTACTATATAGTCAAGTCCCTATTCCATTCTGTACCATCTGTTAAAAGGTCACTACTCTCCATTTTCCGGATCATAGGTAGTACCTAGATTCTAACCAAATTTTAATATTTCAACGAGTATTGGCACTACGACAGCTCCGGTATATACAAATGGATCATGGACTACACTCCCGTTGTCAGTTTCGAGTGTACAGAATATTGCGAGGCCGATACCTACAACTGGGGCAAACAATACCACCATCACCGCTACCATATGTGAGAAGTCGTATAAATCTCAACCTTTTCTGTAAGCGTCTTTGATACCAATATCTCTTCAACTATTAGGCAAACTTCTTGGCAACAACCAAACCCCTCACACCTGGCGTGAAGCTACTTGCGCTGGCACAATATTCACCAATGGTTTTAGATGCATCCCTGTGTTGTATAAGTCCCCGGGCGTTGGTGCTGTGAGTATAATACTTCCTGCGCACAAGCAACGCCCCGATATTAACCTTGAATAATATTGAGGCCGAATTAGACGAGTCCTACGTACCACCATATCCACGATGTTTGTACAACTCTGAGGTTCTGGTGAAGTCAATCTGAATAAGCGTGGCAAAGAGTTGAGCAAAAATTTCGAATTATTCTCCATTTCTAGGTACATGCTCTGCTCTTTAGTAATAGTGTGATGCACGTTTCCTAACCTTCTACTTGAGACGCCGATAGTATTGCTTCCCGATATTCTCAAGTTGATACTAGATATGGTGCCTGAAAAGTAAGAAGCTATTGGTAGTTACATGGTAAATTTGCCACTAATTCGTTGAGATTGCCTTCTTATACGAAAGCTGCAAACTATCTCGACATTAAGTTCCTTGCAGTGATGAAGGGTTAGTAGGTATCTTAGATGTTGTGCTCAGGGGTAGGTGAAATGAACTCTAGCCAATGAGGTTGAGAAGTTGCAGGCTCATCTATAGACATATATTCATAGAAATCGTAAAAAGGGTGGTTTCCCACCTTCCAGAAGTAAACATTATACACCATAACTATTCTATTCGTATTGCTGGATTTGGTATCTTCTAAATCTATAACCCTTGTTAGTGTTCCAATAAGATGAGAATTATGGGCTGATATGGAGAAATTATTATTTCCAACAAATGCAACGATGGAGCTGACCGTCGCAAAACTCCTCACGCCCAATCAGGAGCTGCCCGCCTTCAACTTCTTCCAGACTATTTAACTGGCTAACTTTACATATCAAAAACGTCGTCTATTATCATAGTAAGGAAATCCACGTGATTGGACGTAATTAACTAACAAGGTCTCTATGCCAAATTAGGCACAGGTTCGTCGTCTTCTACATTATTAGGTAGTTGTTCATCAACAGGTTAGTCTGGACTTGGCTAGCGAGTAACGTTCGATACCGACTAGTCTCTGATCCATGCCGTTGGTCTCTCATCCTATCCCGAACCCGAATCCTGCTTGTACGTAAAATCAACGACGCTATTTAAACTCTCCACTTCTCCTCATTTCACGATGCATTCGAGGTTACCAAAATATTTGTCTAAGGTCTTTGATCGGTCTTCAAATATGGCCAATCAAGACGAGGCTGCGTCCCCCTCTGCCTCTGCCGCGGCGTCTCCCGCTGATACAGGGGCTGCATCCCCAAAGCCAGAAGCGACGACCTCGGCTGAGCCAGCTACATCAGCTGGCTCGGCTAGCCCAGCACATCAACCTCCGCCAGCCATAGTACCAGGATTGACAAACGAGCCGATTGAGGTTGCTCAACATGTAAGAAGATCCGACATTTTCAAGGCTACCGAATCAGGGGAGCCTGAAGACACTTCGTTAACTGACTATTGCTATAAGGATGATTTTGAAGATGATGCAGATTCTGCTTTAGGAGAGGGTGATAAGTAAGACATACCGATCTCTCATTGAAAATATCTCGCCAAAACTAGCATACCTGAGCTGCCGTTATGAATATCAGTCTAACAATAAGTGATAGTGCGAGCTCCACAGCATCTCTGACTGAGAGCATCCTAGAATACCGTACGCTTAATGGCCGTACGTATAGCAGTGGCAAGCATGGAACCGACAAGTACTGGGGGCCTAACGACGAGCGGCAGAACGAGGCCATGGATATGAAGTAAGCCGGAATGATGTGAAATTATATGGATCTTCTAACGCCTCCTTAGCCATCATTTCTTGACTCTGTGTCTTGGTGGCAATCTTTTTCTGGCCCCTCTCAAGGATGACATAGAAGTAAGCACTGGGATCGGAGATTGGTCTGTCCTAGGGTCTAGCTGACATTCTACAGCGAGTGCTTGACATTGGTACCGGAACAGGTGAATCAAACCTTCTGCCTTGGAATTGGACTCGATACTAACTAGGTATACAGGGTTATGGGCAATGTAATGAAATTATACCATATCATACTGTATTCAAAAAACTAACCAAGTTTTAGCGACATGGGAGACGAATATCCCAACTGCGAGGTTATTGGAACAGATTTGTCACCAATCCAGCCCACGTGGTGTCCGCCGAATGTTAAGTTTGAAATCGACGACCTGGAACAGGAGTGGACATATGCGCCCAACAGCTTTGACTTCATCCATATTCGATATATGGTAGGCGGAGTATCAGATTGGCCCAAGTTATTCAAGCAAGCGTTTACAGCACTCAAACCCGGCGGATGGATCGAAAGCTTCGAGGTCGAGGCCGACTACCGCAGTGATGACGGCACCCTGAAACCCGACTCGGCTATGATCATGTGGCGCGACCTCTTCACTGAAGGCGGCAAGAAGCTAGGCCACCCGTTTACTATGATTACGGATGATGTTCAGAGGAAAGGAATCGAAGACGCGGGTTTCGTAGACTTGACCGTCAAAGATATCAAGGTTCCCATGGGTCCTTGGCCAGCCGATCCGAAATTGAAAGAGATTGGACAGTGGGCTCAATATACTCTCGAGCAGGACCTAGAAGGCGAGTAATATCCCCTCATTAAAGGTTTTATTTGGTGACTTTAGCAAGGCTAACCTATCAATACAGGCTTTGTCATGTTTATGTGGAACACAGTCCTAGGTCGCTCCTTAGAGGAAATGCAGGTATTCCTCGCAGCCTTCCGTAGGGAAATACGCTCTAGCAGGACGATCCACGCATATCTACCGCAGCGTGTCGTTTATGCACGAAAGCCGGAGGCCGCATAGGGGCACCATTTGAAGATGATGATTAACGAAGCAAATATGAGATGATATGGGGGTCTACTTATTGAATATAGTTCTTGGATGACGCGGAGACTTTTGAAAATGGCCGAATTTTCTCGAATATTTCAGTTGTTAATAGCCTTCTGCGATACTTTAGTATATATAGCACTTGAGTTACATTGTAACGAATATCCAACCTAGGATGGTCTGTAGTCATAAATGGCACGTGTTACTCTTTCTCAGTTATCGAAAAGCCTATTACGGTAACTTGCGCAATAGATCCAAAGAGTCTATTGGTCGAAGCGTATTGCTTAATTTAGCTTCATTCTATTTATTTATATGATATATGATATATCTGTTGTCATGAGTCCACCAGTATTTGTCTGGGCGTCCTTTTCACCGCCCGGTGTCACTCAATGTGATTTGATGTGATGAAATGTCCGTACGCCACACCTCTTTTCGCCTATGATACCTAAATAGGGCATATTTCAACGGGTGATCAAAGCGTGGACGGCACTTATACTTCCTAAGACAGCAACGAGCACCCAATATATGACTCCAGTTTCAGATCCCCGTGTGCTATCGCTCGTCGCGGGTCCAGCAGCTCCGTTCGAAAACTGCACAAAGAAATCGCTTGTCAAGCCCGAGGGCGTGCATATTGTCCCCGCAGCACAGTCCATCACGGCGCTCCACTGTCCCGACGCACAGCGCTGCCACTGGCTTGTGAGGCAGTTCCATTGGCCCTCGGATCCCTCACACGATGAACCTTCCGACATCTGTCTCCTCTCAATCGTGGCGTTGCCATGTCTGCTTTTAGAGCCGCTTATCTCCGGACGGCCCTTGGAGTCCGAATCTGGTGATGGTTGTGGAGGTAATGCTAGCGGTGATGCGTTGACAAATGGCGTTGAAACAAGTAATATACTTATGAGTAACATTGCTATTATAGATATGGGGTGTCTGTTTCGAAAGCACATCGCGGTATGCAAATATAGACGCGATTCAAAAACTGTATTTCTGTTTTCGGGCTTTTTGTTTTATGATACCTAGAGGGTCGAGAACCATGACCAGAGCTGGAACATCAGAATATGAGATATATCTCAAGCGGCCGATGATAAATTTTCATCACCAATATGGTATCGTTTCCTCGGAGCTACTGTACTTGCTTTTGTACGCCTTACCGTTATGCTTGCTCACCGCTGTATTACGTGGCTTCCAATCGGCGCTGCTGCCCGAATCGAACGTGGGCATACTCAATTGGCGAAGAAGTTTTTGAGAATCTTGATCGCGATAAATCCTCATTAATTTATCTGGATTTATTTATTTGACTGCAAGGGGAAACACAAGTTGGGACTGCCACTTGGTAGTGACAATGGCGCGTTGTTAGGGGCTAAGCTCACAATTAACTATTGATAGAAGGATAAAATGGATAGAAGTAAATGCTTGTAATGTAGAACTATATTTACTTATTATCGCTATTGGCTTTATGCTTGGAACGTATGAAGACTGCAATTAAGTACTTATTAACTTATATCTGTCACTTGCCTCAATAGAATTTAAGTTGTCTAGGGTAGCTGAAAGTATGACTGACACAACATAGAGATTGATAGATACATCGTCTTATAAGATATGAGAGTATTAAAACCCTAATTCATAGCGTGCTTTCGAAGTTATTCATACCTCCCTAAGAGTCTTGTACGAGCATTATCGTTGGTTAGTTTTTGTACTGGAGCTGTTGGTCGAGAAACTGGTATGCTAATTTATACACAATTTCGACGTGGGATTTACATATCTAGTAACGATAGGGTCAATGCATCTTCGCGTAGGCATAGGTCCTATCAAGATGTCAGTAAAATTTGGGACGTCCATCGTAGCATTGAAAATTCCTTATCGGTCTCTATTAACTCATCCCGAGAAACCGGGCCCGGGCTGCCTTTCGGAAGGTTATAGTGGGGCCGGACAACTTAGTTCTTCAAACGGAACCTCCGAAGACATGGAATATCTACTTTTACTACCGGGTTTCATCTATTCACGCCCTGCTTGAATATTGTTCGTTATTTTAACGACTGGCTGCCGTCTTGATCTAACAATTAGTGGCTAGTGTTAACAAGCATCTCAAAGCTATCGTGAGCCAATACTAACGCACCCCTTTGGGACAACCTACCTATCAAACCCCTTCAAAATGAACGACTACCCCTATATTTAACAATATGAGAGATAGCCGGTTAGGCATCACATTCTATAGGTATAAGATTACTTCCACATTTCATAAACGCGCTTCAGACGATTTCAATCTTATAGGTATTTGATTTGGTCATGATTTATGCATCCTTCGTATACCAACGAAGCCTACCAGAAAGCTGATCACAGCCTACCGGCTGGAAACACCATATATACAGGGATCCATCCCAGGTTCACATGCCCCACACATGTAGACACTGCCACTCATTAACAGTACTGACATGTATGGAAGGTAGTTAGGTAATTGCTATACTGCATTAGTATTTCGCCAAGCAACCCTCTCATGGTATAACCTAACTACGTTGTCATGTGAACGGCATTCAGCCTGGCGAGCTGAAAGTATGGTTACTTTTAATGTAACTAACCTAGCCATTCTGGGTTCTATATTTTGGTATTAGGAACCGCACTAACTGGGCTGCAAAGGTGTATATGGCTTTCACCAGCCCACCAAAGCACATACTTATGGGGTATTACGGCTTGGCTCTGATTAGGGCCCTCACTGTCGATCCCGGAAATGTGCCTTGGGATTGAAGTCCTAGTCTAAGTGTGTCTTTAGGCCGCATGAGGCTGATTAGGTGACAGTTAAGAGGAAGACACTTCCTCTTTCTCGTTCATTGAAACTTACCTACGCAGTACCCTCGAGCGTATGGAGGTATCAGAATTAGGGTGCTAGGTATTCCTCCTTCTCTGCCATTTTTAGGGGGGCTATACAACATGGAACGAACCAAATATTGTGCATTGAGACAGGCTGAAGAGCCTTGGGTACCCGAAGAGCCGGCTTGCAATGTCTGCCTTAAAATGTGAGGCCGGAATGGTTCTATCTTGATGTCAATGATTATGACCGGGCGCGGCGTATTGCGGGAATGTGTTTAACGTGTAACACGAATGGATGATGATAGTAGAGGCTTGGACTGTCGCATAGGTTAGGTGCCTTATGTAAATGAACGCCTATATCATTAGCTATTCTTGGCCAATGATCTCTATATTGATTCATAACGGTTCGTGATACCCTCCATGTACCCTGAATGACCTACTATGGGTGAATTGTGAACAGATTTTGGTTCTTGTGGGCATGGAGGATGGAAGAGCTGAAGTAAGCCTTGAACTTCAACCTCCAATTTTATTAAAAAAGGGGCTAGGGGCTAAGGCTTAGTTAAACGAGACTGGCCGTGCTATGCTATACTGAGGCTTCCAATGAATACATTTTGGTATATCCCTTATAATAACCACTTAACGGCATATATGCTGTCAAGCGAGCGTGGATGCACAATCATAAACTGCAGAGGTATAATGAATCAGCATGTAGGCAGCTGTCGTGTTACTGGTATAGTTGATGTGTGACGGGTTATTAACCTGTCAGATGCGGGCTTAGATGTAGTGGGTGTCTATTTACTACCCTACATGTTCTAGAATTTGTGTATGTGTATCACAACAGCGTTGAAGTGTAGTAGATATTGGGGGCCAATTACTACTCACCATCCTCAACTCTCCTTTGAGACTTACCGGCAGCGGTATCATACTCACTATTATAGGGTAAAGGGCGGTGTGCTTGCTTCTAGCGCTTAAGACGCTTAGGAATGAAAGCTCAAGATATATTTATTTAGTATGACCATTGATATTGTTGGATATTAAACTACTGAAGTTGTAGGTACTTGGGGTGCTATTGTTAAAGAGTAATGCTATTTCAAGATTACCTTACCGGACCTATAATGCAGATTACTTTACCGAACACTTATAAATAACTGGTAACTAAAATTATTAATAAAATGATATAACTTTATAACCTTTTTAAATTTTATAATATAAATAATGAAAAGTAAATATTACGAAAACGTTACGTTTTTATTCTTATATTTAAAGAAAAATAAAAGTAAATATTATAAATAATGTTAAAATTTGTTTTAAATTTATATTTGTATGTAAAATTGGTTATATTTAAATATTTAACGTTGTTAATAATATACGTAACACGTATTATTTCGTTATTTAATAATATTTTATTTAATTTATATATAATATTTACGAAAATAATATTATTAAACACATTTAATTGTGCCGATTAAATATATGTAAATAGTTTTTATTAAAAGCGTTAATATTATAAAAAAATAATATAAAAATAACTTTATTTATAAATTAATATAATTTTATTTATAAATTATTAACTTTTTATTTATAAATTATTATTTTTATTTGCAAATTATCCCATTGTTATTTAAAAATTATTAACGCTTATTTGTAAATTACTACTTTTTAATTATAAATTATTTTTAAAATAATTTTATAAAATACAATTGTATTTTTTTAAAATTAATATTAATCAATTAATTAAAATTTAAATAATGGAAATATTTTAAAATAAACGTAAATATTTATTATTATAGTTAGGAAATATTAAATTTAACTTAAAATAATAAAGTAAAATTATAAAGTTGTTAATTTATAATAATATTTGTACGCAACTGCTAGTAGTTGTAATTCTAAATAATTTGTATTGTAAGTCCGGTAAGGTAATCTTGAAATAGCATCACTTTTGTTAAATGCATCCGGGTGTGTTTGGTGGTTGTGTAAGACTTTGAAATCACATATACGGGAGAGTAACGCAATTTCTCTGAATGAAGCCATATTTGGCTTATTTGGTGGCTATAAAGAGGGATCTATCGGCTTTGTGCTTTTCGCAGTCGGGAAATCTGGTCTAGATGTCACATATACGACGCTGGGAATCTACCGAAGAGTACCTAGCTCCTCTCCATCTCCGCATCTCAAAGGTATACGGCATAGGACCGCGCGGGTCTTCCAACTATAGGGTGCATTGAGATAAATGTCGTGTTCAAATACCTCATAGCCTTAGATCCGAACAGATCTGTCCGATCCTTGCTGTTTTAAAGCTCATTTGCGATTGGATAGGAATTGACGGGTTGGGTTTAGATGAAGACACCGTCGTGACACCTGAAAGTAACGATCGAGGCAACCATTCGGCTCGCTGGTCCTCGGACACCCCGGGTTTCTAAGATGTAGTGTATAAGCTTATGGATGTGTACCTAAGCGGCTGATATGATGTATTATATATATGAGGCACGTATCGTGAGGTCCATGCCAACTCTTGGCTTGGGCTACTGGGCCCATCAACCCTATCACTTCTGGCGATATACTTGATTTGGCTTGAATCTACCTCTTCCAAGGGTATATTTAGCAATATGAAACATCCTTTAAGCGCAAACAGCGAGAAAAGCGAGAGAACGGAGCATATCGAACAAGTTACAGATGAAGCGTCATTCAACAGAATCGATCCAAAGGTGGACCCGCCTGGAGATGATGCCAATGCTGATTTAGTGGAAAAAAGGCTTGTCAGAAAGTTGGATCTATATATCCTTGTATGATGATGTCTGCATAGTTTCAGTTTAGGCCGAGTTACTGATTGCTTCTTCTTCGGTAGCCTATTCCTTGGTTAATGTACTTCTTCAACTTCCTCGATCGAAATGCGATTGTCAACGGCAAGCTCGATGGGTTGGCTGAACAGTTGAATATGAAAGGATATCAATACAATACCTGTGTTGCGATTTTCTTTGTGGGTTATCTAGTGGGTCAAGTCCCGTCAAACATGATCATAAGTCGGGTTCGTCCATCGTACTTTATGGCCGGTACGTCGCGCGCTATATACCATATTACTTAGGAAAACCTAATGTTGGCAGTACAGGATTCATGACTGCATGGTCCGTCACGACTCTGTGCACGTTCTTAGTGCGTGACTATACGACGATGTTGATTGCACGTCTGGTCCTTGGTATTGTGGAATCACCAGTAAGAGTCCCCAAGAATCGTCGAGGGATTAAAGACTCATAGATATAAAGGTCTACCCTGGAATGATATATATGTTGAGCCTTTTTTATACAAAAAGAGAAGTTGCAGCACGAATGTCTATCTTTTATACAGGAAACATGGCAGCCAGCGCTTTTTCTGGACTCATATCTGCCCCTATCTTTACGGGATTGGGGGGTGTTTGTGGTCTTGCTGGATGGCCATGGTAATAAGTCATAACCTGCTTCTAGCATTGCTCATGGACTAATATCTATAGGCTATTTATTATCCAGGGGTCGTTATCTACTGCAATCGCCATAGTCGGGTTCTTTTTCTTGCCTGATAGCCCGCTAAAGAATAGGTGGCTGACCCCAGAAGAGCGACAACTAGCCCATGATCGCATTGTAAACGACACTAAGGAGAAGCGCGAGGGTACTACAAGTGTTATGAAGGGCTGCAAGGAGGCTATACTCGATTATAGAACCTGGCTATTCTGTCTGGCGTATAATCTTCATATTTCTAGTCAAGGATTCCGGAATTTCCTACCGACTGTCGTGAAGAATCTTGGCCTAGACGCTACAATAGCCCTAGTTCTCACTTGCCCTCCCTATATATTTGGTGCCGTGGTATCCATTGCCATCTCTTGGTCTAGCGGTCGCTTCAACGAACGGACATGGCATATCACGATCTCAAAAGCGGTTGGCATCATTGGGTACGCCATTAGCATGGCAACTCTTAATACTGCCGCCCGCTATGTAGGTATCAGTAAGTAACACCGAGAGCACTCCCGTACCGTTTTAGAGATAGATTGTGGCTGATCATTTCGCTTAAAGTACTCTTTGTGGGAGCCACCTATGGTGTGAATAATATCCTCTTAGGGTGGACAAGCTCAGTCCTAGGCCAGTCAGACGAAAAGAAAGCCGTTGCGCTCGCTATGTGTATTACGTTCGGTAGTGTCGCTTCGATTTACAGTCCTGTGAGTAATATTGATGATCTATACCCCCCTCCTTGACTTGTCAAGAATAGTTCGAGCTGAAAGACGTGGCCCCAATGAGTGACTTGACGTTACTCATAAATATAATTCTAACCATTCTTCCAGTACCTATGGCCAGACTCGGATGCACCACAATTTGTCAAGGCTATGTCAGGATCTATTGGTTTCTCAGCAGGGGTTGTCGTTTGCGCTTGGCTTTTGCGAGTTGTGCTTATGAGGATGAATAAGAGGATACGACAGAATGACCGAAATGTCTCAAATCTCTATGTATACTGAGAAACATATCTTTCAGAGTTTTCAGGGGCTAGTTATGGTTAGAATGTAGGTAGTAGTTAGTGGTCCTTTTTATTAACGTTCTACGTCACTTATAAGCCCCCGGGACAATTAAATTGATATAATTCAATGCAATTATTTAGTCTTTAACTTCGTATCTCGCTACACCCCCTCTATAAACGTAAGTAATGATATCAAGTTGATCTGCTTAAAACGCATACTGCGTTAATACCACTGAGTTAGCAGCCATATTATAACTCTTTTTTCGGTCCAATCTTGATTATACAAGTACTACGTTAATAGTTTTGAAAATTACGTTTAGCGCTTTAAGCTTGACTAGCGACTTGTCTAAGCGGGTTCTTTAGAGCTACGATCTTCAATCAGGCCATATTGTGACAAGTTAGGAAATGCCTCTAATGTGGGCGAGGACATCATTGGACAGCAACCCCACAGGTACCCCAGATAAACCCCTCTAGGGAGGGTGTTCTTTATACCCCTCATCCGGTATACTAATAAGAACGGCTAGAATGTCTTAATCTTAATTTTTTATAGTTAGAGTCCAGGAACTTGTAGACGCGGGATTTCTAGAAGTTAGAATGGGGAAGATAACAAAAATAGAGTATTTCAGGCTACCGCCGCGATGGTTGTTTGTCAAGATCGTGGATGACACTGGTTGTTATGGATGGGGTGAAGCTTCTTTAGAAGGCCATACGCAAGCTGTAGAAGGGTGCCTTGATGCCTGGGCGGAAAAGTATATAGGATATGAGGCCGAGTAAGTTGTCAATATTCTGTTGAAGTTTTGGTTCTGTCGAGGTTACTAACTAGAGACTAAGTGATATCGAGCACATATGGCAGATGTCATACCGTGGAGGTTTTTACCGAGGAGGACCCGTTCTCATGAGTGCCCTAAGCGGCATCGACATTGCTTTATGGGATTTAAAAGGTACGAAATACCTCAAGGATGGACCGAGGACCTGGATTGCTAAGTAACATCTAGCTAGGAGACTGAACGTTCCAATCTATCAGTTGCTAGGTGGAAAAGTCCGAGATAAACTACGCGTATACGCATGGATAGGGGGTGACCGTCCAAGTGATGTGGAGACACAAGCGTATGTATCACCCCATCCAGATTATGCTATACCTCTGACCGAATTAGAAACGTCCGTAAAGCCCAAGGATTCAATGCTGTCAAGATGAATGGTACTGAGGATCTAGGGTGGTTGGACTCTCCCCGTAAACTCGAGGATTGTGTGGAACGTGTTAAGGTAGTAAAGGCTCTGGGCCTTGATGTCGGGGTAGATTTTCATGGGCGAGTCCACAAACCGATGGCAAAGCAACTAGTTGCCAAACTGGAACCCCACGACCCCCTTTTCGTCGAAGAGCCCTTGTTGAGCGAGAATATCGGCGGTATTAAAGACATTGCTGCTCGTACGCATTGTCCAATTGCGCTTGGCGAACGTCTACATAATAGATGGGACGTAAGGCCGTTCTTGGAGTCTGGGTGTGTTGATATATTACAGCCAGATATCTGCCATGTCGGAGGAATATCTGAGATGCGCAGAATCGCTTCTGCTTGCGAGACATACGATGTTGCGCTGGCGCCGCACTGCCCATTAGGACCAATAGCACTAGCAGCCAACGTCCAAGTTGACGCTGCAACCTCGAACTTCGTCATTCAAGAGATGAGTCTTGGAATTCACTATAACGTTGGTGGGCAGGATCTAACGAGCTACACACTAAACCCTGAGGTTTGGAAGGTCACAGATGGATACATCGACTTGATGAGCGGGCCTGGTCTCGGTATTGACATTGATGAAGTACAGGTGCGGTCTTTGTCTAAGGACACAAAAGCATGGGTGAGCCCAACATTCTCTGGTCCAGGGAATGAGTTGAGGGAATGGTAATGATAAATATAATTCAGGTGCTTTATATATATATACTACATCATGCTCATAGCTACCTAGTTAAGAGTTCACCCCTATTCAGATAGATGTAGACTATTAGTTACCTTATACCATATCTTTACCAAAAGTACATATAAATGCATACTCCTTAGCGTCGCCTTGTAATTGAGAGTTCTTCATACACGTATCTACAGCCATTCGATTGTGGCATTGGTCATCTCCCTCTGGATTTGCCATACAGATGATGGGTGAGCTACCAACGGAGATAATCCGAGCATCTCGATGGTTTTACCATGGGTCTTTATAGAGTTATAAAGCAGTGGGTCTTCGGTATGGATTTGAAGGTTGCTCCCAGTTTGCTCGAGCGCAACCTCTTTCCATGATTGTACTGCTAAAGGGATAAGCTCGGGATTCCACTCCTGGCAGACCGAAGCATAGCATCCCCGATTTCTCTGTGGTAGGTATTTGAGAACTTCCAGCCGCAACTCAGGAGGTAATGATCCCCATGACCCAATAAATGAAGACATAGCTCGAGAGAATAGCCTTATAGAAGTCCCCTAAGTTATAATAGATACCTAAGGGTTTCTTTTAAAGTAGTATCACATCAGTTTATCTTATTACTAGCTCCAGATAGTAAAGCACTTAAACACTGGCCGGAAAAGCAACCGGTTCGTAGAGCGCTAGGATTTGACCGCCTTAAGATGCAAAACATGCTTTACAAAGAAAAGGAGGAAATTCCATGGCTTGGGTGCTTACAAAGTATATAGAGAAAAATAGGGGTAGTTACAATACATTACTTGGTGACTCATATTCTAGATCCTGCTATTACTTACTACCTTCTTGTTTAAGAAGTAGAAGACATCTATTATTAGCCAAAAAGACTTTCAAGCCGCAAGCACGGTGTCCGTACAGGCCAAGCTATCCCTGTCCTGCAACCAGCGTTGAACATATTCAATCTCCACCCAACCCCCTTTTCAAACATTTGCCCGCCCTAGGCTCATCATGAAATATCTGGCTACGTCAATCGCATAGACTAAGTTATTTTCTAGTTAATAGTATAGAACAAGTCTATTACCTACGTATTAGGTAGCTATCTAATGGAGGTCCTGATAACGCCTGTGGAGGCAAGTGATATAAACCTACTTGATGCTCTTTTTCATGGATCCCACTCTACACCGGGAATATAATCACCGGACGAATCATTGCCACGCGGGTCACTGTCGGCACTATTTCTACCATCGTCATTATTACCATCATCGTTATCGCCGCCGTTGTCGTCGTCGTCGCCATCATCGTCTTCGTCAGGGCCTGACTCCACACCCGAGTCGCCACCAGGAGGTGGAGGCGGGCGTGGACCGTTTGGCGGCAGACTCGGAGTGTCGTGTAGAGTCGGCTGCCTATATCGAAAGGTTTCGAGCTCAAGATTCACATGAGGCCATCTTCTGTAAGGATCTAATTTGGGGTTTGAACCGGGTTTCTCATCGTCGTCTCCCCTGTTAAAATAATTCAAGTTAATAATCTCAGATTTCAATACGTTGGACGATTAAGAGTTTTCGGGTTACTTACGGCGGTGGAGGAACATATCTACGTAGAGCATGTTAGTGTTAGTTACGTGACTTCCAAGTATGTAGGTGCTCAAAAGGGGTTTAGAATATGATCAAAATGTAAGATCCCGTTATAGATCTCTAGTGTTTTCTAACATATGAACTTGCTTTGACTTACACATAAAGCATGAGTTGGTCAGGTTTTGTCCATGACACGTCTAGGGCGTCGAAATATCCTCTAGGTTTGGCGCCGATGCCTCGATGTCGTCTTACTCTTCTCCGAGCTAGCGGCAACATGGCATCAACAACCCACTGGGGCGTAGGGACATGATTGGAGCGAGGCGTCCAATCGCCATTCTCATTCTGGTATTCAGTTAATATACTATCGCCATCGTTAGATCCTGGGAATTCAAAGTTTCGAAGCAGGTTGATGAGTTCAGCTGAATACGGGGTCTCGCCACCAGTCATATAATCATTGACTGTATCAACTGGATATTCGTTCGGTCTGCCCAAGCTGGGATCTAACGAATCCTGCCAAGGTATGTGCGTCTGGACCATATTTCGAAGGGCCTCTCCCATGAAGTATCTAATACGTCAGTCAGTTTTACTTGAGTAGGTATCATAGGACTCTCATTTGGGGCTAGGGTATCCTTAACGAGTCTTGATAGATTAATATGACTTACTACTAAAGGTTAGCTACTGCAAACAAGGGGTTCCTCTAAAGTTGAAGGAAGTGGGTTTTGAGGGTACATACCATGTCGTCCCATTCTCGGACTTCTTCGTTTTCCAGGCAAAATATACCTCCTGACAGCAGGTCTTCGGGGTCATTCGCCGCATTTGCCTCGCCAAAATCACCTACAATAACTATAACGGGGAGCGATTGTTAGCATTGCCATTTTCTCCAGATGTTGTTTGACTAAGGACATCGTGTATCATCTAGAAACGAGATGATTTAAAAGTATAGGTACCTAGGTAGTTAATACTAGTAAAATGTACTTACTTTCGGGAAAAGCGTTAGTTTCCAGACCAGCACGTGGTCGGCTGCCTCCACGACGAGGATGGTAATGAAGGAAAATATTTTGCTCTGCAAAGTCTCGATGGGAAATAACTAGTTATGAATAGACAAGTTAGTTGATAAGATCTTAGGGTAAACACAAGTTCAAATACTGACATTCCCAGTTCTCCGCTCGTCGGTTACCGCCCGGCGGTATACCAAAGTGAAAGAATCGAATTGCTAGGGCAAATCTCTCAGCTACATGCTATAACATTGAAAGTTAGCTGTTTCCTTTCAATAGTTACGGGAAGACGTAGGTATACTTACCCAAACGAAATGTTCTGGTATTGGAGTGAGATTCTTGTTGTGATGGCGGATTAAATCAAGTAAAGTTCCGCCGTTACAGTATCTATAGCGAATGGTTAGATTATGGATATAATTGTAGAGGGAGTTGCATAAGCTGGCTATGCACAGGTATATGATCTAAAACTCACCGAAAGTACAAGGAATAAGTTGCGTTTTTCTTGTTACGTATCCGTTGCCAAGCAAGCAGTTCGTTGAATAATATCCTTTCGACTCCGTTGACCCTGATAGGTCTTGGCAAGCGATGAGGTCCTGCGACTGGTGCAGTTGATATCCGAAGTTCTAGAGGTTCAATCCCAGGCCATGTGTCGGCATCATAAACTTTATTGACGAGAATTTCCCCTGTGCTTATACACTGAACCAAAAATACTTTGTCACTTTTAAGTGTAGTGATGAATCTCACGCCGTCTTTGAGGAGTAAGCGGTTCTCATACCATTCGTCCCCCCTTGCAACCTTCGGGGTTGGGACAATTATCCCATAATGATGCCATCTCAGGCCTTGTGGAATCGACATAGTAATAAGTTAGATGACTCCCTAAATAGGTATATAATTTAAATTCAGGTAAATAAGTATAAATAAGTAAGCATTAAAACTAAGATTAATTAGAATTCTATTGAAGACATGTATATATGCCAATCCATACATATTACTAGTAAAAACAATATTTTCGCGAGAAACTGTTTATTGTCATTTGAATATCGCACTCCTGAAAACAAAAACTTTGTTGTTGATCAAAACTTTGTTTATTATAAGTACCTGTTCTAACCGCCTTGCAGCACGACGTGAAATACAACGAAACAATAGATTATAAAACGCTTGTCAGAAGTGAGCCCGTGAGTGAGGTCATACGTAGAGCCACTATCAGAAGCAACCACATAGCTACTAGGCAACAGGTAGTAGACAATAGAGATCTATTAACGTTTAACGTTTCTAACTAGTAGCGAGGGCGCTGCGCGCCCTTTATATATCATATATCATTCCAATATAAAAGACGAATCTAGTTGTGGAGGCTTTCCTTCTTCGTGCGTGGGCCGGTGCTGCTGCGGCTCCAACGTGTGCAGGGTGTGTAGTGGGTGTGCGGCGACGGCGGGCGATAAGATATAAAAGCCGCCAACCCGCCAATACATAAAAATCATATAACCACATAATTATATAATCATATAACCATATAATATAAATTTATAATAAATTAAAATAAAATATATAATATTTTTAATAATTAATAAAAATAAAAATAAAAAATATAAAAAAATAATATTTTTAATTATTTTAAAAATATAAATAATTAAATAAAATATATTTAAATATATAAATATTTTTTTTTAAAAAAATAAAATATATATATTTATTATTTATTTATTTATTTATTTATTCCTACTCCGTTGCACCTATATAGTTACATTATTTTGTAATAAGGTATTGCCGGTGCTTTTACTAGGTAATTATATTTGGCCAAGAACCGTACTTATATCGGAAAAAACCTATCCGCTTCTTTCACTCCTACACTACGTTTACAATCCGTAGTCTTACATTTATTTTCGTCCGTATATAAAATCGATATTACTAATCAATCTTATAATTCTTTCCAATTGTGGGTTACCCCTTCTCGGTTAAGCTACAGGGCTTGGGTACTGCGTTGCAGGTTTCTAATTAAGTCGCTATCAATTGAAAATTTTCCAGAATAACACTCTTGCTAATAGCGCTACATATCTTGTCAAACATACTCCTATATATGCTTCTTCGAATCGTTAACTTTCTTCGATTCGGTAATACTCGGGGCGGTAGTGTTCCGGAATACGTCCTTAACCCTCCCAAAATAAGATCTTTTAACGTTCGTATAAGAAAAAAGCCTCTCAGCTTTTTACGTAATAGGTAAAGCCACAACCTAAAACACGAACCGTAACTAGAGCAATAACGTCCCGTTTAGTAACTTAAGGGTTCACTACTTCCTCAAATACCCAAGCTTTAATATAACCTATTGTTTAAATAACTTCGTAACGTTACGCCTAAACTTTTGCAAGGAAGAAGAACCTGCTCACTAATGCATCGGTTTTACGTAGCCGTTCCGACGGTGGTCCGGCTTTTCACCAGGAAATTGAAAAGCCTTTAGTGGTTGCGAGATTCGAACCCACCCCCTTTCGAGAAAGAGTGCCAAGCGCTAAACCATTGCGCCAAACCACCAAAATATATATATAATTAATAATAAAAAAATAATTATTATTAAATAAATAAAAATAAAAATATTATATATAATATAAATGATAATTAAATAATAACCGTACGTATTATATAATAATACGTATTTAATATAAAAAAATATTTATATATTTTAAATTATATAAAAAACGTATTTTTCCCGTTTTTTAATAATAAATAGTTTTTTTTTAAATATTATTAATATATTAATTTTATAATAATATAAATTAATAAAATTAAAAAAATCATTATTATAATAATATATATAATATTAATATAATATTTTTTATTAAAATAATTAAATTATTTATAATAAATTATTATTTTATTTCGTTTTATAATTTATTTAAATTTATATTTACGTATAATGATTTAAATTTATTATTATTATTAATATTTTTATTATTTATAATATTAATTTTTTTTATAATATTATAATTAAAAAAATTTACGTAAATATAAATTTAAATTATAAATAATAATTTAATTAAATAAAAAAATATAAATAAATTACAAAAATTATTAAATTATTTTTTTAATTAAATAATAATAATTTTTATTTAATATTTTAATTATATAATAATAAAATAAAAAATAATAAATTTTATAAAAATAATATTTTAATAAAAATATATTTAAATATTTTTTATTTTAATAAATTTCGAAATTATTAATAAAAACGTTTTATACATTTAAATATTTAAAAAAATATTAAATAAATATAAAAAATAATTTTAAAAATTTATAATAATAAATTTTACAATTATATTAAAATTATTATAATTAATATTAAAAATTATATTAATATAATAAAATATTTACGTAAATTAATATAATATTAATTATATAAAATCTTTTATTAATTTAAAATTTTAATAAATTAAAAAAAATATAATAAAAATAATTTAATATATTAATATAAAAAATTTTAATTTATAATATTAAAAAAAATTTATTTATTTTAATATATAAAAATTTATATATTTTTAAATATTAATATATTAATAATTAACGTTTTTTAATTTATAAATATTTATTTATAAAATTATATATATAAAATAAAAATTTTTTTTTAATATTATTTTTATTAAAAACTTTTTTTTTATATTTAATTTATTTTATCTATTTTATAATTAATATTATTTTCTTTTTTTTTAATATAAATTTTTTTTTATTACGCATTTTATTATTTTATTTTTAATTTATAAAAAATATTAAATTATTAATATTTAATAATTTAATTTTAATAAAAACTTAAAATAATTTTTAAATAACATTTAACTTTTTTTTTTTATTTTTTTTTTTATTATTTTATAAAAGTTATTTATATTTTATTTAAAATAAATAAATAATATTTTAAAATATAATTTTAAATAAAAAATTAATTTAATATAAAAGTAAATTATTTTATTTATTATAAAAAATATTTTTAAATTTTTTAAATTATTATCGGATAATTTATATATAATTTTAGCACTTTTTTTAAACGTTAAAATAAACAAAAAAAATTTATTAATAAAAAATTATAATTTTTTTTTTAAATAATTTTATTATTTATATAAATAATAAATTTTTAAAAATAAATCTTTATATTTATTAATAATTAATAAATTTAAATTTATTATAAAATTTTTTTAATATATATCATTAATAAAATATATTTTTTTATTATTATAAAATATTTTAAAAAAATTTAAAATATTAAAAATAATTATATAAAAAATTATATAATATTTTTAAAAATAAATTTAAATTTTTTTTAAATATATATTATATAATAAAAATTTAATAAATATAATTTTATACTATATTTTTTATTATTTTAATTAAAAAAATATTTATTTATTTTTTTTATAATATATTTTAATATTAATATTTTATAAATATATATTTTATTATAAAATATTATTTTAATATTAAATAAAATAAAATTTAATATTATTATAATTAAATATTAATAATATTTTTTAATGTTAAAATAAAAAAATAAAATTAAAAAAAAAATAATATAAAAATATTTTAATTATTTTTTAATAAATTTTTATTATATTAAAAAATTTTAAATTATAATTTTTAAAACAAATAATAATTTATTATTGTAATATATTAAATATATTAAATTATATTTTAATTTTAATATGTTTTTTTTTTATTATTTATATAATTTAAAAATTTAATAAATAAATTTTAAATATTAATTCAAATTTATAAAATTATAAAAAATATATAATAATTTTTAATTAATAAATATAATAATAATAATAATAATAATTATATTAATTATATTAATTAAAAATATTATTATAATAATAAAAAAAATAAATATAGTTTTAAATAAATAAAAAAATAAAAATGTTATTATTAAATTTATAAAAAAAAAATATTAATTAATAAAATATTTAAAATATAAATATAAAAAAGTTAAAAAAATATAAAAAATTAAGTAAAATTTTTTTAAAAAAAATTATATAACTTTTTTAATAAATTTTAAAAAAAATCAATAATTTTAATTTAAAATTTAATTAAAATAAAAATATTATTAATTTATTTTTAAATTTAAATAATAAAAATAATTTATTTTTAATAATAATATTTTTATTTAATTAAATGTTTTAATATTATATTATTATTTTAAATTTATTTAAAAATAAAAAATCCAATATTATTTTCGTTTTAAATTAATATATGAAAAATATTTTTTAAAATATTATATTTAATATAAATATAATATATATATTTATAATTAAAAAAAATTAATATTTTATTTTTATTAAAAAATATCCAAATTAATAATTAAAAATAAATAAATTTTACATAAAAAAATAAATATTAAATTTAATAATAAATCATTAATTAAATTTAATAATAAATAATTAATTAAATTTTTAAAAATAATTATAATTAATATTTTATTTAATAAAATAAATTTTTACATTATAAAATTAAATATTTTATTTTTATTTTTTTTAAAAAAATATAAATTAATTAAATATATATTTTAATAATATCATTAATTAATTAATATATAAAAATAAAATAACAATTAATATTATTTAAAAATAAAAATATTTATAATTTTATTTTAAAAATATTATTTATTTTATAAAAAATAAATTATAATATTTTTATATCCATTTTAACCATTTATTAATTAATAAATTTTATAATTTATTAAATAAATTAAAATATAATATTAATATTAATAATTTTAAAAAAATTAATAAATTTTATTATTATTATTAAATTAAAAATAAAATTTTATAAAAATTTAAATTTAATTTAAAAAACCTTAATATAAATTTTAATTACAAAATAATTATTAATATTATATATTTTAATAAATAATTAATTTTATATATAATTAATATAATTATTAATTTTTAAATATATATATTATTATTAAAAAATTTATTAAATTAAAATAATATTAAAAATATTAAAATTAATAAAATTTATATAATTTTATTTAATTTATATTAAAATTAATAATATATTAAATTTTAAAATTTTATTTTAATTTTTTTAATCTTTAACGTTTATTTAAAAATTAATATAAATTTATTATTTATTTTTTTATAAATATAAAAAACATAAATAATTTAAAAAATAATAATAAAAATTAAAAAAATTAAATTATAATATTTAATTTATAACATTTTAAATATTTATAATAGTTTTAATATTAAAAAAACTTTCTTAATATTTCTTTTTATTAATAATAAAATATTTATTTATTAAAAAAAAAATAAATAAAAAAAATTATATAAAATTATTTTAATTATTAATAAAAATATTACTATCGTTTTAAATATATTTAATAATATATTTATATTTCGAAACTCTTATATTAAACTTTATATTTAACTTAAAAAAAAATTAATATTAATTAAAAAGTTTAAAATTAAATTATTTTTAAAAAAAACTTTATATTTATTAATAATTTTTCTTATATTATTATATTATTTATTACTATTAAAAAATAAAATAACTTTATTTTAATAATATAATTTTAAAAAAATAAAAAAATAATAATATTAAAAAAATTATATAAAATTTCAAATATAAAAAAATTAAATATTTTATTTAAAGAAAATATTTTAAAATTAATAATATATAATTTAAAAATATATAAAAATATAATAATTTTTAAATTATAAATAATTTATAAAATTAAAAATAAAAATATTTTTACCTTTTATAAAAAATTATAATTAATAATTTAAAATTATAATAATTTTAATAAGAAATTAATTATAATTTATATATTTATTATTTAAAAAATTAATTAATAATTTATTTTAATTTTAATTTTTATATTTTATTAAAAATAAATAAAAATTATAATAAAAAATATTATTATAATTTATATTTAATTTAAAATATTTATATTAAAAATAATTTATATATAAATATTTTAAAAAAATATTATTATATATTAATAAATTATTATATAATTTTATTAAATTTAATATATATTAATTTAAAATTTATTTAAAATATAATTAAAAAAAATTATATATAAAATTATTAATATTTAATTTTTATTTAATAATAATAATTATAAATTTATTTAAAATTATTAATTTTTAAATAAATAATATTTTTAATATTAATATTATAAAATTTTTTATTATAAAAAATAAAATATTAATTAAAGCAAAAATTAAAATATATTTTTAAAAAATATTAAACGAGAAAATTAAAGATTTTAATAGTTTATATATTATAATTTATAAAAAAAATTATAAAATTTTTATTATATAAAAAAATTAAATTAAAAAGTTTAAATTATTAAATTTAAAATTTTTAAATATAATTAAATAATATATAAAATAAAAAATTCGAAAAATATATATTTTATTAATTTATTAATTTAAAGTTATATTTAATTATATAATAACAATATAATATATAAAACCGGGATTAAAAAAAAATTAAAATTTTTAACGTTAAAATTTAATAATAAATAAATAATTAAAAACAAAAATTTTATTATATTAATTTAAATTTTTAAAATTTATATTTATATATTTTCGTTAATAAATTATTTATAAATAATAAAAATTTAAATTTATAAATTAATTATATTATCGTTTTAAATAATAAAAAACTTATATTTTAAAATAATAAAATTTAAATTATAAATAACATTATTTATTAATTATTTATTAAATATAAACAAATTACTTATAACGTTTTTATTAATAAAATTGATAAAATAGTTTAAAAATTTAATATAAAATACGTAATTTATTATATAATTAATATTATTTTAAAACGTTTATTATTTTTTCGCATTTTATTAATTTTATATATTAATTTTTTCTTTTTATATTAATATTTAATATAAATAAATAATACAAATAAAAAAAATTAATAATTAATTTAATAACATTAAAATAATTATATAAAAATTAAAAAATAAATAACGTTTAATAAATATATAATATTTATAATTTTACGAATATAATAATTAAAATATTTTTTAATAAAATAATAAAAATTTTAATGGAAAATAATTAAATTAATTTATAATTAAAAAGAT
Source organism: Entonaema liquescens (assembly GCA_902805475.1). Classification (NCBI taxonomy): domain Eukaryota; kingdom Fungi; phylum Ascomycota; class Sordariomycetes; order Xylariales; family Xylariaceae; genus Entonaema; species Entonaema liquescens. The sequence continues at coordinate 1,192,001 of CADCSX010000001.1, read as the reverse complement.
AAATAAAACGTAAAATAAATATTAAATTCGTAATTAATTAATCGCGAAAAAAAAATAAAATAAATGATAATTAAATAATAATCGTACGTATTATATAATAATATATATTTAATATAAAAAAATATTTATATATTTTAAATTATATAAAAAACGCATTTTTCCCGTTTTTTAATAATAAATAGTTTTTTTTTAAATATCATTAATATATTAATTTTAATTTATTTATTTATTTATTATTATTTTATTATTATTTTTTTTACGTATATATTTATTAATAATAAACAAATTATTTAAATAATAATAAATTTTAATATTATAATAATAAAAAATTATATAATAATTATTATTATTTTATTTTAAAATATAAATTATTATTTATATATATAATTATAAAATTTTAAATTTTTAAATATATATTAAATTAATAATAATTATAATTATTTTATATTAATAAAAATTTATTATTTTTTTAAATAAAAAATTAAATTATTTATTATTTATTTATTTATAATAAAATATTATTAATATTTTTTTTAAAATAAATAAAATTAAATAAAAATTATATTTATATTAAAATAAATTTATTTATTTTATTTTTTTTACGTTATATTTATAATTTATTATTTTATAATTTTTTAAAATTATAAATTTTTTTAAATTAAATTATAAAATTTAAATATTATATTATAAATTTTTAATTAAATTATTATTAATTAAAAATTTTTAAAATAATATTTTTATAAATAATATTATAAATTTTATTAAATATATTTTTATATATATTTTTAATTTTCCCGTAATAAATTTTTAACGTTTATATAAAAAAAACTTTTTAATTTTTTATATAATAAACGAAATTATAATTTAAAATACGAATTATAATTAAAACGTTAATATTTCGTTTAATAATTTAATAATTTATTATTTTTTTAAATATTTAAATTTTAACGTAATTTATTATTTAAATAATTTTATAAAATTATATTTAAATTTTTATAAAAAAAATTTATTTATTAATACGTTAATTTTACGTAATTATTTCGATAATAATTTAATTTTTTATTAAAAAATTAAAAAATTTATAATAATTATAAAATTCGAATTTATTTTTTTTCGAAAAAAAATATTAAACGTTAAATTATTACGTTAAATTATTAAAATTTTAAATTAATAATAAAAAAAATTTAATAAATAATTTTTTTAATTTTAATATAATATAAAAAATAAATAATTAAAATAAATAAAAAAAATAAATAATTTTTAAATATAAAAAAATATTATATTTATATAAAAAAATAATATAATAATATATTTAATTAATTAATAAAATAAAATAAAATTAAAAATTATATTATAAAATGTTATTTATTATTTTTTAAAAAGTTAAAAAACCCGAAATTGTTTTTTCGATTATATTTAAAATTATTCGCACATATAATTGGTTAATCCCGGTGCAAAATGCTTAACGTTTATGTTAAAATGTGTAATGTTAATGCGGTTTCCATTGAAATCACGTGCGTCCAAACAAAAGCACAACGATTAAATTCGTTTTTTATAACACGTAAATTTAAATTTAATTTTATTATAATTTTTTTTAATTTTCGATAACGTTAAAAATAAAAAAATTTATTTATAAAGTTAATATGTTAAATTATTTATTTCGGTAATTAAAAATACGCGATATTATATTTTTATTTAAAAAAAAATTTATAAAATTTTAATAATATTAAAAAATAAAAATTTTATAAATATATTAATAAAAAATACGATATATAAATAAATTATATTTATATATTAATTTAACTTATTAATTAATTAAATAAAAAAAAATATCTTTTTTAAATATAAATATATTTAACGTTAATAAATTATATATTAAAATTAAAAATAATTATTAAATTATTTTAAAAATTTTTTTTTAAAAAAAATTAATATTAAATATTGTTTTTTAATAATATAATGCACGTTAAATATCGTTTAAAACTAAAAAAAACGAATAATATTTTAAATATTTATTAATGTAAAATTAAATATATAATTAAATATTATAATTAACTTTTAAAAATAAAATATTTATTTTAAAAATTCGTATAAATAATCATTAACTGGTTTTTTAAACTCAAGCAAAATTAACCGGTAAAATAAATTAAATTATTAATATTTAATTAAGAATTTTTAAAAGTTTGTAATGTAAATGGTTAACTATCTCCTAGTATTTCGAACACGGAACATAATTTAATTAATTTGTGCGAAATACGTGGAACGGCTCTCATCTCCGTCGCCTTCGAACAAGCTCATCTTAAGGCACGGAATTGCTAGAACGATCCTGGTCATCGGGCGCCGGAATACAAAGCTATCAAAATACTTGGTAACTCGGACCTTTTTCCATTTTATCATTCATCATCACTTGACTCACCTGAGTCACCTCCTGGTGGCGGAGGTGGGAGCGGGGCTTCCGGAGGCTCCCTGGGAGTGCGGTCCAAGACCGGGCGGCTATACAGTAAGGGAAGTCTTTCATATCCTTGCATATGGTTCCAGAATCCGATACCTTGGTCGCCTAAACTACGATTCGCTAACACTGCGGGAGGAGGTACAGATTCATTTGAAGATCCGGAGGGATCTCCTGATCCCGACTCATTAGTAGATCCTGGTCCATTTTTGGACCCAGACTTATTAGAAGACCGTGGCCCATTGGAAGATGCTGTCCCATTAGCAGATCGGGACTGATCAGGAGATCCTGGCCCATTAGAAGATCCAGGTCCGCTAGGAGATACAGGTTCATTAGGCGGGGCTACCCTAGAAATCAATCGTGTTAATAGTTCTAAGTTTCATAAGATCAGACAGTATATAATCTTAGGGATTACTTACTGCGGTGCTGGTATCATTGCTCGCTGTTGATATCTGTCCAAAACATTCCAAGGTTAGTTATATATCCTCTCAGGTACAAGTTAGGTACTCCAATAACCCCTGAAAGACTATAGAAAGTCGAAGACTCTCTTATAAACCTTCCAAGTACATTCGGGAATGTTAAGGCGCAAGTGAATCTGTTTTAACTTACTCGTAAGGCATTAATCTGCTGGGCCTTGTCCACGATACATCTAGAGCGTCAAAATATCCTCTCGGTTTAGTTTGAATGCCTCGATATCGTTTTACCTTTCTCCGAATCAATGGCAACATATCTTCGACAATTTCCTGCATCTGAGGAAGCCATTCATAGCGAGGCCGTTCTTGTCCATCCTCATCTCTCATAACCTCATCTGCCAGAGGACCTTCCTCGAAACGTGGAAATTCAAAACGACCAAGTGTTTTGAGAAGGTCTTCCGAATAATGATTATGAGGAGGATCCATCCAATTATTTACCGTAATCGCAGGGTAAGCGCCCGGTCTGAAAATACCTACCCCCGCGGGTGGATCTGCCTCTACGGGTATATGTGCTTGAATCATTAGCAGAAGGGTATACGCCATGGCCCATCTAGTATATTGGTTAGCTTCAATAAAAATCTCAAGGTTATAATTCAGGGAGGTCAGGGCTCCTCAAATTGGACCCGACAGAATAATACTAGGTACCTACTACTACAAGTTAGCCACTGGAAACGGAGAAACTCGAGTAAAGCGTTCTTTTGAGAAAGAAAATGGGTCCAACGTTCTAAAGCCGCCAGGTTGTATACTTACCATGTCTTCCCATGGACGGACCCCATTAAGAATTTCTTCACCACCGAAGACGCCGTTTTTCAAGGACTCTGGTGGGTCATTCTCCAGACCTGACTCACCAAAGTCACCTATAACAACTACGATCCCGGGAGTTAGCAGTTTTCCTTTTGGGTAGCCAGGTAATGAAAGCTGAAGATAGATACTTACTTTCGGGGAACGCATTAGTCTCTAGCCCGCTCGCTGGCCGCCTGCCTCGACGAGGAAGGTAGTGGAGAAAAATATTGGTCGCATACATGTCGCGGTGCGAAATGTCTAGGGGTATAGGTTAGTAAACAGGACTCTGGAATATATATATATATATTAATGGGTACCCAACTTACATTCCCAATTCTCTGGTTTTTCGTTGCTACCTGGCTCTATGCCATACCGAAAAAACATGATACCTTCGACCAGCCTCTCAAACACGTGCTATAGTATTGAAGTCAGCAAACTATTGTTGGAATGTAGCGAGGCGGAAATAAGTAATCTATTTAGGAAGATGATATGCCAGATACTTACCCAAATGAAATGCTCTGGTATCGGTCGACCGACTTGGCTGTATCGTTCTATCAAGTTCTCTAAAGTTCCGCCATTGCAAAATCTGTTGTGGAGAGTTAGCCGAATGATAGTTTGGGACTTGAACAACGAACGATGTCAATATTACCTAAAAAACAGATTATACAGCTCACTGTCGCCATTCAGTACCCGCTGGTAAGCGAGCAATTCGTTAAATGTTATTCTTTCCACTCCCCTAACCATAATGGGTCTTGGTAGTCGGCATCCTGGTGCATTTGGTACTGTCGATATTCGAAACTCTGGAGGAAATTCCCCTATAGCAACCTCTATAGGCTTGTTGACGAGAAGTTCCCCGGTCCTGTCACATTGCATAACAAATACCTCCCTGCCTTGGATTGAAGATACGAATATCATACCAGCCGTAAGCAGTCTATCCCGTGCAGTCCATTGTTCTACCTCGTCAGCCTCATCATGTGGGTAAGGTGGGATAAACACGCCCTCGTGGTGATATATGTAAGTTTTCGGAAACGACATATGAGGTGTCCTAGTTAGTAATAAGATATACAATCGAGGTTCGCAAGTTCAAGTACCTAGGCAGGTAAGCAACGTCTTTCGTACAGTATTGAACGAATTTAGATACCTATATAAGTTCCCGTAAATTGTGGAATATCAATCGTTATGTTCTTCCTAGCCTTATATTCTATTAAATCCGTGTCATGCCTCAATAGTTTCTTATTGCAGCTTTGTTTACTTAAACAATACCTACTACGTTTTAGTGTGATAATAAAGATGTTCTATGTTGACCCCTTTTATCATAACAATGATAAATGTTAATAATGCCATTCAAATTCTACCTAACTAAGTACTATTTTTATGCCAAACTAATAGTACCTAGTATCCATTCATAGCTACCATGTGATCTACTAGTTTTATCCCTTTGCCAAAAAGTAAAATTACCTATCTAGATGATTTAGTGGTCTTACTTTCTGGTATTACCTATGTGGAGGGGAACCCGTTCAATGACGCCTAGAATCGTAGAGGCCTCTGTATCACTTGTAACGTTTGTTTGTAACAGTCACATAGTAGGCAATGATATATTATATATAATATTGAGATAATATCGAACATCCTAGAAAGATTTGATGGCTATTTTACCTATTTCCTTTCTATTCGATGTGTTGGTGTGGTGGTATGGTAGCACAATGTCGCCTGGATAATTTATTGGCCATGAGGACGTTCCTATCAAAAGCGATTGTGATCACTGAAGGAAGATTGACGTAAGCGTCAGCAGCAGCCACACACGAAGTTGAAGTTTTATCGGCATATAGGTACTTAAGTCTTCTGTCTTTATAGAACCCCGCCCGCGACTGTGTCCTTATAATCATCGTTTAAAATTGCAATCTCAAGAACAATGGCGCACTTATCATTCGATCACTTAGAAGCATTATCCAAGAAGCTCTCAGCCCGGATCCATGAACTACGTGATACTGAGAAGGATGATATACTCACTAGACAAGAGGCGGTGGGAATCGCGAGAAGGTTGGTAGACGAACTGATAGACCCCGAGGAGTTGGCTGCGGAACAAGCCGTTACGGTATACTCACATGAAAGTCTATCCATCATAAGAGTAATATAATGACAGCATAAGCAGTTAGGAGAATGGGCTGCCACCCGCATGTTCATGAAGTGGGGGATTTTTGACAAGATTCCTTCCGAGGGTAGCGTCTCATATCAAGAACTGGCAAACTCGATTGGAGCCCAAGAAGCTCTTATTTGTACGTTATTTCACTGTCCTGTGACTATATATTCTGACTTCTTAGCTCGAATGGGCCAAATGCTCGTCTCCACTGGCAAGCTTGTGTCGCCGGCACCAAACCGCGTCACACATTCACGTTTATCGCCATCATTCAAGAGCGGTGATCCTAATGGTTGCTGGTTCGCCGTGCTCTACGATGACTTCTTGTCTACATTTTCAAAACTTCCGGAATTCTTTGAAAATCATGGCCTACGCGAACCGGTGTATAAAGCGTTACCCGTGAGCCTTGCACTTGGCGGTGATAGCCGACTAGACCCCTGGGAATTACTAGCACAGATGGGCAACGAGCATATCGAACAGTTTGGACATGCTATGCAGGCGTTGCCCAATTATGCATGGCCATATACGGGCGCTTATAACTTTGAATGGGTTGCAGAGTATGCAGCTGAAAATTCCGAGAGACCTCTAATTGTCGATGTCGGCGGCAGTTATGGGCACGCACTGCGCGCAAATCTAGTCGAATTTCCTGGCATTCCCGCAAATAGGTGCGCGGTTGAGGATCGTGCAGAAATGATCCCTAATATCAAGAGAGAGCACGAGAATGATGCAATCATGAAAGATGTGCGAAAGGTTGCAATAGACTTCCATAAAGAACAGCCAGTTCAGGGCAAGTAATACCCCCTGAGCATTTTTTGAAAGACCTGCGGATATGCTAACGACGCCGAATATAGGAGCTCTTATATATCTTGTTCGGCGCTGTCTTCACGACTACGACGACGAAGAATGCGTTAATATACTGAGGATACTAGCTAACTCGCTTCCAGATGACGAGCCACGGGCGAGGGTTCTGATAAATGAGCAAATTATGACAAACCCTCCTCATCGATTCGTCGCGGGTATAGACCTGGTCATGATGACCATGGCTTCACTAGAGCGATCTGAGCAGCAGTTTGAGGAACTCGCAAGCCGGGCGGGTTTAGTCATGATCAAAGTTCACAGACCGGAGGGTGTAACCAGTGAGTATTTTGCATTTGATAATAGCCGCTCTCAAGCTGCTCTGCCCTCCTTAACTATACACTTCAAAGGATTAACAGCTGATTGCTTCTTCAGTGGGCATGGTAGAGTGCAAGAAAGCCACGTTATCGCCATCCAAAGACCTAAATGAGTTCTAACTCGATTGGGTTTCAGTTTAAGTGGTGGAAAAGATTGTTATTATATTATAGATAATCAGTTTTACTGAACTTGACTTGGAAGCATTTGCTCTAGTACAGAGTGTAACTATCACGGGCGTCCATATGAGGTTTCATATTGTTCTAACAACACAGCTCAGCTTCGAAGTAGGAGGTATGTACGGGTTCGGATACGGCCACAGAGCGCATGAGGGTAAATTGTGTTTACAAGCCTGTATAATTACGAAACTTATCGCTCGTCCTTACGAATTTTCATCAGCAATCCGTTTTCTCTGTGATCCGTATTCCTCTCATAAGTCAGGAGAACTTAAGGAATTACATAATATTGCATGAATCCAGCGCCTCCGGACGTATGGCTGAACTGAACCTGTGGAAAAAGCGGCGAGGGCACTACAACCTAATTGATATAAAAAAAGACTCAATGTATAAACCATAAATATTCAACCATTGGAGTTCTAAGGTGACAGGTAAATGGATAACAAAATAGTTTGTAGACATATACCGCCATTAACACTCCAGAGTGTGCAAATTATTTATTTTGTCACCCACTTTCGCGGTGCGGGCAGGTGGGCAAGTGGGCAGGTGGGGGAAAGATACAAGAAAGCACAGACCACGTTAGCTTCCTCTCGCACAACTGGCCCGGAACCTTTCGGGGCTAGCTCAAATGGTCCGTGCTTCTTTTTTCTCTCTCTCGGCCACTTCGTTTTCTAGCGCCTTGCCCAGTTCTTGCACTCCCTCTCGAAAAAAGTCTCCATTTTGCAAAACCTCAATATCAACCACCCGTCCTCCTTAATCTCCTCTCCCTCTCAATTGCAATTCGAATTGCAATTGGTTTTTCCTTTTTTTATTTCGGAGGACTAGATATACCTCTTTAATATGTTCCGCAACGCCCTCAGACAGTCCACGCGCGCCGTGAGCGCAATCTCTGCCTCGGGTAGAGTCGTTGCGGTAGGTTAAAATCCCCGGTCCTGTCGAGTTCCCCATCCCAATTCTATCCGAGAGTATATGCGATCGATCTCAATGCATATCCGAAGCTTATATGAAGCTTTATAAGAGCTTTTTATATTATTTATGAAGAATATTGAAGGGAATTATAGAGCTTGTAAAAGCTTTGTTCTCATCATATAGCTGCGGCATACTCGCTCACCCACGTTGATATTTTCGGACTGTCGGCTAACTTTGACCGGGGCTGTTTTTACAGGCACGAAATGCCGCACCTGCCGCCTTCAACGTCCAGGCCCGATCTTACGCCGCCGATGCGAAAGCTTCCCCCACAGAGGTCTCTTCCATCCTCGAGCAGAGAATTCGTGGTGTATCAGAGGAATCTAGCTTAGCTGAGACTGGTCGTGTTCTCTCTGTCGGGTACGTGTGGAGCCATTGAAGCGAGATTTTTCAACCCGCCGCCAATCAGTCCTACATCACCAAATTATACCATGATACCATTATACCTACGAGCGATTACTATCTTGTTGTCGCCACCACCGAGCATTTTCACATAAGAATATATCCAATTGGAATTATGTTTGCTAACTCAAGTTTGTACAGTGATGGTATCGCGCGTGTGCACGGTATGGCCAACGTCCAGGCCGAAGAGCTCGTCGAGTAGGTGTACCCATTAACCACAAGGTGGGAGGCATGAGATTAATTATTGGATAGGTTCGCTTCCGGTGTGAAGGGAATGTGCATGAACTTGGAGGCTGGACAAGTCGGTGTTGTGCTTTTCGGTTCTGACCGTCTCGTCAAGGAGGGTGAAACCGTTAAGCGTACCGGAGAAATTGTAAGTAATTTTATGATGCAACCGAATCGACTCGCCGAGATGATTTAACCATATCCCTAGGTCGATGTCCCTGTCGGACCGGAACTGCTTGGACGTGTTGTCGACGCTCTAGGTAACCCTATCGACGGCAAGGGCCCCATCCAGACTAAGGAGAAGCGCCGTGCTCAGCTCAAGGCCCCTGGTATCTTGCCCCGACAGTCCGTCAACCAGCCCGTCCAGACTGGTCTTAAGTCCGTCGATGCCATGGTGCCCATTGGCCGTGGCCAGCGTGAGTTGATCATTGGTGATCGTCAGACCGGAAAGACTGCCGTCGCCCTTGACGCCATGCTTAACCAGAAGCGATGGAACGCCTCTGACGACGAGACCAAGAAGCTGTACTGTATCTACGTCGCCGTTGGTCAGAAGCGATCTACCGTTGCCCAGCTAGTCAAGACTCTTGAGGAGAACGACGCCATGAAGTACTCTATTATTGTCGCTGCCACTGCTTCCGAGGCTGCTCCTCTGCAGTACATTGCTCCTTTCACTGGTGCCTCGATCGGCGAGTGGTTCCGTGACAACGGCAAGCACTCCCTCGTCATCTACGATGATCTGTCCAAGCAGGCCGTCGCTTACCGACAAATGTCTCTTCTCCTTCGTCGTCCCCCCGGACGTGAGGCTTACCCCGGTGACGTTTTCTACCTCCACTCCCGTCTGTTGGAACGTGCTGCCAAAATGAACAACAAGCACGGTGGTGGTTCCATGACTGCCCTGCCCATTATCGAGACCCAGGGTGGTGATGTGTCTGCTTACATTCCTACCAACGTCATTTCCATTACCGACGGTCAGATCTTCTTGGAGGCTGAACTTTTCTACAAGGGTGTGCGACCTGCCATCAACGTCGGTCTGTCTGTGTCCCGTGTCGGATCCGCTGCCCAGCTCAAGGCCATGAAGCAAGTCGCCGGTTCGCTCAAGCTCTTCTTGGCCCAGTACCGTGAAGTTGCTGCTTTCGCCCAGTTCGGTTCCGATCTGGATGCCGCTACCAAGCAGACCCTCAACCGTGGTGAACGAGTAAGTAATTGGAATTGTATTTGCTACGGAATATAACTAATCTGTCTTTTTACAGTTGACGGAGCTTCTCAAGCAGAAGCAATACTCCCCCATGGCCGTTAACGAGATGGTTCCCCTTATCTTCGCCGGTGTTAACGGTTACCTCGACCAAGTACCCGTAAACAAGGTCCTACAGTGGGAAGCCGATTTCCTGGCTCACCTGAAGACGAACGAGTCTGACCTGCTCGCTACCATCGACAAGGAGGGTGCGCTTAGCAAGGAACTCGAGCAAAGATTAAAGGATGTTGTCTCGACCTTCACTAAGAGCTTTATCGCTTAAATGAATCATGAGATGTCAAGCGGGAGGGGGCTGTCTATACCTTAAGGGCCTTTGATGGCGGATCATGTTTCGTTTAGAGAGGTACATTATTAAAGGGTGCCGAGATTAGTGAGGATATGGGTTAGAGATGGAATCACTCCAACTTAAAACCCCTGTAAAATAGAGCCAAAAACTCAAGAGCACTCGATTCCTTTGTCCTGAATCCCGTCCTAAGCTATTTTTTTTTTCTCGCATCCACTGAGAAATATGCCAAAGTAAAGACTAAGATTCCAAGGTTACAATAAGCTAAAGTCCCGAAGTGGCCCTTGGTGACATCATAGGTTCCGTATCGAACGTCGTGGTTTGATCATAGTACATTTGAATATGTAATAATTCTTCAGCCTGCATGTAGTTAAAAACTGCAATACTTTTTTATGCAATATCTTTTTCTTTTGCTTCATTTGCTCATGTTTAATATTCTATTCTCTTTCTTTATTAGCTTCATAATCAGCAATTGTCTTCATAACTGATATCTCTCGTCCACTTATATTACTCTCTCTCCACCCCGCGATTCAATTGGAGATCTCGTCGCGCGTTTCCGTCCCCCCTGCCTTAGAGTAGAAAAAAGACATGAGCTCCGAGGTCGCAGAGAAGATGTCGCCGGCCACGCGCGAAGTACTGAGTAAGGTGCGCCAGATGGTACCGCCGATGCTGGAGAAGTTTCATAAAGGTACGTCCCAGGTGGTTTACGAATTGGTTTTGCTGTGGCGGAGCTGGAGAGCCGTGGTGTGGTGGTGCTGGTGGTGATGAGGCGATATCTAGCTGGGGGAACTTGAGACTGATCGTTGGGACACTCCGTTCTAGGTCAGTTGGGTCGCGTAGCTGTTATTGGAGGCAGCGAGGATTATGCTGGTGCTCCGTATTTCTCCGCGATGGCGAGTGCTCGCTTGGGGTGCGATATGGTACGTTGGCATTAATTAATCCCTTGACTTGCTTGCTTGCTTGCTTCCTTTCTTTCCTCGCAGTAAAAGGCGAAGCAAGCTAACTCGAGATCTTTCCCTTTCCAGTCCCATGTCATTTGCACGCCCGGCGCAGCCGCCGTGATCAAGACCTACAGCCCGAACTTGATGGTCCACCCGCTCATGCGACAGTCGCCTCCCCGGGCTCCGACTCCCACTCTCACTCCCCGCCGACACGGACCCCTCGCAGGTCTCCAGCAAGATCATCGACATGCTGCCGCGGCTGCACGCGCTGGTCGTGGGCCCGGGGTTGGGCCGGGACCCGTTGATGCACGAGACGTGTGCGAAAGTGCTCGCGGCGGCGCGCGAGCGCAAGATGCCCGTGGTCCTGGACGCGGACGCACTGGCCCTCGTGCTGAAGACGCCGGAGCTAGTCATCGGGTGGCGGGAGGTCGTTCTCACGCCCAACGTCGTCGAGTTCGGACGCCTGTGGAAGGGCATCAAGAAGGATTCCCAGAGCGGAGAGGAGGCGGGTAGCGGGCGGATTCGCCCGACCAAGTCGAGGAGCTGTCGCGTGCCTTGGGCGGCGTGACGATTGTGCAGAAGGGCGGCAAGGACTTCATTAGTAACGGCGAGACGACGCTGACAGTCGACTTGCAAGGCGGATATAAGAGGAGCGGCGGCCAGGGAGACACACTGACAGGAAGTATCGCGACGTTCCTGGCCTGGCGAAATGCGTACCTGGAAAAGATTTGGGATCACAGCGGGAGCCTTAGCGAGGGGGAGACGCTTGGGATAGCTGCCTTTGGAGGTGCGGCGATTACAAGGGTGAATATCTTTGAAGAAGATGAATCCCAGTCTTGCTTGCTAACTCATTTATGTAGGAATGCTCCCGTCTTGCCTTTGAGAAGAGGGGGAGGAGTCTACAGGCTAGCGATCTAACAGAGGAGGTTCACACAGCGTTTTTGAACGTAATCGGGGAGCCGACTCCGAGGCAAGGGTGTGTATTCACACTTTAGACTACTCTGCTCTATATCATGTCATCTCGTTACTGATTAGTTACAGTTAGAACCAGTTGGAGTCCAACAACGACAACACAGTCGCGACTATGAGCCGAGTGATATTCCAATATGAAGAGAATATGTAATTGGTGCCACTATACTAGAATGGTCTATCCGTGGCCCTCGAATATACATAGTCCGGTATTTGGACCGATGAAGGTTTCATGAACTCATCCGGTACACTTCTACGAAATATTTATCTGTACATATCCTGTTTTTAGAGGACTGATGAGAATAAATGAATATGATATAGAGCTCTTTATGCCATGAAAATTGGCAATTAGTCATATTAGGTACCTGACATCCAAATGCAGTGTAATCTTGCTCTACAACTCTAGCAAGTGCCAAACTCCGTACAACGATCTTCCCATGCTCAGAGTCGCGCAAGAAGACACGATGGTATCCGAGTGCTTAACGCAATGTTGGAGGTAACATCGAGATGTCACTACATGTACCCAAGTATGTGTAGTCCGGACAAGTACTTGCGAGAGAGTTTGCCCGTCTGCTTGGACTCCCACGAAGTATGGATTGGGTTACAATGAGACCGGCCTCCGAGATTCGTGACACTCAATTTCAAAAGTTCGAATCTAGCCAAGTTCTACAATCTGTCGTGTTTATGTACTCCGTGACGGCTTCGAATTTCGGAGATTCATTGGCACCCACATGCTTCTGTTGTGGATTGCGGACCCATCTTATTCGGAAGAATGTTTATTGTATATATATATGGTATGGACTAGTAAATACAAAGCAATATAGAAGGCATATATCGCTGACGATGCAAGAAGAAACGGGGACGTCGAAGGAATTGGACTAGAAAAGCGTAGGGTATTAATCAGTAGGATCTCATAATATGTGTGCAACTAACCACAAGCTCATGGTCGTGATAGCCGAACATCCAAGAGTGATATTGGTGTGATGCCCCTAAATGCTAAATGACTTTCAGGCCGCAGGGAATCAGCATAATTATCATGGGATAGTGCATGCAAGGTATATTAAGAGACAAACTTAGCACAGGGGCGATTAGAATCTGTCAAGCTAGAGCTCTTCGTACACTGAAGTAAATAAGTCAACCGATCGGGCCTTTCGCTTCCATTGGAGACTCATTGGTTCGTGAAAGCATGTTACCGTGCACCGAGACATAAAACCCGGAGATGTACGACGTGTGAAAACCGTGGTAGCTCGCTCTCTATGCTCAACCGTAGTTATCCTTCATACGTGATTTGATCGGTCTTAGCGTATTACTAGGATATCTAGTTCGAGTTGAGCTGTTTAGCTCACGGTGAAGCCTCTACCCCTATGGATAATACAGAGCGCTGTTCCCATTGAGGCCTTCAGCAAAGCCACTGCTAGTAATATCAACGCGACTATTCAACGATTATCCCCATTAGAGTGTCGTAGATTCTTAATATGATCGAAGAAGATGAGGATCTGGGACTGCTGTGGCTAATGAACTATAAGCCCCTGAATGATGATGTACGTTATGTCTGGTATGACATGTCGATTCTGACTAAAAAGACAGCTTATCTAAATAAGCAATGCCAGGCTTAATGCAGCATGCGAATCGCCCGGATCTAACTCCACGGACTCGATTCCGGCGATAGTGATGATGGTTCCTGATGATGCAGTAGACCATGAGCTATTGTGAATCAACCCGGACTTGCATATGCAAAGCTTCAATTGTAATAAGAATGTCAACAGGATTCGAGAGTGATTGGTCAAGGTTAGTCTATCTTCATGTGACAATGTAAAAGATAGTTCATGCACATCGGTTCACCTTGAAGTGACCCGATCGACTGGGACGCTCTCCAAGCCATATCAGATCTAGGTCATGGCATTCTGCCAAGGATTACTTCACCAGGCGCATTCGTCTTCCAATGAGACGGCAAAATTATTTCCAAGGAGGCATCTGTTGGTTCCCGATACAGGGCTCGGAGCTTAATTGATCTTCCTGTAGTTTGCGCCTCTTCCGTGATCCAGGCGGAAGACTGCGATGCTACCTATGAGGTACAGCCTACCCGCCTACGTACGCGCGGGATCCGGCATAGTAGGGTTTCTCGAGTCCCTGATTTTATAGTGCATATACCTAAAAGTATTCGAAGTTTTAGTAGAACCAATAGCGTTGGAAATTCTGACATCCGGTAGAGAAGCTGAGGTGAAAAAGAAAGGAAACCGTTCGATATCTGAACGTTATGATTGAGGATGAGACAGAACCATCGTAAAGGATTTTTTTAGGAGCGGATCTTGACTAAGACAGCAACGGACGTTTGGGTCCGGGGGGCACCCAATGACTGCTCGCGAAGACAGAGTTCATCTACAGCACCGACGGATGATAGAATATTCTAAGACAGGAAGATGGTGAAGATGCAATTATGAGTCTTTGTAAAAGCTTACAGTTCTGCTGTTCTGCTGCTACTGCCGTAGAAGGTGCAGTTACACCAATATTTTTAATTAAGTTTAGCGGGTTTCATTGCCAAGATTGACTTTCCACTAAGTACCTGGACGGAACCACTAAAAACTGTAGTTCGTACCTCCCGTCCGTCCCATCTCTCCAGCTTCAACTTTCAGGGTACATCGGAAATATTCATGGTGTCGCCTCGTCGCTCTTGCTTTTATGCTTCCAACGGTACCTACATTTAGTTAGGAAACCTGTCTGGGGACTCCCTTACACTTGGAGCCAGGCGGTCACTGCCAGCCTTTCCCTTTGGCACTTACGAGTCCTTCGAAAGAAAGGGATTCTGCTTCCACTGTGGAACCGTAGGAACACCCCTGGCCTCTCATACCGCTCATTGCATCATGATAACCGAGGCCTGTCGACTTCAATGCAACCCTCTCGGTAGTGTTCCGAATTTCGTGAACAGAATTCATATTTCTTTTTAAGAAGGGATAAGGGGTGGTTGGCTGGTCCCCGGCTCTAATGGCCTTGAATGGCCTGAGTTGTCTTACACCACCCACCGTTGATACCACTGCTGATGTGGAGTGGCTAATAGCTCCGTCAAGGCTGTTACGAAAAATCCAGACTCCAGACTACAGTTACAATACATCCCACATAGAAGCACTATGCATCCAATGGTCTAACTGTCTAACCAATTCTCAAGATGAACGATGGTACACATTACTAATAGCCAAGTACCCACCATTGAATTGAGTGAAACCGGAAACACCGAGTACAAGGCTCTTGTACTCGGAAGACTCAAGATGATCGGGTCCCGACTCCCTCATTAAGTACATGATTATGTATTCAAGTTGCCCGTGGTTTCCTGAATTCTTTGGGAAAGGGAAACAGTCTCACATAGGTAGATGTCCATTAGACTTGGTCGTAACTACCTTCTCCGAGAATGAATATAGGCATTCTAGGTATTTTAAGTTTCTTCGTGCTTTGTTTGGAACAGCTGAGAACCCTGGCCCCCCGCCAACTAGCCCACATTCCCAAACCGGTCGTCCACCAGCCATCTCAACCAATGGCGTCGTGGCTACCTTGTATCTATCAAACGACTGGTTGATTTCTTCCACATCACAGCCCCCATCACCGCTCAAGGCTTTAGATGAGATGAGATTCCAAAGTCCGTGCCTATATCGTCTGCCACCACGAAATAATAAACTACATGACGAAACTAGCCCCCAAGCCCATATCCACACACACGCGTACGCGACCTACTCCAGTTACAACTGCGGCTACAACCACTTCATCCGATCTACTCATCTCAGTTCTCAGTTCTCAGTTCTCAGTTGATTCGCATACTCGATATCGGGTCCGGGGTTAAACATTATCTTACTTAACTAACGACAAAGTATACTTACTTACTTACAGTTGATAATAATTGGTTGGTGCGTTCCTTTTCATCGTATCATTTCATTGGTATTGTATACCACCACTATCTCAACTCCCTTCATCAAGAATTTGGGCCGAAAGCTGAAGCTCACCAGCCTTGGACCGCCCCGTACGCCACCATGATCTAGTCGTGTTTTCCATTATTATCCCTTGTACTCATTACCCCAGCCGTGGTTAAGACACGCCATTTCGCCAAGTCCTCATGTCAAAAGGAAGCCCTCAGCGTTAGAAACATTTTGGAAGCACAACATCTAGCCTGTCCCATCTTTATCTTCTTTACATCAACCCTCAAATTTATTCGGTATTCCTCAATTCAGTCTGCTGTACACTCTAGCACCAACTCCTTGGCATGTCTGTTGTGTAATGCCGGTACGGCGGACCTTGAGATGTTATGTACTCTTATTTCTTACTTGTGACACCTTCAAGTCCGTCTGGTCTACGTCCATCTTCGTCACGAATTTCCCTCTTACATTATTCACTCGCTAGGACCCTTCAACTGTCCTATTCAGGACCGTATGCAGACGTGTCCCCATACAGTCAGGCCTATTGACGACTCCACATACTCACGATATTTCATTGACCTCGTTCAAATGGGACCACGCTTGTGAATAAGCGACCACTCTTTTTTCCATCGGCAATTACTTCGCTTGGAACATCAAACATCAGGTATGTCTGCTTTTATATCACGCTTCACCGTAAGGCACAAAGCAATTTTATTTTTCTTGCAACAATAATTTTAAACGTGCCTACCTCGCATGCACTGACATAATGACAAAGTCGGAACAATTAAAAGCTCCTGGAGTAGCAGACAAAATGGTCAACGGTTTAGAGAAACTAGAGAGGTTCTTTGGTAGCTCAAAGAAGAGGGAAAGAGGAGCAAGAGCTAGAGAGCTCTCACTTGTCTCAACTCCGACCCAATCTCCTAATGGCCCCCATTTTCCATCGCCCTCTTTTATGCATCCAACATCAACACATATGAAACCTCGGGAAGAGCCAGTTCCATGGTCTAAACTGATTAAAGAGCGCTCTCAAAGCCTACCCGACCCCCATGGAGGCTTAAAAAGAAGATCTTCGATTAGCATCGTTCCGAATCACCGGCATCATCCCAGCGATCCAATACGATTGATCTCACTTCTAGTTGAAGATGAGGCCCAAACTAACATGGAGATATTTTCCCGCTTTAGATTTCCAGATAACAGTCCAGGCAATGAAAACCAGGAATCCTTTCCCATAGACGACACCGCCGAAGGGTTGGCACGCGAACGTACTGGCCAGGAGTCACCAACGGAGAATATACTAGATTGGTGTCCCCGGCGATTGTCTTCACTATTCAACAACCTTGGTCTAGATACCTCTATTGACTCTATTGATAATCGTCTAGCTAGATTCTCGAAAGATGATATAGAGCCGCCAATTGCGAAGCTATCACCAACATCATCTTCTCCCCCTTCTCCCGGGACAAGGATAGACTCGATGGCTATACCGCCTAGAAAGTCATCCAGGAGACTGAACGAGGCTTTAGCTCATAATTTAGTTATTTCGACTAAGGATCATCAGTTGTATCCTAGCTCTGCAAATCCTCCAGATTCTCCGCCCGCATCAGATGGGGAGGAAGAGTATGAGCAAACCACGATCCATGGATCGACGTTGATGAAAGGTCTCTCTTCACCGATTGAATTTACACCGCGACACTCATCCGACTCCAACACCCGAGACAGCACTGAAGTTTCGTCTCGTAAACAGGCCGCTCGCGAATCATGGGGTACCAGGATCGGGGACCCGGCTTTTATTTCCAGTACCGTGGATGAAGTAACGTATGTTTCTCAGCCATCGCTCGTGAGGAAGTCTACAAGTATAACTTCCCTATCAACTATTACGAAATATGCCAAGAACCATTATGATATCAAAGAACCGTCGCTTGATGAGTTCTATGCCCTCGACGATGAAGACGTTGCAGAAAGTTTACCTACCACTCCCATATCTGAAGCTGATATACCGCCCACACCACCTCCGAAGTTCTCGCCAAAGACTCCTATCGGCAGAAGTCGTTCCACCCGACATATACCAATTGCACCTACGACTGCGATTAATTATCTATCTGGCGAACTAACTCCTCCCTGCACACCTACTGATTCTCAATTTCTCTCTTTGGCTTATTCGCCCACTACTACGTCGGCGGCTTCAGGGGCAATTTGGGCAGCTAACATCGCCAAAACATATAACTTCGATTTGGTGTATGTAATCGATCTCTGGCCGAAGGGTAAAGATGGCAGTCCATACCCTCCTCATCAATCTGCTTCTACTTATTATCAGCACAACGAACAAAGCACACCTAATAGCACCACCACCCAATGTGCCAGCATCGCTCATCCAAAGCCGGCAATGACTGGCCGGATACTTGCTGCTTATGGCCTAAGTGAATTTGGGTCACCTTTTCGAATTCACACCGAGTTCCACAGAAATATGCTTGGATGCAGAGGTTGGAATGAGTATCGCGACGAGCTTGCATCCCCAGAGATGATATCTCGTGGGTGGGCATGCTCATTTTATACCGGCCACTCCTCAGTAGCCCGAAACGCCATTGGTGAGAAGCATATAGCACGAGGTGCAACGGTAAATCGCGGCATTGTCTTCGCAGCGTACACAAGAAAGACGACTAAGTCAGTAATCCCAGTTAGATCATCGCCAAAGCAAACCGCGGTACTCGGAAAACTACTATACGATTCACAAAAACTTGTCGACGCCTTGGTCCATGGTGACTAATTACGAGACAAATATCTACTTACCTACCTGAGTACCTGCATACATGTTTTATATTCACAAAGTGCCGTCAACGAAGCAGAGCGCTTTCAAAATCCGGTACTATAATGCCGAATACGTGCTACGAGGTATTAACTAATGGCCATAGGTGTCCGAGAGTACGGGCAAACATTATGGGCCATGCGCAAGGGGTGGAAAGGACATGATGTCGCATGATTTGAATGCATCGTAACATACGCATTATCATGGTCAGCAAATAGTATTAGCATATTTACATTGCCAGGAGTTTATCATGTTCCCAATCACGGATAGCTTATACACCCAAATGGAATGAAGTCCTGAAGATAACTAAGTTTCGTATTGAAACCGACACTTAAACTTTTATTTCACTATAAGGCCGCATGAGCCTTAGGCCCTTAATGTCCTGCGTCATGAGCAGTTGCCTGATCGCTCACTTGAGGCAATTTACTACAATTTATCTTAGCTCTCCCCGATCAGCATAGATAATTTCCGCAGCCTGATCTGCCAAAGCGAATAATGTGACTTGAGGGTGTCCGGTAAGGACAACGGGGAACACGGAAGTGTCGACGATACGTAAGTTGTTGACACCCTTGACCCTTAAACTTGTATCAACCACACTGCCCATCGCAGCCGTTCCCATTGGGTGGAAGCATGTGCTAGATAAGAGAGGTCAGCAATAGATATTAAACTAAATCTGCATCTCCTTACCCTACTCTGGCGCGTATTCGTGCATCGATATATTCGTCCGTTGAATCCATTGATAGCGCTTGGTCAAAACCAGGCGCACTCGTCTCTCCGTCCAATATCTCTCGGCCTATGATCGTAGCGTCACTCCCCGCAAACTTGATTTGCGTCTTCACACCTTCGCGTATCGCGTACCGGTCGACTGCTGTGCTCAGATACTTAGGATCAATGAGAGGGTGGTCTTTGATACTACCAGAAGCTAGTTTGACGGAGCCGCGCGACGTAGTCAGTACCATAACAAGCGCGAGGAAGACCAGCGACCCGTCCGGAGCACCCACGGACCCGAATACGTGCTCGGCAAATGCGCGCTTTCTGTTGAGTAGCGGGTGTGTTAACGGATCGGGAGTCTTCCCTTCGTCTTCCGCAATCGCCGCTATGAGGCCTTCCTTAGGCACGTCAGTCGTGACGAGGAAGTCCGTAGGAGTTCCCCAGCCGTATTGGGGTTTCGAAAATAGGGGGTTGTCCGAGCCGATTGCCCACCCTTCGGCGGGATTCTTCAGCTTCCACGCGTGATGGATCATGGTGTGGTCTGCTAGACCTTCGCCGACTTCCCGCTGGTCCAACACTACGGGTATGTTAAACTTGTTTAACTCTTCGGCAGGCCCGATGCCGGATAGCTTCAGGACTTGAGCAGTGCGGACAGCGCCAGCAGATACGATGATCTCATGGCCGCGTATTTGCGTGCCGTCAGCTAGTTCGATGCCAACGGCTGAGGGTACACCTTCAGCCGTCTTTTCGGTTAGGATTTTCTGTACCAAGGTCTCGGTTAAGACAGTGATTCCGTCTAGTGGATATAGGACCGAAGCTATTTCACGCCGGCCATTTACTTTGTTCTCTTGCAACTCAGCCACGCCCAGCGGGTTACCCGCATTGGCGTCTAGCCCTGGTAGAGCCTCGATTCCCAGCTCAGCCCACGACTGCAAGGCGTGATTGCGAAGCGGAAAGTGGCGGTTCGTAGAAGTGACGGTCTGGATAAAGCATGGCCCATCAACTCCCCGGTGTTCTCTGTTGACAATTTCACCCTGGTAGTTCTCCGACTTCTTCATATACGGCAGTAGACCCTCATAACTCCATCGTGAGTCGTTCACTTTCTCGCCCCATCGGTCAAAGTCAAATTTATCACCTCTAATCCAACCATCTAATAGGAGCGATCCCTTTTAGCCCGGGTTCATTAAGAAGTTCAGGGGTCCAGCAACTCACTAGCGTTAATCGCCGTTCCGCCTCCAAGAGCCTTTCCGGACGGCCAGTCGATCTGCCGTCCATCGAGGTGTGATTGCTGGACGGTCTTGTACTTCCAGTCGAAGTCCCCTCCAATCAAATTGGTCGAGCTCGGCCAGACGATATCCGGGCGGTCGTTGGCATTAGGACCAGCCTCTACGACGAGGATATTGAGCTTCTGATCGAGCCCGAGAAGTCGATGGGACACGACCGAAGCCGCTAATCCTCCGCCAACCACGACGTAGTCCCATGTTGTTTCTTTGATTTCTGATATATCCATGACTGCACCTCAGGGGTCAATGAATTCTGCGGAATAAACCGTAATGGGAGTTAGGAGTTGTGCAGGCAATGGAAAAGTTGCGCATCTCCTGCATTTTATAAGCTTCATCCAACACACAAATTCCCGGCAATACAATGCGAGTCGACCGTTGGGTTTGTTCCATGGCGCCCCTATACTATAGTAGCATCAGGAGAGTATGCGATAGCCAGTGGATACCTATATCACGCATCCGTGGCCTAATGCTAGTATAGTATAAGAGGGTTTGTGTAACGAAGGATTCGCATTTTATTGCCAGTAGTTTGCTCTTATTGGATGATATTTGACCTTGTTCTAAGTTAGGGCTTATATGTCGACTAGTTGAATGAACATTCTGATGCTGACCGCAGATGACTTCCTCCTAACAGCCCGCGATGGCACGTTGGAACTCCTACGCATTTCTCTATAGGGACAGCTCGTGTAACAACAAATACAACAAGACTTTGCCGCTTATGGCGGAACTATAATACTCACTCGTGCTCAAGGAGGTAACACGGACTGGTGTTGGTTAAGTGCTATATTGGAAGGCAAAATGGGACTAGGTTAGTTGGTTGCAATATTGTTAAGGGGTTTAACTGTTGCATACGTCTGAGCACAGAAAATGGCACTTGCATAAATCATAGGCAGTCGCTTGTTTTCGCAATACTACGATAGTTGGAAAGTTTCTTGATTAAAGTTAATAAATATAAATTAATTAAAAATAATTAAGAGCGCGCTGGGGTATGAGTCGATATCAATTATCGAGAAGTTCCGTGGACAACCTATAACAGAAATGATGCGAGTTCCTTTCCAAGTCTATAAACACTTTTATCCTTTCAACTGAGATAGATAGACAGCGCAGATACTTTTCCTCTTCCTTTTTCATTTGTCAAGCGACACACTGGCTCTGCCACGGCACTCCAGTCGTCTTTCGCGCCACAGAGCGCTTCGGGAGCCACGTTGTGGTGCCAACTAAGATAGTTCCAGTATCCTAGATAGTACCACATGCCCAATAGACGTAAATGTTCTCATCATCATCATCATCATCCTTTCAACTGAGCGGTGATATATCCACCACTCTACCCTGATCCTTCTGCAAGGGCGACCTTGGTCGGTCCAAATCTCCCTTAGAAAATTAGGGAACTTTCCTCCTCCCTCGCGGCCTTCTTCTCGCGGTGCCTCTGAACCTTCTGCGCCAGATGGAGCTCCTTTATCCTTAACCAGATCTCCACCCGCTCGGCCTTGACGAGGTTGCGGGCGTAGCGTAGCATTGGGTGTTGTGTCTGATTGAGGCGGCTGTACTTGGCTCGCACGAGCCTCTTGATGAGCGTCTCCTGCCATTCGTCGCAGTGCTTGTCGTTTCTCCAGTACGGGAATGGGTTGCTAGCCCGGCTGGGAGGCGTGGACGGGTCATCGTAGCCAAACGTTTCGAAGTCGAAAAGCTCGAGGGAGTCGATCATCGGCACCATACATTGACGGGATACTCTGTGTACGGCGCCGTCTAATGGTTCTCCGAGGGTTAGGGGGCTTATGGAACCCATAGACTCCTGTGGAATAATTCGGGGTTTGTCCATGATGATGTGTGGATATCGTGATGGAGCAAAGTAGAACATGTCTTTCAGTAGGTAGGTAGGTATGAGAATGTGGCCAGTTCTGGAAAATAGGAGTTCGGGGAAGATGGTAAGTGGCACGCCCTTTTATATATTTGATGAATTAACCCACGCGCACTATATGCTGTTTGTTGATAACCTTTTAGAAACCTTATAGGCATCTTTGTAGCTTAGACCTCCTTCTCCTGTTAGTTTTTTTCATGGTCGTGCATACTTCGTCGACTTCCCGTGTAGAGGATATACCTCAACCTAACAATGGCAAGATTCGAGACCATGGAAGTTAACATAAGCTATGGTGTTTTTAGCTGACAGAGCTACAAATGGCTATCCTATCATTAATACAGGATTATGATTTGCTTAAGGACTATATTCGTCTAATATAATCTAATGTTCAACCTAAATACTTTAAGATGATCCATACCCCTAACCTCAACCTTGTGTCTATGGTTTTTTACTAAGCATATAAGACATCTCGGACGCTTCTTACAATGCACATCGAAGTACACTAGGGTATACTTTTAATCCTAGCTTTAGCGCCTTAGCTTTTTCTACGCCATGTTAGACGGTTGCTTATTTAGTTACCTACTTAGCGAGAAGTCTTTGATATGAATATGAAAAGGCTAATACAGAATAAGAAACTCGCTATAGAGGGATACGGGTGTATATATAATTGGGACATGGTCCATAGTCACCTATTAATTTGGCAGTTCTCTTCGCCTCTTTAGATGTCTTCTGCAGGGGCCTCAAAGGCAAAGCTCTTGAAAGTATGTTGTTGTATCACCATAATAGTATCTGTGCGGTTGGCGGCGGGGATTATGGCCTTTGCTTTTGACAAGACAAGGTTATTTCTAGGTGCAGTTGAGGTATGTGCGGGTCGATATATGGGGATGTGGAGGGCATCACTTAGTAATTATCTTCCATCAGACTTGCATTGCGTGATAATATTATGCAAGTTTATTTCTACAATACACTATGTACAATCTAAATGATGGGATATCTCAGAGCATTAAAATGTTTAGCTATCAGTTTGCCTTGACCCCTATTACTTTTCCTCTTCGTGCCTCGAATCATGATGGGGACCTATTCTATCGGCGACTCTCCGCATGTGCGCAGACGCTGCTGCTCGTATGTCTCCTACTGCCGTCCTCTGTGTCTCGTCTATTTCCCTTGCGGCCTGCGTTCCAACCTGCTCTATACGGTCTGCCTGGTTTTGCACATCTCGTTGGCTCGCGTCGACTGCTCGAATAGCCTGCGCGCGCCGTTCCTCAATCTCGCGCTCAAGGTACGCCGCATGGCCCTGGACTTCCCTGGTGGCAGCTTCTTGCATCTGCCTGCCCTGCTCATGAACGTGATTCACAGCTCCGTTGATGCCTTTATTAAAGCGATAGGTCATGTCCTCCATCTTCGAGACGTCCAGACCACCGACCTTCTCGCTGCTACCCCCAAATCCCCGTATGTTTCGTGTCACCGATGTGTAACCATCAGGTGTATTCATTTCGATTTCTTGCTTGGTGTTGTTATACATTCGGTCTATGGTTGCGACCACCTCGTAAACGTCGAGCGTACAGCCCGTGCGAGAGAAGTCACGCTCACGCTGCTCGATAAATTCGCGTATCTTCTTCCACTCGTTCCCATAGTATTTAAGACGTGCCGGTAACCCGCTTCCTTTGAGAAAGGTCAAGAGTCCAGCGATTATGGTGTTAATGGCACCGAAGGCTGTAACCGCACCGTGGCTAACTCCTGCTGCGCCCATGGCCGTAAGCGACGCAGCTACCACAATTTGCAAGAAATAGCAGGCGTTGATAAGTATCGAGAACACCTTGTAGCGATCTTTAGACTTTTGCTCCGAGTGCACGACGCGAGCATAGATGCCAATGTTGGCGGCCGGGCGGGTTCCCACGGGGCTTGACTCGCTGTAACCAAGATACGGCGATGTGCTAATGCCTACCATGAGGCGGAAGAGAGTAAGACGGTTGTCCTCGGGTACAAGATAGCTGTGGTGGCCATGTGGAAGAATATTCGAGCTAGTCGCCAACGTCGGGGTTGCAGTGGTTGAGCCGATGCCTGCTACGGAGGCGGCATTTTGTGTTCCCTGCTCCTCGTCTATATGGCCTTCTTGCGGCTTCCTCTTGAAGAGTAGCCGTAGCAGTGCGCCCATGAACGATGCCATATTGTTGGTTGCTCCGTCTTTCCGGCTGAACTAAGCACAGATGATCGTACGATATCAAGACATAAAACAAAAACTCCAAAAACAAATCACCAAGTAAACAAAATCGAAAACCGCTAACCCACGAGACTTCTTTAAGCCACAATACTGAATCACCTTCTATATTTTATAAAAGATGCGGCTCATTCAGCTCGTCTCCGAAAGCATGAGTGCCCAAAAACGTATAAAATGACCTAAAATAGCATCGATCTACACTGTACTGTGGCCAAACATTGCGGAGTTGTCCAATCATTGTTCTGGCGGAGACTTAAACGGGCCACCGCGCCGTTACGTGCCAAGTAACGAGGGTTTGTAGGCGAGCGAATGCTGTTGGAGGGGACGACCCTCCATCGCTGACCACTTATATGATCGTGATGCATTGATTTGATGCCTCGTCGATCGGGTCGTGGTCGGGAATCATGAACGTAGCAAAGTATGATGGGAGTCGCCGAGCTGAAGTGACTGATCCTGGTAATGTAATTTCCTTCGGCGGGCTCGGTAGCATCTCTGAGGAAAGAGAAGTAAGATAGAGTTCAAGGGTTAAGAAAAAAGAAAAGGAATGATATTTGGAGTTGCGTCAGCCCATTAAGCTATCGAAATCATCCCTGAGACCTACATAACGCCATTGAAATTATAATTCCTAATGTTGTCACGGCTCCTACGTGGGGTCCGAGACAGCCGAGGCTATGTTAAGTGTATAAAGGTATAACGAATCGCAATTATAGCATGGCGAACTCAGCCGCATATATAATTTTCTTTAATTCGAAAGCCGAGAAATAACTTAAACTCCAGGTAAGCTTAACTCTGTAAGCAGTTCAGCTCGTATCTTGCGGCCTTACGGCTAGGCTCTGTATCTTGCCCATGTAGAGCCAATCATAAGCATAGAATGGTAGATCCACATTCCATTCTTGGAATACCGCCGTCAATGGTGATCAACGATGAACCGACAGGTTGGGTTAAGCTTCGGGGCGAATCGATCTTGCATGGTAGGAGATTAACCCGTACTAGCTCGTGTTTATAAGCAATATATATCTGCAGGCTTTACCAACTCTGATATCATGATATTGTTGCTTTGATAGATCACATTTACCCACCAGACTTTTAACGCGTTAGTGTACCTACATGTAAACACGTTATTAGAGGTTCTAAGCACTCAAGTTCTTCCTATTCATGGAGATATTAGCATGAAGCTAATCTTGGTGTGTTTTTGTCTCGTACTAAGTTATCCCCCAAAGTAAGGTATTATATGACCCTTACTTTCGACTTATCATTTATGGGGAGTCCATAGGCGGAGATGTTGAATAAAAGGGTATATCAAACGAGTGTCTGGGTATCTGTTATGCCGCCAGCCGAAAATCTTTTGAGTGACGGATATATTGTGCTATTGTGATATATGAGGATGTACCTAGCATTAGGATAATAGTAACATTCTATTTGTAACCATTGTGAGATGTAACAAACATCGAAGTGATGAAGGAAAGAATTATGGCTCAGTACCCAGGTACATTTTGACTGCCGAATAGGGTAATCATTCATCGGGATTCGTGGAGCTTACAGGCCGACATAAGTCAGTCCAATAGGTGTACAAGGTATCTTAACCCCTGTCGTCCTAGTGATGCGAATTTCATTATACGACTAGCGTATAATACCGTATAATGAGATATAATAACGCATAATAGAACTATTATGCGCATGACGGATCTGTTACCCCGTTTATCCGACGCGCTAGTATTAAGGGGGGATATAGCGCTAATAAGTAACGAAGCATCGTCAATGAAGGCTTTCTACAATTGACTTGAAAACAAGCCAAATTCAACTGAATATAAATTCTTATATAGCAAGATATTTTAATACTCTAATTGAAAGCTTATATTAAGCCTAAAATGTAATTTTTAAATAAGTTTTGTTACGAAGGAAACGTTAGAAAAATGTTGCTAATAATAGCAGCTTATTATACATATTATATGCATAATAGCTATTATACGTATAATAGCGCATAATAGATCTATTATGCGCATAATTAACATCACTATGTCGTCCCAATCGTCATGATCCTGGTTATCTTCTCCAACGATTACCCAATATTGGGTACGCCTCATATCGCCTTTCTTCTCCAACTCATTTACACACCTATCTTCATGCTAGAAGGTTAGGCTCTAAGCTTTCAATAGATTGGATTTATCTGCGTATTTCGCTTCCGTACATCAAACCATGAATGTACGCTTGGATACTATCGAAGACGGCCTGTTAGGCTCTAGCGACCGACTCGATCCGTCGCAACAAGCGCACGCTCTAATCCACCGTATCGCCAACTCTATCACACCTCATCGTGCCCCTCGTCCCGGGTCCTACCCCCCTCTCTCAACTATCCCACAAACATCCCCCGAGCGTCTCGCTCTCGCCTCCCCTGATGATCCCTCATCCACCCCAACAACAGTCTTATACCTCGCCTATGGCTCCAACCTCTCCTCCGAGACCTTCCTCGGCATGCGCCGCGTGAGGCCCCTAAGCAAGATCAACGTATCCGTACCGACTCTCGACCTAGCCTTCGACCTGCCCGCCCTAGCCTACTGGGAACCATGCTTCTCCAACGTGTCGCCGCGCAAGCTTCCCAAGCCGCCCCTACCTATCCCGGGCGATCCGCCGAAACCTCCCTTCCCTCCTCCCCCGTTCAAGCTTCCGGGAACAACAGCAACAGCAGCAACACTACCCTTCTTCCCCTCGCTACCCCCCGATAACTCCCCGTCCTGGTCCAAGGGCCTCTACGGCGTGGTCTACGAGGTCACGCGCGAGGACTACGCGCGCGTCGTGCGCACCGAGGGCACCGCCTACCAGGAGATCCTGACGCCCTGTCTCGCGCTCCCCGCCCTTCCACGTCCCCGAGAAGCCGCCCATCCCCGAGCTGCCGAGGCCGTTTATCGCGCGCACGCTATACGCGCCCCAGCTCCCGTCTTTCGATCCACCCGACGATGAAGACGACGATGATAAGAAGAAGAAACGCTGGTGGAAGAAGCTGCTATTGCCCGTGAGCCGGACCCCGGGCTACGCACAGCCCAGTTCGCGGTACCTGCGTCTTATCCGCGACGGCGCGCGCGAGCATTATCTCCCCGAGGACTACCAGGCGTATCTAGCACGTCTGGAGGCGTATACTATCACGACGTGGCGACAGGATATAGGGCGGTGGTTATTCTTCTTCACCGTAGTGCCATTGTTTGCGTTGCTAGCGCTACTCAGTTACCTACTAACTGCTAAGGATGGTAAGATACCGAGGTGGTTGTCGGCGGCAACAGTTATCCATGAGCATTTTATGTGGAAAGTGTACGATATTGTATTCAAGCCTCTATTTGGAGACGGGGAGCGGACAATACTTGAGGAAGATGACTCGGGTAGCACGAGTAGAGTGCCTACGCACAGCACGTGGGGGAGCGAGAAGAATGCTCTGCTGGCGGATTGGTAGCATAAGCGGCAGTGTTACATTACGGAAGGGTGGGCAATCAATTTGATATGACGAATCCAATAATGTCTTGGGATATCATGCTGAAAAATGTCCTTCTAGCCTATTTCTACCGCAACCAATGGTGAATAATGCAGCCTAACCAATTGACCATCGCCTCTTATCCCAAACACTGTCCGTTACTCTTTTCCCACCAGTTCATATTATCGTTCTATTAGCAACTAGCTACGTTGCCTTATAATCTACTTCGGCCATGCTCGCATCGTATATATCTAAGTTCTCGCGACAAGGTCGGGGATGTCGTCAACAGTATTCCGTCCCTCGAGAATGTTATGAACAGCCGTAAATAAGGGGTAGTCCTGCTCGAGACCGCGCTGCCTCAAGAACGAGTTAACCTCGGCGGCCGTGCTGGTACCCTGTAACTTTGACCGTTGAGCTCCGTCTGCTCGACTTCCTGAACGGAGATGCCTTTTTCGACGGCTTTCTTGGCACAGCGGAAGTTTCGACCACCACTACAACTCGTAATCAAGTCCGCTACACCGGC
Organism: Entonaema liquescens; assembly: GCA_902805475.1. Lineage (NCBI taxonomy): Eukaryota > Fungi > Ascomycota > Sordariomycetes > Xylariales > Xylariaceae > Entonaema > Entonaema liquescens. The sequence continues at coordinate 1,163,026 of CADCSX010000001.1, read as the reverse complement.
ACTCTCTTCGGTAAACGTGCCGGTGGAGATAGTTTCGCCAAAAATTCGTGGCCGAACTTAACCATCTCGAGCAGTCCCACGCGCATGATAGCCGCCTTAGCGTTGTCACCCCAGCCGCGGCCGTCGACGAAACCCGCGGCTAAAGCGACGATGTTCTTCAGCGCTCCACCGAGCGAGACACCTGCGACATCCGAAACCATGCGTACGTGGAAATAGGGGCGGTGGAAGAGCGTCTTGAACGTGTCGTGATCTAGCGGGGGGTACTCGGGCGGGACTGGAGTCAGCTTAGTCTTGCTGATTCTACCCCGAACGTCCCTGTGCTGCGTATCGGCTAGAGGTGTGATGCTGAGCTCGTCAGCGGACGCGAGTGGCGAGTTGCGGTTTGGGGTTGCTGAACGAGGCGTCGCATTTCGGGACGGGTTGCGCGAGTTGTCCATAGGCGGCGGGTCGTATGCAATTGTAGTTTCGGACCACTTCTCGGCCGCGATTTCAGATGCGATGTTCGCACCAGACAGGGCGCCGCAGTAAATCCCGAGGCCCTCACCAATCCACTCCGAGAATAGCGACACGCCCTCATCCGTGACATTAACACCCTTAATGCAGGATATTCCCCGGGCGAACGGTAAGATTTTCCCCTTGAGCTGTCCACAGATCCTGTGGATGAATTGGTGGGGCAGGTTAAAGATTAGAATAGACGAGTTTTTGACGGCATCCTCGAGAGAAGGGTTCGCAACGAGGTTCGTGGGGAGCTTAATGTTTGGAAGATATTTGATATTCTCGTGGTGGGTGTTGATAACGGACGTAAGCTTTTGCGTTTTTCCTTCGTACTCTACCTCCTCTTCATACACCCACATCTGAACTTCCTCTTCGAATAAATCGGGGTGTTCTTTCGTGTTCTGAGAGACGATTTTGGAAATTGTCGAACCCCTTTTCACGTTATAATTAGCAATCATGTAGTTCGAGAGAGCGAACTACAGGGTAGACCTACCAATTTCCAGAACCAATCACAGTCACCTTGTGCTTTCTGGTGCCGTTTGCGCCTAAGAGTCCCGGAGCCATGGTGGAAAAGTGTGAGAAGCGTCTACTAGAATTATACAGGAGGAATGATTTCTGTGAGACTCGAGCGTGGACGGGGAATCTGAAGGAGGAAGCAAATGGGTATCTCAACAGATAGAGTGTTTTCATACAGGACGTGAAATTGAAGGAACTTTATAAGTTCAGAAGCGCATGGAATCTTTTTAAATAGTAGCTCGGTAAAGGTGTAACGACGAAAATGATGTCTTACAGACTCATGTGACAGCGAGGAATCGAAAATATTATCCAGTTTCAAGACCGGACAGACCGAGGCACTTCGGAAAGCAGCAAAAAAACCTGTGGCACCTGCCACTGAATAAGTGAGTGACGCACGAGACTGGCAGAATATCGAAAATGTCCACAACCCTGCTAATTCGGTATACTATATCAAATAAGAGAGGTACTAAGTACCCTAATGGATATTCATCCCGATTTTTAATTGGCTTAAAGAGTTAGAAACGCTCGGCATATGGCATATGTGACCCCCACAAAGCGGCATCTTGCATGGGATATTTCACGCTGTAATTATATCGATATATTGAGGAGCTAATGCAGTATTCACCGCCTGCCTCAGGTAGCTAGAGCTTATCCAGCGAACCGGCTCAGGGATTTAGGTCGAAGCTAAAATCTGATCAACTTCATACGTAAACTTCTACTACCAATTACCAGAATCCCGAGTTACTGTTTCCGTCTACCAGTATACTGAGTTTTAATTCTACTACTTACACTAAGAAAAGCATTTAAGCTGAGTTCCAGGAGCCTTGGCCTTGAACCCTTTTTACAATATGTGAAGCATAATCCTCACGGTATTCCCAAGCTGAGAGGATACGCAAAAGCACTGAAACTAGATATCCTGGTACATATGCGGAACGGCGACCAGCAAGCCTCAATACTACGCTCAGGCGCCAAAAAATGCTCGATGATGAGAAGTCTGTCTATATTTGCATTCGCGACAGTACAATGAGAAGCAGTCAAGATGCGTAGCGACGGCTTCCGGGGCAAGGTAGTAAAACACGCAGCGATAAACAGGATGTCTCCTGGTATAGGGCTGAGGAGAGCCTGAGCAAAAGCGGCGGAATACGCCATATTCGATTAATCAACGAATGGGATTCTTGTAAAACCTATAACTTCCACCTAGGTAAGACCAGATGAGGAGGGGCAACCTCTTAAAAAACAAAACAAGGTACACAATTCTACCAGAAAGGACCTATCCTGGCATAAACCCTTGATGACGTATATGCGGCAACAAATAACATTGATTAAGAATTTTGGGTTTCAAACATCGATTATCAGTCCCAACGAAGCATAAAATGAGAGGTAAGATAACTAAAGAGAGCTGCGCTGGAAATAAGCCGAGGTAAAATCATCAAGCCAAGCCGAGGCGCCTTAACACGATAATTAAATCGGTTTAGATACCCCTTCTAGCTGCGCAATTATCTATCAGATTGTGCACATGTACGACCGTATATAAGATCTTGCTCAACACTATCACCTCACTTCTATACTTTATACTTCATCAGCCATGCAAATATTTAGATACCATATTACAGCCCCGCCCAATCCTTGCATGCCCCAAGGACCTCGTGTGGGGTCAACAGAGTAGCTATGATGCGGTAAACGAACGAATGTGGAATACTATATTTCGCCTCTAGCTCTCTATCATTGATATCTACCTATTATTGAAAGTTGGGAATGCTCCTTCGGAGATAACATATACCCATAGGAAATAAATAGCACAGTTAAAAAGAAAATATATGAATGTGTTGCTTGTCTGAGTTATGCTTCTTGTTTGCTAGTTTTCTCTCTAGCTACGCTGAATAAGTTTTATTTGACTTGAATGAGTTACTACCATCTCTTATAACTTGTAGGCTTGACGAAACTGAATACGTAAGATAGAAGTGGCTATAAGGTTGTAAAATCTCGAACCCTAGCCCCCTGATTATCATGTAGTTAGTTTGAGAGTGGTAAAACTTTCCTGGTAGCAATAAGCACTTAATCCAGGTTATGTAAGGCTAGCCCATTTCAATGAACACCAGCTATGATGATAATAACATCGCGCCTTAGCTTGAACATTTCAGAATTTCTTTCATATTAACACTAAGTTTAACAGATCTTTTTGAATCTTCATTTTGAGCCCTGGGACATCCCATCTAGGTATCAACTTTTGTTCCTTCCTTAAATTGGTAAGAGATATATATACACATCGCTCAAAGGCTTCTCTGTCCAATTAAGCAGCGAGCTTGCCGCTCTCGATATCCTTCTGGGCCTGGAGGGTCAAGTTGACAATCTCGTTGATCATGTGGCGGCGCTCCTGCTCCAAGTGGTCGTCCTCAGCACCGTCCTGGTACCACACAGTCGAGAAGATCTCGAAGCCATCAATCGGCTGGCCGTAATCCGCACCCTTCACCGGGCGCAGAGAGATGTGTAGAACACCAAACGTGGTTCCGTCACGTAGGACCTTGTCGCCGGCCTGTTGAACGGGGAACTCGGGCAATGTCCGTAAGAATGGGTGTTTGGCTAGGTCCGGCGCGGCAAAGCTGGGAATGGTGAAGTTGGTAGTCACACCTCCCCAGCCTTCGAGGATCTTGGATGAAAGGCCAGTAGGAGTTGTCACGGTCTCCTTTGAGTAGTGCTCGGGGTTGGCTGCCAGGTTGGCAGCGTCTGCGAACGGCGATGCGTACCAAGTCGCGAATTGTGCAAACGAAACATTGGGCAGGAAAACAACTCCATGCGCATCAACGGGTACCCATCCGTCACCTGACCTGTCTATAACGTCATGCCAGAACTTGTCGGCTTCGTCTTGATCAGGGGCTAGAAGCACCTTCAGTTTCTCAGTCCCGAGGCTTTGCTTCAGCTTCAGAATGGCAGCGACCTTGTCCTCTGGGAGTTCAGGAACAGGCTCATCGGTTAGACGCGCCTGAACTAAAGACAGGGCCACCTCTGCCGCAGCATGTTCATACTCGCTCTTGGGTTGATCTGATTTGGGTCCGGATAGGAAGTATTTGTAGCCGGAGATTGTCTCATTCAAGGCGGCAGCCCGAAGAGCAAAGGCAGAGAGAAGGAGAATATTCTTGCGCATGGTGGCTTGGAAGAACCGGTACGACGAGTGATTTGAACTTTAAGAGATGAACTTTGGAAAACGTTGAGAGTGAGAAGTCGCAACTGCTAAAGGTTGATCGTAGCTGGTTTGAGGTTGCTGTTTCCCTTCTCCCATATTTATATTTCAGCTTCGGCCATTAGGAGTTCCGGTTGCGACAGCCTTCTAGAACCTCGTCCATATTGCAACATCGCACCTCCTTGTACTTGCCTTGGCTACCTAAACCACGTGTAGCAGGTTAAGGAACATAATCCACGAGGGCTTCTCAGTTACGGCGCAGTAATTGTAAGTCAAAACTCCACTGAGGCAAACCAAACCGTACATTGACGAATCCCCAGCCAATACTATCGATCCCATGGGATTCGCTGGAAACCGATGATGCGGCAATGTTTTTAATAGGTTAGTTTACAGGCTTCATTTGTATTAATTAATGCCTTGGTATTTCTTTGTTTATCTTACATGGACTGGCCATGTCAATAATAATTCAATTTAATTCCGAATAACTTATAACTTATCGGAATGTTCCGGTACCACTACCGATTTAGGCCATGGACAGTTAATAGTGACTTAAGGGAGGATTTGGTGCTAAATCCTCACTAACCTTACAAAAGACATGCCCCGCACTTTGCACCTATGGGAATAACTAGGTACAGTAAAACCTTGTTATAACGAATCTACTATATAGCGAAACCTCGCTACAGCGAAAATTTTTGAAAAACTGGAAGAATTATATAGGATTTAACGAATTTTTCAAATAACGAAATTCGTTGGACTTGGTGCTTAGTCACCACCAAATTCGTTATAAAAAAGTCGAGTTAAGCCAAATTTGGAGAGCCACTAAGCCACTTTAGGCTAGCTCGCTACAAAATTGGCTCGAGCTTAAGACTTTATCATGAACTTTACAATTTTAGGTAAGAAATTGGTCTGTGCGCCACCTACTTCTCAACGAACCCTCGTTACAACGAATTTAGACCTCTGTTTTTTTCAATTTGTTATAACAAGGTTTTACTGTAGTCTTTCAATGCAAATCGTAGGTACCTACCTAAGCCGCTAAGGTATTCAACTTAAGAAATCCAACCAAGAGCTATCAACTAATGTTTGTATCAAGCTTCATACCAGCGTTGAGCAATCGTCCCACAAGCAGATTTATGCTTTCACATATGACTTCGGACTGGCCTTGATTGCGAAAACTCTTCAGGTAATAGCTAATAAGGCCGTCTTCGTATGTAAAAGCGGTGTTGTTTGCGTGGCTTTAGTTTCAAGGATGATGCTTATAGTTGGATATCGGTTTGTTAGTTCATATTTCGCTACAAATATTATAATTTGTTTTGAAGTATCGTGGTAGGTAAGCTTGTACAACATCTGCGTACTTATACCAATTACAATTTCTACACTTGGGTTTCTCCTCTCGGCGCGTTCGGCTTTTTATATCAAATTCACTTGGGATTGGAATGGACATTCATATATCCTATACCTAACACAGATAAAACCTCGGAATCGCCGGAAACTCTAGTGTTCGACGCCTTTGTATCATATCCGACATCGTTAATGAACATATGTTGATGATATGATATTTCAACGTAGCAAACTACTAAAATAGGGAGATACGTACGTAACCGTCGTACCAGACTTCCGCCGTCTTCGCCTCAACCGCGGCGACAACCATAATGGTTCATATCCTGGTTACAGGGGGGAAATCATGGGGGACCTAGCTCTTGAGCATTGCATCGTTCAGACGTAGGATTCAATAGACTTGGTGTAACATCTTGGCATTTAAAATGCTATAACTCTTTAGGAAGGCAAAGAAAGTTATTTGGAACTGATTCTTATAGGAGGAATAATATATATAATAACGAGTATTTACGACGTGTGGATATTTCAAACGCTGGCCATTCTATATTCTATATTTATATAAAATGCTTGTGGTGTATTTCTCTTTTCAAATTTCTAACTCGTTAGTCTTTTGTATATGTGGTTAAATGGATTAAGAGATTCTTTTCCGGAAGGACGGATGACGAAATAGCCAGCCAGAATGGTCAAGACTAAATGAGACAGGCCATCCCTTTGCATAAAATATGCATTAACTACATTACTACTTAACAGTATACCTATGTTTCTCCTGAGGTATCTTACAGTGTCTTCTTCGATAATCTGGTGCAGTACCCGACCTACAATATATATTCCCGAATCCCGATTTAGGTAAACTGTATGTGGAGGTTCACAATGCACGCATCTACCATCTACTGTAGGTAAGAGCGGGAAGCCGTCAGAGCGGAAACGCTAGTAGATTAGCGTATGGTTTGTTTTGCGATCCTATTCGTCAATCAATAGATTACATAATACGCTATGCGCGACTTATCTTTCATCTTCTTATCTGCTTCTGAACTTCCTGCCTGCTGCCGATGATTCTTATTCGTTCTAATTGCTGATCTTCTGCGTCGTGTACTTGCTTTTTTGGGTGACGAGCGTACGCCATAATCTCACTATACCTAATCACTATTTTATGATCTCATCTACGAATCTGAAAACACTTTGAGTCCAGCTTGTTATCTTGTATCCGAATTGCCGTAAGCGTTCGCCCCCGCCGAGCCCTCCACGGGCCAATGGCCGCGACGCCATTATCGTTCTCTTACTATTTTACCATTAAGAATTAACAGCGAGGATTATTACGCGAGGAATATTACTCGAGAAAATATCTATTAATACTTGGAGAATAAGAGGGGAAATCTCTCTTCGCGTATACTTATTTTTAAAAAACCAAGAACCATTCTGGACCGGCACCAGCGTTGAGATCCGTTCAGATCCGTCGACACCTATTGGTTACTTTACTCAATCGACCCAAACTGCCGGATAAGGCGCCGCCATTTTAGCACATCCTCCCCCGGAAATATTATCAAAGATTATCGTTGTCACACCCTTGCCTATCAGTCTTAGCTTGCATGTGCCCTGAAAACTGCGTCCTTTCCATTACGTTTCTCTTTTAACGCCAACCTCTCTCTGATACCCTGATACTATTGTTTAAACTAATCTAGCTCGCTGCTGTGAGACTTGTATATTATGGACGGACCCGATCTATCGGGTTTACGACCACAGGTGGCTTTGTCTTCCGGCCATCCTCCCACTGACTCCTCTCACCCCCCGGCCAAGAAGAAATCCAGGAGGGGCGGGGACTCGTCCAGTCAAAAACGCCGATGCGTCAGCACGTACGTGATACCCCGATCTTCCTTCTCGTTACCGCTTCATTGGTAAGATTTAATTGACCTTGGCGTCTTGTTTTCTCCAGCGCATGCATAGCCTGTCGCCGCCGGAAGTCGAAATGCGACGGTGCACTCCCCAGTTGCGCCGCGTGCGCAAGCGTATACGGTACCGAGTGTGTATACGACCCCAACTCGGATCATCGCCGAAAAGGAGTTTATAGAGAGAAGATCGACAGTATGAAGGCGCGGAATTCTACTCTCCAAATACTGATCGAGGCTATCCTTAACGCGGACGAAGACGATGTTCCCGACGTTGTTAAGAGAATACGAACCTGCGATAGCTTAGACGCCGTAGCCGAGTCAATCCTCAAACAAGAAGAGTTCGGTAGTGTAGGAATTGAAGATGAAGATCAGATAGAAAATGACTATACTACCGATATGCCTGTTGAGGGTGAAAGAGACCTTGCCCGAAAGATGGGGAACTACGGCTGGAGAACGGTTCGACGCGCTTTATCGGTGGTACATCCCACCTAATACACTGGGATATACACGGGGCACCTAATCCGGAATACGAGTCTCGAAATGCCATTGGCACATCCGATATAGATCCTATAACCAGCTGGTCCGACGTGACGAAAGATCGGGAGGTTGTCAAACATCTTCTCGATATGTACTTCAACTGGCATTATCCGTACTTTACTACACTATCACGGACTCTATTCTATCGCGACTTTTTAAGGGGGAAATCTAATATCTTGCCGAATAAGATTGCATATTGCTCACCTTTATTAGTAAATGCAATGCTTGCGCTGGGATGTCACTTTACTGATGCCGCCTGCGCGTTCGGCACAAACGGAGACAGCTGGACTAAAGGAGATCATTTCTTCGCCGAGGCCAAGAGGCTAATTGTTGACAATGATGAGTATGAGAAACCCCGATTGACAACGGTCCAGGCCTTAGCTCTTATGTCCGTCCGGGAGGCGGGCTGTGGCCGAGAAGCGAAGGGTTGGGTATATAGCGGGATGAGCTTCAGGATGGCACAAGATTTAGGGCTAAACCTAGATATCGGCGGAATTAAGAGCGATAACGAGAACCTAGATGAACAGGAGATAGATGCGCGGAGAGTCACTTTCTGGGGTTGCTTCTTATTCGATAAGTGCTGGTCGAATTACTTAGGACGGCTTCCTCAACTACCAAAAAGTTCCTACAGCGTTCCCAAATATGACGTTTTCCCAGACGAGGACGCCGAACCGTGGTGTCCGTATACCGACTCTGGTTTTGACGAGTCAACGAAGCAGCCGTCGCGGACCCGCACTATCGGTCTACAACTATCTAAATTGTGTGAAATTAGTAGCGACCTGCTCTTATTCTTTTATCATCCAAATCACATAGGACGGTCGAGTGGCAAGTCGGTTGAACTCAAAAAGCTAAGTGAGCTACACCGACGTCTTGAGGATTGGCGAAAGGAATTGCCTAAGGAACTTGAACCTAAGGAGGGTCAACTGCCCAACGTCATCTTGATGCAGTAAGTTCTCTATCAACATAGTCAAATTATCACGATTAACCGAAATTTAGCATGTTCTTCCACCTTCAATATATCCACCTCTTCCGCCCTTTTCTCAAATACTCCCCAGCTACGTCTCCTTTGCCTCCCCATGTATCTCCCCGGAGAATATGCACCGCAAACGCGGGTGCTATCTCCAAGCTGATGAGACTGTATAAGAAGTTGTACAACTTACGCCAGATCTGCAACATTGCAGTGTATATGCTACATTCAGCTTGCACTATTCATATACTCAATCTCCCAGAGAAAACCGCAAGGAGGGATATTATTCACGGCGTAAAACATCTAGAAGAAATTGCGGAAGATTGGCTCTGTGGGCGAAGAACGCTCAGCATAATTAGTGTTCTCGCTCGTAAGTGGAATGTTGAGCTGCCCGAAGAGGCCTCTCATGTTCTGCAGCGTACAGACGAAAGATGGGGTACATTCAAAACATCAGATGTACCTTCACCTCGTTCACACATGACCATATCTCCGTCGCCGCCGGCTGCTGGGATGTCACCGCCGGCGAAAATTGAGCACAGCCCCGCCAGTCACAACACTCCTCCTACTTCGGTGCCGTCTCCAGTAGCGGGCCCGTCATCAAACGTCCCACCCGAAATAATACAGAACTTAGCTTCATCACCGCCTAGCTTTCAACTTGACTCACAAATCCCTCGACCAATGTTAGACAGTGTGGTTATCATGGGTAATTCGGTACCCTTAGACGCAGATGGGTTAGGTAGTCCAGAATGGCGCCAGCCTCCGACCACACAGAATATCCTTAATTATCCACAGAATTTCCCTCGAATTCAAAATGCTACCGACACTAATCAAGCATCTCAAAACACAAGGCGAAACCAAGCTCCCAATTCTATATACGCAGTTGATGGACAAGACTGGTATCTTAAAGACGGCGTGAACTGGCAATCTGGGTTCGATACTTGGAATATGGGGAATGGGCCATCCGGCTCAAATATACCGGATCAGTCAATGTTCATATTCACTTCGAATCCGCCTACCAACAACGCTGGTCGTTCTCTTGCCCCCATGGATTTCAACTTTGAGGGCCTTAATAACTTATCATCTTCTATGGACGGATGGGATCTTCCAAATCTGGAGTAGAAAAATGGCTAACTCGAGTGTGTATTTCTAGTACTGTGCTTTTTATTTAAGCTAACGTGCTGGGCCATGTGAAATCTTGAAATTATATGAGGACCCTATGCAAGCGAGAGGTCATGATTTAAGAAAGCTACGATAGCATGTTGTATATAATACCGTTACGCCTTTACTTGGCCTTGCTCTCGTTCGGTGGTGACGAGAAATGATAAAATCAATTTATCTCCCGAAACAAGTCGGGCATGTTATGATGATCACGATCGTTGCCAGAATTCACCTTGATCAATCGTGTCGATTTAGGGCACAGAAATCATACGTAGGTATGAATGCATGATTTGATGAGCTGTCTATAGTTTCTGCCTAAGGGCAGAATTCTCTACGTTGAACGTATAGCGAACGTGTTTGTATTTCTTCATTTTCCCTTGCTCCTTTTAATACCGACATGGCCATAACCTGAAAAAAAAAAATCTTCGGACTCAACTTTAGCAATGTAAATCATATCAAAAAGTGAAAAGCTCAACAACACCATGCGACTTAGCATAGGTATTCAACGTACGAATATTACTTAGGATTCAATAATTTTACCATCGCCAGTATTATCAGAAATAGCGAACAGCAAAAAACCGAAGTTTTAAATCTGGAAGTTCGCGATATCCATCTTTGATGCCAAGATTCCTTTCAAGGGCCCGTTCATCAAATGCGTTAACACAATCAGCCGGGAACGCTAAGAGCTAACCCAAGAGAAGAGTCCAAGAACGACAAGTCGAAGAAAAAGATCCACCCCCGGATTTTCCCACCGACGATCACAAAATGGAACCTTGTGGGCCTTGACGTGCGGGATGAGGAAAGCTTCTTTGGACGTGTTAGCCCAGCAATTCTGATCCCTGAGAATAGTGTTTCGACATAGTATAGTTTTCGTCACTTGTTGGGTATCTAGATTTACAGATCTGCTTTCTTTTCTACTCTTATCTAGAAGACCCATTACTACATAGTATCATAGCAATATCGATAATGCAAGTCGCTGAATGGAAGAAAGATCGACCGTTCATATGTCATTAGGACCTAAGGGGTGGTGCGGATTGGGGTGGGCAAGTGGCAAGATATTTGATTGCTATCTTTGGTCTGGAACCGCGCTTCATTTATTTTGTGATACCATTTAAACAATTTCGAACTCGTGGTGAGGAGTTTATGACTAAAGGGGCAAATTGGAGAAGAGAGTCGATCATGGCCTATGTAATTACTTCGTACGCGTATGTATGTAGATCTTGCATATTCATCGTTCGAGCGATGATTGGGTTCTTAATCTCAACTAATGGAAGCAAACAGTCAGGTCAGGTTCAAGATAGTCAAGCATGGCTAATACCCCAACCGCTAGGACCGTACTAGCAGTCTCCATCAACTCGATGCTTGAGCCTGGGCAGGTGATCAGTATTGGCCAATACTAAAAGTGATGATGACGACAGTAGACTGCGTGTGGTTTAGATCAAGACGTCATGATCTGATAAAAGAGGCTTGAATTCTCACATGACCTCTGATATCAAGCTTCTAGGGCAAGAAGAAGTGTTGCTCTAAGACCGAGGCTCGCCTTTTGCCTGCGACTTCGGCAGTCCAATTTCGTTAGTATACCCTGAGGTTCGAATCCTCTTATTAGAGTCTATCAACGTTAGCATGTTGCGATAGGATAGCTGTTGCTCGGTTTGGTTCAGAATCTGGGGTGATTCCGTGCTCTCCAAATAAGTGTGGCCAAGACTCTCTTTCGTGCCGGGGTACGACAACGAAGTGCAAATCGTTTCTAGAAATGGATGCATCGTCGGGTTGCCTAGCGAGATGTCCGTAGCCATCTTGTCACCCGGAGCGAGGTCGAGTCCGGGAGGGAATAGAAGGGTCCCTCCGGATCAGCGACAACGGATTGCTAGATGCTGGTGCCTCGATCTGCAAGGCACTCGGACATCTGGGTCTAGCGCACACGGCTTATGGTATATTGGACCGCAAATCTCTGCGCTTGCATGTTCTACCCCAGATCGCAGTTTGCCGAATGGTAACCCAATGAACCCTCTCGGAGGCACAGTCTGAATTGGGAGCAGACCAGCCCATTTCTGGGGTAACATTCCGTTTCAAGATCGACCTCTCAGAGGACCTGGCACAGCTCTCAAAAATTCCCGTCGTCCCCAATACCGAACGGAACATCGGGAGCCTTAAGCCTTGAGAAGCGTCTGCAAGCGTACCATGCCTTACCTGCACGATCTGGGGACCTGGACATGACATGTCGACCAGCTTGCACTGATGCAGGCACCAATGTCGGCACCAGTGTTGACTAGTACGTATGGTAGGATTTGGTAGCGTGTGTTCTGGCGGCTTCTCGAGCTTCGACTGGTCTGACAAGGCCCATCTGTACGAGCCTTGCCGTTTCACTGCATTTATGAGATGCGGTAGTACCGGATTGGCGATACATGTGGCACTGAGACGTACAATATGTTTATCTTTAATCTAGACCACCAAAAGGGTCGTCAATCCCTTCCTATAGTGGGTTTTGGATGGCGTAGATCCGCTATCGTAGACTTCGAGCTTTCGTTTTCCAGCCCCTTGGAGAAAGTTGGGTGCAGCAAGGTGGCAGAGCATGATGCTGCGAGTCTACCACGTATTCCCCAGACATTCCTCTGATGGGGTCCATTCTTGTTGAAGCGCAGCTGTCATCTAGGTGTGATGCATATATGCTCACTGTAACCCAACATTGTAGGAGAGGAGGTGATAGGCACCCTAACCAACCCCAAAGAGGAGACTGGCACGTGGTAATAATTTATTTTTCTCCTTTCTCCCGACCTTGTCGCCACGGGAAAGAAGCCGTAATGGCATTAAGAGAGGCAACGTCACGTGAACCTAAGACCGCTGTTTATACCTAGGCACCTACAGGATACCCTTGGATATCGACATTATCTGATCTTACTATGTATCATTAGCATTGCTAGCCAGTTCGCAAACCTGGTTTTCTCTCCTGTATTAGAAAGGCCGGGAGCTTAGGGTCAGTATATATTACGTGTAACCCAATACTCTTCATATGGATATTGTTTCTTTCCGACATCCCTTAGCTGATATAGTCTTATATCACTGGGATATCCGGAATCCGCAGGCCGGGCTGTGTGTACCTAACGTAAAACTCGCGGCAAAATAACCTAGATCTTAAACCGGCAGACGCGGCGCTTATGAAGCGCGTTGGGCTAAATACCCGTATGTTACGCCTCGCATGAATCGTCAAATAGTCCAGGGCAGAATAGGCGCCAAACGTATTGATAAATGATTGCCAAAACGACCCGTTAAAAATCAACACCATAATATTGCGAGATAATGCCATCTCTCTTCAATAAAGAATAACAATGCCCATATGGTTCTCGAGTTGGAACTTTTCTGTACTAGAGTGGTCCCTGTTCGTCGTGGTGGAAAGTCGGACCTTGTTCCGTTTTGAGCTCCAGCATCTCAAATTGCAAGTGTCCGTTGGATCGCACCCTAGATATCTTGGCACGGGAATACTTACACGCGTTTCCAAGCCGGGGAGGTAAGATGGCCGAGTTTTCAACTACCGATCAGTGGAACCCGCCTAGCATTTTAAACTTCCGAAAACTTCATGATCTTAGTTCCATATCCTAAGTCGAATTGCCTGCCGCTTTGTAGCTCGTGTATCAATCGTAGTAGTAATCAGTAATCGCGAGTGAAGTTTTGTAGTAGCGTATCCTCCAAGCGATGTCATCCACGGAAGCCAGTCCAGTAATTTCCCTTGCTCTAATGTCACTTACGTATTCCCTGGAATCTTGGAGAGGTTAGTTATAGATCGTGAGATTCGTAGCATCATGGATTCGCTCTTCATCGTTGATGCAGTATACTGGAGCCAATTATGCCCGAGTCCAGTTTCGATTTATATGGTGGGAGAATATAATTGGCGAATATGACTGTGCAGTGCTAACCGCTAAGCATGATGCTGAACTGTAGGGCCAAATGCGGGTTGGAGTTAGACTCTGGTTTAGGACCCAGATATGCAAGGCTTATTTCCCCAGGCCATGCCAGATGTCATACCAAGGTACCTAGGTAGTAAGCATGACGCCCTCTGCAGCGATAAAGTGAAGATTCTTCTCCAAAATAGCTTCCCCGGACTTTGAGCGTCAATACCGTGCGAGTCGGAGATATCGTGGGTCGTATTCCGTATCTTAATAACGTCCCTCTATTTAATAACTTTCTGGGGGACTCATATTAGTGCCTAGCCCTACCATAAAGTGTCTCCTCAGCTGTGTAGGATCGAGCTCTTTCTATGTACATTATAACTTCTTAAAAGTCTACGGATGGTTCGTGGAATTAGGATCGCAATAAACCCACTAGGATTCAATGAAACCCCACCAATAGGAGTCGTTTGCGATAATTTCGTGTAGTTCCATGGTGCTAATGGGAAGTTCGGTCCGGTCACCCTTGGCGACTAGGGGGTCCGAGTTCCGGCTCGACTATCCAACTTGCAACCCAGCGAGCATCTAGTATGGTGGATTCCCGCGATGCAACTCAGGATACGTGAGAATCAAATACTGCGGCTGTTGTAGGCTGGAATGGATCCTTCTTGAGCCGCCTCTAGTGTAGGTACCTGTTACATATCTAATTTTGAGTTGAAGCTTCTTCCAACCCTTGGTAGGGGGTAGAAAAGGGTATTTTACCAACATAAAACAGATAGATTAGTATAACACATACAATATTTACTGTATCTCAGTGCGTCACATCATGAGCAACCGGTACACAGCGGCTGCACAGGTAGCCGAAGCCAGTAGTTATGACGTGCCAAGCACAACCACCATTTAGAAAAGAATGGTAGAGCAATTAAATAAACTTGGGTGTAATGCTTGCCTACCCAACTAACTTTGGATGGCCTGCGTTCTGAAAGCAAGAATGAATATCGCCACAAAACAAAACGCGAATTGCCGTGTCGAGTAGAGTTTTCGGTAATATAGGAAGCAGGTAAAGTAAGCGTTGAATTGCAAGAGCCTCGGGAATATCTCTGGGCGGATGGGTGTAGTCGATAGGAGGACTTTGCTTTTGTTCTTAGTTCCAGATGCGAATTTCAAATTACTCTTCGATACCACATAATGGTTTGCCGGTTTGGCAAGACTTATAGAAGGGTTTGTTCAATAGTTATCACTAACTATTACTGAATTATGTAAAGGGGCTAAGCTTTCATTCCATAGTTGGGAGTATGATATGGAGACAGGTAATTTGAATATAAGGGTTGTCTGTCGCTATAAATCGGGATGGCCTTGGATATTGAAGTGGTCGCCATATAGCACATTAGAGAAAAGGATACCAATAAAAAACTGACTTAGCTAATATTGAGAAATCTGGAGGGGTTTTTTCATCGCTCCTCGAACATACGGAGAATCATAAAGGTCCCCGTATCGGTAACGGCTCGTCCCTATTTCGGCCATTAACGAATATCAATTAAGAATAATGCAGAGAATAGGGCCGCATTACCTGGGTAGCAACAAGTCTATGAATATTGGCGCTCAGTAATAAGTACCTATGCAGTCTATATTTCAAGGAGCATGACTCATATGGTAGGTTTGCGATGGGTCGCGATTTGGGGCGCCCTACAATCTGTCAGAGGTGCAGAATAAGCATTTCGAACATTAGAATTTGGGCTGCGGGAGGCTCCTAGCTCCGGGGTACCACTTACAACCCTGACTTGACATGATCGTCGGCACGTAACAGGTACTAGACCTACGTGTAGTTGGTCTGATCACTCGTATCACGAACAACCTTTAGGTATGAGAGCCTATGAATCTATGAGTGCGTTTTCATAGCTTTGAATGGAAAACTAGAGCGCAACTCTTTAGTTTCATGGGCCGAAAAGCACATTATGGAATTGATGATGCTTATGATATAAAATGATCAAATTTAATGAAGAGAGTAGAATGGTGATAAACAAAGTTGAAGATTACGTGAGGGTTGATAGGTATTCTACTAAACATTGAGATAAAAAAAATACAGTGCGAAGAGCTTGAACACGGATAGCTAAAAGTAGCGCGAATTGCTAGACATTCCGATATTTAGCTTGAGTTACGTAATACGGGGTCGTTAGACGATACGCTTAAGGTTAGTCCATTTACCAGTAACGATCCCCGTTTGAGTGGCGGTCACAGGGACGAAGCTCATACTGTATTAAGTACAGGCTATTTTAGCCATAGAGAAATTACTACTTTTTCTTCAACCCTTTTCAAGCCACGATTATTACATACATTAAATACATACAATTTCATCTTGAACCGACGGCATTTTCAATAATTTCTTTCATCGAGGGGCTGTATCAAAATAGGATTGGCATAAAGTATTATTTTCTATTGTAACCCTACGTCTCTCTAACAATGACATTAGAATATGTTCTAAGTTGCCGTCAACCCTCCTGCATTACCCCTAGGGACCCTGATTACTATTACCACCCTTTACATCTACGGTGGGCCAATCTACGAGCCACCGGCTGACCGAGGGTCATGATCTCTTCCCCGGTGTATGATGATCCATCTAATCAGAGAGATCGCGGGGAAGGAGTGACCGGAACCACTGATCTGTTTGTTGATCTATCCGTCAGAGCATCTCCGTGATCTTCGACTTCAGACATTTAGCAACATGAGACGAAAGCAGTCGTGTGAGTACAGACTAATGTCTCTTTCCGAGACTACCAAGATCTCGGATATGATTACAGACTAAGAACCTAGAGAGCATATTATACAACACCTCATCGTGAGTCCATAAGAACAATTCTGAATATGGTACCTGAATCGAGGGTACCATCAAAATAGTCATGACCACAAAAATACGAAACATCGGACGCCATCCCAGAAGGATGAGCAAAAAAAAATCAAGTCGGAGTGTTAAGATGCGTCTCTGTTTAATTACTAACAGAACCACCTATGCTAAAAACTGATAAGAACTTCTCGGCGACATCTGGCCGAATATGAAGTTACTCTCCGCCCGATCTAGGAAAGTTCGCGGATCTCCCTGCCTGCCAAGACTGGTAATGACTGGGCAACTGGGGTACGGGGTATCAGGGATGGTACATCCTTGACTGCCACTCGCGCTTCATCCCCTCCATCGTCCACTACTCCATTGCACTACTCCATTGCAGAACGGCCCTAATAGACGATGGGGAACAAAACTACGCTTCACGTCCGCTCCCTACAAGCGAGCCGCCCACCTGCAAGCCCGATAGCTATATGAAGACGAGGCTGCAGCACAGCACTAGGTTACTACCTCTCTAGTCACCTATGAGAATGCATTCTATCCAACCATATTCTCTATGAGTTGGCCGGCATGCCCTACTCCATCGTATACTCTTATCTCAAAGTCCGTTTGGAGGGAAGCGGAATCTCTTCACATCTTTCAAGGATTCATTCACACCGGTCGTTGTGGGCCTCGCTGAGTTAGTGCGTCCTCTTCTGGGTCATTATTCCTGACCCGAATTCTTCTCCCATCCACTATCCCATAGCCTAGTCGGTCCTAGTGACTAGTCGCCCGAATCTATGTGTCCTTCTATGCAAAGTACCATCGTCTGTATGTCATTACGGACCCCTGTGCCCTGGCTGTAACCTAACCAACCATGCCGTCTGCTCAAGTAAGAAAGCGGGTCATATAACAGAAATGCCCGAGGAAAGGATTCCTCTGGGGAGAGTTGGTACTGGAACAACCAAAAGTCACCCCTCATATCCCCATCTTGTCACTCCATCTCCTTGGACCTGTTCCGCCGTTGTATATTGCATCTTCAATCTACCTGCGCTTGTCGATATTGCTCCGACAAGAAGGGGTAACCATTCTCCAATCGAATCCCCAGAGGCAAGCAGGAACCTCTCCTTGTATGCACGCCAAGGACGCAGACTTTATTTGCCCTCTTCAAGGAGAGTACTCCAGACCTAAACAGAGATTGCTTTGGTTAGACCAGGCCTTTTCTATGCTTCCTTTGGTCCACCGTCCTTCCGAATCCTCTACCTAGTAGGAGTACTTCCCTTAACACGACTGCTATTACTAGGGATTGGGACAGAGTAGCAGGCAGTCCAACTCACAACGGCGCCGTGGAACACTTCCATATCCTGTCTTGCCCTGTATGTATGTTCACCTTCAATCTTCCTAGACCCTTGTACACATCCCGTCGTCGATTCGCTACTCTCTTGCCTCTCCGACCCCGCCACATGCCTTGACATCCGTGCTTGACATATCAGTGCCGTTCATATACTACCGTGGCGATCCCTCCTGACTATTTTGGGGTCTCTTATGCTGTTGAAGGTAGTGTCATGCTCATACCTCTAGATCTCCACAGTGAAAAGGTTTTCGGTCCGTCCAAGTGCCGCTGTCTAGAAAGGCTACGCTTTGCCAAGAGCTGCAGGACACAACCGCTACTTGACAAGCATATAGCTTAAGCTATCTCGCACCTCTCCGATACAAATCGGACTCTGCTGCAGTTTAGACGCATTCATGCTTCACCCCAACTGCTTGCATTCGTTCGAAGTTGCCTATCGTTCATGATATACAGAGTTAGACCAAATCGTCGGTAGACCATTGCTTTCACTGGAAACGTATCGAGTAAAATTCGCAACCACGGATTACTCGAATATGTTGTCTAACCCACTCCAACGGTTTTCACCGTACCACGCCTTACCTTCTAATACATTGCTTTCAAACGGCCATGTGCCTGGGAGCCACCTCCACGCGGCCGGCCTTGACACATTTGGCCATGGATCGCAATATACTATCCAGCACCTTCAACAACATGTAGGAGTTCACGCCCCACATCTAGCTCGGGCGCCACAACCAAAACATCGACAACATCCCTACGGGGGACCCAGCACGAGGGCTACAGGAGCAGCCGGTCCTATCAGAAGGAGGATAAGCAGGGCTTGCGACCAGTGCAACCAGCTGAGGACCAAGTGTGATGGCCAGCACCCTTGTGCCCATTGCATAGGTTGGTAACCATTTCGAGGCATCCTAGGACTAAATCGAAGTTACTAATAGAATCAGAATTTGGACTGGGCTGCGAATATATTCGAGAACGAAAGAAGCGAGGTAAAGCTTCCCGCAAAGATCTCGCCCAGCAAGCAGCTGCCCAGGCTGCTGCGGCAGCCGCTGCTCAAAATGGTCAGAAATCACCAAACCAAAACGACGATAACGAAGTCTCCGGTGAGCAGCAAACGGATAGTGCCTCCTCTGTGAAGCCGGAACAACAAACTAGCTCTAGTGATAAGGCATTAAACGACATCAACGAGGATGCCATACGGCGCAGCCAAAGGACGGGGAGCCTCGATAGCTTAGCGGAGTTAAGCTCTCACCAGCCTCACTTAGCAGGTCATCCTGGGGGCATGGAGCGGGATCAGCTTGACAGCCCTACCTCGTTAGATCTCAATGGGTATGGAAATGTTCAGAACCCGTACGATAGACAAGGAATGAGTCATTTGATGGGCGGCACCGCGCACAACGCATATGGCTCGAACCAAAGCAATCTCTCGAATTATCCCGAGATTCCTTACGCTTTACAGACACAAAGCCCTACTAACTATTCAGCCAACGCTCAGCCGACATTTCGGATAGGGACCAGTCCTCTTAGCGCATATCCCATAGGGGGAGAGCCTACATCGCCTGGATGGATGTCAATGTCTTCACCTCCACCACAGTTCCAATCCCATATTCCCCAAAATAATTACCACCAGCAACTAAGATACCCGGTTTTGAACCCCCTAATACCTCACCTTGGAAATATTATTCCCGTTTCTCTTGCCTGCGACTTAATCGATTTGTATTTCGCTAGTTCGTCATCTGCTCACGCTCACCCAATGTCTCCTTATGTTCTCGGCTTTGTCTTTCGAAAACGATCATTCTTACATCCCAGCAAACCTCGCCAATGTCAGCCAGCGCTATTAGCAAGCATGCTTTGGGTAGCAGCACAAACGAGCGACGCCCCATTTTTAACTAGCGTTCCGTCTGCAAGGGGCAAGATTTGCCAAAAGTTGCTTGAACTTACTGTCAGTTTACTGAAGCCATTAATACACACACCCTCTGGCGAGGCCTCGCCAGTTTCTAGTCCAGTAATAGATGGTGTGGCCTTAGGAGGATTAGGTGTTGCCCTTCCCGGATCTATGAGTATGGAGAATCTCACAGGAGAATCTGGAGCTTTTGGTGCTGCTGGGACGCTCGACGATGTCGTCACGTACATTCACTTAGCCACAGTAGTTTCCGCCAGCGAATACAAGGGGGCCAGCCTTCGATGGTGGAATGCTGCGTGGTCTCTCGCGAGGGAGTTAAAACTCGGCCGAGAACTCCCAGCGAGCGTACCTTCCATGGTTCAAGGTAACAATGGCAACGACGTCGATGCCGATGGCGAAACCGAGGATGGCCTTGGCAACAATGTTGCCCCCGGAACCGTTAGCGAAGAGGAACGTGAAGAGCGAAGACGCATATGGTGGCTTACCTATATCGTAGATCGTCACTTAGCATTGTGTTACAATAGGCCACTATTCTTGTTGGATATCGAATGCGAGGGCCTTCTTCAGCCCATGGATGACACCGAATGGCAGAATGGGAATTTCAACGCTCATACAACGGATCCCGCCTTATCAGAGCAATCAGGATCTGAGGGAGTTCGAGTGCGCGGGCCACACTTTGAGTGTACCGGCCACAGCATCTTTGGCTACTTCCTACCTTTGATGACGATACTAGGTGAAATCGTCGATCTTCACCATGCCCGTAATCACCCCCGCTTTGGTATTAGTTTCCGTTCGGCTAGGGAATGGGATGACCAGCAAGCGGAGATCGTACGGCACCTTGAGGCATATGAGCAAAGCTTGAAGAAATTCGAGCAAAGGCATTTTAATGCTAGTTCTGAGGACAAGAACGAGCAATCTGCTACGTTGGAGATGCCGTCCGAATTAGACCAAATCGGCTCACCATCAGGACGATCCGTGCATACCAGCTCGTCACGCATGACCGAATCCGATATTCAAACACGCATCGTCATGTCTTACGGCACGCATGTCATGCACGTGCTGCATATTCTGCTCACTGGGAAGTGGGATCCCATCAACCTCCTTGATGACAATGACCTGTGGATCTCATCACAAGGCTTCATCACGGCTACAGGACACGCCGTGTCTGCCGCAGAAGCTATTAGCAACATACTCGAGTATGATCCAGGCTTAGAATTTATGCCTTTCTTCTTCGGAATATATTTACTGCAGGGCTCATTTCTATTACTGCTCATTGCCGACAAGCTACAACTTGAAGCTTCGGCTAGTGTAGTCCGCGCCTGCGAAACAATCATCCGCGCCCATGAGGCGTGTGTTGTTACGCTAAACACTGAATACCAGGTTAGTAGTCGGAAATATCTTGAAATCACATTTTCACATAAGCTAACATCATTCCAGCGAAATTTCAGCAAGGTGATGCGTAGTGCCCTCGCTCAAGTTCGCGGTCGCGTGCCCGAAGACCTTGGTGAGCAGCATCAGCGCCGCCGAGAGCTTCTAGCATTGTACCGTTGGACCGGTGACGGTACGGGACTGGCCTTGTAAGCCATACACTCGCAGTATATACCTATATATATACATTGTTCTACTGTAAATATCAATCAGGCGGTGGGAGTCAGGGACTTTATTCACGGCGTTATAAAATGGACTAAGTGGGATGGCTGGCGTCTCGATTTACGGATAGCCAAAATGATTCTTTGGGTGGTAATGAAGGAATCAGGTTCGGACAAAAGGTCAATGTGCAAATGATTACTTGTTTGAATAGTTGAAGTCACCCGACAGGAATGAGATGTTCTGATAAGGGGTCAATCTTGGACAGATGACGTTGATAAGAGAAGTTATTGGGGCAATGCTACCCAGACACTGTGCGCTGAGCTTCTTATCGAGCCGTCTCGCAGGCGTTGTTCACTTAGGGAGGGGATGCTTAGAAGCGTGGAGTTTCAAGGAGGAGGTCGGATTGTTACGTACACGTGTGAACCCAATTAGACAAAAAGACTTATTTCACTCATACTTTTAGACCCAGACTGGGCGAATTGTGGTCGCTGAGTACATAATGCAGACGCGTTTGAATATCATGGATGGTGACATGTCTACTGCATAGTAAACGGGTATGTGGTGAAACGTGCCACAGCATTAACAGCCATCCACATCGCGGACGTAGAATACTACACATTGGAATGAGAATTCCGTAGGTATTGGATTATCCTCCAGGAAAGGGGCACACGTGGGATCGATAGTCATCAGGCATGTTTCATTGGGTGGTGACCTACCGTGCCGATATATTGGTTCTAGCCACTGACGCGATGGTCTGCCGTGCTCAGGGGCTTGCCGAATGCTTATTTTGCCGCGGAGTCATACCTAGGTAAACCCTCGGTATTTACTTTCCTACTACGAACTACCTACTATCTGAGACATGGTTCATCATGGGATTCACGGAGGCCGCGATATAGCCTGTGATGTCAAACACTGCTACCATGTCGCCATCCGCATTTCTTATCTTCGATCACAGCGTATCTACCTAACGCAGGTACGCACGGCATAAGGCTTACCGTGGTCAAAAGCGACCACGGGTCGATATTTTAAGTTCCCGTCTTATCTTGGGTTTCTGGGTTTTGTGTACGTCAGGATACCGTCATTTGCCTGCGAATATGTTAACTGCTTCAGGCAAGATGATAAGTCACTTAACCTTCTTACTAGTAAAGTTCTTATTTTCACTTTCAACGGCTGGTTTGATTTTCAGATATATGACACCCTCATCTCAGCCAAGGATGAAGTCTATAAGAGGGCTAAGTATTAAGCCAGAACCTTAAAGGGGATTCTATACCCAACCAGGAACTCTTTCGGTTTACCCTCCCCCTTCCTGAGGTTTCAATCACCGACTCTGGAACTATCATATCTCGTATTCAAAATTAACAAATGTCCAATAATGTACAGGCTTGAGCAGTTTCTGTTGGAGTGAAAGTAAGGAGATAAATGACTTGCTTGGTTTCCCTAATTAATATTATTCTGTAGTTGATGTTATCTATAGAGATGAACATGACTTAAGAAGTCACCTAGCTATTATTAATAAAATATCTTGTAATTACCAAAACCAAACGGACTGTACAGAGTAATGGTATTGTTTTCTTCCAGAACAGATACTTTTACATGGAACCATAGAATCTAGGCAAGAATTTGCTTTGCCAACTCAAAATCATGTAGTTCAGCAAAAAATAGCACGGATCTTATTAGACATCACAAAGACTAGTGAATGCTCTGCTTCTGTATATCCCTTAGGCATACCCATCACATCATCTTTTACTAACCAGTCTCTCTGTACCGCACACCAGTGAGGAATATTGCCTACATAACCGGGCTTATGATCAAGAAGAACAGATGAATAACACTAACCTGCGGAGGAATTCCAACAATGTATAAATTAATCGCCGCAAAGAAGATAGTAAATTCCCAGTATCGTCAATCCCACCTTTCCAAACAATCAATATACAGAAACATCGAATATAACCCTCGAGGAGTTAGATGTATATTACTCTTTTCTCTAGAGGAGACTTCCACTTCTATCCGGTACCTTGACATAATTCCAAGGCGATTCATCCTCCTTGCCTACAAAGTATCCTACCATGTCAGCTTTCAGGTTTATTTACTGGCCTCTTAATATACGCAACCGGCCGGGGCGGAAGCGCAGCCTAGGCTGAGATGAAGAAATCTTATGCAATTGGATCTGATACCAATCGCGCATCACAGATAGATTAAAGAGTCGTACTATATAATAGATATACGAGGACCTTGATGCCTTGTAGCCTTGGGGTAGCTAAACAGCTTCTAATTCCGTGTTAAGGCTGCCCGGAAGCTGGTTTCAGGCATATCTTCCGAGCAGCTAGACAAAGTCTCGTCCAAATTTTGCCGACCTTTAGAATCATATGACAGGGTGGTGTGTGATAATCCAACTTGTTCTGCCTGTGCCTTGTGTTAATGTTGGTTTGGGCACTTGAAACGCAAAAACAGGAAATGTCTCAGTAGTATAGACTTACTAGACTCATATGACCACCTTCTAGCATTATCAAGGGGAATAGCTGCCTGGTTGTCGTGACACCATACGTGCTCCGTTGGTTTGTATCAGCCGCATGGCAAGCCAATGACCCTTATCAATAATACATGCCTACCTGAGATCTGTGTGATACAATATACAATAACATCCAGTAAATCTTCTGTGGCTCAACTTTATGGCTATTAGAAACCCGCCAAGTTACTACACCGCCCATGAAGCTATATCTTGCGTTAATAGCAAACGCCCGGTCGTATAGTGAGAACTTATCGATTCGTCCGGCCACGTTGTCGTATCATCCGTATAATTGGTGGCCTCGTAGGTGGCTTCATAAGACGACATTTAGTCTCTTAAGTTTCCTTTCCATTCCATGCGAGTTCGTTGCAGAAGAAGATATGGAATGAAAAGAGGGGTATTAGTGCTGTCTACACAAGTTCGACGTAGCACCCCTAAAAGGGTGCTGCGCATTAATTAAGGAAACAGGTAAAATTCGGGATTTAACCGAGATTTACCTTATATATACAATTTTACTAAAAATCCCATACAATTTAAATATATCCTTTTTAATATATATATTTTTTTATAATAATATTTTATAATTTATATAATTATATAATTACATTATATTTTTATTATAATGCACATTTACGCATTAACTCGTTATAATTTTTTATATTTTATTAATTTATTATAATTACTTATATTTTAATATTTATTTACATATTAATCCTTTATATTTTAATACACATTTACACATTAACCCGTTATAATCCATTATAATTATTTATATTTTAATATTTTTTTATATATTAATTTTTTATATTTTAATACGCATTTATATATTAATTTATTATAATTTTTTATATTTTATTAATTTATTATAATTACTTATATTTTAATATTTATTTATATATTAATTCCTTATATTTCAATATATATTTACATATTAACTTATTATAATTACTTATATTTTAACATTTATTTACTTATTTATATATTTAATTTAATTTATTTTTATATTATATAATTTATTAAAAAATATTTCCGTACATTTAAATTTTTATTCTTTTATTATATATTTAAATATATTTAATAAATATATAAAAAATTAATAATTAATAATTAATTTTTAAAAAAAATTTTAATTACAATAATACAATTATAAAAAATTTTAATTATAAATTAAAACTTTAAATAAATTTTAATTATAATATAAAAACTTTAAATAAACTTTAATTATAATATAAAAATTTTAAATAAACTTTAATTACAATTTTAAAGTTATATAATATATAATAATTAATTATATGTATTTTTAAATTTATTTTTAATTATTTTAAAGTTTTTTTTTTTTAAATCTTTTTTAAATTTTTTTTTTAATATTTTCTTAAAAATAAAATTACTAATATTTTCATTTATTAAAATCTTTAAAATAATTTAAATATTATTATACATTAACGTAATTAAATTAATTTTATTAAAATTAAAAATTTTCGAATTTATTTACCATTTAAAATAAAATATTTTAACACGCCGATAAATATAAATAATTATCTTTTAATAATATTTTTTAATAATTTTATTAATTAAAAATTAATTAAACTTATAAAATGGTAAATGGATAAAAATATTTTTTAAAAGTTTTTCTTATTAATTATTAAATTTTACTTTATTTATTAAATTTAATTTATTTAAATTAATTTTTAATTTTTTAATAAACTCGTTAAATTTTATAACATATATTTTTATAACACCATTTTTATAAAAATAAAAATCTTTCCGTAATTTACGTTAAAAACGGTAATAAAATCGTAATATATTATTATAATTTAAAAAAAATTTATAATAATCGTATGTTTTAAAATTTATAAATATTTTAAATATTATTCGAATATTAGTAAATTACTTACGTAATGTAATGTTTTTTTATTATTATATTTTTTTTTTTTTTTTTTTAATAATTTAACGTTAATAATTACGTTATTTTATATTATTAACGGTAAAATAAAACTAACCATTTTTTACTATAAATAATTTAATATAATTTAAAATATGTTTTTTTAATTAACATTATTATCATTTAATAATTATTATATATAAATTATATAATTTTTCCATAATTATAAATCCGTTTATAATTATTATATACGTAGTTTTTTTAAGTTTTTAATAAATACGTATTATAATAAAAAATATTAATATTTAATTAATTTTTAAGATTTTTAAATAAAAACAAATAAATTTAAAAAACTTATTAATAATCCGTAAATTTATTATTAATATATATATAATTATTTAATCAATTTTTTCGCATAAAAATAAAATTATTAAACTTTTATTTTTTTAATTAAAAATAAATATTATATAATTAAATTTATTATAATATAAAATAATTACGGAAATTAATAATAACAGATTTTAAAAATGATTTAATACTATTTATAATTTATAAAAATATATTTTATATTTACGTTAAACATTTTTAATATTATTGCGCGTAAATATATAATTATAAATAAAATAATATTTAATTAAAAAATCGGTTTTAATGTAATTATATATGTTAATTTTAATAATTTAAATAAATTATTATTAATACTTTAATTTTAATACGTTAAAAAATTTAAAATTAAATAATTAAAATTTATACGTAAAATAAAATAATAAAAAAAATATAATAATTTTTAATTCGGTAATTCGTTTATAAAATTAAACCGTTAAATGGTTATTATAATTATTTAATATTAAAAAACGTTTTTCATTAAAATCTTTTAATATTATATATTAATTAAAATATTTAAACTAATTGAAATTAATTATATTATCGGTTTAATTATTTTTATTAATAATTAATATTATATTATTAATTAATTTATTAAATATCCAATTTTTTAATATTTAACAATTAAATAAAACCAAAAACGAGGTTATTATTACTTTTATAATAAAATAAATTTTAATTACCGTAATAAATATTTTAAAATTAAAATTAATTAAATAAAGTTTTAAAAAATCATTTTAAATCCATAATTATATCCCATTTAAATAACCAATTTTTATATTAATCTTATTTATATTATATATATATTAAAATTTAATATAATGATTTTATTATATTTAATATAATTTATCGAATTAATAAATAATAATAATAATGTTATAAATTAATTTACAAGTAATTAATATTAATTAACTTTAAATTCATTTAAAAATATAATAATTTTACTTTAAAAACGAGGTTATTTATTATTATCGAATATATTTAAAATAAAAACATATATTATAATTAAATAAAATAATTTAATTAATAATATATTAAATAATATTTATATTAATATAATAACCGGTTTTAATTAATTAGTAAAATTATATGTAAAAAACTATTTTTTAAAAATTAATAAAAATAATATTATTATTATTATTTTTATTACGAAAGTAAAATCCGTTATATTAATTTAAAATATATTTATATAATACGTTAAAATATTTAATAACGTTTTTAATTAATTTAAATCGGTTTTTAAAAAAGGTTTAAATTGTTAATTAAGTTTTAATTTTAATAAAATTATTGAAAATTATAATAAGTAAAATAAAAACGATAAATAAAAAAACAAAAATAATGTTAATTAAAATTAAAACAAAAACATTAATTACCGTTTTAAACGTTGTAATAATTTCAAAGTTATTTATATTATTAATATATAAAAAACATTAATAAAATATATAATTTATGGATAAATAATAATAATTAATATCAAATATAAATAAAAAAAAAACGATTAAAGTTTTAATATTAAATATTATAATTTATATAATTTTTTAAAATTTTCGTAATTTTATTTTAACCATCATATGTATATATTTTATTAACATCAATAATTAAACTTATTACATAAATTATGTAAATTACTTTAAATATTTTAAATAAAATAATGTTAATAAAATAAAAAATATAATCCGAAATAATAATATTTAATAAAAATAAAAAAAATAAAACGTTAAAAAAATATATTTTATATTAATAATTATAAAATTAAAATTTAAAGTTTTATTATTATTTAAATAAATTTATAAAATTAATTTTTAATTAAATTATATTAAATAAATATTATTAACAAAGTTTAAAATATAATAGATTTTATAAAAATTATTAAAAATGAGATATAAATGCATTTTATTAAAAAAATTACTCATTTTATTCCATTTTAATTTTATATTTTTTTACCTTTATTTTTTATATTTTTTAAAATTCTTATTTTTGAAATTTCTTTATCGAATATAATAATATATTTCTCGAATATGATAATATCTTTATTATAATTTAAATTAAAATGTTTAATTAATATAAAAAGATATTTTTTAAAACCATTAAATTTTTATATTTTAAAATTTTTTTTAATATTTAATAACCGTATATTAATTTTCCATTATATGATATTTTATATTATTAAATATAAATTTAAGAAATTTTTAAATAAAAATAAAATAAAATTTTTAATATATTAAATATAATAAATAAAGTTTTTAATTAATATATTAATAATTTTAATTTTTTTATACGTAACTTTTATAAATTTTTATATTATAAAAATCAAAACGTATATTAATTAATAAATGTAATAAAAAAATCAATTAAGTTATATTTAAAACAATTTAACCATTAATAAAAATTTAATTTTTATTTATTAATTAAAAATTTAAATTTCTTTTACTTTTTATAATTAAATATAAAATAAAGTAAATACTTTATATATAATAGTAAAAATTAAATTTTTATTTTTTTAGTTTATTAGAAAAAAGTCTATTATTTTAATAATATATTTAATAAATAAATTAAGTTTTAAATTATGTAAAATTAAACTTTTTTTAACGGAAAATAGTAAAAATTATTATTACCATAAAATTTAATTATTTATAACAACTAATAATATTATTATTATAAAATTTATAGCATTTTTAAAATTATTAAAAATAATATTTTTATATATTATTAAAAACACAAATAAAAAATAAATATTATATTATATTTTTATATTATTAAATAATTTTTATTTTTACACGTTATTTATTATTTTTTTTAACTTTTTTACTAATTTAAATAAAAAATTTTTATATTAATTAATAAAAATCTTATAATTTTAACAAATTTATTTTCAATATATAATTTCAAAAAATCGATATTATTAATATAATAAAAAAAATAAAAATATAACATACAAATTTATTACCTCAAATTTTATTATTTTAAACTTTAAAACTTAAAACATTTTATAAATAACCCATTATAAAAACGAAGGTTTTTAATAAATAGGAAATTTTTAATAATAATAAATTTAATTTAATAATATTAAAAATATTAAACCACATAATTATTTTATTTTTTTTTAATTAATAAATATTTATTTTTTAAATAAAAAAACGTAACACGTTAATAAATATATTCAAAAATCTTTTAAATAATATTAAAATTTCGCGAAAAAAATAAAATTAAATTTATATTATATTATTAATATAATAAACGTTATTATATTAAAACTTTTTTATTTTATTTTTTAAAAATTTATACATTACCGTATATAATATAAACTTATCTTTAATTATAAAAATAAAAAAACAATTAAAATAAATAAATAAAATCATAATAATAATAAAAAAAAAAATAATAAAAAACGGTATAAATAAGTATAAAATTTACATAAAATAACAAAATTTTATTAAATTAATATAACTTTTTACAAAGGAATTTACAAAAACATAAATTAATAATTAATATTATATACAAATATAAAATTTTAATTAATATAATAAATATATATTTAGATTTTAATCGATATAATTATAAAAAATTAAATAATATTATAAATAAATTAATAAAAAAAATTTATATTTTTATTTTAATTATTAAAAATATTAAATATTTAAATTATTAATATTTTTATAACATAATTACCTTTAATTTTTACAAATTTTTATAAAAAACAAAATTTTTTAATTAAATAATATTATTATTAAAATTAATAATAAAACCATAAAATTAATAAATATATTTTTATTTTATTTTTAAATTTTTTAAAAGTTTTTAATATTATAATTTTTAATTAACCTTTAAAAATTTTTAATATTATAACTTTTAATTAACTTTTAAAAACCTTTAATATTATAACTTTTAATTAATTTTTAAAAATTTTTAATATTATAATTTTTAATTAACTTTTAAAAATCTTTAATATTTATTTAAAATTTTTAATAATTAAAAACTTTTTTATAAAACATAAATCCATTTAAATAATTTTTTAACGTTAATTTTATTATATTATAATTATTAAAATTATAAACGTTAAAAATAAAATCATATAAATAAACATTAAATCGAATTAAATATAAATATAAAAAAATTTTATAAACAATATTATTTATTTTTACTTAAGTAATTTTATTAATTTTATATTTAATAATTTAACTATTTTATTTCGTTTTTTTTATATATTTATTAAATTTAATTAAATATAAAATATAATATTAATATTTTTTATACACGCAAAAATATCTTAATAAATTCATTTATATATTAAATTTCAAAAATTAATTTATAATTATACATATTAATTTCCATCTTATATAATTAAAAACTTTATCGTAATTTATAAAATTTTAATTAAATTTCTTTTCTTTATTTTAAATAATATATTATATTTTTAACCATTTTATTATTAAACAATAATTAACTATTAAAATATATATTTTAATATATTATTTTATAATAAATATAAAATTATTTTTTTAAAAAATTTTTATACATATAAAAAATCTTAATATTATATTTTCGATTTAATAATATTTAATAATTATATAAAAAAATAATATAAAAATAAATTATAATTATAATAAATAATTACGCATTTATAATGTTATAATTATTTAAATTACAATAAACATTTACATATTTATAATATTATAATTATTTAAATTATAATAAACATTTATATATTTTAAAAATATTATAATTATATTTATTATAAATATTCATTATAATAATTATAATTACGTTTATTAAAATATATATTTACATATATAATTATAATTTATAATTTAAAAAATTTTTATAAATATT
Organism: Entonaema liquescens; assembly: GCA_902805475.1. Classification (NCBI taxonomy): domain Eukaryota; kingdom Fungi; phylum Ascomycota; class Sordariomycetes; order Xylariales; family Xylariaceae; genus Entonaema; species Entonaema liquescens. The sequence goes on along the minus strand of CADCSX010000001.1, from coordinate 1,131,818 downwards.
AATAAATAATTATAATTAATTTACTTTATTTACAAACTTAAACACATTACGTAATAAAGTTTCTTACTTATTATTAACAATTTCGTTATTTTTTCTTTCTTTAAAAATAATTATTACATACATTATTATTTTTTTTTTTTTTTTTTATAATAAATAACGTTATTAATTTATTTTTAAAATTAATTCGAACGTTAATTTACTTTTATTTAAATATAAATTTATATAAATTTATATAATAAGTTATTTTTAAATTAATAATAGCAATTATAAATTTTATTAATATAAAAACGGAAAATAAAATAAAAAAAAAATAAAATAAAAATAAAAAATAAAACGGACATTAATTTAAATATTAATATTAATATTAATAAAATTACTAATTTTCGATTAATATATATATATAATATATTATATTATTAAAAACTTTATATATTTATAAAAAAACAATACGTTTTATTATTATTATAATAATAATAAATATAAACACCGTTTATTAAATTAATATTTTAATTTAATATTACCGTTAAAAATACCATATATTTTTATTACAAATCGCAACCGTTTATACATTAATTATATTAATAATTATTAATATATAAACAGCCATAAATTTAAATATATAAAATTAAAATATTTTTTAAATTTATATTAATTATATTTTAATATAATTATATATTATAAAATTTATAATTACCTTATTAGTTAATAATTAAAAAAAATTTAATATAATTAATATAATAATTATTTTTTTTAAATTAATAACGGGAAAAAAAATTTAATAAAAAAAAACATTACCGTAAAAAAAACGTAAAAAAATAATAATATAAACATAAACTTTTTAAACCACTTTTTATACAATTTAAAAAATTATATATTTATTAATTATATAAACATATTTTATAATATATACAATCATTAATAAACGTACGTAACGAAATATTTTTTTTATTAAAATTAAATATATTTTAAATATTATATTTATAAACCATTTTAATTATAACGTTATTATTATTACTATTATTACTAATAATAGTAATAATAATAATAATAATAATAATAAATATATTTAAATTAAAAAAACAAAATTTACAAAAAGTTTTTTTAATTAAAAATATTTTTAATAATTTATTTTATAAAAATAATAATAATTTAATAATTTTAAATAAAAAAAAACATTAATTAATTAAACTATTTAATTATTTAAAAATAAATTTAAAAGTATATTATTAAATCTTTAAAATTAAATAATAAAATATTTTTCGAAATAATTAAATTTTTAATAAAATTTTATTTTTTATATAAATTAATATAAAAAATAAAATTTATATAAAATCGTATTTTATTAAATACCATATAATTATTAATTAATAAATATTTTATTAATATACCAAAAAAAAAATTAATAAAAATAAGTTTTTTTATTATTTTTTTTTTTAAATTAAAATTTACCCGTTTTTTTTTTAAATATAAAAAACAATAAATTTAAAAATCATTATTAACAACTTTAAAATAACGTAACTATTATAAGATTTTATTTTATACTAATATTATTAAAAAAAGAAAATTTAAATCCAATTTTCTTTTTTAAAAATTTTCCCGAAAAATTAAAAAAAATTATTATAAAATATAAATATTTAAATTAATTAATAAATAATATTATTATTTTAAAAATAATATTTTTTAATTACTTAAATTAATTTTACACCATAATAACAACATTTAATCTTTTATTAATAATTATAAAAAATTAATAATATAAATAAAAAAAATAATAAATATAATAAAAATTTTAATTATCGAAAAAAACATATACATCATTTTAAACATATATATTAACACATACAATTTTACTTTTATTTTACACTTATTATAATTTAATTTTACATAAAAAAAATAATTATTAAAAAAATAACATTTTTTAATAATAAAAAAAACTTTAATTTTTTTAATTTAATTTAAAATACATTATCTTTTTTAATTACAATTTATTTTTAATATTTAAATTTTATTATTAAAAATTAATATATTAAATATAATATAATAAACTTTTTTTAATAAATATTTAATATACATTAATTATAAATACGTTTTTATAATTTTAACGTTATAAAATAAATTTATAAATTTATTAACATTATATAATAACTTTATAAATTATTAAATAATTTAAAATAATACTTTATTATTATTTTTATAAAATAATAATAACATTAAAAATATAAATAATAAATTATTAATTATTTAAAATTATAAACTTAATAATTTTAATTTAAATTTAATTTAATTATAAAAAAATAAAAACAATAATAATAACGTTATAAAAAGTAATAATAATATATAAAATAATACCGTAAACTATCCCTTTTATAATAAATTAACAATATAATTAATAAAAAAATTAAAAATATTTATATTTAAAAATACATTTATAAAAAAATATCTTATTTATATAAAATACATAAAAATAACTTTAAATATATATAATAAATTAAATTTAAATAATTTTAACGTAATTATATTTAATAAATTTATTAATTTAAAAAAAAACTTTTTAAATAACCAAATATTAATTATAAAACATATTATTTATAAATTAAATAAAAACTAAAAACTATTTAAAATTATATTAAACAAAATTAATATATTTTTTAAAATTTAAATATTAAAATTATACATAATATATAATTATATTTAAATTATAAAAGCTAAATTTAATAAAATTATTAAATATTATTATTTAAAAAAACTTTTTTAATAATATTTATTTTTAAAATTTTTTTTATTAATTTTTAAATATTATAAATTAATAATTAATTTAAATATTAAAATTATAAATAAATTAATATATTTAAATTATTTTAAATTAATTTAAATAAATATTATAAATAATAAATTTATTTTAACCGGTAATAATAAAATTTTTTTATAACGTTTAAAAAATATTAATAAAAATTTAACTTTAAAATATATAATTTAAATTAATTTAAAAAAATTAAATAATTTTTTAAATAAAAATAAATTTTTAAATAAACAAATTTAATAATAATTAATAATTTTTTAATTATAAAAATTTTTTAATTATTTAAAAAAATTTAAAAATTAACAATATTAAATTAATATTTTAATAAATAAATTTTAAAATTTCTACATTTAATAATTAAAAATATTATTTTAACCAATATTACTTAATTTTTAATAAAAAACATATTTAAACGGAAATATTCCAATTAAATCTTTAATTATTACCCGTTTTCTTAATTAATACGCAGCACCCCCTTAAGGGTGCTACGTCGAACTTATGTAGACAGCATTAATAAAAGCTATAAAGTTCATAATCACCACCATGGTATGTCATACCTATTCCAAAACCACCTATCTTTATAATCACCTAACCTCAGACCCATTCAGAAACCGAGTCCATAATATAAAACACCCAACTATATAAAATCAACTTGAACAACCAATTTATACCAATAGCAGAATTAAACCCTTATGTGAGTGTGCTATTTGTTTAAGTTATTTGCTCTTCTAGGTAACACAAGTTCAAGAACATGGAGCCATGTCCCGGAGAGAATTGCCGAGTGACGCATGAGGGAATAGCCATCGTCGTTACTATTACGGCGTTGGTCACCATTGAAGGAACTGCCTATGTTACGTATGATTACGAGGGAGAAGAACATCAGGCTCCAACTTCCGAAGCTGAAGTGGTAGAGCCAAAAGAGGACGAAGAGGTAGAATGGGAAGAAATAGGAGAATTAGAAGAATAGGAAAGCTTAGCAGAGAAGGAGATGTTTAAAGTGTTCTTGTTGTCAAAGGTGAAACAATTGTACCTAGTTGTATTAATGTCACGAAGTGTCAAAGGGGCTCCGAAGGTTGCCGCTTATCTAAGGCTACTTTCGTAAATCTTTACCAGTTAAACTGACAACCAGTCAACATTGAACTCGATTAAACTAGGTGCTCCTTTTTTGTTTTGAGGTGTTCCCGTTACTATTTTTGGCGATTAGAAGGTAGACACATAACACATAAATCAACAACGGAAGCTTGATATTTATTAGACTAGGTAGTACCTAAGATAACCCTCGGATTCTCCCGCGGCCCAGCAGCTTGAAAAGTTTCATAGTACCTAGCACACGTAATACCTATCATAGTATCCATAATACGCCCGGACACCCGGACAGCGGGACAGCGGGACAGCTGCGGTTATATCGGTTAGGACGGCATCAACTGCCACGAGGCTTCTTACTGTCCAGGTATTGTGGAATAAGATTGAAACGAGGCGTTTACGTGGTTTTGGATACCTGCATACTATTTAATATACGGTCAAATTGAAATGAGAGGGTATTTGTCTTGGCTGGTTCCGAAAAGATGTTTAATATATTGAGCTGCTGCGAACAACAGGTAATAGGTGTGAGTGTATAGGGGTTGGCTTATAAGGGGGCTAAGCCTTTTAGTTCTCTCTCACTCACTTCATTGATTACGTAGATAGATACCAGGCATATACGGGATTTGGTAATACGAGATCGTATACACAAGACAAAGTGGCTGAATAGTAGGTATGATACCTCGGTACCTGAATGAGATGATGATGGATCCCGCTCCCGGATACGTATTGTACATGAAGTACCCTGGGACTTTTTAGGTACGATCCGCGGGGTTGGATTTAGTTATCTGCAACGGCCCGTTCACCGAATGACCGGATGAGTACACCGACTGAGGGGTAGCTCCGATAAGGCGTTTGTTGATATGTGATACGCGCGATAAGACAGCAATATTAGGAGCTGACTTCAAATGTTATTTTATACCCGTTACTTAAACCATCACTATCCATGGAACATTCATTGCCTACATAGGTTCTAGAAGATTACTTAAAATGGCGGCTGAAGAAAGCAAACGTCGCGTTGAAGCGCTCATTCCCAAGTTCCAGTTCGAGCGCGTACTAAATCAAGGTGTGTCATGATTATAATGGAGTCTTATTATCAACAGCGCTACCTATGCTGCATGCATGCAATCTCTAGAGCTATATATTAGGGTATGAAATACGAGAACTAACAGCGTAAAAAGGGGAAGCAGGACGAAACATCACGTTGTATGGACGAGTCGACTCGGATCCCGCCATTCTCATACTGGAGCGTGCTCCTTTTCCCGAAGCGGAAGAGTACCTGTCCGTCTTGCCTGCTAATCTACGCAGCATCACGAACCTAGGTAACAATGATATATACTCGTGGTTCCTAGCTTCGGGTGGACCAATCCTGAAGGAAAATGAGAACGACAAATTTGCCGACTTTAAAATATCCCTGATATGTCCCAGTACGGACAAGCATGTTAAGAAATATAGCAAGCAAGGGTACCGTTATGTGACAGAGACGCCCGAGATTTATCGTGACAAGGTGCGGCCATTTATGCAGATAAATCGAGAAGAGGGTCGATTGAATTGGGTCTTCAACATCATCGAAGGGAAAAAAGAAATGGAAGACGTTATTTACAGGACGCCCCTGGGTCGGGATGGGGATGAAGGGTTCCTGATGCTACCAAATCTCCACTGGGACCGCAAGACCATCGAAGCTTTGCATCTCCTAGGTATAGTTGAACGACGAGATATCTGGAGCTTGAGAGACCTGAAGAAAAAACACATATCTTGGCTGAGACATATGAAAGCTAAGTTGATCGAAGCCACGGTGAAGACGTATCCGCAGATCGATACGGATCAGCTGAAATTATTTGTTCATTACCACCCAACCTATTACCATTTCCATGTTCACGTCGTACATGTCATGCTGGAGGCAACTGCTACTCAGTCGGTGGGGAAAGCGATCGGGTTGGATGCTATCATCGAACAACTGGAGTCGATGGCGGGAGACGAAGAGGTCGGAATGGATAGCATCTCGCTGGGTTACACGTTGGGTGAGGCATCAGATCTCTGGACTGAGATTTATGAGCCACTTAAGAACTCTGGTAAAGCTTCTCAACCGCAATGACAAGGTCATTAACACCCGGTCCGCTGGTACAGTCGGTCCACTTCCCATCGTCTCGGATACAATATATTTCGTTGTTGAGCCGAACCGTGCAGCTCTTTGTGACACCCGCCTAATTATCAGTCAGCCAATATTACTTCCAATAATACCACGTAGAACATACGCCAGCGCTCCTCTGAACACTTTCTCTCAGCATAGCCATACCAACAGCTCCGTCATCTCTCGCGGCACAGTCATTCAATTTCTCGAAGTCAATAGCGTGTTCTAGCGCGCAGTCTTCAACCAGTTCCCGCTGCGGAATCACTTTATAATCCTTTGTTAAACACATGGTAAAACCGAGATAGATCTTGGGGTCTGGGTATAGATGATACGCGCAGAGTTCGATGATATTGCCCATACACTCGGTGGGGCCGTGTTTACAGTCGACACCGTCATTTTCGGTTGGCGTCCCAATGTAGGATAATGTGAAGTTGACCTTCTCATTTACGCGCATCATGGCTGGTAGCACTAGGTCTCTGAGACAGTCCCTAGCATCGGGACATTTGCTCATTATGTGCGCCTCCAAAGGGACGAGCTCCGAATCTATTGACACAGGAATGCTGGATGTTGTCGTCGATGACTCCGGTAGGGAGGTCTCCGGAACGAACATGATAGCGTATGCGGATACGGCATGGTTATAAAACACTACGTAAAGCGCGTAGAACGATGCGGCGAGGAGGGCGATGGCAAAGATCGGTCGGCGTTGATGTCGACAGCGGTTTCGCATGGGAGGTTTCTCTTCCATTATCGGAAGACCAATCTTGGCAGAAGCCATGTTATCTAGTTGATTCTATTAATTTTCTTCTGAAGACTAGTAAACAACGTGATTCCTAAAATGCTCAACGATGCATCTCGTATTAAAAAAATGAGAAAAGCACTGGAAGCAATAAAACTGAAAAAGTGAAGTTGCTATTATTGGATGGCGAATGGCGAAATCAAGTCACGATGGTTCTAGGAAGGAATGCAAGTTAATCGTGACCACCGTTAGGCACGGGACCGATTGAATTAGGTGATCTAAGGGGGGGGTTTCCCGAAGAGCCTCCTGCCGTGGTCTTCATGTAACGGGGTGGCCCAGCACATACGCATGCATGGGGGCGCAAACAACTGATAACTGGAGCTACCGCTGGGAATTGGACCGAGTCGGCAAAGCCAGGCCACTGTTGGTTCTGCTACACGCAAGAACTGCCCTAAGAGATCTGGAAACGTGGGGCGCAGGTCGCATCCATCGATGTGGCTGATGAAACCCACCTGCCCTAACCTCTGTTAATCTAGCCTCCGGTAGCAGCGCACCATTGCAGCACTTGCAGCAGCGTGCCTACCAAGCCTCTAAGTACCAAGCAGCCAAGGCACATGTAGCAGGTTAAGGTAGCGGCTTAGCAGATTTAGCAGCAGCCGTGAACATTACGAAGTGTACGAAGTACATACCCTAGCTATTACCTACATATACCTAAGGTCCCTTCCACCTTCCAAGGTCCCCTACATGTATGGATGTATGTAGGTTTCCCTAGGTACTAGCGTATGAAGTATGCAGGTTTGTTAGGTAGTTACATGTAGGTACATACATTAGGTATGTTTATCCCGGTTAGGTGCTTCTAGTAGATCTGGGAATTACGAATTCTGACTGGACCATGAGACCTGATGAGACCTAGGAACTCTCACCCTTTTTAATCCACACATCACCATTCGGAATCGAGTCAGGGTGAATAAGGCCGTTCAACGTTACCACTGACTTACCTATTCCATCCAATCTGTCCGATATGTCTTAGGAGCGATTGCCTGATGTTTCGATATTATTGCTTCCATCTAAATTTATCATGCTACACGCATATTTTCGCAGTCCCTTACCTGCATAAAGTCGATACAAGGTCGATACATTCAAATGTCCTACCCACTGTAGTCCATTACAGCCCATTACAGCCCACTAACATACCGCGGTACCCAATGAACATCCCTGCAACTGTAACGTTTCTAGAAATCTACAGCCGCTGATTCGGCAGTTCGTTCTGACTCTTGCCCTCTTGGAATCAAGGTCACTTGAAACTACCTGCGAACATAACGAACATACATATATACAATCACTCGTACCATATAGAGGGTAGTCTCGATTTGAAGCCGATCTTCGCAAATTCCCCTTCAAACATTTTTCTATTAAAGCATACGTCCTTTCCTTCTCGTAGCTCATAAAATATTCAAGGCAATTACAACAAGTTAATCTGTGTTCTGTTTACGATCTACTAAAAATCCACTAATCCATCTTACCTTTTTTACGACTTATCGTAGACATGACCTCGACGTCATCACGAAGTTACTCTACCACCTAAACCATCAACATAATCGCGTTTTTTTTTTATATTCAACCAAATCCAGATATTAAATCAAGGGCATGCCGATCGCAAATATGAAGTCTAACGTTCATGACTTCCTCGGTCCTCTTTCCATTGATGAGGCAAAGGCGCATGCGTTATCACATGAATTCTACCGAACATTTCAGGATCTATCTGCCAATTCGTTAAATCAATTTCTCCCAACACCGATATCTGAGTCAGTATTACGGCCCACCGCAGGTAGAGAAAAGGGACGGTACGTTACCATATAATTTACCCACCAATGCTATAATTAAGCGTTCGGAAAACTTCAACTTTCGAAGTTCCACCTGTCTTTGACCAATAAGCTAATTTTATAACACAGATACTTAGCAATCGATATGTATGTACCTATCTAATTAAAAATAATATATCTAAACCAGATAGCTTTAACTAATAACCAACAGCGGCGGTACTAATTTAAGGGTTGGCTTTATTGAGCTTCTTGGGAATGAAAAGGCCGTTAATGGCGATAGTACCAATGGCGACGTAGATACCTCAAACGGAGAGCCGTTATCAAACATCCGTCGATTACTCGAAAAATCATGGCCAATCTCGGACGTACTCAAGAACGAGAACGCCGATTCGTTGTTCAGATGGATCGGAGCTTGCATTTCAGAAGTCGTGCGAGAAGGCTGCAAAGAGTTTGACCTACCTCGCAATCAAGCACTCCCCATGGGAGTTACGTTCAGTTTTCCAATGGTACAGGAGACCTTAGCCGATGCAACGTTAATGGCAATGGGAAAAGGGTTCGCTATCACCTCTAGACTACACCTTGGAACTCATTTAGTCAATGGGTACGAGAAATCTAAGACTCCAGACTTACCCCCTATCAAAGTTGCAGCTATCTTAAACGACTCAGTTGCGACGTTGGTCTCCTTCATATACCAATCTAAAGAAGATGAAACCCATAAAGCGGCAATGGGGCTTATTTGCGGCACCGGTAGCAATGCGACGATACCCCTTAGGAGGAGTACTCTCCATAAAGAGAAGCAACCCGGCAAAGTCAAAGTCCTAGATGAAGACTCAACCGATGACATGAAAATTGCCGTGAATACCGAATGGAGTATTAACGGAACGGCACCAGCTCTACGAAAATTCGATTTAATCAGTCGGTGGGATACTCAGCTTGACTCCGAAGGCGAGGCGCCGGGGTTTCAACCCCTTGAATACATGACATCTGGTAGATATTTGGGCGAGCTTGGGCGACTAATGCTACTAGATTACCTCGAGAACCACCTAAATATTCCTTCAGACTCTTTGCCACCACGGCTTTTAACCCGGTTTGGCCTTACAACTACGTTTCTTAGTCATTTTCGCCCTCCAGTTGCGGCAATACTATTGGAGAAACTGGAGTCAGAGTTCCCGGAGTCGACTGCGAAGGCGCCTTTTCGGTGGACAGAAGAAATCGCGGACGTTTTACATAGGATAGCTAAGGCTATTGAAGTTAGGGCTGCTGCTATTATCGCAGCAGCTATCATTGGATTGCTTGCTTGCGCCGGAGATATTCCTATCCGAGAGTCACTCCAAGATGGGACCGGCAACCATACTGTCAAGGCAGAGCGACAGCCCAAGCTAGAGTTAATTGTTGGATACACTGGTGGGTGCATCGTCCATTTTCAGGATTACTTGGCGGACTGCCAAACGTTCCTCGACTCGATAATTGAAGCTGAATTTGGCGACGATGCTCCTGTAAGGGTTGTCATGAGCCCTTGTCACGACGGTGGAATTACCGGGGCAGGTGTATTATGTGGTGCCTCTCAGGCGAAGTCAAAGGACGTCGATGCCTAGGATTATACCCTAACATGATAATATAGACTATGGATATTCCGGAGTTTGGAGAGGCATACGTTCGCACTACCATGGGAAGGAATATCATTACGACCGCTGCACATAATAATAGCAGCATCGGTACGCTCTTACGATAGACAATATTACGCGCTAGATATGGATATCACTCATATTTTTTTTTTACACTTTGATAAGCTCCATCTCAGAGCACGCAATCCGCCTTAGTGTCGTGAATGTTACCGAAACGGGTATATCTAACGAAAAGGCAATTTAACTTGTAATATGTGCACCAAACTTATTTTTTTTTTTTCGCGACGTAAGAAAAAAAAAACGTAACTAGAGTTAAGGCGGGTTGAATGTTAAAGTCGAACATAACGTATGGCGGTTTCCGAACTCTTGAGGAGATATCAAGACGCGAAGCATAGTCGTACGTTATGCAGCATTTACATATCTCGAGACTAGCTGACTATATGTCGGGTTACGTAGTATCTAACTTAGGCAAGTCCCGTACGGCTGAGGCTCAGACTACTACACCTTGCACCTTGGGGTCTGGCCGAATCATGGTCACGCGGGTAGTCAAGTTTGGGGACATGCTTGAGACCGAGGATCGGGCCCTCGACGGTTCCCCGCATATTTCGGAAACGATCGACTGCTTCTTGGGAAACCCACCGTACACGAGTCCACCTTGTTGTGCATTGTGCACATAGTAGAAACGCGTATGAGCTACGGTTGGTAGTTATAACGGGCTCCTATCCCGCTATACAGTGTTCATAACATACATATATTCAATCTCCATCTACATATGTAGTTCCCACCTGTAATGGGCTTTTTTCTTCTTTTCTTTTCCTTCACCGACTCGCTTGTTCCCTCTCTGTCTTAGAAACTATCAACTTATAGTTATATATAAGTGATGATTCTCTCTCTCTTTGATTTGTGAGAGTATATGAATATTAATTGTTTTGAGAGTGCTCTCTTTTCTTTTTTTTAGTATCGAAGGCAACTAATAACTAAGATCACTTATATCTGAGCACGGTCTTACTATATTGTAACGGCGTCGGGAATTGCCAGATCCCAGTTGCTCCCGGTGGGTCAAGGCGGTCAAACTTTACTCAATTTCGAAGAAACAGTCCGTGGCACCTGGAATTACTCACCTGGAATTACTCCCGAGCTTCTCGCCGTTCATGATGAGCAACAATGGCGAGGCTCGACCGCACGGAAACGGCTCCGAGCCTGTCACTGAGCGAACCGCTCTGTTGGGAAACGTAGGGGATAGAGAGCGAAGTCCCATTGCGATCCCTCGCGGGAACAATAGGAAAAGCACCACTAACGACGGCGACGATGATGAGGGCAGCGAAAGCGACCTTGACCCGAATGAGTCGGATCTGCTGGTGGCGCGTAGCTTTACCTCGGGAGCGTCGGGCCTCGCGCCCGAATCCTTCGAGTCAGCCATGCTTAGGGGTAGGGGCCGCCGCCGATCTAGGAGCACGGTGCGCCGCCGCCGCCGCACCTCTATCACAGGCAGCTACACGTCGCTGTCGCCGCGGCCCTTGCTCGGCGGCCACAACCACAACCAGCAGCTGGCCGACGACTCACTGTCGAATGTCATCAGTGACGACGAGTCCGACCTCGAGGCCGCTGATATCGAGCGTGCTAAGCCCGGGGCACCGGCGTACCTGATAGACACGGACCCAAAGCGTTTCAGTATCGTGTTTCTGAGCATCATGCTAACGCACTTCATCGCGTGTTTTGACGGGACAATTGGTACGTATACGGGAATTCTACGTTATTATTGCCGAAATTATTTATTTGTAGACGCTAACATCTAGCAGTAAGTGGAACAACTCTATTATTTCGACTCTCTCAAGAGACGAAACAGAATCGAAGTGAATGAACACGGTAAGGTCAGATTGGCTAATACAGAGTGCTTTAATATACTAGATGGCGTCCTCGCACCCGGTCATCACGAGCTACTTCCGCAGCTCGAATAGCGCTAGTTGGTTGTCGACTGCATTCCTTCTGACGAGCACGGCTTTCCAGCCCGTCATTGGCCGGCTGTCTGATACGATCGGTAGAAAACCGCCTTACCTGGCCGCGGTCGTCATCTTTGCGGTCGCAACGCTGTGGTGCGCTCTTGCGCAGAGCATGACGAGCTTTATCCTCGCGCGGGCTGCGTGTGGCCTCGGCGCCGGAGGCGTGCTGGGGATGGGGAATATTATTATTGGTGATTTGGTGCCTATCGAGTACGTGCCCCTTCATATTTCTATAAGTCTCGAATAGTTAGATAGATGCAAAGATTACTAACTAGAACGAAAGACGTCGAGGCGCGTATCAGAGTTACGTCAATGTTGTTTACGGGCTGGCCTCAGCGCTGGGAGCCGCCTTGGGAGGACTCATGGCAGATAGGCTCGGTTGGCGTTGGGAGTTCGGCATCCAGGTCTTTCCTATTATCCTCTGCTTCTTCGTGGCGTCTTACGGCATCCCTGGCGACCTCGGTCTACTAGATAGGCACCAGACTTTCAAAGACGGCATGAAGACGTTCGATTTCAAGGGGTCTGCCTTGCTAACTACGTCTACTACGTTTTTGATCTTGGGAATTGTATGTCATGATCTGCGATCATTTATTTTCCTTCTGGACATATCTGCTAACTGTCGTTGCGTAGAATCTAGGAGGCAATGTACTACCTTGTAAGTAGCAACGCTGTCCCCCTCAAGGGAAAAGGGGATATTATCATGTGAGATCAAACTAACCGTAGAAAAAGGGTCGCATCCATTTATCATTGCTTCGATAATCATCTTCTGTGTATGCTTTCCGTCATGTTTATACGTAGAGTCGAAACACGAACGGCCTATTATGCCCCTAATCCTTCTACAACGCTCCCCGAGGGCCAACGTCATCTTCTCCAACTTCATCGCCTCCTTCCTGCTTAACGCTATCTTATTTAACACGTAAGTCCCACCCCTTCCCATCCCTCGAACTCTCCATATCCCTAGTGCTTTTAATCCGGTATACGCCTGAAACGTACACCATAAGGAATTCGTGGTATCTATCCAGAACACAATGCACGGGGATATACCCAAAGCAAATAGAAGAATATAAAGGAGGGAAGAAATAGAAAGTAAAAAAAGTGTAAAACATCTAACAAGAAAACCCCCCTCGCAGCCCGCTCTTCTTCCAAGCCGTCCTCCTCACCAGCGCCACCACCTCAGGCCTATACCTCGTCGTCCCCGTCGCCACGGCCAGCGCAACCGGCACGCTAACCGGGTTCCTGATCTCGTACACGCGGCGGCTCAAGTGGCCCCTAACCCTCGGCACATCGCTGTACCTCATCGGCACCGCGCTGCTCGCCAACATGCGGCGCGGCTGGCCCAACTGGGCGTACCTGCTGTGTCTGATGCCCAGCTCCGCAGCGCAAGGGTTCCAGTTCCCCGGGACGTTCCTGGCCGTCCTCGCGGCGTCCGAGCACCGCGAGCAAGCCGTCGTCACGTCTACGCTCGTCCTCTGGCGCGCCCTGGGCAGCGTTCTCGGCGTCGCGTTTTCCTCCCTCGTGCTCCAGAACGCGCTGCTGCGGTATCTCGATGCGTTCGTGGTCCCGCCCGAGGGCGAGGGTAGGGATTGGAAGGACGCGTTGATGGAGAAGGTGCGCGGGAGCGTCGAGGCCGTTGCCGCGATGCCCCGGGCCCCGTGCGCGACCAGGTCGTCGCGAGCTACGAGGCGTCTATCCGGTTGACTTTCCTGTTCCTTGTTGGGTTCGCTGCCGTTAGCGCTTTGTTGATTTTGCCTGTCAAGCTACCGAGGCTGGGCGGGAGGAGGTAAGGACATTGATAATCTAGGAGAGACTACCTGGGTACCTACCCAGGCAAGTAAGTATAAGTGAACGATATCGTCGGACTTCTACTACGTCGACGAATACAACAATTGGGAAAAAGAAATAAAGAGTAGGAAAGTGATAAATAGCATGGCATGGCATGGCATGGCATGGCATGGCACAGTCTCATGTATGAACGCACTAATTCATTTGCACAGCGTTTCTAATCTCCGTCATTAGCATATGTTATTTTTATCTGAGTTAGAATAGTCAGTTTAGGTATCCTATGCTAAATAAAAGCCGTGCCATCTAACGGGACCCTTTTCCCTAGACGCTTCTGCTATCCCGCAGTCAGTAGTAATATCAATACGCAGCTAGGCGTTAATAATGTACAATCTATGCGTCCGAAGCCGCTCTGTTCCCCATGGTGAAATTAATGATAACCATTGACGCCATCCGTCAAGGCATCGAGCTCCTCCTTGGTCTGGCGATACGCTTCTTGCGCTTCGCGCTCCCTGCGGCTGACATAGCCGACTTCCTCTCTTAAAGCCTCCAGCCGACTCCTGGCAGCAATCTCCTCCGACACAGCCAGAGTTCTGAATGCGCTAAGAGCAAAGTTCGCCTTCTCAAAGGCGTCATATGCCTCGCCCATCTTTGCGCGGAGCGTCTTAGCTCGCTGCTGATAACCTCCTAGATGGAGTGTTAACTTTTTCTCAAGCTTTGCGCACTTCTCTACCGTTTCCATCGTAGAATCTTGTACCGCCTGTATAAAAATTGTTAGTAAATGTCACTAAAGAGGGGCTAATTTGGAATCACGTTGGACTACTCACATCGAAAGCTGCCTTCATTGCCGCCACTTGTTCTTCATCGTCATCATCTTCGTAACAACCCAGTCCAAGAAGAAGAGCGTTGCTACCCTCTCGCTCCCAAGTAGCCTGTATTTCCTCAGGTTTAGGCTTATTGTTGACCTCCATAAGGATCTTTAATCGTGCCTCAGCCAGAGAAGCGTCATCGATCTGCTGTATTCGAGTAGGGCCAGTGCTGGATTTAGAACTCCGTACTGGGAATTTCACGGCATCGTTTGCGATAAGCAAGGCAGCCTCCTTGGCGATTTGTGCCTCGATAGGGTCAGAGACCGAGGATGCTTGTTGGATCAGGGCTTCGAAATTGACAGATTCTGGCCGTGGCAACTCTCTTTGCATTACCTGGGTCCGCCTCTTCCTCTCTAGTTGCTCCTGAGCCTCCCTGATAGCTCGCTCTCGTTGATCCCGCGCTGCAGCATCTTCTTCGGTTTCATCCACTACCATAACTTCTCGTTGGTCCTCAGGAATCTCCAACTCCCATTCCGTTTCTTTTGGCTTTGGCAAGGAAGCTAGGCTTTGCTTGAGCTGATGCTTCATTGATAGCTCTCGGAGTCGCACATCGTTAGTCGATCCTCCTACCATGGCCATATCCCCATCACCAGCGTTTAGCGCGAAGCTGTCTCTGGGAGTCCGTAATGGTGTTTGGCCCGGTCTTCGAGGTGTAGCACCGACATCATTTATGCCAGTGCGTAAAGGCGTAGCTAATGGGTTAGGAGTCGACATTACTTGCTTTCGAGGGGTAGCACTTTCGAACCCTGTCGAGCCAGCCCCCTCTTGAAGGTCAATATTCTCTCCTCCTAATAATGCCGACTGATTCTCTGTAAGAGCCCGAATATTTCGTATTTCATTGGCAACCCGGTCTTCCTGTGGGGGAGCCATAGGCGTTCGAATTGGTGTTTGTGAGTTTAGGGTAGAGTAGGTATTTACCAATCCCCTAGTCGCGTCATTCTCGCTAGCCTGAGCAAGCAGGTTTGCTCGCTCGCCCATCATGCCCATCTTAACTATATCCTCAAGCTCGCCATCACTGACTTGGGGAGATGGGAGCACAAGCGCCCGCCTCTTGCTGCTTTGTTCAGCCTCTCGAATCTTCTGCATTTGCCCGGCTTTCAGGGCAGCCTGCATGGAGGCTGAAGGAGCATCCTTATCATTCTTCCGCCTCTTTCTGTCAGCCTCATCATCCTGTTCACCTTTCCGCTTATTCGCAAGCTGCTGCTTCCGAGGGTCGAATGCAGCTCGTTGCTTCTCGTTTATTGTTTGCTCTTCTGCGGTATCGTAAAAGCCTTGAGCGGGCGCCTTCTCAAATGGGATATCCGCATTGTAGTCCATCTGCCCCTTCTTGCGCGTCACCACCTTAATGTTGATACCTGCAGTCTTGAGTTCTCTGCGTTTCTGTAGAGCAGCAAGTCGACGCGATTCCTCTTGTTGGCGCTCTCGGGCTTTTCGCTTCGCCTTTTTCCCCTGTGTGTTCGCCAAGCGAGCACGCGCCTCGCTCAACATCTCCTTCTCGTCTTCATCAAGATCGATAGTGTCGGGTTTCGCGGGTTTGCTCTCGGGATCTGGATCAACCTCGCCTGGCCTCAGTCTTCGTACGTCGTCAGCTGTAGGAGCTTGAGTCTCGCCTCCTTCAGGACCCGTTAGGCCGAGGCTAGAAGCCTCTCGTTGTTCGGCTTCATCGAGGAGTTTCTGATAACGTTCCAAGCACTGGTTCGCGGTGCGGCCAACGATAGGAGCGATGGTCCGCCATTGAGTTGGCATCAACTTGGCCAAATGAAGCAACCTTTCATCCTCTTCCTTGCTCCATTCTATCTTTTTAATGCTGGGGTCGAGCCACTCGTTCCATCTAGCTTTGCATTGTTTAGGTGTTTTTCGCGGTAACAATGACGAAACACGCGCCCATTGATTTAAACCATATTTGGAAACGGAAACTTTGAGGATTTCATCCTCAATATTAGTCCACACTCCTCCCTTTACCACCGGCATCCTGATTACATTCGCGTTATATATCGCGACTCTTGGTTGGCGGTTGTGAAAGGTCGCAGCTGTAGATGCTAGGTAGTGGATGATTTGAAGTGGCCAGCCTTGTTAGAAATTCCTTGTTAGAAATTCCTTGTTGCAAAGGCGACGGATGATAAAAGTCTTGGCGCGAAACCAAGAGCTACGTATCGATAAAAGCTGCAGGTAAGAGGAACCTCGGCAAAATATCGGGAATACTATTACGCGTCTCCACTCCCGCAGCACCGATAATGCTATATACTATATATATGAATAATTGCACACCCGATTCTCATTATCGCATTCTGTAACTTCAGCCCCTTTTATTATCGAGAACAGGAAACTTCATTCGGTCAACTTTCTACTTCTTTTTTTCCTTTCAAGTCTTCTATTCGTTCTAAGATATCAGAATTACCAAGGAGGAATATTTTTAGTTGTTAAGAAAATCTCCCAGCATTTATACTAAAGTTGGGCTCATAAGCACATGGAATTAAGCCATCATAATGAGAGACAAAGCAATGTGGACTAGACAGGTGTGCCAAAATGATGGAACTCAAGGTAGAACGTTAGATGAGACATCTGTAATAAAGGATGCTTTCAGTGTGTATATCAAGGGTTCCTATAGTTTATAGTAGGATATTCCATGGAACAATGAAATTGTTTTCATGCCTTCTGAGTCCACCTCGTAATACAATTTGAGTATCTATAACAAGAGCTACAGCGACAGAGTGACGATCAATCCCATTACCATAATTCATATATACATGGCAGATATCTGCCATCAATCTTTACTCGCGTAAATGGCAATATCATTTCTCCAAAGAGAATTGTTATAGGCTAAGAAATAGGGGTTGCTTGCCGTGAGTAATTTGGATACGGATGTGTAAGATACATACCTAGGTGTGTCTGTCACGTATATTCCCCGTTGGAACTCTAAAATAATTTGACCACCCATTCATAACAATGAAAGTGAAAAGCTTTCTTAGACCTGAATGTCTCTCTCAAGGCCTTAAGATACTACAAGCTATTAAGAAAATCTCGTCTAGGGGTTTTATCCGTTGTGCCATTGTCATCTCCTATCATCCTCAAGCGAATTGGAGTGATAGGCAAATAAGTTACTTATGGGTCTAATTCTGGGTTCTCCAACGTATGTACGAAGCAGCGAAAGGGGAAGGTGAGTAGCTCTTCGCTCCCTGTAGTTCCCGTTATCCACAAGAGCATGTCATGTATGATCAATACCAAGACCGTATGTCGCCAAGAATAGCGCGGCGCAGGTCTTGACTATACGTGGATATGAGATACAGCCGATAGAGTGACTAACAGGCTGCCTTCTTTACATGTATACCTTACTGATGTTCACCTCTCCCTGGAAGAAATGCCTGCGTCTGCGTTTCGTTTTCTCCCTTTTAACACTCCTTCCTTGTCCTATGCCGGATAGCCGCCCGGTTTACTTTGTTTTCGTTGAATACACGCGCGGCATGTACTATCTAGTCCTTGGTTGTCGGTTCCTTATAGAGTAGTCGGTATTCCATAAGGTATTAGCGATGTCCTTAGGGACAGGGGCCATGATACCCTGGTATGATATCCCAATATGATCCACAGAAGGGATCCCCCAAAACCAAGGGTGGCTGGTCAAGGCTTGAAGAGGCCGAGAACCGGCTTTCTTGTTAGTCCTTGTACGTCATATGCAGTATTACCTCAACTCTCGCTCTCGCTAGAGTGAGCGCGGGTGTCATTTTCTTGACCATACAGAATATGATGAAGTTATCCCGACCAGAAAAAGAACCAATGAAGAGCGAGTCCCTCTTTATTACCTAGTGTCATGCATTAGTCCCTTTCGTTTTGATTGTTTATGTTCACTAAAAAGTCCGATGCTATACCCTATTGTTACAGTGTTCTTAGGCGCCTTTTATATATTGGACTCCAGACGAGATATGTATGATAAATATAGAGAACACTGAATATATATGCTACTGTGAGGTTCTTAGGGCTAGCAAGTATAGCAGCCTAATGGGCAGTTACGGAAGATGTCAACTAGCACAGCCTACGTCAACGGAGATACGAGGAGGTCCGGAAGAGCTACAGGGATGAGAAACGTATCATCAACACAACAGGAAGGACGAATATGCAATGCTTGTTTCTAAACATACCAACATAAATTTGGAACGGAATAACTCCGATCAAGGGTCTCCCACGTTCGAACCCAAAGTAACCATTAGAGGGGACGGTTGGGGAAACCACCCCCGAAGGACGATCATCTTCAATCTCTAATGTACCGCTACTGACTCTCTCGGAAAATTCAAGCAATAAAGTGAGACCCCTGTTTACCTAAGCATGCCAACGTGAACAACATCCTAGATAATTATAAGTAAAAGCCTATATGATCTATTAATAGCCACTAAGGTAGGTGTTTACGTGCTTATTGATAACATAACGGTGTGTTGGTTAGTTGCTACATTTCTTAGCACTAGGATAAGAAGAAACATAAGTTGTATAGGTAACTAACGAGACATTCCTACGACGATATTTCCTATGGAGCTATGTCTCATTAATTCGTATTCTAGCTCTGATGAAATCATGCATACCTTAGACTCTTTAGGAATACTCACTGAGATCCCGTGTTTCGCTTCAGGGTTTTTTTGCGTTGGGGCATAAAAAATAGCCTTATCGAGCTTTTAAGCGACATAAAAGGAAGGGTGGTGGACCTAGTAGCCTACCAGTCTACGAGAATATTATTCCATGCTATCCCATAGGGATCCTGGCAAAGAACTCTTACGGCCTCTCCACACTCTCCCGAGCCGGGGCCTACTTCTATTTGGTGGGACAAGAAGGTCATTCTTTGGTCATATAGACTAGTGGATCGGATAAGGTAAATCTCTGTTTTCCGATTTGTTAGAGCCTTGCGTCGCTACTGACATCCTAGATTGGATCCCTATGTACGGGAGATGTACCGACAAGGGGAATATGGACCCTCCGTTTCCCGGAGGGTCCTAATGTGCAGCTCAGACATTTGACATGTTTGCTGAAGAATGTTGGACATAACCATGCCCGGCAAATACACTATCTAGGCCATTGCTAATCATACCTAGGTACCTATAGACTTAAATGTCAAAGCGTATGTTTGAATTTGTATGATGTACCTTTGGATATGTAGATTAGGTAGACACTCGACCATTCTTGTTCTTCTGTGGTTCGCTTCCCCTGTGCCATTTCCTTGGGAATCGAGCACAGGGCAATTCCTATTCCAGGGGTAGATACCTCGCCCGTGTCAGGCCAACAAACCAGTTCCCTAAGCGCTTAGGGTCGACTGCCCTATCAGAAACTTCAGGGAGGTTGGACCTATCTCCGTGACTATACATATAGGAGCAAGTCCCACAGAGATGTATACTATGACTTATTGAAAAAGTTTCGTCCCATATCCTCGGAGCTACATCTTCCTCGTGTTTATTCCGAAGCTACCTAAATGGTTCCTAACCTATGCGCTACTACCAGCCTCAACGTTAAATTAAGCATACCCTAATCCATGCCTGTGGGTGATCCCATCTAACTCCACAACGGGACTAGGGGGCCCTCCCGCGCCATCGGTAGTAATAACACAGCCGGATTATTTGACCACCGTTCTAGGATGGTAATACATAGCTAAAATCCAGGATGGCGTCAGGATGATACACCAATATTTATATAGACATCTATCTATCGCGAATAAAGTAGTTAGACATATCAAGACAGGCTGCTTAAACTCGAGCTCTTCTTATATAATATGCGGCAACAGAAATTGATCTCTATGCTAATAGCTGTCTAGGTGCTTACGTAGGTAGATGACATGCTGCCTGGTAAGGGAGCAAGGTTCGTATTGGGTGTGTGGTGCGATGGAGTCAACAGATAGCCCCAGTCTCAATGCCCTTCTAGTATATCATTACGTCAGAGAATGATCGAACTACTTTATGTAATGGCTTTGGAGTTTACATAGGCCTTGGTGCTAGAAAGTCTATTTCGGATTTCCGGCTAGTGATTTAATCGCTACTTACGTATCCCTGAGTTGCATCCTACGACCTTGAAGCTACATGAAGCACAATAACTTATATTCAAATACATCTATTCTAGAACATAGATGAAAGAATTATAACAGTACGCTTGCTGGTTTAATCAAATCCTAGCCGGGCAGATATATTTCATAACTGCAAATTACTCATACCGAGGTTAGGATGCCCCTCCAGCAAATTTCATGTGCTTTGCTCTGGACCAAAGGTAAACAGTATGGATCCAGAACACTGCCCCCTAATACTCGTCGAAATCATTAGTGGGTCGATGATTGAGGGTTTCAAGAAATCATCTAGTCACCTCTTAGGCAATTTAGATAAGCAATTCATTGTAGGAAGTCTTGCCTAGGCCCAAATACCTGTGGAGCATGTTTAGGATTTCACGATTACCTTATGATACACCTTTCTAGGGAAATAATCACATGTGCCTACCAGAGATTTGTGGCATGTCTACCCTAGTGTAGTGGTTCAAAGTGATACCCCCTGTGGCCTTGGGTACGAGTTAGCCATTTAGTAAATCGCATCAAAACAGGACACCCCAACAGGTTATCTTCACAGTGAACCGCAAATATATACCAGAACATTGGGAATGGATTTAAGTAGTTAGTACTTTAATCCGCATTATACTTCCAACGGTGACATATATGCTATACCAGATCTACGATAATCCCTAAGACGTCATGATCTTATTGAATATCAAGGATAACCCAACAGAAGAGCCAACACCATTTTCAGGGGGGCGGCCTGTACATTACGTGTCACTTTAGTGGGATTGATCTACTACGTATGCCACCGTCTAGTTAGATGTACGGTCCACTCCCTGCAATAGTACCGCTGTCTCCGTCCTTAAATAACCTTCATACGTCCGAGAGACAAGCCAAGATGTAGCAACGACCTCATCCTGGCGATAGTCTTTTCCGTAAGTAGTGTACACAGACACCACTAGTCTACTTTCAAGGTGTTGAAGATTCTTACCTTGCCCTATATGTAACAATCTGTAGCGGGATTGCCTTCCCGAGTACCCTGCCCGCATACATGCAGTCAAATCACATACAAGCTAGGTTATAAAGATATCCGCCTTCGATGCTCACATTGTTGCCGAATGTTGTCGATCCAGAACCAGTAGTTCGAATCCAGGAAACCTGCCAATTTAGGTATCCTTCGTAATTTTCATGCCTGTCTAGACCATGAGAAGAGCGAAATCGGGAATAGCCATGTTACTAGGTACTTCATACATATATAAGGCCGACGCCTCTAGTCAGTTGAAGTATCTCTTAGGTAGACCGGTTATTCATTCACTATTCTTAACGAAAGACAATATGCGACCTATAACCTGCTCGTTCGACCCCGTTGGGATACCATTCACCTCGGACACCAAATACGAAAGCTTTGAGTTCTTACATGACGGTACTTCAAACAATGTTCCTGGTCTCGAAAACTGCGATGTGTTTGATCCTCGTCTTGAAGGAGTCCCATGGCCAACATTAATACCTGCCGTGGCACAATGTAGGTATTGGAGAGAAGCGGAGGAAGTGGCTGAAGTCTTGATGAATCAAATCATCTCTGCTACACCAAAGGAGCAGGGCTCCTTACCGACAGAGTTCACAGATTCAAGTCTGAAAGGGGCTAAGCAACGAGAACTATTGGATACCTGTGTCGCGGCCGCAATAAACATGTTTCCTGCGGCGAATGCGACTCGGGCCAGGCTAATGACTAAAGCAACCTTGCTTACTTTCATGCACGACGGTGAGATATACTCCTATTTCTATCCTTTCAAAGACAACTCCCTCTCAAATTACCCGGTGTAGGATATATTCTTAGAAGAGGGCACTGGCCATCAAATCACATCTAATAAACCCTACTTTATCTGGCATATAGACCATACGATACCTCAATTAAATCTCCCCCGACATATTGCTATATGATGGTTGTTAACCGAAGTGTGATACTAATAAGGTTTACAGATGTTATTGAATCTACAGAGGTACGGGTTACTGTTCTACTGCTTCACTCCTAGCAAATACTAACGCCCAACGGTAGCAATCTACAATCATTGATACCGCTCTTGCTGACGTGACTAGTCACGAAGAAGAGGGTGCAAATATATCCTGGAAAAACAACATATTCAAAGAGTTCACACTGGACTGTATTGAAGAAGATCCTGTTGTGGGACCATTATTGGTAAAAGGCATGTTGAACTGGGTTCAGCATACACGCAATAACCTACCTGGGTCCATGACATTTAAGTCATTAAACGACTATATTGACTATCGCATTGAGGATTTGGGCGTTGAGTAAGTTTCTTCCTTGAAAAGGCGATATAATAACACAACTAAACAATTGATAGCTTTTGTAATGCAGCTTTAATGTTTACATGCGAGATCTTCGTTTCCCCGTCTGAGATGGAACCCCTTACAACATTGCACCGACTATACATGACACACTTCTCATTAACGAACGATTTATACTCATACGACAAGGAGTTACACGCTATGAAAAAGTATGGCGCTGCACTTATAAACGGTGTCAGAGTCTTAGAAATCCTCCTCAATGCTTCACCCCGAGCAGCGAAGGTTCTTCTCCGAGCGTATCTATGGGATCTCGAGTTTCAAATCAACGAAGAGCTCGCACGGCTCTCGGATTGCGGTCTTTCTCATAACCAGTGGCGATTTGCACGTGGAATGGTAGAAGTGCTTGCGGGAAATTTGTTTTATTCGGCAACTTGTTTGCGGTATGCGAAACCGTCATTGAAAGGAGTATAAGGTAAACTGGAATTGGGTAGGGAAACGAAAAGACAGCAACCGAACCATTATATACTAGAAACGCAAATATTCTTATAGGAATTCAAAGGTTTCTGACCAATTTTCTCATTCGCCTGAATATTGGGGGATTCTTATTTAAACGCGCGAGTGGAACTGAGAATATTGAGCGAACGACACTTGCCTCATCCACATTCTAGAAAGTCCTTGAAATCCATCCTCTTATGAAGTATCATTCGCAAGTCAATAATGAGTCTTCTTTCAACTCCCATGAACACCAATAGCCAAGTTGGTGCAGCTCTAGAGTATTTATAGGCCCCGCCATCTCCTAAACCCAACCTGGAACGGAACATCAAAAGACTTCCCCTTTAGGCAAATTACACACTGCCTAATAAGCTCCAAAGTATTTATCACTCCGCGCCGATTCTATTATCAGCTGCTATCGTTCGTGTTCCCGTTTTGCGATTTTATACTTGGGAGACACTTCGAATTAATCGTCGCCCTAACTGGTATACAAGTTCTCAGGAGCGTTTTCACCATGGCCCCCACTAAGGAAGGCGATAATGAGGAAGAGCGAGCATTCCTTTCACCAGGGCCGCCACAGGAGGATGCTGTGTGGTCACGGGAAGGGCGAAACCCTCGCAAGGCAACGCGATACCTGCGGCTTATACTAGAAATTATGATGGCAGTCGCCATAGTTCTACTGCTAGGCAATTTGGTTTATCAGCGTATTGATGGCAAACAAACGCCAGTACCAAACTGTATGTTCTCGTTGATGGAATATTGTAATGGTGATGGGTTCCTAATCACTCGTATCTAAAGTTCCCCGAAAGATATACACGTTCCTCCCGGATTCTAAGTATGTACGCGATGACATGCTCTTCGACGAACACGATACCCTCCACACTCTTCACAACTGGATACCCCTCAGTGCAGGTTCGTACAAGAACAGACCAACTATCTATCGAAGATGTAACACGTATGATAACACTAATGTCCATAGACGCAAGGGGCTATGTCCAAATCCCCGACTATGAAGTCTACGATATCCTCGGAAAGCCCCACACGGTAGCCATCAACCGGACATCTGACGGGCCCGCATACATGATGTCGGTTTTCCACCAACTTCATTGCTTGTCATATATCGTAGAGCACTATCAACAAGGATACGCCGGAGTCAAGTTAACGGAGGAGGTAGCCCATCACTCGTCACACTGCTTCGACTACCTGCGCCAATCGATTATGTGTTCCGCAGATACTAACTTAGAGGGCGAATCGGAGTATGGTCCAGGCTGGGGCTCGAAACATGAATGCGTTGATTATGACGCGGTATTAGCTTGGGCAAATAAGCACTCGGCGATGAGATGGAGGAATGGTCTTCTACCGGAAGATTCTGTACTCTAGGTAGTTAACTACCATTTGTTACTTTTGACTTGATCAAATTGTGAATGCAATCATTAAGTAGTCTCCAGTGACGAGCTGCATGTGCTAAGAAGATTCACCAGTAGGGCTACATCATACTAGCATTTACTTTGGCAGGAGTAGAGCAATATATATTGTAGAAATACAGAAGTGTAACTTAAAAGGTGCCTACCTAATAATTCAAAGGCCGCAAGGTCTGGTTGCTAGGCAGCATCTTGTGCCCCGCTGTCGCCTTAAATAACCCCTTAGGCAACCAAACTTTCACCCCTCTTCAGAGCTTCGAGACCAACATGGCCGTGGTGTAGTGGTAATGAAGTAGGGAGAGAAATAATTCCTCAAGGAATTTTTCGTAAGACTTAGGTTCGAACCTCTTCGAGGGGCACGTAGGTAGGCCAACTGTTCGGGTCAATCGACGGAGACGAATTCAAGTCCTAGCTTTTTTGTCACATTTTTGTTTTTTTCGCTTTACCTAATTTTTATTTCCTTTTACCTTCCCCATCGCTTTTTAAATGGTACTGATGAAGGTGGCAGGAATAAAATGGCCCATGACCATCCATTTTGCTCATAAGCCACCGTCTCTTCAGTCGACAGGCATCCCTAAAGCGTAGGGTTACATAAAAAGAAGGAAACTCGCCTGGTGTATGGATCCGTATTACTTCTATCTATTATTAGAGGACACTAATTCATACGTCTATTTCCCTAAGTGCATGATTTCTCTAGTAATTGAACCCACGTCGCTGTCTTAATATGTTGACGAGGTGATGAGGCTCTAGATGAGTAAAGCATATATATATATATATATATATATATGTATGACCTGATAGCTTTGTCATATGCCATATATGAATCTAAGCGAAGTAACAGAATGCAGCGCCAAGAGAAATATACCCCTAAGCATCATTTAAATAAAAAGATATAGAATAATTAACGCCGATTGGACATTGGTTTAAACGTGTTGATCGCAATAGAACGACTTATCTTACCAAACCACCAAACCACCAAACCACCAAACCAGCGTACTCAGTGATTCTTCATAATCACGTTCTCAATTAACACCTAGCCGATAATACATAACTTCATACTTGTAGTGATAATGGATGCCGATCCTGATACTATCGTCAGTTCCGAGAGCTATGAGAGGTTCGGGCTCAACTACCGTCGCCGTGACGCCAATCGAAGAGTCCAATCTTACATAACTAACGGTCATATGGATAAAGGTACCTGCGGCCTGTATTTCCGTAGTAGGTTTTATGTAAGCTCTAACATATTTTAGATTCCGTATATCAGAGATATCTAAGGTTCCTTACGTATCATGGAGGCCCGGAGGATGAACAAGAGAATGTAGAACAAGCATTCTTCCAACTCTGTGACCCGGAGACAGGATGCAGGTAACCCCTACAATCGAAGGTCCCGCACTTCTTAGGACTGACAGTCGGACCTCATACAGATCTTTCAGAGAGCAAGTTCAAACACTTGTTCGAGAAAGTACACCCTACTGCATCCCCAGGCGTTCCAGCCTTGTTGTTTGATATCTTTGTGTGGAATGCATTCTTTCCCTTCCCACCAACACATACTGCCTCGGGAGAGCTTTGTATAGATGAATGCGCTTTTATGCGTGCTGTATGTCAATTGGTATGGCCCTTCGCGCCGCCGTATCAGTGGGTAGGTGCTCGCAGTGTTAACAGTGGGAATTGGGGGCCATATTTCGGTTGGCTTGTTTCGATCCGTGGTAAGGATGCCAGCGATTTCATTAGGTGGCTATTCCGGAGCCTTGCTGTTCCAAACGATACGAAGTCTGGCATTGAGACGATGATTCTGGTCCCTCGCTTCTTCATGACCCAACCGCGGCAGGGTGAGCTGGCCTCTGGTGATGATTCTGAAGATGAGCAACAGATCGTGATCGTGGAGAAAGAGAGTGAGCGGACGGTAGATATTCAAGACATCCTTTCGGAGCATCCCCCAGATCATTCGCAGATGATAGCAGACCCGCTACGGGAAGGCTACGGGCTTGTCTTACCACTTCTCCCGCACCCTCCACACGATCTGACTGATCTTCACGTCCCAGCCGCAAAAGTCCGAAACCTCCTTCCCTTGTTTTATGAGGAGGATGACACGGACGAGGGAAATAAATTAGTCACAGAAGAAGACGATGAGGAGGAGGACGACGATGAAGACGTTGTAGCCAAATTAATAGCCGCCACTGAGCGATTAGGTGAAGAAGAAATCAGCTGGGATTTGTTTGAAACCATGTTCTTTGAGCATGCGGTAGGCTATCCTGTATTGTTGTTACTTCACAATTACCTATTTTGCTAACTATTTTTGATAGGAACTTGTTGGAGAGACTCAAAAACGGCTTTTCTCGGTCCTAACACGGCCATTAGACGAATTTATATGATGAGGTTGGTTAATAGATAAGAGAGCATTTTGGCTGGTTACATGGGAATTTATGTTAGTTCCATAAAACCAACATTTTCATACCGATATAACGTTCAAACGGGGTATCCCACAAACCGCGTGAGTTTTACCCCTCCAACAATTCGCGGATCCAGCAAGGTGCGATGTAATACGATGCGCGTTAGGTACCTACTTAACTTAGGGTGGAGGTACGAAGGTCCGGGCCAAAAGTTTCGCACATGTCTAAATTCTTGGCATCCCATTCCAACATCTACCGGTATTTTTGGCACTGTATTAGTCCTATACTAAATAGGGAGCTGATAGTGGCTTGTACACTAAAATTAGGTGGCTCATCACTATATTTCCAGGGAGGCTATCCACTATAACTCAAATAATACCGTACAATCCCTTTTAATTCATACGTAGCTTACCTAAGCTTGAAAAGCTCAGATGTGCGAAACTTTTGGCCCGGACCTTCGTACAATACATTTAGGTACCTTGGCTACCAATTACACAAGCCCCACCAAACGCGCATCCGGACGCGTTTACGCGTCTTCAATTTACATTTACATTGATGTACTTTCTGATTTACAACTTACCCTGTACAAATGTACAAGGGCCTATTTCAGTACGATACCTTCAAGTAGCAAAACGCTCTTGTGACTTCGAAGTTATAAATTCCAGATAAGTCAATTGGGTCGTCAAAGATGATATCCGCATCGTCTCCCGTTATTTATCCAGCTAGCTCCTCCCCAGTGGCAGCTGCAAAGCGCACGAAACCACATCCTGATCCTAACCCTCGGTCCCGCACGAAGAGTGGTTTCCTCGTTGACGATGACTCCGACGATGAAGACACGCTGCAGGAGCCAGCAGCTAAGAGACGGATGCTTGGTAGCCCTAGTGAACAAGCAGCCGTAGATTATATAAAGCCATCTTCCCCTCCGTTAACGGTTCCGAACCCCAACTCCAAGGAAAATAATTTGATATCGTTCGACACCGTTTCCCGGCCGAAAGAGGACGATAATAATAGTCAGCCCTCTGTAATAAGTACATTATTCCAGTCGAGCAATGTATCCTCTATTTTTGACCGATTTGCCTCGCGCCAAGCGCAAAGCACATTCAAGATCACTACATGTTCTGGTAATATAGTCGACATTAAACAGCGGAAACCTGGCGCTGGTGTGTCTTACGAACAAATAGTCGCTGCGCGATCGAAAACGAAAGAGGGCCGAGCAAAGAAGAGTTACTACGGCATCGAGATTCACGAGCTAGTAGAGGCTATTTCCAAGGAGCTCACCAACAAAAACCCGAGTCCTGATACAATACCGGATCAACCAATGCCGTCCGTGGAAGCTATCAAGAAGCCAAAGAAGACACTTTTATGGACCGAGAAATACCGTGCGAGGAACTTCATGGACTTAGTTGGCGATGACCTTACGAACAGACAAGTTCTACGCTGGTTAAAAAGATGGGATCCAATAGTTTTTCCGGGGACTGCTAAATCGAGGTCTGCTACGAGAAGATTAGGCGCAAAAGCAGGGGCCGAGGAAGAAAAACCCCATCGGAAGATTTTAATGCTCACTGGACCTCCTGGACTAGGGAAAACTACGCTCGCTCATGTCTGCGCCAAGCAGGCAGGGTATGAAGTAATGGAGATTAATGCTAGCGATGACCGCAGTCGAGATGTCGTTAAAAACCGGATCCGCACTAGTTTAGGGACGGAAAACGTCAAAACTGTGCAGCAAAACAAATTCCAGGATGGAAAGCAGCAGAAAGTCGCACGCCCCGTGTGCGTGGTGGTTGACGAGGTTGACGGTGTCGTAACTGGTTCTGGGGGTTCTGGGGAAGGTGGCTTCATCAAAGCCCTGATGGACTTGATTACGATTGGGGAGAAAAACGCATCTGGGCAAGATAATAATACTCAGCAGTCGGGGCGTCGTAAAAAGAAGGGCGATGACTTTCGCCAGATGCGACCTCTCATCCTAATTTGCAATGATGTTTATCATCCGTCACTAAGACCTTTACGACAGTCAAATCTAGCTGAGATTATCCACGTTGGAAAGCCTACTATCGACGCAGTTGTAACTCGCCTGAAGACAGTATTCGAGAAGGAAGGTATTCCATGCGAAAAGGATGCAGCGCGGAAACTATGTGAAGCAGCGTGGGGTATGAGTAACGGTATGGATGCAAAGAAAGGCGCTGAGAGCACAGCAGAGGGAGATCTACGAGGTATTATGGTCGTGGGTGAGTGGGTTGCTGGTCGTGTCAGATCCGCATCTCTCAAAGGTCCGCTGAGTTTGACACGGCAATGGGTTGAACGGAATGTTGTTCATGATCTTTCCCATGGCGGCGGTGGTGCAAGAGGTGTAGGTCGTGGTAGCGTAAGGGATATCGTCACGCGCATATTTCAACATGGCGCTGGGTTCCCAAAAAACAATGTACTCATCACTGCCCCTGTCTCGAAACACCAAAGCGAACAGCCACAAGCGCAGTTTGGGTTCTCGGAGCAGCAGAAAAAGTACGGAATGGAGCGCTTAAGGGAGATGGTCGAAACTAGCGGCGACGTGGACAGGGTAATGACAGAGGTCTTCTTAGACTATCCGAACCACGAGTTCAACGATGACTCGTTCCTGTCTAAGCCAGACTGCGCCTACGAATGGATGCATTTCCATGACACATGTTCGTCAAGACTGTTTGGAAGCCAAGACTGGGAGTTAGCCCCCTATCTTAGCCAACCTATTCTCGCGTGTCACGATCTATTCGCATCGCCCATCAAGCGTGCCAATCTAGGTTATGACCGGAAATGGGGCGGCGGTGACGCTGATGATGAGACCCCGCCGTTGCCTTTCTCAGGTCCAAGGGCAGACTTCGTCGCACGCGAGACCACGAAAGAGAACCGCGCGGTACTCCAAGCAATGCAAGCTCAGCTACCGCCAACGCTTATGCGCTCTTTCCGTAGTGCCGAGGATGTTGCTACGGACTTCCTTCCGTATCTCATCCGTCTGGTGTCTCCGGACGTGAAACCAGTAGTCGTTGGAGGTAGTGGTGATCAACGGAGCACAGCGAGTGTCCGAAAAGACACCGAGAAGGCCATGGTAAAGCGAGCTGCCGACGTACTGGCTGAAGTCGGCATCGAGCTTCAAAAAGGGAAGATCGAAAGCGATTCTCCTTTCAGTAGAGGCCCGCAATGGGTTTACCGCATGGAACCGTAAGTACAAAAGCTTTTGCAAAGCAAAGTTTCTAGGAAAAATTACTGACAAATTGATAGTGACCTTGACGTCCTCGCTACGTTTGAAACATCGGCAGCTATTGTCCATGGCACGCAAGCTCCCACGCGCTACGCCGTACGGCAAGTGCTAGATCAAGAATTACAGAAAGCTAAACTACAGCGGGAGAAGCTAGCCCGACAGGCGCGCTTCAGGGGCGGCGACCCGCATGCTGCAGCACATGAGGACACCTCTTTTATCTTCAAGGACAATAAAGAAAATACTACCTCCAAAGCACTAGGGTTGCCTGTGCTCGGCGTGAAAAAGGACTTCTTTGGGCGCATCATCGAGAACACGGATACCCGCGCCCTGAGGGAGACCGATGCCAATGGCAGGCCCAGGAGTAGAGTCGGCGGGGAAGGGGCACTCGAAAAGGGCGAAGCTAAGATCTGGGTTACGTTCCATGAAGGCTTGAATAATGCCGTGAGAAAACCCATCTCGTTGAACGAACTGCTTAGGGGGTTGTAATAGGTTAGGTAAATAATAGTAGTTGACGTGTAAATGACTTGGGGTCTCAGGGTATGGCATTGGCTAAGGTGGCATGTGTATGGCGTTCAGGTTATAATGATATCTTTACTATCAAATGAAAACTCGCGCTTGTTATGAACAATTACCCTTCGAACTCCATTCCTGCTTTATATCGTTTGGGATTATATCTCATTTCTCGGAGTTTTATATCGATGCGGAGCAATCGAGAGTGTATTCATCGATTGGATTACACGGGGTGCCCATAAATGGCGGGAAATGACCAATAAAGCAAAGCTCAATTACTCTTATAGTTATTCTATCTATCTGGAATTGTTTACATGATATAGAAATTGTACCTAAGACGTAACTCGTGAATGACAGTAAAGCAAAGCGCACCCATCCTCGGGCCATAGAACCGTTCATCAGCAAAATCATCGCGTAGGCTCTCCTCCCCCCTCTCCCATCTGCTCCAACACCCTCCGGAACACCTTCGCCTCAGCCTCCATCTCCTCCGCCGTCCGCGGGTGTCGTTCCGAGTCCTCGATACTGGGGAAACTCCCGCCCGGCTCGGGCCGGCTGCCGAATTGTTGCTGGAGCTTTTTCAATTCCCGATCCCATCTTCGTCCATGATTAGCACAGCACAGCATAGGTATGCTACAACTTACGCAAAAGAGGGTAGGGGGGGGAAAAAAGAAATAAAGAAGAAAAAAAAACTTACAACGCCCCGCCGACGTTCCCCTCCTCCGCCGCCATCGACTCGTAGATCTGGTCCCCGGGCCCGGGGACTTCTTTGGCGGTGGAGCCGCGGATGCGCGGGATGACGTGCACGTGGAGGTGGGAGACAGTCTGGCCGGCCTCGACGCCGTCCTGGATGGCGATGTTGAAGGAGCCGGCCTCGGGGTGCCAGTCTGCTCGCCCTCCGAGAAGTAGTGCCGCGCGAGCATCCGCTGGACGCGCTGGACGGCCTGGAACAGGTCCGTCAGCTCGGGCGCCGTGAGCTCCGTGAGTCGCTTGTGCGGCTGGCGCGGGCAGATCAGCACGTGCCCTGGGAGCAGGGGCTTGAGGTTGACGAGGGCGAAGGAGTGAGGGGTTGTGAGGAAGACCTGGGTGGTGTTAGTTTATGGGTATTAACTAACTAACTAACTAGGTGATATTCGTCTTTTTATCAATATTCCATCTCATCTTTCCTACTATGACCAGATAGATGGTCTGTTTGGGACAAAATCATAATACGAGATACAACTACACATCATAACTCGACTTACCTGAGGCGTGACCTCAAACGGGCCAAAGTGAATCGGCCCCGTCGGTTTAGAACTCATATTTCGTCTGTGAGCGAAGTTTCTGAAGATGAGGTTAACTAACGATA
This sequence comes from Entonaema liquescens, assembly GCA_902805475.1. Taxonomy (NCBI): domain Eukaryota; kingdom Fungi; phylum Ascomycota; class Sordariomycetes; order Xylariales; family Xylariaceae; genus Entonaema; species Entonaema liquescens. Next base: position 1,099,274 of record CADCSX010000001.1, on the reverse strand, counting down.
TGCGATTCCGTTGCATGGCCTGAGCTGAGGGGTGTTGTGCTATTGTTTAGCAGCCATGTTATATGAAACCGTGTAACCTGCCCACTGTCAAACAAGGAAACTTGGTGTTTCCAATCCCGTCTCTCAAGTCTTACTACGATGAGGCGGAAAGCTGCTGACTTAGCGAATGGTAATCACGATTGGCAAACACACCAGAATCGAATGAGGCTAAACGTAACCATCCTTCAATTGAGTTATATAGTTTGGATAAATGCATGACATCCCGTTTGCACTACTATAGAAATGATTCTTTACATGCAAGTGCTTCAGTAGTCCAATATATATTTTATGTCGTATTTCAATAGTGAAGCATGTTTAGTAAACATCGTTCTGCGACCTTATGACGTCGTTAATTTATATGCTCGAAGTTAAAGTCGCATAGTTATGTCATCTTTTCTTTTAACCATTCTTTTTAGTAGTCTGCTAGCTTAACTTTTTTTTATAAGTCCGGACTATAACCCTTTATATACCAATAACCTGATTCTCTCTATATGCCCCCTTCTCCCCATCTTATACGCGTTTTAAAGCCGATAAAACAACATGACCACCAACCCCAACAACAACGCCAGAGCTTAATTTAACTCATACCTATCGATTAACATACGTATAGGTATCCTATCTTTTTTATATTCTATGTTGTTATAACATTATAGCTATCACTATCTCAATTGTTCATCTATAACATGACCGTTTGTCATAACAAACGTTTCTCATATTAATACAATGTGCATCATTGTCTAACTACCTGACTACCGCTTACTAAACAACCTCTTTTCAACTACCTGAATCCTTAGAAAACCCAAGCAAAAGCAACACACATAACCCAGTCAACTCAAACACGGACGTAAAATAGTTTTAATTATATTGTCTCTTTAAACTAAAGGCCTATCGCCTATCGCCTATACTTTCTGTTTCTATACGTGTGCATATACATGTAAGTAATCCCAACCGTTATAATTGGCGAGGTCGTATTGGAAAACCAGTTCGCCGCAGGACTACCGTATGTCGATGTCGGTCTGTTGCTCAGCGCGGTGGAGACCGATGCCAACATACCTACCTACATAGCATTTCCTTGCAAGTTCCGGCCAAGGATCTTTTGTCTCTAAGTAAGTACTTGTCATATATTAGGTGCACACATCATATTTCAAAAATTTAAACCCTCAAGAGTGAAAGATTTTCTATGGTAACTGTTAAAACGCAAGAGGATAGCCTACTTACGTCGCATTTTCATTCCCATAAGTTAAGATGACCGAGTCAGCTAAGGCACCAATTTGTCGAGATTGAAGGCTCCAATTGGCCAATTCCTTGTCCGATTTTGTGGGGGGAGGTTCGTGAAGCTTCTTGGCCACCTTGCTAGGACATAGAATAGACCACCTTTAGTGTAGACACCGCATCCGAAGCAGTCACCTCATCCACAACCAGCAAATAAGAGAGCTGTAATATCGAAACGTAGTAGCCACCGGTGGGTCCCCCGCGAGCCGCAAGGTGAAGTATTGGAGTTTCTACACCCAAATGCAAGAGCGGGAAAAGAGCGGGAAGACCGGTGAGATTTTCAAAAAGGAGACGGCGGAGTGGTGGTGGTATGACATTTACCAACAAGCAAGGAAACTTTTATGTAACAGTATCACTCGGGGTGGGCTAGGCATGACATACGGTATTATTTATTAGTGAAGTTACTAAATTATAGCGCAATTCTTCGTTATCTTTTCCCCAGCTTTTTTTTTTTTTTTCCTTCCCGCGGCCGTATAATTGAAGTTCACTTATAGACGGGGTGGCTTCCCTTCCTATCCTAAAGTTCCCAATTTTAACCTTCTTTCGACGACGAAAGGACGGCCCCAGAAAGGCAATTTAATTATATACTATGTTTTCTTAGCATCTCTCTTCCATGTTGACTCAAATTCGACATTCGTACTGAGAAAACCAAATTCTTGTAAATTAAAGACGAGGCGGTCGTCCCATGACCCTCACGCCCAAGAATGCAGATGACAGCTGCCTCATAAATCAAACTGTCCCGACGGGGATCGTATCGTCTCCGTCGGAGTACCTTGACGAAAAGAAGCAACTTCGCAATTCTAATCCCGTATCTAATTCCGGCGAGGACAAGAAGAGCCAAAGGGGGCGTTCCCGCTCTATTGAAGATGCAAATGCGCCTTTGCCCTCGTCCTCGTCGTCAGACAGGGGCGACAGTGATGACGAGGAAGACTTCCCCGAAGGTGGCCTAGCTGCCTGGCTTGTCGTCCTCGGTTCCTTCTGCTGCATGATTTGTCTGTTTGGCCTCATCAATTCGGTTGCCGTGTTTGAATCGTATTTCTCGACACACCAACTCGCTGGGTACAGCTCCTCCACCATCGGCTGGATCTTCAGCATATATCTGTTTCTCGTTTTTTTCTTGGGCGTCCAGGTCGGCCCAATTTTTGATAGATATGGTCCCAGAGTGCTTGTTGCTGTCGGCAGCCTGTTAGTTGTCGCCAGCCAGCTTATCTTAGGGTTATGCGAAGGTGAGTAACTTGTCCAATATCCCTTATACTTATCTTATATCTACCAGTAAGGTATATGCTGAATCATTGTGAATAGAATACTACCAGATCCTCCTCACATACGCGGTTCTTGGAGGTATAGGGGGCGCGCTTCTTAATGTGCCTGCGTACGGAGTGATAGCCCACTTCTTCAAAAGGCGTCGCGGCTTGGCTGTCGGTGTTGCTGCAACAGCAGGATCCGTCGGTGGCATCGTGTTTCCCTTATACCTCCAGGCCGTCATTCCAAAACTTGGCTTTGCATGGAGTACGAGAATCATCGGTTTCATGCTGCTGTTCCTATCGGTCATCTCCAACCTCCTCATGCGCTCCCGCCTACCCCCGAGCACCCACCCAATACGCATCTTACCTGATTGGACCCTCTTCAAGAACCTCAAGTTTACCCTCTGTTGCATCGGTGTATGGTTCATGGAGTGGGGAATCTTCACTCCATTAACGTATATCGTTTCATACGCCGCAGCTCATGGCCAAGATGCTAATGCCGCGTACACTCTCTTGGCCATCCTAAATGCCGGATCGTTCTTCGGTCGATTCCTCCCCGGGTTCCTAGCGGACCGCTTCGGCCGCTTTAACGTTATTACTATAACGAACGCATTATGTGTCCTTACTGTCCTCGCTTTCTGGCTACCTGCAGGTGACTCGCGCGCAATGCTCATCGTTTTTGCCGTCACATTTGGGTTTGCTTCCGGAAGCAACTTGGGATTGTATCCCGTCTGCATCGGTCAGCTTTGCGACGCCCGCGATTACGGCCGTGTCTATTCCACGGCGGTTATGATCGGCAGTTTTGGAACCCTGACCGCCGTTCCCATTGCCGGTGCACTATTAGAGATTGGCAATGGCGAGCGCCAGGGCTGGCTGGCGCTAATCCTCTTCGCAGCGCTATCGTATGCCATTGCAACAAGCTGTTTCCTTGGAGTCCGCGTCTTAGCCGTTAGTTGGAGAGTGAAAGAAGTGTATTAAGAATCTGGTTTAGATCCCAGGATTGGCTGGGGTTAGAATTAAAGAAAAACCGTAGACGAATAACGAATTTGGAGGCGCATAGAGAAGTTGGTGCTTCGAGTAGACTGATATAAAATAGCGCTAGGTATGGGCTAAGAATTATTCAGGAGACTGACCATGTTCAAGAAAATAAATCACAAACACCACATGTGCGTTAAATTTTGTCTATAGACTAAACCCTCCGACCCATCTAATAACTTCTGAAGGGTTGAATAAGCCCGGATATCCAAAAAGGAGCTACCTAAAAAAAAAAAAAAAAAAAAAAAATTTTACTGATATCTAAAATAACCGGAAGTGAAACAATATTGAACCGTACATGGGTTGCAGCTAGTGCAAAAAACCAAGGAGATATACATAGGTGCAATAAGTATTGTCGAGTTTGTCGTATGAACAATTGCGGTAATTATATAATTAACGAGTCAAAGAATTTTGACTTACATCATTCGTTTTGTACCTTACGTGTATATATGAGGTTGCTGGGTGCGATATTATATCGACATATCATATCATCTAGACTCGTGGCAAGGCCTCGCTAAGTATCTCTTCATCAGACATAACATCTGGGTCCTCAGCATCACCAGGGATTCGGACTGGGATGGCGGTATAACCATCATCTCTCACATGTACTATTTCAGGAAGTTAGCTTCTATCCTTATTAAAGTGATCTAGGTTGGTTTAAGCATACGATGAGGTCTCACAAAGAAACTTCCGAGTATCGCCAGTCCAAACAGCGAAGCTAATAGGACGAAGAAAGCCTGCGGGAAAGTCTCAACTGTCCCAGCATAAACACCATTAAAAGCGCGGGAGCAACAACCCTCCCAAGCGCATGCAGCAATCCTATGGCTCCCAGCAGTGAGCCCGTGCGGTGAGCGGGGACATGTTTCGTGATTGCACTTTGAATCGTGGCACTCGCTAGCCCGCCAAATGCAGTAGCCATACCGCATAGAATGAAGAATTCTTCGGAGCGCACGAATATGTACCCAAATGTACCTACAGCATCACTAAGGAGAGCAAAACGCAGGAGCCATACATCCAAGTTATCGGCCCCAGAGTTGGTCTCGACCACATTTACGTCACCATTTTCACGCCTTTGACGGCGTAGCGGTAAGACGCGGAATACATAGTTGATAGCTGGGAGTAAAAGTAGGAGAATTGCGACGCGTGCCAAGCTAACCACCGATACGAATTGCGAGGCTTCCGGTGTGTCCCAGTGGAACATGTACTCGGAGTAGAGTACAATAACAGTGCCAGCGCCCATTGCGGCAGATAGGAGCATCGTATCGATAAGAGCAAGGATGATCATATTCCGTCGTAGGGGACCATTATCCCGCCCACTGGGGGCGAGGATCTTTAAGGGGGCAAATGGGTTGGCGCTCAGAAGTGCGGGAAGCCAAGTTCCCATGTGATCATCCACAAAAGAAGCAGCCCGCGGCCCAATGAAGACCTGGACAGAATCTGGGAGACTTGATCGGAGCTGAACAGTCGTAGCTTCGTTCTCGGCGCGATGTTTCTCACGTGCGGCTAGTTGACGTTTTCTTGATATTGACTCCGGAAGAACAAACCAGAAAAATAGGATGACTGCTGTATGACAACCCAGAACGACGTAAAATATCGATATTAGCGAGCCCGTCCATTTGACAAAATAGCCAGCAAAAAGAGGCCCAAATGCCAACCCAGCGAATAGACAAGCATGCAAGTAGCCGATATGGACTCCACGTTTGGATGGAGGAGCGCAATCGCTAGTATAGGAGTGGGTTAATATGCTGCCCGACGTGAAGGAACCTGTAATACCATCAAAGAATGCGCCGAGGAGTAGCCAATGGTAGCCAACGACATCTGGGAACTTTGCAGCCAAGATAGTAATACACTCATTGATCAAACCACCACACGATGCCATCACCATCAGGCGCTTTCGGCCATATCGATCAGATAATGATCCTACCTTGGGCGCAGTGATAGCACTTAAAGCACCAGTAAGGGCGCTCATCACGAGTGTGAACATAGCAACCTGTTTTTGAACAGGAGCGCTGGTGCATAAGTCATTGTCGGCACCTAAGGGTCCTAAAGGATTTATGGGATTCGGTTCAAGCTGCTGGCGGTCGGTGAAATGAGTACAACATATTAAATGGACAATTCTGATATGCGAGTAACGTTCAGGTAAGTGGGTGTTGTTAATAGAAGCGCACCAGAATTGTATAGCTTACAAGTTCAGCTTCGGCACAATGATACCGCCAAAAGCAAGCGTGAATAGGAGATAGGGTGCCAGAAGCCAGTAGACCTAATCTGATGTTAGCTACCCGTGTTTCTTTACATCTTTTCCTTATACAACGGACCGATGGTTTCCGCCACCATGGGAAATCTGCGAAATCTTCGTGACCTATCCAGCTTTCCTGACTTTTCCCGTTCCCATTATCTCCCGTTGCACTATCACTTCCACTCCCACTCCCACTCCCACTTCCACTTGCGCTTGCGCTTGTGCCGACCAGCGGACTTGTCTCTGTTGCTCCCTCCCATTGGTCATCTTGATCTATAAGCAGGATCGGCCTACTATCCTTCTTAACGGGTTGCGCATTGCTCGTCATTTTAAATGAGGCCTTTTCGCGCGACTACGGATCAACCGGCGCGAGGATCTATCTAATATAGTCGAGTATGACACAATGAATAGGATATGCCGGAGTATTTAACGGTTCCGCAGTGTGTGACCTGCTACCGACCAACGGACTCCGGAATGCTTTGCCAGTGCGCCGTTACACTGATCACAATGTCAGGGTACCTGGTAATATGTAGGCTCAATTGGAAAGCGACGCCTCTGCTTTAATGATGTTTGCTATTTGGAATCTGACCAAGGTCTGTCATCGACCCGAACGGTTTAGAAAGAGAGAGGGAGAGAAGAGGGAGATAAACTCCATGCCGGAAGCTAGATTATAAGTGTTCAAGATGCAATTGGTTGGCCTACGTTTGATGATGTGTACGTGAGGATTCCAATTAAAGCTTGGCCTTGCCTGATCTCGGGTGTCTCGACAATCTAACGACCGAAGAATACCAGCGCTAAAGGTTAGACAAAGTGATGCGAAAGTTACGTGTGGGTTATATTGGACTATCTATCGTTTCAATTCTCGTACCTAATCTTTGGGATTGGGTGGACCGATGGACCGGTGGATCCGTTCATTCCATGTCCATTAACGTGGTATTTTTTATAAAACGCTAACCTAGTCGTAGTTGTATGTTGTACCAAAAATCAGGATTTACAAATAGTAACTTTTATGCTCTTAAGAATAACATTATCTTGATAAATCACTGGCGGACCGAATAAACATATATTCTTCTTCAAACTCTCCCATTAGAAAGTACTTTGGCATCATTTTATTTCATTAAGAGTCATTATACGCTAGTCGCGTGTTGGACTTCGCGTCCTTGGTTGGCGCAAAAGGATTGGATTTATCTTACTTCCACGAGGAAAGCTGATGTCCGCACGATATCCGCTAGTCTACCAAACGTACAGGCATGTATCGGGTACAAGTTACTGCTATCGAAGGTGGAGGCCGTGGCGCAATGCGATAGGTAGGATATCCATAATCCTAGCAATTTCAAGATCTAATCAGGGCAATGATGTCGTCCCCTGAATATGTACGTATGTATGCTTGGTAATCTTATCTTTTTTTATCACGGATCTTGATCCTTGACCATTCAGTCAAGAACATACTGTATAGACATAATTCTTACAACCGTAAGGAAACTTCCATATAATTATACCTTATATAAAACTATATTTGCATACAAAAGGGAGCAGCAAAATCATACAAGATGAAAAGTCATTGCTTACTACAATCTAATCAAACTCAATGCAAAATAAAAGCTCACCAGAGAGCTGAGATAGGTTCGACTTATCGAAAATATCGCCAGCAAATCGATGACGCAAGTGCTCGTGGGGTGCAGGAATTCGGGGTCCAACGGGGGCCCGACCTCCGGCATGTTTCGACGATATACCCAACTTAGGTAAGTTGACAAAGTGGAATTGCTTAGTGATAGGCGGTCTTAATAGACCCTCTCAAGACAATAAGATATACTATAGAGTTTGAGTCATGAACATTTTTTACCTATTCGTATATAGGTACCTAATTGGAAGGCGTTGGGTCTGTTTAGTGAAAACTGATTTAACGTAATTTGTATAGTCGATTTTCCGCCCAATAAAACCGTGGAGTGAGGTGTTCTCTTTATATAACGCTTCAATAAGTCCCCGGCCAAAATCAAATATTTTAACCTATATACTTTCCAATGCTCCAAAAATGAGTTACAGACGTATTCCACGTTTAAATAAGATGCTTTTCGCGAAAACAATTGCGTATCCTACACTGCAAATGCATTTTCCGGTGAGGCAAAGAATTTCTTCGACTCGGCACATCGTTCACTCTTGCACCCAGGACACCTTAGTCCCATCTGGTATGAGCATGAAACGCCACTATCCAAGTGACTCTTTGCAAGATTTGCTAGAGCATCGATGAAGATGGGATTTCCGTTCAGACTTTCTACTCGCTTGACTGTGTCCGCGTGGCCGGACTCCCCTATTACCTCCTTGTCGAGCTCAAACAGCGTTTCGATATGGTCGGAAGTAAACGCAATGGGGATAAGAACAAGGTCTTTCTGTCCCTTCGCGATGTATTCTTCAACTGAGCTCTGAGTTTGAGGACCCAGCCACGGTTGAGGACCGACTTGTGACTGCCAACATAGTCTGTAAGGGTTAGAGAACTTGAGTCGCTGCATAACGGCGTATACCGTTGCGGCCACTTCAGCGGGGTACGGGTCGCCTGTAAAGATGTCAGTTAAGTTGGTCTGAGTTCGGCTGTATCATCCATACCTCGATTGACCACCGTCATCGGTAAACTGTGAGCCGAGAATAACAGAACAACTTTGCTCCGTCGATCTTCCGGATATTCCGCCAGCGTCTTTTCAATATTACTGGCAAATGCCTCTACTAATCCCGGATGTACCGGCCACCTGTCAATAACGCTCCATTGGATCGTACCCGATCCAGCTTTTCCTTCTAACCGTTGCCGCCACTTCCATAGTTCATTGAGACTACTCCCTGTTGTAGAACAAGAGTATTGAGGATACTGTGTAAATGCTACAGCCCTACCACCCTTGCCATTCCCGAAGCCATCCGCTAGCAATTTATTATACATTTCTTCCGTCAGGGGGTCCGCGTAGCGAAATGCGACGTAGGGCTTATGAGGTGCTGTCTGAGGCGATATTCGGTCGAGAATCTTGCACATCTCTTCGTTTTGATATTCCGACCATTTTCGAATTGGGGAGCCACCTCCAATCTCTGCGTATTGCTTCTGGATCTTCGGAGTTCTTCGGTTCGAAATGAGGGGGCCTATGTAGTTTTGTAGCCGGCCTAATGGTATCAGATCGGCGTCTGCCTACTTATACGTTAGAATCACACTGAGACACATGGTACCTATCGGGAATAAACGTACAAACAAGCGACTCAAAAAGTCACCAACTTCGTCCACCGTTGATGGGCCACCCATGTTTAGAAAAACCATAGCTGTTGGGCCCTTCGATCCCGCCGCATTCTGTGTGACAGGTGGTACTGGCGTTGCGAACGATCTTGTTTGTAGTACACTGTTCTTCAATGGCTGGAGGCATAATGGCGTAGAGTTGGCAGTCGCAGTACCAGCTGCTCTGCGCGCAAGTTGCACGATAGAATGGCGTGTTGCCATGCTGCGCGAGCCTTATCGCTTTACGACAATTCGTCAGCAGAAGGGCTAGGAATTGGTTCTCGAAATCATTTGGAAGACATAGGTACTAACAGGACAGATAAATACGAATTAGTGGAATCGCCTCTCGAAAAAGTTCACCAATCAATGACAGCATGCTCGGACCCGGCTCTCCGAGAGACCGGGCCCGAGTGTCCGATTGCAGGGCTCTGAATATTAGTGCTGTTCGAAAACCCAATGAAACGTGCTCAATTGCCTAGCAAGAGCTAGAGATAGAAGTACCTAAGTACCGTGAGGTACAGGCTTCTTTAAAATCACCTGACAACGCGATTACTTCATAAAAATCCCTTTAACATCATACGCGTTTAAGCGCGATGTCTGCCTAAGTTAATGTACTTTAAAAGGTATTAGGTTCGATAAGTTTAAAAAAACTTATAAAAGTTAAGCATAAACATTAATAATGTGTTTAAAAAATATTAATTAATTTATTTTTATTAAAATTTAATTAATATATGGTTTTATAATATTTATTATTATATTTAATAAAGTTCGATGATTTTATTTAAAAATTTAAAAAAATTAAAAATATTTTAAAAAATATTTTTTAATATTAAATTTTGTAATTATATTTTTTTTTAATTTATATTTATTTAAATTAATATATTTATATTATATATATTTAAATTAAATTAAAAATAAATAAAATATTTAAATAACGATTTTAAAAAAATTTATAACGAAATATTATATTATTAATTATTACGGTAATATTAATTTTAATTACGAGTTTTAAATAATTTAAAATATATATAAATTTTTTTTTAAATTTTTATTATATTAAAAGTTTTTTTAATTTAAATAATAATCGATTTAAACGTATTATATGTATATATAAAATTATATATTACGTTTTAAAAAATTAACTTTTTTTTTATATATATTTAAAAAATATACAAGTTTTTATTAATGAGAAATTTATTATTTTTTTTATTATATTATTTAAAAAATTTTAATTCGTATTATTAATAATATATTTAATTAATTTATATAATTTATTTATTATTTTATTTACGAATATTTAAATTATTTTATTATATTTATTAAATTATTTATTAAATTTTTTAATAAATTAATTATATATAAAAATATTATTAATAATGTTAAATTTTATTTATAATTTAATAACATAATTAACGTTATTAATGGATTTTATTTTATTATATAAATTTTAAATAATAAAAATAATTAATAAAATTATAAAAATTTTATATTTATAAATATATTAATTATATATAATTTTAATAAAACATTTACATACATTTTAACTAATTAAGAAAATTTAATTAATAATATTAAAATATTTAATAAAGTTATTAATATTAATGATTTTATAATATTTAAAAATAAATATTTTTTAAAAAATATTAAATTTATAAATAATAAAAAATTATTTATATTATTTTATAAAATATGTTATTATTTTTAAAAAATAATATTTAATTATTATTATTATTATTATTATTTTTACTCCGTTACGCTTACATATTTAGCTTATTGCGGTTAAAGTATTATTAGTGTTACTTTTTGGTAAATTTTTAAATAAAAACTATACTTTTATTAGAGAAAATTTAACCCGTTTCCATTTATTTTTAATCTTTATTATATACCTATATTATATATTATTATATTTTATTAAGATTTTATTATTTTAATAAATTAAATAGTATATTTGGTTATATAAAGTTATTTTTATCGTTTTTATATAACTTATCTTCATTATATTTTTATATTTTATTTAATAATTATTTTATTATTTTTATTAAACAATTTTCTTTATTTTTTTTAATATATTATTTTTTATTAAATTATAAATAATTTTATTTTTATTTTATTTTTTATACAAAGTATAATAATTATTTTATTAATAATATATAATAATGACGCTTTTAATAAATATAATCTTATTTAACACATGTTATAAAATTATTATTTTTTCTTTTTTTTTTTTAATATTTTCTTTTTAATTTTATTATTTTTTTTATTTAAATTAATTTTTATTTAAATTCTATATTTTTAATTTTTTATTTATTATTATATTTTATTATTAACTTTTTTATTACAATAATAATAGTAAATTTAATAATAAACTTATTATATCCCGGGATTATATATTTTTTAAATATTTTAATTATTATTATTATTATTATTTTTATATATTTTATTTTTATTTAATTTATTTTTAATATAATTATAATTTAAGTTTTCTTTTTTGTTTTAATTATTTAATAATTTCTTTTAATTAATATATTTATTATTATTATATTAAAATTATTACGGAATATGTTTTAATATATTTTTTTTATATTTTTTATAAATTTATTTATATTAATTATATTTTTAAAAAATAGGTAGAATAATTAGAAATTTTAAAGTTTTAATATGTTTTGTAATTTCTTTTTTAATTTTTTTCGATAATATTTAAAGTTAGGTGTTTTTTAGTTTTTGTTTTAAAGTAGTACTTTTCCGTTATTAAATTTTGGATGTAATTCGGTTACATTTTATAATTATTATAAAATAATTTATTTACGGATTTATTATAATTGTAAAATAATATAATTTTAAAATTATTAATTACTTAAATTATAATTAATATTATATTTAATTATAATATTAACATAATATAATTTTTAATTTATATTTTTATTTTAATTATAATAAAGTTAGTTTTTGTTATTCTTTATTTATTTATTTTTCTTTTTTATTATTATTAATTTTTTATTTTAAATTTTTAAATAAATAATTACCTTTTTATCTTAATTTTTATTTAAAAATTGTGGATTTACTTAATAAACTGTTATAAAACATATATTTTATTATAAGGTTTTTATTATATTTATTAAGGAATTTAATAAAAAACATATTTATATTATTATAATTTAATATTTTTTTCTTTTTAAAAAACTTCTTATTTACTTTAAATCCTTTAAGCTTTATAACTTTAAAAAAAAGGAGTTAGGTAATATATTTTTTAATGAGTTAAATAAAGAATTTGATAAAAAAAATAAAGAAGTTAAAATTAAAATTATTAAGGTTTTTAAAGGTTTTAAAGTTATTAAAAATATTAATAACGATAATAAAAACAATAATATCGAAAAATCTTTTAATAATTCCGAGGTTAAAAGGGATAATAATCTTTTTAAAAGTAACATTTCTTTTATTATTGATAAATTATTTAATAATAATGGTAATTTTTTTAAAATTAAGTAATAGGTTATATTTAATATAAAAAAATTGTAATTAATTCGCTTTTACAATTTTATTATAATAACTTTATATATATTTTTTTTTATTTATATTTATTAAAATTTTATTAAAATTTTTTTAAATTTAAGTTTTTAAATTTTTTTTTTTCTTATTAAATTAATTATTAATTTATATATTAGTAATATTTTTAATTTTAAAAATTATTATATGATTTAATTTATTTTTTTATTATCTTTTATAATTTTTTTATAATTATATTATAATTTAAACATTTTCAGTATTAATTTATTATATAATTTTTCCTTTTAAATTATAAATTTTATATATTTTATTATTATATAATATATTATTTCCTTTTACCTATATTAGTATTACAACATCTTCACTTTTAATACTTTTTATTTAAATAAAAATATTTTTAATTTTATTTTTTTTATACGCGTTTAAATTAATATTAAAATTTTATATTTTTTTAACAATTAATAAATTTTTTTTAATTATTTATTTTTTAGTAAAAATTTTAATGTAATTATATTTTAAATATATTTTTGGTCTTATTTTGTTTTTTATATTTATAATATTATTTCTTTTAAAAAATTATTTCTTTTTTATAATTTAATTTATTTTTGTTTTGCATATAAATTTTTTTTCGATTTTTTTGCCGGGGTAATAATAGGGAAGCTTTGTGGTTTATTCCGTTTTTTTTTTGTTAGATTTTAATTTTACGTTTGTAATTTTTAGAGTTATTTTTAAATTTTTTTTTTATCCTTTTTATAAAATTATTTTTGTTATTGTTTTTCTTTTTAAATTTAATTACTTTTTTATTTAAATATAAGCTTAATGAAAGATATTTTATTTCGTTTTTTATATATTTAACTAATATTATTTTATATATTTTTATTATTTTCTAAAAATAAATTAATTATATTTTTTTTAATTTTATTATTATTTTGTTTATTTTATTTCTTTTATTTAATATATATTATATAATTATTTTATATATTATAATATTTTTTATAACTTTTATATATATTTTTTTTATTTTTAAAAAATTATATCCTTATATAAATATTATTAACTTTAAAAAAGTGTATTATTATTTTTTTATTTTTGTTTTAATTATTTTTAAATATTTTATTTATTTTAATTTTTTATTTAATTAAATTTTTAAAAATTTTATACTTTTTATTAATTTTATTATTATGTTTTTTAATTATATTATATTTTTATTTAATTTATATGCTTTAATAAAATATATTAATTTATTTTTTTAAAAAATAAAAGTTATTTTATATTATTTTATTTATTAAATGTATTTAAAATATACATTTTTTAATTTTTTATAATTTTTTTTAATATTTAAGTTTATTATTATTAAATTTATATTATTTATGAAGTTAATTATAAATATTTTATTTTTTTTTAATTCTTTATAAAATATTAATATATATAAAATAAATAAAATAAAAAATAGTAGGGATTTTTATAAGATATTTATTTAAAAACTTATTTTTAAATTAAGTTTACCTTTAAACGTTAATTATATTTTTTTATTTTTTAAATAATTTTTAATCCATTTTATTACTTATTTAAAGAATTTTTTTTTTTTAAAGATATATAATAATCTTTTTAAGATAATATAATTAAATATCTTTATTATATTAAATTATAATAATAATGTTTTTATTCCATTTTTTTATATTAAATATATTATTTTTATTATTATTTTAATAATTATTTTTATTAATTTATATTTTTTATTACTTATTTATCTTTCGGGGAAAATATTATTTATTTTTATTATAAACATTATTTATAATATTATTATTTTTTTTATTATTTTTTTTAAAGTATTTAATAATACTATTAATTTATATATATTTAAAAATGTTTTTTTTTTTTTAATTTTTTTTAATTTAAATAATATAATAATTATTATTGTGTAAAACTTTGCTAAATAATATTTATAATAAAAGTTATTTATTATTATTATTATAATGGTTTTAAATAATAATTTATTATATTTATATAAAAATTTTATTAATATTTTATTTTTTTTTAAGGTTTTTTATTTTTTTATAATTACTAGTATATTTTTGATTATTTTTTATCTTATATAATTATTAATTATAAATTTTTTATTAAATATCTTATTAAAAATTATATTTATTAAATTTAAATTTAGATTTAAGAAAAATTTTATTTAAAATATATTTATTTTTTATATATAAATAATTACTTATAATTATTTATTTGTATTTTTTTTTAATATTAAAATAGTTTTATCTTTTATATTAATTTATTAATTCTTAAATTAAATTTATTTTTTTAATTTTGATAAGAATTTATTATCTTTTAACATTTTTATTATTATTTTCCATTATTAGGTCCTTTTTATTTTTTATATTATCTTATAATACGTTTTTATTATATTAATATTTCGTTCCTAATCTTATATTATCCTTATATTTTATTATTTTTTTTTTTTATATAAAATTTCTTTTTTTATTTTAATAACTTATTTAATCCATTATTTAACCATTATAAATAAAATTACTTTTTATTTTAATATTATTAAATTTATTATTTTTTAAAATTTTTTTATTATATAATTAATATAAAAATCTAATTCCTTAAAATTTAAAAAAAATTTTAATATTAATAATTTCTCTATTTTTATTTTTATTATTATTAAATTAAAGTTTTTTTATATTTATTTTTTACGTTTTCTATAAAATTTATAAAATTTATCCCGGATATTTTTTACAGTAATTTTAATTAATTATATTTTATAATTTGATCTTATTTAATTTAATTTTCGAAACATTATATATAATATTTTTATATTTACTTATGTTAAATTAATCGTTAAATCCTTTTAATTTTTTATCATTTTTATAAATTAATCCTTTATTATAATTAAACTTAATTACCATTATTCCATTAAATTTAATAAAGTATTTAAATTGCTTATTATTTTATTTTTTTTATCCTAAATGGGATAATACATATTAAAATTCCTTATTATAATATATTTCCTATTTCTTTTTTTACTATTTATTTTTAAAAAAAAGTTATATTTCATTATTTTTTCCAATTTTATATAAATATTTTATATTATTACTATTTCACGTTCGGTACATAATTTACATATTATTTAATTATGTTTTATTTTATTTATTTATTTTATATTATTTATAATTTTAATTATATATAATATAATATATTTTAATCCACTTTATATCATTTTATAATTATTAATTAACAAGTTATATAATTTTTTTTTTATAAATTATAATTTTTATATTATAACCAAATTTAAGTTGTTTCGTATTTTTAAAATTTAAAATAATATTTTATTATTTTATATTATATTTTAATATATTATTTTTATTTTTATTATTATATGTTTTTAAAAAATTATATATTATTTTATTTTTATATATGAATTATTTATTTAAGTAAAGCTAATTTAGTTTTAAATATTATTATTAATATTAAGAATAATGTTAAAAAAATATATATTATTTTTAATATATTTACTATATATACCGTTTTTTTAAATCTTTTTTTTTAAGCGTTTTTAAGGTTAAAAAAACGGTTTTAAGTTTGTGACATTATTTGATTTATTTTTTAGAAGGTTTTTTTTTTTTATTTTTTTAAGTGCTACAAACGTAAAGCTATTGTAAATGATATAAATTATGTTTAAAAAATATCCGAATCTTTTTTTTTTTTTAAATTATTATGGTTTATATATATATATTTTTTTTACTTTCTTTTTTACTTTCTTTATTTTATTATAGTTTTTATTTTAAATCGGGTAAAAATTATTATAATTTTTATATTTAATTTTCTTTATATAGTTTTATTTTTTTTTTTATACGTTACCTTTACGTATTTATTATATTTTACTTATTATTTATAATATTTTATTATATAATTAAAATTGTAATATTTATAATATTATTTTATTTTTATATTTCTTATAAAAAGTTTATATTAAAAAAGTTTTATTTTTTAAAATAATTTATTATTATATAAAGTTTTTATTGTTTTTAATGAAATTATTTTTACAATTAACATTATATATTTAATTTTTTTTTTTTTATAATATATTAATTTTAAGTTTTTAATATTTTAATAATTTTTTATTTTAATATTTATTAATAATTTTTTAAAATTAATATACGCATTTTATAACTTATTTACTTTAAAATTTTTTACTATAAAGGTAAAGGATTGGTTAATGTTTATAATTTAATTTTTAAAGATTTTTTTTATCTATTTTTATTTTTTTTATTTATAAATTTTTATGCCTTTTTAAAATATAATTGTAATAATTTTGTTTTAAAGCTTACGCATTACTATTATTTCTTACTTTCTTAAAACTTAATTAATTATTTTTATTATTTTTTTTAATATTTTTTTAATTATTTTTAAGTTCGTTAAATTTTTTTTAATAATAATTTCTTTTATTTTTTATAATAAAATTGTTATTATATTATTTTAGGTTTAATTGTCCATAATTATTATATTTATTTATAATTATTTTGTTATTTATAGATTTTAAAAGGTTTTAATAATATTTATTTTTTTTAAAATTTTTATTTTTATTTTTTTTATTTTTTTTTTTATATTTTTAAATATAATTAATTTAATATATTATTATTTTGTTTCTGTTTTTTAAGTAATATATAAACATTATATTTCTTTTTTTATTATTTTAATAATTTACGTTTTTAATTTATTAATTTTTACTTTATTTTTTTTATATATTAAATTTATTAATATTTTAAATAATATTATAATTATTTTTTTATATTTTTTTTTATTTATTTATTTTTTTTTTAATTTTTTATTATTATTATTATTATTATTATTATTATTATTTATTATAATTAGTTTAGATATATTATACGTTAGAATTTTTACCACTATTTTAACGTTAATATTTTTAAATAGTGCCGCCATTACAATTGCAATACAAGGTTATCGCAACCTTCTAAATATTATAATTATTTATTTTTAATAAATTATTATTAATTTTTCGCAATATTACGTTATGAAAAATCAAAAATCCTTAAATTTAATATTTAATTAATTAAAATTTATAATTATTAAAAAATTATATAATTTAAAATATAATTAATTAAAAAACGTTATTAAAAAAACTTTTAAATATTAAAAAATCATTTTTATAATTTTTATAAAAAAATTTTAATTTAAAATTAAAATTTATATTAAATTAATATATATAATAATAAATTTTTATAATTTTTTTTTAATTATAACAAAATTAATTTTTAATAATAAATAAATATTAATTTTAATAATTATATTAATAATAATTACTTTAATAATAATTTTATAAATTTTAAAAAATAAAAAAAAATAAATTTATAAATAAATAAAATACGAAAATAAAAAATTAATAAAATATAAAAAATGTATATTAAATATTTAATTAAAAAAATACTTTAAAATATAATTAAATAATTATTATTAATTTAATATAATAATAAAATAATGGATAAAACTTATATTTTATATTAAATATAATATTTACTTTTTTAAAATAAAAAAATTGTAAATTTAATTTTTTTTTATATTTAAAATTATTAAAAATTAATAAATTTATTAATAAATTTTATATAAAACGTATTTATTTATATAACGGTATAAAATTACATATAATGTATTATTTTCATATATTTAAAAAACGTTATTATAATTATTAAAAAATTTAAATTTTAAATATTAATTTAATGTTATAACGAAATAAATATAAAGTAAATAAAAAAAAATTTAAATATAATTAAAATTTAAAATAACTTTTAAAACTCGTTATTATTTCTTAAAACCGTTTTAATATTATTTTCGAAATTATAATTATTAAATTTATAAATTTTTACATTATCATTAACGTTATATATTATTTTTAAATAATTAAATAATTTATTATTATTTTTAATTTAATTAATTTTTTCGTTAAAACGTTTTAATTAAATTAAATAAAACGTATTATTTAAATTAATAAAAACCGTAATTAATTTATTTTTTTTATTTAAATATTAATTATACGTAATATAGTTTTTTAATTAATTTTATTTAAATATATTTAATTTAATATTTTTAATATTTTATAATAATTTTTTTTTTTTTAATTAAGATTTTTTTAACCGTTATAAGTAAAATAATTATTTATTTTAAACTTTTTTTTATTAAAATATTATTAATATTTTTTATTTTTCAACATATAATTTAAAATAAATATAAAATATTATTATATTTCGTAATGTTTTTACGTTTTTTATAATATATTTCGAATATTTTTTTAATAGAAAATAATTTATTATTAAAGTTAATAAAAAAATTATTAATATTATAATTTATAACAATAATAATTAAATTGTTAATATTATCGATAAAAATTACAATAATAATTTTTAATTTAATAATTAAATTATTTAAAATTTTAATTTTATTAAAAAACACATTTTTTATTAATTTATAATATTTTAAAAACTTTAAATAAAACGATTTTATTTTAAAATAA
This sequence comes from Entonaema liquescens, assembly GCA_902805475.1. Lineage (NCBI taxonomy): Eukaryota > Fungi > Ascomycota > Sordariomycetes > Xylariales > Xylariaceae > Entonaema > Entonaema liquescens. The sequence goes on along the minus strand of CADCSX010000001.1, from coordinate 1,080,162 downwards.
ATTTATATATATTAAATTAATTATTTTAATATTAAATATATATATAAATATATTTATAATAAAATATAAATTTTATTTATAAATTTTAATAATTATTAAATTAATATTATTAAATTAATTAAAATTAATATAATTTAATAAACGAAATTAAATAATAATTTTATTTTATAAATATTTATATTTATTTTTAATTTATTTATAAATTATTTTAATATTAAAATATTATTATAATAAAATAATTATTTACGTAAAAATTTTTTTTTTTAAATTATTAATAATAGTTTTTAATTTATTATTAATTTACTCGCAAAAAGTTTTAAACGTTATTAAAGTAATTTTAAAAGTTTAATTAAAAATTTTCGTATAAATAAATAACATTTATTAATTATATTTAATTTAAATAAAATTTATAAAAATAATTTAATTTAATAATAAAAAAACGAATTAATTATTAATAATAAAAAAGTAAAAATTTATTAAAATAATTATTATAAAATATATATATTAAATTAATTATATAATAAATTTAAATAATATTAAAAAATAATATATTATTTTAAAATTTATATATAAATTTTAAACTTTTTTAATTAATTAATAATAAATTTTAATTAATAATAAAATAAAAATTAATAAATTTAAAACTTTTTTTATTTTTAAAATTTAAATTTTAAAGTTTATTATTTTCGTAAAATTAAAATTAAAATATATAAAAAAAAAATTAACATTAAAAAAATTTATAATATTCCATTATTATAAATTTTTAAAATTATATAAATAAATGAAATTTAATAAATTCGAAATAATAAATATTCGATAATTTATTAATATTAAAATTTACGTTAATTTGTTTAAATTATAATGGGGATCGCTTTATAATTAAAACACAAATTTGCTTATTTATGTGCTAAGGTGGTACGTGCCATAAGCAAAAGCTAACTTATCGAATATAACATCCTCTTAGGTTTCGTAATCTATCCTTACCATCGGATGCTTATATAAAACCATATTCTCATTAAATCTGCCTGAATTATACGTGAACTTTTCTCCTGCGAAACTAAATAGGGATAAATACCCCACCACCTAACATGGCAGACTATTATAAGAAACAGGAGGAGGAAGAAGAGGAAGATGAGATTGGCGAACAGGTATTTTCTTCATTAAAATATATCCTAGTTCTTCCAATTGACTCTCATTTAGGACTTCAAAGCCCAAAAAGATGCTCTCATTTTCGCTATCGATGTCAGTAACTCGATGTTGCGACCGCCTCCTGAGTCAAATGACAAGAAAGCAGACAAAGATCCTCCCGTATTTGCGGCGCTGAAATGCGCATATCAGGTGATGCAACAGCGCATTATATCTAACCCGAAGGATATGATGGGCATTGTTCTCTTTGGGACTGAAAAGAAAAAGTATCGAGATGAGGAGAACCCCCCTTATCCCCACTGTTATGTCTATACCGACCTTGATATTCCCGCGGCTGAGGACGTGAAGAACCTTAGAGATCTTCTCGAAGGTGGGGAGGATGTTGACGAAATCCTAACGCCGTCCAGTGAGGGGGTTGTCATGGCGAGACTGCTTTTCTTGGTAAATAATCTCTTTACCACCAAGGCACCGAACTTTGGATCTCGAAGACTTTTCATTATCACGGACAACGACGATCCTCATAAGGAGAGCAAAGAGCTTAGAGAAAACGCAGCATGTCTTGCCAAGGACCTGTACGACCTTGGAGTCACCATAGATCTCTTTGCAATCACTCGTGAGGACGAAAAGTTTGACTTCACTAAGTTCTACGATGTAAGTCACTTATTCAACTTAAGTATTATCATCGTTTGCTAACCCCGTCTAGGATATCATATATCGGGATCCAGTTGTGGAGGAAGCACATTTAGGAAGAGTTTCCACATCAAAATCCGGCAGCGGTCAGACTCTTTTAAGTTCGTTAACTTCCAACATCAACTCTAAGCAGACCCCAAAGCGAGCATACTTTAGCAATATGCCGCTTGAGCTCGGCCCTGGACTTCAGATTTCCGTCAAGGGATACAATATAATTCAAAAGCAGGTCCCTGCACGTACTTGTTACGTTTGGCTAGACGGCGAGAGAGCACAGATTGCTGTTGGCGAAACTGCTCATATCGCCGAAGACAGCGCCAGAACAGTACAGTCAGGCGAAGTTAAGAGAGCATATAAATTCGGCAATGAATATGTCTATTTCAGTGAAGAGGAGCAGAAGTCGATTAAGCAATTTGGTGGTCCAATAATCCGGATAATTGGCTTTAAAGACAGATCACAGCTTGGATTCTGGGCATCCATTAAAAAATCGGTCTTTATCTTCCCAAGCGAAGAAGGATATGTTGGATCCTCACGTGTCTTTACTGCATTGTGGCAGAAGTTATTAAAATCCAAGAAAATCGGCATTGCATGGCATATAGCTCGAACAAACGGAAATCCTCAGCTGGTTGCTATCATTCCCTCCAAAGAGCAATCAGATCCCAAATCAGGCGTAAATTACATACCAGCTGGTTTATGGCTTTATCCGATCCCGTATGCCGACGACCTACGCGAGGGCCCCGAGGTTAACTTGGTCCGAACCACGAACCAGTTGACTGACACGATGAACAAGATCATAGGGAACCTGCAACTGCCAACTGCAACCTACAGCCCATCAAGATATCCCAACCCCGCACTTCAATGGCATTACAAGATTCTTCAGGCCCTAGCACTTGAGGAAGAGGTACCTGAGAAACCAGAGGATGCCACCATCCCTAAGTACAAGGCGATTCATAACCGATGTGGTGCTTATATCCAAGAATGGTCACAAACGGCGGACGATGTTTTGGGTATGGTTAGAGATGCTAAAGCTATTAAGCGGGAGATGGAAATAGATGAGGATGACGATGAGCCCAAACCAGCAGCGAAAAAACCTAAATCAACAACAACAAAAGCCAGCAGTAGTGGTGCAGGAATGAATAACGCGCAACTGAAGGAGAGATATGAACAAGGCACATTGTCAAAGCTGACTGTGACGGATTTAAGACCGATCCTAAACGATCGAGGGATTGATTCGAAAGGGCTGAAAAAGACTCTTGTCGAAAGACTTGAAGAATGGATTGAAGACAATGTATAAACTAAGGGATTTGAGTTATGTGATGATAGGTGTTATAACTTATGGCTCAGTGTCAACCAGAGTTTGGTGTTGGGGATAATATCACTTAATTTTAGACGAGCACGTATGTGGTTAGTAGAGACGTAACTACTCTTCCACAAACAGAGGAATAAACCTCAAATTTGTGACAGTCGATGCGATCTTTAGTTAACTTGGTAATTGTATTTGTTTGTTTTTTTCTCGCGTCAAATAGGTACCTGTGAATCAATGTGGGCTGTACCTGCCCTCCTAGGTGTCTAAATGTACTTTGCAACTGCAATGGAAGGTTCAGCTTAATATTTAAACCTTACGTAACTTCCCGTCGATACTAACCCCGCGTAGCTCCTAAAGATCATTTACATAGCAGCGCTGCCTGCAATCCAACCCCACCTTCTTCTACCTGCTGCACTTACCCTAGCCCGTTAATTTTTGACATTGTTACTTCAGCCACACCTATGTACTAAGTTTGCCCCAGAGCCACGACCCTTGTTACCAACTCCAACGCGTTTAGTCGTTTAGTCAACCTCCACTTGCATCTATTTTGGTGCATTTCGCATCACTCACATCGTGCGGTTCTACCAACTTTTGCCTGGGAATAGTAGGACAGCTCCCGACTCATTGGCGGAATGGAGGCCCTCTTGGACTCGACAAGAGGCAACGTGGTATGCAGTTCTGTCCAAGATGTGCAAGACCGACTGCACCGCCTCCTCGCCTCTAGATCGTCGGATACGCGCGCCGAACATGCTTCGTTTACATTCGAGCTTCGTCATAATGCGGTTTTCCATTTGAATGCCGATGCCGAAAATGGAACTCCCGATGGTACCGTTAACCCTACCGAACAATCAAACCAACAACAAATCACACGAACCGTAAATGCCTTCGAAACCGTGCAGAACCAGACCGGCGATGACCCTGTTCTCCAACGCGCTGTCGCAAAGCATATAATTGGTGCGATGGGAAGCGTAGACAACAGTTCGTGGACGGTACGACAAGTTTCTCGGGATACGCAAGGTTGGACGTTCACGTACATCTGTAAAGACTCACTACAGGCATGGAATCGCGCGAATGCGAAGAATACCGAGAAGAACGTAATTGGTAGCTATAGTGGGCCAGGTAGCCTGGATCCGATTAATGCTTGTGAGTATGGATGCTGGATTCTTGCGTAAACAAGTTGCTGACTTCTTTATAGCTCGTCCTGCCTTTGACTGCCGCGGAACCCTCACAATCGCCTTTTCGAAACCTGCGAGAGGCGTTATCGTCAAATACGATCACACGCCTATACATAAAACCGTCGCGCAGTTGAACGACCTTATAGCACCTACACTACCACCTCCTCCCGTCAATAATGGCAGCACAGGAAGCCAGCGTACTCCAAGGGCCAAACGACCCCCACCAGCTGAAGGCGAAGAAGGAAGCCGTAGGAAACGTCCAAGAAAGAAGAATAAAGCTCCAGAAGCATCGATGGGAGGTCTCGCTCTTGAGAATGGTCAAAATAGTCAGAACAACGGGGTATCTCAAAGCGCGGACGATAGCAGTGTGCATAATACATTGTTTCCGCATGTTCCACCAGCCGAATTCGAACGCCGTAGAAAGACAGCAACAGATCTTCTCCATGGAAGGAACATCGATCCTTCAACACTCTCCGAAGAGCAATTTAACATCTTTGCAAATCAGGCACCGGATCTACAGACAACTTCATTAGATATGCTAGCTAAGTACGGCGCTGAGAGGTTGAGAATCGTCCATCCAGATCACAAAGATGCCAATCCTGCCCCCGTAGAAGGAGACTCCATTAACACAGCCCCTGCCACTGGGTCGGGCCAGACATCTACTCCGGTAGCAACTGAGACGCCAACGAAGAAGAGGCGTGCGCGCGGAAAAAAGTCTGACGGGGCGGCAACTGAAGTTTCTATTGGCAATGGCGCAGTAGTGCCAGTACAACAAAGCGGCGAAGTTGGGACGACGACTTCCACTCTGAAACCGAAGGCTAAGAAAACACGCGGAAGCTGTGCGACTTGCAGAAGCAGGAAGGTCAAGGTAAATTTTACATTTTCTTCAAATGAGGATCGAATACTAACATCATTTAGTGCACTAAAGAACATCCTAGTTGTTCTATCTGTACTACAGCTGGAGTGGAATGCATTTATCTACCACCGAAACCACGTCGTAAGAGACTGGGAACCGCCGCTGAAGTGGTTGAGAATGAAGATTCCGACCTACCCGGAGAGAGGGAGGAATTCCAGTCTCAAGCGCAACCCCAAGCGCCAGTCCAAGCATCGGTTCCGCTGCCAGCACCAGCGCCAGCGCCAGCACAAGTACCAGTGTCAACGCAAATGACAATGCAGCACCAAGTACACGCCGTTGCGCCGCCGGTTCCAGATCCCGATAACGAAGAATTCGTCCCAGATCCGAACATCTTGTCGGGACCTGTTGAGCATCCCGTACAACACCCGCCAACAACCACGCAAACTCCAGTACAACACCAAGCAACACAATACTACCAAAACCATAGCAATGGCCTCACATTCCCCCAGAACACGGAATCCTCGACCGGCCAAACGGCAACGTCTGCCTTAACATTTCCGGAATCTCAAGCCCGTGGGACCCAATCTCAGTCTCCTAATTTAGCCTTTTCAGCAACATCTCATCAGACTGAGCCCACGCCCAGTTTAACCTTTCCGCAAGCGGTCCCAGTAACGAGCCAAAAGGGGCAAAACACCCCTAGATCCACTCGACGTAGTCTTCCTACCACCCATAATAAACAAGCGCCAGTATCAACACCGGTGCCACCACCAGTCATACCGCAGCATGCCACTAATTGGAATTCCTCGTCTGCGATAGGACACACTACTACAATGTCGCCGGTATTGACTCAGCAACCGACGTCCAGACGGTCAAAGTCACGTAAGTCTGACGTGGGGGTGGGACAGCAGGCGAATGACAGCATGAGACAATCGCCGGCCATATCGCAGGTCACCGCGCAAAGCCAGAGACAACCGTCACCTGCAAGAGGATCACCCTACCAGGCTACAGCTCGAGCAAAGACTCGGCAAGATCAGAGGTCGCAGACTAGTACTCCTGTTGCACCCATATCTCGCCCTCCTCCCCAAGCCCCTCAAGCTGCTGTTAGTGCATCGTATAATACGACGGCACCGGCATCGATTTCGAACTACGACCCTTATCCACGATATGATACTACGCCTAGCAGCCAATATGAAAACGCAAACAATGACCACAATTCGACACGCATTGCGTATGAGCCAGGCTCATATCAAGCCCATACAGCAGCTATGACGTCAGCATCATACTCATCGACTCCAGCATATGATTATTCTCGGACCGAAAGCTCGTCTAACCCTCTTTCCCAAGCCCTCAACTCGTCGTCTGGTTATAATAATACCAGCAGTGCCGTTGCTCCTCAATGGTCTACCTCACAGGTTCGAGGCAGTCAGGCACACACTCGATCACAATCAAACAACGCTTACCCTATGGCGTCAGCTACTACATCTACCTCCAATGGCTACGGCGCAAGTTCTACCGGGCTGCGAACGTCCCATCAGAACACTTCTTACACTCAATCCCAGCCTCAGTCCTATAATTCCTACTCAGCACAACAGCCGAGCACAAACCAGCAACCCCAGCAATCCCAGCAATCCCAGCAATCCCAAGAAAACTGGTACCGCTTTGCTGCCAATAATAATAGTAATGCTACGACAAGTCACAATGGTTACAACAGTAGCCGAAACAGCGGCTACAGCGGTACGGCAAGCTCAAACCAAACCGCGTATAGCAGCCACAGGCCAAACGCGTCTACCTACTCCGGACACAACTATGGGTCCGGATCAGACGACCAGTCTATATATGAGCTACTCAGAGCCAACGGCCCCTCCCACTAAGATGTACTTATACCACCTCTAACAATCGTAATGTCTCGATTTTGGCACGCATCACTGCGGAACGGCGGCGGTTTCAGGAGAAGAGTGTGTGTTCTTTTGTACAGATACCTAGATGAATACCCATACGTATTTATACCCCCGACAAGGAAAAGGGGTTGTTTGTGTTTGTTATATTAGCTTCGACGCTAGGGGGAGATACCTGCGTTGACTTGTTATGTTGATGAGCTACGCCGTTGCGTTATGATGCTCTATGGCTACGGCCTTGGGGCGGATGGCTTAGGTTATGTTAGGCTAGATACTGCTAGCATTGTCAATAATACCACTGCGTCTGCGTTTTAGAGATTTTGTGCTCTTGTGTCTTCGCGTCCGTGCCCTACTGTAGGATGCTACTCTACTTCTAAATAGTGAGTGAGACCTCTTCTACATATTGGCGTTCCTCAGTCGCAATGTAGGTGTAATTTCGTGGCGGTAGGTAGCTTCATAAGTACGTCCTAGGGTAATATTTTTTAGTCTCCCCCCTTTAAATTATTATATCCCATCCCATGAACTCGAGGAAATAGGAGTACACACATGCCATACCGGATTAGAGTAATAAATACTTAGGCCCAGGTATGTACCTAATGTATTTATATATAAACACAAGCCTTGTCTATCTAGCTATCTACAGGGCATTATACACGGGCAAAGTATCTATACGTGCAAACCGAAGTATCAAAGAACCGCTAGGAATCGCTCGCCCACTCGCTCGGTCTATCTCCGCTCATGCACAAGCCGACCGCGCACCCAGACTTTTTTGACATTTCTGTCGTCGCCGTTAAACACCCACTTCGCCACGCGGTCCTCCCATCGCTCCCAGCCGAAGATATCCACGTTCCCCGCATCTTGATCCTGCTGTTCTGCTTCCGCGGAGTCGTCGTCTTCCTCGGGAACGAGGCCTAGGCCGATGAGTTGTGCGTCCCAATCCTTGCCTACTTCGAAGCCGCCGATCTTGTCTGCCAGACCAACGACTTCGGCGCCGCCTCGCGTAGCTAGGTGTAGTACCTCTTCCACGCTCAGTCGAACACGTTCGCGATCGTCTTCAGGTGGTGTGTCTGTATCCGATTGCTTCCCTCCGCCTCGCGGTGGCATGGCGAGATGATTCGATACTAGAGCAGCCTGGCGCGCGGCATCGAGTATGCTGGGACTATATCCGCCGCTAACATCGGTGCCGAGGCCCACGCCAACCCCCCTATCTAGCAGCCACCGTACGCGCGCCACGCCACTTGTCAGGGCGGAGTTGCTACACGGGCAATGGGAGATCTTGGAGCCACGCTGCGCCACTAGGTCTACTTCCTCCTCGCTCAAGTGGATCGCATGTGCGAGGATCGTACGCTTGCCTAGCAGTCCGAAGCGGTCGTACACATCCGCGTAGTGCTTGCTGTCAGGGAACATGTCCCGCACGAGCTTCAACTCGTCAACGTTCTCCGAGATGTGTGTCTGGATCGGGAGGTTGGTTTCCTGATGCAATTTGCCGAGATGGGTCATAGCTTCTATGCTACATGAGGGTGCGAATCGGGGTGTTAGGATGGGACTAATAAGGTCGAAAGAAGCGTCAATGCTTCGGATGTGGTCTATGGTGGCACGTGTCGCGTCCAGGGATTGCGACGGTGATTCATCGAGGTAGTAGTCTGGGCCTAAGTTATCCATGCATACACGACCGACAAAAGCACGCTGGCCCAGAGAGAGGCACAGGTCCGCGAGGAGGTTCGTAGATGGGACGTGGATTGTGGCGTAGTAGGCCGCGGTAGTGGTGCCGTGGGCAAGGGTTCGCTGGATACACCGTGTATATACCCTACGAGCCTTGGGGAGCGAGGAGAGTGATGCTTCCATCGGAAAGGTGTAGGTGTTTAACCAGTCCAGGAGCGTAGAGTTGCCGAATATTCCTACATTAGGATATTGTGGTGCATGTATGTGCGTGTCTATTGCCTATTAGTAAAGAATAACTCAAAGGGAAACTCGTCTACTAACCGATGAAGCCAGGAAAGAAGAATTGACCATCTCCCGCCGTAGTTACGATCACATCTTCAACTTTCCATCCTAGTTTGGGATATAACGTCTCCTCGGCTTTCTTCTGATCACACTGCTGTTCGACGGCAACGATCTTGCCTGACTTGTCTACACAGACTGCGGTGTAATGTAGGTACTGCAGCTCGCCGAGCTTGGTGCTGTGTATGAACAAGCCTAGAAACAGCCGATTCTTTTCGTTCCCCGGGGAGCCATAGTAGGTAGTGACTTGCTTCTTTTGATTGACTTTCTCGAGTTGTCCTTCTTTCCCGTTGGTATAATTCAAAATGAAAGTGTTTAGTCCTCTTTCAAATCCCAAAGTAAGCTCTCTCCGTATCTCCAAATTCCGGGAGCGGTGTAGTGAAATATCATAAACCCAACGAAACTAGATGCGTATGGACCAAGACCATTCAATTCGCTTTGAAGTGTACCAGTTTTAACTTGGGTATGCTTTCATCCGGATGCGCAGTGAATTCACAACCAAGATATCGTTATGGGTGAATGGTATATATCGGTATATATCCCGGTCTTGTGACACGCTGCAAGTGACGTAACCAAAGTCCACAGGGACGTGTATCGTGGACGGAGAATTAAAAAGGGAATAAAATGAGAAGTAGAAAAAAAAAGATGTTGTACTTGGTGATAACAAGGGAAACGCTAGTGGGACTTTTGGGAATGACACCTGAGTACGGAGTACCGAGTACGTAGATAAGGCACTCTTCTCAGATTAGGCGAGATCCCACGGTCGTTCCTGCAGCTCCAGGTACCGACTCAAGGGATAACATGTGTACAGCGATGCAGTGTCGCAACAGTGACCGAAGGTATCCACCGGTGCACAGCTTATAGCTTTTATGGTAACGTCCGAAGGAAGTCGGTCAACGCCGGCACCCGGGGGACCGAATTCCTATTGGCGTCTTGTCTTGGAACTATGAGACCCCATAACCCCCGCCTAGGATTAAGCTATCGAGCGCTATCTGGATCGCCTACCTGCTGAACCTAGTGGTTCAGCTACAATACTTTACCAAGATATGTCTTAGCTCGGCTTCCGACAGAGGTATGCTCTTGACAAGATAAGATTAAGAAGTAGCTTACGATAAAAATATATTATAAATGAGTATACATAAGTCGCATCGTATCTAAATGCATTAGCTAAGAAAACATTCATCTAATCTTCTACGTTACATATTTCAAGCTTCTCTCGTTTGTTAATAGTTGTAGTTGTAGTTGTATATTATATTGAAGATGATCCTCACTTGCGTAACAATTTCGAAACTATTACATCGATATGGTTCACCTGTCTTCAAGTTTTCGTTTCCACCAATTAGTTAGTTTGCCCGCCCTGTTCCATTTCGAGATTCGATGAAGAGGTCCTCAATATTAAAACTCGGAACGAACGAAGCCATTTCCTGATCAGATAGGCTGAGCTCTAGAGTCAATTAATAAACTACGACTATATACATACCCTTGTTAAGACCTGTAAGGCGTCTATACCTAGTATCTACTGCTTCTTCGAAGAAATAGCTGAGAACTAAAATTGACAATTCTGTACCCATCGCGACTTTATGTCTTAGATGGCGTTGCACCAGCTGTGGTACTTCAAGGGTTTATTGTGCGACTAGAAGATGACGTCTAATAGCTTAATTCAAACGACATTCGCAACATTCCCTACCTAGGTACACCTAGATCTTCGCTTAGGATTTAACGTTACTCGAGGTTGCAAATCACACAATAATCACAATGATCACAATGATCGGGCCATCGGACTGTCTTACTCGAGATTGTTTGAAGACCTGAGAACAAGTGAACAGGAAGAAAGTAAATGGGTAATATTTCTCTACGTATTTAAATTCTACATATTTAAATATTAGAGAGACTCAGGTAACGACTAATGGAGAATGGAGTCACAATGGGTAATATAAACGATAATCAACTTAACCGGATATCTTACACCCAAATCATTATTTAGTTACGGTTACCTTCTAACTAACTACTTTATAGAGATTTACAATCATCACTACCTATTCATCACTTTAACACAAGACTCAAGCACGTCGTACAGCCATGTTCCAGCATTCGTAAGGCCAGCCCCAAGCGGTGTGACAGGAAATAATACGATATCCCGAATGTTGATTGGTCCAAACAGGTACCGGGGGACACGACGTAGACCAAAACTACCGAGGGTCCGGCTAACTTACACCTATTAAATCCGCGTATACCAGTAGAAGTAGAGAGGGGGACAGTAGAAACTCTGCCCGGGGGTTCGACCACTACCAAAAAATAAATGTCGTGAAACAGATAAAAGCCACCCCTCTAGAGGAAAAAAAAAGCCCGAAGCCGATTCTCGCTCTCGTCGTTTCATTGCGTTATTGGCAACGCGTTCTGTTTCCTCGAACCCGAATCTTGTCTTACGTATGCAACCTTTGTCGATCTCCCCTCTCACTCTCATTCTCATTCTCACTCACTCTTACTCTTACTCTTACTCTTACAGTCTTACTCTCATCCTCACATGGTCTTGGCTTAAGAGAAGTGAGAACATAATCTACCTACCGAACCATTGGGACAATTCATATTTCATATAACTAATTATATTTGGTATATTTTGCGACTAGCAAACCGCATCGTAGTAATCCATAGTCCTGATCCTGTGTAACATCATCATCCAATTCTCTTATCTTACCAAGTCCCTTCATCCCTCCCCTCTTTATACATACACCCACCCCCAACCATGCCCCTCCACATAGCCAGCCTCGGCTCCTCCTTCGCCGCCGGCCCTAGCATCCCGCCCTGCGTCGACGAAGCAGCCGGCCGCTCCGGCGCCAACTTCGCGTGCCTCATCGCCAGCGCGCCGCCGCCAAGCTCACAGACCTCGCCGTCTCCGGCGCCCAGCTGCCGAACATCACGACGGACCCCCAAGAGCGCGGCGGCTGCGTGTTCCCCCCGCAGATCGAGGGGTTACCCGCTGATGCCGACGTCGTGCTCGTGCTCGGCGGCGGCAACGACATCGGCTACATCGGCGGGCTGTTCCAAGACACCCTGGCCGCGTCCTGGCTCGGCGCCTTCGTCCAGCGGGTGACCGGCGGCGTCGGTGCGCCCACGCCTAGCATCGCGCTGGACGTCGACGGCTTAGCCGCTCGGTACGGCGGCGTGTTGGATGCGATCCACGCTAAAGCGCCCAGGGCCAAGGTTCTGGTGGTCGAGTACCTGACGATGCTGGGCACGCACACGCGCCCCGGCACGGACGTGCCGTTCGCCGAGGACCGCGTCGCGCACCACCGTGCCGTGTGCGAGGTGCTGCTGGACGCGACGGCCAAGGCGGTCGTCGGCCGCGAGGCCTGGGCCGAGGTCGTTCATATAGGCGCGGCGAGCGAGGACCATGCTATCGGGGCGCCGGAGCCGTGGGTCTCCGGGTTCACGTGGAAGTTGTTTTACTCGGGGGGTGCGTACCATCCCCGCGCCGAGGGCATGAAGGCTGTTGCCGATATACTGTATAAGAGATTGGTTGATTTGGGAATCGTGGACGATGGCGAGTTATGAGGCCGTGGTGGAGATGAATTTAAGAGGGGTAACTACAGCGAGACGACTCTACTACGCATTATGAGCGGATTCTGGAGATTGCACTACCGTGAAAGACTGCTACATATCTATATTATCTTGTATGGAGTGGAAAGAGTCTTGGGATTTCTATACAACTTGGTATTTACTGGGTTAAAGGTAAAACTAAGTGAGGTTCGGCCTTGGTTAAATTGGACCTCGAATGTTTGGACAGATTTACGCATAGAGTATCACTAGATGAAGAGTACTTGTTCTACGGAAATAAAGAAACAGATTGGCTCATACTGGTCTTATATAGGTTCTACAGAAAGAATGACGAATTCTAAAGTGTATTGCAAGAGTAATTATGTTCCAAGTCTTAATAAAATCCTGGAAGTATGATTGCCTGACAAATGTAAGAATACAGCTACTATCATATACCTATGATTTACGTAGATCTAATACCAATTTCCATTACCTCAGCTTTTTAAGATGAAATGTGCACATCACAGATAAAATACTTAGTAAAACCCCAGGTAAGTAAAGTCATTGAATAATTTATTCATGGGGTAGTTTGATACACCCCAACCCCTATCTATTGCGGGCAAACCCAACACCGAAATTTTCCGTCCGAACGTCGTGAATATAGTAGCACAGAAGTAATAAGTACAAGCCAAAGAACACCGGCCATGCGACATCGTCTTTCCATACCGGTTCACCTCTCTGGATCACCTGGCTTTTAATAACCGTTCACCTGAGCAGGAGGTGAGTTCACACCGTTAACACCATTGGTATCGTCCTGATAACTTTCCCAATCCTGCAAGATCTGGGCGATTTTGGGTGACCCTGTAAGGTCATATACGTTTTGGAAATATTCCTTCGTAAGCTCGAATGGTCGGGCTGTTACGTTAGGAATATACTTTCCGACTAACTTGGCGGGATCAATCGAAGTCTTGTTGATCTTCTTCAGGAGGATGTTACGGAAAGGCTTGACGCCTGACCGCAAGAATGTTGAATGGAATGGCACATCGATGCCCTTGAGGGGGATAGTAGCGAACCCTCTTTCTAGTTCCAGGGGCTTGGGCTTCTCCAAAGTCTTTTGGGCGCAACCCTTGATTATGTCGACAAGGTGTGCCTTCACTTCCTCAATGCTCAAGTCTTGGCGAAGCTGATTTATATCCACCTTTTGTGATTTTAAGAAGTTTAGTACGCCAGTGAGGGTGTCCAGGGCGCGCAGATCACCAGCGCAGACATACTGCATATTGGCGATGTTATAATTGACGATTTCTAATAGCCAACCTGTCTCCTCGGCGATATTGCTAACCACGTACCGGAGGGCGCCTTCGCTGAAAGTCTTTGAGATTCGGCTAGGGTTAACAGCACACATAGAGTAATTCGACCGGCCTTGGGCGTCTCGTTCGACAGCGACTTGCATCGTCAGTCCGCGGTAGAAAACAACCGAAACAAGGGACTCGATGGGCAGAACGTCTGCCAAAGCGGCAAGGGCGGAGTATTCGCCCAAGGAGTGGCCGGCAAAGGTGCTATCTCGTGGCACGAGACCCTTGGCATTCATGTCCTCGAAACTGGCTTTTTCCATGAGGGTAAGCGCGGGCTGTGTGAACTGGGTAGCTGATAGAAGACCCGTGGGCGACCGGTACGTGTATGATGTCGTCCTCTCGTTAATCTCTTTAAATATGCGTTCGGATTTCACAGAACCATCAGCGGCGATAGTCTCAAAGTTCATCTGCATGTAATTCTCTCGGATTGCTTTGCCCCGAGGTCCACCAAAATGGATAGTTAATTCCTTCGGGTTGTTCTTCACGATATTTAGGATGGAGAAACCTAAAAAATTGTTAGAAAACATCAAAATTACGATAAAATACTGGTTTAACTTACCATAGGTATCCAGGAGATATTTATCGGCTCTATCCCAAACTTCCTTGGCAACAGGGCTGGAATTATACAGGTCCATACCCATACCCTGTTCTTGGGATCCTTGACCGGTGAAAACATACGCTGTTACCGGTTGCTCCACTTCAGCCTCTCCAAGGAGTACCTTCTCCTCAGTCTCCTCGTTGCTTGCTTCGACTTTGATAATCTTGCGGCCACCAATCATACCGACATGCTCAAGCTTGACTTGAATGTCGTCGTTGGGTAGTACCATACCGACGAGCGAGGCATGGAAGCTGCGGACACGGCCAATGTTGTTCTCGGCGGCCCAGGTCTCCACCAGACTTCGCACGGCAGCGCTTGAGTACATACCGTGGGTAATTGTGCCGGGAAGGTTGGCGTAACTGGAGAAGACACGAGAAACGTGGATAGGGTTATAATCACCAGATACTTTAGCGTACGTCTCATTGGAGGCCGGTGCCTTCAGCTGCAGAGGCGTCCTGCCGCTGAGTGGAATAGGGTTTTCAAAGTTGATCGGCTGCTCAATGGAAGAACCGTGTCGTTCGAGATAGTCGACGACGGGGTTACCATGAGATGCACCGGCTTCATAGTCAACGCTTGCTACTTGGATAATCTCCTTGGTGGGAAGCTCTAGTAGCACTTGGCCGCGGGTCTCGACGCTACTGTAGACGGTCTTGTTCTTGAACTTGTAAAAGCTCTGTAGGCGGAAGGTTAACGTTTGGCCGAGCAGCTCAATATCGTTGCTGTCGAATTGGATCCAATCCTTGGACTTCAGGACTGCCACGTCCTGGGAGGTACCAAGGTGAACTTGCATTGGTGTCTCCATTTTGCGTTGGAAGGTGTTTTCATAATCCGTATAAACACCACGGTACAAGAACTGTGATGTGACCTCCATAACGGCTCTGCCTTCTCTATAGATTGTACCGCATACTTCGACCATCTTACCAGATTCCTCGTTAATGACAGCGTTGATCTGAGCTGTTGTCTTAACTTCGTCGCCCTTCTGCAGGGGATCCGCACCTGGCATCATACGGAAACCGTTGGAAAGATGTACAAGCTTAAGAAGGTCGCCGTCGATCTTTCGGGGGAAGATAGGCTTTGTGATGGCCTTCCATCCGACGACAATGGCGAAATCCATTGGGGCAAACATAATCTTGCCAGGGCGATCAACGAACGCCTCTCCTGTGTTGCCAACCGCGTGGACGAAGTCGTTAATGTCCTCCTTGGTAATGGTGGTTCGCCCTCCGTCAAATTTGCTGGTGACGGGGACGTCGAGGTCAAGCGTTTCATCACCAAACCAAGCACGCCAGTAGAATTCTTTGATACGATCGTTTCGTCCTTCCATAACTTCATGAATTGGCGCATATCCAGCTTCCGGGTGGTAGGTAAATCGGAGCGGCAGTGATACGGGCTGACCAAGAGCGGTGGTCTCCTTGATCATGCTAACAACAATCTCACTCTTGCCGTCCAGCTTCACTTCAATCACATCCACGTAGTGGTTGTGTCGCGGTTGTTCGCGAACGATGATGGATGTTTTGGCTGGGTCATTAGGATATAGTATCTCAACGAAAAGACCACGGACTGGTGCGAAGATTCTCTTCATGGGGTTCGTCTGGTACTTGTGGCCTTGCACCAACACTTCAGAAGTGAACAGAGCATGGCGCCAATTGCGGTTCGGCCCTGCTAACAGCGCAAGCCAACTATCAACGGAGGGTAGAGCAACGCCAGGCGACGATGACAGCCGGTACGTATTCTTGTGTTGGTCATATGATACTATGAGGCCTTCGATATCCAATGGCACTTCGGTATCGATGAGCTTCCCACCAAAGTACTCAATGACTGGGATCGCCTCTGGTTTGTTGGCGTATATATCCCGAGTTAAGTTGGAGATATGGGCGTTGTGGATCCCATCTAGGATGTCCTTAATGGGTTCATCTATCACTGTTGAGTACTTGACAGCAGTGGGGCCTTGAAGAATACAGGTACGACCAACGTCTTGATCGATGACTGCTGCAAGGTCTTCTGATTGCCAGAGTGAATCTTTCTTGAAGAAGAACTCAAAGTTCTCATCAAGAGATGGGACGAAAGTGACGGGCTTTTGACCACGGCGCTGGCATAAAAGTAAGAAGTGCTGAACGTCCTGAGCATTTATGATTTGAGTCTCAGCTTCAGGGTAGTGCGAAAGAATCCTCTCAACGGCAGAAAATGGCTCGTTAAGTTCTGTGTAGTTTTGCAGATAGGAGGGCTGTCCAGTACCGTGGGTGAATCTTTCTTCGACACGATGAATGAAATCGCCTGTAAGCCTAGCGAATGATGGATCGATCCATCGCGATTCGTGCTTGACGTAGAGAAGATCCACCATCCGTCGCACAACCTCACCGTAGGTCATATCCTCGAGATCGACTGTCTGACCAGCCTTGTTTCGGCCGAACCACACCTTTTGGAAGTCATCGTTCAACTTCTTGATAATGTAATCTCTGTTCTTCTTCAGCTCAGCAACGCGTTTTTCTTTTGGCAAGCTGAAGATTTTGTTGTCCATTTCTGCCCAGAACTTAACACCCCGGGTTGCAAGTTTATGAATAGGCTCGCCCATCTCCGATCGGACAGTAATAACGCCACCAGCCGGGCCCTTGTATGTCTTCTCCCACTCATCGTTATCAAGCCCCTCGGCGTCTATGATGGCTTGCTTAGCATCCCTGCTCGTATGCGCTTCCTTGGCGACCATCATACGACTGCCAAACAGGCAGCCATCAAACGGCATCGGCGGGTAGCCATACTTCTTAGACCATTCACCAGTAAGGTATGGATAAGTATCTTCAGCTCCGCCAAATCCACTCCCAGCAACAAGAATAATGTTATCCGATCGCCGGATGCGCGGGTACATTTGTAGGATGGGCTGGTGGAAGTCTTCAAACGAATGATGGCCTCCTCCTCGGCCACCAGTCCATTGTAAGATGACAGGGAAAGTTGGATTTGCCCTAGCGATATTGATAACTGCCTGGATCGCCTCCATAGAACCCGGTTTGAAGGCGATGTGCTTAAGCCCAAGAGTTTCAATATACTCTTGCGCAACTTCGATAGAGGGAACACCCGCACCAATGGTCAAGCCTTCGATGGGGACACCCTCAGAGCGGAGACGGCCGATTAAGGGGATTTGCCAGCCCATAGCACGGGGGTTAACGTAGATTAAGTTGATAGTAACTCCACGTCCAGCCGGGATGGCCTTTTCGATCTTGGACAGGGCCTCGGTCATAGTTCTACCGTTATAGTAACCACCACCGGCTAATTCGACATGGTAGCCAGCGTTCATTGTTGCTGCAACGAAGTCCCACGGGACAGTGGCTGGCGTCATACCGGCCACCATAATTGGAGGCACACCCAATAGCCTGCTCATCTTAGTGTCTACATACGTATGGCCACTTGATGTCTTGACTAGTCGAGGGCCGTATTCTTTAACCCAGTCGTTTGCGTACACCACGGCGTGTTCTTCATCGCGGTCAAAGAGCTCAGATTTATACCCGACTTCTTGAGCGGCACCGTCAATGGTGCCGGCTAGAATCACGCGCACACCCGTGCCTTCTTTGTTACGGCTGGTCAAGATACCGAGTCCTGAAATGCCACCCGGGCCAAAGTCCAAAACATGAGTAGCTCCGGGGAATACAGTTGCCTTTTCCCAGTTGACGGGGTCACGTGTGATCATACGGACTAAAGAAGGGACAATATCGCCTTCAACTTCCTCTCTTAGATCAGTACCGGTACAAGTGTTGTAAACGGCAATTCCTAGAGACGAAGAATCGATTTTCACATCCTTAAGGTCCTCATCAATGAGTTTGGTTGCATCGGTAAGGTATTTGCTGTGGAAAGGTGCGGTTATGGGTAAGAACCGGTTCACAAATCTGACTTTTCGCTCCGTATGAGGAATTCGAGTTTGATCAAGACCCGTCGGCGCCTTAACCTTTCGCAACTGAAGATTTAGACCGTAAAGTGAGATCGGCGGACCAGTAACAACCATATTCCTAGGGCTGTTCACAAGTGATATCGCAATGTGACGATCTTCGGGAAGGTACTGATTTGTGGCGTCGATGTGTTTCTGCACCTCGCTCTGCGGTAAGTCGCGAATACTTAACATAGGAGTTGGGTCTCCCTCTCCGTTATCAATCGAGTCCTGTAGCATGACGGGAGTCAACGAAGTTTTGGGGAAAACCTGTTGACTACGAGCACCGATCCAGAAGAGAATTGTAAGGGCGTCTTTCGCCAGCTTCTCATATGATTCCCACGAATCAGCTGCAGCGGTAGCTGCCGCAACAATGACACCTTGAGAATGGCCGGTTGCACCGCGAATACGATCTCGCAGAATTCCGGGGTGTACACCAAGCCCCTTTCCAAGAACTTGATAGTGACATAACTGTACCAACCCGATCAACGGTAAGCTCACGGGAGCGGAGATAAGGTACTGAGGATCAGGAGTTGCATCCGGGTTCCGCAGCCATTCCATTACGTCGAGTCCCTTGGCGTATAGCTTTTCCGCCCTCGGGTCTAAAGCAAGGGTATGAAGTAGGTCGGCTGAAGCAGCTACGAGCTCCCCAACGAAAGAGGGGTATGTCTCGTATACTTCACGTAGTTCGTCGAAGTATTCAATAATATTCCCTTGCCCACCAAAGATACTATAGATACCAGCATTGCCCTCGTCTGCAGCCCGCAAGAGCGCAGATTCATGTGGTCTGATAGCACGATTTGCTACCGAGCGAGCTGCGTAATAGCATCGCACAACAGTAATCTGCTTTGCGAGAATACCTGGCAGGTTCTTTGCCAGAGTGTGAACATCATTTCCTCGAAGGAACATTCGCTCGAACTCGTTAAGGACGAGTTTTAAGACTTCTTCGTACGAACCCTGGGCATCATCTTCCCCCTCTTCAACTTCATGCGCCACAAATCCCATGTACCTCGCAACAAGTTCTGCTACGGAGGATGGCTCATCGTCTAGGGCTAATTCATCGGTGGGCGCCGGGAGGCCAGCTGTAAAGCGGTCTTTGAGTTGGGATGCATGGAAATGGATACCGGTAGGTACGAGGAACGAAGCCTCAAGAGATCCATGCCCAATAGTGAGGGGTCGGAGGGATGAGTTTGATCTGGGAGTAGATACGCCCGTTTGGGGGCCTGTGCCCGCGGTCCCGTACATGATTAAGGGTATCGAAGAAAAACGGGCGAGACAGGCAGATATAGGTGCTTAAGCTATTATGTTAGAAACTAAATATTAGGCTCTTCTGGAAGATTTATCTTACTATTAAGACTATCTCCGTGGACTCAGTAAAGAGCAGGAGATGTAATGTTAGGAATATTTCGGTAGGGAAAATTATTCACAGTGGGCTCCGGATGTGAAATGATAAACTTGGGAATTGCGCCCACGAATTTTGACCAGGTAAAAGAACAGTCTTACTACTGAAAGGCTGACTGACGAAGACAATTACCTGTCACAGGGGCAGAATTATGAGAAAAAAGTTTTTAGGGTAGGACTGAAGCTGGAAAAGATGTGGTATTGCAGCTTCGATATGTAAAAGGCAGCGTCGTGGTGGGTCGGATGCAATTGAAGGGAACTTCGTTACCGACATCCAATTGCATGCACACGCAGTTAAAGTTTGTGGTACCTAAAGGCCCCAGTATTAATGCTCCCCTATCAAATTCCCCTCTCAACGTTGTACCTTTTTACCCGACGAAAATGTCTATGTAAATCGGCCTAACGAATTCTTTACAAAGAATACCTATCTCCCTCGCCAGAAAAAAAAATTTAAGTTCTTGTTGGGGATCTCCTTGGGTTAGGGTGCCACATTGTAAAACTACCTAACCCTGTAGCTGCGGCCTTACTCCACTTCAATGGTAACACAATTGTCGTCTGTATCTATACTTGATTATCTCTGAATTCAGGTACTCACTTCACTGCATCCCAAATGTACCTCTTGCTTGTCTGCATCATGTCTCTCATCCCATCCTACCTTACCTATCAAAGTTCTAGATTCTTATCCCTTTTCCATTCCAAATTAATTTATCTTTGCCATTTTTCAAATGATTACTGATTATAATCCCAGATACCTCGGACAAATACTTCGCTTAAGGTCTTCAAACTCGATAAGTCATGTCAATTTCGAGTCAGCAGATACTGAATGTGGAGGGACGTGGGGACTTGACTGATTCTGAGTACGTTGTTTGGTCAAACTAAGACTTCATCGAAACTAGACGCTATTACAGGCAGCCAAAATGGTTACGAAAGCAGAACGAGAACCCTCGGATCATCATCATGTCTTCGCTTTAAAGGAACGCTAGAACGTGGCCTGCCTGCATGGGTACACCTGCCCCTCTTACCGTGCATTTCCAAGACTTCATCACAGATGGCAAGATGGCTTTTGCGTAAACAAAAATACAGGGCTAAAGTGATCTCCAAGCCCGCCCTCAATGCGTGTCATCGGAACTTACAAACACGGACTTCAGTATATGGAAGGCAATTACTCCCTCGAACGTAAGACAACATAACAACCAATCGCTTCGCAATCATTGTGCAGAGACACATTCTATTAGTCAGTACGCTTCAAGAGAGATCTTCACGAAGTCGATACGATGTGACACAGACATAGATTGATGGCGCCTGTAGCCTCGTTTTTTAAACCCTACTATGGGAAATGAGAAACATGCTCGGAACAATCAAGATGATGCAAGTTATCGCTGACAGATACGTTAGTAACTTGCATACAAGTACATATACTCGGCGTCAAGACACCCCTGGCCTTGTGGAGGTCTAGTGGAGGTTGGACCGCTGGAATGGTACGGCAGGCAAACTACCGCCAAGCCATTCAGACGCACCATTGGGCTACTTGGGTGGTTCCTGGTATCACGGAATAGGATTCCTGGGGATACTACTCGCCCTTAGCTGAGAGCCTGCATGAGACTAAAGTCGGATGACGATTAACACCAAACTACACACGTAAATATTTTTAAGAGCTAAAATCATGGGAAGGACGGCGAGGTTCTCTAGCCTTGTAGCCGTTGAATTTAATCTATGCTCGGGAACTCAATGGCAAAGAAGGTTTCTTAGTTGCCCATTAGATCCAGACCCAGGAATAAAACAATATTATTAACGAAGAAGGCAAAGGCAAATCGACAAACCCCAACTTTGCGGGCTGGGTCTCTGTGGAGAAAGGGTCTCATGGGAAGCTAACTGTGATGGGCATAGATTATAGAATATGGTTGAGAAATAGTGGAGAAAAAGATGTTTCAATGGTAAATCGTCGTAAATCAAATGATTACTTTCTGTACTTTCTAGAGGCCTCTCCTTTTCTAGGCTTTACTAATTGGAGATTCACATAATTTCGTCTACTTGCTGGCGATGTTGTAGTGGCCCTGAAAAAAAAAATAAAAATTTTTGTGCGATGAAATTCATAGCAGTTGCGGTGGCACTGCAGCATAGCTGCATGATTGTGACATGGGGGGGTGATGCTTCTAGGCCGTTGCTAACCAGGTACATGTAGTCCAGCCATTGGCCCGGAAATGGGGAACCACAACCCTCTACCTAACAATCCCGCCAAAATTTTCCATAGCCGCAGTTCAACATTTGGGAAAGCTCTGCTCTTTCGACTGTTACACTTGGCATCCTTCCCGCATGAGAAAGAGTTACCCATGTACATACATACATAGTACATGTAAACTAACCCTACCCTCTTCGTACTTTGTACATTTCAAGGCCTGTCTTTCCCAGGCAAACTTTTTGATCACTTTTGATCAGTGATCGCCAGCTATACGACGGCGACGCTTCATAATCTCCCATGCTAAAGCCTACCTAATTACTCAATCCATCAGTAATTCTTCTCTCCTCCCACTTCTTCCATATTCCTCTAGAACTTTGCCGGCTCCACTGCTTCTAGTTGGGTTTGGTATACGCTCTTTTCCACCTCGAATCCTCATTATACTCCTTGATATTCTCGGACCGCTTGGTGATTCGAGCGAGAGACTAGAAGTAGACTACTAAGACGGGGAAGCTTGTTGGACAAAAAAACAAGACGTTTGCCCCCTGGTTACTCCGTCCCTTCCTAATCGACGTAAGGTCAAACGGGTAGAACCTTTTAGACTTGTCGACATTGCGGTCCTCCGAACTCGTCTTGTTTGCGATCTATCCTTAATCCTATTTACCTACATACTCCGACCTTACCACCCAATATGCGTCCAGAAGTCGAGCAGGAGCTTTCTCACACCTTATTAGTTGAGCTTCTTGCTTATCAGTTTGCCTCCCCTGTGAGGTGGATCGAAACGCAAGATGTCTTCCTCGGCGAGAAAACGGCCGAGCGTATCGTCGAAGTTGGACCAGCAGATACCCTAGGTGTAATGGCAAAGAGAACAATTGCATCTAAATATGAAGCCTTCGATGCTGCTAAATCTATCCAGCGACAAATCCTCTGCTATAATAAAGACGCAAAAGAGATCTACTACGACGTAGATCCGATTGAGGAGGAACAAGAGCCAGCCGCTGCAGCACCGGAGGCATCATCAAGCTCTGCGGCAGCACCCGCGGCCACGGCAGCCCCGGTTGCTGCCGCCCCGGCACCTAGTGCAGGCCCCGCCGCAGCCATAGACGACGCTCCAGTATCCGCCCTTGAAATAGTTAGAGCATTGATTGCGCAGAAATTGAAGAAACCATTCTTAGAAGTACCTTTAAGCAAAGCAATCAAAGATTTAGTCGGAGGTCCGTATATCCCACAAGCAGTATAACCTTTAAGAGTTAACCAGAATACAGGAAAATCTACCCTCCAGAATGAGATCCTCGGAGACTTAGGAAAAGAATTTGGATCAACTCCCGAAAAACCAGAAGATACCCCTATCGATGAGTTGTCAGGATTAATGCAGGCGACCTTCAATGGTCAGCTCGGAAAGCAGTCTCAATCGCTTATTGCGCGCTTGATTTCTTCCAAGATGCCGGGCGGGTTCAATATGACAACCGCACGCAAGTACCTAGAGACAAGATGGGGCCTCGGTCCTGGTAGACAAGATGGAGCCCTCATACTAGCTATTACTATGGAGCCAGCATCACGTCTGGGCTCGGAAAACGACGCCAAAGCATATTTAGACGATGTTACGCAGAAATATGCTACGAACGCTGGTATCACTTTGTCTACAGCCTCTGCCGCCGGACCGGCGTCCGGTGGCTCCGGTGGTATGATGATGGATCCGGCTGCCATTGATGCCCTCACCAAAGACCAGCGGGCTTTGTTCAAGCAGCAATTGGAGTTACTCGCGAGGTACCTGAAAATGGACCTTCGAGCAGGCGACAAGGCTGCGCAGACATCGCAAGAATCGCAACAAGTGCTGCAGGCGCAATTAGATCTCTGGAGTGCTGAACACGGCGATTTCTACGCAGCGGGTATCGAGCCTGTTTTCAGTCCTCTCAAAGCACGAACTTACGATTCTTCCTGGAACTGGGCGCGACAAGACGCTCTGAGCATGTATTACGATGTTATTTTTGGCCGGTTGCAAGTTGTCGACAGAGAAATTGTGAGCCAGTGCATCCGTATCATGACTAAGTCAAACCCCCTACTCCTTGAGTTCATGCAGTACCACATCGACAACTGTCCGACGGAACGTGGGGAGACCTATAAACTCGCCAAGGAACTTGGGCAACAGCTCATCGAAAACTGCAAAGAGGTCTTGAATGTGCCGCCAGCCTATAAGGATGTAGCCGTACCCACCGGCCCACATACGTCCATCGACGCTCGTGGAAATCTCAACTACGAAGAAGTTCCTCGACAAAGCTGCCGCAAGCTCGAACATTACGTCCAACAAATGGCGGAAGGCGGAAAGATCTCCGAGTACGGTAACCGGACGAAGGTGCAGAATGATCTTGGGCGACTTGTAAAGCTCATCAAAGAACAACATAAAATGTCCAAGACCGCGAAGCTTGAATTCAAGAACCTCTATGGCAATGTTCTCCGCTCGCTTGCCATGAATGAGAGCCAGATCCTACCGAAGGATACCGGAAAAGGAAATAGTTTGATCAAGAAGGCTGCCTTGAAAGCCAATGGCCAAAACGGCAAGGGCAAGATGGAGACTATTCCGTTCTTGCATCTGAAACGCCACAACTTGCACGGTTGGGAATATAGCAAGAAATTGACTGGCATCTACCTGGACTGTCTAGAGGAAGCTGCCAAATCTGGCGTTACTTACCAAGACAAATATGTCCTCATGACTGGAGCA
This sequence comes from Entonaema liquescens, assembly GCA_902805475.1. Lineage (NCBI taxonomy): Eukaryota > Fungi > Ascomycota > Sordariomycetes > Xylariales > Xylariaceae > Entonaema > Entonaema liquescens. The sequence continues at coordinate 1,055,406 of CADCSX010000001.1, read as the reverse complement.
GGTGCCGGTTCAATTGGTGCTGAGGTTCTCCAGGGCCTGATCAGTGGAGGTGCCAGGGTCATTGTAACAACTAGTCGATTTTCACGACAAGTGACGGAGTATTACCAAGCAATGTACGCCAGGTACGGTGCTCGCGGGTCTCAACTCGTCGTTGTCCCGTTCAATCAAGGCAGCAAGCAGGATGTAGAAGCGCTTGTCAACTACATTTACGATCCCAAGGACGGGCTTGGGTGGGACCTTGATTACATCGTGCCCTTCGCTGCCATATCAGAGAATGGCCGGCAAATCGACGGAATTGATTCGAAGTCCGAACTTGCTCACCGTATTATGTTGACCAACCTCATCCGACTCTTGGGTTGTGTCAAGACTCAGAAATCCGAGCGTGGCTTTGAAACTCGTCCCGCTCAAGTCGTAATCCCTCTATCTCCCAACCACGGTACGTTCGGCAACGACGGTCTCTATTCGGAGTCTAAACTCGGCCTCGAAACTCTATTCAACCGCTGGCACTCGGAAGATTGGGCCAACTATCTTACCATCTGCGGCGCCGTCATTGGTTGGACCCGTGGTACTGGCCTTATGTCGGGCAACAATATCGTAGCCGAAGGTGTCGAGCAGTTTGGCGTACGTACATTCTCGCAGCAAGAGATGGCATTTAACCTTCTCGGTCTCATGTCTCCTGACATCGTAGACCTATGCCAAAACGAGCCTGTATTCGCAGATCTCAATGGTGGCCTCCAGTTCATCCCTAATCTTAACGACACCATGACTCGGTTACGTAAGGATATCATGGAAACGAGTGAAATTCGCCGAGCGGTCACCAAAGAGACATCAATCGAGAACAAGATTGTAAATGGCGAAAACTCCGAGGCACTATACAAGAAGAAGATCATCGAGCCGCGTGCCAATATCAAGTTCGATTTCCCACACCTTCCAAACTGGGAGAAAGAAATCCAACCATTTAACGATAGCCTGAAGGGTATGGTGGACCTAGAAAAGATCGTTGTCGTTACTGGTTTTGCTGAAATAGGCCCTTGGGGTAACTCGAGAACACGTTGGGAGATGGAGGCTTATGGCGAGTTCTCGCTCGAGGGCTGCGTTGAGATGGCGTGGATCATGGGCCTAATCAAGAACCACAACGGACCCATCAAAGGCCAGCCCTACTCCGGTTGGGTTGATGCCAAGACTGGGGAACCGGTCGAAGACAAAGACGTTAAACAGAAGTACGAGAAGTATATTCTCGAGCATTCTGGTATACGTCTTATCGAGCCAGAGCTCTTCGATGGGTATGATCCCAATAAGAAGATGATGTTGCACGAAATCCAGCTTGAAGAAGACCTAGAACCGTTTGAGGGATCCAAGGAAACAGCCGAAGAATTCAAGAGGCAGCATGGTGACAAGTGCGAGATTTTCGAGATTCCGGAGACTGGTGAGTACACTATCCGTCTCAGGAAGGGTGCCACGCTCTGGATTCCAAAGGCTCTCAAGTTCGACCGCCTAGTTGCTGGACAGATTCCCACAGGTTGGGATGCCAAGAAATACGGTGTGCCTGACGACATCGTCTCTCAAGTCGATCGTGTGACATTATACGTGCTTGTCTCTGTTGCCGAGGCTCTCCTCGCCTCAGGTATCACTGACCCGTATGAATTCTACAAGTATGTCCACGTATCTGAAGTTGGCAACTGTGTTGGTTCGGGACAAGGTGGTATGAACGCTCTTAATGGGATGTATACCAAGCGCAAGATGGACCATGATATTCAGAAGGATATCTTACAGGAGTCCTTCATCAACACAATGGCCGCCTGGGTCAACATGCTCTTGTTGTCTTCCTCTGGTCCCATCAAGACCCCCGTCGGAGCTTGTGCTACAGCGGTGGAATCAGTTGACAGTGGTTACGAAGCCATCATGGAAGGTAAAGCACGCATCTGTCTGGTTGGCGGTTTCGACGACTTCGGCGAGGAGGGTTCGTTTGAGTTTGCCAACATGAAGGCAACAAGCAACAGTGTTGACGAGTTCGCGCACGGGCGTACGCCACAGGAAATGTCGCGCCCAACCACCACCACCAGAAGTGGATTCATGGAATCTCAAGGCTGCGGTATCCAAATCATCATGACAGCTAAGCTGGCACTTGATATGGGTGTGCCGATATATGGTATCCTTGCTCTTACCACTACTGCAAGCGACAAGATTGGACGCTCTGTCCCAGCTCCTGGACAAGGTTTGTTGACTACTGCCCGGGAGGCTCCCAGCAAGTTCCCATCGCCCCTGTTGGATCTGAAGTACCGCCGTCGGCAGATTGAGCTGCGCAAGCGACAGATCCGCAACTGGAAAGAATCCGAGTTGGAATACCTGTATGAGGAGGCAGCAGCTATGCGGGCTCAAGGCCACGAGTTTGATGAGAAAGAGTATACCCAGGCTCGCGCTATCCATATCGAAAAAGAAGCAGAGAGGCAGGAGAAGGAGGCCGTACGAAGTCTCGGAAACAATTTCTGGAAGCAAGATACTACAATTGCCCCTCTCCGTGGAGCCCTTGCCACTTGGGGCCTAACGATAGACGATCTGGATGTCGCATCCTTCCACGGCACATCGACCAAGGCCAATGACAAGAACGAATCATCAGTTATCTGCCAGCAATTACGCCATCTTGGCCGGAAGAAGGGAAATGCCCTTTTAGGTATATTCCAAAAGTACCTTACTGGCCATCCCAAGGGTGCTGCTGGAGCCTGGATGTTCAACGGTTGCTTGCAAGTTCTGAACAGTGGTTTAGTTCCTGGTAATCGCAATGCCGACAACGTCGATAAGGATATGGAGAAATTCGACCTGATCGTCTACCCCAGCCGAAGCCTCCAGACCGATGGTGTAAAGGCCTTCTCGCTGACTTCGTTCGGTTTCGGTCAAAAGGGTGCTCAGGTGATCGGTGTTCACCCGAGGTACCTGTATGCCTCCCTGGACAAGGACACTTACGAAGAATATTGCACGAAGGTGGTTGCCCGTCAAAAGAAGGCCTACCGCTACATGCACAACGGTATCGTCAACAATGCCATCTTCCAAGCCAAGGACCACGCACCGTACACCGAGGACCAGCTCCACTCCGTCCTCCTAAATCCCGACGCCAGAGTCTCAGAGAACGGGAAGACCGCCGAGCTTATCTACCCCGCCGATTTTGCTCAGCGAGCTGCCAAACCCCACATCTTGAAGGAGAGGAGCACCAAGGAAATGGTAGAAAGCCTAGCCCAAAGCCTCCAGACAGGAAAGAATAATAAGGTCGGCGTTGATGTAGAAGATATCGCGGCTGTTAACATCGAAAACCCCACTTTCATCGAGCGTAATTTCACGGACAAGGAGATTGCGTATTGCCAAAAGACGCCTAGCCCACAGAGTTCCTTTGCCGGGCGCTGGAGCGCCAAGGAGGCTGTCTTTAAGAGCCTAGGTGTCCAAAGCAGGGGTGCGGGAGCTCCCCTGAAAGATATCGAGATCCTACCCAACGAAACCGGTGCCCCTATTGTCACTGTAAGTAGATCGTTTATGATTCCTGCGACATGTCAGTTTGCTAATTGATTATAGCTTCACGGTGATGCCGAAGATGCTGCAAAGAAGGCAGGTGTTAAGGAGATCAGTGTCTCCATCTCACACTCGGAAACACAATCGATAGCCATTGCGGTTGCGACCTTTTAATCCCGTTCTTTTATCGGGCTTGTTTTCTGTAACGACTGGCGTGGCATGGTGTTCGCGTATTGGGGCATGTTCTTCGGTTCATGGTGTATATTCTCTGTAGAAAACTTCAAGGGGATGCTGCGAATTAGGAATGCAGCTCGGGAGACGGCACAAAAGGTAGAAATATCGAAATTTCTATCAATCTTATCTCGGGTAAGATAGGCCGGACAGAAAATAATATTACTGTTCATATTAGTATCATCTCAGCATTATACATGACGTGACGCGTAGGCAAGCGGGGTATTTGTAGATTCCTAAGACCTTGTCAGTTGAAGGAGCTTTCCTCGGCTTCGAGATTTATTTTTGTATCAATGCCGTCAGCCTTCTGGGCTGCTGGGGCACATGTATGACATGTGAAAACCTCATGCCGGCACTTGATGGGTCGCATGCAACTTAGAGGCGATTGATGTGGATACGTGCAGGCATTACGCCGATGGATCGTTCCCATGTCCATGGTAACCCCAGACGCATATTTCCAGATGGAGTCTCGTTTCGCACGTGCACGTGGTTCTAGCTTCTCTAAGCCTCTTTCCATCGCAACGGGGCCGCCGGGGTGTTGGTAGGGCTGTAGAATACACCTAGTCCCAGAAAGTCAACGTGGTATTCACATGTCTTCCACGCGGCATCCAACCTATCCAACCTATCCAACCCATACTAGGTAGATCAGCCGCCTTTTAACAGGGGTAGGCCGATTACAAGCTTTCCTTAGCTCCGGGATGACTGTGACTTACGTCAGGCTAAAGGCAGCCCGGTAGGGCTTTGGATTAAAAAGGTTTCTTGTACTTAACCCTACATGTGACTGTACTAGGTATTGTCTCTCGTATAGCGGTAGTCTTAATATCTCTGAGCTATAGTTCTCATATGAGATTAGCATACCAATTCAACTTAATCCTTTGTTGGTAACTACACATTGTTGTTCTTCGCGTAATGTTAGTTAAAGTTCTTATAGAGCTTTAAGATCCCGTCTATAGGTATATAAGTGTATCTATTATCCGGTCCATGAGGAAACAACATGTCTAATTCTCAAGATAAATCTAACAGCTTAATTATGTTGATATTGTAATACCTACCACTTATTATAGAATGCTAGCTTAAGATGACGTTTCTTTTTCGTTTACGCGTATTCTCCAGAAAGTCTTGTGTCGCTATTATAGCTACCGAATAGCATCATGAATACAATCATAGTACAGAATATAAATGCTAAATGAAGCTCCTAGGTTAAAACCGTGAACATTCCATTCATCAGGCCCAGTACTGGTCTAGGTATCAGGCATATACCCTATGGATATAACTTGGTGTCGGTTTTACTTCCTTATATGGGAGATCTACCACCATGATACTTACTAAACCAACGTGTTTTAGAGATGCATATACTTCTACACTATCCCTTGAAGCGTTTGAGGCAGCAACTTGTTATCATGTCTACATGAGGCCATCCGGCCCCCTATATTAATATAAGTAGGGTGTCAATATATGCCACCAGATTATGTTACATGCTCAACCTACTCTATACGCAAAGATACCCTGACACCTACAACTATTTCTCAAGCAAACCCCTTTCTATTTATATGAGCATAAGTACAATAGCACTGAATTAGGTTATTTTTTATTGTGAAATGAGGCAGGCAACCTACGCGCTGTATACCCTATAATTTCCCAGAGCTTGAAATGTTATCCCCCCAGACTATGTAAGTTTTATATTAGGTACTCTTTAAATATTCCAAAGCCATAACTATATACTACAAATGAATAATGCTTAATGATAGGCATACAGGGTTCTATGACCTTCACAATTCGCGAAGTTACTCCAGTTTACGCGCCTTCATTTTGACAGACATATGAGCAGGCAGCAGGCCTAAATGGTGTCAACAGACCAAGTCGCGTCCAAGTAGTCGCGTAGCCGTCTTTTCCAAAACAAAAGTCCACACTGTCAGCGTTCTTATGGTGAACAGGTGTTTTGATAACGATTATTATTCCAGTGATCTGGGTACCTAGGGTACTCTAACATTTCCTATCAGTGGGATGCCTCATGTTGATTTGCAAACAGGCATCTCTCCTCACCGCTTTTGCCCAGCAACCACTTTTTGAACTTGAACCTGCACCTCTCGTTCCCGCCGTTGTATTCCAAACCTCACTCTATCAACATTCACCTTTATCCTAAAGTCTTCTCTCTCACCTTGTTCTGTCCAACGGCGGTTAACATTTAACCTATCTTCACAACAAATCTTTCTTTCAAATTCATCACATACCTTCTGCACAGACTGCCTACTATGCAGGTCTACCGCATGTCCTTTTTAGGGCCGAGCCTCCCCTCACGGCCGCGACAACGCCATAGCCGTGACACCACGGGCAACCCCGAGCCTTGGGATCAATTTCTACAGAGATTACTTCAAGGTGCGCCCGGAGATCGAGAATTCCTACGCCTAGGACGGATTTATTGGTTGGCCCAAGTGTCTGGAGGACCAGGAACCGGATCTCAAGAGAGACTAGCGGGATATCTGGCGGTGCAGCGTAATCGCAGGCGAGAGCAACAGCCGCCGCTGAACGTAAGTTTATATTCCTTTTTTGATATCATCTATCCCATAGTAGCCTATTTTAGTATCAAGCAGCTCATATTCCTGCTATTAAAGTTGCTGACAAATCCCTAGGAACTTCACCAGATCATTATACCGCAGCGAACTCGGGGACCGCAGTAAATCACTGAACGATGATTACAAGTGTGCCTATTACAACCTTGGGCTGTGCATCGCCGACATCTACAACAATAAGTCTGTTTACATATCTTTGGCGAACAGAGAAAGCCTACCAGATGATGGATCGACTAGTGACACAGCCAAATTGCGAGGAGGACCGGGATGGAGATACGACGGGTGTGGAAATTGCTAGTTAAGGGAGCCTCAATCCTAGCTATATTCGTAGCTAAGCAGTTGCAAATACTCTTTTGGAGGCCCTTGGCCTGATTCAATAACTCTTTTGAAAAGACGTGATCGTGTACATAGTGCACCCGGGCGTTCGGTCCTTATCATAGGTACAGAATCTGCGTGGTATTCGAGCCACTTCAATCAGTCTAGGTTCTAGGACGATATCAGCTTAATACTACAGGGCACTATATGATCTTCTAATCCTCCGTCCTTTTCATTTTCTTTGAGTAGTGTGAAATCCACAATTATTATCACCATCATTTAACAAACGTAGTTTAACACAACTTAACACTAATTTGGGGCAAAGGATACATATCTAGTAAGCACATCAAGTTATTATCCTTTTCTTTAATCAAGATTTCCTCGAGACGAACCTCAGATACAAAAAACATAATACTACCCAAGATACCACAGTTCTTTCATAGCATTGATTGATTGGCGTATTATATTACTTTCTTATATAAGGGTTTGTATCTTTAATACGTAGATATTCATTCTATCTTGAAATAAACGGGCAAATAAGAAAAAAAAGTGTTGGAATAATAGTAAATAAACAACTACGCGTTCTTTTTGACTTTGAGTTCCTTCACGGAAATACAACCCACAATAGTCCATGATAATATTTACGCGTAGAAATCCTCAGTATCCTAGATGGTATTGCTCTAGGTGTTCTTTTTTTTTTCCTTCTTTCCTTCTTTACCCCAACTTAAGGACATCTTCCTCGTATCATAGCGCGTCGTCTACTAATACTTGGTGGCCATAATAGGTATATTCTTTACTGTTTGTATTTATTTGGTTTCTTCCTTCATGAGTTTGTCTCGAGTCTGCTTTGTGGAGTGGTCATAGGTGTTTCGTTGTAGTTTGAGAGCCATTTGGTATTGTAATTTCGGTATAAGATAGACAACTGGGAATATGGTAAAGTAGGATATGGGAATGGTAGGGCCTCAGGTGGAATAAAGGCGAAGGCTTCAGCCAATTCTTGAATTATGATATTGTATGCAAAATAGACGATCGTTAGAATCTGCCACAAACTGGCAAGCAGCAATACGAGTGAAGAGTCTGGACACTTGTCACCCCGCCGCATTGGCTTCTTGGTTTTAGGATATGTTCGTAGGGCTCCTTGGCAGGTTCGTCGTCACAGTATGGAATTCAACGTTTATTGACGAGACAACACCAAAGCAGTTCCTTAGAACTTAGAATTAGATAACTAACTTAGGTACGTAGGTACACAATTACAGTAAACGTCCATGCTTCTTTGTATGAGAGGGGTCGTCCATGGCAATGTGATTAGGGTGTTATCTTTTTGATAACAAAAGTAAGTGACTCGTTGCTATCTCTTGCGGTTGCCATAGTGGTCGTCCCAAGAAATTCCCTAGTGCCGTAATTCTGGTCTGGGCTTGAAGAATTCTACCTGTGGGACCATGTGACAACCAGTGCACTACGATGTTTACTTACCTTTCTGTCCATTGTGGCAAAAGTTAGTGACTGTACGTACCTAGGTAACCAGGCGTAGTTGGGTGTAATTGGGTGTAGGTGGGGCGTAGGTGAGGTAGGTGAAAGTAAGTGACTGGACTTACAGCCGTTGGTTGCTATTCACAACCGAAAGGGGGACCACCTATTGGTCCGTTCACAGGTTTGTTGGTGTTGAACGGAAAGAACAGACTGATAAGACTACTGACTTACAGCCGTAAGTGACTGTTGTAGTTTGCTTTCCTTATCTTTGACAGTTATTGTTGTAGCAACGCACCTGTCGATGGAAGTTACGGAACCCACCTTGCTACCGACCTCGAGTGCGTATCTTAAGTTACTTGGGTCGGCTACAGCAATTCCAAAAACTATATAAGCATCCGGACCTGGTCCAGGTTTTGAACATTCACTTCTCACATCTTCCAACACTACAACCTAACACAACACAAAACACAAACCCTCTACTCTACCCAACACATCCTTCTTCTATCATCCTTCTTCTATCATCCTTCTTCTATCATCCTTCTTCTATCATCCTTCTTCTACAACCATCCCATACACATACGCCGACTACTTTCAATAGTCACCTTCAACTAAGAAGAGTTCCTAGTTACTCTTCATCACTATTGTGATTCACTATCACTCAATCGTGATTGATCCGTCGTGATCAATCTATCCTATCAAGTAAGTCTCTTCATCCAATTACCCAACACCCAAGACTACCTTCCTTCCACTACTTACCTTTGTCACGTCGCGTCTTATATGTTTGTTATATACATCGGATGGTATCTAACCTTTGATATAGCATTTGATCACGCGTCTGACTTCAATCAAGTCAAGTCTAATAGGTATGCTTCCTTCATCCAACTTATCATTGAATAGTGACTAGGCTTGAGTAACATTGAAGACTCATGGTACAACACTTTAGTTACAAGTTACTAACCCTTTCACTTTCCAGGGCTTCTCTACACCACTACAAATATCGAGGTAAATTCCTGACCCTTTTCCTTTACACATCCATCATTACACATCTAACATTGCATCACAACCTCTAGAACCTTTCTCCAACCTATTAGTACTATACCAACATAGGTATATCGTCGAGAAGTCCGTCCGCAATGGATCAAAACAACCCCTATACTCAGGGATACGGGTTAGTTATAACACTCCAACATAAACGCTGGTAGGCATAAGAAGACCTAACAGAATATAGATTCCCCCCCTACCATTCCAACCATCTTACCTCCACTGTCGGCGCAGAAGACGCCTATACCTCTTACATGGGCACCGCCCCAGGTTCTTCAATGGGCCATTCGAGCGGCATGGCATTCAACAGCACCAATACTATGCCCATGAGCACTATGCCCATGAACACCATGCCCCTGGCTGCAATGCCTCTGAACACAACACCCACAACTACTGCGGCTGGGGTCGGTTCAGCAATGCAGACGACTCCTCAAATGGCGATGGTGCCTAATGCCCAGCGCCTGCTCACCCCAGGGTCGTCTCTATCACCTCAGGTCCCGCACGGGTTTGAGCTTAGTGGGCAGGGTTTGACAAGCCCCTATGCCTACTGGGGGGGCAACACGAACACGGCATACAATGCCTATTCGCCGAGTAAGTAACAACTGTGAAGAATGGTGAAGTAAACAAAAGTACTGACTTTTTCAAAGGCCAGAACAACCCCACAGTGATGACGAACCCGCAGGGGCAGGGAATGCTTCATCACTATCAACTTAACCAAGCTCTGCCATCTGTCCCAGAGCTTGCTCCCGGAGCCACTCCCATGCCCGCGGTCAACCGTCCGCTAAACGCGGGAGCAATGCAACAACAGCAGAGCAACCTGACTGATTCTCCCGAGCCCAGTAGCGCTACTCCATCGGTGTTAGGACCTAGTAACTCTGGAAACAGAGTCACAAAGAAACGGCGGTCTCGGAAGCAACAATCGAGCTCTGACCTGGACCTAGTGTCTGAAGCCTCAAACTTCAACTGGAAGCCCGGCATGCGGACCATCAAGATTCTTGATTCATGGTCTGACGAACGAAAGGAGGCTACTCGAATCAGGAACGAATTAATCTCGATGCACAAGGCGGAGCACACGAGAAAGCAGAACAGAGTCTCCGCTCGTAAGAGCCGCAAGAAGAAGGAGGATGCTCTGGTTGATGCTCAGGAAGAGGCGCAGGCTCTCCGAGACCAAAACGCCGCTCTTGCTCAACAGGTTGCTGCCCTGACTGCGAAGGTTGACCAGTGTCAAGAAGAGATCGAGAGCCATGGTCAGACTGTCGCTCTTCTCACTGATGAGAATTCAACCCTGCGGGCGCAGATTGAGCAATTGGAGACGAATGACCTAGACCGCAGAATGAAAGCACTGCGCCCGGTGGAGAATCAAACTCAAGGCTCTATCTCGGCCGAGGATCCGGTGGCGATGCTTACTCATGGGCAATCGCAACTAATGCTCACCTCTGCGGCGGTTCCTGAAGGCGGCGAGGCATCTCAAGTCGCAGACATGGAGAGCTTCTTCGACTTCCAGCAGTAGGCAGTTGCTGGGCTGTTTCTGTAATATTATTTCCTAGAGTCTTTTCAGAGAGCAGTGCGGTATTTTCCTATGGGGTTATGGCTAGGGGTCAGGGGAAAATGGACAGGAGTTATGGTTATGATGATTATGCTTTCCTTTGTCTTATGAGTTGCCGGAGGCCGGCTTATGAATTTCATGTTACCCACGCACGCGTGGATGAGCCTATGACGAGATCATACGGCTAAGGCCTGAGGGCCAGGGATGGGTGGGAGGGAAAAGTGCCTTCAGGTGTAAGGCGTTGGCAGTCTACACATGAGACCTGCTACTTATTTTCTTATTATGTTCTCATTAGCACCTCAGTCGTTACCGTTGCTTTACGAGAAAAACATAAAACCCACTTATAAGGCTTTGTGAATCTGTGATGACTTGTGATTGGTTTATGTTAGATTCTGAATGGTATTCCATGTTCCTATCCTGAACTCATATGTCTGTTAAGCTGAGGGAGGTTGTGTTGTCGATGTTGGTGTGACCATTAGTTTGTTACTGAATATCCTGTTATGTGATATAAAGCCTTTAATATGTAGTTGAAATCCTTCTCTTATTGATAAAGAAAAGCATTTCATTCTGTGGTCCTTCTGCTGTTAAGTAGCGAGTGTTTTGAATATTGATCTCTTGTCGGAATTGCTTAAGCCTAAGACAAATTCCCCCCAAAAAAGGTTTGCTGAGAGTTAATCATCTCGGATATCGAGGATAAGTTCTAAAGTTCTAAGATTGCGGTTCGTGGAATGGTAGCTGGTAAAAGTCTGTTGAAAATCGAATTGAGAGGAACAGAAAGAGTAGAATGATGGGAAAGGGAGAAAAAAGAATCCCAGGTTTGGGGCCCCAAGGCAAGGAATAAATAGAAATCCAAGGCCTACAATACAACATGACGAGTCTACAAAAGCACGTAAACATTCATTAAGAATAAAGCTCACTGAGTACTATGGATGATGTGTATGTAAATGAAGCTAAAAGGAAGTGTTGAATGTGTATCATGATGGTTAGTGTATATATATGTTACCGTAAGGATACAGATCAGGCGGGAAGCTAAACTACATCTAGGCTGTCCATGACTTTGAGAAAACAACAAGCTATATATACTTCCTTATAACGAGACTACGACGCTTTCGGTTTAAGCATAATCATATCTATTCGCGGGTAGCCACAGCATTGTGCAGGTAAGTAGCTGTGTCAAATGTGCCCCCGAACAAACCCTCCTTTTATACGGTTTAGATGGCAACAGAGACGACGTTGAAATAAGACTATGACGAGATAATCTCGCTCTATTTCATGCTTAGGTAATTAACGTATCATTATCCTTATTGTCGGTAAACCCCAGTGAAACCAGGCTGACCACCGCGCGCCTCTAGCAAACATCTACAAAGGAGACAATCATGGCTTATTTAGCCTCGCTAGCCCGCCCTTCACATTACCCATCATTCCATGACGTATTTCTAAGACATAAGTAAGGCCAGTCATCAAAGCAGGCTACCTGTTAGCCTTCCCGCCAAAAAAACAAAAACTCTATGACATGTCACCAGCTAAGCAAAGACGTGCCACAACAAGTCAACTCACCACGAGGCTTTCGGGACAGTCACCACCCAGGGATATTGAATTAGAATTGGGTACCCATGCATTCCCGCTCGGGAACGCGATCGATTACAACATATTACCTACCAGATGACAGATATTTTTAGTCTTGACACTTTCCGAAGACGGTCTCTGTAGTTGGCCGCTACGACACCGCGGTGCTACCCGTACGATCGGAAATTTCCACGGCCTGGGCCCTTTTTATTTTCTTTGTACAACACAGCCTGCCTTCTTGTACAACTCAAAAAAAAAGACCCAGCCTAGCCCAGCTGGCCGCCTAAAGGCAGGGATATGGCGGTGAACAAGCTTCGCTGGAGACTCCCGTACGTAGTAGTGCACCGAGGTGGGCAAAGTGGGAATTCTTTTTACACCTTCTATCGCGAGGTGGATCTAGACGGTGTGGGAACGGTTTAGGTAGCTCTTCCACAGTGAGGTATAAACCTTACCTTTTACAAATGTTGGCGACGAGTATGCATACTGCATACTGCATACTACGAGGATCGTTTGTTCTAGACCTTATCTCTATTTCTTACACCTCGGTTAGAACAAGCATTTCTATGTAAGCATATCTATGTAATACTTGACGAACTCTCTCTATAGACTTCACTTTCATCACATCAAGGCTTCAAGTATCATATTAGAATAATAGTTCATATTATAACATTTGAATACTAAAGACAGTAAGTTCTAGTCTTAGTCCTAATTGTATATGTTAACATTGCCCACCGCCGCCATCCCAAACGTTAAACACACACTCCGGGCAGTACTGCTGCTCCGTGATATACATTATAAAATATTAATGTAGGAAAGATTGCCCTGGCCGGCAGTCGATGTAATCCCCGTAAATGTGTACATGCGAACCAAAACGTACTTGTGGACTCCGTGTTCCGTAACTCTGTCTCTCTCTGTCTCCCCAGTTCCCAGTCCCCGTAAATAAAAATAAATAAATAAAATAAATTTCCAGACGTGGATCATGACTTTTCGTACGGTTCCGTACTCGTAGTCTCGTAGCAATCTTGATACATTATATCCAGGCTCCTGCCGATATCTCATGGTGTGTTAAATAGGAATATTTGTCAAAATATATAATACAAGTTAAATCATAGGGTGTTGTTGTGTTATGTTGTATTGTTCAGCCGTCGCGGATGTATTTCCGGTGACGATGATCTTCAATGACGATCTCGTGGTCTGGACTCCGACGTCGGGGAGGCTCGTAACGCCTGGGCGCTTCTATGTAGCGGAAGGAGTCCTGCTGGGGCTGTTCGATCTCGACGTGGTGCACGTGATAAGGGACGGGCACACGGACGGGAACAGGGACCATCCGTTCACGTTCGATGTAAACTTCACGTTCTCGGCCATGTCTGCTGTGGCCGCTGCGGCTGCTGCGCGACGATGATTTGGAACTTCGCGAAGAACTCTTGGAGCTCCTCGAAGACCTGGACCTGCCAGATGTGCTAGACTGATCTGGATCTACGTCCACTGCGATGACCTCAATCCCGACATCCGGCTCAGGTTCAGGTTCAGGCTCCGGGTAAGGTTCCGGGTAGTAGTGTACAGGCGCAGGTTGTGGTGGAGGCGGCGGTAGGGGTTCGACGACGACCGGTGGCGGAGTATGTCTGGGTTCTGGGAGCACCGGGACGGGCGATGGAGATGGCACATGTACATGCTCGTACTCGGGCTCAGGGGGAGGAACAATAGTGGTAACGCGAGTGCGAACGGTCTTGCTACCGTTGGTAGGAGGTTCCAAGTAGAGGACCTTCTTATATTTGTGATAACGCTTCTCGCGGGGAGCTGCATAGTAGGTGGCCATGATGTTAGATTTCTTGTTGGTACTTCAATGGTGATTGACGATTGATAATATGGTAATGCTATTGGATGGGATAGGAACAAATGGTATGCAAAGGATTTATCTTCACAACCAAATGAACAGAATAAAAGGTTTGTGTTGAATTGGTGATTGTAGATGGTCGAAGAGGTAAAGAAGATGAAAAAGCTAACCTGTTGAAGTGTAGAACCACATGATGGGGATTCGGATCTAGATATGGAAAGCGATAATGGGGGGAAGGACCGGAATCGCGATGCCGCTTACGTCACAAACTTTGTCGAATGCTGGAGGGACGTCACGGTAGTTCTACGGTTATCTAAACCGGATTTTCGATCGTGTTTGGAGGGCGCTACTTCTATCGATAAACAGCCGATAAGGCAATGGCTGCAGGGTCCAGAACGAGTTCAGAACTCTAATACGCAGGAAGGTGCCGCGTGATTGGGTCTTTTTTTCGGCTATGGGGGCACTTTGGGCAGTGTGGGGGGCAGTGCGTTAGGTGGCTCTGCTCTGCTTCGCAGTTGCTGCTGAAAAAGAAAAGCTTGGAAAACGGTAATTCCGTGGTAGGTACGACTTTGTAGGTACAACGATACGACGGTATTCTTGTATTGTATTGTAATGTAATAGCGCCGTATATATGTGCGATTTTTGAATTTTGTGCGACGAGTTTCCTTTTTCACCACAAGAAACCACACTGAAACAAAAAACGAAAAACAATAAGTTCTAGAAATTATCCCAAGATAGATTCGCCCAACTATCACCTCTAAAGTGTAGAGAAGACGCGAAAGTCAAAACGAACCGAGGAAGGGGAAATGGCACAACGTTAAATATTTCAAAAAGAACAACTTTCTCGGCGCAGTTGTGTCAAAGTACATAGCGTCAAGTAGCGTCAGTAGTGTCAGTAGTGTCAGTAGCGTCAGTAGCACCCTAACACGAGCCCAACGCTCATCCCGTGGCAACAGCGTGACCCTTGGGCTCCGAAACCTCTACCATCCTTTGCCACAATCTTGTATTCCCATAACTTGTGAGACCACGGTCAGGATGCAAAATCTCATCAGTCTTACAAGGGGTCTTGCATGGGTGTATCATGGCTGCATGGTATCATGGGCACGTCTATATTGGCTTACATTGGCTTGCATCTTTACGGGGTGGGACAGCTTTTTTTTCTGTTAGTTCTTCTTGTTAAGGGGGGTGGGGTTCATCAACCGGTCCCAAAGCCTGACCATTCAGCTTCAACATCTATCTTACACTCCTGTTTTCTCGGAATTACCACTTATATCATATCTATCTTTAACTCATATATGATTCTTATTCGTTGTTCCTTATTCCTTCACGGACCCTACAGATCGTCTTTCCCGGTAGACCCCTTCAATACTTACCCGTAACGGAATATGGGACAGATGGAACCCTAACTTGACCCTATCATGAAGACAGAAAAAGATCAACAACACACAATATATTTACGATATAACCTTATTCGTGACCTGACCCAGGTACACAACACACACCTGTGTCTTCGCCATGCATGCATACTGCAGAACTTTTCTTTTTCGGATATATCAACAGTCCACATTTTGACAATCGGAACTCTTACGCGTAATTGCTCTGGAGATTATGTGCTAAGTGGCTATCGAATTGTATATTAAATCTTATGTTCCTTGCCGTGACAGCTAATAATACCTAACAGCTGAAGTCTAGAGACGTGGAGTGATGATCTTTTCTCTTGTAGAAGTTCTTTCTGATCGATTGCAGCAACCCACGGTAGATTGACATGATATATAGGTAGCTTCGGAAATATCCTTATGTGTCTAAAGCTTACGTACAGGTTTCGTTGTAAGATGGACAAGTAGCAGTAAGGTAAACCAGGTTTTGGCGATAGGGGTTTACGGGTATACTCCTCGTAGTGCTTAGTTGATCGACAGAGCCGCCTTGAAATGTAGTTAGAGATATTCGTATTGACGAAACCGGACAAGCAATCGCCCGCACTGGGAAACTGTCTGAACGTCGGTAATATTGAGCCCAGAATGAATTGGCAAGCCTCATGCATGGCGCTTTGCGTTGACACGTAAGTGTGAATCCGGAAAATCGGGTGGCATTTGAGGCTTTCCCATCGTGTAATGGTACTTTGGTTCACCGAAAGTTCTCCTGAATGCTTATATCAAGGGAGGTAAGTGATGCTACGTTCAAGATCATATATTGGTCGCCTTATTTTACCAGATTCGGAGAACGGCTATGATGCGAGGGATACGAAAATGTTGGCAAGGAAGGCTTTGTACCTACAAAATCGAACGAGGTTTGTCTATCAGTTTCTTATATCAGATGTCTTTTACGTGAATACCTATGACATATTGGCATTGGCTTATTGTGCTATACAATCCCTAATAGGTTCAAGTTAGAGTAGTTAAGTATATCCTAGTTACGCTTTAGAGTTATTCAACGATGATAACACTTACCAACTCTCGAAAGACTTTCAACGCTGGTTTACTTTAGTTTACTATAACTAATGCATACGATCGCTTAATTCTGCTTATATAGATCAAAGTGGATTCTTTTGTTAAGGTTATCCTGAACGAGTAATAAGACGCTTATTATACGTCAAGTAAGAAGTATATATTTACACCAATCAATCTATTCTAAAACATTTTGTCTGCTGAGATGACAGCAAAAACGCGTGACGCACTATTAATAATATTAGGTCATGCAGTAACACCAGAACGCAGGTTTTAAACACACAGGGTGCACTTTGGATACTCCGAGATCTACTGTTACACATGTTATACATGCTAAAGCTAACACACACACACACACCTAAAGCTATAGCTGGGTATACCTAGCTATTGTGTTACACGGGCCGAGTATAGAAAGTTTAAAATCAACTACCAATCGATTATACTGTTTTTTTCATGTCTCTCGAACACCTAATGTACCTAATTTAATGCAAGCATTTTTACTTTACCTTTTTCTTCTTTTTGGCACACTACAAAATATCAGGGGTCACATACCTATACAATTAACCACACCGCACAACAACAACAACAACAATCACCTAACATCCATAACATCCAATTATTCGCATATACAATGCAAAGCTGATTTACATGTGCGAACCGGCCATACAAAACAAAGTAGGGTTATAAGATATCACACTACCGGTGCAAAGGATCAAGATCTAATGACGTAGTCGTATGTAAGCTATGTAGCATCATCCCCTCCACGCCCGCAGCTCAGATTCGCAACTTCCGGGTTACACTCTGACCTCTGACCGCATCATCGACATCTTTCGACAGCATTAGCCGCGAATAGCCCAATTTATTTCTTTTCCCCCCCCTCCGAACTAAGTGGAACCTTCCCGCATCCTGCAGAACGGGCTCGAGAGGCTGAAGGAATGGATGGATGGGGGGTAAGGAGAATGAACGCCAGAAGGACCCTGAGATTTTCTTGGGACTCCCGACGAGGCAGGAGCCTGCATGACGCCTTTGCGGGCTGAGTGAGTTGGACAGCTCACAGCCGGGGCACACACACACACACACACACACATAACCCCCCAACAAAAAAAAGTTCGAAGCTAAAGACTTGGGGGTTCCTTTCCGGGGAGGGGAGATGCTTCCACCCAATCAACTATTAGCACTATATGGGATTAGTTGCTGATGAAATCGTTGTGTGACTGGTCCATTGGCAAATCGGCCCTCTATAGGCAGGCCATGAGCCGAAGTGGCACGATGCGATAGGACAAAAAATTGCGATCCAGAAATTCTTCGACCTAACTAACCAACGAACCTCTCACTGGCTGACTGACTGAGTGGCTGGCTGGCTGTTCTGTTTCTCTCGCGCCGACGTGGGATGGATGCATGCACGACGGGCAGGAAGCCTGCATACGCTGCATGCAACATGTTCTAGCAGCTTATATTGCGTAGGCTTCGATGGGCTTGAAAGAGGGCTTGATGGCTTGCGTTGCGGGCTTGCATTTTGGCGTAAGGGATCTGCGACGGCATTATCAAAAAGCAAACCACCCACCAACCAAGCGCCACCTGACCCCAGGAATAAGTGAGGCGGATTTTCGCGACGTGGCTGCATGGTTTTTGACATCCCGAACCCGATCTAGATAGGAGAATTTTCCCAAACTGGAGAAACGGATCCAAAACTTTATCCAAAAGGCTTGCTATACTTACTGTTATGTTACTACGGTACTTATTATAGGGTGCTGCTACCTACCCCCTTTCAGTACCGCCACGACGTCCGCGGCACCGGCGGGCCCAGCGTCGCCCGGCTATATGGTCTCATCGCCTGCTGCGGGTCTCTCCCAGGATATTCTGCTTGGGGGTAATATATGACGCCGTTTGCAGCTGGGCGCGACACTCGTGCATAGCTCCTGTTCGACCGAGAGGGGAGTCCTCTCACCCAGTTGACCAGGTTATGTAATTCACCCATCCACCACAGGCCCATGATGATTACCGCGATGGTGGTAGGTAAGGCGGCCGCCCAATACGCCCACTGCCCGAGCTCCATGTCGCGCACGTCGCTGGAATTCATCCCGAAGATGGAGCTTATCGTACTGAGTGGCAAAAATATAATGGTGACCATGGTGAAGGCGTAGACCGCTGCTTCCTGTCGATCCTTAGTCACTTCGATCTTGTTGGCATTCTGCGGGGTGGAAGAAAGTGTTAGTTATTCGTTCCGTCTTATTGGGCAGTACATCATAGCGTTACCATGATCTCGAGTCGTGACGCCTCGACGTCGAGCTCCAAGAATTCCATATCCCTACGCTCCAACCAGGACTTGCACTCGCGACCGAGGAGCTCCCTGAACCCGCCAGGATCGGTGGATGTCAGCTTGGAGAAGGTGTCCGGGTGCCCGGCTGGGGTGAAGTGAGCGCCGGGAGGGCCTGATACGCTCCTAGGGTAATTAGGGTGGTTATGGCTATAACTTTCGTACGCGTCGAGCCTGTCCACGTATGCTGCACCTTGCTTTTCATAGGATCGCGATTGAATATTCGCAGCCTCAGTTTTTAGTTTCTCGCGCGCCTCGTTTAGCATCTTCCTCTCCTTGCGGGTTTGGTTGCCCCAGCTTGGTCGCTGAGGCACAGTCATGCCGTCGACAACATTCAACTGTGATGCAATCACTCGACGAATCACGGCAAGTTCCTGTCTGAAAAGAGTGATGCGGAACTGATGCGAGCGATCGGAGTTGTTGGCAGTGATTTCATTCTCCTAGACTGGTTTCGTATCAACATGTAAATCTGGAGGATTAGTGAGACTTACCAGCCCTTTCAGATAATCAGAATAAGTATCATTGATGCTTGAATATGACCCCGTAGAGTCTTTTAGTAGCTTTGAGCTAATCAGTGTGACGAGCTCCATCGGTTGGAGGACTGAGCTGGAGAGTAGGTCCTCCGTAGGTAATTCGTCCACTTTGGCGACGGCTTAGTACGGGTCTTATAGGTACAATAGTAATATTCAAAGTTACACGTAGACGACAGAAGAGCAAAAACATATTGGGTTTTGACTTACTGATGTCATTCATCCCTTTTCGTATCAGCGCCTCTGAGACGTTCATGTTCTCATTCCAAGCTTCTTCTTTTTGTGACGCCTGGATAAGTGCCATGACAAGATGTAGCCAAGCACGGACAAGACTATCGGGTACCTCAACCTTAGTTCTGATAGGAGTTGGCATGTGAGACAGGATATCCTGGAATGATTGTATCACTCTCGTCAGTCCTCTGAGAGCGGTTCTAAGCGGAAAGACATTTGTATATGCCTTCCGTCGTCGTGATGCTTTTCTATTTTCATTATCTGTGTCAGGGTCGGTGATCTACTCCCAGGTAAGTTTAGTATCCTATTATCGTGAGCAGCTGGAGCTCATACCTCAACTAAGCTGTTAATAGCACCCCAGAATTTCCCTATGGTCGGTGCATTCTCTCCCAAGGATTGTGGCAAGAAGAAAGAAAAGATAATGTCCGCCGCGTTATAGATATCCACCCTTTGTTCATACTCGGCTTTCTGATACTCCTGTCCCTCGCCTCCTTCGATCCTTAATCCCTGATAACTTAGATAGACATGAACGGATCTCTGTGAAGACGAACTACAGTTACGATATGCGTTTCGATCCCTCATACTCGTCGATTTAAGTAGGTAGTCTTCTGCTTCTTGGAGGTTTGTAGTCAGTGCTTCAAGATCAGGTGCTCCGCCGTCGCTCTCATTTTCAGTCATCTCCAGCCATGAGAAGACATGGAATTTCCGATCATCAGTGCTTGTTTGCTTGGTTTCTGCGCTTTTGTTCTCGTCATTCTCTGTCGCCAATTCGCCATCCTCAGCGCTTCCGATATCTTCTCTATATGGCTGTAAAACACCAATAGTCGGAGGGTGGGTGCATCCTTCCTCTAGATTAGTCGGATATTTCTTCGTAATCAGTGCAAAGGGTCGTTACCATAGACGGAGGTCAAGAATAACTTTAGTGTTTACAATTTTCACCGTGTTAACGATACGCGGCCAGTCAGTTTCTGTTACTACACGACCGTGATGAAAGATCCTTATTGCCTGGGGCCAAAACTCGCGGAAGTGTGTTAAGAAATCCTGAAGGTTTTAGTAATCTGTGTTCAGTCTAGTTATATTATTCAGGGTAGAAACTTACAAACCAAGTTAAGCATGAATCTAACGGGAGCTCCCACAGAACGGTGTCGTAGTAGGAAACATATATTTTCTTCCCTTGCCCAATAGATTCCTTAAAGGGTTCGATGACTATACGTACGAGATCACCCCGGAGAGCTGAGCTAGACATTCGGCCGCATGTAATAAGTAAAGCTTCCGATAATTAGCTAGATATTACTATATATCTTCCCAATGGTGTAAAACTTACTGCTATCCAACACGATGCACCACAGCTGTGCAATATGGAAGCAGTGGCCATCGGGAACTTCGCCATTTTTACAGACAGCCTGTTGCATGTCACGCTCCTGAGTAGTGCGAGCGTAATCTGATTGCAGCAGGGTTTCTATTGGAAAAGAAGACGCCTTGCTAGCCGACAGAAGTCCCGAATACTTCTCGAGCGAAAAGTACGGCACACATAACCAAGTCACAAACCTTGAAGTCTGGCCTTTTGTGCGCCCATCGGGAGGAATCGTCACGCGGATAGGCTTCGGGTCCATGTGTCGTACATTATGTCCCTTTGCAGTTGGTCTAACTTTGACTGAGGCCTTCTTTACTTCGGCAAGAAGTTTTGCGAACCCGTTGCGTTCTGCATCGGTAATGGTGGGAATCCGTGCGATTTCGGTCTCATTATACCGTTAGCAAGGATCGAGGATTCCAATATCGACTTACATACAGAGAGCTCGTCAAGATTCATCATGCGCTGCTCTAGGTGCCTTGGGTCTTGTTAGTATATTCAGTGGTTGTTCTCGGGCTTTGAATCACTTACACCCATCTAAAAAGGGGCTGCCGCTGTTTTCTAGGATCATGTATCACAGTCAACTTTGCCGTATGTGTTCCGTCCGAAACCGCATCACCAGTGTATTGAGACTGAAACACGTGAAGAATATCGCTAGATCCAGGAATATTCGGTTCGTCCTTCGTACCAGAAACCACATCTTCGGATTTCTCCAGCAAGATATCACTGTCGATACCCTGGCCGCTTTTCGCAAGTGCCCTCGAGGTTCGCGAAGGGATAAACTGGAATACTTTACCGCCTATAAGTTCATCAAACCCTTCTTCGCCTTCATTACCGGAATCTGACTCAGAATCCGAATCCTGTGCATATGAATGCCGATAACTAGGATACGACGGCCGCCTGCCCTTTCGGTCCGAATCGGAGCTTGCGCTGCTGGAGCGACTAGAAGATGATACTGATGGAGAATAATATGGGTTATACTCCCTGCTATTGGGCTCTACAAACCTGACCCTCCCTCGTTCACTATTCGTCGGAGCACGGGAACGGTCATGACCTGAGACAGAAGAGTCTCTAGTAGAGCGGCGTCTATGACTATCTTGACCTATCCAGGAAGGAATTGGT
The DNA here is from genome assembly GCA_902805475.1 of Entonaema liquescens. Classification (NCBI taxonomy): domain Eukaryota; kingdom Fungi; phylum Ascomycota; class Sordariomycetes; order Xylariales; family Xylariaceae; genus Entonaema; species Entonaema liquescens. The sequence continues at coordinate 1,033,340 of CADCSX010000001.1, read as the reverse complement.
ACATCTCCGTAGCCGCCATTCCCGGCAATTTCATACTATAAATATGTTAATTAACTAAGACCTGAAGTGTCTTATGATGGATACTCACTGGACGAAGCTCCTCAGGTTCAGCCACAAAGTGAGCGCGATCCCAAACTGGAGGCGGGACGTGTCGCACATTATCGGTGTATTGCCGTAATGAGGACTGTCGTGAAGAATTTAGTTGGTTTCGAGGTGGAAAAGAGCTAGCTCGACGCATCGGGTTTGGTGGTTGATCCGTCATCTTTTATATAGATAGCCACCTAGGTAAGTAGTTAGATAGTCTTGAGGTCGGAATATATAACCCCTCACGTTTCTCTATTTTGACGGAAGAACTCGTAGGGTATCGGTGACGTACAACATAATATTCTTAGATATAGTGAGGACAAGGGTACTTTTTAAAAATACACTATTATCATATCTCAAAAGAAACAAGGATTACGCGATGCCGTAAGATGAATTGGGGCTAACACAGCCCTGCCAACAGACCCTGTATATGCAGGCCCAAGCCACGTAATGATAAGTTTACTATTAGTGGTATAGTAGTTAGGTATTCTCTATAACCTTAGCTTTATAACGAAAATGGTTATCAAAACGTAGACTTTAGCGTAAATGATATGTACTATTAGCTACTTGATAAATATGCAGCTCCTTTAGTATAATTAATATTCTTCCACGCAAGTTCACATAGCTGCGCAGCTAGTCTCTCTTGTTGAAGCTTATTTAAGCCAGTTGTATTGATATTGACTATATAACTCGAGGCCTGTTGAATCATATATCTATGGGTATCATGGCCCAGACGCTCGAACGCAAACACTTTGATTAATAAAACCCTTCAACTTTTATGCTAAACCGGTTTTACCATAAAAATCTACCCAACAATTAGCATTCCATAGTACGAATTAGCTTCCCGGTCAGACACTTACTTGGTTCATTGCTTGTAAATCGGCTATGGCCATCCGTTTCGATGCGATGTGGCGCGATCGAGAGTAATTTCGTATAGAAAATGCTTGAGGAGTTGAGGTGCCCGTCCCAATGGGTGTTGATACACCACTTGTTAGGGGAGTGGCACTCGACGCAGGAGTCGAACTCTCCGCCGAAACAGATGGATCGGTTGACGAGTTTGACGTTTCCGACGATTTCTGCTTTTTATCCTTCTTTTTGTGCTTCTCTTTCTTTTCTTTCTTGGATTTGGTCTTTTCTACCTGGGTCTCTTCTGGTGAAGTAGGCGTAGCATCGTTCTCGGACTCGCGCTCAACATCCTTCTTTAATTTCTTACTCTTCTTCTTCTCTGACTTAAGCGGCCCTGATCCTTCGGTGTCTTTTCGCTTGGACTTCTTGGACTTCTTCTTGCTGGATCCTTCAACTTCACCGCTATCGGCCGAGTCATCCTGTGAGTTACTGTCCTTCGATCGCTTCTTTCGCTTCTTTTCGGGGGTGGCGTCGGGCTCATCCGCAGAGTCAATGTCTTCTGCTTTCCTTTTCTTGGATTTCTTTTCCTTCTTTTCCTTCTTCTGCTTCTTCACGGAGCGATCAGGAGCATCCTCCGATGAGCCGACAGGTTCCCCCCCGATATCTTCCTCTTTGATATCCTCTTCTTTGATGTCTTCCTTTTTAATAGCCTCTTCGGGAGTTTCAACTTTGGTCAATCCCTCCATCTGGTCTCCAACTAAGAGTCCTCCACTGACAAATCTCATAGGCCCGTACTTCCTCTCCACGTACAGGCAAGTCTTAATCTCTGACTTTACTTTCTTCTCTTTCTCAATTGTCTCTTCAGACTTCCCGTTTAGTCTACCGAGAAGATCCTTGAAGACATCGAGGCCAGTGCATTCGGTGTTTTGCTTGTGCCGAGGTTTTGCTCCTAAACCCATGGTGTCATCTTTGAGAAGGACGTTGATCGGAGCGGCACTCGCAGCCGTGTGTAGATGAGAGTGTGCGGCATTCTGTACTCCGAGAAACTTCCCCGGTTCCCAACCATGCGCTCGCAAAATCTTCTGGCCAAAGGTCGTCTCGTCACGGCTCCATTTCGTGTTATTTGGGTCGTGCTGAAGCTTTCGCCGGCTATAAGACGATATGTATTAGCACGTATTTGAATCTGTATATCAATAAGGGCTTGCGTACTTCCTGGGGCCTGCAAGACCCATTGTGACTTAAATCAACCTCGTCGCGATCGCAAAGTCAAACAAGTACTGGCAATTGAGAATGGCCAAACTTCAGTGGGGTCTGGCTTTCAATTATTTTTTGGTTGATAAGTCTGATAAGCGGCAATTCTTCGGAATCGAGTTGTGGAACTTTATAAACTTTGTGACTACCTATGTACCAAGGTATACAATTACGTAAGAATAGGGGTATCCGAACATCGAGGTGCCATCAAGAAGGCAAGAGGGCTAGAAGGTAAGAGGGCCAGAAGGCAAGTACGATACATAGACGAACTCGAAATGATTGCTGCTTCCCAAAGAAGTCGAACTTTAAGCTACAATAGACCAGTACTGAATTTTAGTAAAAATGGAATGTCTTTCATCCGCTCTCAATACCTTTACTAGACATGAAACTGAATCACATGTGAACCTACGCAACCAAGATTGCAATAATCAGTTCTACAGATCTCTAAACTCGATCAAATATACGATATATACCACTGAAAGTAGAATATATATTTAACAATGGCATCCCGTCGCAAGGAACCTACCCCAACCGAAGCCGATTCGGCTTCCGATGTTGAATTGACCTTCGACTTCAACTATAAGCCAAGCTCAAGTATCCCACAGGCTATGGAAAACATTGTACGTTTACTTACTGTCTTTTCTCATGATATGTTATAATTACGTCGCGTTTGATGTGGTTTGTGAACCAAAAATAGACACTGATATCCCTCATAGGACAAGTGGAAGTCGAGACGGTCCGAGATTCAGAAAAATATTGACAAGGATTACGCCGAGAAGTTGTCTAGCCTAAAGAATAAAGTCAAGAAGCACTACTGTGACGAGGCACAGAAAATGTAAGCCGTCCATGTCCCTTTTCATCACAAATAATATGCAAAAGTGCTACTAACACACTTCAGGTCTGATCATAATCAGCAGCGACTTCAACAACTAATAACAGCGCTCGAGAAACAAATGGCTTGTGAGGAGAAGATCAGTAACCGGATTGACACGCTCCGAGATGATTGTGCTCATATGGCCATGTTAATCAATGCGGTATACGCCGGCCGCAAAGAAGCTGCCCAGTCAGCAAGAATTTCCAACCCCAGTCAACCCAAGGACTAGATGGCTGCTGTTATCTCTACAAGAAAACTAAATAGGATATGGAGTGCTAAGGTGGCTTGAAATTCCCAGAAGAGAATGATGCCCAATATTCTAGACTTCTCGATATATTTCTAGTGCTGTCACTACATATTGTTAGTTCCACGTACTGTAAATAGCTGATCTCATACGAAGACTATATAGAGAAATGATGAACTCAGAGTCCGTCATGACATGTCAATTGGATTTCGTATGATGGCGAGTACCGGAATCTCGCTAGAACACCAAGTAGTAGTCCAGCCCGATAAAAACCTTATATTCATCTGCCATATATGACCACATCGACGTAAGTATCTCTAAGAAGCACACCCCCATAGCAATTCAACATACCAGCAGTACTATCTCTGTATGATAGTGATATTGTAACTTCCTGTTTTAACTGACTTCGTAGTGTGAAAGAGGTAACTATATTCGACAACCAATGCCTTACATATAAAGGTACGTAAGAGGGTGGAAGAGAGCTTGTCAAGTGAGTTAATAAGACTGAAAAAGCTTTGTTTGTGCCACGGGACGCACCTAAGTATAGATGGAACCTGTGACAGGCTAAGCACAAGGCTACTCTCACGTCCCTTGGACTTAGACAAGAGGTAGCTTGATAGAGAAATTCTTAGTACCTGGTAGTTAAGAACAGATGTAGTAAAATATCACAACATGCATTCAAGGTCTACATCTCATACCATATTGAAACTGAGTTGATTTCATATATCCAAAGACCAGAGCTGAATAAGTCCTTCTAAATCCCATATGCTATGTAGCCAACTCAAACGACCGTGTCACCGCATGTATATACCGTTCTTTTCGGCAGCCATTATTCAAACTCTATACCTTCATCTTATTTATGTATTATCTATTACGTATGCTCATCCTCATTATACTCAACATCCTTCACTACCTATCGAGGGCTTGGCTCTGGCACTATAACACCGAAGAATGATTAGTAAATGCCCAGTACGTAGAAAGAGGAGGGACGGAGGGGAGGGACGGAACGACTTACCATATTCCAGTAAACACCCTTCTTCTTCAACAGCTCATTATGCGAGCCCTTCTCCAACACCTTACCCTCGCCCAGAACGAAGATAACATCGGCATTCTGCACCGTAGCCAGCCGATGCGCGACAACCACCATCGTGCGCCCCGCCGCAGCCCGCTCGAACGCGCCCTGGACGAGCTTCTCGCTCTCCGAGTCCAGACTGCTGGTCGCCTCGTCGAGCAGCAACACGTCCGGCTTGCGGACGAGCGCGCGCGCAATCGCCACCCGCTGCTTCTGCCCGCCCGACAGCGACACCCCGCGGCTGCCCACCTCCGTGTTATACCCTCCGGCAGCGACATGATGAACTCGTGGATGCTCGCGTCGCGGCACGCCGCGTGCAGCTCCTCGTCGCTGACGCCCGCCACGTCCGCCCCTAGCAAGATGTTGTCGCGCAGCGTGCCCTGGAACAGCGTGGGTTCCTGCGCCACCAGCGACAGGTGCCGCCGGTAGTCGTACACGTTGATCTTGGTGATGTCCGTGCCGTTCGCGAGGATCTGCCCGCGCTGCAGGTCGTAGAAGCGCTCGAGGAGGGAGATGATGCTCGTCTTGCCGCACCCGGATGCGCCGACGAGAGCGGCGAACTGGCCCTTCTCGATCGTGATGTTGAGGCCCTTGAACACGGAGACGTTGCGCGAGGGGTACCGGAAGTGTGCGTCTTTGAGCTCGATCTTAATGCCGCCTTGCGTGTCGGGGATGCTCGTGCCGTTGCCGCCGAGGTCGGTGTTGCGTGTTTCGCGGATGTTGAGGATGCGGTTGGCGGCTGCTGAGGCTTGGGCCGCGTTGGGTCCAAAGCCGAAACCTTGACCGGCCGACTCGGCTCCTTGGATGACTAGTTTTGGATAGTAATTAGTAAAGTATTTCCTTACATATGGATAAGTTTATGGGATATGTTCCAGTGAACCATATTCACGGAGACACATAAAATTGTCGCGGTAAAATCGACTCTTACTTACCTGCCATGTAACAGACCAAGAAATCCAAAGCGGTATATTCTCGCGAGGCCATGAGAGTACCACCATACCAGAAGATAAGAGCCTGACAACCTAAACCGATACTCTCTGAGAAGGCAAATACCAGCGTCCTCAGCCTCGCCTTCTTGTAAGCCTCGACGACGTGATGACCAAGCAAATTGTCGTAACGGGTGCAGATGGTATCCTCGAGGGTAAGGGCAGAGACGGTTCGGAAGGCTGAAATAGCCTCGGCGGCAAACGTGGAAGACTCGGCGAAGACCTCCGCATACATACGCTCGAACTCTAACTCGTACTTCAGGCGAAGATATCCGGCTGCGAGCCCGATGGGCATCGTGACGCAGGTAGCAACAATAGCGAGCTTCCAACCGAAGGCAAAGGCTATAGCTAAACAACCGATGACAGTGAAGAATCTATATAGAGCTTATTAGCCGGATAGCAAATATGATATCCAAGGGAAAGCGTTTCTTACGAGTTATAAACCATGGCCATGTTCAAACCTAGAAGTTCCTCTAGCTGTTTCGGGTCGCTCCCAACTCGCGCCGTAAGCGAACCTATTGCGTTCTGTTCGTCGTCAAAGAATGATGTCTTCTGATACAGGATGCTCTCGAAGTACTCTTGTCGATATGTGGTGGATATATACTACGTTCACAAGATTAGCATATAGATTACTCTCAGTACTGGGGCGGGATACCTACTTGAGCAACCTGGTTTGACGTAAATGCGAGGACGAAGAATGACAGGCCTGTACCTATACCGAGAACCACCCACATCAAGGACCAGAAGTTTGCTTCGGATGTGAACCTAGGTATATCGTCCATATAAGCAAAGACGACGACGATTTTGCCGAACAGGTATGCTTGGAGGGGAGTCGATGCTAATGTCACTTGTAAGCCTCCGTATCTTCACAAGATTAAATTGTCCAACTTACTAGCTGTACACATGGCAGCCACAACGATGACTGAATATAAGGGGAAACGAGACCGCTGCTCGTACAGCAGCCGTCCGAAACTTCCAAATAGACCTCTACTCTTCGAAGCAGTTGCCGTGGGCGCGTCCGTAGCTTCAGATAACGCAGCACTCTTTTCGCGGCTGAGTATCGCACCCAGATCTTCTTCCGGACCGTCGGAATCGTCATCGTCATCCTGTTTTCCTAGGGAAAGTTGTTGGGCGTGGACCAGACCGTAGTAGACACCGCCTTCGTTTTCCAGGAGGGATTCATGAGTGCCCTGCTCAGCAACCTTTCCTTTTTGCAAAACCACAATCGTATCGGCCTTCTTAATCGTCGAGAGTCGGTGGGCGATGGTAATGGTAGTTCGGCCTTGGGATACTTTATCAAGCGCTGCCTGCACGATACGTTCGCCTCGGACATCGATCGCGGATGTAGCTTCGTCAAGAATGAGGATCTTAGGCCTTTTAATGACTGCTCGAGCAATGCATATTCTTTGACGCTGGCCACCAGATAGTTTCGTGCCGCTTTCACCAACAAGAGTCTCGTATCCTTCCGGAAGTCGGTCGATGAACTCGTCAGCGAATGCCTCTTTGCAAGCCTCTTTCACAAGCTCTCGTTTCCGCTCTTCGGGCTCATCCTGGTATTCTGAGCCTATCAAACCATACGCAACATTCTTGTAGATAGTGTCGTTGAACAGGAATGGGTCTTGCTGTACAAGCCCGATCTGAGACCTCCACCATCTTAGGTTTATTTCTTCTAGCTCGTGGTCACAGGTAGATATCGATCCCTTCAACTCCACGGCCGGACCAGTGTCTTCGGCCTCAGCAGCAGGAGCTTCGTCGTCAGACTCCTCTTGGTTCTTCTTACCCTTACCCTTTTTCGCTGCCTCCTTTGTTGGGTCTTTTTCGATCGCCTTCGCAATGATGTATTGGTCGTGTAGAGTATACCACCGTTCGATCAGACCAACTATGGTACTCTTTCCAGATCCGGAGGGTCCAACAATAGCTGTCAGTTTCCCTGCCTCAATTCGGAGGTTGAGCTGATCCAAGACTTTGACATGCGGTCGGCTCGGGTACGCGAAATCAACGTCTTTGAATATAATGTCGTTGCTCGCGGAAACATCGGGGTCTTTAAGCTCACCGTTGTTCGGTCGAGGTGCATCTATGACAGTAAAGAACTCACAGGCAGCCACCGTAGCCTTACCCATCGCAATAAGTGGCGTCGAGATCCGTTCAATGGACATAACCATCATCATGACCGACATAAGCACCACGACAATGGTACCTACATTATCGAGTCGGCCTTCGACATACGACCTAGATCCGTACCAGAACGCAAGCCCGAACGCGGCATTAAACGCGAAGAAAACCAAGCACATCTGCGTGCCTAGTAGGGGAGATATTTTTCGACCATGCTTCTGTCCCTGTTGGACCCAAACAGAGAAGCGCTTGGCAATTTGGGATTCGGCACCGCACGCAACCACCATGCGGATAGCTGAGAAAGCCTCATTCGCCACTGATGACGATTTCGTCTCCGCCTTGGTGACTTGGGTCGTCGCCTTGACGTAGAACGGAACGATGATGCTCACGACGATAAGAATAAAGAGCAGAACAGAGCAGGTAACTAGAGCGAGAGCCCAGTTGTAGACGAACGCGATGATAGTAGCGGCAATGATCATCACAACGTATTCTACAAAGACTCCGAGCTTCTCGGAAATACCCAGCTGCAGGGTGTTCGCCGTGGTCGTAATGGTTCCCGCGGCGGCGCCAGAGGGCATCGAGTCAAGGACGTGGATTGTCTGGCCGAATAGACATCGAAGATAATGGAGTCTGATAGCTGCAGACATCCGAATACCGATCAGTCGGTAGGCAAACTATTACTATGAGTAGATATTCTAAGATTCAAGTGATAAATGTCATAATACCTTGTTGACGTAAGTAAGGACCAATCTCGCGATAAATAGATAAAAGATATATAATCTTGTAGAGTATCAGCAGCTATTCCACATAATGGCATGATAATGCCACACTATAGACTTACGCATTTCTGTTAAGAGAGGACCGGAATGCATCCTCCGTCTGCGTAGGAGTCGGGAGGCCGTAGCCATTGAAGTCGCCGACCAGTGCACCTATTCAAGTAGTAAGTATCTACCGCGAGTTTCTACCCGTGTCTTGGTAGGATGAGGTCTTACCGAACACAACGTTCATCAGTGGGAGGGTCTTCGATTTAGATAAGCTATTAGTTCACCTAATCTCCTGAAATCTAGATATAGGACTTTATACATACGACACCTGATCCTGCGGCCGCGATGACCGCAGCAACCATGAGGACGAAATCCCAGAAGGTGGCATATCTGAAAACTCTCTAAACCAACGTCAGCAATATCCCAGGCATGTTGATGATATTTGGTAAAACGAACAATATAGTCGCTAAAAACCGCTTCCCTCTCAGGTCGAAGTTTAGCATCGTGCTGTGCTTTCTCTTCTTCCGCCGTGGTCGCGTTGTTAGTAGACGAGGCCGTTGGCGGCGCTGTCTTCTCGTCGAGGGCGGCTGACTCTGAAGTCGCCTTTCGGTCTATTGATTCGGTCCCCATGACGAACAACTTGCCATGTAACGAAGTGAGCCAACCAACTACGTTACGTACACGCGATGGCGATTCGATTCATATAGGTAGAAGAAAAACAGCCTTGGCTACCTAGGACTTTCATGTAATTGCGGCAGCCAAGCAGCGATGGATGGGTTATGCAAATAGACCCAGCCGAGATGAAACAGGCAGCTAATGATAAGTTATTCTGTTGCCTTCGAACACAGTCGCATCCACGGCTCCAGCCCGAATCCGTAAACCCTTGACAAGGTTTAAAAATGCACGTCAAAGGGCGAGTTCTAGTGTACAGGGCTTTCGGTAGGGAAGAATCCACTTTTGAGGACTCAGCTGTCGAATCAAAAAAGGGGGTTGATTGGAAATGATCAACCAAGACAATGACAATACCATTGTCTTTTTTTTCCTATGGGATGTTCTCCAAGTCTGCCTTACCCAGGAGACCTGTATATGGTATTGCGCTACTACGCGAGGCCGGCATCATCAAGATCTAACCGAAGTTCTAGAACCAATCACAGTCGATATAAAATTCTTTGATACGGCGTATAACACCGGGGGTGAACCATTAACGTGGCAGCGTGGGCAAAAAGCTTTTCGGAGTCCTAAGGCTTCCCGACCCCGGTTCCCCTTGGCCAGGTTTAGTGCACATTTACAGATTTTATACCCTGCCCAATACATAGTAGTCGCTTTATACATGCCCCTTTGTAGATATCAAAGTTAAAAAGACGATCGGTCTAATTTGGTCTAATAAACAGCCTTATTATGCAACCTTATTGTTTACCTAATGCAATACTAAATACTGTATTAGTCCCCTTTTTACCCTTCTCTCTATACTTTAGAAAACTTACATATGGAACAAGGAACAACTACAACACTGGTAACAATACCGATTACCGAACTCTATATCGTATACCTCCTGAATCGATTTTACGACGAAAGGAATTGGTAGATGTAATTAATGAGCTTACTATACTAGCACCAATACGGTTTAACCCGAATAGATATCCACCTCGGGTTATATGACTAGTCATCTCACTCAACACCGGTGTAAGGTAACTCTATCATGGCGACGTGATCGCGCGGGATGCATCATGGGATCTTCTCAATTGAAAAGACGATGCGGCTAATCAAGTAAATAGAATGACTCATAAACAATTAGCATCACAGCCGACCGACTGATATTTTCTCGATCGTCGACGATGATGTATGTATATCAGCATAATTAGAATCCTTCATTAGCTATCGCACGTCTCAATGGATAATCGTGTTGATACCGTGCATATACGGTAGCACGCTACGTAACATATAGCCTTGGCATTTATATTAACGTCAACCGGCTTACATTTTAGAGCTGTGGATCTCCGCAACCGTCTCGACCCGTCTTACGTGTGATGGATATGACTACGGCTAGCCCCCGGAATATTCAGGACGCTCCGAGCCTTATCTTCTTCGCTTAACACATGGTCGCAGAATTATAGGTACGTTTCGGAAGTTTCTTAAACTAGAGCGTAGCATTGCTTTCTATGGAAATATCGGTAGCAGACCTTATTAGTAGTGCCGCGCGCCCCCTATCCGAAGATCCCACGTTGAAAGGAGATCAAAGATTTTTCGTTCCACATCCCAAGCCCGACATTCTCACGCCTCCCTTGCTGGTAGTCTAGTCAACACAGCACGTGACGGATGCCGCCGGTGCAAGACCAAAATTAACTATCGGGGGGAAGATATCAGTGTTTTGCTCGCTTTAGGAAAGTCTATAAGACTGCCTGAAATCGATCGCTGAAACGCCACGCCGATAGCTACTTACAACTTGTTAGGAGGCGCAGCAGATGTCATCGGCCACTGATAACCTGTGGCGTCGCTAAACTTGTATCCGTAGGACGATGTGAAGTCATCAAGGACAGCAGGTCCTCGAGAGCCTATTATATGGGTTAGTGCTTTGCTCAGTATCACGAGATCAGCTCGAATTTTCTACTCACCATAGGGGTATTCCATCGGGACGATCTCCTTGTTATCATCTAGGTAGTGTAACAGGGGTGTGAAAATTCTCCAGCTGGCGTCGAGCTCGTCGTCTCGGACAAAGTTGGAGTGGTCACCCTTGAGCGCGTCCAAGATCAGTGACTCGTACGCCTCGGGAATCTTCAGGTCCGAGAAGCGTCGTCGGTAGGTCAAATCAAGTTCCGTCACAACTGTCTGCATGCTCAAACCAGGAAGCTTGGAGTTCATCTTGATATAGACACTCTCGTTCGGCTGAATTCGCATGACGAGCTCGTTTCGGGGAATGTCCTTGAAGATACCGCTAGTAACGTCCTTGAACTGGATTCGAATCTCCGTCTTTTGCTCGTTCAGGGCCTTGCCAGCCTTCATAATAAACGGAACGCCGTCCCACCTCTCATTCTTGATGTAGGCAACCAGAGCGCAGAAAGTCGGGCATCGCGATTCTTTGGGAACAGTGTCATCTTCCTTGTAAGAAGGCTTGCTGCCGTCAAGGGACTTTCCGTACTGGCCGATAATGACGTTCTTCGGCTCGATAGCCGGGATACCTCGCAACACACGGACCTTCTCATCACGAATATCCTCCGCCGAGAAAGAGATAGGTCGCTCCATGGCCAGCAGCGTCAAGACCTGAAGTAGATGGTTCTGCATAACGTCTCGGATGATACCAAACTCGTCAAAATATCCGCCACGACCCTCCGTACCAAAAGGCTCTTTGAATGTGATCTGAACGTTGTCTATGTGGTGTCGGTTCCAGGTAGCACCGAAGAACTCGTTACCGAATCTAAGAATTAGAATGTTCTTCACCATCTCCTTCCCGAGGTAGTGGTCGATACGGAACAATTCATCCTCCTTCCAGTCGGGTTCCAATGATCTTTGTAGCTCACGCGAACTAGCAAGATCCTTTCCGAAGGGCTTCTCAACCTGATCACATAGAAAAATTAGAAAAATACTTTGAGATGTTAGATTGGAGATAATGGTCTTACGATAACTCGCGCGATACCCTTGGGCGGGTAGCAACATCGCTTCAAGTGTTGAGAGACAATGGTAAATACGCTAGGGGGTAGGGCCATGTAAAAGAGACGGTGCGTTTCGTGTCGGCCATCCTCTAGCTTCTCGAGGTGAGCATTGAGGTTCAAGAAGGACTCGTCCTGGTCATATTGGCCAGACACATAGCTGCAGTGCTCACAGAACTCTGCCAATTGCTTCTCTAAATCCTTAGTAGGGGTCTTGATGTATGACTTGACTCGCTTGAGGTATTCCTCGTGGTCCATCTTTGTTCGCGCATATCCGACGATCTTGACATCTTTAGGGAGGAATTGGTTGCGGTACTTCCGAGTACGTTAGCGTTAGTTCTCATCCTGCCGCGCCGGTCACATCGGATTTGGTATAATTACTTACAAGACCAAACAGGGCAGGGAACTACGGAGCTTTAGTTAGCTAAAGAGCTTTAAGTTTGGTAGGATAGCTGTTTATTACATACCGTCTTCTTCTTTGCAAGATCTCCGGATGCGCCGAGGACTACGATGACCGTGTTGTCCTTTAGCTCCATACCACTATTAGGAAAGAGTTATTAGTGTTCGGTACATAAAAAGACAATTCCTTATGCACAATTGCAGGTGTTCCATCCAGTTTGAGAAAGAAAGAGTTACGCAATAGAAGCTTTCGCAAGCGCAATCATGAAGCTCTCTATACGTAGATTTGATGATAGAATGGCGGGGCGGGGGCGGGGTATTCGTGAGCTTACCTTGCTGGGGAATCCATTGCGACTGGTTTGCCGTTAGGGCAGAATAATAATTGTAATGAGGGAAATGACTATAACGGTAAATGGTAGGGAGAGGTATTTAAGTGGTATGGGAAAGATGTCGTAAAAAATGGGAAGGGACCAAATAGAAGGCGGAGGGATCAAGACGTTGAAGGAAGTAATGGATGTCTTGGGCTTGGCCGGGCGGAACGGGCGAATAGCTGTCGGTCACAGGCGGTATTTGTCTGTTAAGGCCGATATTAGGTCTCTGGGATGCGCTTAGGTACTTAGCTCCAGGTGGCTAAGAGTGGGTTGGTCCTTCAAAGATATGTCATCGGAGCCGTATTAGTAGAACGCTGTTTCTACGGTCTTAAGCATCTTAGAATATTAACACCCGCACCTTCTAAACTCCTTTTGGATAATGATGTATTATCACCAGTTTTTTGTTTTTGCTTTTCCTATTGCTTTTATTTCGATTCATTTATCCTACCTATGCATATAAAAGGAAAAAAAAAAGAAATAAACTTATTAGTCTTTAAAAAAGATTCTAGGTTAATATATTCTACCTGTGTGTTGGTTGATTACATCTTATCTGTTAAGCTTCGTGAGTAAGCGAAGAGCGAATGGACGCGTAAATTCAAACCGAGGTGTTATTGTTGTTGACGTATGTATTACTTGCTTATAATAGCACCCGTGGTACCTTGATCGCTCTATGATTGCTGACCAATAACCATTTGCTGTGGAAGGAGAAAATGTCCGAGAACGGCTGAAAGTCGCCGCAGTAGTAATAGATGAACTTGTATTATTAAAAAAAAAAAGAAAAAAAGAAAAAAAAAGGTAGTGGAGAACCGAGGTGACCTTACTTTGAATTTTTGAATCCTTCTTTTACGACGGTTTGGACCTCCCATTTGAGGTTATCTAAACTAGAGATGCTATTTTTACTATGCGCATAACGCATTATACCGTATAATGACACATAATGGCGCATAATAGATCTATTATGCGCATAACGGAATGGGACCTCCGATTATCCGGCGCGCTAGTACAAAAATGGGGCTAGTTTACTGTTGAAGTATCGTGTTTGAAGCTTTTTAAGGTTACATATGTACGAATTTAATAAGATTAAAATTACAATTACAGGTCTTACACGTAAAATGACGCGCTGAGCTTGTGGATATACGGGTTAGTAGACTAGTTATCTGGGGTAATAGACGAGGTAATAGACGAGGTAATAGACGGCGATTCGGATCTTTATCGATTTAAATACGTTTGATATAAGGCATAGTTGACTAGATGGCGGCGTAGGTTGGATGAACCTGACCCCCAGCACATAACTCTTTACAATGCTTATAAGCAGCCCGTTTTTGTATTAAAGAGCCCTGGTCGATAGGGGTAAATTGACTGAACGTAATATCGTCTCTGGGAGGCATTTCGATTGAATTTGAGGGTGTTTTAAGTCAAAATAGGTATTGTTATTGTTGTTGTACGATATACGAAGAAATTTTCGCTAAGTCATACGCATTATACGCAAATTGTATGGCATTATACGTATAATAGCGTATAATGACATTATATCGCATAATAGATCTATTATGCGCATAATGAGCATGCCTAATCTAAACTCTCCCTTAAAAAGCTTACCTCTCTCCTATTACCTACTTAGGGAGGGATAAAGCTGGTCCATTGGTGGAGAACAAACCAATTGCTGCGTCGGCCGCGGGGTAATGTAAGACTCGACGGAAGGGTCCTGCGGCCGCGGGGCGAGAGAGCGCCTCTTGTCGCATCCCGTGGGATTTATGGATTTGTGTAAGGTAAGCCTCCTTTCCTCCTTTCCTCACTCAGGGACTCTTCTGTTATGGCCCCCGGCAGATATTCATTCTACTTTATCCCTGAAGCATAATTCTTGGTCTCTGTTATTCCCGATTCCAACAGGTAGTAAACCACCATGGCAAGAAATGCAGAGATGAAATCAGCTGGCTAATATATGGTTGCAACGGGATGGTGGTAGAGTGAGCCTCTTGCAGCGGCCACACCTACTTGGCACTCGAATGCGTGAGGGATTATTGATAGACTAGTAATGAGGCGGAAAAGAGGGCGTGTGTACTGCTGCTGTATCACACGGAAGGCCGCGGCATGAACCTTGACGGGGTGATTTACTGTAATGAACACAAATTCGTCCCCAAGTAGAAGTGTAGCACCGCGAAGATTAGAGTAGCCCAGTGTTGTGTTCGCTAATGATTTCGCTAATTCTCTGCCCCTCGGGATATATGTCTAAGACCAGCAATAAAGGTCGAATGCTGGTAGCTTGAGACATAATATTGGTAGCTCATAGCTACAGCTGACATGGGATAGAAAAGAATGCCGGGTGAGTGTTTGCCAACATTTTTGACTTATTAGCCGCTTGCACCCAACTCAAGTGACACGAGTTGTCAAACCGTATGCATGGATTCTTGTACGCTATAGCGGATGGGTAATTGTATGCGATGTGAGTAAGAAATCGGTTGGAGTGTTGCAAGGGACTCTGCTTGCTTTGTACGTAGATACCGTGAGATCCGCACCTACGCTTGCCTTATCATAGGTAGTTGTTAAGTTAGATATGTCCACTATGTAACATTAGTACGAGTTGTGATCTTGTGGGATTATATGGAGATAAGATTCCCGCAGTGACACCGATTAAGTCCGACCCAAGAGTAAAAGGTCATGGTCATGATCCAATCCAGTGGAATCGTGAGTACCAGCTTATAATGGGTTTGAATATAACATATTGCAGCAATTCCTTTTGACCTTCTCGGTTGCTTATAGTCTTATCAAAGTCTTTATGGCTCTTGTTCGGACGTTTCGAGGTATTTCCTCGGAGAGCTTTAATCTTTTGAAGGTTGCATGATTCCATTCATCAAGGCAATTAGGTACCTGGGTGTTACTAAGATCAAGTGGGGTCACTCAATCTACGTGGGGGGGTTTGAATCTAAGCCACAGGTGGCCCAGTGATAAAGTCCAGTGATAAGATTTCTCAGCCACCACACCAAAGTCAAAAAATTGTTTTTTTTCTGTGGTTGTAACAGGGCTTCGCTTAGCCCTTTCGCACCAATCCACCTCCTATCAATCAACCTCCATCGTCAAGCCTAACCCACCTTGAGGTTTGGTCATCACAATATTCGACGATAGAAACTCGCCCAGCGTACAAAGGTCTTCTTCTGCGAAAGACTTCTCCCGGATTCCAGTACCATATCGGATTTCTGAGAGCCGTGGAAAAACTCAGCCAAGATGCCTTCTGAATCAGGTCACAGATGTAAGTATTATCACAGGATTATCAACGGGTTGATCCGGTATCGCGGTCGCGTAAAGCACTTACTTTCGCGCTTTGGAACTCGACAACCTCAATAATCTGTAAAGCATTTTCAATTATTAAACACATACTAACTGTCTTGTCTATAGTATACGTCAAGTGAGTATCACCATAAATCAATATTCCTCGAATCAATTTCTTCGCGAGAACGGCCGGATCTTTTTCCCGAATATACCGACCGCCTTTTCATGTAGATTCACCACGACAATTCTCAATTGCGCACACAAAGAAAAACGAATCAAAGACTGACTGGGATTTGTATTATAGGGGTCGTCACCTAAGCTACCAACGTAGCCGACACACCACCCATCCCAAGACGAGCTTGATCAAGATCGAGGGTGTCGATGACACCAACGCCGCCAAGTAGGTTTAGGGTTCGCCTGTACCAGGTCAATTCGCATCTAACATATTTGCGCACAGCTTCTACCTAGGAAAGAAGGTCGCGTACGTCTACAAGGGCCAGAAGGAGATCCGAGGAACCAAGATCCGTGTTATCTGGGGCAAGGTCACCCGACCTCACGGTATGTCTTTTCCACCTAACTTACCATTCCGGGAGGATATCTTGCTAACGGCTATGTCCAGGCAACTCCGGCGTCGTCCGAGCAAAGTTCGCCACTCCTCTCCCCTCCAAGTCTTTTGGTGCTTCAGTTCGTATCATGCTCTACCCTTCGTCGATATAAGATGGGTTAGGGCCGGAGTTGGTAGTGTGGACGGTTCTCATGATTGGCTGCATCTGGGTTAGGCAAGGTATCAGGCTCCAGCCTTGCGTCTAGCATCAACAATTAAAAAGAAAGAATTCCTGCAAATTGCATGGAGTCTCGTCTGTGAATTGCTGATTTGGCATCGGTTTCCTTTTAACGAGAAAATGATATTCGATCCCCCGGAGACGGGAGCGCGACAGAGGATGGAGAGTCTTTGAACTTTCTTCCGGGTATTGCGATCAACCGACGATGTATCGAAAATGATTCAGGATGGGCGGTATCGGATATAAAACTCACGGAATGGATCAGATTGTCAAATATCAGTGGCATAGCTAATACATGCGTTACTTCATACATATCTCCAAACATTGAGGGAACGTGACGAATAAAGGTTGTGGATACGCAACGCGGATACCTAAGGCGCAAGTCTATTCAGTCTTCCACCCCCAACTTATTATTTCTAGGTATTTCAGATTCCTAGGTATACGCTCGCGCACAGCACCAAGGCTATGCTCAGACCAAGGGCAGCCTGACATTAGCGAGAACGCACCGATTAAGTCCTACGGCACCGCAAGGCAAGTGATACCATGAGCTCACAGGTTATATGTGAGGACAAGAGGCTCTAAGCGAAAAGCCGCGTACCCTCAATAGGACAAGGAACTTACACAGGGAGATTCTCATCATATCTACGCCTTTTTCTTAGTCGTCCAATCTACCCCAGACCAGCTGAATGTATCGAATCTATGTGTCTCCCCAAACACCCCAAAATACGGTAGGTGAAAGGGAGACAAGACAGTGCACAGTGAAATCAAGCAGTCGGGGAAACGACACGGGTAATTGCTGTAGGCTACCTGCAGCGGGCGTCAGGACGAGAAAAAGCGGACGTTCGTGATATGCGGAATAACGTGGGCACCCGCACCCGCGGGCCCGGAGTTTATTAATAGGTTAGGGTAGGTAGGCTGGGCACGTTGCTGCTGTTCGGTGTAGGTATGAACGTAGGCAGGTAGGCAGGGTGTATGTAGTCCACACCCGGGCCGTTCCCTTCACAAATGACACACCTAGGTACGTAAGCACCCGTAAGGGAGCAGGCTCTGGTTAGGTTCGGTTCTGGCATTACCCCGGGAAAGGCTTTGGGTCTGTGTGTAAAGCTTATCTTGCTTTGGAGGAGATAGTAGGGCTGGGTGAGTTGCTCTGGTGTAGTCGTGTTTGATAAGATATTAACCTAGAGAACGTACTTCAAGGGAATTATATACACTTTTAGGTTGAAAACGAAGTGCTAGGCACTTGGATCACTAGTATTCCCATATTTCACCTATTCCCATTTCAAGCTCAGGATATATTGCGTATACGTGTGGTATTTCGCCATGAGGTGTACAGTATATACTTCTATAAGGCTGGCTACTTGGCTTTCTAGATGTGAATCTACCTAAAGTATATATAACTATAGTATACTTAAGAGTATAGTGTAACTACACGATACTCATGTTTATTAGGCTCTCGTTGCCATGATAAGCTTTCTGATTCGCAGTGTTCAAAGCTATAAACATTCTTATCGATGATTATCTATCTTCATGAAGGAAAATTATATCCGCTCCGGAGTTCCGGATGCCGTATTATCTATCACGTTTAATCAAGATATTCGGCATATTCCTCTGGCCATGCAATATAACGGAATAATACAAACCCAATCTGACGATCCCGAGATGCCCGTTATCAATCAAATAACAAGTAATAAACACCATGCATGCTCGTGATTCCAATAATGCTGGTCGAGATTAAGATGATATATGGTAACCAATATAAAACGCCCGGTAGTCGTTCCACGAGATCACAGCATCATAGTATCCAATGACGTAAAACGAATACCGGTTGCTTTCCTTATCGTTTAGACGCCGCATAGGGGGGCCGACCCTGCTTGGCCTCGCATCTGCAAGATCAACTACACCTACCGAGTGGCATGGGTCCATAGTTTCCATATGTACAGAGACAAAGCAGGCTTACTCCTTAGGCATCTGTCGTCTGAACAACTACTCAATATGCTTGGGACGGGCAAAACCTTGATTTCCGGGTGGTCGGGGGTTACAATATTCTTGAGCCTAGGACTAATAAAAGACGTCTGTGGCTTCGGATGGCTAGAGGCTTATTTCTTTTTAGTTGTCTTATAGGTGGGTTGTGTTTCTCTCGACATGATCTATGAGGATAAGCCGATATGTGTGGGTGTGCCAGATGCTAGTGTAGAGTTGCATTGGGGGTTACCGCGCGGCCAATACACCACCAGGATTTCCTCAATTGGTAGCGTTTTCAAAAAAGCCAGGCTAGGCTGCAGATGAAATGTCTCTAAATAGGACTTGCTGAGAAGACCTACGTTGTAGGTGAAAATCTTTTCTGCCTCTTGGTGTTCTCGATACGAACTTTTAGAAGTAAGCAACCTAACATGTCATATATCTTCAGTAAGCTTTCCTAGTAGTTGAATATAATTACCTCAACCTCTTGTAAGTATTTGCGTGGACTAAGTGCGGCCATGATCGTATCCTACTTCCCGCTCTGCATGGGATTAAGCTAGGATGACTAGGAGTCGAGTCCGTTTGGTAGGAATTTCTACGTGGAAAACCAAAGATTCAATGTTCGGGAGAGACGGATGCACATGTTACCCCCGTGCATGTATGTGGTATGAAGGAGAACAAGCTGCACTCCTTTGAGCTTGGTTCCAACTTAAATCCACCGAAACCTATCAGGGGACTAGACCTCTTAGGACATTTGTTACCGTGTCACGAATCACAACAAATACGACCTTTCCAAGTGACTCCAGACCGACCTTTTCAGGATCTCCCCTACCTAAGTAGCATATCATATATAAAAGCACTCAGGCACGGATCAATCCGGCTTCGCTTTAGGAACAAGTCAATATTGGCGTATTCTCATAGGCTGCACATTGGCGATATGTAATGCAGTATGCAATGTTTTGGCCCTGTGCTGATCTCTGCGTGGCGGTGGAGGAAACCAAACTTGTTCAGGAACGATGACGGGGTCTTGATGGTGTATATTCGTAATCCTGTCGGAGTCTAGGCCGAGTCTCGCCAGAGCTGCGGTTTGCTTTGTCGTTCATCTGCTTGAAATAGGATAGGAAACAATACAATATGGAATTTTAGTCAGCGCCGTTTTACTTGATTTCCGAATGCGGAAAATGCGACCCTGGTCTATTTATTCTTCTTGGTGACGAATATCTCTGTAAACTCTGTTAAATGTATCTTGGTGGAAATAAAACGGCACTGAATTGTTTGGGGTTGAAAAGGAAATACTGCTGGTTGGAGAAGAAATTCGAAACAAAATAGGTAATTAACGGTATTCGCCCGAATTACACCGGACATCGATATATGCTCCGAGCTTCCGAATTCTAGAAAATATTTGGTCTGTAAGGGCAAACTCTCTGTCCCGTTTACACGAGCAGGCAGTAGAATGAATCGTAATTCGTATTCCCTATGGTGACGACTCAATTGGGGCAGTGCCAGCCAGCATTTCCCCACCTCCGCTTTTAGGCAAAGGACAGCTAGGGATCGGTCGATCACGGCAGGGCTAGAAAGCTGGAGCCTGCAATTGGTACCTGATAATTTATTGAACTTGTAGGTTAGACTTGATGAGCTTTGAATGAAAGCTTCTGTTGTAAGCTCTTTAGCGTTATTGATGTGTTGGCTTGGGAACTGGGGACTGGGGACTGGGGACTGGGGACTGGGAACCGATTAAACTTTGTGGAAGCTCCCGCTTTTTGATAACAAAGAAATATCGATACAGATAAGCTACATTTTATCGCGGGAGTGTTACTGCTGGCAGAGTCCGTATCTGCACGTATATAGGTATTTTCTATGGGACTATATGGAAAGAGGTACCCAATGGTCTCTCAATGGTGCACCTAAGTATTATTATGACGGGAAAGAGAAACACCATCCTGCCCGAACACGTCGAGTACCAAAAAGAGATCCCTGACTTGAGTTTTATATTGTGAGGCGAGGTTGATCTTATTAGGCAGATGATGAAATCTTTAAGCGCTCTCTACGTGTAAATAGATAATAAAAATCAAGACCACAAAAAGGGTGTTGCAAGAAGCGAACCGGGTTTTCTTTTGAATGAAATGGTTGGTGGAGTTGATGATATCTGCCCAGCCATCATCCCTGTTAGATTTTGTGTTTTCCTATCGATAGCCTATCCTAGCTCATCCCAGCTCATCCCAGCTCATCCCAGCCTATCTTAGCCTATCCTAGGCCGATATGTACGAGAATACGTACTGTACATGGGCAGCATAGGAACTGAAATGAGGAAGTGAACTCGAAACATTCGTCAACCCTTGTCAGGCCACCCAAAAGCTGACATGCATCTTCGCCTCTTCCAAGACCATATCGAGAAAAGACATCAGGCATTAGAAGATTCCGTGAGACTGGGACGAGATCGGTCGTTTAATGCGATTCTTTCCCGTTCTCGCTTCGATTTGCGATACTTTCTTTCTTCACCACACATTATGCCCTTCACTCGCTGTGTGGCAATCTATCAAAAGTGTCTTCTCTAATACACTCGCTTTTATATATACTCAAATCACTTTCACTGAAGGCTTTCCATTTCAAGGCTTCTAAGGCTTTGTTAGTCCGAACGTAAAAGTTCCCATATTTTCGGCCTATCCCAACCTATTATATGGAGTATTCTAGTACATCCAATGTTTTACCTATGTAAATGATTTCGGTACGATACATACCTAACTTTACAATATCCAATCATCCAATCGGCGATCTACCTTACTCGCCTTACTCGAGGCTTGCAGAGCTACGAAACTAGACAAGTTGAACAAGCCAACTCGTAAGCGTCAGTTGTGACAACTCGACAACAGCACTTCGATCCACTGTTCGATTTTCCTCTTAGCCGTCCAGCCCATCCCCCGGCCGCAGAACAGGCGCAAGGACAGAAGCAAATCCTTACCCTTCACCGATCGTTTCTGAAACAGCCCGTCATTTCAATATTAATGAGAGCAGGAAACCGCAAATTGACGTCACCAAATCCTCATTGCCAGTTTCACTTGCACGTATAAGCTGCGAAGGAGGAAATAGTCTAGTCTATACACTTGAGGGATCTAACGGTCAGTCTGATTCAACTCAGTTTGAAATTCCGCAACAGTGCAACGGGTGCAAAAACTCTCTTCAAAGAAAGATCAATCTATAAAAATTCAATCGTTGAATCATCCAATATTTCAAATCAATCAACCAATCATTCGACCCGTCATTTTAGGTAGTGACGCCGTCGTGCCATTGGAGACTCACTTACATACCATATCTGGCTGTTTAAATACCACAGTACGGTACATACCCGCCCACACAAAGAGATCGCCAAGACGCCGGAGTTGATACGTATTGTGTGCAATACGACAATCGAAGTACGGGTGAATTTGGTTGGTAGTTCAAGTTTGGTTGTTCAGTCAGGTTCTGATTTTATTTTATTGGACAAAGTCACTGGCGTCTAGCGAGGCAACGTAATTGCTGGCACTGCCCAGAAACGCCTTTATCACCCTTGTCCTGGACTTTGCATCCCAGCCACGCGAAACCACATTTCCTTGAATTTGGCCCATCCTGAGACGACCAATAAGCTTGGGAAGTAGAGGTACCTGATCCACTACTTACACCACTACTTACACCACCACCCACCTCCCACCGTCACCCAACCCGTTGACGTTAAGAGCGTTAAGAGCTAGCAACCCGCCTAGAAGAAAATAGCAACCACCGCCTGATCCTGCATACTACGACTTTTACTTAGTCGGTGCGAAACGTTGCACAACACCACGCACTGCCATTACAGCAACGCCATACATATTGTAGATCAGTATCCTGCATCGATATTTCTGATAAGACGAAAAACAAACCAAACCTGCGGTTCCGGACCCCGGTTGTCTTTCCAGATATCAAGCCGCTTTCACTATTTTCTAGCACAGTGTTGATTAAGTCTTTTTTTTGAAAACCTGAGTCTTTGACTGACAGATACCCGGGGAGACCCGCACAAGTTACCGCAATTCAGCTTGCAAGGGTCGCTGCTCTTATCGAAAAATAAAAATTTTAGTACACATACTTACAGCAGCAACCCAGAATTATCTATTCCCGAACCTTCCCATACCCACTCGCGCCGTCTGCGATAAGACCAGACTACCATATTATACAAGATTGCGCTCTCCACGATCGCTTCCTTGCATATCACAATCGAGCGCTGATCCACTTGAACATCGTTTCTAGCTTCCCCGTCTCCACCAAGTCGACAATCCTTTCCAGGGATCAAGAGTGATAAAACATTTGGCCTTTGCCCGTCTGAGACAATGGCGTCTACAAGTTACAACCATCACCCTCTGCCCACGCCGCCGCAACAAGGGCAATACCGCGACGATTCTTACCAACAACAAGCTCCCGTTCCTCCTCATTACTACTACCAGCAGCAACATCAGCAGCAACAACAACAACAGCAGCAGCAGCAGCAAAGACAACAGCAACGGCAGCAGTCAGCGGTACCGGCACAGGCTTCCGAGCCGCAAAGAACAGAGCGGGTCCGACCGAAGTCGAGGGCGTTTAGTTTTCGGTCCGATAAATCTCACAAGAGTTCCAACTCTCATAATAAAAACAACCTTCATGAGACTACTGCCGAGAAAGAAGCCAGGCGACTTCACAGCAAGACTGATCCTACATTAGCTATGACTGAATTAGAACCAGGTTCGTAATTGTGCTCCGTTTGAATCATATATCCAAACCCAATAGCGCGTGCTAACGTGAATCGCAGCAATGGAAGCGCAATCAAAAGGGGGCATCCACCCGGCCTCCCTGCGCTCCTTTCAACATAAGGATATCTATGGCAACCCCATCAGTGAGTATAGAATCTCTATATATACCTTTCGGTCCAAAACTAACCACTGCGAAAGCCGATCCCGACCGATCGAATCCTACTCGAAGCCGATTGGAACGACCTTTGGATACCATTCGAGCTTTCGAAGCCGCCATTGATGGCGCATATGGACGTCAGTCCGATACCGCGTCAGTAGCAAATTGGAGTAGACGAGGGAGCTACTACGGAAGTGAGCAATACACCTCTCCATCACCTTCACCTAATTATATGAGCACCATCTCACAGAAGACACCTTTAGACAACGGTCCGCGTTTCCCCCAAGATAGCTACTATGGCGGCCGGCCGAATTCTGGTTTCCGACCAGAAAGTACGATGTACGACCCCAGACAGGCGGTGGTGAACCATCGAGATAGCTATCACGAAGGTTTCGACGGCGGTTCATACAGTTACAACAATCCAGGCCTGAGGAACAGATATTCGAGAGCGCAGCCCGATCCATACGCCAACAACCGCGGGGCTGCCGATAGGAACGTCTACCCCATGCCGAATAATCATCGCTCGTACGAGACGGTCGCGTCAGGTTCCGGCAGCGGAAGTATGGGCGAGCCAGCAGGATATCAGACAGATCCCACTAGCAGTGATAATAGTTCAATTGATCGTCGCTCGCCTCCGAAAAGACAAGATCCGATTAATGATTATGGTATCAGCTTTGGTCAGGCGTCGCAAACTCCCAACCTTGGGCTTGGTGGTGGTTCGGCAGCAGCGCAGTCTGTTCCCCGCAAAGAGAATGGACTTTTAAGGAAACCTTCAAAAGCTGCAGCACCTAACGGGTACTCGGAAGAACGACCGAAGGTGGAGAAGCGAAAGAGTTGGTTTAAGCGATTTAGTAAATCCTAGACCTATTAACGAACGAGTCGATATTGCTTGTGCGATAGAATAATTCGCACGCCTTTATACCTCTTTGAGATACCCCCGTCCCTACGACATTCGACATTCCCATAATTATTTTTTATGTTATTACCCCGACAGGGATTCCATTCGGAAGATACAGTTTTTACGATCATTATTGGACCGGAGGTCATGGAATGACCCGGATGTGAAACCCGAGAGTTGAGCAGGACTTGAAGATGATGTCCGGAAGGACGCATTTTTCAACATTCAGCATCTCGTATGGTTTCATATCGAAACATGGCATTTGCGGGCAGGGTGAAACATGATATGGTAGCATCAGAAGGGGAGTTGGTGTTGATGGAAGGTTATGTTCACGATGTTAGGAATATTTGGAGGACCGGGCGAGCTTCCTCGTCTCATAGCCTATTTCTCTATCCTTAATGCCCCTATTCTTCATGAACCCATTATGGGCGGATATATGCGAGGCCTACGTGGTATGTCGAAAAGGGATCGGACAGACAAGGGCTCATCGCTCCCCAGTGACTGACTAGAAGTCATCTAGTAGAATAGAAATGTCACATTTGACTCAATGTCAATTTGATGATACCCAACTATAGACTTTCTACATGTGAATGCTTAATTAGATTATAGTCGGGCAAAACTTGAGGAGTAAGTTATAAATGCATGGCCACGAGAGGGAATGCTGGGATGAGTGCTTTCATTTCTAAAATGGCACCACTTGCGGTGATACTCGCATGCTATATGCTAAATAATTGTATGCTGTGACGTGTATGAAGGCGTGATATCTTCGACTCTCCTAAGATGGAATATGGATTTTGAATATGGATATACCGCGGCCACTCTGCTGGTATCTTTCCTCTTCTACAAGGCTAATCGGTGAGTCTAACAACCCCCTAACATAACAACCCACAATGGGGGCAAACTTCATGACATTGTGAGGCATCGAAGTCGAGCTCTGGAGCAGCTCTGATTAATCCTTCTTTCCTCCTTTCTTCTTCGCTTCGAGCTGGTCCGACTGGTCTTCATTCATGGCAACAATCACATAGCCTACGAGGACCACGTTTGCCATGATAGCTGCTAAAGCTCCTGCGTACGTGGAGTTTCCTGGTAATAGTTGTTAGTGTGTTTGGAATGAGTAATGCGGTAGAGGGTGTGTGTCATATAGTCATGTGCGATGTATGGCAATTGCAAACCAGTAAGTGAATCTGGGGTAGTTATATATATAAAAGAGATAGAGAGAAGAAATAAGAGCGCTTTGAAGTTACCTTTGAAGATGGTATTCACGGTTAGGAAATAGGATCCGATTGGTATGATCACCATAGCGAAGGTGAATGCTAACAGCTTGACGATTACGTCCCTAGTGGTCGTATGAGATTGATGAAACTAAACTAATTTACTTTCATAGCAAAGGGGAAGGGAAAGCCACTTGCTTACAGAGGAACGGCTGGTGCAGTGCTGCTCGGCTGTTGCTGCCCGGGAGTACCGGGGTTGACATCGTCGTCATCTTTGTCGAGGATGGTCTTCTCCGTGGAAATGATACGACGAGTAGCCATTGTCTTCCTCTTTCTTTTCCCTTTCTTTATTTCTAACTTGGGCTGACAATTAGGACTGGTGGTAGCTCAATTACTGCTTAGATTATCAGTTACGATGAAGCAAACAATCTTATTGTGGTTCGTTACTTGTTGTACTGAGGCTCATGTAGACGCGGATCCTGGCATCGATGAGGCTCAAGCAATTGAAGGCTAAGAGTGGGGCATTAATGTACCTAATGTATGCCCGGCGGTTCCAAAACTGTATTTGGCTAGGGGATAAACTTAAAACTTAAGTTTTCATTTAGGTATACGTATTGCGCCTTAAGATGCAGCTGGCAGTTTGGACGGGCGGATGCCAGAAGTTGGGAAGCTCAGACCTACATTAAGGTACCACTCTCAAATATCAATCAATGGTCAGGGTATACAAAGCCATCTAATATCGTACCTACACAAGTACTTTGATTCTCAATTTTATGTATCCTTTAGGTCCAAATTGTCGTCAATGAGACTAACAAAGCCAGAAATTATAAAAAACGATCGACGATATGTATTATTCGTACCTTCAAGAATACCGCTATTATTCCTAATCATTTGGTTTAATATTCAGGTGAGCGAAGGTACAGCCCAAGTACTCAATCGATTAAACATTCTCCACGTCAGCTGATAGCGCGCCGGTAGCGCTTGAGGACCCATAATTTACCGCGTCAAGGCGCGTGCACCCACTTTATCTCCTGTGCGTTTAACGTTGAGAAAAAGGAAAAATAAGTTGCATTCATTCCACTTGATAACTTTTTATATTCCTGCCCCAACTTTTTCAGTCCACCGACTTATATAGTCCTCCCCATTGACTGTACCTTCTTGCGAGATATCGCTCTTAATATGAGACTTCGCTATCCATAATTGCCCTATCCACTTCACATAGTCATTATTAATGATAACTGGTCCATCCACGATAAACCATCAAGTCTACTTTCTCTTCCCTAGAATTATCCACATTCAGATTACCACTTCTGCTTGCCATACTATCTAATTCTTCTAGATATCTAACCTTTAAAATGGGACGGCTATCTCCGTCTATTTCGGGCAATGGCTCTGCCTCAATCCCTGGCACTCCAGGATTGAGTCGGAAAGACCAGCCTAGCCGTCGAGCACAGGGCTCCGGCGCGGTATATATTGAGATAGATGACGATGATGATATTGACGAGCTTGCCAATGATGGAGTCTCGCCGTACTTCACTCAGCCAACGCAAATAGTTAACAGAGCTACTCAGCCAACTCAAATAATAAACCGGGCTCCGCAGCTACCGTCCTCTCCTTTAGTGCCTGATACGCCACGCACAACTATTGAGGTGCCAGCTTCGTCTCCATTCCAGGCGGAGAGTCGGGCAAAGCCTTCGGATGTGCTAGTTAAGAAATCTAGCGTAGCAAGTAGAGTAGGATCGTCAATGGCGCCAGCGGGAACGTCCTTCAGGCCTCCTGCAATGCAGAAGCCGTCACAAAAGGCCGGTGCTTCTACCGGCCGACGAGACTATATAGATATCTCAGATGATGATCTATTAGAAGACTATAAAAAGCAGGATAGCTCAGACGACGATACACCCAATAGGGGAGATATACGCCCTTCATCTTTTGCGAAGAACACATCGTTCCCGGTGTCGAGAACAGGAGCTACGTGGTTTGAGAATGCGGACATATCTCTTAATGATATTCGTGATATCAGACTACGTCACCTGACTGGTCAGGTTTACAAAATTGTCAAAAGGGCTGTACCTGGAATTACCATTCGAGCCTGCAAGGAGGCATTACAGAAGGATGTCGGCTGGCAAGTTTCGAAAGCGGTGGACTTATTAACCGGAAGGCCAACTAAGTCTCTTTCGCTGTCGAAAACTGCAGGTGCATTGGCCAACAGTACCCGTATCACTGCAAGCCCTAAACCTGCACCTGATGATAGTGAAGACGGTGAATTAGCGCCAGCGTTGTTAGGTACCTCAGAATCTGATGCCCCTCGCAATACTTTGCACACTTTTTTGAAGAAACTTTCAGGCACAAATTCAACCAAGTCTTCTTCCCAAAATTCTACACAATTTTCTCGCACACAAAATCCGAGCAACTCAATTCTTTCAAACAATTCAATTGCGTTGAGCACATCTACCAACAACCCATCTCGCAGACGCCTTGTACAAGGACGGAAACAATCTTCAACACCTTCTGCAATATTTTCAATCTCATCATCCCCTTCTTCAACTCTTACTAGCCCTACACAATCAAAAGAGCCATCGCCTGACGACGATCTCGATATGAGAACTAGATCAGCTACCGCCCAGGCGACTGCGTCGACAGCAGTACGTCGCGGCCGCCGACTCATGCAGGGTCGTCGCAATAAGACACCCGACCCTGAGTTTGAGTTTGTATCTCTTCCCACCAAGTCACGTAAGAGACACTCAGACACAGAAGAGCCAGCTGCTGTGAAGAAGCCTAGAGTTGACAAGAGCGAAACTCAATCGCGAAAGAGAGATTCGGATCAATTGGAGCCTGAAGCTTCCGACTCTGCAACCCCGCCTAATAAGAAGGCGAAAATTGACACACCTAAGAAGCGCAAGGCTGCTAAAGAACTTGAGCGTGATGAATTTGAGGAGGATGAAGTCTACGAAATTTCCGATGACGCTTCTGACTCCGATGCCCCCGTTGAAGATCTCTCTAACGTTCTTGAGTATCTGAACACCTGCACTGTTGAGAATCTGGGTCGTATGATTGGTTCTACAGTAGACGCCCGGCTGATGACCAGTTCCCGTCCTTTCGAGACAATTGCCGATGCAGAGAAGGTCTCGCGACAAGACAAGGCTAGGTCAAAGAAGAAGATTAGAATGATCAACATCGGTGAGAATGTTGTGGAGAAGTTGAAGGCGTGGTTAGAGGCTTGCGAAGCAGCAGCGGCTGTCATCGACGAGTGCGACAGAAGAGGAGCAGAGATCAACGGTATCATGTCTACTTGGAATCTTGACAAGAATGGCGAGTCTAAGCAAGAGGAGGCTTCTCTGGTTCAGCTACCTATCGGAGAGAAGCCCAAGCTTATGGCCGAGGACATCCAGCTTAAGTCTTACCAAATGGTTGGGCTTAACTGGATGGACTTGTTGCGCAGAAAAGGTTACGGAGGCATTCTCGCTGACGACATGGGCCTCGGCAAGACGTGCCAGGTCATCTCGTTCATCGCACACCTAGTCAAGTCAAAGCGTGAGCCGGGTGCCAGGCCGCCTTGGCCGAATCTGATCGTCGTGCCCTCAAGTACCTACGAGAACTGGATGAAGGAATTCGAGAGGTTCGCCCCTGATGTCTCGGTCTTGCCGTACACGGGCCTATCCCGTAAAGGGATATCACCAAGAACTGCAAAGCAGCACCACGTTGTCATAACAACCTATCCTCAAATTGAAAAGCAGCGTGATGATCTCAAGTTTCTCCAGGCCATAGAGCCATATGTATGTGAAGCCATTCTATTTATATATACGAGCTTGACTAACTAGTGTTTAGGCCGCCATATTCGACGAGGGCCACAAACTGAAGAACCAGAATACCCTCATCTACAAGCAGATGATGCAGGTACCGACCGAATGGCGCCTTATCCTCAGTGGTACGCCCGTACAGAACAACCTCAAGGAGCTCTTAACTCTCCTCCGTTTCATCGAGCCCGACGTATTTGACAAGGGCAAGTTCGATGCGCTCAATACAATCTTCGAAGCCAAGGTCGCTAGCAAAGATGTTCTCAACTTCGCAGCACTTGCATCGGAACGTGTTGAGCGCGCCCGTGTAGTCATGGCCCCGTTCATTCTACAAAGACGGAAGGAAGAGGTCCTCGATCTTCCTCCCAAGACGGAGCGCATCGAAATGGTGGGTATGCATGAAACGCAGAAAGAGATATATGACTCGATCAAAGGCAAATACGCACTACCGAACGGCGTCAAGAAGACCAAGAAGGACGGACATCAATGGGTGTCGCTCCGGAAGGCGGCGATCCATCACCAATTATTCCGTCATCACTTCACTGATGAAATGGTCTTGGAGATGATAGAGATCGTGTGGAAGCATCACACCGCCAAGGAACTTGGCGTCGAGCGTAAGGACGAACGTCACAAGGTATATTTCACGGAGGAGATGCTGAATAAGACTGATTTCGAATTGCATTTGGATTGTACTCACTTCAAGCGAGTCCGTCACTTCGACGTTCCCGATCGGTCATGGGAGGATAGTCCCAAGGTTCAAAAGCTCCTAGAGCTTGTACGTGGATATATCAAGACGGGAGACCGGGTCTTGGTGTTTAGTCGTTTCGAGATTGTGATAAATATCTTGCGAGAAGCCCTACACTATGCCGACATCCCTTTTTGCTGTATTACAGGAAGCACCGATACATCAGACAGATTCCCAGAGATTGAACGCTTTACAGACAGCCCGGATGTTCCCGTCTTCCTCATTACCACCGTGGCCGGTGGCACCGGACTTAACCTTACCGCGGCGAACAAGATTATCCTCTTTGATCAGTCGGATAACCCGCAAGAAGATGTTCAAGCGTCCAACCGTGCCCACAGAATCGGACAGACGAGGCCGGTGGAGATAATTAAGCTTATCACTGAGAAGTCGGTAGAGTGTCTTATCTACAACTCGTGTGTCAAGAAGCTAGTTCTCGCTGCCCGTGTCGAGCGATCAGGAGGCCCGGAAGAAGAGCAAGAATCTGTGGAAGAGCAATGCAAGAAGCGTATGCTCTTGGGAGACGACGAATATAAGCCGCTCGACCTATCCAAAGAACTTGAAGGACTTGATGCACCTGAGGTTGCTCAATAGTCATAATCCTAACCCCCGACCACACTCATCCGAATGGCAGACTACCTTCCTAGAAAGGCCTCTGTCCCCGTTGAACACTACGAAGCGCGGTACACATACAACCATTGGCTCTCATCATTAGTTCCCGACATTAGATTTTCTCGTTGGTTTTTTTGGCATTGGATCTTCATTGATACCCATCGTTGTCTACTTGGCCGACAACCCATTTCCTATTAACTATCAAGAAAAGGAGAAAAAAAAGAAGGAAAATAAAAATGACAAAAAAAGCTTTCTTTTATTGCGGCGCTCGTATTGAAACATAGTACACAACATGCCTTTTTGTTTTACGAGCCGACTATTTTTCTTTTTTCCTTGGCCATTGCAGAATACATCTGAGCAAGCGCCGCTGAGGATCAGGACTTTGAAGAGCAACTTCGTCTTGGCAGCATTTACCCTTACCAGGAATACCCGATATATCGGAAGAACACTTTTTGTCTTTGCAGCACGTACCTGCTTAGACCCCACGATGAAGAAGAGTACCTCACATACATACCCGACACCTTAATCGAGCGCACGAAGCACATTCCATATCTTTCATCAGGGTTCATTGATTAGGGAGGGTGGGATGGCTCTGTTCCCTAATAAAGTTACGAATGGATACTTCGATACTCAAATATTAAACCACACTGCCTCTTTTCCGACTACCACATCTTCTCCTTTTATACTCCACACCTACTCCGACTGCGTTGATACACGATTCGCTATGACCTTTGCCATACGAACTAGGTATACTCTTCACTCATCTCTTTACTAGGTGGTGTTAATTTGAATGCCTACTTCCTAACGACCTCTTACACACTTTGATACTTAAGGCAGCATGCCTCAGTACGTACCATCTCCCGGAGCCGTCACCTACTTTTACGACCACGACGAGCATCCCGAGTTACCCATCTCCTCAAGTCATGAAGCACGCCATCTCTTTTTATCAGGATCTGTTGATTGGAGCCTCTGCTTCCTGATTTACTAGTACACGCCAACACTTTAGGCGCCCTGCCACAGCGCAACCTACCTACCGTTTGTCATCGCAGCATATAACCTGCTTTGACCACATCAGCCATTGCCTCTCGACCGAAACAGATTCCAGAAGCGCAACATGTATTTGTGCTTACTTATATCCAATGAATGAACGCCTACCCGCCCGCACCAGTCTCAGCTGTCTACCGTAGTGGCCAAGAGTTTCCTCCTTTCAGGATTTAGGTTGGGGGACCTATTTTCCTAGATAACGGATGAGCAGACACTCAATGCGGCACAGCCATTACTCCTTTCACAGTTCCTTGTCTTTGCAGTATACTCCTGTCTTGACTACCTGTTCCGACTATACCAACCAATGCCTATCTACCGCCCAGAGCAGACTTCACGATAGAATGCACCTGTGCCTAGGTACCTTACCATGAGACGAATATAACCAGAGTTGCCTACCCATGCAGCAAGATACATCCACTGTTGCTATTAGGAATTTAGGTTTGGGGGACCTATCTTCCCAGATGGAGTACAGTCAGATGCGCAACATGGCATGGGAATAATCGCCATGTCCTATAATGTCATCTGTCTTTTCAGGAAGTCCTTGCACTGACATTGCAAGCCAAAAAAAAGGGGAAAAGAGGAAAAAGAAAAAAAAAAGTGTACCATGCGAAGCACACTCACCTTACCTTGATACCACAAACTATTATATACTATTACAACACTATTATTCAATTACGACGGTAAGGGTATCCCGTCCTATCGCCCATATTCTTATTCGGGCACTATTTCTGGACGAATTACGCCTAGATATCTTTGGCAATACAACACGGCCTACCTCTATTCTTCGGAGAACTACATCCTATTCTCCAATATACCACCTTCGAAATAGGGAAATACAGCATGATCTCTCGAGATTAACGCCAATACAACACCGGCGAAATAGATAACGAAAAAGGGCACCAACACAAAAAGCCCATCGTTAAAATTAGAAGGACGCATACACATACGCATCCGCCAAAGAGGAAGATTATGAAGACATGATGGTCGTCGTAAGAAGCGTTTTCTTGCCAGCGTCTTGGAGGAAGAAAAGAGAGAAGAGAGGCAGGTGTAGAACTGTACTAAAAGAGATACCCCATGCATATAGACTATAGACATAGAGTGCAACGGCCATGCCGTACGGCATTGTACATACATCACAGCATTAGCCTGGGCGTTGGGGATAGGGTTTAGGTGCTTTTCTTGAATTGAGCAATTCAATCTCATCAATCTTTCGTCTATCATTAACCTGACAACTTGTGATTTGTAGTCTACCTAAACCTTAAGTGTCAAGACAAATGTATTATTGTAAAGTGACTCGAAGTATTTTCATTGTCGTATAAGATGGTGTAGTCTAACCTGAGCTACAAGATGGTATCATGAACATTGTACAAGACCCGATAAAAAGGAGCTCGTAATGCGAAGCAAAACTCCTTGCTCAGCCGAGTTTTCTCATTCCTACCGTCGCTATGATAACCGCTACTAGAGTCTATAACACAACCCTACGCGTATTTACATATTCTAAACCTCCAGATATGCTTTCATGTCGCCATCTACCATACCAGCACGATATGAATCCCAGGTCCCGTCCCTCAGTCCGTTCCCCTTTGTCTGCCATACAAGGTATATACATACGCGTAGTATCCACCCCACCCACCTACCCATCCGTCAAGTCCGTCCTACCCCTGAATCTAGTTTCGATTTTGACTCCACTTCTTGAAGGGAATCTTAGAGTGCGGGACCTGGTACAGGGTATTCCCATACGGTTCGGTGAAGCTCTCGAGGCCCGTATCGCCGACGTAGTCCGGCATACCCTTGGGGAACAATTGGGCCATCCACCGGGCCATTTCCTTGGAGTCATACCAGGGTCCGCCGTGGCCGTAGGCGACGCGCATGGCGGCCTCGTAGCCGGCACGCATGGACGGCATCACGCCGATCGTCGTGTAGCTGGGGCCTGCGACGGTGAGGCGGCCCTGGAAGGCGGACAGCAGCTCCCAGTGCGCCTCCTTCATGCGTTCCCGGTGCCCGACGAAGTGCTGCGGCAGGCACTCGCGGCAGAGTTGTGCGTGCGCCACGGCGTCTTCGGCTGGGTCGATGCCGAGGTGGCGCCGGACGGCTTCTACCGCCATTTCGCATGCCATTTTATCCGTGGGTAACTGGGTCCAGCCGTCCCAGTAGTGGCCGCCCATCATGACGGTGAGTTTGGTACCGGGACGTTCGGGGCGTAACTGCATGTCTGAGTCGAACAGCACGCCTAGCACGCACTCGTCGTTATTGGGTGTTGATGTTGGTATCAGGTAGCCGAAGCCGTGGTTTTTTTCGAGAAGATTTGGATTAGAGAACCAGATGTTGACAACCATGATGGTCACGGCATGGGTCTGGGCCAGCGAGGGGAGACTGCCCTTAGGCTCGACCAGTTCAGCGAGGTGTTTGGAGAAAATAGTGCTGATTACTTGGTCATATTTCCTCGTTGGTTCCTGCTTCTCTTTATTCGTTGCAGCAATCTGTACACGTTTAGTATCCGAATTTGCTTTCTGTAACAGCTCTTAGATGAATCCAGGAAGCTTACCGACACTTTGCCGCCTTTATACGACAAAGAAGTGACTGGAGTATTGGTACTGATCGTAACATTTTGCCGGTCCTGCAAGTCTTTTATTAAACTGTTTTTAAGGGTGAGGAGGCCATCTTCAAACGCCATGGTGTTCCAACCGACCGCTTTACGGGCCAACTCCCCTATCTTGCGACCATTAGGGCTATGTGAGATAGAATAGAGAGCTACATCCTTGCGTTCCATCCAGACCATACCAGGCATAGTTACGAGTGCAGTTCTTCGCCAAAATGACTCGAAAATCGTGTTTCTCACGCTTAACTTGTACACATCACCCCCGTAGATACCATGCATCGTAGCCGACACTATATTCTTAATAGGTTGGTCATTGTTGAAAATCCTGCCTAGAAAATCGCCCACAGATTCATCTTGATCCAACGAGGAAACACGGGAATTTCGCAACAATAGCCGTGCGGCGTGGAAAGCTGATTTTAAGACCCCATCCCAGAGGGGCTCGTTTAAAATTGACCAGACCGCATGGAAGACGTTCTCTGGAGTACGATCACGTGAAGGTAGCTTGACCAAGTGATCCGGGTAATATATGTAACGGTCGCCGGGAGGGCCTGGGTGAGGTAAAAGTTTATGGTCAATACCCAAGTTAATCAACTGGAATAAGGAACATAATTATTAGCGAAGATCTTAGTTTGTCGAAAAAAGATCTAGTCCAGTGAAGGTGTACCCACTACGTCGTAAAAGACGAAATCATCACACTTCAGGCTCGCTGCTCCCGATCGAAGCATGCGCGGACCGGACTGGAATATGACCTCTTCATCCTTCCCGTTGCCCTTCAATGCCCTTCCCCCATGTATCCATCCACCAAGCCTATTAGATGCCTCGTATAGCGTAATGTGTGCGTCCTTAGCGTGGCGAGCCAAGTAGTGTGCGGTAGTCAACCCGGTGACGCCGCCACCAAGAACGGCGATTTCCCGCTTCTTCTCATTGGGTGCCTGAGCGGTTGCGAATGTTCGAGTCCGAGATCGAGGGATGTTTCCAGATCTAGAACAAGCAACTTGCTTTCGAATTGACGAGTGAAGAAGGCTACTCGGAGCTGCTAGAGAGCTCAGATGTCGCGAGGATGGGGGTGTCGAGATCCGGGCGGGGGAACCATGTCGCGCATTGCGGTACGCAGACCTCAGAAGATTTACGAGAACATCTTCTGGGCGTTTGGAACTCATTGCATACGTATTATAGCTGGCCGTAGCACTGAAGATGGCATGTTGAAGTTGAGGAAATGTGTAAAGTGGCGTGGTACTTTCAAGCTGCTGTAGAAATTAGTATGTAACTTCGTACTCACGTACCCCTACTACGTAAGTCGAAGCTGCCCCTGTTTAAAAAGGTAAACCCCACTTACCGTGTTCTATATTCCTATATTAGGTACCTAATGCCGCTACTTGCGTTCGCGATTTATGTACATACCTCTACCCAGATATGCCTTACTTTCAATATAGATTAGTTAAGTACATGTAGATGTTCTCTATAACATATCACATCACAGTAAATCGTAGACTCATAGTAAAATTGGAAAGCTTTATATTCATCAAGTCACAAAATGCATTTGGGTATATTGTAATGTGCTGAAGTCCCTTGACTTTTCCTATCACCAACCTAACGCCTGTGTATCAATAGCAGTTCTAAAATTGAGATTTCCCCTCATGCCCCCCCTTATACCTCATTCGCTCGTGGAGAATACTGATCCCATCGTCACCCTTTTCACTTCCGCTGTATGATCGTAGACTTTATCCATCGCGTAATCTCTCCCTCTCACTCCAAATTCACATTATGGTATCAGCTGTCGCTGCTGCTTCTTGACCCGACCCTGTCTCACTACCGGGCACAACAAGCTCCTCGGGGCCGTTCGAATCCACAAACTTCCTCTCGCTCACGTGCGCCCCCGATCCATCGGCAGTCCAAACCTTGTCCTGGAATGTTCCCCTTTGACCTTCCTCATGTTTGTATGGGCAAAAGCGGTTTGTGCATGGCTTGTACTTGCACATGGTCTGAAGATGAGTAAACTTGCATCCCTCCACCACGCAATCGCCTCCGTTCCGGCAAGGAGGCATCTCCGGGTGCTTGAAAGGGCAGCTCGGGTTGGTGCAATTAGGATAGAACTTGCATTCTTGCTCATTCTGATGTGCGCGCCTGGTTGCCGGCGAGGGATGGCGACCCACACATTTTCGGTTTTTGCATGCCGCGCCGTATGAACAGACATCGTTCACATCAACTGTGGTATTCGGCGGTGCTGCCGGAGACTGATGCGCAAACTTGCAATCCTTGTTGGTACATGACAAGTTGAATTTGCAAATCGTCATCTCGGGATTAGGCGGCTCACGCCTAGCCTGCGTCATATCAACGTCTTCATTGTCGGCGCCGGTCTCATTGGTATTGGCTCCATCTCCCTGGTGGAATTTGTGGCCGTTAGTATGCCCTCCTCGTCTGCCGCCTCGGGGGTTTTGCACCCGGTCGAAAAGCGACCTTCCGTTGGATCGCCCGGTAGGTTGGTTTTGTTGGGTAAGTTGTTGATACATCTGTCCCATCATATGGTTTTGCTGTTGGAGGAGCTGGAACAACTGTTCTGGAGTACCACCGCCAGACATCATCCAGTTCATATCAGCGTTCATATTCGGCATCCCATTAGGATCATGCATATTAGGTAAGGCTCCGCCAACTTGGCCCAGATGAGCAGCGAACCCAGCTGCACGGTTGTTCGCCGCACGATTGTTGGCGCGTCCGAAACCACCCCTCGGCCCAGTAGGAGGCGTCCGATGGGCATTGATTCTTTCGTTGCCATTTGCCCGAACACGGTGCAGTACGTTGTCGTGGCTACGATCCATAGCCTTGCTCATTTGTCCAAGCATCCGTTTTCTCGGTTGCCTCGCATATTGGGATTTCTCATAGATCTGGGACCTGTGGGACTGGTTGGTGTCAGCTTATGCCGAGAGTAAATAGAGAGATAAAATTTTGATAGTAAGAACTTACGCATTCAGCTCAGGGCCATCAAGAGACATAGTCATATCCGCGTCCTGGTCTGTGGATGACGGCGCAGTTTGGGGAGCTTGAACGCCATTGTTTTCCAATTGGGCTGGGGCCCCGTTTAGTTGAGCGTTCAAAGACTCGATCTGGTCAAAGAGCCACTTCGCGAAGTTTCGTGCGCCAGGATCGTCGGGCCCAAGGCTGAGAAGATCACCAGCTAGCTCGGCAGCAATCTGATCCTGCGTTTTTCCATTGACAAGCATCAAAATTATATATTCGGATAAAGCGCTATCATCGGCGCCACCTGATGCCCAGCCTACTTCCACCAGCTTCGGCTGAATCGCCATGTTAAGCGCATCCGCCAGCGGCGTATTCATAGCAACCTCGATCGACATCTTGGGCTAACTCTATCTCTGGTACGATGTAGATGATTGGAAGGTGTATGATGGTGACGGTTGGCGAAACAAGCTACTGTAGGGTAAGAACACGAAAGCGATATGCGCGTCGTAACGGTAGATCGCGAGGTGACAGCGGTGGCAAAGCACCACGACACAGATCAGTAAAATCGTTACTAATGTTTGCGATTTTCGACGAGCACTTGGGGCGATAAGTAAAGGTGTAAATCGTCGGATGGGCGTGTCGAATTACCTGGCAAGTGTCAATGCTGATGTCGGGGGAAAAAAGAATGACGTTGATGAAGGTGAAAGGATCTAGAGGAGGCCGGAATATGGGAGAGCAATTTCCATTGTTAGAAATGGCATGCACCGCCTCAAATTAGATAAACAGATAAGAGAATAAGTACCCAGGTACCTCCAGCCACTAAAGATTTCAGGGACATCTTAGGTAATCCAATAGTAGCGGCTGACATGTAGGTATACAGTGGAACGTGCGTCATGGGGTACAGCTACTTATGTACCTAGATAGTCACGTGGATGGCTACAGCAACTCTAAGTAGGTGCCACAGCTAGAAGTCCCACTAAAACGCTTCGACTTTCTCGATCTTTTCAACATAACGTAACCAAAATATATATATGAATGATACAAATACTTTGCGATATGTAAAACACCGATTTATATATCTTTATGATTGATTATTTATTAAATTGTTTTAAAATCATAATACTTGGTTGCTCTTATTACTTACACCATATTTTCCACTGTTATAGTCGAAGGTTATGGCACATCTATTTTAGCCAGGGCCTACTAGGTAAACGCATACAATAGAAATACCTTGCTAAGGCCAGGATTAACATCGCAGTGTGGTTTATCCCTACCCAGAATTATTAACCTTTGAGTCACAAAGCTATGATGAAGTTGTGACACGATTCACTCGTAGACTATGGGTAACATGTAGGCAAATCACTTCGAAATATGATATGGGCCAAAGACATGCCTCAATGGAACCATCCTAACAAGTTCCTTTTATTGTACCCCTCCTTCTAAATCCAAACCCAAATGCACCGAGGGCCTATCAAAAGTAAAGTAACATGCCAACAATCCCAAACAAAAGCAATACAGGAATACAGGTAAGTGTACGTATTCGCCAGACGTTAGGAAAAGAGAAAAGACCCAATATATTCCAAACCCGCACACTCATTAGAAAAATCTTTGGTGCACTATCAACTCATTAACACCCCCAGGGAAGAATTTTCAGTTGAAAGCTCAGACTTGCTGTAGGCCAGGTTCTTCGGAGAATCGTATCAAAGAGTCAATCGAAACCCTCAATGCCGGATCGCTAGAAGGTTGACGTCTTGGTATAACGGCAACTGGGTCCCCCGTTTGAGTAAACATGATGATAGGCCGAAGCTTCCGATCCCATTGCCGAACGTAGCTGCTTAGCATATAACAGAACAAGATCCCGCTTAGGATCCTATGTAGTAAATCTACATTAGCATATCGAGATAAATATTAAGGTAGATATCTTACACCACAGGGGTCCACAAGAGGGCTATAGATACTTCGTTATAGAAAGCGCGCCCGTTATACCACATCTCCGTTTGCGTCATATCACCCAATGTTTCGCCTGGCATCCTGTCATCCGCTTGAAGTCGCAATATTTGACTCGTAATAGTAAAGTAGATCAAAATAACTATACCAAGTGGTATAGCCGCCTCTATGGTGATAGATGTCATATATATTGTGCCGTATAGACTGTCACTCCTAAAAGCGAACTTTTCCAATATGTCCCATAGTATCAGAACGCCAGCCTAATCCCGGTCAACTCGAGGTCCTATTCAATAGGATAAATAGAACTAGGCAAGAAACCTACAACAACATTGTCGATTATGAATAGATTCCCGAGTAGATTCCGTATAGATAGTCGGGTGAGATTAAAAATGAGTCGGGTACCACTGAAGAAAAGACGGAACGTCCGAATAGAACTCCATTTAATAAGTGTTGCGGGGGTATGCCAATCCCGAATTCTGCTTCTATTTCCCAATCTTATTCTCTCAAAGACTCGAGACTCGACAGATTGGTCTTCCACCGTCCCGAGTCCGCGTCGGTCTTGTTCCCGTTGCCTTACTGACCAAAGTACACCGACATCACTGGAATCTGGCCTCATGTTTCCGGAAGAAAACAACAATGCCGATAGATTGTGATGTAGTATGTATGGATATTCTAGTTTTCCTGTCGCTAAGTCACAGGGTCCTCATTTTCATTTTAATAAGTACCCAGTTAGAGGGCGCCCATCAACTTAAGGGTTTCCCCGTCTGCTACCCACAAACAGGTTATTACGTGGTACAAGCGCGCTGTGCAGCCCGTATGCAGCCCGCTGTGTATCAGAGATACCTATTATTAGTACCGTAATTAATCTGTTCACTGGGGGCGAACGACAAGGCAGATTTAGCAGATTTTCCTACAGAGGCAATAGACTACCTAGTTGCCGTGCGAGGGGGAAGATACGTTTCGTCATCATCGTTTCGCTTTTAATCTTTTCAGTTCCAGTTATGTATTTCATTTCACTTCTTCCTTGCAGAGTTTCGTAGTTATCCGCCGCCCCGAAACAGTATATGTACCTGTAAGCATGGCACTATCCAAATTGCTCCCTCAAGACGCCTGGCGGCGGGCTGGATTCGTTAATATTATTTTGGTATCCATATGCGGAATATCGTTATTAGTATGCCTCATAATAAGCCTCAGTAAACCAGGTTCGTCATTGAACGTATCTACTATTATATTCGGGGGATCATGCAACCAGGCATCCAACCTCAACACTCTGCTGCACCTACTTCTCAACGTACTCTCAACTGGTATTTTAGCATCGTCAAACTACTTCATGCAGATTGTTAGTTCTCCATCACGCGAGGAAGTCGACAAGGCGCACATGTTCTTATATCCCTTAGATGTCGGGATACCATCTACTAAAAATATGCAATTCATATCCCGTTTTAAAAAAACGTGTTGGCTCATTTTATTATTGTCATCTCTGCCGATACACATGTTTTTCAATAGTACCATCTTCGAAACAAAATATGTGGGTTCACATTGGCGAGTAACGGTCGCCACCGAGGCCTTTACGCGAGGTGGAAATTACTTCATCCCATGGGCAAGCCCGACTTCAAGTCTAGTATCGTACCTCCCAGACGAGGATGCCGACGAGGATATCAGCGAAGAAGAGGGTATCAAGAAGGCTACAACGTCTGGAAGCAACTGGGCTCTTATGGACCCCCTTACCTGTTATAATGAGTATATGGCTTGTGAGCCGAGGACTCAATACAGGGATGTAGTGGTGGTAATCGACAGTGGTACCAACAACACGGATGGTTGGACCCAAGGAGAAGTTTCTAAGTCAATCAAAGATTCATCTCCAAGGCAGAATACTTATATCCCTCAAAATGGAATTAATTCCATATGGTACTCTGACATATGTACAAGGTATCGAAAAACCGATCAGATGGACAAGCTTTGCGATGGCCAGTGTCGGATATTTCCTCTGGAATCAGACATCCAGTTTCATACATACAAAATCCTGGGAGCAAATTGGTCAATTTCTTGGACTTACAAGGAGGAAGATAGGCACGTCTTCAATGGGAAGTCCAGCAATCTGACTGTTAGATATTGCCTTGCTGAGCCCCATCCCAGGCCCTGTGAGATTGGTATATCTAACGTATTGCTGATACTTGTTATTGTTTGCACGTTTATTAAAATCATCCAGTGTACCATAGTCATCTGGAAATTGCCATGCCAGTCGCTTGTTACTCCAGGAGACGCTATAGTATCTTTCATTACGAAGCCTGACCCTTACACCGTAGGACTTGGGACGATGGATATTGTTGACAGCTGTCGGCTCGAATCAAGACATCGTCAATTCTACTCTCCGCACGATGGATACATATCAAGTACAGCTATAAAGCCTCGGCGGTGGTCGGGTATAAAGCGACTTTATCTATACATCGTACCCCGGGTCGTGTGGCTCCGTACATATATCTTCTTGATAATGTCAGTGGTGGTACTCTCCATATGTTCAGTGTTATCTTACAAATCCAATGGTCATACATTGTGAGTTAGCTCTGTGGTGCATTACTTTCCTGGTCTGATGTTAATTACCAAAGTAGTCGGGGTCCCTTTGGTCATTCAGACGAAATTCGAATGACTGGAATTATGAATGGCGCCGGATACCTAATTACACTTATCGTTGCTAATGCCCCCCAGCTCCTACTATCGTCTTGCTACTTCTCTTATAATTCATTTCTTACCCGACTCCTAGTCGAACGAGAATGGAACTCGTATAGTCTAAAATACCAACCGCTTCGGGTCTCTCATCCCAAGGGCGAGCAGATATCAAGCTATAGACTGCAGCTACCATACAAGTACAGCATACCTCTTATAATCATAATGACAGTATGCCATTGGCTTCTGTCAAACGCGTTCTTTTTCTTTGGTATTGAAGGAGGTATGTATATTCTAACACATTTCATAATAGGACTTATTAAACACTAAGAAACAATAGGTTTTTGGGGTACTAATGATGGTACTAGCGATGCTTATGCATATTTCCATCTCTCCAAAAACTCTTTGATATCTCTGGGTTATTCAGCCCCTGCAATACTAGCATTATTCTTTGTTGCCTGTGTCATAATACCCTTACCCTTGGTTTTTAGCCTACGTAAGGCCAAAGGAAAGATGGTAGGAGGGGGGTCAAACTCGTTGGTCATATCAGCGGCTTGTCACTGTTTTATCTCTTCTTCGACTGAAGTTGAAAGCCGTCAATGTTCGCCCCCAAACGGTGAAGGTAAGTTAATAATAGGTATACCTGAATAACAACGGCAGATAGGCTGATGAGTTTAGTGACCGAGAACGCCCAAGATCTAGAAGACGATAGTACGAGACTAGCAACAGATTATTCCGATGACGACCAAGGGGAAGAAGAAGCATTAAGGAAACTATCTCAGTCGAAACTTAAATGGGGTGCTACATCCTTGCCAAGTAGCATTGCCGAGTCTATGAGCGAGGAGAATGGAAGTCCAGTAATGCACCTTGGCTTCGGGGACGAATCATCTAATGTCAGATGCCCTGAGAAAGGGGAATTATATGTGTGATTTTAGGTAGGAGTTCACAGCATATGGGTGTCTTATCTGTAGTGTTATGGTTTAGCTACACGCCCTCGCTCTTTAGACAAATTGTATCTTTTCCCAATGGCCATAGATAATAGATTATAAGTTGCTCTTCACGACCACTTCGTTTCAAAAACCAGAACCTCCCCAATCTTAAACCGCTAGAGATAGCAGTGCTTTGATTATGTATTGAAGGGACAATATATCCCCTAAGCCCTATAGTCCCTTTAAGTAATACCATTGATAAGTATCCATCATGAGTATCTGATTGGTAATTCGATACGTCTAGCGGGGCCATAGAGTTTTTCCAACGTAAGAGATAAAACCTCCTCCATATCGCAGGCTAGGAGATAAGCAGAATCGGAGCAATCACGTAAGCATACGAGATCCAGTACTTACTATGTATTATGTATTAGCGGGGGTTTTAGTAAGTGTGCTAGTAAAACGCGCCTACCTGCGGCATCACATCTATAGGCTCGGAGGCCTATCTGTACCTGTAACTGCTGCAGTATGGTTGCTGTTAAGGACGTAATTGCTGATAACTGTTTTGAAGCGGGGAACTTCTTGCCACAGAATTGGTATCACTTGTACACCCACCTGATAGATTAGGTAGGGAGTGATATATAATACGAGCGAAGCGGGAAACAGCTACCCCTCCAGCCATGTTCCAATCTGTTATTAGAGCTACTACCCGCTCTAGTTGGACATCTCGCCATCTAAATAGAAACAACAACTTATCCAAGTTCTTATCCACCATGACTGACTTGAAGGTTGATCTCACTGCCCCAAACGGCAAGAAATTCACTCTTCCTACGGGAATTTTTATTAATAACGAATTTGTCAAATCGAGTTCAGGGGCTAAGATTGCGAGCATCAATCCCACGTCAGTAGAACTAAACCCCCCCCTCTAAAATAGCTAGTGACCTAGATATTAATGAGTTCGACTCTAGAAATGAACAAGAAATATGCTCCGTCGAAGCAGCTAGTGTCGATGATATCGACAAGGCCGTAGCTGCTGCGAGAGCTGCGTTGAACCATGAGTCGTGGCGAGACATCTCCCCAACCGATCGCGGTAGGTTGATGTATAAGTTGGCCGACCTGGTTGAGCAAGAAGAAGATATCCTCGCCACCATCGAGACTTGGGATAATGGCAAACCACTTGGCGACTCCCACGGGGACGTAATGGAGGTCATTAATACCATTCGGTACTACGCTGGCTATGCTGACAAGATCCACGGCGAAACTATTCCAACCACCAACCAGAAGTTTGCCTACACATTAAAACAACCAATTGGTGTCTGTGCCCAGATCATTCCGTGGAATTACCCCATGGCGATGGCGGCATGGAAATTAGGACCGGCACTTGCCTGTGGAAACACAGTCGTGCTGAAGCCTGCCGAACAAACTCCCTTATCCATCCTATACTTGGCAAGTCTCATACCCAAGGCTGGCTTCCCTCCTGGGGTTGTCAATATTACCAATGGATATGGTAAAGAGGCCGGCCATGCACTCGCAAGCCATTTGGACATCGACAAAGTTGCTTTCACTGGCTCGACGACGACGGGAAAGCAGATCATGAAGACGGCCAGCGTCAACATGAAAAACATTACTCTTGAGACTGGTGGTAAATCCCCGCTGCTAGTTTTCGAAGATGCCGATATCGAGCAAGCAGCGAAATGGGCTCACGCTGGAATTATGAGCAACATGGGTCAAATCTGCACGGCAACCTCACGCATTCTTGTTCAGGAGAGCATCTACGACAAATTCGTAGACAAGTTCCGGGAAGAGGTCAAGAACACAAGCAAGGTCGGCGATCCCTTCGAGGAGGGCACATTCCAGGGCCCTCAAGTAACCAAAGCGCAGT
Source organism: Entonaema liquescens (assembly GCA_902805475.1). Lineage (NCBI taxonomy): Eukaryota > Fungi > Ascomycota > Sordariomycetes > Xylariales > Xylariaceae > Entonaema > Entonaema liquescens. Next base: position 988,521 of record CADCSX010000001.1, on the reverse strand, counting down.
ATGAGAGGATCTTAAGCTTCGTGGAAGCAGGTAAGTCAGAAGGGGCTACTCTGACAGACGGAGGTATTCCTTGCCCGCTCAATGGGAAGGGCTATTTTATTGCGCCCACTGTTTTCACCAACGTGAAGAACAGCATGAAGATTTACCGGGAAGAGGTGTTTGGCCCTTTCGTTGTCATTGTACCGTTCAAGGCTGAAAACGAAGCAATCGCAATGGCGAATGACACGACATACGGGCTTGGCTCGGCTATTTTTACTCAGAATCTCGAGCTCGCCCATCGCGTCGCCGCGCGCATCGAGGCAGGTATGGTCTGGATCAACTCCTCCAACGACTCTGATTTTAGAGTCCCGTTCGGAGGTGTCAAACAGAGCGGTATCGGCCGAGAGCTAGGAGAAGCTGGTCTTGCTGGATACATGCAAACGAAGGCCATTCATGTGAATCTAGGCCAGAAATTGTAAAACCATCCGTCTACTGGCCTCAGGGAAGGACGGCATATCAATCCTATGATGATTTCAACTGTTGGTGTTTAACAGTTTAATTTAACTTTTATTCCTGCTATATACCGAGGGTCCATGGATGGAATAGGTAGGTGGGGTGTTTGAGCTGAAGGATCGCGGCATTGGGAGCATGAAGTCGCATTGCTTGGTTCGGCTCCACACGGCGATGGAAGCAGGATGGAAGGAATACATATGCCAATATGAGCTGCCTGTTCCTTAGAGTCTGCTGTTGCTGGCATGATGAGCATTTCATCATCTGAATTATTTTGACTGGGATTCTTTGGTTTTGTTCTCATATCCTGGATCCTAAACCCGCTTATGATTCGTCAATTGGCTTAGCTTACCGTTGTCTCCTTTTCATAGGGCTCAGCTAACATGCTGCAAGTCAGCAAGTATGTATGATGGGTCGTTAGGTATTAGAAGCTCGGATTCTTATACGTATGCGCTCGGCCCTGGAGCTAACTTTGTATTGTACGTAGTGGCATTTCTCGCGTGATGCTATGAGTTACGCTAGAAGACTGTCATGTCCTTGCCACGCGGCTGCACGCGTAAAATTAACCACGAACGGGCTAGCAAGGTGCGCCTGTTGGGCTCTTCTTCCCGTCCCGACGGGGCTTTTCTCGAACTTATTATGAGGTAGTCCTCGGCACTTGACACTGCGACGTCGACGTTAACTACCGGCGAACGGACGTCGAGGCCGCCTTCGCCATGTACCAGTAACCGTTAGGTACCTAACTTAAATAGTCGAAATCGTCGTGGGCGTGGAATACATCCGGCGCCTATCTACGGGCTAGTTCGAACTGGGACGAGTCTTGGGCCGTTACACCAAGATATATTGTCGTTTTTCCTTGACTCTTTCTGCCCTGTCTCTCTCCATTTTCCCCAGATGATGATGCTACTGTACCTACTGGCGTCAGTGGCGTTGGCATGCTGCTGCTGCCCTTTTTTCCTGCCCTGGACCAATCGGTTTGGTCCATGGAGCGAAGATCCCTTCCGTATTCCCCCAAGTACAATCCTACACGAGAGCAGAGCGGGTGCCTCCGCTCGCAAAAAAGGTACCTAAACATGGGCAGCACGTTCACTGCCCGTCCGTTCGTAAGAGGAGATCAACTGCCAGGGTCGCCTTGGGGTTTTTTCTCTTATTTAATGAGCGGCCCCGAAAAAAAAAAAGACCTCTGCCCCTGGCACCGTTTATGTGCCATCGCGAAGCCGTGGGAGGCAAAGATTAGCCGAATGAGATTGATTAAGCAATCATTCTCGATCCTTTAGATGAGAGAAAGAGGACCTGCATTAATTAACGAGCCAATCAATCATGTCAATCTCGTTAAGCACGTACTTGCATTGGAGATCTACTTTGCCCATTGCCGTACATACGTAGAAACAGTACATGGTAAAAAAAATGTCTAGGAATAACAAAAAAGAAAAATAATAAAACCACCCTCTTTCTTCCCCCCCGCCACTTGGCCTTCTCTCCAGATTTCCAACGACCCTTTCGTCCAACTGCCCGAAAATCAGGTACACTGTCCAAGCGGTTGTCAGTGCATATCGCCTTATCACGCAGTCGCCGCCGCAGAACCGACACGACGGCGCGGTCTAACAAAGTAACGTTGCGACGCGTGCTAGCGGGAAAGATAGCGAGGGGACGAATCCCGGGATTCTGGGGTGACAGCTCTCCGGCGTGTTTGACCTGACCTGCCATCTCTATCGCCTGTCGCGCGGACTGCCTTATAATTGCAGGAGGAGCTGCGCCCTAGACTCGATAGGAAGCCGGATCCAAAAAAACCGGGTTGCGACGCTGAGAGGCCACTTCGTACAACTCGGTGGTAGTTAATGCTCGTCAGTTGGAGCTGTTTGTTGGAAACGGCAAACAAATCCACCCCGGTCCTCGAATCAGCTTATCGTCGCAACCGTTGGACGCGCCTTGCTGGGGGGAAGCATTGGAGAAGATCTGAATTAAAGATCGGTCTCCACTCCTAAACATTCATTAATACCACATTCCCTTCGTTTTTTTCTTGCTTTTTCTGCCCTACAACCTTCTACCACCGGCGCCATGTGGTCGAAAGCTGTTCTCTCGTTGTTATTGCTCACCGTCACATCGGTCCAGGCTATCTGGCCGATTCCCGAGTCCATTAGCACGGGTAATTCGACGCTATGGATAGGAGAGATCTTGCTAGTCACTTACAATGGAGACAAAGTATGTTTGGACGCCTATATTCTACTTGACCACACCGCGAATATTGACAAAAACTGACCAATTCGATAGATTCCTTGGATTAGGAATTATGTTCCGTTCGGCGGCCCCAAGTTCTCCAGCAAGGAGATCGTCAAGGGAGCAGTCTCGCGTACGGCGAAGAACATCCTGGACAACAACTTTGTCCCGTGGAAGCTGTACCCTCGAATGGCGCTCGAGAAAACAGAGCCGAACCTCTGGCAGCATAAGACTTACATAACTTGGCTCGAGATCGTCCAGACCGGAAAAGACACGGCAAAGACGTTCAAACCCCTCGCCGGCGACGTCGACGAATCGTACAACCTGACTCTTAACGCCAACGGGAAGGCCAGGATTACTGCCGTCTCCTCCACCGGTGTTCTCCGAGCCCTGGAAAGTTTCTCGCAATTGTTCTATCAGCATTCCAAGGGCCCTATTTACACCAAGTTAGCCCCGGTCAAGATTACTGATGCGCCTCAATACGACCACCGAGGTCTCCTTCTCGACGTCTCGAGAGACTATCTTCCTCTCGATGCCATCTACCGCACTATCGATGCCTTGTCGTGGAGTAAGATGAACCGAATTCATATACACGCTACAGACTCGCAGTCCTGGCCGCTGGAGATTCCCTCGCTCCCAGAACTCCACCAGAAAGGCGCATACGCTCACGGAAAGACGTACTCACCTATCGATGTGGCAGCTATCCAGACGTATGCTATTCAGCGCGGTGTAGAACCTATTTTCGAGATTGACTCCCCCGGACACTTGGGTGTCGTGGCCCTGTCACATCCCGATCTGATTACGGGCTGGGGCGCCTCTCCGTGGACAACCTACTGTGCCGAGCCTCCTTGTGGCCAACTCAGGCTCAACGAGCCCAAGGTAGACCCGTTTCTCGACAAGCTGATGGACGATATCCTGCCAAGAGTTGCGCCTTACTCGGCTTACTTCCACACGGGTGGTGACGAGGTCAACTTCAACGAGTACAGTCTAGACCCTACAGTGGGCACGAACGACTCAGCCGTAATCGGGCCACTCATTCAGAAGTTCATCGACAAGCACCACGCAAGAGTGCGCAAGGCCGGCTTGGTACCGATGGTCTGGGAAGAGATTCCTGCAAATTACAATGTTACGATCGGGGAAGATGTTGTGGTCCAATCTTGGCTCGGAGACGAAGCTATCAAGAGCCTCACGGCTGATGGCCACAAAGTCATTACGAGCAACTACAACTTCTGGGTAAGTGAATTTAGAAATTCCAAGTTGAGCCGCTTTTGAATTTAAAGCTAACGATTTGTCTCAGTACCTCGACTGCGGCCGCGGCCAATGGCTCAACTTTGCGGAGGGAGAGTCATTTGAGGAAAACTACCCGTTCAACGACTGGTGCGGTCCGACCAAGAACTGGCGTCTGATCTACTCGTACGACCCGCGCGCGGGCCTAACCGACGAGGAGGCAGAGCTAGTTATTGGTGGCGAAGTCGGTGCCTGGGCGGAGGCCATCGATGAAGTTAACCTTGACAGCATCTTATGGCCGCGCGCTAGTGCCGCAGGTGAGGTGCTCTGGTCTGGCCGCTTAGACGCCGCGGGTGAGAACCGCACGCAGCTCGACGCGGCGCCGCGTCTGGCGGAGTTCCGCGAACGCTTGTTGGCTCGTGGGGTTAGGGCTGAGCCGGTTCATATGGTGTTTTGTACGCAGGGTATGGACCCTAACGCGTGTCTCTTCCAATAAAGAGGAAACATCAATACGCCTCAAGAAACACAGGCACATACGCTCGTCGTGTCAACGGCGATCTTCTTGTATATACTTCAAACCTTTGCATACCTGGCTGGAAAGGGGCCAAACAATAAGGAGGACAGATGGATAATGTATACATCCGGACTTAATAATGTGATGCTTGATCCTTAAATGCTGTGTTTGCTGTGTGGAATGAAACGTAATGTGAGGAGTATAGGGCCATGAAGATTAAGTGTGGGAGTAATGATGAACTTTACGCATGTCAACGTGAGGTTGCCATCAATAACTGATGTTCAGGAGACGCAGCTCCCCTATTCGTATGTTTTAAACTTTAGCTAGCATAATACTTAAGGTAGCTAGCTTACTTCATGACTCATTAGAGAGAAGCTGCGCCTTTATTATACAGATGCCTTAAAGTTTATCTAAAGCAGTCAGCCAGTCAACTAGGATACCAATTACCAACAGTACCAAGATCAACACCAACACCAGCACCAACACATTATTCACCTCCGCATTCACGCTTTACTTGAATAGGCCTTATAGGACTTGAAATATCCCCGCCTTCGCATTCGGAACCCAGGATCACGATCTTTAATTAATCTGCTGCAGATTTTCGAGAGAAAGAACTATTTTGAATCTTGGAAATGATATAACGCTTCAATATTTGCTTAGCCGTTCTACATTCTATAATACCTAGGTAACTACTATGCTACTCTTCATGAGCCGGTACAATGGATTCGTCCGCGTTTATGCGTATGTCGTATTCTATCCGAATAATTATGGGGTTATCGCTTTCGTCAAGATGTGATAACCAGCTCGGGTACTTTTCTCCAAGGAGCTAAGTTGTCTTAGCTGTCGAAACGGAACATGTTCTTATGCGTTACACGACGATACTTACCTTGGCGGTGATAACCCGGCCGGATTATAGTGATTTAAATACCAACGGGATAAGAGCAAAAGTATACCTCATGTTACGCCTTTTCTACCTATTCTTTCAACCACTAGCACCGGGTGTCCACCCTCTTCGTCCCACATCCATGCCAGACGTACTGCGCAAATCAACCATGTTAACCCGTCGAATGCAGATAATATAATACGTCACCCTTACCCCAGTTTCTAAGATGCCGCGGTATTACCATATTCGCATACCTATTTGGTTGATCTTCAACGTCAAAGTGGTGTAGGGTGAACCGGGGAAGAGGGCATGCCAAACAAGAAAGGTATAGCTTCAATCATGGAAAATCCCAGTGGAGCACCATGAATCCGCCAACACTCACCATGGGTTGCCCGAATTCTAGGCCCTCTACGGATCCGTAGTATGTCCCTCTTTCCCGATTGGATGTACCGCATGAACTCTGTGTGTCGTGTCACTTACTCATCTCAATCGTTGCTTGTCGAGCAGAAGCCTGTATTCTTAGCGAGTTGGTTTTAATCCTTACCGATGTTTCCTCGCCCGCGGTGTCCGCGGGACCGCATCGCTTCGCGAACCTAGCGAAAATACCAAGTCCGACAAAACGTATTTATCCCGGCAGATCCAATCCAATGTAAGACAAGATAAAGTAGCCGTAGATGGTTGATCCTATACTTTTATATCCATTTAAACACCCAGCTTAATATCGAAGATCAAAAACTGGGCTAGATTCAGCATTGGCCCAAAATCTCAGTTTTTATTTTGCCGTCATCATGGGGTTGATCGAAACGGTGTTGGACCGTGTGTCCCTCCAATCCGCCTTCGTAGTCCTCATAGTTTTGAGCATTATCTATGCTCTACGAATTCTATATGTCGAAATCGACGAGAGTGTTCGACTGCGACGACTCGGTGTTCCGGGTCCCAAACTCAAGAGCAATTTGCCGTTCGGTGAGGGTCAAAACTATACGAACCGTTACAGTACTATAACCCTAATAAGTAAAACAGGTCTTAGTATAATCAAGAAACAGGTCCTCGCCTCCATTAATCACACTACCTATGAGGCGTTTCTCCAGCTTGTGGGCGACTTGCCCAACTATACCGGCGAGAACCGGCTCCTCGGAATCCGCCTAGGCCTGACTGCCGACCCTGATATTATCAAGGCGTTGCTTGCTACCCAGTTCCCAGACTTTGGTAAGGGTGAGCAATTTCATAAGGATTGGAGCGAGTTCCTTGGCGACAGCATCTTTGCGACCGACGGCCGACAGTGGCACGACAGCAGACAGCTTCTCCGCCCTCAGTTCTCGAGGGAGCGTATCAGTGACCTGCACTGTTTTGAGTCGCACCTGGAAACATTATTTAAAGCTATAGCAAATGGCGGCGTTCTGGATGGAAAGGATCAAAAAGTTGATATCGAGGCCGGTAACGGTAAACCATTCGATATCTGCGACCTTCTGTACAGGTATACTCTCGATGTTGCCACCGATTTCCTGCTGGGAATGGACGTACAGTCCCTCACGTAAGAATCCCCAGCGTCTTCTCACCGGTCCTCGTTGAGGGATGCAAACGACTAATACGCAATAGCAAACCACACGAACCCTTCGCCGAGGCGTTCAACGAGGTGCAAAGGGTTCAGAATATCCGCACGCGTGCTGGTACACTCGACCCGTTCGTGCCCAAGAAAAGCTTTCGTAAAGGACTGAAGGTGGTAAACGAGCTCTGCAACATCTATATCGACCGAGCGTTGCGGCTCAGTCCCGAGGAGCTGGCATCCAAGACTAAGGCTGACCAGGATTACACCTTCCTACATGAGCTCGCCTCTTTCACACGCGATAGGAAAGTTCTCCGTGATCAACTCGTAGCTGTTCTCCTCGCAGGCCGCGACACCACTGCTTCTACATTGTCTTTCGCATTCTATGAACTCGGCCGCCACCCCGAGGTCGTACGCAAGCTTCGCCAGGAGATAATGGATCAAGTCGGCTTAGATCGCACACCCACGTACGCCGATTTGAAGAGCATGAAGTACCTCCAGAATATCCTCAACGAGACCCTACGTCTGTACCCGGCTGTTCCCTACAACGTGCGCACGGCGCTCAAGGACACGACGCTCCCGCGCGGCGGCGGGCCCGACGGCTCGCTACCACTACCGGTCCTCAAAGGCACGCAATGGGGGTACTCGACGCTAGTAATGCAGCGGCGGCCCGACCTGTACCCGCCCGGATCGCAACCGGAAATGTTCAACCCCGAGCGCTGGTACACGTGGCAGCCGAAGCCGTGGCACTACATCCCGTTCAACGGGGGCCCGCGCATCTGCATCGGGCAGCAGTTCGCACTGACGGAGATGGCGTACGTGCTCACCCGCATGTTCCAGCGGTACGAGCGCGTGGAGCTCCTGATGCACGACATCGATGGTGGGCAGCCGAAGCTCAATTGCGAGATTGTGATTAGGCCGGGAGACGGCGTGAGAGTCGCGCTGTGGGAGGCGAAGAGGGAGAAGGGGAGTATTATTTGAGGGAGATGGATAGGGAAAACGGAAATGGGAAATGAGAGAAGGAGATTAGAAGGGTTATCGCAGCTCAAATTGAGCCTCTGGGATTTGGCGTGTATATCATCATACTGTACTTCGCTTTTTTTGTATATAGGCATGCAAGGGAGAAAAAACTTAATCTACTATGTATGAAATCTCACGGCACAATCTTGATTGCGTCCAAGTGGCTGCTAACCCAGTTCTTTTAACATGCTCTTGCTTCGACCGAATTATTTCGGCCGAGCTGACGGCATGCATTAGGTTGTGTTACACTATCGTGTGTTACCAGTGGCTCGAGAGGATTGTGGCTCGTAAAGGATTATTATATATGAACCAAAACACTAAGTAGCCACTTTCCCAAGCTCAATTTCTAGATACACCCACTCAATTGGCCCATTCTTGAATCGACAATGATATTGTGAATGCGGTGGGCTTTTTGGGGGTTATTTTTATGATGTAGGTACCCAGGTAAGTAACGAAGAAATAGCCATATTATCAAGCAGAGTTTTTTATGGTGCAAAAAAAAAAAAGAAGAAAAGAAAAGAAAAAAGGGCAGAAAAGCAGGTGTCTAGATCCGAGCTGGCGTTTGCATTTGACCTGAGCGAGGAGGCTCCCATCGCCGCCTTTGCCGCCGACTTGAACTCTAGGTGCACCATCGAAAAACCCCGCGGAAGGAGATTTTATCTACTACCGTCGCGTCGTCAAACCACTAGACCACGGCCCCGGATGGCTAGTGCATTTTTTCAGATCAGGAGTGATGGGAGGGGCTCTTATTGTACCTTATAAATTTACCGTAGGTAGGTACCTGTGGTTATGCACCTACTGACCAGATTGCCTGTGAAGGGATTGTGGGTGCTTGAATGGAATGGATGCTGCATTTATATATTGTATATAAATAAAAGTGTCGATATGTTTGATAGATGGTGTGTAGTATGTATGTCTGCCTTCCACAAGGTGATAGGTCATTTGCATAGAGTCAGGTACAGAGGTGGTTATATATTAAAGTGGAAGAAATGTTTACGAAGGCGTGGTGCGTTTTTACCCAGTGTTGTCCTCGCTCTTCGGCGTCCGAGCGATGTAAAGGAGAGGTTGATTGATAGCAAATAAATTACCGCAGTTCGTCCCATCATGCGACTTTTACTTTGGGGCTGCAGTGAAGTGGACTGTTAGGGCGCTCGTCGAGTAAAGACTAAGTGGAATATATTAGTTATGTGCTTATTTTGTGTTGTTTTGGTTGCTGCAATTCGTGTTGTATAGTATGCTTATGTGTTGATAAGCCGCCTTTGATTTCCTCATATTTTACTGAGTAGACCAGTCTACTCTGCGGGAGTAGGTGTCGTGGCAAGTTGGTTGGCAATGGAACCCAGATGTTCATAGGAGTGTAACTAGATACGCAATAACATGCTGTTAAGTAAAGAGACACGCAGCCTCAACATGTTTCCTACTTTCACTACGTGAGGGATATGACTTCGTTTCTTTTGGTATTATCGCTACCTGGTATATTTTTATAAGCGAGTGATGGTAACTTCTTTAATATGGCTTAACATGGTATTTTTCTGTTCAAAAATATCTCCCCGTTGATGAAATGAAACCAAATTACCTCCACCTATTACTTTCTCTTGAGTATCCTTAATCATATTTTGGCGGCTAGGCGCGAACCTGCCGCTAAATGGGAGAAGTAACTCCGAACCTTGAGTACCGACAACAAAAATAAATAACAGGCAGAAGTTGAAAAAGAAAAAGGAGATGAGCCAGCCGTGCTACCCGCGCGGTAACTGCTGTCAAAGCGTTGTCTAATGTCTCCGTGTGGAAACCGTACTAGGCAATTAGGAGCCGCTGTACGGTTGAGATGTAGGCTTTTAACCCTCGCAGTAGAGAGTACGTTTTGAGATATCACGCATCAAAGGAGATTCCCTTCTCATTTACCACGCTAAGGGCGTAGACGCCTTGGCACTTCTCTCTGTCAGAGACCCAGCGGGCTCCTACGTGTCCGAGGAAACTGCTGAGCATGGCGGCGCACGACGCCCACGGCACGACGCCTAGAGTAACCACGTTGGCACTGATGCCCGTCCCCCAGCCGATAAATACAGCCCAGATGATCCAGACGGCGAACACAATGGGCTGGTACGGATCCCGATCCCGCCGGCGGTGGGTGTATGATGATAGGCAACAGCCCAGCACCAGGGAGGAACCGAGTGCCAGTCCCGGCGGTACGTTTTTCAGCAGTAGGTCGAGTCGTACTGCGCGGAGGAGGCTTTGGCTATACGACTACAAAGTCGAAATATATGTTTTCAGTGATTATATCAGAAAAAGGGGTTGGGCACGCAACGCACGTCGATGTTTATAAGGAGATCCTCCCTCACCGATTCTGCGCGGACGATATAACAGGTCGTAAGAAAACTACAAGTCGCGGCTGGAACAAGCTCAGCAAGTTCGGATAACGAAGGTTTTTGTTGGGGTGGTAATATGTATTGTTGGTGATAGGCCTGGAGTCCAGGCAGTCCGAATGAGCGACATGTTCCGTACATCTGAAGAATGTGCGAAAGAAAGATTGGTATATTCAATTCAGACACATTGGAGGATAAGATGTAGACGCACTGATTGAAGACGGCACTCGAAATTTTCGAAGTTCACCCCGCCATCCTTATACTCTGTTTAGGGATGCCTAAGGTCGACCTGTAGGGCTTACAAGCCGGCCAATAGCTTCGCCAAAATTCGCCGGTCCGCATGGCTGCAGAATCAGAAGCCTAGATGATGTAGGCTAAGTTGGCTGACACTCTGACGATCTTCCTTCCACATCATGGCGCATTTTACAGGGCGTTGTGTTACTCCGCATGGTGTTAGTTAGGCTCCAAGAGGCGCAGCAAGTCACATATCTTAAGCTATGGCCTTGGATACTAGGCTGACTGCGAGGCTGTATAATAGCTTCTTCCAATAAGATGTCCACGATGGCACATTCGATTTTCGGTGAGTATTCCTTCGGTTTATATATGTTGGTTGAGCTGCAGCTAGGCAAACTGCTAATAAGAAAGTCCTGCTTTTATGTCAAGCCGGAATGACTCATGAACGATTCTCCTTGTCGCACAGAGGCGAAAAGATATGTATAGGAATTGGGCTGCAATGCAATACTCCCTATTCAAGTCGGAATAAGATAGGCTACCTCCCTCAGTTGCTTGTATTGATATGCAAATGAGCAACTCCCCGGAATTGCCTGGTTCATTATATAGAGGCCTCTTCTAGACAAATAGACGGGCGTTGTCTCCGCCAGCCACGCTTAGTAGGTAATAATCTTCCCCCTTCCCACTTGTAGGGGTCCCCTTATTCCGTCCACTCGTTCAGCTATCTTTTCAATAATTAAATTGTATGGTGGGCGATATATCGTCGTCGTCTCTTATTTCGTACCACCATCGAATTTAAATACGGCTCGCCACCCTGGTTAGTTGGCGTGCCTCATTGCTCCTACGAAGCACATATGGCAATATTCGATCGTGTCAGGGTGCTGTCTAGGGGGATCATGGTCGGCACGGCCATATTCCTACCAGCTTTTGAGCACGGAGACGAGTTTTGCCGATACTTGTGAGATGTCTAGCTCATAGTTATGGTTGAGTCATGCTAACGATGTAAGCGTTTTATGGCTCTTCGGGATCTCTACGATCGTCAATAATGCTCTTAATTGGGAGGCAGTTGTCAACTATTTTTTCTTGGCCCTAGCGACGACCATTGCAGTTATACTTATCACGATACCTCATTCCAACATCTCGGTATCTTTCTTGCTCGGTCGCGTTCCTCCGTTAGTAGCGGCAATGAGTCTATTCGTCGAGGAGTGTTCGAGGTTAGTAGTCTATCCTTATCGGGTTTTTGGGTGTACTGAGTGCAGGTCTTATACTAAACCATTCAGACGTTTCAACCAAAATAGCCGTCAAAGGAAAAAAGCACCAGACCCAAAACTTATACCTCCTGATACTGAAGTTGATGAGGATAAGCACCCAGTCTTATTTATGCTTAGACGCCATGACGAACTATTGGCCCATATGAATGGTGGCGAGATGAAGGAATATAAGGCGCCGAGTCAGCATTCTTCAGAGATTTCTCTATCGAGTGTTGGGCCCGGACGACTACCATCATCATGCGACAGTATCATACACGATTTCTGGTGCGATGAACCTGGAAGCCTCATTAAGTTGAGAAAAGGCGAAGGACAAGAGGATGAAAAGATCCTATATCCTATTAAGGGTGTTGCACTTTGACGATATGCAGTTCATCTTAAAAGCAGACCCGAAAAGCCTGAGGGTTCGTTTTCTTCCATTTTCTTACACTCTCCTTTGTATAGTTGGTTTTAACGTGTAGCTAAGAGTGACCGATCCTTGGATATATGCTGTGCATAGCTATTTTCCTTGATAGGGAGAATGGTCTGCATCCTTATATGATAGGATGAGCCTCGATTCTTAGTTCCTCGTGCTTTTCTAAGAAGGGGTGAGAGCGTGGAAGAGCGATGTTCTTTTTCGTTTTCAGGCCTGTGAGGAGTACTGTTAAATATCTAGTAGCTAAAGACCATAGTCTATTTATTTTACCTAGTTCAATAAGCATTGCATTGGCGTGATATATATATTGAATGGGTTTGCCATCCAGTGTAACAAATCCTGATTCATTTGATTGATGGAAAATAAAGTGACGTTAGATTTGTTTGTTGGATCTCGATAAAGCTCGAGGTCCCACTGCATACTTAGGTACGGTTTACCTTATACGTAATTCTCCTTCCCGATAAGATCCAAGATTTCGGGTGTTTCCAGCCACCCTGCCACCTCAAAAAGTCACCACCAGCCTCATAGATTTGTTCCGGCACAGCCCTCCCGAACACGCTAGGTCCACTTAGCTTGGCGCTATTTAGGCCGGACTCAATTGACTTTTTAGCATGGGGACACCGCTGGTCGCATCTCGACGTCGCAACGCCAGCGGTCTAACAGTTGACCTACCATATGCCATAAAAGCACCATATCACCTTGGCCAACTCACATGCCCATACAATTCAAGTTCGTATTCCAGATCTAGGCCCTATTGTTTCCACTATCTTCCATTCCCAGGTAGGTGTCATTTACATCTGTCGTATTTTTTTTTTTTTTCGTCAGTTGGAGATGACGATGATTCGTAAGTGTAGCGTTACCCATGCCGCCATGCAGCCCTGCTGCCATGCTTCCATGATCTTACGTGGGCCATGAATATATTGGGTGGTTGGACCTCTCTTCTTTTTCATGCTTCACATACTTCCCATGCTTTCTATTGCTATTCTTACCTATAGGAGAGTTACTTGCATATTTTCCTGCAATCTATAGAGCCTTTCTTTTACCCATTTGGCAAAAGATAGTCTTTCTTCGCATATCGTGTCGTACAATACCCTACATACATCGTTGCTATCGTTGCTATCGTTGCTACCGAAGAGCTTCCCCGAGCATCTCTGCATCGCGCCACCCATGATCAATTCTCTATACTAGTGTAACCATTATTTGAGTCTTGACTCGGAGTTCTGAGATCTTCTCCCATACCGTCGGTTTATCCTTGTATATGCATGCCCCAGCTATCATGGCTTCTTCTATTCGGAGATGCGCCGTACTGGCTGCCGCCATGTTCTCAGCCCGGACTATTGCCCAGGCATACACATCATGCAACCCTCTAAGCTCAAGTAAGTTATTCTTCCATACCACCTAAGTTGATGCTCCAATGGCTTACATCGCTCAGCATGTCCCGCGGACACTGCCCTCGGCATGGCCATTGACGTCGACTTTACCCAAGGAGAGGTGAACTCGTTCGTCAAATCAGGCGGCGAACCTACATACGGCTCAGACGGCGTAACTTTTACGGTTAGACAGAGCGGCGACGCGCCTCAGCTTACTTCCGTCTTCTACATCATGTTCGGTCGAGTCGAGCTCAGCTTGAAAGCTGCTCCCGGTGCCGGTATCGTGTCCTCCTTCGTATTGCAATCCGACTGCCTTGACGAAATCGACTGGGAATGGCTGGGTGCCGACTCGACCGAGGTACAATCCAACTACTTCGGAAAGGGTATAACCGCCTCCTACAACCGTGGGCAGTTTCATCAAATGGCAAACAACCAAGACAGTTTCATTACTTACGTGATAGACTGGACAAGCGATCGAGTTATCTGGACCGTGGATGGAACAGTGGTCAGGACGCTTCAGGCTTCAGAAGCGGAAGAGGGCCAGTACCCCCAAACGCCAATGCAGGTCAAGTTCGGCGTATGGTCTGGAGGCGATTCTGGCAACCCTCAGGGTACGATCGATTGGGCACGCGGTCCTACCGACTACTCCCAGGGACCCTTCAGCATGAGTGTAAAAACCGTCAAGGTGACGGATTACAGCACGGGTCGAGCTTATACTTACGGTGACACCTCCGGCACATGGCAATCTATCCAGGCGGAGGACGGACAAGTCAATGGCAACCAGGGCAATGCCGGTACCCTTACTACCACCGCGGTCGCGAGTGGCTCTACCGCAACCGGATCGGCTAATGTCCCCGTCGGTGGTATTGGCGGCTCAGATAGCCAAGACTCGGGTTCCTCTAACAACTTACCTGAAGGCTGGGTTATGACTTCAGAGGGGAAGATAGTACCTTCAAGTTCTACTATCTTACGTATGTTCATAATCTCTCTCCCCTGCTGCTTAGATATGAAACTAACATATGCATTACCCAGGCCCTACTTACCCCTTCGTTTTTGCTTTCACTCTCTGTGCTCTCCTCGCAAGTGGCCGAAGATTTTGGCCTTGAAGCACTGCAAAATCGCAACTTTACCGATAGCGAAACAAGAAGCATTATCATGAGTAAAGGAGTTTATGTTTTATGACTGAGGGAGTTATGAGTTCTCCTGAACCGGAGGACCCTGCAGTTAAGCAAGCGTCTACCTTGCTCGCGGGAACTGGGGAGCATACCCGCCCAGGTTTAGGATTTCGTCTATCCGTAAATCGATTGGCTAGTCTCTACGAGTGCATTAGCCCCCAGTCTGGTGCACCTAAGGTTACCAATTCCAACGGCCGTTGCAAGAAATATGTCCAAAAAGGGATTGCAATCAGAGACCGTTATAGCAAGCAAGGCGGAAGGACCGGGCATATGCAAGGACAACTACCTTTCCGGGATTTGCTATTTGGACGGCATAATCGCAGTACCAGTCCGCGTAATCGAAGATTCACCGCCTCAACACCGGGCTTAGCAGAACCCCAGCACTGGGGTACGTGCCGGAGTTATCAAGACTGGACTGATTTTCGTTGATTTATTTTGCTTCGGTCTTATCTATTCAACGGATTTTCGATATTTAGAAATGCATTTTCCTCAACCACCTACAGCTTACTACGGACAGCTTATACTGTTATAGACAGAAACGCCTATAGAGATGACATAGACATCGACTCAAGTCACAGAACAGGGAATTATTTGGGGTCGGCATTTGCATGAGCAATGGGCGTATAATGGAGCAAACCACAAGCAAGAATCTAGACTGGATACGGATGGTCGTTGTAGATAAGATATGACAAGGCACCGTACATAGGGCGGCGTACGTATTATGAGCTAGGGAATAATAGCATGGTTTAGCATATAGATAGGCGCTGAAGACGAATATTATAAACGTAATCGATGATTATTTCTTTACAATCCCGTGGTTGAATTAGTAAGATCACGCAGTTACGTATCCACATTGGCATTTGGAGATAGTTACGAGATGGAAATACTATAGTACTTATTAAAATCTACGAATGACCTAAAGCGTCAATGGGTGACGCAAACCGGAAGATGGTATTGGTTACCTGAGGCCGGCTATAATCGGCCGGAGCCCCACTATCGTCCCCCGTTATCGCAACCCGAGGCCCGTATGATTCGGTGAACAAAGGGAAGCCGCACTATGACAACAATCCCTTGGACCCATGAATTTACGCCATTCGGGTCTGTTATGTAATCCCACAGCAAGCGGAACTCTAATATAATATGTACACTTGGAAATCTTATTTCTAGATACCATGACAAGGTTTAACTATAACACATACCGGACTCTCTCGTCCCTGTCACTTCCTGTTCGTCCGGCCCGACGCTTTATACCAGCTTCTACCAAACATTTGTTCTCTACTAGTCCTCGGCGTCAACAGTCTACAGGTTCCAGCGGCGCAATGTTGGTGGAGAAAGACCCTGTTATAGGCCAGCTGGCCCATGAGCGGCTGACGATCGATGATATCAAGGAGCGGAGGGCGAAAGCGGGAAAGCTATTTGCTCCCACGGCGTCTTACTCGGATAGTGACATGTTCAAATCTCCTGTGAGAAGCTCACTATCTCCGATGCCCATAATCTCGTATTTAGCTTTTCATAAGGTTACTTTTACTAACACTCGTTTATGTATGCTGTGATATAGCAAGCACCCAATAAGCCCAAAGCAAAACGATGGGACCGTAAGTCGCACTCATACAACAATAATATTATAACTGGATTTAACTTTATTCTTAGACCTTCTCAGCCAAGAGTCAAAAGCACGAGAAGCATGTGTGCTCAAGCTAGCAGCCAAGCACCTCAAAAAGCCGGGCCTCATCTCCCTCGGTGGCGGTCTGCCGTCTGCGGAGAATTTCCCCATCGACGCCCTGAGCATGCACGTGCCCACGCCGCCTCACTTCACCGAAGCCGAGACGGCAGTGTCGGGGCAGGAAGTCCGGATAGGCAAGTACGACGTCGCGAAGAACGAGAACGGCGGCGTGTACGACCTGTCCATCGCCATGAACTACGGCCAGTCTATCGGTTCCGCTCAGCTACTACGCTGGGTCACGGAGCACACGGAGCTCGTCCACGGCGGCCTGCCGTACTCGGACTGGCGGTGCGCCCTGACGATCGGCAGCACGGGGGCCCTGGAGCAGGCGTTGAGGATGTTCTGCGACCGCGCGAGGGGCGACTCCATACTCACCGAAGAATACAGCTTTTCCACCGCGCTCGAGACAACCGCGCCGTTGGGTATCAAGGTGTTTGGCGTGCGTCTGGATGGGCAGGGTCTGCTGCCCGAGAATATGGATGAGATCTTGTCGTCGTGGGACGAGAAAGCGAGAGGCGCGAGGAAGCCCGCGGTCTTGTACACGGTGCCCTCGGGACAGAACCCCACAGGCGCGACGCAGAGCGAGCAGCGCCGGCGGGATATCTACGCCGTGTGCCAGAAGCACGACGTGTTTATCCTCGAGGACGAGCCGTACTACTTCCTCCAGATGCAGCCGTACACGGGCCCCAACACACCTGGCGTTCCGCCACCTTCCACCGTCGAGGAATTCCTAAACGGTCTAGTCCCTAGCTTACTTACTATGGACGTAGATGGGCGCGTGATGCGCCTGGACTCGTTCAGCAAGGTGGTCGTGCCCGGGTCGCGGGTTGGCTGGATCACGGCGAGCGAACAGATCGTCGAGCGGTACATCCGGCACGCCGAGTGCTGCAGCCAGGGCCCCAGCGGAATCGCCCAGATCCTCATGTACAAGCTCGTGGACGAGACGTGGGGCCACGAGGGATACCTGAGGTGGTTGATGCACCTACGACTCGAGTATACGCGGCGAAGGGACACGATCCTCGCCGCGTGCGAGAAGCATCTTCCCCGGGACATCGTGAGCTGGGTTCCGCCGGCCGCCGGCATGTTTGTAAGATACCCCCCTCCCTTCCCTTCCCTTCCCTTCTCAACCCCTTTTCCACTAACGAGAAACGTCCCCAATACCTAGCTCTGGCTCAATGTCGACCACACGCAACACCCGCAAGCTTCGAGCAAGTCCATCCTAGAGATCGAAGAGGCCATCTTCAACACGTGCATCGACAAGGGCGTCCTCGCCATCCGCGGCTCCTGGTTCCGCGCCGAGCGCGACCAGCCCCCCAGCGGCCTCTTCTTCCGCACCACCTTCGCCGCCGCCTCCGAGGCCGCTATGGACGCCGCCATCGAACGCTTCGGCGCTGCCGTGCGCGAGAATTTTGCCGCCCAGAATGGTAGCTAGCTAGATATATATACCACCGTCAGCCCTTTTGAGTTTCGTATTTACGTTAAGAACTGTCGGGATCGGAGTTGGAGCCGGAGTTGTGTATTTACTTAAACCTCCGCAGCCGTGTAATTAGCTATACATACATACATACATACATATATACATAGGTAAATACACCTACGCACTTACTTCCCTACCACCTATATAGCAAGTCTTATTAAACCTTCTAGATAGAGTCAAGCGGTAGCATAGCAGAAAAAAAAACCTCGTTCAACCATTTTTAAGCCGCATAGGATTCACATACATACTAAGTATGTAGGACATGGATGAAAAAGATCTCCAGCTGGCTCTAGCTCATGCACACTCTATCGACGAATCAAGATACAGGTGGCTTGCATGACGTAGAAGCTGCGGTGTAAGATCTAATATATCGAATCGATCTGTATGGTCAGGTACTTCGCCAATGTCCAGCTGGTGTGTAACAAGTAAGCACACATATTGATTCTGTAAGGTTTTAACTCGCTGTGGAAAGGGCTAGATAGGCTATTGGGAAGATAGGCGCAGGCAACTATTCTGCCTACCTAGGCACCTACTACTAAGTAGCCAGCCATATCATATGAAGATTTTACAACGGTACCGTTCCAAATGGACCCTAACACGTATTATGGCCCAAATACTACGTGGGTTGGTATAAGCATTAACTTGCGAGATGAATCCAAGGTGAGGAAATTACTAATGCATCGTATTTCTGTCTATCTAGAATTGCGCTCTAGAAGCGACACAAATCGAGTTGTCCACGAACCGACCCCGGCAACTCGCACCCCCCGGAATGCACCGCGCCATGCTAAAGTACCTGGCTCGTCCGATCATGCTCGTCGATCGTAGCTGGTCATGCTGTAGAAGTGTTTTTGAAATATCTCCTCAAATCCTTACGCCATCTTCCTTTCTCCCGTCCTCTTCTGAAACCTCCCCCCGCTGGCTCTCTTCTCTTTTCTAGGTCTCTCTAACCTTTGAACGCCATTAGCGGGATGTGTACTATACAATAAATATACGGATGAAGTGCTAGAGTAATGTCAATAAATAGGTGACCCGTAGCCTTAAAATTCCCAGTGATCATCGTCCTCTACGGACTTGATAGCCCAGTTGAACTTCTCACGCAGAGTCTTAGAGAAGAACTTCTCAATAGGAACGTCAAACTTCTTGGCAAAGACAACGGTAAGGCGGGGATCAATGTAGTTCTAGATACCAAGTTAGCATTCCCCTTTAATAAAAGTATGTTCTTAATATGACTTACGATCTTGGAGGTGCCGAGAGCAACCTCCTTGTTACCATCACGGTCGGCGGCCTGAAGCTCCAGGGTTCTTATGCGTTCTTCTATCTTCTGGATATTGCTTTCAATCTTCTCAACCGTCGGGCCTCTTCCTTCGGCCTCCACCTTCTTGGTCTTATTCTCTTTTTTGAACTTCTTTGCTAGTTCATCCGCAGCTTGAAGACGCTCCTTAAGCTCCTTGTCCGGGAAGGGTTTCTCGCCATCTTCTTGACGCTTTTGGTTGTCCTTTTCAAACTTCTTCTGAATCTTTGTTCGCTGTTCCTCGACCAAGAAGTTCTGGTGCTCTTGGATCCAAGCTTCGTCGAGATCTGGGTCCAATTCGAAGAAATCGGCGCCCTTCTTCTTCTTTTGCTTGGGATCCACATCTAAGAGCATCATCTTGTTACGCCACTTCTGGTACTTAAGACCCTTGATACGATCATTGAGCTTCTCCATCTGTGTTTCATGGCTTGCACCGACAGTCCGTTTATGATTGCAAAGAATAGCGACCTCACGATTGCAATCGTTATATAATTTGATCTTCTCCGCCATGGTGGCATCCGAGACTTTCAAATCTTTGAGTAGGTTTGCCATGGTGTAGGAAGCATTATATGTACGGAAGACTTTCGCGGTCAATCCCGCCATATACGAAGAAAGATGTTTGTTCAGCTGGGTGGTGGTCAGACGATCAAAGATATCATCACCCTCCTTCTTCGGTGGCTTCTTGAATACTCGAAGATTCTTAAACACCTGTCGGTCAACTGTGACCTCGTCGTAGAATCTAATACTGTCTTTACCCAGGAAATCAAAGATAACGGTATTAGGCTCTCGGAGGGTAACATGTTCATATTTAAGCGAACAGCAACCCACAGTCTCAGCTTCGTTCTCGGTGTCCTTTTCGTTACCAGCTCTTAGAGCAAACTTGTCGATCAGGTAGACAGCCGTGGCTCGCTGACGGTCAGCCATGGCTTCTGCCTTCAGATCCTTCGTATAGTCCTTGCGGATCCTTGCGATATGCTTCTTCAACTCTCGGGCTTTCTCGAACTTCTTGAAGTCACTCTGGCCCTTGACAGCACTGGTCGCGCCGAGCATGACATACTTGTATGAACCATTGATGTTTTCTTGCCACATTGCCAACCACGTGGCTTTGTTGTCGTGCTGAATAGCCTTCCATTTGTGGCCCTCAGGAGGAGTTGGGACCTTAGCGTCCTTTCCGATGTTGATGGTAATCTGTTCAGGCATAACTCGCTTCTTGACCTTGCCAGTCTTGGGATGCTCGCCACGACCACGGAACAAACCGGGAGGTTCGACTCGGAAGTTGCCGACCTTTTCTTTGCGACCGTCCCATTTGCAGTACATATACGGAGCTTCAAGCTTATCCCTCTCGGCCTTCTCGGCTTTCTTTTCGGCAGCTGGGCGAGCCTTTTTCGCTTCGTTCTTGGCGTGGTAGTATTCAAAGATAGGCTTGAAGTCGAGCTTGGAAAATTCCTTGATGGCAACCTTGTTACCTTTCCGATCCGTTGCTCCACCTGTCCGGTCAAGAACCTCCTTGAAGTCGGTGAAGAAATTCTTCTGGAATGTAGGGTTCTCAACGTTGTGAGTTGAGTTGAGCATTGATCCAAAGAAACCAGCGACTTCTTCAGCTTCGACATGGAGATTAACCGGAGTACCGTCGTAAATAAGCTTCACGTCCTTGGGGAGGGGTTCGTAGGCCGGGGGGAAGAGGACACCATTGTGCTCAAGTGTGGTCCACTTGATACTATCATCCTCTTTCTTGGGGGCGTCCCACCAACGATACTCTTCTTCTTCATCTTCACCTTCGGCTGGCTCTTCGCTCACCTCCTTTTTGGCTTTCTTAGGAGGAGCCTTCTTAGCCGGAGTAGACTTTTCAGCCTTGACATTAGCCTTGCTAGGGGCAGTCTTTGCCTTTTTGCGAATAGGCACGTCGGAATCAGACTCCTCCTTTTTAACACCATTGGACTTTCCCTTTCCGTTAATACCGTTGGATGGTCGCTTTTTCCCCTTGGCACCTGCTAAGGGTACATCGTCATCGGACTCGTCCTTGACAGCCTTCTTTGGAGTGGCCTTCTTCGCTCTGGCCTCGCTCGCGTTGATGGCTTTCGCTTCCTTTTCAGCATTCTTCTCAATAGCCTTCCTCTTAGAAGCAAGCTTGGCATTCAAAGGCTTGTCATCGTCTGAATCTTCGATCATAGCAGTCTCATCAGCGGCAGGTGGTAGCTTGGTCTTTCTCTTGCTAAGAACCTCGTCATCGGAATCGTCGGAAATGACCTTTCTTTGACGTTTCACCTAATTCGTAAGTTAGTATAGATGTCTCTACTTTGCATCACAGTTCTGGTATAGCGTATTCTAACATACCAATCGCCCATCCTCGGACTCTGACGCGTCCTTGTAGCTCACATTGCTGGTAGAAGTCCGCGACTTGCGCTTTCCGTTGCCGTTGGCTTGCGGGGATGCACCGTTCTTCACTGGTCCGTTGCGAATGGACACAGGAGCAGGCTTAGGTTTCGTAACGCTGTTCATGGCTTTACCTTGGGTCTTGGAAGCACTCGAGGCTAAAACATTAGAAGGCGCGTTAATATAACCGAGACCGAGGTACGTTTAAAAGGCGGGTAGGTAGAATCGAGTTCCACGAGCGGATGAAAGGGTGTGAAGTTGGTACGTTGAGATAGCGCGAGGCAAGTGACACCTGGATGGTAGAACAAGTCACAATTAAAAGAAGGAGAAAAAAAAAAAAAGGCAAACTTACGATGACCGTTGGTACGAGCCAGAGGCATATCGTCGTCTGAGTCCGACATCCTGGGCGCGAAAGACCGACGAGTCGCGAAGGCAAGTTGTTGACCTAGTAGGGGATTCGGAGAGGAATTCAGGAATCTCGAGGTAAAGGTACGAAGAAACAGAGCGCGAAAGACGGGTTTGAAGTGAAGTTTTGCGATTTTGAAAGATGAGAAGGGTGGACTACACCGGAGTGCACCACCCTAAATCTATAAGATGAGGAGGACAGACAAGCAAGGAAAATAAAGAAGGGGGAGAAATGGTGAGATTGGAAGGGGAAAAGTCAGAGACGACGAGTGTGAGGACTTGGAAAAGAAGGCTTCATTGAAAGTCTAGCCCGTTAGCCACAGGTTGAGTCCGCAGAGGATCCTATTGGCCAGGTGTTGTCCTTATGGGTGGAGAAAAAGAAGGTAGGGACTGGGTAGGAAGAATCCAAGAATGCCCTGCTGCTGCGGCCGACCTGGTCTGTTGCTACGTGCTAGGCTTCTGGGTGCTTGGGGTGCTGGCTGCGTTATTGATAGAAAGTAAAGGAAAAAAAAAATTTGGTAGTGAACCCCGGTCAGAACTTCAGAAACTATGAGGACTATGGTAAAGAGGAGCCCAAAGTGGCTTAGGGTAAATATACAAAATAGAAAGAATGATTAGATAATAAATGAGATGTAGAGATGCATGAGTGATGTCGCTTCCGAATTAGTAGGCAATATAAGTAGGTAATAAGTACTATGTATCGTACCTACCTATTGTACGTACGCAAGGACCACCTGCACAAGAGAAACAAAAAAAGACCAATTTGTGTACACATGAGTTATAGTACAAAGTACATGTTACCTTTAAGGAAGTACCTAGGTACCTCTCTTTCCTTGGCATGGAGTGGTTCATCTGGGCCGAGAAATTTCCGGTAACGTGGGAAAGCGCCCCGGGCTTGGGAAGTGTGGCTCGGGAACTGAAGGAAAGAAGCTTTTGATGTAGAAATGTGCCAAAAGAGATCAATCGAACCTCATCCAAATAATTGATCCGAGAGTCACCAATTGATTGCGCTCCCCTATCGCATCGCAATCAACCTTCCTTAAGGGCTCAGGATACGATTCACCCTCTAGTTCTTCAAGATGCTTTCAAGGGTAGCACGACCGGCTCTGAGAGCTGGAGCTGCGGCTATTCCTGCTCGGTACGTCGGATCCATTATTCTTCGAAGTGGGATTATGAGGCAATTCGCAAAACGGACCTCAATATAATTCCACAACATACCCAATCAACCTTGGATATAAGAATTATAGAAATAAAGAAGTACTAATAGTTGAAATTGGTACAGTGCCGTCAACAATGGAGCAGCTGGCTACGCTACCCTACGAGAAATCGAAGGTCGTCTGAAGTCTATTAAGAACATCGAGAAGATCACCAACACCATGAAGATCGTCGCCTCCACCAAGTTGACCCGTGCTCAACGTGTCATGAACGACTCTCGAAAGTACGGCCAGACCTCTAACGAAGTGTTCGAATCCGCTGAGACCAAACCCCTCGAGGGCGAAGGCAAGAAGACTCTGTACATCGTGTGCAGTTCCGACAAGGGTCTCTGCGGTGGTATTCACTCCGGTCTCTCGCGTTTCATGCGCCGACACCTGGCCACCGACAAGCAGCCTGCCGACCTGATTCTCATCGGTGAAAAGTCGAGGGCCCAGCTCAGCCGTACGAACGCCAAGGACATCGTCCTTAGCTTCGCCGGTATTGGAAAGGACATCCCGACTTTCGCCGATGCCCAGGCCATCGCCGACCAGGTTATCCAGCTTCCTACCGACTACTCTGATATCAAGATCGTTCACAACAAGTTCATCAACGCTACCAGCTACGAGCCCATAATTATCGAGGCTTTCTCGGAGGAGGCTTTTGCCAACTCCCCCAACTTCTCTGCCTTCGAAGTCGACGAGGAGCTCCTCTCTAACCTCCGGGAATACTCCCTCGCTAACTCTCTTTACTGGGCTCTGGCTGAGGGTCACGCCTGCGAAATCTCTGCCCGACAACAGGCTATGGACGTAAGTTTAGACCGCCAAACCCTACCCTATCAGATTATCAATCCCCGTGACTAACTGTCTTCGTAGAACGCCTCCAAGAACGCTGGTGAGATGATCAGCAAGTACCAGATTCTCTTCAACCGAACCCGTCAAGCCGTCATTACTGGCGAACTGGTCGAAATTATCACTGGTGCTACCGCCTCGGAGGACATGTAAAGCGGGTGATAGAAAAATAGATGGGGTGGTGAATTATCCAATCGCATCTTCCCTTTGTATCAAAGTACCCTAAGCAAAACCTCGGCGCTGCCGCCTTGGATGTATCAATTCGATGAACTAGTTCCTCAGTCATACCTTTGCCTCTTTGTCCTCTTTGTTCTATGTGAAGCAGTTCTGCATGCGACTCAAACACCAACTTATCCCCAAGACAGCGCATCTGACATATCAAGTGAACTTGTATTTGTCTATCCCATGCACCAATATCTGTAAAATCTAGTCCTGTCCTTTGTTGTGATAAACAGGTTTGACCCTTCTGACTTGAACCAATACAACTATACCCTCGGGCTAGGCAGTCAGTCAGTCTCCTTACTGGCATAGACAAACTCTTGGGGCTACAGCTTTGATTGCAATTTACCTTGCCAGGAACGCCCTCCAATCACATTATATACATGTAAAGACATCAATTGACCCTAGAAGCCCTTAAGGCAGCCCCTTTCCGATGTAGACCTAGGCATTGAGATAAGATTTGACTGCTACCGGTCCGGAGACCAGGCTTGATACCAACTCGGCTTGGAGCTTCGTAATAAGTATCATTGCCATTTGTTCTCCTTGGAAGAATCCCAAATACCAAAATCTTTTACTATAACATACTTCGCGCCTACTTACGTAAATACCCTCGTCCTGAAGTTGGCATTAATTCCCTTATGAGCTCATTGCAGGATGCTAGCAGGATAGCGAGCATATAGCTAGGTGTAGTAGGAGATAGAACACCATCTCTAGGTAGTTAGTTATTTGATTTACTGAGTTCTACCAGTATATGGATGATAAATATATGCATGCTGTTACTCGTCTACCCAAGATGGGTTTCCCACTACCAATCGATATATATAGGCTTATTTTAGGATGCTACTGGGTATATCACTATTGATGATCCCCATCCAAAAGGTTACGAGTTAGGAGCGACATCCGTTTACTCATAAGGCTCTAAGGTCCATCTTAGTTTACCTACGACTCAAATATTTTATGACTATGAACTTCTACCCTAAAAGCCCCCTGAAAGAATGCAGACAGGCATCGCAATCTAGCCGTGTTTACCAAGCCCATTACAACAAAGACACAAGTCAGCAAGTCACGATGATAGCAAGAAAAAGATAGATGGTAAAAGCATCGCAATAAACGTATTTCAGAAGGCCACACCTTGGACTCCTAATACCTAACTAAAGAGCCCTTGGCCGTGACGAGCAGCTATGTACGCCCCCTTTAGGAACTACCACCACCACGCGCCACCCAACGCCTCCCCTATGACTACTTCCGATGCAGAGCCCGTACGCCAACGGCAAACGTAAATGTGACTGACTGACTTCTTCTATACTCGCCGGCCGTTAGAGCCGGCGCCTCGTAGTAGTGGTAATGATAACTTTTTTGTACAACTCCTTTCCCTCTAAACCGAGGTATCATCCGTGAGTTTTGGTTATGTACGTACCGTACCTATGTATGTAATCAAAAGGGGAGTTTTATTCCCCCATATCGATATCACTGCCCTCGCTCTCAGCATAGTTGCTGACCTTCGCTCGTCTCCGTTCCCTCCCGCCCTCGCTAGCAAAACTTCCTTCATCCTTGAGCACGAGTTTATGATTCTTCTCATACTCGCTCCGTACCAAGGGGTAACGTTCATCCCATTCCTTTACTTCCGCTTCCCAGGCCTTTAATGCCTCGTTATATTTCTGCTTTTGATCTGCCGCTTGATCTTCATACGGCTTTCGATCTTCGGGCGTCGCTTCTTTCCACATTTTGCTTGTCATGACTCGCACTTCGTTTGGACCCGGTTTGCCCTTACCAGCTCGGCGTCCCTCCGCACAACGCTTGCGTGCCGTCTCGAAGAATGCCTTACTATATAGGAGATAGGCATTTCCCGCAACTTTCTGGGGTCGCCAAGGTCGTTCCCCGATTTGTGCTATAACGTGTTGCCAAACGGCGGCTTCATACTCATCAATACGAGCTTGCTTGCTTGATTTAGGAGAGACAGTTAATGGCGCATCGCTAGGCTCCTTGCGCTTCAACCCCTGAGAAGAGAAAGCGGACTCTTTCGGTTGTATCAGCGGAGTAGGTACCTCGATTTGGCCGATCATAGAATCGATCACTTCCGACGCTACGCGTAGTCCAGATAGATATGCGCCATGTACTGTGGCGGGGTGAGTATCGGTTGTGTGCTCTCCCGCAAAGAATAGGTTGCCAACTGATTTAGCCATCACTTGATAATCATCTGGACGCATCGAAGGACCAGCAGAGGAATAAGATCCTCGGGCAAATTTGTCAGAACCCCAACGCGTGACGATTGAATGGACGGGTTGGGGAACTTTGGCGCCGTATACACTCCGCAAGACCTCGGTAGCTTCAGCAACAAGCTCATCATTCTTTGAATGCTCAGTATCAAAGCCAGCATCTCCAGCCATCAGTCCAATAAGGACCGGAATGCCGCTCGTATTCGATGTGTTAAACCACTGAAAACAGCGCCCCCGTTGGGAAGTATAATCGGACTGCTTGAGGCTATGGCGAGAATTTGGAGTTCGAAGGCAACCGAAAATGTCTCTACTCGTATCCCAAAACGCTTCTGCATAGACGAGAATAATTTTGTTAAGGATACCGTAACCTAGACGGCCAATAGCATCTGCTTTGGATGGAGGTAAAGGAGGGTTAAATTCAACACTGCCGTGCTTGAGAACTCCGAGAGGAATGGTAGAAACGACATAGTCGGCTTCCAAGATAGACCCATCCTCACATTCGACACGTGCGGCTTTCAATCCATCAGGATCGTAACGTATTTGTTTGACAGCGGTATTCTTCCGGACGTCCAGTCGTGAAGGCATATTTGCTAGACCCCACGCAACATCTTGGTAACCACCGACCACCATTGTGTGTTTGCCCTCCCACTCGTTACCAGCATCAATATCCCAGCCACCAATACTGAGTTGGTTATAATTAGTCGCGTTGCTATATTCGAGATTGGCGATGTGCCAATTCATAAGTCGAAAGTCTTGGGGTGTGAGATCAACGATGTTCTTGTACTGTGTGATTGCTTCATCCATCACAGAACCGAGGGTAGCATCAGGCGCTTTAGCTGCTGCCTCAAGATCCAGATCGTGGTCCTCTGTAACATGTTCTTTGAGTGCCCAGCCCATTAAACGTGCTTTAAAGGCTGCCTTGAGAGTAGCTGGGGTACCCGGTTCGACATGGGTCCTACCCGTTGCTCGATCCGTAGAGACGGGGACGAGACTGATTTGGGGTCCTAAGCTCTGCTCTGAGATTGGTGGTGCTTGCGGGAGCGCAGCTGTTGCCTCTTCAACCTGGGCGATGGTCTTCTGACCTTCAGCCGAACTGTCTCGACCTTCATCCATTAAATCCTTATTACCTTCGATGAGTTTGGACGGCGGGTTCTTAAACTTATAGTCGCTTACTCGTTCGAGGCAATCATTGTAGAGCTTCTCGACAAGACGGTCTCGCACATCATTCACAGCCTTGCCATTAGCGTCGTAGAGGGTAGTGTCAGGTCGTAGAGCATAATAAGGCAATGCCATCTGCCCTCTTACTAGAATATTCAATGGGTTGCCTCGCTCAAAACCAGTGATGATCATGCCACCACACTCAACACTATGCCGCCGACCTTGAAATCCTATTAGATGCTGACTTTTGCTACCATCGAGTGCACGTGAATACACACGACCACCTAGGCGATTTCGACCCTCAAGGACGATTACTTTCGGAGGCTCCTCTCCCAAATCTTGAAATTGGTTGTCATATTGGGCAAATAGGCTCTCTAACTGCCTCGCACACCCCAAGCCAGCCATTCCGGCGCCAATAACAATCACAGTTTTTCCTTTTTTGCTCAGATTGGCAGTTTTGGTTCGGTTCTGAGTCGAGGGAACTTCGGCGCAGCCAAAATTGATGTATCCCGATCGGACGAGCCAGTCGTAGCATACGCTTGCAGCGTCAAACCATCTCGGATCTTTGGCACACCCAATGGCTTCCTCACGAGAAACCCCAATCCGAGGATTATTCAACCATAACCGCAAGATACCATTTCGAATGTTCAGATAGGTGGTTATCTGAGCATGGCTAAGATGACTTCTCAACATCAAGTACTCATCCTGATGTAGCGCATAAGGGTTTAATCTAGACGACTCGGCTGCGGCTATGCATTGGTTGGCATAATCAAGTGGAGTGATATCTGTCGGGATAGATACTCGTGGGCGCACATCGAACGGGCGTCTTTTTGTCTTGGTAGTAATGGTATTTTTGTTGTCGAAATAATTCCTCAGCGGCTCCTGTGATGTATCTACGTCAACTGGCGTCGTCGCTTTACTTGAGTGCGACGATAATGGCGGAGAAGTCAATTCCGACTGATCTGAAACAGCTGAAGCTGATGACTCGAATGAATTTCCAGAGTTCCCATGAACCCTCGAATATTTGGAATCCACTGACAGTGAGTAACTGCGATGAGACCTATTATCTGTTTAGGATATAGAAACATGACACCAGAATTTCGAGTCTACTATAGGAAAGTCATCATTGTGGATATATCACATGAGAAAGACTTACGGGGGATCTCGTCGTGATACGGGCGCAGAGGCCGTATTGTCCGGAGATATATCCATACCGTCAATTCGAACAATTATTTCAGATTCTGTTTTCGGTGTGTCCCCTGACGCAGATAATTCGGATTTATAAGAAGTAAAGGATTCCGCAAGGAGAGCTGCTGGAAGAGTTCTCGTGATATCAGCCGGAGAGGCGAGAATTGATTCTAGATGATGGTCCAATTCCTCTAAATCCATTAGAGGGCCTGTCCCTATAAAATTACCCTCCTCCAACAGGACTTCCTGAGTGCTGCTCATAGCTGACGAGCTCAGATTCCGTGTTGGCCGGAGACATACACACGCATCGATATATGGGTATGAGCGAGGTCGTCCGGGATTCGTGTATGGGGAGCTTGGCCAAGACTCCCATTGAATGATCAAGTATCTCGTCTTAGATTGGTTGTAGAAATTTGACACTGGAATGTCATGCTCATGCTGACTACCGGAAAGTTGTCGGTAAGCCTAGACTTTTTGGGATTTTGGTCTTCTTCTTTGGATTCTAAGGAGCCTTGTTAGTCAATATACAAGAACTTGCCTCATCTGATTTGGAACTTCATTAAAAGTATCGAATGATCACGCACAGTAAAAATAAGCGGGTCTCGATACTGTACCCATACGAAATATAGATCTCGACTCCCCGATTATGATAGGTTGATTGGTCTAAGTCTCGAAACGATTAAAGAATTAGAACCTATTTTTAATGGTTCGAGAAGTATGTATTGTTTGCATTAATAAAAGGTTGGGGGAGATTTTACTCGGTTCTATTAATCCAATCTCGAAGGGGGTGAGGAGAGAGGCAGAGGAAAGGTAAGATTCAATGTAAGAGGGTTAAGAGACAGGCTGGGTACATGTACACATTAATTAGGTAGGTACGAAGGTCCGGGCCAAAAGTTTCGCACATGTCTAAATTCTTGGCATCCCATTCCAACGTTTGTCGGTGTTTCTAGCACTGTATTAATCCCATGCTAAATAGGGAGTTGATAGTGGCCAGTACACTAGGATTAGGGGGCTTATCACTATATTTTTAGGGAGCTTATCCACTATAGCTCAGATAATACCGTACAATTCCTTTTAATTCATACGTAGCTTACCTAAGCTTAAAAAGCTCAGATGTGCGAAACTTTTGGCCCGGACCTTCGTACCAGGTAGGTACCAGGTAGGTAAGGTAGGTATTCAAATCTGCATAAGTAATGCGATATACTGAATGTTCCTCCTCATCTTGCGCTAGCCGCTAAACCCACTTCAATTTTTTTGGCCTTCTAGAGCGGGTGCTCCGTGCCCCCCGCCGCTAACTGCACGTGATCCATTACAGTCTTTCTCGTCTATTAACGTAAAATCATTGTCTAATCGTGATCTACCATTCACTTATCTTTTGCAATTGACCTTGAGGATTCGTAGTTGACCTAGTATCGTCACCTAGTATCTTAACTCGATCTGTCAGTATGTCAGTAGATGATAGGCACAAACATTTCAATAAGTACAATGCCAAATCTGACCTCAATTCGCATTCGCTAATAAATCCCTTGCATCTAGATCTGAATACAAATCGTCCACCATACTAAGCATATTCATTATACCCCTACTCCTTGGGATCAGCAATTATATATACGTAAATCAGAGCTATCGCCCCCGTATAGCCGTATGTCAAGAGTGGCTGTTACCATCTTGGTGGTGAATTCAGCACGCCCGAACCAGTTGTAATATTAGGCCGTGGACGAAACCGTAGTTGCAGGCTTTGGTGGCTCCTTGGCAAATGATTTCTTCTCTACCGCAGCATCCATCATCTTATTTCCGCTAATGATTGAAGTTGTGCAGATTACAATATTCCTCCGGGCTAAAAGAACATTGTCAGTTGATTTCAAAAAGCATGTCAAAGGGGCAATATCAGCACCGACCTTCTTCCTTTTTTGCGATAAATCGTAGCGCAGCGATCTCGGTGAATGTTATGCCTCCCACGAATACAATAAATACTGTCTTCTTATCGCCTCCTCCGGATAACAGAGCTCGGGCTTTGACTGCTTTATCCTCGCCCTTTTGTAGCTCATCAAAAGTCTGGCCTCGTGCATGTTTCACGGCCTCATCGAAACCTCGCCACCCTTGCGCACCGCTACTAGCAGCTGCGCTTGCGCCGGTTGTTCCATTGCCACGTGTAATGGAAAGAAGATATTGCTTCTGAAGTATGCACTGTACAAGACGGATCGAAAGGGGTGCATAGCCGCTATATACATATGCGATATCGTTCGGGTCGTGCTCATTAACTTCGTCAACGATTAAGCGGAGCTGCTTGCGTAGGTAGGCATAGTTCGTCTTGGTTCCCGTGGCCGCTCCCGAGCCTGGCATAGGGATCATGCTTGCCATAGGCGAAGTGCGAGATAGGAATAACTGCAACTTTTCCAAGTTGACCAAAGTTAAGAAATGTTGATATCCGTAGCCTTCTAATATCAAACGTCTAAAATGATCGAAGTCTTTCGCTTTAATTCCACCAGATATGCATGAATATACGCATAAGAGCCTTAGTATCTCTTGCAGCGGAACATCTCTTGCGATTAATTCTTCAATAGCCTCAAACTGAGAACTAGGATCGGCACCTGCGGCGAGGTTTTGTTGAACCTCTAGCATGCGACTGAACTGGTCTGCTCGTGTATGTTTCATAATCTCTTCGGCAAGCCCAGTATGTATCTTCAGGCTCTGGTGCTCCGTTTGGTAGCCGGGCAGCTTCTTCACGAAGTCTTTTAGTTCCGCGGTCGTCTTCGATGCATGACGGCTATCGTAGTCGCTTTGCAATCTTCGTGCAACCTTGTTGAGGAGTGTACCGACAATGGCGAAGTTTGCATCGCGGAGCCCGTCGTAAAGCTTATCTGAAGAATCTAGTTGTATTTTACGCTTCCTCGATGGCGCACTAGCTGTCGGAGTAGACGTGCTCTGAGCTGTAGATTGTGGTGGAGCTCCCACTATAGTAGAATCAATATCGGCTTGACTATTCCGAATCCCCCAAACCTCATCAATCAGCCCTTCATATGTCAGTTGTGTGAGCAAGGGCGTAACAAAATCGACTTCGCGATCGATCAATATGACACTTTCTATTGTGTTGCTTGGGGTAAGCCCAGACCGGGTGCTTTCGCTCGCATCCTCCCCAGCCAGTATCTCCTGTCGCATTCTAGTGAGTAGTTCCGCTACGCGTTTCGCATTGTCGCCCTTGCCAATGACGCGCGGAAAGAGTCCGTGTTTCGATTGAATTCCCATTAACGCCTTCGCCATTAAAAATGTCGGTGTTGTATCTTTAAATAAAAAAAGATCTCGAAAAGAGTCATCGAGCTCCAGGGATAGGACAGCTCGCTCCAGCGGGAAGAAATATAACGGAAGCTCTGCAATATTCACATCGCCTAACACACCAGCTTCCTCTAAGAGCTTATCGGATACTAGGGTACGGCGGGGTACCCAGAAGATGTGGAATTCGTGGCCAGTTTGGCTTTCGCGTTGTAGGCGCTTAATATGTTCTGCACTAAATGTCAGCACGGTATGATGGTGCCTTACTCATTTGCTCTAGTGGAAGGACACTAAAGGTCGTGCTCATAAGGCCTTCATCCCGGACAATGCTGACTGACATCATGAATCGGGAAATGAATCTATGATGTCTATTGAGAGTTTATGATTCTTTGGGACTGAGAGAGATGCCAAAGGATGCGTGCGAAAGTAACGATGAGGGTGAGGGGAAATACGAACCTGCTATAGATTGAGCGTGGCGAGCAGATTCACCCCGTGCCATGAACACGACATTGCGTTGGCTCGTGTCGGCATTTTTATTTTCGAGGATGAAGAACTTATCTACGCCATAATCTTGTAAGGTTGATACCTTGACTATGACGCCGAGTGGGCCAGCCAGGCTACGCTCGATAACGAGGTTTTTCTTCCCGCGAACCTAAGTGGTCCTGTTAACCTCAACTATCCAAGCAAGATGGTATAGGTTTAAGGCAGCCTTACTTACGCCTTCGAGAAGATAAAGAAGGTCCTTTCGAGCCTTGTCTCTAATCTGTTCGGCATCGAACCCCACATGAGGAGCCATTATGAGCTCTTCATGGGGGTGATGCTTCTGAGCGAAAGAGACGGTGAAGATGGTTAGTGGATTTGCGAAGTTGTAAGGCGGAAGCTGGAGCTGAAGCTTGGAGAAGTGATAAATTGAACTGGGGGGGGGGGGGTTAGCTTGTCAGTTAGGTCAGCTTGTTATTGAAGATTGGGGAACTTTGGGTAAGGTTAGGTGGGTTCGATAAGCTTATCGCTTAGTCCCGTTTTAGTTAGCCCCGCAGTTAGAGACACCATCGTACAGCAGGAGGAACACGACGTCACAGCTCCGCTCTACATATAGGAACATGTACATGCATACCCGTACCCAAGCTAGCTAAGTTCAATATACTCTATAGCTAAACCTTCGATAATAAGAGCGTATTCCCATTGCCGTAGACATGTATTTACTATAGCCCCCATAGACACTCAAGTTGCGTAGTTGTAAGAGATTAATTCGATCAAAGAAGGTATTGCTTGAATTCAACGTGGAAGCACTATCTAGCTACACTCTTATGCTAGGAATATCTTCAAAGTGCTATGCATGGCCGTGAAGTTACGACTTGCTCAAATAATAATCATATTTCAAAGCGAGGATACAATCACTCGGAACGTATGGCTATGATCGTAGTCGCAAAATGCTAATGTAATGCAGTAGTAATTTTCGCTCCTTTATAGATATCTTACTTTGACGCTCGCATGCTGCCTATCCACGCATTGTCTATCAGCTTCATACTGCTAATATCAGCTTAGGAGTATTCAGCCTCACTGGGTGAATCTCCCACACCTGAAGGTGTCCAACAAAGTACACTTTGTAAATCTAGTCCAGGCAACAATTATGCAAGTGAAACGAGGTGTTCCGAGTCTTGGCGAATCGCCAAATTGTGAAACCGCAAGTGGTGGCCCTATCGGGGAATATAGAGAGGTTGGACGTGATGCTTTTATACGGTGTTATCGTGATAATAGAAATCGATGTCTCTAGGTCGCAAGCGGTTGCCGCGTACGAATTCCTCATCGCCAGGTGGACGCTCGTTCTTGGTGTTACCCGTCAACATGCTCTGGATGCTCATGCATACGCTCTCCACGTTCTGGACAGGGCTCCATCCTTGCGACCCGAGCAAGTCGAGACATATAATTCCATTTGAGTAGATGTGAGGATGCATGGGTATCGGGCGGGTGTCTAGCTTGACAAAAGTCACCTCAGGGGGTTCTGTTATTAGGTTCCCATTAGTTCACCGTCTCTAGCAGAACGGATAGCGGAAGCCTATACCAATGGGGTACGCGTTGCTGAACTTGAACTTTAGACGGTACGTCTGGCCTGCATAGATTGGATTCTGGTCCAAAACCTGGATGTCAAGAAACCACTCTTCAAGGTTATCTGCAGAGACTAAAGCAATACCAGGAGGTAAGCTACTCGAGATCTGAAGACGGGGGTTTGATTAGCAATGCCATGTTGCAAGAACAACTAGTAGTTAAAAGAATCAGTAATACCTTAGCTAGCTCCTTTGTCAATCTCCTAGGACCCAAGTTGGCCATTTTGACACGAGGGATAGGTACGTAAAGCGGCGCAAGTGGATTGATGTTTAACGTTGAGGGGCACAGTTGTTCTCGACGTTACCGCTAATAGGTAGGATAACCCCGCGATTTGAGTTGTCTGCCAAACTTAAGCGGAGTTGAAAAGGTAGCCCGAGTAAGCATTAAGTGATCGGATGCGGTTCAAAAAAAAAAACGAGACTGAAATAAAAGGATTTCTTTCTGGGTAAGTTAGACGATGCGCCGGGCTGTTTGAAGAGCTTAAGCTCCGATCAGATACCTTGTAGGTTAAAGTGGCTAAGTCAAATTGAGGTGTACATTGTCTGTCCAACCTAAGCACCTCCGAGACCAAAGACGGCAGGTCCAGCGAGTAAAAATGACCGATTTGTTTAATACTGTAGAAATGACTTTGATCATAGAAGACAGTTATACCTAGGTAATTGTATGTAAGAAGTGAAATTCCCTAAGAGCATAAAAATAGAGTTGCCCCGCAAAGTCAACAAAGCTACCTCAAGAAAGCGCGTAGCGTTCGGCCTGACTGCCAGGTGACGTTGGTATTTATACCGACCTACCTAACATGAGTAGCCTATGGATCCTCGTTATCGATAATAAGCGCTTCGCAGATGACTCCTTCCCTTAGCGTATAAGGCAGGAGATAGGTGCAGTTAGTTGAGACGCATAAGAAGAAACATCATGTTTAAGAATTGTACAACCGCCATAAGAGAGCAGGTGGGCCACAGAAAGGAAAGTCCCCAGATCCCATTTTATACTACCTAGGTACACATCGGAAGCATAAGGTAGAATAAAATATTCCTTACCTAAGGTGAGTTAAATATCTCAACATACATACCTACCTAACTAATCTTATAATCTTACGTACACGATATAACCATATAGGACTCTATGTATTGAGATCTCTTAGTCATATATCTGCTACACTTTATTTTTGAGGATGCAATCGTTGAGTTTCTTGTATCAATTTTTCGCATGTGATACGGCCGTTACGGTCTGCACTACTCAACTGTTACCCTCATCCCAAGAGCGCTTACAAGTTCAGGGCATACAGGGTTATCTAAATTAACAAAGACGCAGCGCAAAGCATTCTTTTTATCCTCGTCTCGAGGCTACACCTCGACCTAAACGGTGGTGGCATTGGCGACTAGGTTGAATCTCGAACAAAGTATTCCGAGAGGATTATGATGCTCAGCCACAGATTTTGTGTATCTTTTGGAGGCAACCCAAGACCGGGCTTTGCTGCTCAAATATGATGTGGTCGGCATGCCGGATTCCGAGGACGGCGTGAACCAGGTAATCTAATTACACACTCGAACCACCCACTGGTTTCAATTCTTGGTCGATAAGTTATTGAGAGTTATTGGAGTTATTGGACCGGGACTGCTCCAGTATTGCGGCTGAGCGGCCACCCTAACACATACACTATTGGGGGGGGGGGGGTTACCTAATACCTAATACCATCAGCAATACTGACGATGATGCTGGGATGCATAAAAGCTACCTCTCGATAGGCGCAATACAAATACGCGGTATTCATAACCCCACCTGGTTGGACAAGGTACCCGGCAAGGCTTTTTTTTTTCCCTTAGATCATCACGTCACATCATATCACATAGCATATAACACATTACACATAGGAGTAACTGTAAGGTAAGGTAGATAACAAAGACAGCTAACACAAAAGGTTACCTCTAAACTCAGCCTACCTAACAGGGAGATTATTTGCAAACCACATGGGGGGTGTATGTCATACACCGGTGTACCTAACATACCTAGGTACAGATGAAATGTATTTCTCCTCGTCTCTCAAGTTTCTCTCAAAGTCCGAAAACTACACAAACTATCTCATACTTTACATCAAGTGATTTAAATAAGTAACACGGCAAAAAACGGCATCCCGTATGACAGAAAGCGGAAAGCCCCTCGCTCCATTTTTATAAAAGTCGGGCAAAGTCGATCAAAATCAGCTATTCCTTACCCTAATAATTAAGAAGAGGGGTCCATCAAGACGGGGGGGGACTATCAGGAGGGGCCAATCTACCACTTACACACTACAAAGTCCCAGGTCCCAGCAGATCCAGCAGGTCCTACATCCCAAGTTTTTTACCCCATAGTACTTGTACTATTAACTAAGGTTAGTTAGTGGGAAGTACGAGTACAATTACGTGTACGCGTATTGTATGGGATTTTATATCGAATTCCCGTACCCATACCCATACCCGTACTCATACCCTTTAGGTACCAGACCTAGAACCCTACCCTTGTTTCCCATGTTCCTCCCATGTTCCTATCTTACAGCCCACCTTGCGACCAGCATCTGGGCAATGGCAATTCATTCATAAGGTTCATTTTTTCTAAAGCCCAATACTTTATTGTATGGTACCTAACATACATATAATATTTCTGACCTGCATACATTAGGTACAGGAACGTTTATCTGAACAGCTGAAGCCTCGTTGTCTTTTTTTTTTAACGGCCTGTGCTTCCGCTTTTCTGTAACTTCGATCCTTTCTTACTCTTAACCTCTTCAACTCTTCACAACAATCTATTCTCTCCTTCTCCTCCTTTAAGAGAGGGGATCGTTCCTTTCGACTCTTTCAAAAATTCACGAACTTATCGACCAAAAAAAAAAGGAAAAAAAAGGAAAAAAAAAGCACAAGCAAGACCAAGCTGGAAAAGCCCCTCACCATTCATCGCTTCTCCTTATCCAATTTATTACCCCACGTCGCAATGAGTTGTGAGTTATCTCTTTACCATCCTCACTTGCCATCTCAAGCACCTTAGTACCTAATCCAATGTGTCTCCCCTCTTTGTTCCAGGGAAAAACAACAAGTTCATATCGGCTATGTCCTCGTCGGTTCGCTCGTTGCTGGTCAAAACCCCTTCGTCGAAGCGTTGAGTGTATAATGCCAATTCAAATGCCACTCCTTACTGACCACACCACTCCCATCTAGTCAACGCGATGTTTAGCAGCCTTCGAGGCCAGCCGGAGAGTTACGAGAGAAAAGCAAAGTACAGATTCGGTCGAACTCTTGGTGCGGGCACATACGGTATCGTGCGCGAAGCAGACAGTCCCAATGGCAAGGTCGCTATTAAGATCATCCTCAAGAAAAATGTCAAGGGAAACGAGCAGATGGTCTGGGACGAGTTAGATATGCTGCAGCGTCTCAAGCACCCTCACATTGTTCGCTTCGTGGATTGGTTCGAATCAAGAGTACGTTCTACCACCAATTCAAGTAACCAGTGCCCTATAACGAACTTCAATTGACTCCTATTACCTGTAGGACAAATGGTACATTGTCACCGAGCTCGCTACCGGAGGCGAGCTGTTTGATCGCATCTGCGAGCAAGGCAAATTCACAGAAAAGGACGCTTCGCAGACCATTAGACAGGTTCTCGATGCTGTCGACTACCTCCACGACCGAAACGTTGTACACCGAGGTATGTAGTAAACAACGGCACCACAAACAGCGATATAGCGGTTATCCTAACCATATGCAATTAGATCTTAAGCCCGAGAATCTCCTCTACCTTAGCAAGGACCCGGACTCTGACTTGGTCTTGGCGGATTTCGGAATCGCGAAGATGCTTGATACCAAGGACGAAGTCCTTACCACGATGGCGGGTTCTTTCGGTTATGCGGCACCGGAAGTCATGTTGAAGAAAGGTCACGGTAAACCCGTGGACATGTGGTCATTGGGTGTCATCACTTACACTCTTCTCTGCGGTTACTCTCCGTTCCGCTCTGAAAACCTGCAGGATTTGATCGATGAATGCAGCAATGGAAAAGTGGTCTTCCATGAGCGCTACTGGAGAGATGTTAGTGACGACGCGAAGGACTTTATTCTGCACCTGCTGCAGCCGGACCCGGATAACAGATGGACCAGCAAGGTATGTGGCTCTTATTTCTACCCTGGTTCCTACATCCTGATATTAATACCTCTCTAGCAAGCACTCAAGCACTCTTGGCTCAGCGGCGAGAATGCCACAGACCACAACTTGCTTCCTGAGATCAAGGCCTACATGGCCAAGGCAAGACTCCGCCGTGGTATCGAACTTGTCAAACTGACAAACCGGATCGAGGCGCTCAAGCTGCAAGAAGACGACCCAGAGAACCCAGACTTCGCCGACGATACAGTGGCTCCAACCAGCGAAGGGGCAAATAGGCCCACGTCGCCGAAACAGGAGACTGGCAAGGGCAAGCTTACACGCGCCATGAAAGGTGCTATTTTCCGTGAGATAGTTCTGGCTAAAGTCCGCGAGATGAAGGAGCAAGAGCAGACCCTGAAGATCACAGAGGAAGTAGAAAAGGAAGCAAAGCGAAGGAGTTTCCACGGTTGAGCAAGGAA
This sequence comes from Entonaema liquescens, assembly GCA_902805475.1. NCBI lineage: Eukaryota > Fungi > Ascomycota > Sordariomycetes > Xylariales > Xylariaceae > Entonaema > Entonaema liquescens. The sequence goes on along the minus strand of CADCSX010000001.1, from coordinate 949,755 downwards.
AACAGAATTGCGCTAGACGCAACTTGGTCGATTTATTAGATACCCCCTTCCTTAGTTGGAAGGGCAGCAGGAATCCAGGGACGGCATGGGGAATCGTTTCTCTCATAATTGAGTCGTTACATGCATAGCAGGGTTGACAAGATGGAAGTAAAAGTGGTTGGCTATTCGTTCGAGGGAACAAAGGGATCCCTCTCGTGTTCTTTTTCTCTATATCCTGTTCTCCCTGTCGATATCCGTTTCGCGTTCAATCAGAGCTTTGCTTTTTCTCAATATTAAGTTATTCGTTTCGCGCAGTCCCTCTTGCGGCTAAGGTGTGACGGATGTGTGTTGTTTCCTTCGATATCTTCGGAGTCGCTACGTTTGGACTAGGTACTTGAAAGTGACGAGAGCAGTTCTAACACTATGCTGGTTGTTCAGTGTAGTTATGCCTTAGTTGATTCTTCACGGGGTATGAGGACGCATAGTTTGCTTGGCAGGGTTTATTATTTTTAATTACTTAGGTCTGTATGTGCGTATACGTGTAATAAACGTAAATCATCAAATGTAATTTTCTCCTTCCCTCTTCCCTCCCTATTTTCGTTCTGCTCCTGAGCTAGGGGAACAAGCGGGAGGGAATGTGATATCGCGGAAAACTTCGTCATTCCGCGACAACTGACATACACGTACAAATACATTTCCTCGTGCCAACTTCATTACGATCTTTTTTTAATCCTCCAGCAAGGACCACACCTTCTTCTCCTCGCAGCTACATTCACCACTTCCGTCCTTCCACCCTCCTTGGTTTGGTGGCTGGTAGTGCCCATTCGGTTGTTCTGGGCGGCCTCGAAGCCGGGTATAATGATTACCTCCAGTTGATGATGAAATGAAAGAAAACAACAACGACAACATGCTTTGCTTTTTCCGCATCGGTTTTTTGTCGCATGCGGTTTTGACTCCTAACTCCCGTTTGCCTGCTATTCACTCCATTCCTTTCCTCCCGCCTCCTTCCTCGAAACATATGAGATGATAAAATGTACTATCGGTGTACAATATACAAAATAAGAATTGAATAGGGCGCAATCCGTCCCCTTTCTAATATTCCGGCAACTAAAGGTTTCGGTGACTGGGCTGGGTAACGGCATCAAATCCATTTGATGATAACGCCCATTTAGTATCGGCACAAGTGTCTGCGGTGCTAGTTCTTAGCGAAGAGCATTCTATGCAAGTTCGCCAAGGACTTGTTCCCGCAGGGCCTCGTATCGCCGGCTATCGAATCGTTTTCTCTGCCACCCGTTGGCGCGCAGACGCTCTATGCGTTGCTTTAGAGCCTCGTCGGTACAGCGGATAGTCGAGGCCGCAGATGCTGGTCGGATGATCGCTCTGGGATTATCCGGTCCAGGTGAGTCGGTGAAGCGGTCTCGAATGCCAGGGGCTGTCCACGGAGGCGAGTCCGACCCAACCTCGATGGGTAGAGTGTTTGCGCGACTTAGTCGCATTCCCCCAGGGGAGGCATCTTCTAATAGCGCGGGTGGCTCTGGTGTATCGTTGGGCTCAGCGAGTAAAGCCTCAACTTCATCGCGATGCCAGGAGACTTGTGAGCGCAAGGCAGAAAGTTGTGCGCACATCCTGTTCATAGACCGTGTCTGCAAAAATGCATCGAGATCGAATTTGTCATCTGCAATGCTCAGCTCTTCTGTAGGCTGCGGCTCGCGAGGCACAGAGCGCTCTGATACTTTTGGTTCGGGTTCGGAAGGTTGTTCTAGTTCTCTGGACTCGGTTTTCGATAAAGGTGCTGACTTCACCTTGCCTGCTGAAAATAGGGGAAGAGAGTTATCTGAGTGGTGCGGAAAGATATCATCCTCCCATCCCAGGGTAGGGCTATCTGGACGAATGTACGGCTCAGGTTGGAATTCGATAAGGTCTGTCAATCCAGAAAATGAGACCTTCTTTTTGGCCTTGACTCCCGATTTTGGACTCGGCTTTATCACGGCCTCATCTCCAGTTGAGCATACTGAAGTCCTAGGTGAGGAAAATGTGGTGCTCGAAACTGATGATCGTACACTAGGCGAAAGTCCCGGGGAATGGACGCTTGAAGTAGTAGAGCACGATGACGCAGATCTCGTTTTTCGAGTTATGCTTTCCTCCGTGTTCTGTATTAACGCCTCGGCCTTACTATAGTGAATCTGGGCATCGCGAAGTAACCTAGTGCGGTAGGTGGATGAACACGATAGTGGCCTGGCGCATAGCTCAAAAGAAGACGCAGCATAAAAGTGTAAATATATTAGGTAAAGGGGTTCCACGTCGGATGTATCTTTGAGATTATCTATAATCTCGCAGCATCTTGCTGAACACGCTCGGTATTTGTGGTTAAGATACTTTCGCTTGATCTCATCTATAGCATTCCTCCACTCTGCAGGGGTGCTTGGAATAACGGGTAGAGCAGCTGGTTGAATAAGAGAACCTCGTCTTGCTGTTTTGATGGCTGGTAAGGATTGTTGCCGGCGATGAATTAGGGGTGCTGGTGGAGATGGAAATGAAGAAGGGGTCAGCGATGCCCTTCGGCTGGTCTCCGTAGAGTAGCTCATGGTTGATTTGCAGCCCGCGGAGGACGGTAGTAGTAACGGTATTAACCCACTCATGGTTCCTGTTACTGAAGCGTTTCCTGAAATGTTTCCGGGCATGATTGTGATCGTGTTGTGATAACGGACACGTCTTGCAGTCAAGGAAAGTCCAAGTGAATATACCTCCTTTCGTTATCCGATGTCGAACCAAGAGTCCAAGAGTGAGACAACGAGCTGAGAGGTTCCTGAGATGAAGTCGGACGGTTATGCAAGCTGCCGGGAATCGAGGCAGTACGACTAGATTTTCATCGGAGAATCACACAACAGTGGCGAAGCGCGTGAGTCTGTATATCGAACAAGCTGGGAATCTGTGAGACGGATAGCTGAAGGTGGATATTCGGGTATGACAAGCGAAGATCGAGGGTCCGGACTAAATGACAGCTGTAATTCGAAAATACCGGAGTAGCCTTAATTTATTTTTTCCATACAACTCCCGAGGTTCCTAACGTGTTAATCGTCCCTGTGGCAACTCCGAGCAAACCCGTATCGACGACAACAACTCAAGTTACCTGAGTCAGAAGAGGCGTATCCCAGGAAACTATTCAAGTCAGGATATTCCCGCTTTTTAATCAACTTTTAATCCAATAACGGGAATTTGATATCCTCCAAAGCCGATTGAAAATATTGACCCCGTTTTGCTGAATTGCTTTTTTGTTTCGGGTTGTTTGGTTTGGTTTGTGAACCCTTCGCGCCGTTGTGAGGCGGCTGGAAAAATACGAAGTCGATAAACGTAGGCTGGGATCTGACACAAACACCTCTCACTTTTCAAGTGCCTTTTCAAAGTTGTGGATTTGATTGAGAAGGCAAAGTCCGAGAGTTTAAGATGACGACACAAACGAAAGCCAACAAGGCCAGGTTTACGTACTGTACAAAAGTATATCTAGCAATAAACTCGACAAGAAGAAGCAAAGTGATGTAGGCGCGGAACAGGGGGGTATGTCCCCGTTGACGCAAATACTGTTAGAAACTAAAAACTGTCAGAAGCAAAAGAAAGTGTGTTTTTTTTTTTTCTTGACAGCGTTTTAACTAGGTAAACAAGCAAAAAAGGACGGACAGCATTAGCCAAACGAAAGAAAAGATATTCAAAGGAGAGATCCGGGTGGCATCTCTGTATTAATCTTGCAATCTTACAATTTCCGAGTACCCACGAGTTGGATATTGATGCCCTGTCCCGATTAAGTCTGGGGTATCATGTGCAAATTTACCTTGAATGAGGTCAAAGCATCCGCCCGCAGGAGAGGCCTGGACAGTACAGATGCTCAAGGATACTCGAGGATACTCAAGCGGACCTTTGAACTGACCTTGGATTGGTTAGGTTCAGGTGAGGAAAGTGATCGACACCAGCATGGAATAAGAGAACCCTCAAAGGCCGGGATTATGAGATACCACAGTCTAGAGGGCCAGAAGCTAGAGCGCGATGCTACAACGGGATACCCAGTGAGACCTGGCAAGTAAAATGTTCAACAACCAAGGTCAAGATGATGTCGGCATTCAAGCCATTCCCATTTTGGTCGACATGATTTCTTCTCCTACCATCTGCCACGCAGCCACGGCACGGCTGCTACTCTCGCAGCGCGCTGCAATGTGTCGTACATAACGGCACTAAACTAGAAGCCATTCCTCTTTGTAGACTAGCTCTTCGCATTGATGGAGCTGATGACGAACCGAAAGTAGACAAGATCCGAGCGGTAGAAGAAAATGACATGGCGCAGAGAAGGGATAGATCCCATGGAATTCGTGGCGAGTGGGAAAAGAAGTGTCAAAAAGAATTGTGAAACCGACTTGAGGACAAGAAAAGAGGCAGGGCAAAGTTGAAGCAAGAAGTGGCGGGCCGCGCGGTGGCAGGTGGCAGCCATTAGCAGCCATTAGCAGCGCAGCCAGCAGTGGTATTAGCGCTACTTTAAGGTCCGTTCCATCCTTGTTTTAACTGGCCGAGATGCGTGGCAATGTGGTTCAAGGTTCATGGTTGCCCTTTTTTCCCCTTGCAGAAAATCCCAGGGGAACGAGGATAGGGAGCTAGAGCTAGAGCTATCACAAACCTAGGTAGGTAAGCTAAAGAAGTGCCCCTTCTTCAGATCCTTGTCACGTATTTCCTTTGTACACATTAAGCAATAATACGGCAGCAAATTACAAGATGATACGTTATGATCAGTACTGCGCTATGATGCTTATGAAATAGTACCAACCTACATGTAGATAGCCTACCTAACCTAACGCATTGTGCATCGTACTACGCAAATATTGTCTACGGAGATTTCAATCTTCTCCTATTTTTCTAGCTCCTAATAATCAATTGAATATCATCATCCTTCCATACATACGCCGGCGTTTCTCTATTTTACATGCATGCAGCATAGTTACACATCTATATATTTCATTCTACCTCGACGTTTGCTTTTTTACTACGGTGCACGGACGGCAGAACTGCGAAGTCAATAAGAGCGTAACATCGTGGCATATCAGTTCCGTACACCAACCCCTATGTGATCAAAGTCCAATTCGTATTCCCTGTCGTTCACGAGCCGATAGGAAAATCCGTAGCGTAAAATATCCCTCCCCTGACCAGACGGGAGGAAGATATGTCCAAACTCGTGCTGTGGTGATACGCTGCTGCAGGAACATTTCGTCGATAAATAGCGCTTGTTGCTGCGATGCAACTTACAGTGCATATCTTATTAATTACGTCGTAGTCGACTACGTTAGACTTATCTGCCGCTGCATGTCCGGCAGCCCTCGAGCGGCAGGGGATTTTCTCGCGTGGTCTGTTCGCCAGCCCAACGGAAGACACCCCTAATGGTTCAAATCTTCGACTCCTGCAGTCGTCTCCTGCACCATCAACATGGCTTGGGCTTCACGAGACTTGAAATACGTAATGCCGATGAGGGGCTCTCAGTGAATTTGCTCGAGACGATATGCGGGGTGGAATATCTCCTTCTTGGCAGCATCGTGATGGCCTCATCTAGAGTGCATACAGATCGTGCACGTTCTACCATTCCCACCCCTATCGTGAAAAATACCCCAGTCTAAGCCTTACCCTACCTCGCTCGCGGCAATCAACGCCATGGTGGATGTCGCTGCGCGTTTGCAGTTGTTGTGGTTGCATCTTAAACACCACTCTGTCCCGAAGAGCAACATGATAAAAAGATGCCAAGACTCTAACTTCACAACGAGAACCCTTTACAGAAAGATCGTCACATCAGAACACTCGCGTTCTTTTACCCGTTAGTTATCTTACAAGTAAACTCTGCAAGCCCATTACTACATCACAAGACGAAAACGAGTTAGTCAAAGGAAGACGACGATCCCCTATTGCACGCACGTCTATACGGCACAGCTAACCAAACGATATTATCTCGTAGAATATGGATCTCGCTTCATGTAAGATTACCTACGCTACTGCTACCCGACGCAGAGTTCGCAGCTTCTAGCGTCCAGTCCGTCTCTAGACTTTCATAATACCGGCGCAGGACCGCTTTAAGTCAGAGCTATTCCCCGTTCTGCCATGGCGAGTGGAGCGTTCGGAATATTTATATGCAATATTTCCACGCGAAGCCCTCCGAAACGGATATTAGACCGCTAGTACCTAACCGCTTTGACAGAAGTGAGGCTTTGCAAATCATAGCGCGGGAGGATTCGAAACATAGTTGCGCGAAGTGATTTCTGTTTACATGCTTACTATTATTCCGTAAGCCCCAGAAGAGCCTTCGATATCTTTTACGAAATCGACCGAGCCGGAAGTTGATGTCTGAAGCGCTGCCAGGCCTATCTCGGATAAGACCTACACCGGCACTACCGTTTCGAACCACTGCTGCCGTCTTGCCAAGGTATGTGCCGTCGCCTTTCAAGTCTACGACACTCAGACCTCTCTAGCTACTATGCCACTCGAGACTTCTAGTTCGTGCTTCCACGGCCGGCGAGTCTTGTTTGAATTCCTACGAAGTAAATCACAAAGATTGACGGCGATTATTTCTTTTCAAGGGGGTATTCCTGAAAGTGAATCCTACGTATCGTCGTATCGTCTTTCTACTCGGAATAACGATAAATAGGATATCGTAAATCGTCGTGATTCTTCCATGTGAGCCCATCAGCCCTATTTCGACTTCGTGGTTGATCTCAGACCTAAAGTACTATAACATTCCCACCGGGCAAGTGTCTCGCATATGCAAGTTCGCCTTAGTCTCCCCCCGCATGCAAGAAACCCTGATACCGGCTTCCTTCCGCCACCGCCCTACATGGATTTCCTCTGCTCAAGCAATTGAGATGAGCGGGCGTTGGATCGTGCAGTGCATATACCAAAACCCGTGCAAAGGGCTTGCTGCGAATCTTCGTCTGATGTCTCTTTGCCTTCGCAGAAACCGGTTATGACCCCTGAGTCTACGGAGAGATATCTGCGGGTTTGTCGTAATCGTCTCAACGAGTCGTTTGATATTGACGATCATTTTGGCCAGGATTCGCGGCCGCATATGATTCGAAGCCGTAGGTAAGGATTCGAGCAGTCAGGCAAGTTGACAACAGGATATGGACTTCGTTTGCAAGATATCCTGCCACTTATAACGAACGCACTGGCTAATTTAGATGCTAGAGTATCAACGCGCAGGTGGTCAGTTCTACCCCAGATCCTCTCTGTAAGAGCTTCCCATTACCATTGATGTACAGTAAACCTAGAAAAGCTACCCGGCTTCTTTACTTGGAAGTGTGCTAGGCAATTTGACCCTCAAGGTCTTCGTCTTTATTCTTTGGTGACATACAAGCGTTATTCATATACAGGGAAAATATGGGTTTGATCACGTTAAATGTATCCGAGGTAGTCCAAAGCAGACTATCGCAGCAGTCGCAGCCATCCTCTCCCAAAGAGTTACCCTTATCAGAAGCTCATGAGACTCCTAAAAGAGTATAATCCTAGCAGCGCTTGGCACAGAACGCCCTCACTTCACCACGTACTCTTATGAATTGGGTCGTGATCCTAAACCACAATGAAACAAGAAGAAATCTATGAACATTTCCAAGGGTATCAAATCAAGTTGATTATTTAATCAACCTTTAGATGAACACTCTAGTGTAAGGATCTTACTTGACTACACACTCATATCGCCAATTATACAAGTATACAAGACATTCCCATACTTTCAAGATCGCATAGTTATTGCTTTCATAAACTTGCTACAACTTAGGGACATACTGTAGCTCATGATTCTCAACACAACCCCCCTAACCATTCGATTACTGATGCGGTCTTTTAAGATATATTGCTTAATTCTGGTGGATTAAGATTCGTATACATAGGTAGCTACACGTTATCAACTGTTGGGTTTATTGACGTTGCAACCCTTCACCTTCAAGTACAAGCTGGGAAAAAATGAGGAATGGCCGCATGCCCCGTGACCTTGCGCACGCCTGAAATAACCCTACGTAGCCAGACTTTAGATAGTATTCTCCCGCTAGACAATCGAATACCATACCACAAGAGGATTGTGGTCCTCGTCTTGCCCATATATTGTAAACTCCTGGGGAAGATCACTAGCGGCAATAAATTGTAGCTGCCAAAATATGCCTATTTTCCTTCTCCCATTCACCGGTAGCTTCGAAATGTAGGACTTCAGGCATCAGTACATCTCCAGAGGGATCACAGTCACCACTCTACATATATAAATCCACAGTATAATGTGGTAATTCCAACTCACTATCATCAATAGAAAAGGGGGGAGGGGTTTGGTTGCTTAGATGTACCCAGGTACCCGTAGCTTAGAAAAGCGAAGCGTTGATTGGCCAAACATTAAACGTGCATAGACTTAAGATGTAATAACAGCGCGGAGCAATTACTGCAATCAAAGCCAGTTTGGCCGAGGTATGTTTTTACCGCACCTTATTCTACAAAAAAATCATTCACTAACAATTCCCGTAAATAGTGGTCTAAGGCGGTGGTTTTAAGTCTAATCTAGATCTTGAACACCATTATCGAGAGATGCGCAGGTTCGAACCCTGCAGCTGGCAACTTTACTTTTTCGACTTTTCTTTTTTTTTTTTTGTTTCTTTTGTTTAGCTCTACTACTATTTCTACTTTTCTTTTCCCCAAAGTCCGATATTGGCTTTCATTTTATTATACATAGGCATGTATGATTCGGAAAGACTTAGATATACACTCACTTTATATTCCTCTATGGGAAAATCTCTCTTGAATGATGTTAGGTTACTACTGAGTCTATATCATATTCTATATAACTAAAATTATTCTGGCTGTTTGCATAGTCGCCGTCTCTATAAAGTAACTCAAGTAACCTAAGAGATATATATATATGTATACGCATCCGTTAAACTCTAACCTAGGTACTTCCCTCCTCTCACTTATCCTCCCCCCCCTCTCCCTCCGCCTTCTTCGCATCCTCAACCAGTCTCGCCGCGATCCTCCTATGTATCTCTCTCCAATTCGTATCGACCTGGCCCTTGACAATGCCCAGGAGTAACTTGGAGCAACTAATCGAGACGTCCTCCACCAACTCCAGCCCCTCTCCTTCTTTGCTCTCCCGTATCGTCCACCGCGTCTCCATCACCACCGCCAGCGGGCTGCGGATCCGCACCCACAGCCCCCCCGCGAAGTCCACGAACTCCTCGTTGCTCACGACGCTCGAGCTCCACACCGGGTTCGGCACGTGGTCGACGACCTCGTACCGCGACACCCGGAGCGGCTCGATGTCCCGCGGCAGCTGGTACTCCGACGTGGGGTCTGCATTGGCGGGAGACTGGGACGGGGAGGGAAGCGCCCGGTGCGACACGTAGTGCGGCTCGCACCTGAGGAAGAAGTCGTGGTCGTGCAGCAGCGAGACCGCCGCCGCCTTGCTGATGCCCGCGGGGATCGGTGAGGTGTTGACGAGCTTGGTCGTTCCTGTGAAGACTAAGGTAAGACCGAAGAAGAAGTGTTAGTTGTTTGGTTTTCTACATTGACTAACTGAAGTATGTGATCTACGAGTGTGATATGAAGAGTAAGGGTATAGATAGCGGCGAAGCACTAATGCATGCTGAAGATGAGATAGCGAGATATCACGAGTGGTGGCGCTGTGGGGAAGACAGGAACGGGAACAGGAACATGAACTGAAATAGGAACGGGGAATGCGAGGGGAAAATTGGAGGGGAACTTGATTTTTAGATATGTATAGTTAGTATAAATAAACATAGAACTTACACGACATTATTTCCCTTCGATATAACTCTTTCTGTAGCTCTATTCTGTAGCGTATATTCAAAATCCAATTATAACTGTGATATCTTCAGTCGATCTGTCAATTGGTTCGAACGTAAATGATCTACGATATTTAAACTAAACTATCAGACCTACATATGTAACATAAACTACCTAATCTACCTCCTTAGGGAAGTCTTAGCTAACAGGGACTTGGATACCCTGACATCATAAACTATAAACGGCTAAAAGGGGGATATCCATCGTATGGTTGTCATGTTCCCAACGTTGCATTCGTAGCGCCTGAGATAGGTATAACTCACTGAGTTATACCCGAACTAGAGGACCCTAACAGCACGGTCCGTCGCCCGCGAAGCCGCTAAAGCATCTATATATGTACAACATAAATACGCATCAAAAGTTATCGACATCACCACTACCAAGAAAAAAAACCAGCTTCCGGAGAATAATCATTACTAATAATTTCATTGTGACTTTCGGGCAGCCCAGGAGGTTTAACTATCTCTCCCATTTGCCTCATGCCTTCTGTTTCCTAAGGGTATCTCAAGTATGGCCGGCATCCCCGATTCACGTCGCAGTCTCTCTTTCTACAACTTTTTACTCGTATACCTTTGCTTTGCTCCCTACGCCATCACTTATTTCATATCCTCCCCCCCTCCTTTTCACCTAGTCGTCTAGTACCACGACCTGATCCGTCTGCATCCGAACCTTACCGGCTGCCATCGCCTTATGATACATAGCCTGGGTCTGGTTCTTAGCCGGCACTGGGGCTTTAGATTGGTTCTGCTTTAGTAGCGCCGGTGAACGCATCAAGAGCCGCCTAATGCTCTCGTCCACAGCTTTGATCAATTCGCCCACCCGGTGGTCCGGTTCGCACGCAGCCGAATTGAGCAGGGAGCGCCATACCCTGTTATCTGCATTCCACACTTTTCGAGAGCCTGCTTAAATTCGTCATCGGGGTTATTCACCGGACCGGGTTCCTCGCGGAGCATTTCCCATTCGACCCTATCGCGATGCTTTCGGAGTCGAATTTGTAACGTCAAACGGCGTGGGATCTGCGAATTCCTGTTCGGAGGAAGATGATAGCGTATATTAAACCAATCCATATGCGCTACGAAAATTTCAATGCGACCTTGATTATTCATGTCGACATTACCCCAAGCATCTTCGATTGCATCCAAGGCACGATGAATAGGTAGTGTGCTTGACAAGTAAAACGGTAGTTTTTCGCAGCGAAGGTCCGAATTGACGAGATGTCGGAACATATCCAAGGCGCGTAGCTGTGGATTGCCCTTTTGGAACAGCAGCCTGGTTCTGTTCGTACCTAACTCTAACGTCGCTTTCCAACGGCGATCCGTTGACCGCGCCTCTGATTTCAGTCGATCAGTATAACTGACCACGATCTTTTTAAGTGTAATCTCTTCGCAGTTGATATCCCTGTCGCTTTGACGTATCGCATCGATGCAGTCGGCTAGCCTATCAATAGCCTGTAGGCGATGGGCAAGCGTATCTAGTATTGTGCCTCCGATTCTCTCTTCCAAACGAAGCGCAAATACTCCTAGCCGCCTGCTAAATGCCACGTCTCTTTCAACGTGTCCCTTAAGAAGGCCAAACCTAGAAGCTTGGGCAACCTGGATCCGAGCCTCGAGGAATATATGCAACGACTCTTTTTGCGGCGACGTGTTTTCTCCAGTGCCGCTCACGGTCATTAAATGTCGGTCTGAAGTCTGTGGTTTGGTAGATGGGCCGCTTGCACCCCTGAACATAACCTGCACGTAATCGTGTGCCCAAGACGCAATTCGTCGACTGGGTTCGTTCGATTGCGGTGGCCTCAATATATCCGAAAGCCTTAACAGGATGGCCGGAATCTTCAAGCTCGGTGGGAGTGCGTAGTTGACCCCAGCGTAAGTAGAGTGCTTTATTCGTCGCTGATGGAGGGACCTCATGTCTGTTATGTGAGAAATTATAGCAGCGGTGAAGATAGTCAAGTTAGAGAAGAACTTGTCTTTGAAGTTTGGCATGTAAGAGCTGAGCGGTAACTTGGTAAATGATGAGATCCGCGGGTCTCCGGTAGGCGGAGTATAGCTGCGCAATATTTCATTAGTCGTAGGCTCGGCAAACAGAGGTCTTGAAAACTTACACTCCTGTCAAACACCATGTATCCCCGCTCAAGCTCAGGTTTACCATCAAATACCAGTGGTCCGTCCAACCACGACGCCTAAGCCACACGAGTTGACCGACTTCCCGTGACTTTAATGCTTCCTTGACAGCGTCCGCTTTCACAGGCGCTTTGCAGACGAACCAGCCTATGCTCTTCCCGCGACGGATAATTTCGTCGACGACGTAGTGACATCTTACACTCTCTACACAAGTGACCCCATCTTGGATGGGATCTTTCGAGTACCAGTTCAGCCTTTGCTCCCTTGGCCAGGACGCGCTCAACTGCGGCTTCATCGAGAAAAACCCGATGATCGGGCTAATTCTAACAGTCAGATATTGCTTATAACCTATCTGCACCTTAAGTGATGATTGTGACGGGTCATCCTTTCGTATATCTAGAGCAAGACCGGCTTCCCGCTTGGTGAATCGTCCATTCGGTTTTAACTTCGAGTAGATCGAGCCAAGGATATATCCGATGTGTTTTCCAATGACACAGTTCAAAAGACCCTCCGTCGAGATAACCGCATTGTCAAGTGGAACCTCTATATCTTTCACTTCCTTATTCTCCCTAAACCAACGCAAGGCGAGATGACTCGTCGATTTGGGATCCTCGGGTGCGTCTGCCTTCTTGCCGCTGTTGACGCCTACTATGATCCAGCTCTTCGGGCCCTCCGGCGGGTAGCGGCCAACCCAATATTGAATTGCCAAAGCCCGGTTAAGCCGCTCGACCTTGATGGTATCCACCCACCTGCCCCTATTCAGCTCGAAAGCCTGGCGCACGTATTCCGTAATCTTATGAGTTAGCACCAACTCGTGGAGGAATTTGTAACATCCCTTGAGGCCATCTTTCTCTAGCACTTCATTGACTTTGCTTTCAAGATGCATTCTCATCGAGTCTGATAGCTCAGCGGGTGCCGGGGTGAAGTCGAACCGAAAGTCAATGAACCAGAACTGCTTCTCGAAATCCTCGTCAGCTATTGTGAGGTCTACCTCAAATTCGCCAGGAACCTTGAAGGTGACGCGGCCGGAATCGATGGTGTAATCTCGAAAATGGTAAGGGATATTATCGTAGTCCTCCAAGTTGAGCCGAATCGAAAGTAGCGTGTTCAGGTTTTCAATCCACTGCAGCTGCTCTTTTTGAGTTAAAGGGGGCGGTTCAATGTAGTTGAGATCCGGCATCCAGGGAGCCGTTCCGGTGGAGAGTACGTGAAGAGCTGTTCGTAAGTCGGGGTTCGGAAGTCGCGCAAAAGCTAGAGACCATCTATGGTCTGCTAAGATAGCTATGATATCAAAGTACCTCTTCTGCTGCATTCTAATAAGAGAATGCAAGTCGATCAGTTTACTAACGTTAGAGGCATTCCTGCTCCATCTCGCAATTACAGTCGCTTTTACCCATTCGGCATGTTTGTCCTGGATGAAGTTTAGAAGTCTGGTCTTCTTGCTCAGATTCTCGGGCGAAGTATCGTCTGTTATAGCGGGTACATGAGAGGAATTTCCGTTTACAGCAGAGGTCGGCGCCGGCATCTTAGCCAAAGCAATAATCTCGTCTGCTAGCTGGTTGTGAGTTTTCTGCGCGAGTCGCGACAGCAACACGCTCAAGGGAATGAATCCATCCGTAATGTGCTTTATCTCGTCTGGGAGATCGTTCATACGCGACGGATTAGAGCTCATTCGCTGTACCAGTGCCGCATTCGCGGCGTCGCCGTTCTCCTTCCCGTTCGCCATGGAGCTTGCTCCGTTATTGCTTCCAGCTCCGGCCCCGGTAGGAATGCCATTGTGTCGGTCAGGAGCGGATTGAGGTGCGTGGTTCCCGTTGCCGTTAACAAATTGAGCGTGGTCTCTGTCATGATTTGTGGGTAGCGACGCCCGAACGCCGTTCTCCATCATGACGACACCGGGCATCATATGCCTCGAACCCCCTTCCGCCGGCGCGGCGCGAGACTGGAGTTGGGCTCACCAGGGCTTCAGGGTTGTAGATCGGAAAACAAGCGGGAGATATCGATGTGACGATGCTCTGAGGCATGTGTAGATTTTCGTCGGGCGGATGGGGATGCGAGATATGTTTTCGATGCGGTCTGGCTATTTCTATTTTCTTTGTCCTATTCGCATGGGGATTTCTTGTCGTAACCCGTAAAATTCAAATAAGTCGAGGGATACGAGGAATAGATTTAATAATGCCTCTATGGTCCCCCTTAGAAAATGAATGGTATTCGGTATTGCGTGTTTGGGATATATGCGCAAAGCGACGGTGAGGATTGTATGTTAGCGTAAAGAGAATGGCGGAGACGCGATGCGTAGTTAAAAAAGTTCGTTGGTACAAAGAATGGCGAGAGGTGGAATGAGTTCATGCGTAAAGGAAATCGTCGAGGCGAGGCAAGGCAAAGGCGGGTACGGATGACGGACAGAACAACAGCGACCAGTGCGTTCTTGCCTGAATGCGTCTTGGCGTGATTTGGACCTACTTGTCTGCTAAGGCCTACAAACTCATTTGGCTTGCTGTTGTGGTACGAAGGTAGGTACCTCTCAGGTAACCTAACCTTTTTAGTAAGGGCGGGACCCAGTTTTGGCACTAGCCACCCTCGATTGAACCAATCGTAAGCACGACAGCCACATATATACCTACCTAATGTATTAGGTACCTTTCCCAGGTACGGGTATTTACCGATAGCGATAAGACTTAAAGGTCTGAGAGGTAGCGAGTTGTTGGTTCTTGATCTCCACATGTTTGAATAGAAACCTATAACTAACACAAGGATGAAGGTGACTTCTGTAAAAACATTCACCGGAACTAGGTCCAACAATCAAGACTTTTTTCTCCTCATCTATGTCACGTCATGTCATGACATGTCGTGTCTTGCATTTGACAAGTATTACATGTAACTACCTACTTGTTTGATTCCTTTACGTACCTTTCTCAGGTTTGTCTTTTTATACCACTATACATACTTTAGGTAGGTAGGTAGGTAAGCTCACTACTGCTGTGCTACGCAGGACCAATGGCTACAGTGGTAAAGCCGAGTAGCGGAGACGGTTCTCGAACAGCCTATAGGAATCATCCCGTGCCCGGAAGTCGCTATTGAAGCATTCCCACACCATTACGACTGTACCATACTCATGACTTGAGTAGGGAAAAAAGATGACAGTTAAAATGTTGAAACTTGAAATATTGGTAAATATACGACATGACAAGAAAAAAAAGTAATATCATATATACTAAACTTTAACAAAGAAATGTCTATAGTTATAAATTATACGTTAGCAAATAGGCACTTATAAGAATACTATGTACACAAGCGGGAGGATTTACCACTTCGGCGTCGTCCGGGCGGGGCCGCTCTCGGCATAGTTACGGTAGTTGTGACGTCGAAGGCGATGAGGTAAGGAGGAACTAACGCCGGCACCCAGATTAAAGTCTTAAACAATTCCCGGATTACACTATGGGACTCATTCCTACACACTCAAATGTTAAAACCCAGCATCATCATGTCATCAGGAAACTTTTCACTAGCTAGTAAAGTCAAGGTACGTGACATATCATTCTTTATATATAATAATAATAATAATAATAATAATAATAATAATACTCCTGCACACATCGCAAGCCACGTCTCACTAAGCTGACGTTGAGTTGGTCAGCTGCCAAACGGCAAGCTCATGCCCCAGATCCAGCTGGGCCTATACTTGATGAGCCGCCAGGAAGCCAAGACAGCCGTTCGGTGGGCGCTGGCTGCGGGATACCGGGGTTTCGACAGCGCGCAGATGTATCGCAACGAGAGGGAGGCAGGGCAAGCTATCCGGGAATATCTTTCTGGCTCAAGCGGTAGTACGGGAGACCTCACGCGCTTAGATGTATTTTATACTTCGAAGCTAGCAAGCAATAGCACATCCTACCAGACCGTGCGCCGGTCTATACGGCAGTCTGTGGAAGCCTGCGGGCTCGGTTATATCGATCTATTCCTCCTTCATAGCCCCTATGGTGGTCGCGAGGCGCGGTTAACGAGCTGGAGGGCCGTTGAGGATGCGATTGATGAGGGAGAGGTTAAGTCGGGTGGTGTTAGCAACTACGGGGTCAAACACGTTAGTAGCATATTCCGAACAAAAGACGCTATCTGGTAAGGAGGTTTTGCGACTAACTTCCGACCGAGTTTAGATAGAAGAGCTCATGGCTTCAAAGCCAAGAATCGCTCCTACGGTCAACCAGATCGAAGTTCACCCCTTCAACACACAGACGGAGATCAGAGCTACATGCGCCAAGTATGGTATTGTCGTCGAGGCTTATGCTCCGCTCGCTCGAGCTATGCGGATGAAGCATCCGACCATACAGGAGCTATCGAATAAATACTCATGCACGCCTGCGCAGCTTATGGTCCGGTTAGTTCAGTTCCATATCACGAAGACTATTTCTTCGTTGGACATTAATATTCACGCTAAATAGATGGTCACTTCAGCACGGGCTTGTTCCCTTGCCAAAGAGCGCAAAGCGCGAGCGCTTGCTCGAAAACGTTCAGGTGGGTGGATTTGAGATTTCCGCGGCAGATATGGAGACAATGGATGGTCTTGATGAGAAACTGGTTACGGATTGGTAAGTTACATGTAATAGACTCCACGGACTATAGCTTATACTGACACTGGACCATAGGGATCCTACCGATGCGCCGTGAAGCAGTGACGGAGTCATAGATTATCAAAGTCAAGCTATATTCAAACTGGCAATTGATTTAATTACCTGCGCCTTGTAAAAATAGGGGGAGAAGTCGTTACGACTTCATTGTTTACATGGGCTAAACGCTCCCCCATCATCTATAGGTGAACATTTGCTGTATATAAGTAACAAATAGGACCTCGCCCACCATGTCAAGATTAGTATTCAAGCAACCCGCCCTTGAGAGAAAGGACTCGACCTTTCTAGCGGCAGGGGGGAACGTCTACGCTACGTCATGATCCTCTGAATTTAGTCGCGGTTATAGGAAACCATATAGGTAGCAGCGAGACAAAGTATAATGAAAGAAACTCGAACAGAGCCTCAACCTGAGTCAACGAACACGGCACAAAGGCCACACGGCGCATAACGTCAGAACGCCCATTGTCTCTCAAACAGCTTCTACGTCAAAATGTTTCCTCCTGCTTAGACCAACACGGGTTCCTTAGCCTGGTTGTTACATTATATCAAGGGAATGTTTCTATTGAAAGATGGTCCAATGGCAACACATGCTACTAGAGGTAGCAGGGCAACAGACACAAGCTCTTGAACCTAGAATCTACTCGTCAAAGAAAGACGGAGATGTTTCTTCTATATGAGCTGCACCTATTCTTAATGTTGTAATACTATACTATACTTACATACCTCCTGGAGAGATTTCGGGAAAAAAGAAAGAGAAAAAAACAGACTACGTATAGCCATCGACTCAATGCATCACACTGCCAGTGGCGTGGGATAATTCATTAGCAAAGACCGTCCTCAATTTATTTACATTACTACATTACTATCACGGCAGGAGAAACCTTACGGGTGCCGCATCTACCTAGTCACTGGAATAATCAACACCTTCGTTGTCTCATGGCTGAGCAAACATCTTGGTTTGCAACTAGCTCTTTAAACCCAATCGTCCCTAATAAACCATCTTAAGCATAATAACTTCCCTTCGTGCCACATATAACCCACAACTGGAGGCCGTTGCAGCGCAGCAAACTACCTCTTAGCTTCCACCGCGAATGGCTCAGACAACCACACCCACAAGCCTAGGAAGCGAAGAGATAAGCAAGGCAAGTTCGGAGGCAGACGCCACCGGGGACCAAACCGTGACCGATACCGATGGGGATACCGAGAAGCCGCCGTCCTTCCTCGACAGGAGAAAAGGCGAAGAGGTCTACGAAGTGGTATGCGACGGCGCGATCCAGTGCAACGGCACGCTGAACGACGGGCTAACCAAGATCAACACCCGTAGGAGAAGGGATGTCCGGAGATGGCTCCTAGCACAGATGCGAGGGCCGCAAGACGAAGCGGAGTATCGCCGACGCGCATCCGACAGGACGCCTACGTACGGCTACAGATACGCTCGTAAATAGATTTATATATTTTGTGTAATCCAACATTGTAGTAGTAGCAGTGGTAGTCCTCGTATAATGTAAACATTTGCCCTTAGAATTACTAAACCGCCTGGCTGTATCCGCCTAACCGTCTCCGCCCGTATTTGTACCATTTCCTAGCCTCGTCCGCCCAGAACACCGAGCTCGCCAACGCGACTAACCTGATGAGATCGAATAGCCCCAAGGCCTCCGTCTGGAACACCTCCTGGAGCCACGGGAAGTAAATAACAAGCAACTGGCCGGCTATGCTCAATGATACCGCCCAATTAAATAGTTTGTTGGAGAACAATCCTACTTCCCCCCTGAAAACGGATTTGCTCTCTGATCGGCACGTTAACGCGTTAAACATATCGAAGAGCACAAAGCACGTAAATGTCATCGTCGTATCCCGTCGTGAGACCTCACCGTCTAGCATTTCGCGAGTATATACGACCATAGTACCCGCCATAATGATAGCAGCTGAGGTCAAAACACGCTGAAGTAGGGCCTTCGTAAGTACCGGCTCACTTCGAGATCGTGGTGGCCGGGACATAACATCGGGGTCTACTCGTTCTACACCTAGAGATTGGGCTGGCGGGCCATCCATAATGATATCTTTAAATTCAGTGTTAGCCATAGCATAAAGAACAGAAGAAAGGGAATACTTACTGATCCAGAGAATCTGCATGGCATTCAACGGGGTTCTGAACCCCAAACAGGTGCAGATGAAGACCAAAGCTAAACTAGCCACGCTGGTACTAAGCTGGAATGTGATGAAGTTCTGAATGTTGTTGAATATGCCCTTGCCTTCTTCAATAGCGCGAAGAATCGTAGAGAAGTCATCGTCCGTTAAAATCATGTCGGATGCCTCCTTTGCCACATCTGTCCCGTGCAAACCCATAGAAATACCAATGTCGGCCTTTTTCAATGCTGGCGCATCATTGACTCCGTCTCCGGTCATAGCAACAATATCGCCGCGTGATTGGAGGGCTCTAATGATTTTTAACTTGTGATCGGGATTTGTACGTGCAAATATAGTAGTGTTCTGTATCGCGGCTGCGAGGTCGTCGTCACTCATTGCGTCAAGCTCATCGCCCGTGAGTACGGGTTTCACCACAACTTGGTTTGATGAGTGTTCGCGAGGCGTAGCGATTTGCATGCCGAGTTCCTTTCCGATGGCCAGCGCCGTGGTTGGAGAATCGCCAGTGATCATTAGGACTTTGACTCCTCCCCGCATCAACTTTCGAATGGCACGAGATACTCCAGGCCGTGGGGGATCGCTCATTCCTACCAGTCCGGCGAATGTCAGCCCTCTGTACAATTCTTCGTGAGAAGGTAGGCTAGGGCTTTGACTATCATCCCGGCTAAGTGGCGTGGTACTCCGAGTAGAAGCACTATGTCCAGATTTGCTTCGTGAGGATTTGGTGACTGGACCGCTCGCAAATGCTAAGACTCTGAGTCCCCTTTCTGCCATCTTCTCGGCTGCTTGTAATGCCTCTTCACGTCGGACCGAATCTAGGACAACCTCGCGGCCGTCAGCAGTAAGAAACGTGTCGCAGGCATCGAGAACCCTATCTATGGCGCCCTTCATGTAGGCGTATTCCTTGTCGCTATTCCCAGGTTGCGCACCGATTACTACACCCATCCACTTCCTTTCAGAGCTGAAAGGAGTTTCGGCTGTTCGAGGACCAATCGAGTCCCTTACGTCATGCTCCTCGAATCGGTCGAGCAAATCGAGCATCGCAACGTCGGTTGGCTGCCCAACCCATCGTGTATACGGAGCAAATTCTCTACCCTGAGAATCCGGTAATACAGTTTTAGCTGATTGGGTAAGGCGCGCATTGTTTGCAATATTACCGATTCGTAGGATCCCCCGTACCGCGGTATTGGGTGTCCTTTTTGCTTCGTCATCTGCATCAACATCAATTGGCTCCCTTGCGCCATAATACCACATCTTCGCAGTTGTCATATGGTTCATGGTTAGTGTTCCTGTCTTGTCAGAGCAGACAACGTTAACGGAGCCTAGCGTCTCTACACTCGGCATCTTTCGGACGATAGAGTTATGCCTCGCCATGCGATGGACGCCAAGAGCCAGGGTGACTGTGACAATAATAGGTAACCCTTCAGGAATAGCGGCTACAGCAAGTGAAATGGATATAGTGAAAATCTCAAGGATGTTTTTGCCTTGTAATAGACCAACCAGAGATATCAAAGCAATTATGCCAAATGATATTTGACTGAGCTGCTTTCCTAGATCGTCCATGCTTATTTGAAGGGGAGAACGAGGGCTTTCGGTGCCTGATACGCTTGTGGCGATCGTCCCAAAATGGGTGTTGCCGCCAGTAGCAAAGACGATACCTTGACCATGGCCGGACTTGACCAAAGTACCCATGTACGCGATATTGTTGATACCATGATTGCGTGCATCTTCTTTGGTTTCTCCATTATACGTAGGAGGGGATAAGGCAGACGGACTGGGGAGCCGCAACGCACCCTGGCCAAACATGGATGGCGACTGGCTACGGAATCGCGCGTCAGCAGTCATCCTTAGCGGCTCGTTCTCTCCGGTGAGGTTCGATGCATCAATGGTCAGATCAGCAGCTCTCGTAATCCGAATGTCAGCCGGGATACGGTCGCCCGTGGTGAAAAATACCAAATCCCCTGGGACCAACTGGGCCGCCATGACCTTCGACGACGTAGCTTCTAATAATTCCTCTCCCGGAGTCTCTGATTCAGATCCGATAGGCTTCTCTTGGGGATCGCTTATAGCAGGCGGCCACGTTGAATTCTTACTTCCTGGCGAAGGCCGCGCCGATTGCGCCCTAACTAGATGAGCATGATTGGGAACTAGATGGTTAAGAGCTTCAATGGATTTTTCGGACCGATATTCTTGCACGAACCCAACGGTGACGACGATCGTTACAGCGATGGTTATACTGAGAGCATCATCCATATTACCAACGAAAATCGAGAGGAAGGCGGAGGCGAGGAGTAGGATGATTAGAGGTTCCCGAAATTGCATAATGAATCGGAACCATAACGGATCTGGAGGTTCGTGAGGGATCTCGTTCGGACCAAAGTCTCCTAGTCGTGAGAGGGCCTCGGTAGGAGAGAGGCCGTGAGTTAAGGAGGTTTGAAGCCGCGCTGCTGTTTCGGCAGGTGTTAGAAAAGAGAACCCATCTGCTACGGACTATGAGATGATTGGATATATGTTAGCTAGCTTATTCGAACTTAGTAGACCATTAACGAGACACTCCTGAATCGTCGTTCGAGACGTCCCTGAGAAGGGAAACCTACCCGTGATTGAGCAGATGTGGTACGGACATGTCCCGATCTTCTACTGATCGACCGCGACCGTTCGTTAAAGTCTTCTCCATCTTGATCATAATCCCGATCTATTCCGTTGATGTTTGGTACCGCTATAGGAAGTAGGGACGCGTTGTCGTTCTCGCGATCGCGCCATGGCCATGGCATCTTGGGAATGAAGGAGACTGGCGAACCGCAGAAACGCAGTGCCACATCGGGGGGAAGATCTAATCCGTAGTTACATTAACAACAACACCAGCAATCTTGACTTTCTTGAAAATATAGCAAAAATGTACTCGTAGAATTATAAAGTAGTAGAGAAATGCATATTAATGAGTAAGGTTGAATAGAGTGACGTCTGTTAGTGATATTTAAACAAGATCGCACCTGGCGAACATTTTGGCCAAATGCGCATCTGGAAGACGTGGACCTTATTTTTCTAAAATTGGGGCTAAAAGCCTGGAACCAACCCATTGGGGGGGTTACCCTGTAGGTTGCCCTGTAAGGCAAGCTCGGATCTTGGAAAGTTGCTTACCGATTTCGTACCTACCAACCAAGCTTAGGTATCGAGCTAGGGTTGCTTACCTCTGTGGTACCTACCTCTGTACCTACCTCTGTATCTACCGTAGCATCTAGCGCCATCATAGCACGCTAAGGCAAGATTAATCCCTTGTTGCAGCGGTGCTGCGTGGCTGCAGACCTTCAGCCTCATACCATGAGCTACCTTAATAGGGATACGGAATCGTCACAGGTTACCTTACCTGAGGCACCTAATAAGAGCTCATGTCGTGCATATACATATGCATAGATAACTTTAAGTTTGACGATGGACCAGGGTAGGTAGAATACGGAAACAAGTGGTCCGAACCGAGAGAATATTCCAAAGTATATGACGCCGAAATATACCCGTTAAGCTTTCACGCTCATTTTAATATGAATACTTCGGTACGTATAAGCCTAGAACTCGAGACGAATAGACACTTCACTACAATGTATTCACGTCAATGGTAGATTCAATATTAGACACCGCGTTACTGGTACTACCAAATCTTACACTCCTATGACACACTTCTATGACACATCAATAATTTTATTACATACAGTACGTAGTACTAGCCCTATTCCCTCGAGACGGGATGTGATGCCTTGTGTGTTCCGAATGCCTTTGTGCCTGAACCGTAACCTGAACGCCAGCTTCCAATTGTCCTTGGGGGTATGAGAAAATCGACAGGAAATGACTATAACCTCATGGTTGCTAAGGCTGCTTAACGTCTTTGGGCCATCATGCCTGCTCTTAGGGTCAAAATCTGTTGACGCTCCGCCTCGGGAAGCTGGTCAATCATCTCCTGTGATAGGTTCATGACTGCCTGCATCAGAGCCTCTGTATCTTGCGGCGGCGCCGCGGGAGGTGCGCTAGCTGCAGGAGGCGCATAGCCAGGTTGAGCAGCCGCTGCAGCGGGTGGCACATATGGTGCAGCGACTGGAGGTGTGACCGTTGTGGTACCTGTGTACGCGGGAGGATAACCGGGTGCAGGTTGTTGAACTGGGGGCGGCGCAGCTGAAGAATCTACAACGGAATGTATAGCTTCAGGAGAGACAAGGCCCATCAACAAGAGAGCCTGGAAGATGGCATAAGATAGCTGTGGTGCTTGCTGTAGTAGTTCTGTCGCGCGACCTGGGTCTGTTGTCGCAAGTGACTTCATCTGGGAGAGAATGTCGAGAAGCTGGCTCGGAGGTAGAGTGTTGAGGGTCCTCGAGATAGCGTCGGTAGCGCTCACTCCAGCAGGCAATTCCTTTCCGGGAGGTAGAGAGAGTATTGAACCCGCAGGTGCAGGTTGTGGAACAATATACGAAGCGCCATTCGCAGGTTGACCAGTAGTCGTGGATGCGCTGTTAGAATCATCGCCGTCGACCCGGCCTTCCGTACTATAGTCGACACGGAGCTTCCGCCCCATGATCTCGTGGTCGTTCAGGTTGCGAACTGCTGAGGCTGCTGAGTCTAAATTGAAGAGAAACAGTAAGTATAGATATTCAATATAATCGTAGTAGAGCGTTGATGTTCCTACCTGCATCGGGATACTCTGCAAATCCGAAGCCCTTAGGGCGACCAGTATCGCGATCGTAGACAAGACGGAAATTCAAGACTTTACCAGCAGAACCGAAAAGATCGGTGATCTGCTCTTCCGATAGTCCATAGGGAATATTTCCGACGAATACAACACGCGACGGTTGTTTTGTCGACATTGTTGTCAACAGCGACTCACAGACGTAGAGTTAAAGAAGGGACGATATGACGAGATCAAGGGGTTTAGGAAGTTATTGGCGAGATCAATTGATTTGGTTATGGAAAGTGAATTGGACGAGGAACAAGAGATAAATGGTAATGGATAAGGTCTAGGTTGTAGCTTTGATGATCAACGTTTTTGGTTATCGATAAAAGTTTAATGCTAGGGTAGTCGCGTTGGTGAGAACGCGAAGCACGGGCCGCCGCTTCCAAAAGTGTGGATGGATTACCTAGGTTAGGTACTTAGGTACATGCCGCTTTAGCTCCATTGAGCCTTATATTCTTAGGTCATGGTTAAAACTGCACACCTCGGAGGGGAAAAAAAGTCAGATTACTATTGGTCGGAGTTAAAGAGCTACCATCTTTTTCAATGTTCTAAGCACCACCACATCCTCCATCCTCCACCTGCCACTACATCACCAACGAAGCCGCCACCAATTCCCATTTGACATCCCACAACCTTGTTCAAGATGTCGCGCTCTCCAATGGACGAGTATGTGCAGAGGATGCGAACTATGGTGCGCCAGAACCGAGGCGGATTTCCTGGTGGTGGTCGCCCTCCTCCAGGTATAGGTATGGCAGCAGGTGCTATTGGTTTATTGGGCGGTGGACTTCTTCTACTACAGAACTCCCTTTTCAACGTCGATGGTGGTCACAGAGCTATTAAATACCGGAGAATAAGTGGTGTCAGCAAGGAAATCTATAGCGAAGGTATGTCCGGCCCCTCCGAATTTCTCTAGCCTCTATCGCATTATGAAATGCCATGCTCACAAGACTGACTCTAGGAACCCATATCATGATCCCTTGGTTCGAAACTCCGATAACTTACGACGTGCGAGCGAAACCCAGAAATGTTTCGTCTCTTACCGGCACCAAGGATTTACAGATGGTTAACATTACCTGCCGTGTGCTTTCCCGGCCTAACATCGAAGCGCTCCCGCAGATCTACAGGACGCTCGGTCAAGACTACGACGAGCGAGTGCTACCCTCCATCGTAAATGAGGTTCTGAAGAGTGTAGTTGCGCAGTTCAATGCTAGTCAGTTGATCACGCAGCGAGAGAATGTTGCTAGACTAGTTCGCGACAACCTGTCAAGGCGAGCCGCAAGATTCAACATCTTATTAGACGATGTTTCTCTTACGGTATGTTAAGCGCGCTCTCATGAAAGCAGAGCTCGAGTTCACTAATATTTGTTTTAGCACCTTGCTTTCTCCCCGGAGTTCACAGCCGCGGTTGAAGCGAAGCAGGTAGCGCAGCAGGAGGCGCAGAGGGCAGCTTTCGTTGTCGACAAGGCGAGGCAGGAGAAGCAGGCCATGGTGGTGAAGGCTCAGGGTGAGGCACGATCAGCAGAACTTATCGGAGAGGCGATCAAGAAGAACAAAGCGTACGTCGAGCTGAAGAAGATCGAGAACGCGAGAGCCATTGCTGCCCAGATGCAGGAATCTGGCGGCAGGAACAGACTACTACTTGACGCCGAAGGTCTTGGACTAAATGTGTTCAGCGATGATCGTAACAACAAGTGATGAGGATAAGAGGCTAGGAGTAGCCAAAATCTCCACTGTATGTTTAAAATAATACTTGTAAAATACGAATTCACGACTACGTTCCCGTTCTCATTAGGAGTGCTTGGTTTCTTGCTAATTACGTGCTAAGCTGGTAATTTATATAGCCTTGGACTTTGACGGGAAGGGCAGCTTTGCGCCTACATGTTTACAGATACTTGGGTACTTTGCTATATTCAAGCTAATGTAAGAGAGTATAGATTGATCCCTTTCCGACTTATAAATAGGTGAAGAAGGCATTTTGTAAAATATAAATATGATTGCTTGCTCAGTCACTTATACTGACACATATATTGAGGTGTGAACCAAGGATTTGAACTGCTCTAGTAAACATCATATAGTACAAATAAGTGCCTGAGGTGCTTCATCTATACAATGATACATATCATATAACCAAATAAATAGGTTTTACATTTGATGTCGGGTTCTTAAATAGTACCTGAGCGATGCCGCTTTAAACCTGAGCCCAACTGGAGTCGTACACCTTGATGACAGTATAAAATTAGAAATCGACACTGTATTTTGATGCATACAAGACAATTTTACGTCTTAAACGGTAATCAAATTGATAATTGACCCACCATTTCTAAACTGCCATTGGGCTGCCTAACTGTCAATACATACACATGAGATTCATGTGACTTATTACCTGAGCTAAATAACACGTGACATACCTAAACGCATAACGACATACCTGATCGTCCATCTAATCCTCAAGTACATCACTTGAAAGATTTCTCATTTATGAGGAATAAGGTGTATGTAAAGAATATATGTGAATAATAAAAGCTTGCTGTTATGTCTTTTTCATAATAACCATGTAAAAATCATAACGAGATAGGCCTCGAGTGACTCCGGGTAGCACCTAGTTGCAGAACATACTAGATACCTAACCTACCAATGATAATATTAGAAGAAAGCGGAAACTAGGACGAGAAGCGTATTAGAACCATGGAACTCATTGTTACGTTACTCTCGCACTGGCACGGGTTGATGTGCAAGACTTAGTTTTCCGTGTCATCCTAAGAGTTGCATAATTGTGTGTTGGGACGCTAGGTTGAGGTTGCAACTTGTTGGAGCCAGGTTTCAAGGCGGAATCACCTATTTTTTGAAGCAGTTCAAAGAGACTTGTACGTATAAGAGGGAGATAACTATTAGGTAAAATAAGTTTCCGTACCTATCAAGTGTCAAATTGACCCAGAGGTATGAAAGCAACTCCGTGGTTCTGCTAGAGACATTGGCTCTCAATTATGAGAACCCGTAGCAATGCATGAAAAGGTTATACTTTGTCTTAGCTACTTCACCTCAAATTACAGCAAGGCTAGTGTGACGTTCGAATACTACAAGGTAGATTTAGTGCGTATTTTCGAAACTCCAATAGTCCCTTACACCTCTCGCACATACCAGGGCCGGGAGGGTGTGAGATGAATATCAAGTCTATTTTGCCACCAATGATAGTGGTGTGTTCCTATATGTGGCACATGAGCGAAGCCAACGACTACGACACTTACCGATTTCATTTTCCTCTTTCCCTATGGACGGAGCCGGTAAAAAGGGGTTGCAGCCAACAACATATGCATCATAAAGACTTACGCACCAAAGTAAATGATCACCAACGTACTCATAACAGTCTACTATCCAATGTAATAGATAGGGGCGGGGATACCTCGCGAAGGGGCTTCAGGGGTATGGAGAAGAGCCAGGTGACATGCAAATAGGTCGTATTGGGCGGCCTCGAACCAACCCATTCCCGCCTTCCGATAGGTAGTAATCCCAGATAGAGATAGACAAGATAGCAAGGCCAACTTCCTAAGAAGCTATGCTCGTGCTTGGAACCGCGTTCCGGATGCATCCCTAGAAATCTATCGTCAGGAATACCACCAGAGACAAGGGTGTGGTGTCGCTAGGCCCTTCGATGTGGTGTGTCCACCCATCCAATGATGTGTCATGTGTAGGGTGTGTGTCGGGTACATCGGGTACATAGTAGAGATAACTTCCTAGGAAGTCAATGCATGTGAAGTGTGGTAGCATGTAAAGGAACGATCAGCCCTTGGAGCCCCCGGAAAGTATCGGGTACAGTTTGGAAGACATTTACACGGAAGACTACGGCTAATGGCAGCTATAAAGTCGCCCACTTGTCCCTCAACCCTCTCGAGATTTCCTTTCTGTCTTTCCAACTTGAACACCACACATCAGCAAGACATACCAACGGTCTTCATTCCCTTTTACGTAACTACGCCCTATTAAATGTCGGAGAACACTCAGCCCTCAGCTCCCCAGGAGCGGTGTTCGCCCCCGCCAGTCAACACAATGACCCCAAAGTCACCTTCGGTCGAGCCACTCACTCCTATTCAACTGGAAGGGGATGCTGCTGCCTCGGTACTTTGCCGCTTACATATCCCAGTGCTCCTTACGCAGCTCATCGAGGCGTCAGATGAGCTTGTAGGCAGTGAAGCGCTCGACCACTTCCTATCCATCTGCACTATTTCTCAGAGAAACGAATTACGCAGAATATCCGAGAAGCTTTATCAGAGTTGCAACGAGGTATCTCAGAAAGACCTCCTTCACCCTAACATCGCCGACAATGACGTGTTAAAGACCGATCTCGGAGAACAGCGTAAAGCTAGTCTGAAGCGACCTCTCAAAATTGTCCTTACGTCCAAAGACATACTTGATAAAGCCCAATCTACTATTGAGGTCCTACCAGAAGGGAGAAAGGTGCATGACGATGATTCAAATTCTCTCGCTATGGAAAAGCATCAGTCTACAACATCTACTCTCCACACCAATGGTCGGAACGCGGATTCGGATTCGGATTCGTCTGGTGAATCTCTCGTATTATCGAAATCAAGAAACCAGAAATCGTCGAAAATCCGAAATACTCTGGAAAGTTCAAATGGCAAAAAGAAAGGATTCCGTAGAGCGTCTCGGGGCTCACGAAAGCCAGGGATTTTGTCTCTAGGCGACTCGGACACTGACACTGGCAACACGACTACTGCAAGACGGGCATCAAGAGCCCTCAGCCCCATGAGTAACCCTGAAAATAGTCTCCCAAGCCCCGAAGACAGTCCCCTGAAAAGGAGTGAGTTGAGGTCTCAGGGGCATGGTACTGGCGAAGTTGATGGCCAGTTACTCCCACCGATGGCTACACAATCCAACGTCGAGTTTGCAATAGAAAGCCTATCCGAGATTCGAGGCTTCAAGCTACCGGATAATTCATTAAACACCTACAAGGATATATTCGTTTCACTCAAGCACAAGCAACAAAATACGCCAGTTTGGTCAGAAGGATCGGAATGGAGGAGTCTAGTTGAGACGGCTTTCTGTAGCCGCCGAAGAAGTTCTATTTGTTATGCCCTAACCGCGATAGCACTGAGCCGCTGGTACGACGGCCAGGTAAGGCTGTCTCCATCAAAACCACGCGTAGCTGCAACCGAGGTATCTAGAAGAATTCTTTGCAAACCCTCGGATAATTCAAGCCAGCAGAAAGATTTGAAATCGCTTCGCAAGCATTTTGCGACACACATGACGCGTGGAAGGAAATGGGCCAAGCTAGTGGACAATCTTGGGTTCGGTATTCTTTTCAAAGATGCATGGTAAGTTCCTTATTATGAATTACATTCCAGTGGTAAATGTAGTGCTGAACCCCTCACAGGCAACTTGTCAAATCACAAGAGTCTTTGCTGGAAAGGACCATCACTTGCCTCAAAGCAAGCCCAGAGAAGATGCATGTTCTTCAGCTTCTCGGGAAGCAGATGGACCTACTACTTGAGAACGGGCGGACCTGCCCGGATATACTGGAGAAGTCCCTTGAAAAGCATAAACTTCTGGATCGAAGGCCTTCTCCCAAGCTGGCTAAAGTAATTTCGAGGAGGGTTACGGATCTCCAAGCCCGGATGAGATCGACTACTACGGAAGGCCTTTTTGAGATTGGACCTGCACAGTTTCGGTTTAGCAGTGATATTCTAAGTGGTCTGAAGGAGTCGGAATGGTTTGA
The DNA here is from genome assembly GCA_902805475.1 of Entonaema liquescens. Classification (NCBI taxonomy): domain Eukaryota; kingdom Fungi; phylum Ascomycota; class Sordariomycetes; order Xylariales; family Xylariaceae; genus Entonaema; species Entonaema liquescens. The sequence continues at coordinate 920,586 of CADCSX010000001.1, read as the reverse complement.
CCATCAGCTCATTGTGCTTTGCATGCATCTGGCCGATAAGTTTCCGCATGTTCGCGTTGGTTTCTCGGTTGCTATTCATCAAAATCTTCCAGGGGGGAAGCAAAAACCAATGCGTGATCCTTTCGAAATGGCTGCCTACGAGATCGAGAAATGGAACAAAGAAGAAAGCGAGGACCGCCTGGTTTGCTTCTTCCCACTTTTTCAGAAAAACAACCATTTCAGTCTTCTTGAGATCAACCAGAGAAATGGTCACATTTACCATTATGACTCCGCAGGATATGGCACTGCGGAAATTAGAGTAAGGGTTTTTCTACGGAATTTCGGAATAGTTTCGATGCTAATTACTCATCTCATAGGCGGCATGCAAAAAGAAGTTTCCCAACATGAAGTATATGAATCAGGTTTGTACGATGAACTCTTCTAGCGCGACATATTACTGACCATACCTAGCAGGAAGCTCCTCGCCAGCTTGATACTGTTAGCTGTGGCGCATTAGTCATTTCAATGGCACGTCGCCGCATGCTATGCCAAGATGTTATTTGCGGTGATATTGGCAAGGAAGATGCTTTACAACTCCGAGCCGATGCCTTAGACTTGGTGGAAAAAGCTTGGGCGAGCAACTTCATAATTCCAGCTCAAGCCTCAACGGGAAAAAGAAAAAGGGAATCTGTTACGAAGTTCGACGTAGCCTCTATTAAACGACATAAACTAATAGTGATTGAAGAGTAAGTGTTATTTAAAGGTATGTGCTACGGTCAGGAGTCACGTTCATTGAATATATATTCAAGCCTTGGAAGGAGCTGTAAGGCTTTTTGATATTCTACATTCCGTAGGGCACCATCGCCATCTTTAAAGTCCTTTTGGTCTCGTGTTAATATATGAGGTATACCTATATAGAGATATAGGTATACCTAAGCATATATGCAAATAGTGGTTTAAAAAAGTGAAAATACATGGCGACATGTTCTTAGTCTGCTAGACTCTAACACTGATGTACTTATCATAAGTTGTCTTCGTACCTAAATATTGAAACAATGATCACATACGTTTTCCTTGTAAAAATAATTCAACATACCAACATTAAACTTATCATAGGCCAAATGTCTGGACCTCCCATGAGATATTTAGAATGAATGATACTGTCACGAGGCAAACCAAAAGGTGAGGACACAACTTCGTTGTTCCGCAAGGAACTCTAACTAAGGAAGCTCTGAAGTCAGAGCTATACATACAAAACAGCTTCTTTGTTCTAAGGGGGTATCAAGTGAGACCCCTGACAATCTACTTACTTCTCTAGTCTGTAGGGAAAGACCACTAAATACTCGAGAAGTGATCTCGTGTACCATTTCTATGTACTTGGAGAAAATCAATAGCTAAACAACCCAGAACCTATGAGCCTAGGAGATGTGAAAATTCCATACCTAAATCCTAGAGGACCACTGTATAGGTAAAGGTACTAAGTATTGTGGGAGTATAGGAGTAGTATGTTGTATAGCTACTAGATAGTGTGTATATATAGGGTTAGTTGAGCTAGCCCCTGTATGGCTAGTTGATAGCCTTGTTTTAATCCCCAATGACTACCTAAGTTAGTCTAGAGGGGAGTGTGTTGAATACCTGCTGAGCGAGAGACTAGAAGTAAATGCGTGTGAAAGTATGACCATCCCATATCTAGGCGGATGTATCCTTCGATATTCTCCTTTCACAATAGCAACATTCCCTTATCACCATAAAAATTTGAAGAGCCCTATCCCTCCAGGAGATATAACCTACGACCACTGCGGTTCCAACGATGGCTTCCCACATTCGTCTATAGTAGAGGCAAGAATAAATTCACCTAGGAATCGAAGGGAATCGGGATCAGTAAGAGGGAAGGGGCCAATCTCTTGGTTTGTTACAAACGCGAAATCAGCCGGCCGGTCGAGAGCATAGTCGGCATAGTCCGCGGCGAACTTCGCAAGTTTCAAGTATACTTCTTCCCGAGCATGGGCATAAGCAACACGTCTGTACAATGTCAGCACTACGATTCTTCTCAGATTTCTTCGCGGAACATCAAGATTTACGTACTGGGCTACTCCATTTTCCTTCCGCATCTTTTCGAGATTTTTTGGTGGCTGGCTAGCAATCCATGCGAACAATTGAGCTGATTCTTGTGCCCGGACCTTCGCTCCATTATGGGCGCGGTGTGCTTTTTTCGCCTCCCAAGTTTGCCGAACATCTTTAGAATTTGAGTTAATGATGAGGGCAGCATCCACTCTGGCACTGAAGACTTTCTTGTTGTCTTTATCATGTACTTGGAATTCGTTTTGATCGGCTACCCATTCTGCCTTCCGAGTTTCTTCGAAGCTCACGGTCAGTGCTCTAACGAGCGACATCAAGCAGAGAACCACCTCTTGCTCATTCTCCATCGGCTTCCTTTGATTTGACTCTTCGACAGTTATGGGCGAAGTCGGATCCACGAGGGGGGACGTATAGTCGTCCATTTCCTCGTCAATATCCATAAGGTCTATATTTACGGCGACATTATGAACTCGAGGCAAAGGAGTTGGGGTGGTCGGTGTTTGGGGGTCATGTGGTGCGGTTGTATGGGACCGGGTCCTATTGGCAACTGGGCTGTAGGTTATCTTGTCGTAAGTAGCGTCAAAGGTTTCTGTGAAACCTAGGAGACGATGCAGTGATGCCACAAATAGGGTAAAAGGCCCCAACTTGCTAGCATCGGAGTGGGTTAGGTTTCCCCTCAGTGTATCCCTTATCCATTCGAGGGTAAAATCCCAGCATGGATAGCTTCCGAGTAATGATCGGGCTTGACCCATGGCCGATTGAGAAACTGCTTTTCTCAAAAGCTTGCGTGAGCGGTTACTAAAGCGCATAGGTTTTGACCAGATAGTACGGGTGATCAAAGTTTGTATATTGTCCAGCTTAGAGGCAGACTTCTTGGTATACTCAGGGTCGTGGATAGAGGCTGTATAAGGATCCTGGATTCCATTCTCCTTGCAATCTTTGAGCCATTGGCTCGGGTTATCAGCCAACTTGTGAAATGTGACTGCAGACATAGTGAAATAAGCTCTAATACCTAAGGTATTCAAGTGCAAGTAGGAGATTAACGTTCATGTAAAGGAAAAGATACAGATAATAGAGCAACAGAACAGAGGTGAGTACGTCTATATATACAATTATATGGACTGCACAGAGGATAGAAGGAGATTGATAGAGGCGAGGAACGGGGGAATACATCTAGGTATCTCAAACGCTGTGATTTACGTTGCACTCTGATAGGACGATTTCGACTGTCATTTTACTGTACCATTAGATGCTTCACATCATACCACCAATGATATCCTAAAGTATATGCGTTCAGAATCTATAATACGTTTCATTCGGTTAGAATGAGTGTTGGATTATGCTGGTTTTCTACGGACGGCTTCTCTGCTGTAGTTGTCGCCTCTCCCAACCAGAAACATTCAGCTTGTTGGCTACCTAGGTACCTGGGTCATACTTCATTTCAAGTGACCTGTGATCCTTGGTCGCCATCTACAGAAGTCCTATGCATGTAAACAGATGTATATGTCCATTGTCACCAAAAGGCGACCAGGGTATGATCAAAAGACCCTTAAAAAGGTTCAAGACAATATATCTTAGTACTTATACATAGAAGGGGCGTCTATCTAGTCACACCGGAACTAGCATATTTTGTTGGCATTGAAGGCTAGATGCGACTCTTACTTCTAGAGATGGAAGACTACTCAATTGAAGCACCGATCAGAATCACAAATTGTAATGGATATGTATACCCTGGTGTACTTATTGAACTTTGTATGGTGTGTATAGACAGGGAATGAATAATGGTATGGAAGAAATGGTAAGCATGGATTTTTGAATAGCCGCCTATAGCGAGGTTGAGAGGCGAAAAATGCTGTAATTATGAGGTCCCGTTAGCCAATGCCGGACCTGGGAAATTTACGTGTTGGGTGATTTAAAAATAACGCCCGTAGGGCCCCCGAGGTATTATGAATGTCGGCCCGATAACCATATGTGATGGGGATGAGAGAGAATAGGGGTCAGAAAGGAGAAAAGGGGGGTTGAATACTGTGTGGTTGCATCCTAGGTACCTAAATACTGAACCTATCTATGGGCTAGGCTTTTGCCGGAACAACTGTACTGCATAACAGGATTGATGTAAGCACTAAAATAATACGAGAGTTCATTCTTAGTCGTCGCGATTCAATGCGTTTTGTGGATCAGCATCACTGTATTGATACCTTACTCTACGATTGTATTCAGCTATTGCTTCAAACAGTACGCCATCTTAACTATTCATCCCATATTAGGGACCAAGGTAAGGTCACATTCATAGACTCACTTTATCAATCTTCAGCGCATCTTTGGTCTCTTCGTACTTAATTGATATGGTACAAACTCTCTTCTCTCTACACTTCTGGAAATCTGAAGCTGAGGCAAGGAAGGTTTGGCAACATAACTACTACTAGAAAGTATAGTGCAAAGTGATTGAAATAGGTGTATGTATACGGACTTTAGGATAACTATCTAAGTGTATCTGGTAGTCTAGTATGTGCCTATGTAGCCAATATAAGTATCTTAGAGGTACCTAGGTAAATAGCATGTAGCCCAGCATAAAAGACTCATTGAGAAAGAGTGTGGGGGATAGGTAAACGCAAGGAGACCAATCTCGAATAGCAGGTATGTCCCAACTTGGACCACGGATTAGGCCAGGTGCAATATTTATTCTCTGACTGGCTGGCCCACGAGCCAGCAACCGGCCTTCAGAAGATTCAACAGGTTCTCTTTGTCATCGTTATTAAGCTCCACAATACGTGTCTTCCGCAAGACGACGCGTTGATTGCTAATATCAACATAGCCTTGTAGAACACGGAGGCTTCTACCTGAGCTTGACACGATAGTGACCTCGAAGTATATTAGTAAAACTCAAAACAAGTTGCTAATATGGAGGCGTGGGATATAGTAACTAACGGGAGCTGTCTGATTATCGTGGTATATATTTTTTTTCAATTGCGTGGCGCTGAACCAAGCAAACATCCAGAGTTCGGCGATAAGGATTTCGTTATCGACGAGCGGCTTTTCATTTCTAATGAAGATTGAAATATCCGGCTTGGACCTGTCCCGAACTGTTAAGGTGAAGCAGTGTCCCCATAGGGGCCATCGAGCCTGAGATTCTTGACTACGGTTTCCACGTTAGTCTATTCAAGCACTAGTCTGTTACCAATGCCCGCCTGAAGCGTTTCCATATTACTTACTGATGAAGGCGCCACGGCGTTTCCTCGATGAAATTGGGGCTTTCTACGTTGTCCGGTTCCTTGTTTGACGGGAAGATGCAGTACATAAAAAAGTCCGAAATCATAGCCGACGTATAATAATTGTTCCCACCGATAACCTCGTTGTTGGCTTCGACAGCTTCGTCCTGGATCAGATTATTAGCTTCAGCGATGGCTTCCATCTTATCCAGTGGTGCCAACTGAAGAAACTTTGGGCCTCCATCTGAAGGTTCTCCAGTGTCGAAGTCAAGCTCTTTACACTCGACCCCAAGGTCTTTCAGTTGCTCCTGGCTGAGATAGGTAGAGGTTTTGAACAAAGGTTTAAGGCGACCTTGAAGGCTGAGAAGGAAATCCAAAGATGTTTGGCTAGGAGCCTCGGCTTCCTTAACCTGACTTGAAGACATTGCGATAAATGATTGCGTAGAAATTCACACGGACTATGGGTTGTTTGGCAGGATAGGATAGATTAGTTTTGGATGGCACGGGAAGAGCAGGGCTTAAATACTTCCTGATAAAAAGATTCGATCGAAAGATAGGTACCTAGGTAAATAGAGGAGAACAACAATACCTGTAGGTCAAATTTGTTCGAATTTGCAGCGTTGCAGTTCATGTGTACTGGTACCTTTACCCCGTCTAGTACGGTACTACAGATGGAGGATGGAGGATGGAGGATGGAGGTACGTTTGGGTTTTGGGTTAAAATGGACCCACTGCTGATAAGTATCCTGCAAATGCAAACTTGGCATAGGTACCTATTGGCATACATGTACCTATGTAACGCACAGCGGTACGTACCTCATCAAACATAATTAAAATGGGGTACCTAAGTTACGGTAAAGCACGGACTTAGCTTCTCAGATAGTCGATACACCTCATCACAACGTTATTGGAAAGTTGCCGCGTTAATAAGTAAAATGCGCCTCCTCTATGAAATTGACGGGGAAATGCTGGATATAGAAACTACATTGAAAAGAAACCCTCTGGAAGCACGGAGTCTCTTGATTCAAGCATGGTTATCGTGTGAGGAACTTCTGCCAGACTCGGCAGATGTCCTCCAAGCAGAACGGGGGTTCCGAGATGCTATCTCCCGATTCAAAGAAGGCGAACACATATCGAGATACGTTCTCAAAGGAAAAATCGAGCCTGGTACCAGTGCTAATAAAGCTGAACTAATGCAGTCTTCTCTCCGTGTTGGTGGGTTACTTGCATTGATTGGGGTGTTTTACGGCACGGCTTACAATACGACGGGTGGTCGGAAAGTATTAGGGGCCCTGGCAAAAGTATCGGACGAGTCAAAATTTGACTTGTTTAGAAGAGCTAGCTCTTTCCCCATGAATCTGGCCGTAAGGTCATGGGTTGGTCGTATGTTGGGCCAGCTAGGCTATGATGTAGCTGGCATGGCTTGTCTTTTGTACTGCCTAGGTACAAAAGAGCTTCCGAGATGGATATTAACAAATTGCCGGGCCCCTTCGAAAACGTGGGGGAGAGATGGAGAGATCTTAGAAACCACTCCCAACCACCTTACCCCTATTCTACAGGATGAGCATTATAATGATGCTTTGAACGAGTTGGAAGCAATAGGACTAGTCAGAGTAACTAGAGATCTTATTCGTGTCGATATGCAGTGGTCAGGTCTACTGGAAAAGCGGCCCGAGGCACTTGCTTGGAAAGTCCAGTCCATACGAATCCTAAGTCATGTATTCCCTAAGTATAAGATGGTCGATACCGTGAGGTAATTTACTTTGGGCCGCGTCATGGACAAAGCACTAACTTTCTAAGGTACCAACAATGCAAGCAGCTTATTCCAAATATAGAGCATGCATTTACCTATCTGAGCGACCCGCAGGTTATGGCCCATCTCGTCCAAGGTCCATACTTCTACCATATCGTTGAGACTTGTCTTGCATCGTCTTACTTCGGAGACCAGCATTGGAAAGACATGACCCTTGCATGGGCTGATCATCTTCTCCAATCGTCCCGAGTCAACACCGATGAAGGAAAACTTTGGAGTGCGGTGTTGGCTATTCGCAAACGTCAGATGGCTCGGCGTTCACCAGCGAGTCATATTCTCAGCGTTCCATTATCTACCTTCCCTCGCTTTGACCAACGCTCCAACGGATTCATGGCTGAGCTTATTATAGTGAATACACAGGATTTGATTCGCCAGCATGAGCTAGATGCGGCCGATAGGGAACTTTCTCGCTTCAATCCTTGCTTCGGCCAGGAGATGTCCACACTTGAGCAATGTCAACTGACTAAGATTAATCGGACTTATGGCGTACTACGTCGGTTTCAGGGACGATTCGACGAGGCCTATGGCATACTTCACAGGCTACCCCTTTCAGACAGCATTGTGACGTTACATCTTGCTGCTGTCCTCTCCGAGAAAGGCGAAGATGATAGGGCCATCACTAAATTGCAAAGTTGGCTACAACTTGCGACGCAGTCTCCTAAAATAAGAGTACGGGTGCAGCACATGTTAGCTCAGGCAACCCTTGCCCAGGCTATGCGCCTAGTCCTACGCGGTCAGTCACCCGATATTGCTTCGCTTCAGCACATACAAAGTATGTACCAGAAGCTTAAGGGAAGTAGTGATTTGTATTGGTTTGATCATATATGTACTTATATAGGACTTGCCATTTGCGCCCATCTTGGCGGCGAAATTGAGCAGGGGATTCAGGCATGGCAAGAGGTTCGTCGCCATACCCGACAACAGCACCTACCGATTGGATATACCGATGCTGTGGTGGCGTATTCGCTAAGCGAACTGGAAATGAGACGTGACGAACAGTCAGAGTCGGATATATATGCGGCAAAGGCTAGGAGACTTATTGGTATGCCTGGCCAACATTTTATCCTTGGTATGAGTCTATGGCTTGCTATCCTCGACGGCTTTTTTAGGAAGCAAGGTCGCCTCCCAATCACAAATAGCCGCATATAGGTATGTCGTCAGCGCTGCCACCATAGAAAAACCAGTGTTTCGATATCTGCGCAATTTTACAATATGAGATAGTCCTAAGTAATCAGAAGCATTTAGCCCAGTCCTAGCCGGCACTAATAGCGGTATGATCTTCGAGAGGGTCGGCCTAGGCTCGTACTGCTAGTTCATTATGACTTTTCCGGGTCGTGGGTGTTCCATACATAGCTGGAACGGGGAGTGCTGATCGACCACGTTGGAGTCAAGATACGTAATCTTTCTGATGGTCGTATCAAGACTCTATTAGCCTTGCACAACCCTTGCAATATTATTACGTATAATCTATAACGTGATCTTGAACACCAAAAAATAGTATCACTTTTCGATTACGTTTTGGGCGCTGTTAGGAACCCCAACCAGTTACATCTAGAGCCCGACGCCTCGGACAGGCGGAGGGAACATATCGTAAAACATCGCCATGCATCCTACATCATGAGATGACGGTGCCTTTCGGGAAATATGTATACGAGAAATCAGGTTACAGCAGCCCATACCACCCACACCATATATTGGTGTCTGTTGGTGCAGATGGGGCCTCCAGGTTTTGCTTTAAGGGGGCTAGATTGCGTATCAGGAATTTAGTTCAGGTCTATAAACTAAAAGTACCTATACCGGATCTCCCTTAGATGGGAGTACGGCGTTAGCTCAAGTTTGAATGAACTATGGATGTATTTGTACATAATTAACTATATATTTCTTAGATATGCACAAGGTGTATGTCTATCAATAGATTTGCCATATCAACATGCATGCCAGCTTTCCTAAGCTAATCTTAGGTATACTAGTTTTGAATGCTACTGTTGGGTAATAAACGGTCTATAGCCGAGCCGCTAAGGGATAAGTATCGCTTTTCGACCCTGTGAAATTAACCATTTACTTACGAGATCGGGCCAAACGGACCCGAGACCTGCAAAGTGATATTGTCGGCCCGTCCTAGCAAATAGTGTTTCCGCGTAATTCCCCAGGGCGGTCGCTTTCTCCATGACACCGCGTCTAGCCTCAAGCTCGCTGCTAGAGTAGGAGATGATCATATCGGTATAGCCGGCGTTGAGATATCCCCGCGAGACAGTGAGGGCTTTCTCCCACGCGGCTAACGCGGAATCTACTTGCCCCTTCATGTGATGAACGATAGCAAGTCCAAATAGGATACACAAGTGGTCGAGCTTATCAAAGTACGTGGCTACCACCACAGAATGAGCCAATTCTTGAAAAATGTCTTGGGCTATCTGTAGTGAACGCCAGTCTAATGGAAGCCCCTTTAATGCCTTCTGCATAGACCAGATGAGGTATGAGTTTCCTAATGCAATTTTGACTCGTCTAATTCCTTTTGAATCCGTACTATTCTTGACCTGGGTATCCAATAGCTCGATTCCTTCCTCGCACCTTTGGAGTTCACATAGTACTATGCCGAGAAGCGATACTACCTTATGGCCAGTGAGCCGTAAAGATCTCAAGAGGTCGTAACTTTCTTGAAATCGGCCTTCAAATCGAAGGATTCTAGCACGCATTAACGCTACCTTGCTTTCCTGTACCAACCCCAATGATGACACCACCCCACCCCATGAAGACGTAAATGATACCAGATACTTTCGCGCGGATACCAATGCATTGAGTCGGATGCAACCTCGGGCCTTCAGGATTGCAAGATCAGCGGAGAATGCATTGGAACGATGGTCAGAGATAGGGAATATGATATCCTCGTATGACTGTGTCGCCTCCTCGTACAAGTCAGCTAGGGTTGCTCTCCTTACTTGGACCCTAGCCGCCAGGACCGCGCTATATGGCAGCCCTTCCGCCGCCTTCACAGCCCGGGCAGCAATTCCCATCGCGGTGTATTTCCACGATTTATTACCAAAATAGGAAGTAGATAAGCATGTCTCGACTAACTGCATAAGACACAACCCATTCAGTAACGTCCCGAGCTCCAGGGGGGCTAGATAGGAGAACACGCTCTCCAGCTGACGTTGAAGGGCCTCACAATGATCGATATAGTTGCATTTAATTGATGCATCGGTTATAAGATGCGCAACGTTACCATGGTGTTCGGGCGGGAGCAGGGGGTATTTGGGAAACGAATGCGCCATAATCCGAATAGCCTCAGCGACCCATCTAGTTCGTTCCAAGCGTGCGTGTAATAGTTCTGAAATACTACGGTCAAGATCTACCGTCTCCTCCGACACTCGTACGAAGCCAACATGTTCTAAGCGTTGAAGGGCAGGCATTAGCTTGCCCTCATCCGCAACTGTATTGGTCGGCGGGCTGGTCTCAGCGACTTCTCCATCTTCACCCCACGACAGCGATGGCGCCTGCATACGGCGAAACACGATATTAGGTATGCATGATGTACCCAAGCACCGCAGAACACAAGCGAGGTTTTGTGGGTTGGGTGGCAGCTTTTCTAGGATTTGACTCAACCATTCACTCATCGATGGATGGCAGGGGAATGTGCTCGCCCTCGTGATGAGCTGCAGTTGTGATTCGTAAGAGGCCTTCTTTAGGAAATAATCTAGTATTTCGCGGCTATGCGGGTTGCGATGAGCATCACTAGTGGCGTTGAAGATACCGACGAGGGAAAGCGGACCGCCGTGACCGAAGGCTAGGTCGATGAGATTTGCTCTTGGTGTATTCCTATTTCGATGATCCAGAGTCCGGTTAAGCACATATGCACGTGCATACCTATCCTGAGTTCCCTGGAAGGCAAGGAGGGCATCACGTACGGCTCGTTCGGCATGGATGAAATCTAACGTGTCTGGTATACTCTGCTGACATTGAATAATCGCGTCAACTAACAACCCACGGACTATGTAAGGATCCTGTTGAATAGCAACCACCATATCCAAAGTCTCACCGTCGTCGTCGATACAAACTAGCCGCATGGCGAGTATATGCTGAAATGATAGTAATAACACTATAAGTACCTAAGTAATAACACTATAAGTACTTAAGTAATCACACTATATACCTAAGTATTTTACCTAGGTACCTAATCATTGGTGTTATCTCATGTACGTACCTCGCGCACCGCATACATGTACCTAAGTAGGTAGCGGGGAAGAGGCTCTTCCTCGTACGACCCGATTTTAATTATGTACCTCTTCTTCTGTGGGGTAATTACGGGTAATTACGCACGTGTAGGCAACGCCGGGGGAATTCCCCTGGCGAGGTACGTATCGCCTGATATCCACTAATCCTGAAAGGGCAATATCTTACAGAATTAATCTCACTGGCACTAACCTAAGCCTATAAAATAGAAAAATAGAGAGGGGGTGTTTATCAAGATCGATATATCTGGAAAGAAATCCCACCTAATGCTACAACTTAAGACTAATATCATATAGGAGGAGCCTTGTATCGCCTATCTAGGTACCTAGGCTAGGGTGGATAGGTGCCTACATGTGAAAGACGTTTAGAGTGAATGCCACAATAGTTGCTAAAACTCCCTCAACCTCTTTTTGTACTTCCGTATCATTCTGGGGCTTGGAACGATAGCCTTCCGTCAAGTCTTCCATAACATCCCCCACCAATTTTACTTTGCGTTTCAGCTCATCTATATGTTTCAGTACATTTTCGGACCCGTTTTCGTTCTGCCTTGATACAATCCTCATCTCTTGGAGAGTGACTTCCCCAAACTCCTTAATATATGTAATCGCTTCCCTATCCATAGCCGTGATCAAGCGATCGTAGGTATCGTCAAGAAACATCTTATCCTCCCTACGCACTTTTCCTCTGGCCTTGTTTTTGCGTGAGGCTGCCTAGATAGCCAAGGTTTCTATGTGAGCTATGAGACTTTCCAAGGTGATAATTTCTCTTACAGGACGATCCATGACGTTGAATATGCTGAGTTTCTTGAGGTAGCAATGTTTGGGTCGTTTCAAAGATATTTTTATTCGCGTTGAGCTCGACCGCTGTAGGTAGCTCGTGTAGCTCTTGAGTTTGCTTGAGGCAGATTTCGCGATAGAAATCTCTTCTGAGCATTGCGTATTAGTTGGATTCGTTGTGGCTACCTATATATAATTACACCATCCCCAAAATAATATTATCTTACTTGGGCATCTTGGGAGTCCTCATTATCCCATTCACACCACCTTCACCATGGATTTGGAAGGTCTCATCGGAATTCAGGATCTTGGTCAATACCTACATCATCAAGTAGGATCGCATGATGCTCTATGTTGGCTCTTTTGATTGACCTTGTTCTTAATTTAACCATACATGTAGAGCCAAGTCCCCGAAGTAGGGTATATACTACCTACCCCTTACCTCAGCCGACCAAAGTGTCAGTCTCCGAAATACCTCCATACTCGTGAAAAGAATTTGTTTGCGTTAAGCAAATATATTTCTAGTTCGCGAGGAACTTTATCACTAACCCTTGGCTTCACATCTGCATGGTCGACTGTAACGTTGTATTCAAGACGTAGCTATGGCGAGGCGGTCAACTAGGATGTACTGCTGTCCATAGGAAGTAAGCATAGCTGATGCTGGTGCATGAGTTGGTGTCTGAAGTCTGCATTCATACTAACTTTGTCATGAACTACGGAATTTGTAAGGCACGTCAAATACGATCAGTCATATAGACCCATGCTATCCATCCCTGTACGGATATCGGGTTTGATGAAAAATGGGCGCAGTGGCTCAGACTGGTGTGTTGTTTCTCCTAGACAGGAACAGCCCCCTCACCGCCGAGGAAGATATCAGTGGGGGGTTTAGACAAGGCCTCCAAAGCTCTATGACCCAACATGTACTAGTATATGCACCTATAGGACCAAAGTTACCATATTGAACGTGGAAAGAGTGAAGTGATAGAATACGTCAGCCAGGTAGGTCCTTGCCTAAACTGCTGTTGGTAGCCCGGCTTTTGAACAAGGCCACGGGGCAATACCTAATTATCCCCATGGCGTTTTGAGAGTAATATGAATACTCGGGAGGGGGCTATTTTCATCCTTTTGTTTTCCAACTCAATACTTGCAAATAGGTGCTTGCTTCTTATTATCTTTGAACCTCATATTTCAATAGAACTAGGTTATTTCGACTACCTACAGATATGGGCATTCGGATCATACTTCCCCCGGTCATAATAATCTTCTTTGCAATGGATAGCATCACTGTGGCTATGAGGTGCTGGGTCCGCAGAAGGAAAAAGTATCTCGGCAGTGACGACATCTTGATCGTCCTTTCTTTAGTATGGATAAATCTGTCACTGAAATGACAAAACGCTAACGGTAGGGGAAGATTGAATTCCTGCTACTAGGTTCGATGATACTTCTGTCGATCGAGTACGGCATCGGGGCACCGGCCGAGGAACCCGGATCGAACTCTGTCAAGGCAGGAATGGTATGCACACACTCGAAAGCAGATAAGATGCTATACCGAACATTATTGGAGCTAAAGTAACTGTTTTCTAGTGCTTTACCATTGCACAAGTTGCGTATATTGCGGCGTCTGGTACATTAAAAATGGCAGTGGGATTAGTCCTGTCCCGCCTCATTGCTGGAGGTCATGGGTGGCGTATATTACGTTGGATTATTGGTGTGTCTATAGGTATTGTAGCTGTATGGTCGGCAATTAGTATTGCTATCCATGCTTTCCAATGCATCCCCCTCCAAGCAGCGTGGGGAGTTGGCCAGGGCACTTGCCTGTCATCTACCGTGCTCGAAAATGTTGGGGTCGCTCTATCTGCTATGAACATCATCATGAGCTGGTTTTATGGGGTGAGTCAATTCTGTATCGATTTCTGATTTGATATAATATTAATGATTATTTTGTATTAGCTTCTTCCAATTTGGCTGGTCTTGAAAATACAGATGCCTATTGTGACGAAAGTCTCCATCATGGTATTGCTTGGTCTTGGTGCATTGTAGGAAATTCCGGATTATACAAAGTTTCAGGGAGCGTTGCTGACGTTGTAGGTTTCCAGAAGCTCCGTTGCAACTATCTTCCGCTTTAACTTTGTCCTTGAGATCGCTCAAGCGCCAGGGTTAGCAGGTCAATCAAGTTCAGAAATCATCGATAAGGCACTAGAAGGGACAATGTAGTACGTCTAAAGCCAACATTGAACTCACATTGGATATATCCGCTAATGTTAATATAATTCTCAGCTCGATTATCGAGGTCGGTGTGGGGATACTAGCAACTACATTCACGGCGATGGGCTCACTGTTGAATAAGTGCTTCCCAGGGATGGTAAACCGGTATAGCTCTAGACCTATACCCCTGAGGCCTATTCGGAGAGGTCCGGCCTTCCGGGACTCTACATATGAACATCTGGACCTTCCCACTGCTAGTAGCCAACAGGTTATCACGCCCGCACGACCGGATAATGTTATTACTAGGCAGATGGATATTAATATCTACTATCCTGATGATAGACTCATGATAGGATAGGATAGTACCTAATTAGATTATTTGAAGCGGTTATCCGAGAGGCGAAGAGTTTACGCTGGTGAATGGTGGATCTATGTCTATTCACAGCATGGTTGACGTCAGCGTCGTATTCGTTATATACAGTATATGCAGCTGATGCAGGTGGGGAGGTCTCCATCGATCTCCAAGGATTACATAGATGGCTTCTGTGTGACAGGGGGTCGCCCAACTGAACCCTTGTCCATAAGATATGTGAGGTATTAGCTAAGATGAGATTATTATGTGAATTCGACGACGGAAGTACTGTCGATATCAGAACGGCGATAGATAGGAGTCCTTATGATGCTCGCGGGTCTATTATTGAGGCATTTTTCCACTGCCAAAGCATTTTACCTGATTCCCTTGGTCTCCTTCAAGTCGAGGAATCCGTTCGCCATGCTCTCAGCACCTTTGAACCTGACCAGGACCGTTACATCAAATATTACGTCTTGTCACGCACTCTAGACCAACGGACTCAAAGATCAGCGAGGGCAGAGTTAATCCACTCTTCCTTTCAGTTGGGAGGACCACTTGCACTAATTGGCGTCTTCCACGCAACATTCAATTCTAGTCGTAATACACGAAGCCAGGAAAACATCGACTTCTTGGTAAACAAGTCTACCGAATTGACGAGGAGTGACCTCTACAAGCGGGCCAAGGAGTTTCCTTGCCATCCTTTCATACATAATTGGTTCGGTCGCATAATTGACCGGCTCAGTCCTGACTCTCGGGCCCTTGCCTACTTGCTTTCCTGTCTGGGTACTTCAGAAGTGCCGCAGAGTATTTTTTCTCGCGCCCGTCAAGCATCAAAGACATGGGGTATTAACGGGGAGGTCGGAGATGTGAGCCTACAGCTTCCCAAATACCTCGACTATGACCTTGGTCTTCGTGAGGCCTTGCGCGAGTTGGAAAAGATCGGATTTGCTAGGACAACTGCAGATTCTATGCGCGTGGACCAGCGCCTTGCCCAACTACTGCACCGTGTTACTGACCTCAGTGCTTGGAGGATCCAGGCAATCGAGATGCTCTGTCATGTCTTCCCAAAACACCCATGGATTGATCCAGATGCGTAAGTGACTGGATGCATACCCCAGGTTCAAGATGTCATAATGCTGTGCTGATATCCCTGACAGATATTCAAATCAATGCGAGCTGATATTACCATGCTTGAACCATGTTCTTTCCTTCTTCGTAAACTCGCAGGTAGTATTGCATTTTGCGGAAATGCCTGTATCAACAGTAGTAGTGGAAGCCTGCTTATCCTCGGCGGCTTTCGGCGACCAGTGCTCGAAGGAATTGGCGCTGTCAGTTGCTGACAAGCTGTTGGATGCATCGAATGATACGCACTATTACGAGCACAAGGTCTTACGTGCTAGAGTATCTTTGAAAAGAGCCAGTGTCATACGATCTTACAATCACCTGCCCCTCCAAGGAGGTGCGGATAGCATCCTAAACCGGGCCGATCTCTACTTAACTGTACATTCGGCTGAGCTAGCAATCTTCGAGGCGCAGGAGCAAATTGATCTGGACCGTCTTGACGAAGCTCTCCTGAAATTACCGATTCCTGATGCTCCCTCCTTGGGCAGAAGTTCCTCGACTCTCGAGGATGCCTGGAGTAACCAGATAGCCCTGGTACGGGGGATCATTTATCGCTTTTCAGGACGCTTCTCGGAGGCATACCGATTACTTGAGTCATTACCACTTAACAATGAGGTAGCATTGCACCTCAGCGCCGTTTTATGCGAACAAGGATATTATGACCGAGCGATAATGAAGTTGGAAGGACTGCTGCAAATTGCTGCTGACTCTAGCTCACAGGAGCAAATAAGGCTTGCATTAACCCATGCTCGTTTCTTCAAGTGCATGCAGTCGGCTCAAGAAGGCCAAGTTCACCGAGAGTACTTGACATCGACTATTGAAATGTATCTTGATACCCTCCGGCACATCAGGCCGCTCACACGAAAGGCCAATTTGGATATTTTCTCAATATCTGCTGGGGTCGCCATCCTAAATCGAATTCAAGGTAACTTGGGGGACTCTTGGAATGGGTGGAGGGACGCCTTCGGTGCGCTTAAGACATGCGGACTACCGTCTGGATATCTAGATGCTCTAGTCCTGTACTCTATGAGCGAGATTGAATCGAGGGCCCCTACGACGATAGGTACCAAGGATAGTTTTCGGTCACTATTTATGGGACATAAGCGCCAACACCGTTGCCTTGGCTTGGGCTCCCTCTGGCCAAATATCCTGGAAGGCTTCACTATGACACAGGATGATGAATAGTTGATGAATCCAAATAGGCTAACATAGAAATCTACTTAGCAGTCACAAAACACCCAACATCCACAATCACTCAGATGACTCTCAATTAGTACCCTTCTACAAATAATTGCCTCACTACCCGAAGCAACCATGGGTCTGTCACCCTTAGAAATGGCACGTAATATCAGTATACTGTAAGATATGTAGATGACCAGTGACTAGCAGCATCTTAAGGGAAGTCGGTACTGGGTGAGAAAAGAGTGTATCGATTAGAGCTATCCTGGAAGATATCAAGAGTCGGGTATGTAGCCTCGCTTTAAGCAGGGCCGTCAAATATGACAACCAAGGCGAGTAGACCGCCATGGTTCAATACAGAGTCAGTCAATCAATTTGGCTCTTGGGGTGGCCTGCGTTCGACGGTCAAGTTTTCGATATAGCACCTAGTTTCGCACATGGTGCTCTTGTCCTCCATGGAAGCCATCCAGGGCTTCACGAAGTGATCGTTCCACTCTGAATACGTTCAGCGTATCTGGAAGTGCATCTCGATGAGAGAGGAACAAAGCGTCGATAAGGTTACTACGAAGCTGGAAAGGATATCGCTTAGCAGCCTCTAGCATATCAAGCCTTTCACCGGAATCTAGCTCTAAGATCAGTTGCATGATTATGGACATTGGCTTTTACCTTAGGTACCTTCAAATGTACAAGAGGTATGTTACATCATTTCATTCATTATCGTTGTTGTAGATGTAAAGGTTCTAGAGGTGGGCTTGCAGCTCTGAGAAGTATACGTACGTGTGATAACGGACAGAGAGATACCAAATCAATTGTATCAACTGATCTGAATTTACCTAGATACCTAATCTATAGGCATATTGGCTGAAACTTTGACTAAAATCGAGATATCATCTCATACTTCTCAGCTCAGTTCCGCCACACCATACTAGTACCTAGTATGGGTCATGCGGTCGAAGGATGTGTTCGATCGGCTCCAGTCTATGACACAAAGCATGCCATTCATGGGAGCGGGGGTAGGCATAGTCCGAGAGATCAAGCAAGACTCCACCCATCCAGTTGTCGACGTGGGAACCTGGCAGATGGCAAAGTCCAGTAAGGTAGAGAAACCTATCGACTTCTAGAACCGTAGCGGGATCGTTATACTCTTCTGGGATCCATTCGTAAACAATCGCGATATACTCCTCATTGGGTTCGAATTCTCGTCTGAGCTTATCCATTCTAGTAGGAAGTGCACAAACACGATATGGCAAACCTTCGACGAGTAGACGACCACCAATAGTTAACCACCCATGGCATTTCCTCATACTAGAAGGAAATAATACATATATAGGCACCCAGATAGGTACCTAGGTAAGTATGCACTACCTTACCTGGTAGGTATATACCTACATAAGCTACCTAGGTACTTGTACACATACAAGTCATAAACGGAGCTGAAGTTACCCAGGTAGCCCACACCGCAAAGTGCCTACACCCCTTCCTCTGTAACATGGATCAACGCCGACATAGTTCATGATCCGTGATATTGTTAAATGAGTGCACTTCTTGATTTGATGCGTCTACCTTTCCGAATAATTTTCGGGCTCTTATGCCGTTCCTTAGGTACCTACCTATTAATGTGCAGCACCTAGGGGGTAGCGGGGCCAACACCAATAACTGTCATTGAATAAGACGAGATATATACAAAATTACAATGTGGTCTGTTTCGGTGCACCTTTTGTAGTTTCTATTTTAGTTGTATGGGAATATGCTGTCTACCAAAATGAGCCTCTTTGGTATCGTATTCGGCCACCCACCCACTCTGTATAAGAGTGGCCTCATAAAGTTTCGGCCATGATTGAAACTTCCCTTTTCTACCGATTGACATATACGAATGATGTCAACTAGAAAATATCGTCATAAGTATATTACTTGTGCCCGGTGTCGGTTAAAGGCCTTCTACTAACGACATCTGGTAGCCCTAGGCTACCCTGTCGTTAGAGGGCGCTGGCGAATGTCGACGGACTTCCAAATCCCCCCCCTCTTTCTCTCTTTCTCTCGTTCTTTAGGTAAGAGGAAAAAGGCAATGTGTATATCCATCGCCACCATTGGCTCCATCTTCCCAACGAAGCGGGGCATATATTGCCGGAGGAGATGTTAGTTTTAGAATCGCCATCCACGACCACGACAGCTTCAGTTTCAGCTGCATCTCAAAAAGGATTCTCAGGTTTAGACCCTCTTCCTGGCTATTCTGAACTACTAGATAATCAAGATGATATACCTCGTGCGCGTCTGACTGAGCTGGCCGACTCTTCCAAAACTCAACTCCATGAGCTTTCAGCAGAGTCCCCTTTCACGTATATTGAAACTTTGCTGTCACGGCCACCGGTAGGCCTAAAGCCTAAATTGAATTCTTTTATTTAATTTCTACGGTCGCTTCGTTTCTAAAATGAATCTTACACCGGAAAACTATTGGCGATTGGGTGTTAGGGAGTTTTTCTTTCCGTATAATCTATTTTCCAATCTGGCTAGTGGTGTTTGGAGGAAGTCAACTTCCTAGGAAGTTCTCCTAACTACATCGTTGCACCGTACACCGATCTGCACGTGGTCCGCATAGAGCCATATCACCTTAGGTATCTCAATCCAGCAAGGGAAGCCCAACGCCAAATATTAGCGAGGATATTGTAGCTCGTTCGACTGCTCTCAGGTTCTACCATTGTATAGGTATAGCGTAGCTAGGGAAGGTTCTGGAGGCCTTTAGCGTAGCTTATTATTTTAACCAGTTGACATCTTCAAAGGAATTATTGATGTAAAATACATGTTTGGTCGTAAAAGCCGGATGGCCCGGGGGTACTATGAATACCTACCGACCTATCAATATCGTGGCCTTTTCGAGCCACTCGATCTACGAAATGAAGATTGAACCGGATCCGGCCACCATGATGAAGTCTTCTTGTCTCTTGGGTTAAGTAGTTTCCCCCTTATTGAGTTACAAGTTGCTCACGACACCATCAAACTTACTTAGCATAATTTCCCACGGATCATATATAGTGGTATACAGTCAGTGTCAGCTTAGGCTTCTGCCTTTTGCCTTTTGCCAGTTGGTATGTCAGTCATACTGATTAAGGCGCTTTGCGCGCCTGAAGCTCACCGTCTCAAGCGCATAGCTCTTATTAACTTCTTTCCACTATCAGGCATCGCTCATATGAACTATGTTATCAGTATCTGCGGAATACATCTTGAGCAATACGCTACGTTGCATATATGGCTAGGTGTTATTGTTATAATTGAAGTGACCGTGTACGCTATTTTTGGGCGAGGCGCGATTCACGATATTGCTGGTCTTTTGGTGAGCTAGCTTGTGCCAATTATTGCTTACCTCTAACATGTTACCTAGGCTTCATGCTCCGTCTGGGTAATTGGATTAGCCTCCATACCTATCATCCGACGTTGGATATATGAATTGTTCATCAAGCTACACACAACCTCAGCAGTGGTCGCTCTTTTTTGCTTTAGCTTCATCTCTTATCCTCGACTTTTTATACCAAACTGCGTCCCTACCTCCTCCTTAGTCTGCTTATCTTCTGGAGTAAATTTATCCAAATCTTAAACATCATGTACTCAAGCACATCTCTAAGAGGCAAGGGTATAATTTGAGGCTAAAATGAGAAGAGTTGCTTTATTCTGGGAAGTCGAATCAGGACGTATACCCCCCCAGATTGTTAGGTCGATACTAACCGAATAAATAGAGTTTCCATTTGATGTCCAGTTCTTAGCTAGTACTTTAGCGATACTGCTTGCAACCTGGGCTTAACCTGGGCCACGTTCTTTATCCGAAAGCTGGAAGAGTTGAAAGGCTTTGTATATTTACTCGTACTAGGAAAAGTATTCACATAAGCCTCGTTCCAGGAACCTTAGCCTTGAACACTTTCTTACAATATGCGCAGCAGAATCATTACAGTATCGCAAAAATTTACTGCAAATAAATTGATACGTTCTGTCTGACACCATACAACCACTTCTTATTTCTGGAATATACTTCTTACTAGGTACCCATTATATATATTTCTGTAAAGCCGCAAATTGGGATTACGGATTTACTAAGAGATGTACTAGTACGAAGGTACTCGTACGTTATGAGACAATACCACTATTATTACAATAGGAGGACAAAAAAACCGAACATTTTAATTTTAAGTGATGTTATTTACAAATTACTTTGCCAGCCCTTCCACGTAAATTACCCCACTAAACAGCTATAAATAATTAACACGTTAAATTAATTAATAATTATTAATAAAATAACATACCATTATTTAAAAACTTAAATTTAAGATTTATTTATTATTTATAAATTAATTTTATTTATTTAAATTTTTAATAATTAATTATATTATTATAATTAAAAATTTAAAAAATTTAAATTTATTAAATATATTATTAAATATTTAATTAAAAATTTAAAAAAAATTATTTATAAATATTAACATTTAACGGTATTTTATTTAAAATATAATTAATTTTAAAAATATTTATATTATTAAATACATTTTATTATAATAATTATATAAATATATTTATTTTATATTAAAAATATTATTATTATAAATTATTTAATTATAAATTAATTTTTTTTATTTATAAATTAAATTTAATAAATATAATTATATTTAATTAAAATTAATATTAATTAATGCGTTTTAAAAAATAAAATTTAAATATATTAATTATTTAAAATTATATTTTAATATAAATATAAAATAATTAATTACATAATAATTAAATTAAAATATTAAAATATAGTAATTTTTAAGTTATTTACGTATAATTGCTTTAATAAAGTAATTTACGTGGAAAAATTAACATGGTAATTTGTAAATAACATCATTTTTAATTTTTATATAATTAAATTAATTTATATACCACGTTTTTATTTTTACGTATATAAATAAACTTTATATATAACATATAATTTAATTTCGAAGCTTTATTTATTTATGATTTTTATTTATTTTAAAGATTAAAACTAAAAATGTAAAAAATCGAACTTAATATAATACATTATCGAATATTTTAAAAATTATTTTAAAAATATAAAAAATTAATTTTAATTTATTTTTATTTAATTTATATAACTTTAACTTTTTAACTATTAAAATATATTAATTATATATTTTTATAATTTGATTTTATATAATAATGAGTTTTTGAAAAACGTAAATTTTGTGGAATATATGGAAAAAATCACGATTTTTAACAAAAATCAACGTTTTTAAAAATTTTTAACATAATTAATTTAATTAATAAAAATATAAAATCTTTAATTTTAATTAAATAAATACTTAAATTAATTATTAATATTTTTACTTTTTATTATAATTTAATAATTAAAACGTAAAATAAAATTATATTTATATAAAAACATTAATATTTAATATTTATTATTTAACATATAATATAATAAAAATAAATTATTTAAACTTTATACTTATATTAAAATTCCATTAAATAATTAGTAAAGAAAAATAAAATATTTTTATTTATTTTAAATGTAAAATTATAAAAGTTTAAAATATAAATATATAATAATAAAATGTGCGGTTTTTTTGTCCACAAATTGTACCACCACCACTATATTAGCTACCATACTTACTGCTTCTATATTTACTACTATTCTCACGTTTATAATAACCGCTGAAAAGTAACTACGATTTGGTAATAGGTAGGTAATTAGTTTAAAAAGCAAATCTCTCCCGGTAAATCGAAAGCTGATCATCCTTACTTCTAGAACCAACACTACCATACTAACCACTACTGTATTACACTTGAAATAAATGACTAGGTACACCTACGAATTGGTATGTAAATTTCCATCAGCGTTTTATATTGAAATGAGAGGTCAAGGGAGTATTCTCGGGTATAGTAATACATGATATCTTGGTACGAATGTATTTTACAGGAGGCCCTTCCTCTTCACTCATATGGTTGGTAGACTAAGTCCACGTATAACATAATAGCTCATATGTAGTATATTTCCGCATCTTGAAGGCCTTTAAATAAACGTATCTAATGTGCTGGTTTGTACGATTAGCATATATACTTAGTAGCAGTAGCACCAGGAATAGTGCCTCCCCAGGCAGACCAGGATAAAATATGGCACTTGATGAGATTGGCTTACATGAATAGTATAGATCTGGCTTAACTTAATAATTGGTGTCTAGTAAAGCCATTGCTTAATTGCCATGCTGTCCAGTAACGGACACTATGGTGTGTAGTAACGCTACTCAGGGGTACTGTGTTGTCTAGTAACTCGGATTCCGGCCTCCTCCTTGCCGTAGTATTTAGTAACGCGGAGTCCGGGTTTACGGATGCTATTGTACCTAGTAATCTGGGAAGGAGAGTGTACCGTATCTAGAATCACGACTCCATGCTATGTACATGACTAGCCACCAGGCTTTGGCGTGTCGCTGTGTCTAAGAATAAAGTCTTCATATATTTCACATGTTTACCTAGGTCCTCACTCCCTACCTCGGTAGACATAGACCTCCTAGCTGATGGAGCTGATTGGAAAGCATAGCAGACCGGCTACTTAGTTGATAGGGTTAAAATACATTACCACCTTCTACGTTTGCCTCATTGACTTAGGTATTTGGCAGTATATATACACCTACCTAGGCGTGCGCTACCTGTCCCTCTCTGTGGATTCCTTGAGCATAGCTCTAGTACATTTCTCGAAAGCTATTACTGGGGACTTATGTGACTAATTCTATACCGAAAGAAGAGCTGTCAATACATCCTGCCTCGAAATATTGCATTGGAAGAAGGGACAGGGGGCGATACTAGCCAACCGCCTCTTACTGGACTCACTTGGAGATTATATTAATACATCTACAAATCGCTGTGGCGCCACTCATCAATTGTACGAGGAACCGGGATACCGAATACATGGGTACCAGAAAGAGTGTATGCTTACCTGCGGGCGCTGGAGATTCCTGGTTCCTGGCTCTCCATATTTATGATTTTATGAGACCAACTTAATAATCGTTACTAGTATTCTTAATGTTGTCTAGACCCTTAAACTTACACCCCTTGTAGTTGAATCGACTGTTGATTCTAGTCCCATACCTAGAGCCCTTTCAAGCACCCTGGATGATATCGCCGATAAGCCTATCAAAAAACTGGGACTCGAACTGGTATTCTATATAAAATAGGCGCCTACCAGGGCGTATACGTCTTGACTACCACCGTCGCTGGTATCGAACTTACGAAAACTTGCGTGTCTGATAGCCTTTTCTTTCTCCCTCAACAAGTCAACCATTGCTAATGTCACGAGGAAAACCAAGAGTGATGCTACATGTAGATTGGTCTGCCGGTCTTCCACGTAGATTACCCCACCAGATACACTTGGCTACAGCTGTAACCGTAATTACAATATTTTAACATACTAACTCAATTACCATACAATCAATTATTTTATATTTATATTAAAAGATAATTTTAAATAATTAATATATTTAAACTTTATTATTTAAAACGTGTTAATTAATATTAATTTTAATTAAATATAATTATATTTATTTTAATATAAAAATATAATTATTTATAAATTTTATAAAAAATTTTTTACATATATTTTAAAATTAATTTAATTTTACGTTAATATATAAACCATTATATTATTATAAAAATTTTTATAATTTATATTATATAATTTCATTTTATAATTAATTAATATAATTATTAAATTTTTTTATAATAATATTTTTATATTAATTATAAAAAAATAAATTAAATTATAACAATATTATTAATTTAAAATTAAAAATGGAAAATTTTATACGTTAAATAAAAATATATAAACTTTAATAATTAAATTTTAAAAATATAAAATTTATAAAAATAAAATAAAAATAATTAATTTAATAAATTTATTTAATTAATATATAATTAATAATTAAAAAATAATAATATAAAAATTATAAAAAATAAATAATAAATAAAAAGTAATAATAAATTATTTTATTTAAAAAATAATTAAAATAAAAATAAATAAAAAAAATTAAATAAATTTAATATAAAATTTAAAAAATTAAATAAATATATTAAAAATTACAATAATACAAATTTTAATTATCGTAAAATTAATTAAAAAACGTTTAAAAAATAAAAAATGCGTAATAAACGTTCGAAAAATTAATTTAACATTAACGTTTATTTAAACTTTTAATAATAAATTAATTTTAAACATATAATTAAAACGATTTTTAAAAACTTTATTAAATATAATTGTTTTAAATTTACTTTAATTCCTTGGTTTATAAAAAACTTAAAAATTAACGTTTAAAAATAAAATTTAATTAATAATTAAAAAAAAAATTTTTAATAATAAATAAAAAAAAACGTTTTAAAAAACTAAAAAATAAAACATTTAAAATTATTTTTAACGAGCAATTAATAAATGATAAATCCGATAATAAATTATTAAATTTATTACATTTAAATTTATTAAATTTAAAATTATTAAATTTATTAAAATTAATTAAATTTTTAAAATATATAAAACGTATAAAATTAAAATTATTATTAAAATTATTAAAATTATTAAATTTATTAAATAATAATTTAAAATTAAATAACGATTTAAATATTTTTTATAATTAAAAAAATAAAAGAAAAAATCTAAAATAATTAAAAAATTAAAAATAAAAAAAATATTATTAAAACCAATTAATTATAATATTAAATTAAAATAAAAACTTTTTAATTTTTTAATTAATAAAAATAATTATTTAAAAAATTAAAAAAAATTAAAAAATATATAAAAGAATAATTATATTAATATTTAAAAAAATTAAATATATTAAAAAAATAAAATTTATAAATATAAATAAGTTAAAAATAATTAAAATCATTATAAAAATATATTATTATAACTTGTTAAATTTAATTATTAATATACGAAAAAACATAAAAATATTATAAATATTTAATTATATATATATTTTCATAAATAAAATTTATTAAAAAAAAATTTAAAATAAATTTTTAAATAAAAAATATAATGGTAAATATTTTATTTAATATAATTTTAAATAGTGGTAAATTATATAAATTATATAAAAATTAAAAATAAAATTTAATAATAAATAATAAATTATTATATTTTTAATTAATTATAATAAAAAAGTTAAAAATTAAATAAAAATTACGTAAAAAATTATTTAATTTTATAATTATGGTATTAATATTTTGGTGTCCGGTATGTTAAAAATATTTTTTTAATTCGAAAATATTATTAAAATTAATTTTTATTAATATTACGGTGTTAGTTTTATAATTATTATATAGTTAAAATTTCTTATATTATTATTATGTTTTATATAATATGATTATATATAAATTACGCGTAATTTTTATTTAATGATATATTTTATTAATTATTATAATTGTAATTATAATTACGATAATTAATTTATTATTTAAAAATTTTATTTTGTTTTTTAATTTAATAATATAAAATTTAATTTATTTTAATATATTATTATTTTATATTAATAATAATATTTTATTATATAATTATATATAGTTTTTTTTCTTATTTTATTTTTATATATATAATATATTTTAATTTAAATATTTATTTATTATTAATATTTATTTTTATTTATATTATTATAAATTTAAAAATAATATAATAATTAAATTTTTATTAATTAATTATTATATTAATATATATTATTTTTTTTTAAAAAATTATATTAAATATTATTTTTGGTATTTTTTATTATTTTATATATTAATATATTATTTAAATTAATTTTTTTATTATTATATAAATTTAAAACAAGTTTTTTTTATTATATTAAATATTTTTTATATTTTTTTCGGTTAAGGTAATTTTTATTAAAAAATTAAAATAATATTTAAATTTTATTATTTTATTAGCGAATATTTGATTTATTAAGTTTATTTGTTTTATTTTAATTTTATATATATTGTTAATTTTGTTAATAATTAAAAAAAAAGTTTTATAAAATTTATAATTATTATATTTTATAAATATTATTTAAAATTTTATAATATATAAGTTATTAATATTTATATTAAAAGTAATATTAATTACGAAATAAATTAATTAAATATTTTTTTTTATTATTTTAAAATTTTAATTAATAAGAAATATAATTTAAATTTATTTTTTTTATGTAAAATTTAAATAATAATTTTGGTATTTATTTATTTTTTTTAATTAGTGTATATTTTAATTATTTTTTTTTTATATAATAAATATTTTTTTATATTTTAGTTAATTTAAATTAATTAAGGTTTAAAAGATAATTAAAATATTAAATTTACGGAAAGAGTTTTTTGTTATTAATATGTTTTTAATATGAAAATTTAATAATAAAGTTTTTTTTTAGTAATTTTTTAAAATTTACGTTATAAAAAGTTAAAATATTTATTTTATTTATTTAAAATTATATATAAGTGTTTTATTTTAATAAGTTTTTAATGTATTTTTATTAATGTTAAAATAAGATTTATTTTTATAATTACGTTTTTATTAAAGGATTTTAAATTTAATTTTAATATTTGTTTTTTATTTAAAATAAAATGGGTTATAATTATATTAATGGTGTTAAAAAATATTTTTAATGGGATTATTTTAAGTAATAATTTTAATAAATTATTAAAGTTATTATATATTATAAAAAGTACGATTGAATTTAAATAATAAAAAATGGAAATAATATTATATTAAATATTTATGTGTATATTAATAATTAAAATATGGGATTTTTATTTTTTAATATAAATTTATTAACGAATGTAAATTAAATAAATAATAAAATATATATTTATAATTTAAAAGTTATAATAAAGTTTTATATATTTTAATTATATAATATATAAATGGTTATTTAATAAAATATTATAATTTAAATATATTTAATATTTTAATTTATTAAAAGTGAAATTGATTATATAATTTATTTACGGGGAAAAAATTATAAAATAAAAAAGTTTAAACGGGTAAAAAATTTTAATATTAATATTAATATTTTTTTTAAATTTATTAAAGATTTATTTTTTAATATTAAAAATATGAAATTAATGTTTTTTTATTTAATTAATAAAAAATAAATGTAAAATGTTTTTTTTAATTAAATTATTTAATTTTTTATAATGTTTTAATTAAAATTTTATTTATTTAATTTTTAATTGTTTATTTAAAAAAATTTTAAAAATAAAAATAAAAATGTTAACGGTTTATATTATATTAAAAAAAAGAATTTAATAAAATATAATTTTTATATTATAATTTTAATTTATGTATTTTTTGTTTTAATAAAAATAAAAATATGTGAAAAGTTGAAAAAAATTGTAAATTCTATAAAAAGTTTATAAATTATAAATGGTAAATTTAGTAATTTAAAAAAAAAAATGAAAAAAGAAGAAAAAAATGTGGAATTTGTTATTAAAATTAAAAGTAAAAATAAGTATTTTGTTAATTAAGTATTAAATGTAAATTTAATTAAAAATGCGAAAAATATTATTTTATTAATTTTAAAAATTTATGATATTTATATTATATTATTTTAAACGGAAAATTTTATTACGTTTGAGATTATTAATATTATTAATAATATAATTTAAATATAATTTAATAAAATATTTTTTATAACGTTAAAATATATAATAAAAAGTAAAATTAAAAAAAAAATAAATTTAATTTTAAATATTTTTAATTTATATTTATAAATTATAAATTATAAATTATAAATTTTATATTATATATATAAAAAAATAAATTTAATTTAATTTATATTAATGTAAAAAAATAAAAAAATAAAAAAGTAAAATTTTTTTAAAAAAAATAAAAAGGTTTTTTAAAAAGAAATTATTTTAAAATATATAAATTAATATTTAATTAATTTTTTTAACGAAATTATTTATATAATTTAATTATATAAAATTTATTTATTTTATTAAAATTATTAAAATTTAATTAAAAATTATTATTTATTTTTGTTATTTTAAAAAATTAATTAAATATAATAATATTATTAATATTTAATATATACGTATTAAGCGGGTTAGGTTTTTTCCGGCAAGAGCACGGTTCTTACCCGAAAATTTACCGAGAAATAGCACCGGCAATGCTTTAACCGCAACGGGTTAAATATGTAAACGTAACGGAATAGGAATAATAATAATAATAATAATAATATATACGTATTTATAATTTTTATATTATTAATTTTTTTTTTAAAAAAACGGGGTATATATTTTAATAAAAATATAATTTTTTTTTAATTATTAATAATTTATTTTTAAATAGTTTTTTAAATTTTAATTTATTAAATATATATAAAATAAATTTTAATTTAAAAAGTCTTTTTTTAAATATATTTATTAATAATGTTAAATTTTTATTAATATTTTATAATTTATTTATAATATTATAATATATTTTTATTAATAAAAAAAATATTATTTAAAATAATATATTTTTTATTTTTATTTAAAAAAGTTATATTTTAATAATTATTTATATAATAATATAAATTTAAATAATTAAATATTTTTAAATAAGTATAAAATTTTAAATTATATTAATTAAAAATTAAATTAAAATTATTTATAAAGTTAATATATGTATTTTATTTTTTATTAAAAGAAATATTTTTTTTATATTATAACTTATTTTAATAAATTTTAAATTTTTTTTAAATAAAAAATTTTATATTTATTTATAATTAATTTAAATTTTTTATTTATGTAAATTATAATATTTTTATAATATAAAATAAAATCTTAAGAAATTTTAATAATAAATTTAAAATAAAATTTTTATTTTAATTTTATTTATATAATTTTATTTTATTAATTTAATTTAATTTATATATAAATATTTTATAAAAAAAATATTTTATTATTTATATATTAAAATTTACTTATAATCTTATATAAATATTTTTAAATAATAAATTTATTATAAATTATTTAAAAATTAAAATAATAACTTTTAATATTAAAAATTTATAAATTATAAATATTTTTTTTTTAAATTATTTTTTTAATATATAAAAATATAAAATTTTATCTTTATATTTTTCTCGGATTACGTAAAAATCTTAAAAACCATAAAAATCTTCTATTTTTTTTATAAATATTTTTAAATTTAAAAAATATTTAATATAAATTAAAAATATTAATTTAATTATTAATTTAAATTTATCCGTTTTTTTTATTAATAAATTATAAAAGAATTAAAAATCTTCGTTATTATTTATTTTTAATATAATATATAATAAATATTTTATTTAAATAAATAATAAAATAAAAAATAAATTTTTAATAATATTAAAAATATAATTAATTATAATTAAATTTAATTACTTATTATATTTTTAATTAAAGAATTCTTCATTAAATATTATAAAATCCTTTAATAAAAAATATAAAAATTTAAATAAAAAGTTATTTTTATTATTTTTTACGTTATAAATTATATCAAATAATTAAAAAATAATAAAAACCATTTTAATTAAATAATATATATAAATATATATAAATAAATTATATAAATTTATTTTATTTAAATAAATATATATATATTTTAAAATTTTTACACTTTAAATATATTTATAATATTAAATTCTTAAAATACCATAATTTATTTAATATTACAAATAAACTTTTATAAAAATCATTAATAATTTCGTTAATAAATTCCAATATAAAAGATTTAATTAAAAAATTAATAATTTAACTTATAATATTTATAAAAATATAAAAAATAAACTTATAAAATTAAAACATTTAAAAAATAAATTAAATTAAAATAAAAAAAAACCCATTATATTTTAAATATAATAAATATAATTACCATAAAAGAAATTATTTAAAAAATTAAAAAATTAAAAATCAAAACCATAACTATAATTATTAAATAAATTATATATTATAATTATTAACAAAATTAAATTAATATATAAATATAAATAATAATATTTTTATAATAATAATAAATAAAAAAATTATAATAATAATTATTAAATTATATAATAAAAAATATTTTTAATAAAATTTAAATTATAAATTTTAAATTTTAAAAAACCTTAAATTATAAATTTCAAATTTTAAAAAACTTTAAATTAAAACTTTTTTATACATTTAAAAATATTATTAAAATAAGTTATTATTATATCACATATATTAAAAAAATCTTTTTAAATATAAATACAAATATATATATTATAAATATTAAAAACAATTTCGAAAAAAACATAATAATTAATATTTTAAATAAAAATTATATTATAAATATTAAAAGTAAATTTATATTAATAATAAAAATGGGCATAATAAAATATTTATTATAAAAATTAAATAAAAACGTTATAATGGCGATGTTAAAATATATTTTTTTAATTTAAAATTTCTTTATTAAAATTTTTTTAAGAAATTTTTATATTAAATAAATAATTAAATAAATAATTATTACATATATAACATTAATAAAATAATTTTTATAATTATAAATATTTATAAATAAAAATTTTATTTATAATAATATAATAAATTAAAATTAAAATTAAAATTTATATTATTTTAATAATAAAAATATATATTAAAAAAAATATAAATATTAATAATTAAAATTATTTAAAAATATCAAACATACTTGAAATACCATTAAAATTTATTAATAAAATAAAAAATAAATTAATTTTATAATATTAAAAATTATATCATTTTAATATAAATAAATTAAAATAAATTATTAATAAATTTATAAATATAAATATTAATAAAAAAACAATTAAAAGTTTATTTTATTTTATTTACAATTAAATAAAAATTACGAAAATATTTTTAAAAAGACTTTAAAAATAAACTTTATATTTAGAAAAAATAATATAATATGATTTAAAAACATTATAATTTATTTTAATTAAAAAAAATAAATATTTTATAATAATTATAAATAACAAAAGTTAATAACGATAATTTACGGTATATAAAATTAAAAATAAAACAACCATAACTTTAATAAAATATTTAATTTAATTATATAAAATATTTTAAATTTTATTTAATTAAAATAATAACTTACAAAAATGAATTAAAATTTTACGAATTAATAACGAACGAAAATTTAAAATAAGTTAATTAAAAACTTTTTATTATAATAAAAATGTTTATTTAATATAATTGTCGTTTTATAATTAATATTAAAATAATATAATAAAAAAAACGTATGTTTTTTATAAAATAAAATATATATTATATATATTAAAATGAAAATATTTATTTATTTTTAAAATTATATATTTAAAATAATAACTTATATTTTAAATAAAATAAATATATTAATAAAAAAAATATTATATTTATAAAAAATTATAAAATAAATTTAAAACTTAAAAAAAATTATAAATTTAATAACGTTTATTTTTAAATATTTAAAAACCGTTATATAATTTATATTAATTCGAATTATTAAATTGTAATAATTAAGAAATTAAATGTTAAAAATGTTAAAATTATTTTTTTAAAATATATTAAATAATGTAATTTTATAATATAATTAATTAAAAAAAAATTTTATATAATATTATATATTATTTTTTATAAATATATTAAACATGACGATATAATTCCAAATTTGAAAAACGTTATAAAATTATTATTAAATTATATATAAAAACGTTTTTAATATAAAAAACCGTAAAAACGTTAAAAATAAATATAAAAAATAAAAATAATAATATTATTAATAAAAACATAATACATAATAAATAATAAATTAAATTAAATTAAATGTAAATGTAAAAAATTTAAAAAATTTATATTTAAATTATATATTTATAAAATATTAAATAAAATAAATAACTTTTTTATAATAATTTTTAATTAAAGAAATATATTAAATAATAATAACATAAAAACTATTATTTATTTTAATATGTAAATTATAAATAATTTATTATAAAATTTAAAATTAATGCAAATAAATAATTTAAATTAAAAATATTTAATTTATTTTATATATATAAATAAATTATTTTAAATTAATGTAAATAAATTTATGTTAAAAAAAATAATAGTAAAAAATAAATAAAAATAATAGTTTAAAGTTATTTTTATAAAAATATAAGAAATTTTTAAATTTAACATATTTAAGTTTTTACAATTATTAAATAAATTTTAAATAAATATTAAAAAAAAAGTTTTTATTAATAAAACTTTTAAATAAATTTAAAATATATATTTATATTTAAAAATTTATATAATGAAAAAATATTAATTATAATAAAATAATAATTATAATAATTAAAATTACTTTATAACGTATTTTAATAATGTTAATTGTTAATTTAAAGTTTTACATATTATAAATTAATTTTATAATTGTTTATTTTAATAAAAACTTATAAAAAAATATTTTTATGTTTTTTTTTTTATTATTAAAAAAATATTTTAATAAATATTTAAAAAAAAAAAATTTATATAAATATTTTAAAAAAGTAATTATTTAATTAATAAATCCATTATATAAATTAAAATAATTTAAAATTACGTGGTAAAAGAAAATATATTATATATTTAAAAAATTAAAATATAAATTATTTATAATTAACAATATTATTTATATAAATAATAAAATAAAAAATTTAATAATTTTTTATATTAATAATTTTATTATATATAATTTAAATTTTAAATAATTAAAAGATTTAACCCGGTAATTTTACGAAAACATATTTGTTATAAATTTTAAAAATAATAATTAATATTTTAAAATGCGAATTATACAATTGTCATTTATTAAAAATATACATTTTAATTAATAATAATATATTAAAAAAACTTTATAATTTACAATATTTAATAAAAATAAATTAATTTTAACTTTATTTAATTTAAAAAAGTAAAAAAATTTATTATTAAAAAACTTTAATAAATAATAAATTAATATTATTAAAATATTTAAATATATTTTATTTATTAATAAAGTTAATTTTTTTACGTGCGTTACAAAATTTAACATTAATTTTATAACGTTTATATAAGTTTATTTTATAAATAAACTTTTTTTTAAACATTTTATAAAAATTAAAAAAATAATAAAATATTTAAAAAATTTAATAAAAAAATATATATAATATTAAACGTTTAATAAAAACTATTTACATTATATTTATAATAAATTAATAATAATTATATTTTAAACTTAATTATTAATAAATTTATAATTAAATATATATTTTATTTAATTAATATATTTATATTATAATCATTTAAATTTTAATTAATTATTATAAAAGTTTTAAAAAAAATTAAATACATTATATTAATTTTAATAATAATAAATATAACATAAATACGTAATTTTTTAAAAAAATTAAAACTTATATTTTTAAAGTTAATTATAATATTATATAATAACATTATAATAATTATATAAATAAAAAAAACAATAATAAATTATTAAAAAAAATATATAAAAAAAAATTATTATTTCATAAAGTAAAAAATTAAAAATAACCATATTATAATAAAAAAATTTAATAATAAAAAAACTTAATAAATAATTTTATAAAATTATTAAATAAAAAAAACATTATAAATTTACTATTCGCCATTTACTAATTAAATAAACCCATTTTAACCATTTTTTTTACATTAAAAATTAATATATTTAAATAAATGTAAATAATTAAAATAAATTATAAAAAATGTATAAATAATATTAATTTAAAACGTTTAAGTTAATTAATTTTAATATTTAATTAACAGTTTTATAATTTTTTTAAAACTCGTTTTAATAAATAATAAAATCGTTTAATTTTCGTAATTTTTATTTTTATTTATATTTTCATTTATATTTTCATTAATTATTATTATTTTATTATTTATAACCGTTTTAACATTTATAAAAACCGTATTATTAATTTTACCATTTATTTTATTAATTTTAATGAATTTTTTATTAAAATTAAAAATTTTTTAACGTTATTTTAATTTAATTATTTTTAATTAACGTTTTAATAATTATATACGAAAATTTTTTAAAGTTATTTTAAATTTAATAATAATAAAAGTTTTAAATATAAATTTAATAATTTATTTTATTAATAAAGTTTTATTAAAATTTAATTTAATTATTTAATACGAAACATTAAATAATTAAAATTATTAAATTAATTAATAAACACCGTTAATTTTATTTTTAATTTTAACTTCAATTTTAACCATCGTATCGTTATTAAATTAATTTTTTTAAATTTTAAAATATGTTAAAGTTTTAAATTTATTAATAAGTTAATTTTTAATAATTTTAAAATTTACTTTAATGTTTTTTTAAATTAATTTTTCCCGTTTAACCGTATCGTAACATTTAATAAATTTGACTTTATTAATAAATAACGAGTTAATAACGTTATTTAATAAATTTAAAACTTTATAATAAATTAATTTAATAACATTAAAAAACTTATTATTTAAAAATTAAAAATTATAAAAAATGTAAATTAAAAAAAAACATAACGTAATATTATTAAAATAACATATAATTATAAATTCATTTTTAAATAATTAAATCAATTATATTAATTAATTAAAAAATAATAAAAAATAATAAAAATATAAAAAAAACATTCGAAAATAAATAATTAAATAAATTTACGAATATATGATTTTTATAATTATTTAATATTAATAAATATTATAATTTATTTATTTATAATATAATTTTATAATTATTTTATAACGATATAATTATTAATTTAATTTTTCTCGATATAAGTAAATTATTAAATTATTATTTTTTTTATTTTTTTTTAAATTAAAAAATTTATAAATTTTTATTTTTAAAAATAATATTAAAATTTAACGTAATACCGGTTGCATTAATATATTTAATAAATAATATTTAAAATTTATTTTAAAAGTTTTTATAAACGTTTATTTTTTTTAATTTAAAATTAAAATTAAATTTTAAATTATTTTAATTAAATAAATTTTTTTTTTTATATATATTTAATTAATATATTTTTATTTTTTATTATTATAATTATTATTTTAATAATTTTTATTTATTTTTTATTAATTTTTATATTATAGTATAATAATTATTTATATTTAATATTTTTATTTATTTTAATTTTTATTATATATATATTATATATTTTTATTTTATTAAAATTTTATTACTTTAATAAATTAAATAATATATTTAATTATACGAAGTTATTTTTATTGCTTTTATATAATTTACTTTTATTATATTTCCGTGTTTTATTTAATAATTGTTTTATTATTTTTATTAAATAATTTTTTTTATTATTTTTTAATATATTATTTTTTATTAAATTATAAATATTTTTATTTTTATTTTATTTTTTACGTAAAATATAATAATTATTTTATTAATAATATATAATAATAATATTTTTAATAAATACAATTTTGCTTAATGCACGTTATAAAGTTGTTATTTTTTTTTTTTTGTTTTTAATATTTTCTTTTTAATTTTATCGTTTTTTTTACTTAAATTTATTTTTATTTAAATTTTATATTTTTGATTTTTTATTTATCATTATATTTCGCCATTAATTTTTTTAATATAATAGTGGTAATAAGTTTAATAGTAAATTTATTACGTTTTAAAATTATATTTTTTTTTTAATATTAAAATATTAAATAATAATTTTAAAATTAAAATTATTAAATTGTTTAATTTTAACGTAATAATTTATTTTAATTTTAATTATTAAATTTTATTATATAAAACTTTTTAATTTAACTATTAATTTTTACATATTTAAAAACGATAAATTTTATAATTAAATAGTTAAAAAAATATTTAAAAAATTTTTTAATAAAAAATTTAAATAAATAAATGTATTTTTTAATTTTTTGTAAATTAAAAAAATTGTATTAAATTAATAAATGTTTAATTATCGGTTAAATAATAGTTAATTATATTATAAAAAATATTATATTTTTTAAAAAACTTTTTAATAAAAATATTATTATTAATAATATTAAATAAAATGTTAATAACGTTTTTTTTAATATAATAAAAAAATATTATATATTTTAATTAAAAAATTTAAAGTTGTAAAGTTTAAAAAACTCGAAATAAATAAAAAGTTTTTTAAGAAAAAAAAAACATTAAGTTATAATAACACGGGCACGTTTTTTGTTAAATTTTTTAATAAATATAACGAAAACTTTATAACGAAACATGCGTTTTACGGTGGTTTATTAAATAAATTTACGGTTTTTAAATAAAAATTAAAATAAAAAAGTAATTATTTATTTAAAAATTTAAAATAAAAAATTAATAATAATAATAAAAAAAAAATAAATTAAAAATAATAAAAACCGATTTTATTATAATTAAAACGGAAATGTAAATTAAAAATCGTATTACGTTAACGTTATAATTAAACGGGGTATTAATTACGATTTAAATAATTAATAATTTTAAAATTATATTATTTTACAATTATAATAAATTTATAAATAAATTATTCCACGATAATTGTAAAATGTAATTAAATTACATTTAAAATTTAATAACGAAAAAATACCGTTTTAAAACGAAAATTGGGAAACATTTAATTTTAAATATTATTAAAAAAAGTTGAAAAAAAAGTTACGAAACGTATTAAAACTTTAAAGTTTTTAACTATTTTATTTATTTTTTAAAAAAACGGTTAACGTAAATAAATTCACGAATATTATAAAAAAAACGTATTAAAATATATCCCGTAATAATTTTAATATAATCATGGTAAATATATTAATTAAAAAAAAGTTATTAAATAATCGAAAAGAAAAAAAAAACTTAAGTTACGATTGTATTAAAAGTAAATTAAACGGAAGTAAAATATATAAAAACGAAAATAATAATAATAATTAAAATATTCGAAAAACATACAGTTTCGG
Source organism: Entonaema liquescens (assembly GCA_902805475.1). Lineage (NCBI taxonomy): Eukaryota > Fungi > Ascomycota > Sordariomycetes > Xylariales > Xylariaceae > Entonaema > Entonaema liquescens. The sequence continues at coordinate 882,697 of CADCSX010000001.1, read as the reverse complement.
AACGTAATAAACTTGTTGTTAAATTTATTACCATTATTATAATAAAAAAGTTAATAACAAAATATAATAATAAATAGAAAATTAAAAATATAAAGTTTAAATAAAAATAAATTTAAGTAAAAAAAATGATAAAATTAAAAAAAAATTATTAAAAAAAAAATAATAATTTTATAACGTACGTTAAACAAAATTGTATTTATCGAAAAAATTATTATTATATATTATTAATAAAGTAATTATCGTATTCCGTATAAAAAATAAAATAAAAATAAAATTATTTATAATTTAATAAGAAATAATATATTAAAAAATAATAAAAAAATTATTTAATAAAAATAATAAAATATTTATTAAATAAAATATAAAAACATAATAAAAACGAGTCGTATAAAAATAATAAAAATAATTTTATATAATTAAACGTATTATTTAATTTATTAAAATAATAAAATTTTAATAAAATATAATAATATATAATATAAATATATAATAAAAATTAAAAATAAATAAAAACGAATTAAATTTTTTTCGGTAAAAATATAATTTTTACTTGAAAATTTATTAAAAAAAATATTAATAATATTTTAATTATAATAAATTAAATATATAAACGTAATAAAATAAAAATAATAATAATAATAATAATTAAAAAATTTAATATCGAATAAATAATTAATTTTATTAATATTTTAATATATAATAATATTATTAAAATTTTATATTTTTTTTTTTAAATAACATTATTTAATAAATTTTTTTCAAAATATTATATTAATTAAATAATTTTTAAATATTTTTAAAATTAATTAATTATAATATATTTAAAATAAATAATTTTTAATATAAATAAAATAATTAAATATAAATTTATTTATTTAATAAATAGTGGATAATATATAATTATTAAAAATAAAAAATTAAAAATAATTTTATAATTTTAATTAAAAAAATATATAAAAATATAATTATTTATAAATTTTATAAAAAAAATTTTATATATATTTTAAAATTAATTTAATTTTACGTTAATATATAAATTATTATATTATTATAAAAGTTTTTATAATTTATATTATATAATTTAATTTTACAATTAATTAATATAATTATTAAATTTTTTTATTTAATTAAAAAATTAATTTTTAAATAAATAATATTAATTTATAAATAATTTTAATTAATTTTTAATAAAATAATTTAAATAATAATATTTTAATAATTTAACGTTTTTAATAAAAATAAATTATATTATTTAAATTTACGTAAAATAAATAATTTAATAATATAATTTTTATAAAATAATATTATAATTTATAAATAAATAAAATTAATTTATAAATAATTACGTTTTAATTAAAAAATATTATATTTATAATTAAATATTTTATAATAATAACGTTTTAAATATAAAATAAATATATATATATATATAATTGTTATAATTAAACGCGTTTAATAATATAAATATCTTTAAAATCAATTGTGTTTTAAGTAAAATACGGTTAAGTGTTAATGTTTATAAATAACTTTTTTTAAACACTCAATTGAACACTAAGTAATACGCTTAATAAACTTGAACTTTTTAAGTTTCTAACTTTGCTACGACGATACAATCGGCTATTAGGGGCTTAACTTAGCCTAATTTAACTAGAATTGACCTGTAAACAAACCTCAAATTGTCTGTCTCTGTAGACGATATGGGTCTGAATAGTGGCATGTCATTTTACGATTAAATTTAGCGTGTCAGTCACTTACAGCCGTCCGGTGGGGTAATCTACGTGGAAGGACTAGCAAACCAATCTACATGTAGCATCACTCTTTATTTTATAATCGGCCAATTTCAGTAAACTTAACAGTACCTGGGTAAGTAGCTAAAGCTCTGAGCAATTGTAAGCATATGACCCTTAAAGTGATTCAGTTACTCGTTTTAACCGGCGTATTAAGGATCGAGCATATGGATTTGTCCATTCGTTTTGCTTAATGTATACTTAGGTACTTACCGACTCCTTACAATTGGCAGCGGATGCAAAATAGCACATCAACATATACATTGAAACTCCTAGTAAATATTCATCTATTGGTTATTGTGACAAGAAAGGCTTAACGTTGGTTTAGATTTGGAATAGTTGATAGCAAAGTAATTAAGATGATAGAAAAGGCATACTATAGATACCAACCATGATGAGTCTCCTCAGAATAACTTAATTCGAATCCTCTATTTCCCCCATTGATTACTTAGATAGGTACCTACCTAAGTAGGTACTAATGCAATTAAAAAAAACGAGGCCGCTTAACTCCCCGAGAGGTTTCTTCATACTCAGAGCTGTCGATATCGCGGCCTGCGAAGAACTTCCGCTTCTTTGGCACGCCTTCTAACGTTAGGCTTAGAGCCTTCTCTGCTCTGTTGGCGAATGATCGTTTTTCAGTGCCTTTCTCATGCTGAGTTGCCTCTTGTGTCATTTGCGTTTCGGGAATTTTGCCCGAAGATGTCTTCCGTAACGCATCACCGAAGCGATTTGGCTGATATGGGTAGGCCTCCCCGAAGCTACCTTTCGTAAGGGGTTTGTCAACCATTTTAGATGGTAATTGAACCACATCGCTTTCATTGAGTTCATATTTATCATTGATATACGCATCGTATTCTTTATCGCTGCTGTTGTCGTCTTCATCGCTGGAAATTGAGACAACCCCCGATTCACTGTCCTGGAAGGCAATATCCTCAAAGCCGCTATTGCAGACGACGGGCGAAAAATGGAAGACCCCTGGATAATCCTCTTCTTCGTTGGTTTGAACGCGTTCGCTAGAGTTATTATACTGAATCATGTCGTCCCAACGCATGGGCGAATTCACAATTGTCGACGTACTAGAATCGTAGGATGTCGAGTGGCTCAATGCGGGTACATTGCCGAAACCAGTATTCGATAGCGGAGTTTTCACGTAGGGGCTAAGAAACCCGATGCTGGCACGCTGTGGGATTAGGTAAGAACAGAGCTGGAAAGAATCAACGAAATCACGACTCTTCTCAAGCCAACCCACGGTGTCGTAGCGGCGTTTTTCATCAATAATAGCGTCCCAAACTCTTGAGAATGATGCGATGCGATGTTTGACCGCATAGTAATAGTCGAGGCTGAGGTCCAGCTTCGCCTGACAGGCTATTACTGCAGTCGAGTCATCGTAAGCCACAGTCTCACGGATGAAGGATGTCTCTTCTGGTCGTAGAAGCCTTTTGCTTCCCACCATGTCTGTCTCCATGGCAACGATTGTTTGATAATATCCTCCAAACATCAGGATATCATCAGCACCGTTGCTAGAAGTGATGTTGATAGAAGCCATGTTAAATGCGTTAGATGATCAAGTACAGTTAATTATGAGATGGATGAGAAAGGAGAAATAGCCAGTACTTAACTACAGAGCTATGGGCGGAAGATCTAGGATGGGGACATGGCTATCCCCAAAGTGGGATGCATTAAATGGCTCTCATCCTAGCTGCGTACAACGAAGTCCGGGAAAAGGGATGTGAGTGCGGCAGTGGATTCGCTAATCTTGGCCTCGGCCTCGGCCATGAGTCTTAAGGACTGCCCATTATAGCAGTGTCCCAAGTGCGTAGGTAGAATAGAAAGACACAGGTGGGCGTCGGATGGCTACCACAATTCATCTTTGAAAATATCATCATTTCCTAATCCTACTACCTCCGACTTCGAATTCATCAAATAATTCTGTTTAGTATCAGCGGGTCTTCACACTCGTCGCAATAATGTGTAGTTGAGGGACAATAAAGGTCACAGACTTTAAGTAACAAATCCAACCAATTCCGAGCGATTGCTGCTTATTACTGAGGCGGCCTTAAGACTCTCAATAGACTTAGCTCTTATTTGTTTCTTTGTTGTCCACGAAAATTCTAGTGTGTATTTAACTACCTTAATTACCTACCTACCTTTCGTGACTCTACAAAATCTTCTTCTGGGATAGATACTACTTTATACATAGGTAGGTACTAACTAACGAAGCCTCTTATAAAGCGGGGGCATATCTTTTACATCATACAAGGCTCAAGTATTAATTTGAAATGACACGGTATTTTGTTTCATAGAAGCATTGTATTGTGATAAGCTAATAACTGCAGAAAATACAGAAATTCTGAGGTTTGAGACACGCCAAAGGCTTTTTAATACCCGCTCTAGAAGGGCTTAGACCCATATAACCAAGATCGCTGATTTATCAGTTAGCAGCGGTAATAGTGCGTGTCACAGTGAATGTTGTGAAGGACAGAATCGATGGTTTGGTGACGGAGGTGACTTGAGGAGTCTTAGGTGGGCGGTCTAGGTCAGCGATGCTAGTAGAGTTCTGTCTAAAAGTAGGATGCGGCACGATGGTTGATATACCATTACAAGTGATAGGATAATTTTGAGACTGTTGCTTAGACATGGTGTTCATTTTTATATCGAGATTTAGAGGCAAGCATGCTGCAGTACCTTCCTGTTCAGGGGCGATCGATAAACTCTCTGTCCCATTAGAAATAACTCCAACGCTGCAGGATGAGAAGTCTCTGCATTGCCTGTGATCGAGTTAGAAAGAAGTGTTCAATATGCGACCGCTTGAAACAGACCAGATGACACGAGCGTCTCCATTTGGCGCTCCAGGGGGGACTACGAAGCTGGTCATCCAAGCGCCTGAACAAGAGACGGCAGGCGTAAAGGAATAGGTGATCGGGCTGAAGTTCACATCCGCGAACTGGAGGAGGGCGCGGCAGCTATTCCCAAATAGACTCTCGTTTCTATTGAGGATATGGGGATAAGCATTAGTCTTATCTTTAGTTGTTAAGGGAAGGGGGACAAATTATTACATCGCGGAGACGTTTGTAGTACCCGCAACCAATTGCATTGGAGGACTTGAAATGCACACAAGTGGCCAGTCCTGGAATGCGTCTGTTATGGCCATCATCAACAGGCCCACCAGGAGCACTATATTCTTCATGAGTCCAAGTCTGTATCCGGCAAATGCACTATTCTTTTTTTAGAAATATTCCAGGGTGTTCTTGGGTAAAACAGGATATGTCGCAAAGGAGATGGAATCAGTAATACGCAAGGTAGATATGTTTTTTTTTTGGATCGAGAGACCTATTTAAATACCGATACCGTTCGCTCATAATTGCTATACTTCAGAAAGTGCGTCTCCAGGTTTCGGGTTTCCGGTCCATGCTGATTGTATTTGCTATGTTATATGGTTCTCATCATTACACAAACTACAGGGTCACTACATTTCTCACCAGGAATTCCATGGAGGCCAACATGCAGAACACTGGTGTGTGGAACGATTGGTGGGAAGAACAGTGCAAAGGATTCATTTTCGATCCTTTCTTTACACAGGATACCGATACATCAAGCCAGCAAACTATTAACCCTACTCTGTCGGAAGAGAAAAGTTACGACAGCTCTATATCCGACAAAGATCTTGCCAGGTAAGATTTCAACTCGAAGTGGTGCCCAAAGCTTATTCCGTAGTCGCATTATTAGCATCGATTTGCGGATGCAAAATATTGAAACGATAATACACGAGACTAATACACTATCTGGCCAAACACGCGACGGCTTGCAAGCGCTGGAGCGTGGAGTGGGTGTTATAAGTGTAGCGGTGGAAACACTAAAGAAAAGCTTAAGTGCATTCCAAAAATGTCTGTATCGTCTTATGGCTGGGGGCGCAGCCAGCCGAACTGATGATAATGAACGGCCTGCTGTAACAGAATTCACATGACAGAAATGAGGTTTGAGGCGAGTGTAATGAGTGTTCACCCAAGAAGAGGTTACGCGAGGTGAGGCGATAAAGGAGGAATTACAAGTGTCGAGGCGTGACACGGGGATCAGGATTGTTGGCTTAAAGAATTGGGAAACCGGGAATACGGTGGCCTACCACTATAATATGGATATTTAGACTGGTTTTTATATCATAGACCCTGTGTGCTCAAACATTTACCTACCTAGGTACCTATCTAGGTATATTGGTTAGAAAAGCTATCTTTGGTTGACATTCTGGCCTTCCCTCAATGTTCGTACCGTTAATGAATGAAGGACTCGATTCTTGACACAGCTTCAGACGCCCAGCGCACATCAACACGTAGCGGGTGCCTCTTGGGGATATGGGATATATTTACCATCCCATCATGGGGGCATGAAAAGTTACAGAGAAATCATCGCAGCAGCTCTACTTCTCCCCCCTTTTGGGACATGCACCCCCCAGAGCAGCACAAAAGCCTTCCAATGTTGCCGCCCGAAGATCCAGCGCCCCCACTGAGATTGGCCGATCGGAGGGATCATTTAGAGACGCGCTCCCCTATAACGACAAGGCCTTCTGCCGCAAGAAAGCCACCGGAACGAGCAATAAGCTGGTCCGAGGACCAAATAAACAGACTCCAGAGGGACAATAGAGAGTTGCGGCAAAAGATTCTTGACCAGAGGCGGACTGACATAGAGAAAGACCAAAAAATTGCATTCCTGACGCAGCAGAATTGCCAGTATCAGCAAGAGATAGACAGGAGAAAGGACATCGCGCAGTTCGCAAACAGTATTATCGTTGCGGTCCAGGACTTTCAAGACGAGCAATTAAGACAGCCTGTCAACTCGAACCAGTACGAGGAAATCGCCGCAGGAGACAGTACGAATATTGGTGGTATGATGGGAAGTGCAGGGGATATGTTAAGCGATATTATTAAGGTATATAGCCAAATATAGGAGACGGCTATAGAATGTGTTGCTACCTGAGGTACCTAGGTGCCTACCTACGCAGCGACCCAATTATGGCCCCGAACGATGTCCTAAATAGGATGACGAACCTACAATTGGGTACGCTGAAATGTAGTGCCGTTCGGGTTCTTGATTTTGGGTCAATAGTAACAATATACCTAGGTCAAATGTGTAAATACGGTTTAAGGTGTTCGTTAAGAAGGCTTGGAGTCCTTCCTCTGAGTATGTGCTAAGTACTACCTAGGTTTAGATTGATAGCTGTAGAATGATATAGAGGGTATTAGGTTCGATAAGCTTAGAAAAACTTATGGGGGTTAAACATAAGCATTAGTAGTGTATTTGGGAGGTATTGATTAACTTATCCCCACTAAAATTTGGCTGATGTGTGGTTTTACAGTATTTACTACTATATCTAATAAAGTTCGATGATTTTGTTTAAAAGTTTAAAAAAGTTAGAAGCACTTCGAGAAGTGTTTTTCAATATTGAATTTCGCGATTATACTTTTTTTTTAACTTATATCCATTTAAATCGATATATTTATATTATATATACTTAAACTAAGTTAAAAATAAGTAAAGTATTTAAGTAATAATTTCGAAAAAATTTACGGCGAAACATTATATTATTAATTATTACGGTAATATTAATTTTAATTACGAGCTTTAAACGACTTAAAATATATATAAACTTTTTTTTAAGTTTTCATTACGTTAAAAATTTTTTTAATTTAAATAACAATTAATTTAAATATATTACGCATATATGTAAAATTATATATTACGTTTTAAAAAATTAACTTTTTTTTTATATATATTTAAAAAATATATAAATTTCTGTTAATAAAAAACTTATTGTTTTTTTTTATTATGTTATTTAAAAAATTTTAATTTATATTATTAATAATATATTTAATCAATTTATATGATTTATTTATTATTTTATTTATAAATATTTAAATTATTTTATTATATTTATTAAATTATTTATTAAATTTTTTAATAAATTAATTATATATAAAAATATTATTAATAATGTTAAATTTTATTTATAATTTAATAATATGGTTAATATTATTAATAAGTTTTATTTTATTATACGAATTTTAAATAATAAAAATAATTAATAAAATTATAAAAATTTCACATTTATAAATATATTAACCGTGTACGATTTTAACGGGAAATTTACATACATTTTAATTAATTAAGAAAATTTAATTAATAATGTTAAAATATTTAATAAAGTTGTTAATATTAATGATTTTATAATATTTAAAAATAAATATTTTTTAAAAAATGTTAAATTTGCAAATAGTAAAAAACTACTTATACCATTTCGCGGGATACATTATCACTTTTAAAAAATAATATTTAATTAATTGAAATTTATAATTATTAAAAAATTATATAATTTAAAATATAATTAATTAAAAAACGTTATTGAAAAAATTTTTAAACGTTGAAAAACCATTTTTATAATTTTTATAAAAAAACTTTAATTTAAAATTAAAGTTTATATTAAATTAATATATATAACGGTAAGTTTTTGCAATTTTTTTTTTAATTACGGCGAAATTAATTTCTAATAATAAATAAACATTGACCCCGATAATTATATTAACGATGATTACTTTAATAACAATTTTATAAGTTTTAAAAAACAAAGAAAGTTAAATTTATAAACGAATAAAATACGAAAATAAAAAGCCGATAAGATATAAAAAACGTATATTAAATATTCAATTAAAAAAATATTTTAAAATATGGTTGAATAATTATTATTAATTTAATATAACGGTAAAACAATAAATAAAACTTATATTTTATATTAAATATAATATTTATTTTTTTAAAATAAAAAAATCGCAAATTGAATTTTTTTTTATATTTAAAATTATTAAAAGTCGACAAATTTACTAGTAAATTTTATATAAAACGCGTTTATTTATGTAACGGTGTAAAATTACGTGTAACGTGTTATTTTCGTGTGTTTAAAAAACGTTATCATAATTATTAAAAAGTTTAAACTTTAAATATTAATTTAATGTTATAACGAAATAAATATAAAGTAAATAAAAAAAAATTTAAATATAATTAAAATTTAAAATAATTTTTAAAATTTATCATTATTTTTTAAAACCGTTTTAATATCGTTTTCGAAATTATAATCGTTAAATTTACGGGTTTTTATATCGTTATTAACGTCGTATATTATTTCTAAATAATTAAATAATTTATTATTATTTTTAATTTAATTAATTTTTTTATTAAAACGTTTTAATTAAGTTAAATGAAACGTATTATTTAAATTAATAAAAATTATAATTAATTTATTTTTTTTTATTTAAATATTAATTATATATAATATAATTTTTTAATTAATTTTATTTAAATATGTTTAATTTAATATTTTTAACATTTTACGGTAATTTTTCTTTTTTTTAACCGAGATTTTTTTAATTATTACGAGTGAAATAATTACTTGTTTTAAGTTTTTTTTTATTAAAATACCGTTAATATTTTTTATTTTTCGATGTGTAATTTGAAATAAACACGGGGTATTATCGTATTTCGTGATGTTTTTACATTTCTTACGGTGTATTTCGAATATCTTTTTAACGGAAAATAACTCGTTGTTAAAATTGATAAAAAAGTTATTAATATTATGGTTTGTAATAATGGTGATTAAATCGTTAATATTATTAATAAAAGTTGTAATAATAACTTTTAATTTAATAATTAAATTATTTAAAATTTTAATTTTATTAAAAAACATATTTTTTATTAATTCACGATGTTTTAAAAGTTTTAAACGAAACGACTTTATTTTAAAATAAGTTTATATATATTAAATTAATTATTTTAATATTAAATATACGTATAAATATATTTATAATAAAATATAAATCCCATTTATAGGTTTTAACGATTATCGAGTTAATATTATTAAATTAATTAAAATTAATATAATTTAATAAACGAAATTAAATAATAATTTTATTTTATAAATATTTATATTTATTTTTAACTTGTTTATAAGTTATTTTAATACCAAAATGTTGTTATAATAAAGTAATTATTTACGTAAAAGTTTTTTTTTTTAAACCGTTAATAACGGTTTTTAATTTATTATTAATTTATTTACGGAAAATTTTAAACGTTGTTAAAATAATTTCAAAGGTTTAATTAAAAATTTTCGTACGAATAAATGGCGTTTATTAATTATATTTAATTTAAATAAAATTTATAAAAACAATTTAATTTAACGGTAAAAAAACGAATTAATTATCGATAATAAAAAAATAAAAATTTATTAAAATAATTATTATAAAATATATATGTTAAATTAATTATATAACGAATTTAAATAATATTAAAAAATAATGTATTATTTTAAAATTTATATACGAATTTTAAACTTTTTTAATTAATTAATAATAAATTTTAATTAATAATAAAATAAAAATTAATAAATTTAAAACTTTTTTTACTTTTAAAATTTAAATTTTAAAATTTATTATTTTTATAAAATTAAAATTAAAATATATAAAAAAAAAATTAATATTAAAAAAACTCACGATATTTTATTATTATAAATTTTTAAAATTATATAAATAAATGAAATTTAATAAATTCGAAACGATAAATATTTAATAATTTATTAACATTAAAATTTACGTTAATTTATTTAAATTATAATAAAAATCGTTTTATAATTAAAATATAAATTCGTTTATTTATGTGTTAAAATGGCACGTGTTATAAGTAAAAATTAATTTATCGAATATAACATTTTTATAAAATAAATTAATAACTTCGTTAAATTAATTAAAAACTTAATTTAATTTATAAATTAAATTTAAAAATTTTTTATTTTATTTAAACATTTATTTAATAAAAAAATATTTAAATTAAAATTATTAAAATTTATTTATATATTTATTTACTTTCGATATTTACATGTATTTAAATATTTTATACATGCATGTGATAATTTTTAATATAATTAATTATAATATATTATAAATAGTTTAAACATTAATTTCCAATTTATTTAACGAATCATTTATAATAATTTAAATGAATTATTATAACGCATTTATAATAAATTATTTATAAAGTTTATATAATTAATTTACAAAAGTTAAATGATTCGTGCGAATTTTTTAACTTATTTACTTACGTATTTAAAAGTTTTAAACTTTACAAAGTTACTTGTAATATAAAACTTAAATAAGTTTTATAAATTACCATATATCCCTATTAAAATAGTTTATAATATTTAATGTAAAAACGAATATAAAAATTTTTAAAACGGTTAAAATAATGATTAATTTAAACCATTTTTTTAATTACAAAAATATTCCAATAGTTATTTTAATCGAGATCGAATATTTTTAAACGGGTTGGTTAATTATATAAAGTATAAAAGTATGATTAAAATACAATTTGGTCCGTGTACATAAGTACCTACGTATCGAAATATGTATTAAAGCTAAGTGGAATCCTGTTTTTAAAGACCACGATGATATTTTTGGTGTTTCGAAAAAGTACGTACCGGATTTGACCAATCGTAGCTTACAGAATCCGCTATTGGAGATTTACCATTATCGATAAGGTCATTGCCTCAAGCCAAGCTGACGATACGGCCAGGTAAGCCTCTTTTTCAAGAAAGTCTGAACTGACTCGAATATGGCCAAGTTTGTATGGTTATTCGGTCTGGCTCGGCCTGATGTAGTCGCTGGTGTAGGTAGGTATTGTGGTGTGCTATGTAAGCCTTTGAGTTATGAATATAATTCTTTGGAGTCAAGCCCACATTTAGATTCTTAGAAAAACAACAGTTACTTTATTGAAATCATTAGTAAGTAGCAATATGTTTGCCCTCGGGACCCAATTCTTTCATCACGTAGGCCGGAGGTCCGGGATCGGGACTCACGAGCGACCTAGGTACTATTATATTCGGCCCCGAGACATCTGGATCCGGGATCTCCGGATCATGATATTTAGGGGGGAGGGGGGCTAGTTATGACTCAGTTTCCAATTCAATATAAAATGACATATTGAGCGTTATTCTCCCAAAAGACCCCGCCAGATGTTTCCGTCTCGAGTGAGGAGTACTTAAAATACCTACCTCCAAGATATCTAGTGAACGTCCATCCATGACGTTAAATACTCATCGCATAAATAGCTGGGGAGATAGCCATATTGAAGAATTGGAGAGGAAATTTACGAAGCTAGAGCTTGAAGCACATCAGCTCGATTGTTCTAATGGAATTCTTGAACCAATGGATATCGATCCACATTCCGAAGGGGGTGCTGACGGCAAGATTGACTGTGCAAATGTTAGGCCATTTTCTGAGGCTATGGAAATAGACGGGGAGATTGCCGTTTGCAATGACGACAAAGAATCAAAACAGACCCAAAGCAATATCACAACCTCGCATTATGGATACAATAACCATAATGGCTCTCTAAATAGTGAAGTCCTAGAGGCGTTAGAGATAAAACGGCGGAGACGACCAGCTCAGGTATCAGAGGAACATTCCGAGAGTCGTGTCATAGACATAAAAAAGCAAGAACAAGCAATCTCTCTTAGCGAGAGGCTGATTGGACATGACCCAATCGGTATGTTTGCTGAGAATTGCGAAAAGACTCTACCTGACTGGATAGTCTTGCTCCGGAAAGCTTCGCTCCCGACGGGTATCACGAGTGAAGATCCCCGTATCATAACTGCATTTAGGGCTGTAGATAGTGTTATCTGTGGCCAAGGCACACACTTGCTACGGCGGCTCGCTAACGTTCAACTAATGAAGCTATTTGGTTCGCTCGAAGCCATCATTAAATCCGACAGAGCTAACGGGCGAGTCCATCGCGAACCTTATTATCGGGACGCTAATGTCGCAATGGATATATATCTAAGCTCCCAAGAAACGCAATGGAATACGAAAGGTCAAAGACTTAAGCTGAAGCAAGGTCGTAAGCGATTTAGTAAAAGATGGAGCGACTTAGCAATTCCGACACCACTCTTTGTCTTAGTCTATTCTAACGCCGCCGAGGCGATCGTGTACGTACCTGATACTTGCTAGATTTTGTCTCAACTAACTAGGTATATCGAAGTAAGGATTTCAAAAGGACAGACAATATGACGCTCAATATTGCGGCTACTAGGATCTTGGATATGTGCCCTAATAACTTCATGAGTGTTTGTGCTCGCCTCGCTAGAGCGGCGGAAGCTGCCGCTATGTCAAGCGATTCCCTTGCTATGCCTTACTTTTCGACTGCTCAAATCATACGAAGTCTAACCCTTTGAAATGGCTGGCTACCTACCTACCTACCTACCTACGATCGGACATTAAGTGATCCTGGTGTGGCACTGTATCTGGCATCTCAGTGTGGTATCTCAGTGTGGCCCGGAACCAGGGAACCAGGGATCTCGGTGTGGTGTCCTAGTGTGGCCCTACATCCGGAATGTCGGCATGTCATGCAGTTATCTCAGTGTGGTCCGGAACCGGGGAACCGGGAGACCTTACTGTGTTTGTATCTCCCGGTGCGGGGCAGAACCTGGATCTCGGGCTCTGAAATAGTTATAGTAGTTCGATCTTAGTGTTCTAATATTGCTCTTCCTTTAACATCCTACTAAGTTTCCATTGATGAAAATGCTTGACCACAAAATGCTTGATGCTCACCAGGTTCTTAAACAGTAACCCGTGCGCATAATGATCGTTCTTTGTTAGCGAAATATTTTCTGTGACTTGCACAACGTTTATCTCATAATAGTTATAATGAATGATACTTACCTAGTTAAAGACACCGCCCTTGGACCTTTGATTTCGCAACGACTACAGTAGGTAAGTGCTTTAGCGAGTTTAAAATCTAGTTTCAGCGATCCTACCATAAATGTCTGCCCAAAGCTGAGCACGGAATCTATACTGAAGCCCCGTATGGACGGACCAGGCTCCAAAATACCTGACGATTCCTCTCACCAACCGCCAAGGCGGGCCAATTAGTACGTACCATGCCTCCATTATCGGTATTTAGCTTATTCCAAGGTAACTATGTAGGTACCTACTTAGGTAGTCGGCTGAAATGAATAAGTTATATATAAAAAGTCTGGTGGCTCTAGCATCGTGCTTGAAATAATTCCACCAATAGCTCCGTGACTAAGTACCTTGTAGGTAATAATTTCTAATCTCTCCAGGATGTGGGCAAAGGGCGTAGGTCTATGTACTTATCGGGCGCTGGCCCATTTAGGTATTTACAGTTCCTCGCGGAATAACGAAGTTGTGTCCCTGCCTTTTAGTTCTGCATTGTGACAATATCATTCGAATTAACCAATCCAGATAAATTCAACCAACCTACCTGATTGCATCTTGATATAGTCACCTAACCTTCGGTGCGTCTAGCCAAAGTAAGGTAGGGACCTAGGTAATTCAAGATGTACTATACGAGTGAATTCACAAACATCTTATAGTCCTGGGACACTGCCTACCTGGACAGCACGGAGGGCTTCTAATGCTAAACTGGCGAGAATATTTTGCAGCCTTGGGTTGTCTAAATGACTACGAAGCAAAGGCACAGCTTCTTAATTAACTATAGTTCGCCCTATCGCGAGACCTACTCGCTTGTGGTAAGCAATCTAAAAAAGCTATTGGTTATTAAATCAACCTTAGTACTCAGTCTTGTATATGTGGGAATGCCACCCTACATTACTCCGTCTCATCCAACACATATAGATGCACACATATGGCAGTTCAACTCCCGTTCACACAAGAACCGCATCGCCGAAACACCCATCAGAGACCCTTAACTTGCAACCGTTCAAGCCCCCTTACAAGATCAGCTCTTGGATGACGATTCTCTTGGGAGTGAAGTAGTCTAAAACGTACTCTTTTTTGACTGACCGGGCCCTTGTGAGATGTAGGGGAGCAAAACCACCGTGTACGTCTCTCATTCCGCGCAGAGATCTGTTGTTGGTTCGGGCCGGTGGTGTTGACATCGGTAACGTTAATAGTGCCTTTAAGCATACCGTCTTCATGGGGCTCCGCTAAGCGAATGTAAGAGTGCACATTCTGATGCCGAATTTTCGGAGTCCTCCTACCGCATGGTTGAGAGCTAGTACTATGAAAACCCTGGCCAGACTGAAATTGATGACCTATATGATACGGCGCCAGCTTCCCGTGTATGCGAGAAGATTCGGTGGGACCTTTCGCCTTATGGATGAAGGGAAGGTGGCGGTCAGCTATTGGCTTCTCAACTGTTCCCCTTAACGGCCCGGCCGGAAATGGGTATGGAGTCGGGGGACGACACGGCAAAGTTTCATGACGAGACATCGGGCTAACTTACGTGAGGTGCGAGAGATCAGGTAACTACCTAGGATTTCCCTCGAAATATCTAATGCGTATGAAGAGCTTTTTAGATAGCTCGCATAGTTCTGAATACGAATTTTGGGAACAAGGATCTTCAAGGTGCGGCGTGAACCACGGATCTCGGGACAGCTAAGTAAAAACAGGATGATCGGAATAGGCATTCGTACATTGAAGCAAGCCCGGGTGTCTGGATTCTTACTGACCTATTAATAGATCAAAAGTAGCACATGACGGGTTATATGTTTCGTGACGTTTTCTTTGTAAATAATCCAAATATGGCCTCTGGGTAAGTTTACTGCAACATTATTGGTTCAATTCCCACCGAGCAAGCAGATACTGCAAATTGATGATCTGTTCCCAATATATAAATCCCAATACCTTCAGACTACTGCTCACATAGATTCATTTGTCGCTGCCATTATCTAACTGGTTATACACGCTCCCCAGCAATGGCCCACAAGAAACGCGGCAGAAGCCACGCTCAAAAAGTCCATAGAAGATTTAACGAAAGGTTGAGCACTCTCCGAGGCAAAATTGATGAACTCAATGCCATCCAGGAAAACCGTGCGATTATAGTATGGACAGAAAATGATGAGACGTTGGCTTCAGGAGACGAGCAGCTCTTGAAGAGTTTAGGGTATACTACTAAAGCTCACCCATATCGCGTTCGCCGGCCTACATTATCGCCCACTAATTCAGTCACTTCTGTCTCTTCAGTAACTTTCACTGAGGAGCGGTTACAACACAGCGACAGAACATCTCAAGAGGGGGGAATATATAGTCTAGCCCACTCCCCTAAAGAAGAATTACCCCCGGTGGGCGTTAGAAATGAAAACGTTTTAAAAGTAAAATGGAAAAGAGAGGACTTAGATGTTTTAGCGTTCGATTTTTTCGGTGATGAGTTTTTCGGCGTCGACTATTAACATTGAGTAATAATCTAATCATTTAATAATTCAATTGTAGTCGAAACTGTGCCCAAGTTATCATGGAAAACTTCCCGCGCAAGAGGCCGCATCTCAAACAAGGATATTTAACTACACAACTTATTGTCAAGCTGCAATTTTCCACTCTAATTACTTGCCCTAGAGTGTTGCTAGATGATAGAAGCTAGAGATAAAATAACAAGATACGTCATTTATTCAACATTATTTTGTGTAGGTAATTGTATATGGAGGCCGTTTTGCGACCAACTGGTAGATGTGGCCCCATAGATGGCCTTTAATCCGTCTTCTTTTGGCCGATAGCCTCCGGGATACTGCCTACATCCATGTCAGTTGGGGAGGAGAGTGTGATTTCATCCCAATTTTCATTCGTCTCTGTTTTTTTAGGCATTCTCCGTGAATTATACCCTTTTTCCAAGTCCGGCTCCTTAATGGTTTCAAGCTTATCCCCTCCTTTCCCCATGTCTTTGCTATTTGGAGCACGAGACAACTGAAAGTTTGGCCGGTATTGTATCTCTGTAAAGTCGATATTTCGAGTTGCTTTACGATCGATGACTGCTTGACGGACGTTGGCAGAGAAGGTAGGGTCACCGCAAGCTGTCATCATCGTTAGCTTAACTTTGTGTTTCAGGGGAAGAGATCGACCTACCTACGACCATATTTCTTTCCGAAGTGGCATCCATCATATGCCCTAATAGGAGATCGCTATCGGCCTTATAGAAATACAGCCAATGGCTGGTTTCTTCGAAAACGGGCGCATCCTTCTGTCTGGAAGGGTAAGCACACCATACGACGAAAAGTTCCTTTCACTATTAGCAAGCCAAACACAAATGTAGCAACTAGGGTACACACATTGCGGACGTCAAGCTCTTGCAGACGCCTGAGGTAAGAAGCCGCCCATCGTCCTTGTGAATTTCGCTCTAAGCTCCAGAAGATATTCACTCTGCTGAGCATATCGCCTGGCCGCCGGCGCTCCCAGAGACTTCGGGCTACAGAAAGGATACCTAGTATGCCAGCTCCTTGAGCTACGAGTAGCACAGTGTTAAAATATGTTAGCTTTAGATCTTGTCCGTATGGTCCGTCTATAAGTAGTCTTTCGCCTTTCGTGAATCGCATAGACCGGAGAGGGCGACTATGGCGGACTAAAAAGGTAATTTCCGTGCTTCCTGTTCCTATTGAGTCAGGCTCGTACCATAACACTGCCATTGGGAAACTGGATAACAAGTTATAATGGAACAAGGACCCAGGTGGAAAGATATAGAAATAACTCCCCGGGAAGTGGTTGAAACGACGATTGCAGATGAGAGAGATGCGTGAGACCTCTGAATCATTAAATTCATCGACTATGGTTGCACCGGTGGTGTAGAAAACGATTCTAATAGTCATATAGATAGTGGTTACTACCCAAATCCCGGCAGAAATGAAGACGATTATCTTAGCTTGCCTAGATTTTTGTCTAAGAACATGCCAGGTAATTCCACTAAGCGTAGAGAGAGCAAGGACAAGATGCAATTTTGCGAAGCTCCGAAAGAAGTATCGACGCAGGCAATAGAATGAAGTTAGCAAAAGAACAAGGAGTCCTCCAAAGGCCTATCGAGGTTAGTACTTGCCGTAAAGTAGAAGTTGGTAGATTTACAATGTAGCCCGATATTGTGGTTTGGTCAATCTGCGACCGCTTGAAGACAGTTATAGCGTGCACAATACCCTCCAAAACCACGACTCGGCCAATAAAGTGGTGGAACACATAGTACGTCGATAGAGGAATACCGATGAAGTCCGCAAAGGGATTAGTTCGGCCCCCAAGGAAGAGTGGTATTGCGTTAGTAACTGCAAGTATTGCCGCAACGTGTCCAATGTTGGCTCTTCCCAGAATGAGGATGGCACAGTTGGCCCCAAAATACAAAGCGAGAATCATGCATTCCAGTCGCGTAATACTCATCCAATATCTCCTCGGTAGGAGAATTGGATACTGAACATTACGGTCAAACAGAACAGTTCCAGGGATTATTGAGAGAAGCACCATAGGTAGAAAGTTAACGGCAAAGGGTAAAGCAGAGTTGAAAAAGTAACGGAAAGCACTGTATAGACCAGGAAAATGGCGCGAACAGCCCCATTTAGTGTAGCACAGGCAATTCAATACCGGGTAGACGGATATGAAAATAACAAAGAGGCATATGGTATATATGATGATGGCGTCCATGGTGTTTCAAGCGGTTTGCAAAGGAAGTTTCTTATCGACGAAGAGTCGATATACAGTCTCACATTTCTCATTTATTTGAGGCTATGGAGGTCCAATTTCTGGCTTCCGAATTTCCGCCTCTATCCTAGTTTCATGGTCCGAAAGGTTGGCCCCAACGCCTGATTCCCGGTTCCAAGCAACATGCCGCCTTCAACCCCAGTACAGGGTCCCTGGTCAAGGTAGAAAGCTCCTAAGAACCGATTCCAGAGTTTGAACGTCTAAAAGGGTATTTACGTTTTAAGATACATAAAGGGACCGGAGGGCAGCAAGAAGAATGAATTAAACTTCCCAGTTGTCTCATACCAAGCCTTTACCGACCTAAGTCCATCTGATTACCCAAATTAATTAAGTAACATAACAAAATGGATAATAAGAAAGGCACCCCTTTATGCCGCCAGCTAGCGCGTTTGATTAGAGACTGTCCAAATATCGCACCTTTGAAAAATGTGAGAAAAAGCGCAAAAAAAACCATTCTAAAGCTGGGGGATACGAACTATTATGTTAGCAGGTCGGAGAAGAAAGCGCCATATGGTGAAGGAGATCTGTTTAACGATAGAGGATTTAGAAAGGCGTACAGAAAACTCCAGAAAGAGTACAAGGGATTAATACCGGATCTGAAAGATGAGGAAAAGAAGCATGACAACGAATCGAACTCGGACTCGGAGTCAGACCCAAATGGCGACTCGGTTGGGGACTCGGACTCGAATTCGAGTCAGGAATCAGATTCAGATGTGGACACGGACGTAGAAACCGATCCGTACGAGAAGAAAAAGAAGAAGAAGGAAGAGAAGAAGAAAGTAGAGAAGGAGAAGAAGAAGAAGAAGAAGGAAGAGAAGGAAAGGGAAGAGAAGGAGAAAGAAGAGAAGGAGAAAGAAGAGAAGAGGAAGAGGAAGGAAGACAAGAAGAAGGAAGAAGCGAAGAATAATATTGTGGAAAAGAAGAATATGGATGAAGAAGATGGCAGATATCATGCAAAGAAAACAAAAGTAGGCGAGCGGGAAAAGAAACGACCATGGGCCAGCAACCCACAGGCATACCGAGACCGGATTTTCGAGGAACTAGAACTTGAGTCTGACGAAGAAGGTTGGGATGAAATTACGCTCGATACTGACCCTGACACGAAGAAGAGAAATGTTCAAGGACGAATCACCGCGTCCCTTCCAGATTTTCTGGATGTGTGCCTGAAGAGTCTCCGTAAGAACAACGAAGAAAGGCACTGTCTCGTATCGAAGTCTGATTATCCCCAAGAAGTTCAACGCTTTGAGGAGAGCAAAAGGGGTCGTGTGTTAACGATGAAACCATCGAATAGGTTGAGCCTAAAAGGTCGACTGAAGTCAGATATAAAAATTCTAAATTTCTCCTGTGCGCACCAACTAAGAAAGGGGCAGAGATACCCGAGAATGTACTTCTTTGGAATTGATAAGAAAGAAAAGTATCTTATCAAGGCTTGGGCTAGGACTACAATTTGCGGGTTTAGGGAGTTCAAGGACGGATTATCTGCCATCAACGATCAGAGGATAGAATGTGGCCAAAAAGCACTTTTTACTGTAAACATGACACATGGTAGGTTTCCTAGTACCATCCCGGACTCCGATTCTGAATCCGAATCCGACGAACTGGACTACAGTACAGAATAACTTCGAGATATACAATCAAGTGCTTTTAAGGGCTATTCTGTTCTATTTTCATTCTTTTACTTTTTCCTTTCTGTATCTTGGAGTTGATCTATAATGTGGAAGCTTCAATGGCGTTAGAATACTACCGTAGGTACCTCAGGTACCCATTCAATTAAATTCATACGATTGTTTTAATATTGGTAAATATAAGTATCTATGCCACTAGTGTACGTAAGGGTGTAATAATACCTAGGTAGCCACCGTATTCGAACCCCCTACCTAATGTTCCAACATATGGTATATTTGCACTATTATTTTTTTCGATATGCTGCAATAAACGGAAAACGCTGATGCTGGGTACCACGGAGGCAAAAGGTTCGTAGGTATATTGGTAAGGCAGCGGTTTCCTTACCAATATACCCTACGTCCTCAACCTTCAACGGCATAATGTTAGGTACAAACGGAGTCGTTTGACATGGCCGTCGTGGAATAATACGGAATTCGTCGATGCACCACTACAAAATAGCTCTCTTATGTTATAAGGCTATATACCTGCTGTTTGCTCTTATCGGCTTCAGGTTAGCTTCTCAAGGGGAGTTTTGTAGTCCGTTCATATCCATTAACATTGCTTTATTTCTGCTTATTCATCCCCTCTCGTGGAGAGTTAGGAATAACATCGGCTAGAAGGGCAAGAGAATACGCGCCTTATAATCGTTCTAGGCTGGCAGACCGTCGTTGGCGAGTTCATGGGCGCAGCTGGTCTTAATGGCTTCGACGCCACAAGTAATATAAACACCGTAACGCTGAACTCATAAGATGTCCACCTTCTCAGAGCAAGTGAGTACAAGCATCTTGCAAGTAGCAGCGTAAGTTTCCTAAGATATCCATACACCCAGGTTAAATACCTACCCAATCATCTGTAACTTCATCCCATCACAATCAGGTTGCAGTAACCAACCGTTGAGTACTAAAAGAAAAACTCAAGATGATGGGATGTGAGTTGACTTGGAGTCTCGCATTTCAATTTGGAATCGAGACCACGTAGCTTCCAAGCATGACAGTTAAGAGGGGACAACACTGTAATGACTTCCTAGGAAGTCATCTACGTGTTTCTCGCCCCTATAAGATCGATACCTCAAAGTACTCCGACAAGGTAGGATAGAAATTTGTGTTGGTGGCTCGCTGGTTCGATCGTTGCATGTGGATAGTCTCGGTATTTGGGGCAACTTACGTAGTTTCCGGCTTCATGACCGGCACGTAATGGATAAATGGGTGCATTCATTAGAGGTAGACATGGCAACTTCCTAGGAAGTCAGTGCGGTAATGTGACATCACAGCAAGCCTACGACTCCTGGCCGATGGGTACAAAGCTGCCTCTAACCCTCCCCCCCTCCCCAATGCTGAAAGATACGGTATATGAGCTGTACTTGTATATTCACTTAATCTATCAACTGTATGAGTAGGAGGGAGGTCCTTCTTATATATACATTCTATGCCAAGACATCATGTACTAGTACCTAAAGTAGTCCCTTGACCACTCATTTCAACACCCAAAAAAAAATCTCTAGACCTTTCCTTTCCCATCTTTCTTCCTTTCTTCCAGATGAGATGCTAACCGACGGCGAAGACTACAGCCCCCTTTTGTAATTTGTACCATAGGCACAACACCTCTGTGATCTCGGTAATTATCTACCAATTGACTCGCAGGAAGCGATTGAGAGGATAATTAACCGATTGCATGACCCCTGAACGCCCTTCAGTTGAGCCACTCACGCCGGCGCTAGCGGACCTGAACGCTGCCATCTCGGTATCTGGCCTTTTATGTATCCCGGCCCTGCTCAGTCAACTCGTGGACGATACGTCGGATGAGTTCCTACGCAGTGAAGCGCTTAGTCAGTCCCTATCTACTTGTAATAGTAGATCTGAATAGACTAAACTACAACAGATACCTGAGAAGCTTTACCATTGCTTTAAGGATTCGTCCCCCAACGACCAAGGAGAAGCCGAGGTCCGAGGTATGTCGAAGTTCACCAAAGATCCCTCCCCACTGTTCTGTCAGCAATGGTATTTCTAAAGCCAAAGCAGCGGAACACTATCAAGCTGGCTCTGGACTCAAAGTCAAAGTCAAAACCGTTCTCAATAGAGAGAATAATAATAGATCCAACTTTATTGTTGTTGTTCAGCCGGAAGATGGAGATGCTTCTGATGGTGATTCAAAAACTCCCATTAGGGTGCAGCCACTCCCCGCATTGACAACATTCACTAGGACCAAGAGCAATATCCCCAGCATTACAGGAGGAAGTGTGGGAGCTCTAGACTCGACAAATAAGCACTCCAAATATTCCTTACGAGGTCTTGGAGGTCCTCTTTTAACTAATGGGTATAAAGGGGCTGTTCGAGAGGTCCGTACGAAAGAGTCACAGTCAACCATCTTCGCCAATGATTCAACAATCTGAGATAGAACTTGCCAGGGGAAGCTTCAATGAAGTCGACACTCTTTCAGAACGATAATTACTTTAGCCTCCTCGAGACCAACCAAAGAGACGGTAGAACTTACCATTACGATTCGAAACGGTATGAAAACCCTAATATTAAAGTGAGTTTGATGCCATTCTATCTCAACCTCGGTATTAAATACCTATTCAATAGATGACATGTAAAAAGAAATGAGTGATGCTATTTACAGATTACCTTGCCAGCCCTTCCACGTAGATTACCCCACCGAACGGCTGTAAGTGACTGACACGCCAAATTGATTAGTAATTACTAGTAAAATGACATGCCACTATTCAGACCTTTAGGAGACTTGAATTTAAGGTTTATTTACAAGTTAATTTTACTTACTTAAGTTTTTAATAGCCGATTGTATAGTTGTAATAAAGTTAAAAATTTAAAATTTCAAGTTTATTAAACGTATTATTAAATATTTAAAAAAAAATTATTTATAAACATTAATATTTAACCGTATTTTATTTAAAATATAATTAATTTTAAAAAATATTTACATTATTAAATACGTTTTATTACGGCGATTATATAAATGTATTTATTTTATATTAAAAACGTTATTAATGTAAATTATTTAATTATAAATATTATTTTTTTTAATTAAAACGTAATTATTTATTATTAAAAATGTAATCACGTGACGTAATTATGTAATTAAACTCGAGTTTTATTTTATAATAAAATATATAAATATTTTTCG
The DNA here is from genome assembly GCA_902805475.1 of Entonaema liquescens. NCBI lineage: Eukaryota > Fungi > Ascomycota > Sordariomycetes > Xylariales > Xylariaceae > Entonaema > Entonaema liquescens. The sequence continues at coordinate 859,590 of CADCSX010000001.1, read as the reverse complement.
CGCGTTTGTAATTTTATTTTTAATTTAATTATTAAAAATATAATAATAATAATTAATAATTTATCGTTTTTTTTTACGTTTTAAAACATTTTATTATTTTTTTTATTAATTTAACATTTATAAATTAATTTTTAAATATTTAATAATATTTTTTTTAAATTATAATATTATTTTACGAAAATTATATATTTAAATTATTTATTTTATAAAAATTTAAATAATAAAAATTATTTTTATTAAAAAACGTTAAATTATTAAAATATTATTATTAAAAATATTATATTTATAAATTAATTTTAATAAATATAATTATATTAATTTAAAATTAAAATAATTTAACGTAATAATTTAACATTTAATATTTTTTTTTAAAAAAAAAATTTTTAAATTTCGTAATTATTATAAAATTTTTAAATTTTTAATAAAAAAATTAAATTATTATCGAAACGGTTACGTAAAAACCCACGTATTAATAAATAAAAAATTTTTTTTTAAAAAAATTTAAACGTAATTTTATAAAATTATTTAAATAATAAATTAAATTAAAATTTAAATTATTAAATAAAATAATATTATTTTAATTATAATTCGCATTTTAAATTATAATTTTATTTATTACGTAAAAAATTAAAAAGTTTTTTTTTTTTTTTATATAAATATTAAAATTTTATTTCGGGAAAATTAAAAACGTATTTCGAAACATTATTGTTTTAAATATTATTAAATTAAAAAAAAATTAATAATTTAAAAAAATATATTTAATAAAATTTATAACGTTATTAATAAAAATATTATTTTAAGAAATTTTTAATTAATAATAATTTAATTAAAAATTTATAACGTAATATTTAAATTTTATAATTTAATTAAAAAAAATAATTTATAATTAAAAAAATTATAAAATTAATTAATAATATTAATTTTATATATAAATAAAAATAATTATAAAATAATAAATTATAAATATAATATAAAAAAAAATTTTATTTTAATATAAATATAATTTTTAACCGAATAAATTTATTTAATAAAAACATTAATAATATTTTATTATAAATAATAATATAATTATATATAAATATAATAAAATAAAAATAATTAATTAATTAATTTAAAATTAATATTAATTAATACGTTTTAATAAATAAAATTTAAATATTTTAATTATTTAAAATTATTTTTTAATATAAATATAAAATAATTAATTGCATGATAATTAAGTTAAAATATTAAAATACCGTAATTTTTAAGTCATTTACGTACAGCTGCTTTAGTGGGGTAATCTACGTGGAAAAACTAACGTGGTAATTTGTAAATAGCATCACTTAAAGAAATTCCCACAGATGGAATATAATGATGAGGTTCGTACCTTGTATTTTCCAAATGCGGTGGCCTATTACTAAAAGTCATAAAAAATCCGGTCCAAATTGACGCTCACAATTGTGATCCGCTAGTCATTGCGATGGCACGCCGCCGTATGCTATGCGAGGCCGTCATTTGCGGCGAGGTTGATGAAGCAAATGCAAGGAAATTACGGGCTAATATTTTAATCCTGATAGCAGAAGCTTAGTCACGCCATGAGGAAACAGAAGTGCTCTAGATATGAAGCCCCAACGAAGCGGCACAAGGAGGTAATAATTATCGGCTAATTGCATATACAGATTAGGATATATACCTATTACTGAGTTGATATAATGGTTAGAAGAATTTACTATCGTATTATATAACTATCTACGACTAGCGATAACTAGGAGCCTTGCTTGTCATGTGACATTGCATGTATATATACTTTTTGCAGCTCCGCTGCAACCACTAGAACCTTTACATCTACAACAACGAGATAATAAACACAATGATGTGATAATGCTTTAAACTGAAACATGGGATGGCATTTCTTGAGTTAACGAAATTAATTAATCCGTAAAGGTTTTGCAATGTTCTTTAAGTTTCTTTTAGAATTTATTAGAAGCTAAAGCTCACTTTCTTCACTTTCTTCACTAGTTTCGTGGGCGTCATCCACTTTAAACCCTACCCTGGTTTGTGAGAAAGTCTCAACTTCCACTTGTCTTTCCATTATATTTTTCTGGCGATTCTTAGATAACCCAACTTGCTTGATGGAATCTCCTTTCGGGGGGTTATCAGACGCTTGATGAACTACCCCAAGTGAGACGGCTTGAGGCTGTCTGGATGTGGAAGTCCTTTCAAAAGCCTGCATTGGAGTTTGCTTTGACCCTCCATCCTCAGTACTATTTACAAACATATCGGCAGGTCGTACCAGAGGCTGTTTCCCCTTTATATTACCACTATTTTTACTAGAGGGGAATTCAGGAGGCCGAATCGGCGATCGTACTTGAGAGGGCTGTACGTTGGACGATGTCTTATGGCTACCTGATATCACGGCTGGATCAGCAGTGTCTTTCGTACTTGGACGACTGGAACCTCTTTTTGTTGAATGCTGTGGATTGCTGTTCTTCTTTGCGGCATGTTCAACTTCAGCGGCTTTCCCTCTACCATTTATATCTTCTGATGCAAAGCCGCCCACCCGAGGCGCGGTAGGAGCCACAGAGTCTGAGATTGAAGGTTCTTCACTGATCCGACGAAGCTGAAGCATCCTGCTGCCATAAGAGCCTTGAGCAGGCTGAGAGGTTTGGGGAGTTTGAGAAGCTAGACGACGATTAAGAAGCCTCGCGCTACGACGGAGTCCCGTGCTTTGTGGTGGATTATTATGATTAAGAGAGGTTTGGATGGGTGGAGGGGGCAAACGACGCTTCCTGACAGTCCCACGGGCTTCAGAGGGGTTTTTAGAGGCGGGAGGGGATTTTCTCGAGACTCGAAGGCGTTTTTGGGGGTCCAGGGGTTGAGAGGGTTGAGAGGTTTGAGGTGTTTGAGAAGCTAGGCGATCACGAAGCCTCGCGCTACGACGAAGTCCTGTGCTTTGTGGTGGATTATTATTATTAATATAGATTTGGATGGGTGAAGGGGCGAACGACGCTTTCTGACAATTCTATGAGCTTCAGAGGGATTTATAGAGGCGGGAGGGGATTTTCTCAAAGCTCGACGGGGCTTTTGGGGGGGGTTCAGGGGTTGAGAGGTTTGAGGTGTTTGAGAAGCTAGGCGATCACGGAGTCTCGCGCTACGACGAAGTCCTGTGTTTTGTGGCGGGTTGTTATCGTTAAGAGAGGTTTGGATGGGTGGAGGAGGGGGGCGACGCCTTTCGAGACGCGGAAGTTGAGGGATTTCGGGAGCTTGAGGATCTTGACTACGATTATGGACACTTATGCTACGGTATATTTCCTGGTTCTGTTGCGAGTCCACGTTATCCTGGGTGACTTGATTGATTTTACTGGGCGAGTGCAGCCTCTCACTGCCATGGGAGGTTGGAGGAGCTTCAGTATCCTGACTGGGGTTCTTGCGACTACTAGGGGCTTGAGGGCTCCGAGAACTTTGAGGTTGCTGGTTCTTTTGCTGGTCTAAACGACGTCGTTTTGGCGGCATCTCGGTTCCAGTAGTAAGCTGTGGTGGACGTATCGGAGATCGTGGCACACCAGCTCCACTCCATTCGCGATGGCTACTAAACCTAGAGTTTCGAGAAGGCGATAAGTTGCTATGGTTTTGCTTCGGCGAGTCGTTCCGAATTTTGCGCTTGAGGCCGCGAGGTGAATTTCTTCTCTCGGGTTGACTTGTTGCTGGCTGACTAGAGGTAGCCGCAGTGTCTTGTGGTCTAGTCGCTAAACTTTCAGCTATATATGGGTCTGGATTTAGTATGGGTTGATTTGGAATTGTCCTGGGCTGAACCATTTGTATTTGGTTTGGCAGATATATTCCCGATCCTATTAACATCTCTTCCTGGCTTTGGTTGGGAGGTTGTATAGGAGACCGTCTTCGCAATCCTGGGGCAGGGGCTTTGGCTCTTCCTCTCGCAACTGCTCGGGAGGTAGAGCCTTTTTGTTTCCGTCGGCTTGGCGTATTACTTTTCGACCTAAAACTGGAAGGACCATGACGACGCTGCTTGCCAAACGTCCCCGGTTTCTCAGCTGCCTTTTCTTTCCCCTTTCCAGTTGACTGCAATGAAGTAATGGTAGAAAAAAAGGCTGGTTGGTGACTAGCATCTCGACTTGGAAATAGATTTTCTGTTGTTAACTGCGTGGGGTACCCTGGCTGATTGTAAGGTAACTCTTGTGCCTGGGTAGCTGAATAACTTTCCATAAGCTCGGGAGACTCCTTCAATGTTGAAGAAGTATATGGAGTCGGTGATTGATTCGAATCGGCCGCCGTGAAACTGCGTGGAGTAGTGTCTCTGGGTTGGAGGTTGGGAGGATGCTCTTGTAGTTCGGCTACAGGACTTTTGTCTTCTAAAAGGCCTATCTCTCGTATATTAGAGGATTGAGGGTCTTGTGTAGGGTTGGGCGGCGCAATTATAGGAGATCTTCCCGAATGTGTGTCCTTGAGCTGATTGTCTTCGGGTAGGGTCGTATCTGGAGGCAGAATTGGAGACCGTGATGGCCCTGCATTGGACCCATCCTTATCAAAACTCAACTCTTGAGATTGACCAGTAGGGGTTCCCACGGGTCCTGGACTATTCATAGAAGGTTGAGATTGCCACACAGGACTTCCCACGGCTACTTCGGCATGAGTGGGAGGTCGGATTGGAGACCGCGAACAACCTTGCTCCGGAGGACTTGGGGAGATACGATTCTGAGGGGAGAGTTGTCTAGATGGCTCGTTGTGGCTCATCCGATGGGTGTCATCCTGGCCAACCGATTCGTCACATGCTTCTACAGACAACATATCTACGTCTGGGCTAGGTTCAGGCGGGGACGCTTGCGTCTCTACTGGACGTGTTGGACTGGAATCGACTGGTGTTCGGTGAACAGGCTCTTGTCCATTAGTTCCTTGTTGAGGAGACTGCTCGTGTGGCTGCGAGGAAAGTATAGAGGGCTCATCAATTTGCATTTGGTCCTGCTGTGAAAGTCTAGGGCTCTGATTCTCGACTTGCGATATTTCATCCCCGGGCAACGGATAAAACCCGCTTGCCGTTTCCGACTCATCTATCACATACGACCACGGACCGAAGAAGGCCTCTAGAAAGTCTCGTTGCACGAAGGCAGCCGTCATCTTTTCTCGGCAATCAGCTTTTTCGAGGGTAGGTAAGAAAGCGTTGCGCTGCAGGTACAGAAAATTCTGGACGGTCGGTTTCCCAGCTCTCCAATCCTTCGCTCGAGTATCCCAATAGGGATCCCAGTCCAACGAACGTGCTAATGGAGGCTTTAACCCCAGTCCGTGGCTAATTTTAGCCGTATGAAAGCCATATTGTCTAGCTCGGGTCTGAAGCCGAAAGACATACCAAGGATCCACGAGAGCCGCCGGAGCGGGCTGACCACGTTTGTCTTGGAGGATGGGCTCATTCGATAAGTGAACATAGTCTCTCAGCGCATCGAGGAAGAGCATCATACAGGCTAATTCTGCGTCTAATGATAGTAGCGGTTGAACAATCCCTTCGGAAACTTCTATGAGCGGTCTATCCGGTGCAGTCCAGGATTTACTCAAGGACTGGAAAAGGCTTTCGTCTCTATCGTGAGGCTTGTCAAGGTCGTCAATTACATGGGTTTTCAAAACCTTGGCCCCAATAGAGAAGTAGATCATATTCTGATGGAATGTCTCAAGACTTGGAAAGATAACGTTGAGGGACAATAATTTTCTTTTTATCCTTCGCCGGACAGACGCATTCCTGACTCCACAAAATAGTTCGCCTGCATCCATCATGATCCGGATGTAGGCGTTATCAACGGCATTTGAAGGGTTACGGCGCTGGAGATAGTCGATGGTTTTTGAGTCTAGGTGTGGTAGCACAGAGACATCTCCTGCAACCTTCCAATAGATACGCGACATTCGGCGAAGATATCGCACCAGATTCTCGGGACACCACAGTGAGGTATATTTATGCATAGTCCCTAGCTTAAATCCCCTCCTCGTTCCGGGGAATTCGAGGACAGCGCAAAGAGCTTCTACAATGTCTTTATGCTTTAGAACCCCGTTTTCCCTTCTTAACAAAAGATTGAGGATTTTCTTCTTGCTCTCAGATAGCTCTGATCGCCAATCAAGGCCCAGGTCGTGTTTGCCCAGAGCACGGCGGAAGAGGTGCCAGCAAATTTCTCCATCTGGATATTTAGTCTGATGGGAAAACCTCGATATGCGGGCATCGCTGTACAGCTTCACGGGCCACCAGAACCTATTCCCAAACTCAATTCGAGCTGCTGTAATTCTTTGTCGCCCGTCTAGGCAAACTATGCGTTTCCGAAGACGCACCTTTGGGTACTTGCCCGTTCGTACTGTGCTTCGCAATTGGCTTTCAGAAAGACCTAGAGCGGCTAGTAGTCGATTGTATGTTGCGGTGTCGATTTCCCCCTTAATATGATGTTCCCAAAGTGCCGGCTTACAACCTTCCTTTCTGAAAACGTTTGAAAGATACTTGACAATCCTTGGATCTTCGTCTCTCCCCTTCCTAGGATGGTATGTGAAAGCACTTAATGGGACTTTAATAATCCCGACAATATTTTCGTCATTCATGCCTTAGAGTATATGACACAGTGTTGTGGGTTGGTTCGTAAATGATAAAGAATGCTAGACTTCCTGAAGCTGGCGATCTAGAATTAAGAACTTAGTATGAGAGGATGTGTACAAATAGGCGCTATCGGATTGAATATAACGGAGTATTAAATGTAGCTTCGTACATTGCCTATATGTACATGCATGTAGTACTTCAATTATTAGATGTTGACCTAGGTAGGTAATGGACAGGGAGACATATTTCAGCGCAACCTACACCTATTATATGTAAGCTACCTAGGTAGGTACCTAGGTACCACCTAATGTGCATGTATGGTTGCGCGGTAGGTTTATCTTATCTCTAGTACCCTGCTAATTAGGAGACCCGGAATCCGGGATTTTGGGTCTTAGTGGATGTAGGATGTCCAGTCTCGTCAAATGGCCCACACCTAGGTAGGGTAGTAGTCTGGTACTGTACTAACCCTGTCATAAGTGGTACCAGGTAAGTAGGTAGGTACCTATGTAGGTAACTACAGTAACTTTAAACTACCCACGCTACGTACATGGGTGACATGAGCAATATGTACATGTATGCACTTAAGGTACACAGGTACCTAATGAATGAGAGTCCAGTGTTGATATTTACGATGCATATGATTTTAATATCAGCTAAGACGTTCTTAGAAGTTTTACACTCGAACAGATTTTACTCAGCATGTCACAGTATGGTATGAGTATGGATTGGATTGTGTTGTTGTATTCGTTAGGTTCCATAAGGGAATCTCTAAGATAGTAGACGTAGGAATACATCTAAGATATGTGGGTCCTTATGTGGATCCTGTGGGTCCATGTCATATGACACAGCACAAGCATTAGGTAGGTAGCTTTATAAACCCACTAAGGTAGGTACCTACTTACCTAGGTAGGTTACTACTTAGGTAGGTAGGCATGACAACACCCAAGGTATCTAGGTAATTATGATCATAGTTTAATATCGTGTTTCTAGGCATGGCGCGTAACCCCAGGTACCTACTAAACGTGGCAGATAAGTACTCAAAAAGTCGGGACCGAGATTTATATAGCTATGCCGTCATCTTAGTACCTCTACTGGAACGCATGGTATGAGGATTATATATGAAATGGGTAGATACAGGTGCTTTGTCCGTGATCATGCATTTAAGCTTACTAGCATCACTACCGGCTGATTCATATGAAGGACGTACCTAAAATGATGCAGAATATGCGTCATCCGTGTTATCAGCCTACCTAGGTACATACCTACCGGGGTACTTATGTAGGTAGGTAGGTAGATAGCTATGTACTTGGGTAGCTACTGAGGAGATAGGAGTCACGATTCAACGTGCGTCTAGTAACATAAAGAGAATCTTATATGTTGCACATCAATACTATCCTATAGCAGTGCGCTTTCTAGTAACGCAGCTTCGCAGTTTCCACCTTGTCTAGGTAGTAATTCGAACTCCAGTTTCACGGGTGCCATGGTAACCCGTAACGAAGGATCCGGCTTTGCGGTCTCCATGGTGACTAGTAACAAAGGTCCCTATGCAACAAGGGAAGATTTAGGCCCATCCCTGACAACTAGTGCCCTTGTATGAGCTGATGTTCAATGTCGTACTCATTCTAGGAGGCCCCTCAGAGTTCAAAATTATTCGCGTCCTCGGCTTCCCCTGGTAATATTTTCAGGCCCTCGTACTTACACGATGAGGAAACGAGGATTGGGTAGGTCTAGAGATTCCTCCCAGACATAGATCGGCTGCAGGCTTAGGAAGACGGGCTCGTGAGAATAGGACGAAACGTGCCTCAGCCAATGACTTCTCGTGACGCTGTACTCGACAGTATACGATATGATCATTTCCTGTTGCCTTCATCGGAAATCATTATTTCATCCTGTTGTACCTACTTGGTGACTTCAGTTAGATGTGAAAGACTCAGAAGTGATAAGAAGTAACTAGGTAGGCTTGCTTACGACGCTGTTCATTCAATTTATATTGGTCCTAGACTTCTCCGAAGAAACTCCACCCACGTAATGAATTCAAATTTATGGGATGGCGCATCTTCCATATATTGATTTTGAGTCTCCTCTGACAAGGCCCGACGAGATAAGATGCAAATGTTGAACCCAAATATAAAATGAGCATGTTGGTCTTCTGCTTCGTGGTCTATTCGTCGCTTGAGGGTTTCAAATAGGCGCCTTTCTTTCATGTCAAAGTTAACATGAATCTCCTTGGCTTGGTATTCCCCAGTTAAATATCTTGCAATAGTTGGATCGCTGCGAGAGACTCTCTTCCTTTCAATCCCGCCATAGATACAGTCCACGGGACCTTGTACGTTTGTATTAGATATCCATAGGGACTGAGGGTTGCTTTGGATATTGAGCTGCGACTCAAGCTCTATATCCTTCGGCGCGGTGAATATTGGGGGTCTTTTATTCATCATGAAACGTTAGTACATTATATGAATGTGTAGAATTTATAGAAGCGAATATTTTCGGGCTGAACGAGCCAGTGCTATGAATGTATGTGGAATGGGAGAATGATCCAATTACTCACCATGTGCAAATACCTCTACAGACACTAAGATGGTTACCAGGATATGTACGGAAATACCAGTTTTGCGATGGGGTGCTTCTCATGAATCACCTCACCCTTTGCATATCTATTGTAGATGGCTTTCGAACTATATTCGAATCGTGACGACCTTCGCACTCATTAAACCTGCCTCTCAGGTCATGGGGGTCGTCTCTATCACCATAGATGCATGTCCGTCAAGGAAGTAAAAGAATAATTGTTGATTCTATGTGATAGGATGACATTAAGGGGAGTAGATAGGATACCTACTGGTAAGCTGTGGTCCTGTCTGCTGGCAAATGCCTACGTATTTTACCGAGCGCATGGTCACATCGACTTAATTGCCTAAGGATTCTTGCAAAGTTCGTAAATGATACCCGCTACCTCCATTTCACACTTATGTAACCCTACCTCGTATACGCACTTACTTATATCGGTAGGGTTATATAGGCCGGACATCTCATCGTCATAGGCGTTGGTGGCGTGTCAAATCACGATTCAGAACGACTGATAAGAGGCCTCCAGTGTTTTGGGAAAGCCGGCCTCTCTTGGATATTCGTAGGCTAAGAGCGCTTAGAGCGTAACTAGTCGCACATCAATTGCTATTTCTTACTAGATACGTGCTCCTGTAAGGCCATCAGCAACCATACATACCTACCTTCATCGTATGTTTTGTGCAGTTACGCACCCACGAAGAAATAATGTACCAGATTACTACCTACCAAATTCAGAAGCTGAGGGTGACTAAAAAATGACTCTATTTTGCAAATAATGGTCAAGGACCAAGGGCACGGTTGTCACGCTGTATGCACTCAGACATCCATAGGTTGTAGAGCTGTCACTCGGCTAGCTATCCCAGGAAATGAACCATGAGGCTGTGTAGGCGGACCGAGGGATACAGATTCAAAATACGGATCGCTAGTGCACACACCTACCACCTACGAGTTTGTAGCTGGCCTTTGCTGTTGCGCATAAGTAATGTATATGTAAAGACTGACTTATATATACGATATGACTATATAGCACCAAGTCTTGGTATAACTCAGGACTTAAAGCATATGCACCTAAGACTCGGGGTTTCCGATTCGGTACGAAAATAGTCTTGCATGTAGATACCCCTTTTAGCAGCCCCTTGTTACATCCCCTCCTCATCCAAAATGAGTCTGACTTCAGCGCTACTTTCGGCCTCTCTTGTTTTGGATAACTCCTCCATAGTTTGTAATAAATTATGCTGATCTGGATTTCCATATTGACAGTGTAGAATATCGACAGCTAGAACGTCACTTTAGTCCTGTCAGGTATCAGGTGTAAGACATAGAGAACAAAGGAGAAGTTGACAAAGGAGAGTTTTGTATGTATAGCTCTGTTTCCCAGAGCTATTGTAGTTAGAGTTCCTTGCGGAACAACGAAGTTGTTTCCCTACCTCTTGCTTGCCTCATGACAAGTCCAACTATTTCCATGCTAGTCCGCATGTGAAGATGGTCCCTATTTCTAGGGGTTGTATTCCTAGTCACCAATCTCCACCGTTCTGTTGAACAAGTTGTATACCTCCTACATGAAGCCTGACACCCAAGTTGGGCATGACGATATACCAAGATGAAACGGAAACTCTATGCTATAACTAGAACTCAAGTATTTCTACAATCTCTACTTCGTCGGGGATTTTGACAAAGAACATAAGACTACACATAGGTAAATCTTAGAGACTACCTAGGAAACGTGCTCGTGGTTCCGCAAGGAACTCTAACTGGGTACCTAAGGGGGCGGTAGTCTTATACATAGTACTAGGCTCTTTGCTCAGGTCCTTGATATTAACATCATCCTCTAAGGATACCTAGGTACCTAGATAAGGTAGGTACTTTTTTGTCAGGTATTACACAAAGAAGCCTAAGGAGTCCTGAATTAGCTTTGGTATTTGAATTTAGTAGACAGTTATGATGGCTACAGTCATGTATGGCCGCACTTAGAGTTGGATTCATGTCCGAGAGGTCCCGTGATGTATGTCATACGAAGAGTGAATACTAGAAGTAGCAGCAGTGTAGTTACAGTAACATATTGACGCTTGCCTTTCTAAGCTCTTGCGAGGGCGATGCACGCTCCATATATTACCTTCTTCTTAGACTAGTCCTACTCCTCTCATACCCCTGGTAGTTCATCCATCATTGAAAATAAGCCAGTTGGCGTTCTTGAGGAAGATTGAGGATTATGCCGCTCTTTTCAGATGGATAGCGTGCTAGAAGAGGCATTCTATATATAAGAGACACGACGAAGGAATTAAGTTACTTGATATCTCAGAGGCGTATTCTACGGGAACCATGCAAGTAGAACTTGCTTTATGGAATGCCTAGGTACCTACGTATTAATATCTATGAAAATTTCGCTCCACAGGCTCCTGTCAGGATGGAGTTCGCTAAGAAGAGCCAGCTGCTTTTTTCAGGATCTCGGTGTACCTATCCCCTTAGCAACATATTTGATAAAGTAGATCATCTTGCTATCATTTAGGGGCTTGCGGTTGTCAGTCATATGGAAGAGAAGTGGATATTGCGTTGGAAGCATGTTAGCTAGTCTCATGACCTTATAGAAGTGCTTCAACACTAGTTACGCCGATAAAATTATATCGTATTTTATCTATGAGGTCGAGTCTAGGAGGGGGAGTACTGCACAATCAGACATACCGACACGTCACACGAAGGTGTTCCTTGCTAGGACTGACCGCCAGCACCACTTTGCCGGTCTTGGATTCGTCTGGTCTGATCTGATTGGTACTTGGCTGGCTTCTCGTGGCCAGGAAGTAACAATCCTCCTTCACGACTATGACTATATCCTTAGGTACTCAGGGTGCGTAGGCGCCGGTAGCGCAAGAATCTAATATTACCTATACGATAGGATACCCACCCTTACAATTATTTGGCCCTCATTCATACCACATGCGGCGAAGTCTTCATCCCAAGGCTATCGGCCCGTGATAACAGCCTAGCCGATAAAGTTGATCTTCCGACGTAGTACTCAAGGGCGGAGAGGTCAGCCCAATGGTATAAACGCACTTATCCCCTAAACTGACAAGCTTATATCATCCAACATGCCATCACCCCAATCTAACGCGTTGGTTCGACGGCCTATTAGTAATATAGTCACAAGAACAACTATAAAACATACCATCTTAGTTTAGACCCTATCATACCCTATCCTCGATAGCCCATATTATTAGCTCAAGGATAGGCCCCTGGTTGCAACCAAAATCTTCTCTTAACTTGAGGATGTTACCCTGATATGCTGATTGTCGATAGCCTGCAGTAGACATTACTACTGAACCACCCTGAGATACTTATTGATGACCACATAGTTAATACCTCTGACATTAGCAAGTTTTATTTATCCTGCAACGTGGGACCTTAAGAAGCCACTGGTAGTGTACACATTAGGCTGTTGGTTCCCTGTCCCGACAAGGCATATCTAGCCCTTTGCCGCCAGCGTCCACTCCCATGCAGGGTAATGAATCACATTCTTCTGTTTGGACACCTGCAGTTGTACTGTCATGATGCAACAACGGCGGTAACAACATGGAATCCTATCATCCTCATACACCAACAACACTTTCATGCCAATCAAATAGCCTCCTATAGAAGAGAGAGCGAGTAGTGTCTTCAAGATCATACGATACTTGGACTCAGGATAACTTAGGTGGTATGCCGAGGTGCCTCTTACTATGATAACAATATCTACCTGCTGTATTCCTTTTAGGCATCTATTACTAGCAGTCCACAGGTTCACACCATGTTTTCTATCTCCGCATGACCCATGAGGGCCCTATGGAAATTATCCAAATAGCTCCAAACGAAAATCGGTCTCGTCGGGTAACATCTATCCGTGTTTGGATATCGCACAGGAGGTCTCATGACGGACGAAGTTTATCCTCATCAGGTAGTTTGCCGAACCGGAGGCCCTCAACTAAATTCCTTACAGCATATGATATCTCCCCCCTATTAGAGTACCCAAATAGATACCTAGGTACCTACCTCCCTACCAACCAGATATGATGAACTAGGAAGCGTCAGTGCTCTCGGATATAATTACTTACAAATTAATCGCCTTCAATATGTGATAACGCGCTCAGTTAGGAACAGATAGATCAAATGAAGACTGAAAATGAGAGGAAAACTTGAAGTACAGATAGGGAGAAGTGAATACGAATGGTTAGGCGAGAGTATGCCAGCAGTTTGTGAACGTTACACTACATATTAGGTACATAGGCAGGGCTGTGTAGATTCATACCAACATGAACATTCCTAAGGACCTTCGGACCTTGGGAAACGGAGTATACTAATCTTACTCTAGGTAGGGCGCGTAGCCCGCCAAGTCGGATCACAGCTCATGGTCCTCAGGGACGAAAGGAAAGGGGGGGATTTTGCCGTAATCGAAACATACCGCAATCGAGTGACGCTATATCAAACTTCATTCTTTTCTATGACTGAAATTACTTCTTCCCTACCACTATTCAAAACCAGTACACCAAAATGCTAGGTCAGCATCTATACAGCATGTCCAACCTTCTTCGTCGTGATAGTGCTTATTTCTGTCCGTACATTTAACCACAGCAGCCCGGCATCGTCTCCCTTCCCATTCGAAAATGGCATAACGAAAGCAAAAGTATGCAGGCATGGCATAGTTTTGGACCCAGTCGATACCGATTCGACATTAACCTAATGCTCTCTGAGCCCCATTCCTGTAACCTAGTAAGATACCTCTGCAATTATCATGCTCATTATTGAAAATTTAAATGCAGTTTGCATTCTGTAATGGAGCTGATGAGAAGTACCTAGGCGCAAGAAAAAGGAGGATCAAATGATTGGCTATAAGGAAAAGAGGTAACCTCAGCTCGACACGTCTCTTTATCAGCAGCCACGATGAGCGATATAGAATCCTGTCCAACAGTAACATCGTGAATGAATGCCGCGACCAACACGGCAGTAACGAATGGATGGTCCTCCTTTGTATATTGACCAATAACGACATCTCCAGCAAGGTGTAGGCGGAACTAGTCCTCTCAGTTAGCGACATCGGTCAGCACGTATAACCTTCATGAAGGCGGAAACTTGCCATCAAACAAACTCTGGACTTGGGCAAAGAATTCGCGACTGGTCCAAATGCCATAACATCGCGATTTAGCGAAAAAGGTAGGTACCTAAGTATAACCACGAAAGTATCCCGTGATACCATCTGGGGAGACGGAAAGACGATGGGTATGCCTCAATACTACGCCCAGGTGCCAAAAAATGCTCAATGATGAGAAATCTCGGATTGTTTGAACAATCTCGGGTGGTAGGTGGTTTGAAATTGGGAATGGGCAACTTCCTGGGACCACGGCCGGATTATCATTGATACCATCATTGATACCATCCATGCAAGAGTATGGACCTCCTCTCCATGGGATTTCTCCATGCTGCAAGTATCTATAATCCTTGTAGCGGCTGTCTATGTTTGCGTTCGCGACGGTAGAATCGTCGTTGCCTAGTACTGGATACAACAGTCAGAGCATCAGCAGTGTAGACTATAGACGAACATGGTGTTGATGTTAGCGAATTTAAGCCCACACGCTACGCATTTCTCGTCTATTAATATTGTTCCGCCGCAAATTCCGCAATGCGATTGAAGACCGACGTGGGGCGCCATTATAATATCGAATCTATCAAAATCTAACATACTGACAATGAAGAAATCACCACTTCTAAGGTGATTTCTAATGCAAGAATAACGTATGTGCATACCTGATGCCTTCGTTGTTGTTTCTTAAACGGAAGTATAGGAGTTGTGGGCTGACATTACATTACGTAATAGCCGATTTATTACGACATTGTGTGGTGGATTACGCAAGCCTATGGGTAATTGGCCTGTCTAGACTCCTTAGATAAGTGCCCCTAGAAAAGAGCTTAATTCAACTCCTTCTAGATACTTACCTAGGTATGCAGCGTACTATTTTTAGCACTGGGCAATGCCCAATGTGATAGTACGCTTTGCATTCATAGGTACCTAGGTATTGTACCTAGCCCATTTCTTAGGTAGCCAGTACATCTCCTTGCTTTGCGGCAGATTTCAAAATACCACAGCTCCGCAAATGCGTTTTTGACCTAACTTCTATCGACTGGGAGCATTCGCGTAGGGTCGGTAACGGGTATGATGGACATAGTTGGAAGATCCGGATCCGTGGGCATAATCGCCCCTATGTTTTAAAAATGGCAAGTAGCCTGTGCCCCGAAGTGTTTTGGCTTTTTACTTACGAGTTCAGTTTTGGGAGACAAAACCGGAACCACTTTCTCACAGATACCATGCTGCCCAACGAGAGTGCCAAAACAATGCGCTACTGCAACAAATGCAAGCTGCAGTTGAAAACGTCGGAAGTCCACCAATTATCATAAACCCCAACCCGAAAAGCAAATCCGACGCTTTAAGGAACACATATATGTTTTCACAGGAAGGTCGACAAGCTGGGCTGCCCAATGCAAATTTTGAGCCCATGGTCATTTCGCGGATTTCACGGATGAGACAATGTTATGGCTGGGTGAAGATCAATAGGTCCATTCTCGGTACCTTGCCTCGAAGGGCCAGGCTGCAACCTTGGGTCGACGGGAGACTCGTACGAACTATTTCTCCTGACAGGGATCATGTCGCAATTATCTATGAGTATATCGAGGAAGCCGAGGATGGTAACGATCCAGCAGTTGTGAAAGAAGTTACGGATTTTCTTTGGCGCGCTGGTTTCGGTTATACCATTGCTTCCAAGGCGTGGAACTGGATGAACGGAGTTTTGATTGACCTTTCAGATATTATTCACGCCGGTGGATATCTATGGCGCGAAGAATTGTACGGGCCGAGGGAGGTAGACCAAGTATTAAGGCCATGAGGGGAATTAGGCTATTCAATAATCACGTATAATCATTTATCGAAGCTAGCCAATTGGAAACGCCCCACTATGAGGTCTTTTAAGCAATGCTGCCTGATTCCTTAATGCATGTGGTCATTCACGTCGCTACATAACCAAGGCCAAAGAAAAACAGACCAACAAAAATCAAATCCTCAATCTTATATAACATCAATATACTAATTTTTATCTCTTGGTCGAAACTTCTATCATAGATGTGCGACTTCGAACATTTAGAAACTACGTATGTACCTATATCTTCAATGAGTACTTAGATACATATGATTTATGCGTACCTAGGTACCTAACAAGGTAAGAAGCCGAGTTGTGTCGATACCTATGTTTGACCGGCCATCTATTTCGGGAGCGTCCAGAATCGGCCATATACCGAAACAGACTCAAATTGGTCTTATATCCAGGATACCAAACCTGTATAAAGGCAGCTTCGTGAAGCTCAAATGATAAATTTGACCTTCCTGTTTATTCTATTTGCTCCGTATAACAAATGTCTTTCGAAAGGCCAAGACATAAATGTATTGTTTGTGGTCGGTCTCGATCAAGGACCTTTCACAGACAGTACCCTCCGGGTACAGAATACCCAACTTCCAAGGGGATTTGTGGTGATTGCCGGCGCTCCTACCGTCGTGCCCGTTCTTCCCCTGGAAATCCGGAAAGAGATTTACATATACATCATCACCATTGGCTCCATATTGCTGACGAGGCTGAACATATATCTTCTCTGGAGCAACTACATATTTCCCATTCTTCACCAACAATAGCAACGACTCCAGCATTAGACGTACCTCAACAAAGGGCGTCAGGCATAGCCCCCCCTCCAGGTTATTCTGAACTGCCGGCAAATCAGAATGATGTCCTTAGCACTCGCCTAGCTGAATTGGCTGATATTAGCAGACGGTTTCCTTGTGAGCTCTCTGTGGAATCCCCTCTTCCCACAATCCAATCTGCACCACCAGTGGGCCCAAAACCTAAGTTAGACCGGGTTAGTCTCTTTTTCAGGTCATTTCACTCTTGACTAAGGCATTGTGTGAGATACTCGAGGTATCCACGGTTTGCGAAGGTCATTTCTTTTTTATTTCCGATTGGTTTTCATATCTCGTAGGGTTTCCGCAGTGAGAAGGGTAGTTGACTTCCTGGGAAGTCAAGATAAATACGGCAAATGGCCTAGAGAATGGTTTCGGCAGGAATGGTTTCGAGCTTTGTTAATGATTACAGAGATCTAGCAACAAACTGAACAATCTACTGAATCAACTTGACCCGTAATTACAGCGCTTGAGTTTATATGCGTATCTCGCTACATAGATGTTTGCCTAGTGGCCAACTTAACACGCAATGCCATCTTATCGTGTGGTACCTACTCTAACGGTCCACGGGCTGTGTAATGGTTCGAGAAATAGCTATCAAACCGCTACACTACCAAAAGCTAAGTAAGTACATTGCCAACTCGAGGGATTGACGCTGCTATCTCGACCTATAAGGTATCGTGACAGGCTGCAAATAGGTGTAAATATTCGCGGCAGTATCTCCGATATCTAGGACGCTTGGCCGTATTGGTGTCATTTCGCTCTCATGCTGAAGTTAGTCTCGAGCAATATTCTAATCACTGTGCCTGAGTACATGCTATCATTACCATCAAAGTGGTTTTGCGTATCACATTAGGACATGTTTTAATTACCCTAGGTACCTACCCAAGGTAGGTTGCAATACTGGTCGCCCTCCTACAGCCCCTACGTTGTCATGGAGATTCTCGGATATGGGAACGCGGCTCATACGAAAGTAGTGATTGCAAAAGATTGAATTCTTAACCCTAAATAGCTAGGTTCGGGGATATTCAACTTGTTTCTCAATTCTGTGCAATATCTCGCGCCCGAGCATTATAAACTTTCTTCATTTCTTTATTCAAAGCCCGTGCCCCTTTAGCCACCTGTTTCCCCAAAAGAATTCTCCGTAAGCTCCTTACAACTATGGTGTACATTCGTACAAAACAAATTAATCCCATCGATCCATAGCTTAAGGCCCAAGTATGTGCTTATGCTATCCTATCTCACTCTATCAATATCCCTCATGCCCATGCGGAAACTGTTGATCGCCAGTTGTAGTCTTTCCCCAAGGTACTGAACTTCTTCGTGTAGATTTTCCCCCAATACTTGAACCTGCTGAAAATATGCTAGCTCTTCACGTAGCCGACCATTCTCACGGGTCTTGATCTCAATAATCTCTTTAAGAGATGGAGTAGGTAGATTTTTCGCTGCCTCGAGATTCTCCCTCGTAGCATCTAAAGCGACAGATAACCCGTGCGCTTTCGCGATAGTTTCGTCAAGCGGGCGTGGCGGTGCCGGGCGATTCATAATACCGTTAATAATGTGTCAATACGATAGAATAAATGACGATTTTGGAAATAAGCGAAGAAGGATCTTATCGGCTGAGTATGGTGTGTGCTTCTCCCATTGTCCATACATGTTTCTTCGTTTCGTACCTAATTCAAGATTATATAGGCACCTAGGAAAGCCAGGTGGCCGGAAATGGCTACGGGCACGTTTCATCAGACGCCGTATAGGAACCTAAATATAATACTAGATCAGATGTATGAAAATGTATAACTAGGCTACTCATAAGTATGTAAATACGGAGGTAGCTACTGTAGAAATAAGGAAAGATAGAAAGAACCCATAGTCTACCTAGGTAGCCACGAATAGGTAAGTCGGATAGGCCCTCGTAGAGAATTAGCCCTTGCGAAAACCGCGCTTTCTACCGCGTTTCGTCGCCGGCATTGGCGCTAGCCTCCTATGCCATACTAGGTTCCTCTCGTAATTAAGTAGCCGTGATAGCTCATTTCGCTCTCTATTCCCTTCAGTGATACATCCTTCATAATAACTCCATTGGTCTCTCACTTGTGTCTCAAGTCTCGCTACTAACCCGGATAGATGGATAATTTCCGCATCCTTCTCTTCGAGTTTCTTTTTCTGCTCAGTAGTTTCATCCCGGTATTGGTTGAGCATCAAATTCATCATTTCATTCTGAAATTGTCCTGCGTCGCGCTGCTCTACAGTCCGCTGCTTTTCGTCACAAACACGAAGGAAATCACTTATGAGAAGGTTATGGTCCGCTCTTTGTTTATTAGTCTCCACCTGGAGTAAATCGTTCGCTCGCCGAAGCCAGTTCGATTCTTCCCGGAGATTCGTGATGTGGTCATGTTGCTCTTGCCTAAGATTTTCATGTTCGTCACTAAGATCCCTTATCTTTTGGCAGAGCTTTTCGCATGCCAGACTGGCGTTCAAAAGCTGCAGATTCAGGCCAGCGGAAACATCTGTGGATGTCTGTGGAACTGAAGACTGGGGGCAATTGTCAGGCAATTCCCTTTTCAATCGGCTCGTATTATCCTTACTCGTTAGCAGCTTGTCGCGCAGAAATAAGGGAACAATAGGACACATACCATTTCTTGTCCTGCTTAATCAAACAACTAGAATCATTCCTAGCACGTAGAAAGTGTGCTCCTTCTGGTAAAGTTCGACTGGTCTCGATGGGAAATATAAGAGATATTAACGCGAGTCCTTAGTCGTGCGCTGTTTCCGGCCATAGCAGAACCGTGAATGGGCAGGGCATCAGCAGAATATATAGACATATAATGAGCTGGAAACGGACATTCATGAGACACTCATTATGAAACCATGTGGCTACATTAAGTTAAGACAAAATTTCTCAAGTCTTTCCTCTTCCAATTGCCAAACCATTCATTAAAAAGATGATACTTCCGAGAAACAGCAGGGGTGCAAAGAGAATAAGGGGGTGGTAGGTAGGTAGATTTGTGATTTAAGCCACGAATATCTTGCGTTTGACGCATACCTACTGGATATACCTAGGTATATATTAACGTATGCGCCTGTTTTATATCACTATATATACACTAACAATGGTTTACAGCCTTCTAGGTCGTTCTATAGTCCGTAGAACATAGCATACAGCAACCACCGAGCTGATGCATATAGCGGAAATATATTAGTATTAATATTCCCGTATTGTTATGCCTAAGTACATGCGGTCACATTTCGTTTAATTATATTAGATAAGACGTTGCGACCTCAAGTCAAAGCATTTTCTCAAAGTACCTAGATAGCTCAGTAGGTAGGTAGCTATATTATCTTGTCATTATGACTCCTTTCTAACACTGACTGGGGGGGATGAAAATGAAAAATGGGCAGGGTAGGATATGAAAGATAGGTAGTAGCCCATCTAGGGTAACAGGAAAAAAAGGTAAACAGTTATTATAATGAAGGGACACCAGGTCCGTTGTTCTAAAAGCTTTTGAACCCCTGAAGTAGCCGTTGTGATATTATGCGTTGGCCTTGGCGCTGAGCCAAACGTAAATGAAGCAGTGCCATTGCTTGTTCCACTCCTCGTGGCCGTTCCGACTGAGGCGTGAGTTGAAGTACTATGCGGAGTCGGGCTGCAATAGGGAGGGACAGTGATGAATACGGTTTGGATAATAGTCTCGATGATCTGCTTTGGTACTCGGATTGACTGGAAAGGCGGGGCTAATGTGAAAGGCGCAGTACTTAGGGTCTTCTGTGTAGAGAATTCATTTTTTTGACTGGGATTGGTTTGGCTGGTTATCCCAAGTGTCGGAAAGCAATTATCTGATTCAATTTCCAAAGAGCCTAGGCCTGTAAGCGTTCCAATTTCCAATTCAAAGCTGATAATCTGGGGAGGGGGGATCTCCAAGGCTGAGGACGCTACCATAAATGTGGATAGGACGAACAAAGCATACATGTTCTCTAATGCCTGTAGTTGACAGCATATGGTAGGTATGCCATGAAGATCAGGAGCACAACGCAACCATTTCACTCATGCCTACCCAGAGGAAATGCAACTTAAATATGCGTCGGGGGATATCTCATTAGCTAGGGTTATTCAAGCCGTTTTTAACAGAGAGTCATCTTTTGAGAGGACCTTTAAGTTGCTAAATATAAGGATTAAGTCTCAACCAGAGTGATGTGAGGCGAGAAGAGGATCCCGGGGAAATGTAAAGTGACTATGGCTAGCCGACAGCTTCAAGAAACCCCCACGATTAAAAATAAAACGGGCCTACTCAAGTCTTATGACCTTTCAGGCGAAATGATTTCCATATATGGCTACTCGGAATCCCAAAACAGGCTCGGCTTCTACCACGCATGGTAACCATGAGTCCGGAAACAAGTCTAGGTAACTCATATTTGTACACCGTTCAAGTCTCTTGGCACCCAGGCTTACTCCTTGCATTAATACTAAGATTAGGAATTTATTTGCAAATCAATACAGTATCGTTCATCGGAACCAGAAGCAGAAACAACCCAAATATGTAGGTAGCTATACTAACTCAATAATCCTGTATAATACAGAGGCGAAAAAAAGCACATCCCAAATACAGATACCCTCACCCGGCCCCGAATAGTCACTTAAGTATCAACAATGAATATATGTACTTGCGACTTAATCGGACCTTGGTGGCTTCGGTACCTTGAAACGCCTGATTAAGTTCTCCATCCGTACCAGCTCTCGTTGATGGTAAGGAAGAGAATTCATGTTCACTTTCTTGTTACCTGAGTGTAGGATGGTAGGTTCCTGCAATGGTCATTAATAACCCTTATCTGATAGGGGTGTCCATACATACAATATCCTTCATAGCCGGGGGGAAGTTAATATCTCGCACAGGTTGGAATATTTCATACTCCCCGGTTGTCTTCTCCTGGGCGATAATAGTAATATTCAGGTTGAAAAGCTCAGCATATTCCACGATCTTCTTATGCAATGATCTGCCTCGCCTTTTGCGCATAACTTTGAGTCGACTTTGCAGATTTCGCGCTTTAGTCATGTTTGCTGCTCAAGGTCTCGATAGGTAAGATAAATTTCCTTAAAATGAACGCGTCTTTCTATATAGCCATAGCTTGCCAGTAGGATGACTCGGGGCTTATATCTATGCCTTCCCAAGTCCTTATCAGCGCTCAACAGGTGCGGCCGCTTTTGGTGTGCCTTGTCTGAAGCCCATGCAACTTTCTACCAACAACTGTAACCCATATATCCGATTAAACCAGGTCGGGTAGGTATCGGCAAAGGGGGTCACAAGTTTGGGCAAGGGTGCGAGTGTATAATTTAATCTGATTTCGGGTTGCTCTCTCTTTCATCTCTCGGCCCGCATGCAGTAAGGCGAACGTGACCTCGGCTACCGATATTCTACGACACACATAAGAAGGGTTTCTACCTACGACCACACTGCATTTTGATCCAATATATCAACGCATAATCATCAATGATTCAAAGACGACCGTAGTATCTCCAGTAATGAACTCCAGCAAATTTTGGCTAGCTAAGGTGAAGTATCTATGATATCATTGCCCAGCCGGCCCGAGCGGTTTTGTGTGATAGGACGACTTGGTAAAAAGAAGGCAAAAGAAGCCAACATCTGTTAATTTAAGTTGTTGCTGCTGTGGTTGATTAGGTAGTATTATAAAGCATAGAAACCAGGGTTACCTTACAGGGTGTTAAATACACCTTCCTTGAAAGTTGCCTTCATCTATAAGACAGGTTACCAGCCTTGTACAAAAAGTGCTTCTAAGCAGGGTCTTAAGCGCCATTGTTTCACAGGGATCCACTATACTATACCCCTGTGACCCACATGGTCCGCGTAGTCGGTAACCAATCAAATACTATTATATATTACCCTTATGTAAAGACTACCTTACTTAGCATACGTAGCATGCGTTTATCCGAGTCTTGAACACCGACCTCTTCCAGCTGATGAAAGATGGTTGTGCTTCTAACACCCGATAGAGCCTTCAAACCCCGTCCCCCAAAAGTTTCTTCATTGTCTAAAAAAAGGGCACAGCAAGTTACGAACGATAATAGATCGGCTATATTGCCGCGCGGAAAAACTAATAGTTGTCTGGCGGCTAGCATGCATGAGTAGCCTCAAACTTGCGAGATCATGGTGAGATGATGTTCAAACACCCAGGTAAATGGATAATGGACAATGGTTAGGACATACGTGAATGTAGACATGCTTCTAAAATAGGAACAGCTGGTAGTTTATCCCTAGATAGCCAACTTAGGCTAGGTAGCTAAATATGAGTTGAGCTGCCTATAAACGTCTTATTTCCCATTCTGATGCTATCAATGACCACATCGAAAATCGAGCAACCCATAAACACTCATTGAATATTCATATCAAACTTACCTAGGTAAACATGCCGCTATCCGCAATTGCTCCCCACCCGGCCATCTCTGGGACACCACCTAGCGCAAGCCACGCTTGTTCACCTCAACCTTCTCAGGGGCCGCCGCACTATCAACCCCCCCAAGATTCGTCCTCTAACCCCTTCTTCACTCTTGATACTTTCGATTTCGAATCTGCATTATCCCAGGAAGCCCAAGCTGGATTCCCCATCGATCCTCAAGCCCCGTGGGACCCCTCCTTTCAGTCACCACCCCCTGGGTTCTCCACCAATCCCGATACACCCTGGGATTCTTCCTTCCAGTCAATGGCAATGCCTACGTATCCGTCGTTCGAAGCACCAATTCGAATACCTATCAACCTTCTTACATCACAAATCCACGCACTAAACAACCGCATCGATACCTTGGAAGCGAGATGTCAGCAAGCAAACGCGGCGATCGAAGATTTCACAGCATGGTCCAAGAAGATGGAAAAGTTTTGCAACGATATGAACAACACTATCTTAGAGCTATTTGAGATGATCCGAAAGCCTGACTTCCTCCGGGAAGTCCTTGGCGAGTCTCTTGAACTCTCTCCATAGAATATTGGGCTTAGATATACCTAATCGATTCCATCCCATATACCACATCATCACACTCTTTGATCACCCCCCAATATGCGGCCCACTTGGCCTCAGCCTTTTCTTTTTTTCCGTTAAAAGCATGTGCGACGGTAATTAGGTGTTGGAGGAGTTTGGTAGCTTCTTTAAGTAGCAATAATGTAACAGAATAACGTTTTGCTGCAATTTCGATTTCGTGGCGCAAGGCAAAAGCCTCCTTTTCCAACTGGTGTAGATGTGACAGATATTCGGCATTCTCCATGTCTCTTAGGCGACTGAAGATATCTTGGATTAATTGGTCGTTATTTTTGGCCGCCATAATGACCTAGTACGTTGATTAGAGGCTCACGATTGTACCTAAAGTGTGGCAGGTAAAGTTACAATTCGTATAACTACCTAGACTTAGATGCAGTACATGAAACAGCAACGAGCAAATAGAAATGAAAAATAGGAGTAGGTAATGTAAAGGGTTGCGGCCTGCCGACTCAACCCTTCTTCTACCTAGGAACAATGCGTCCAGGTTTGCCCAAAAACGGCCGCTAGGTATAAGAATAGAAGTAGGGCCGGTTCATCTTACAAAAGGGCAGTATCGGATGAATAAAGCAACCACCACGAGACCCATTACCACTACAATATACCATGCCAAATCCCCATTATCCACCTGCAAAAGATCAATGCTCCGGAGCAAGGAAGGGATGGAGAATGTGATTACTGCTGCCGGTATTAAAGGAGTACAGACTAAGAGGAGAATTGCGCCTACTTCGATCCAAACTCTAAAACGGAGAATGCGTGAAAAGGTGCCAAGTGTAGCAAAATCGACGGTATTGAAGGCAATAAACATGCTGGCAAGGATGACGACTCCTATCAAGGTAGCAATCAGACAAGCAGTAAGATTCATCTTGAGGTAGAAGGAAATAGGGGAAGCAACGTCTGTAAAATCGAGAATAGTGTTGAAGGAACTTGGAAGCAGAGATGAAAGGTCGGATGGGATTTTCTTGCAACTAGTGTCGTCGTTCTTAGTCGTGTAACAGACCTGATATGTCCCTATGGTAACCTCCTGAGGGACACTGCCCCTTATAGAGGCGGCTGCACTTGTTATTTGGGCTAAGTCATCAGACACCCGTGTAGCCACCCGTGTAGCGACACTAGAGATGGCGCTTCGCACATCGGTTGCGATGTCTAGTAGGCTATTAATACTGGTAAGATCGGTTATATCGGAGAGTACAGTGGCGTCAGGCAGATCAGTAATATCGGTAAGTCGAGTTATCTCAGGTAGCTGCGTAATATAAGGCAATGGATTACCTTTAGGCAGTTTAAAGGGCTCCCTGGGTAACAATTGGGGTATATCTAACGTGAGCTTAGCAATTCCACCCGTGTGAATCTTCTCGCGAGCAATGCCCACGATGAGAATGATAGCGCTACAGGCGAGAGGGATTACTGCCACAAAGCTCTTCATGTTGGTACTCCGTTCATTCAAAACACAATGATGAAAGAGGAATGATAATAGAATGTCCCAACTTTAGCGGTTGGCAAAGGACATAGGTACTGCCATTAATGAAGTCGCAGCTACCTAAGTGGATAGATATATACGCTATATACCCAGAAACGGGATGCCGGAAACCGCTGACATCTGTTTACAGGTAACCCTCTTCCGTGATACCTGGATTCGTTTGAAGGTCATTGATAATGGGAACCATCTTGGAAACCCCAAGAGAGCATCTTATAGCAATGCTACGAAAATAACCCTCACGACGAGTTGCAGCCTCAAGTTTCTCCTGTAAGCTATTGATTTTCTCCTCTGCCACTTTCTGCTTCTCCTCGACGCTGAGTCGCAACTTAATCTCAGCATCCAACTGGTACCTTAGCAGATTCAGCTGCTGTGCCAAGTAGTCATTTTGGACTTGGAGTTCGTTGATTCTCGAAGTAAAGCTCGGGGGTTCAGGGTCTGCGGTCTGCTAGTGCGAGTTAGAAGAATTAACAGACAAGGACAATGGATACCTACGAATGCGCCCTGGCCCGGATATGATTCCGGCACTGCTCGTACTGCTTCAAATGTGGTGCCAATGCCTTCACATAAATCCTTATACGCCCTAGCAGAATGATCACTCAAGTTCTTGGAAAACAGATGTTGCTTCTCCGGAAGAACCTGCCATAGGTATCCATCCTCGCGAGTTGATTGCAACCTCACATGCGATGGCTTTACATATATTCCTAACTTCTCTTCTATAATTCGTTTTAGTATCAACCGCATTGTAAACCATACATATTTAGGTAGGTAGGTAGGTTGTCACATGGATGCGGTACTGACTGAGGTGTTGGCTTAACATCTCCCTGCATTTCGTGCGCCATCTACCGCGCTCTATATTGCTCTGTCTCGGATTCGCCATAGCCTTGAATAGAATACACGAAATCATCTTGCCTGAAGAAACTCTTGAGAACGGTTATCGCGATTTATTCATCTTCTTATGTCCAAGCTGGACCGTATTTAGCTATTTCTGGCCAGTGGCTCGAAACGGATCTACTCGCCACCTTGGCGAATTATCCATTGTTCATAACAGACCACCCACACATGACCAATGATCGAAGACAAAAATGTCACCACCCTCTCCCTTCCTCATCTTACGTCCACGGGTGTCTTCAGCGACGCTACTTTTTCTCTTTAGCCTTCGTGGGGCTACTTCTGATAGTTCTCTCGGAAACCGGTGCATATCATGCATATGGCAGACGAAGGTGTCCTCATTCTCGAATTTCTCTGTGCAGCGCTCATCTGGACATCGATGTTTTGGCCATCGAAGTTCATGCTCCCTAACCTCAGCCTCCCATTCATTCTTCGTACAAAACTGTCGCAGGCGGGTTGCCGCCGAAAGGGACGTGTCCCACAGGCAGAATGGACAGTATCCCGGCAAAAAGGTACTTTCTACTCTTTCATAGGCAACCTCTACCGGTAGACGATCAAGGCTCAAGTGAGATTGACAGTGTCGCTCCCAAGCCTCGCAGTCATAAAACCACTCATTACAAAAGAAGCAGAATTCCGCAAAAGGCGCTGACTTCTTTATACATCGGTAGACGTGTGATTGATCTCTAGGTAGGAGTGTAAGTAAGGTATATTATACCTATATACCTAGGGAGGTACCCACGTAAGCAATACAAAGTATGAAGGGCAGTATACTTACTTTACACCACGCCCGCATGTACACTTATCAAGCCCTGGACGGCTCACTTCTGATGCGCTTTTATAAAGCGTCACTAGCTCTCGTAGTGCTTCTCTACCCTGTTGGCTACGGAGTCTCGCAGGCGTAGGTAAGAGCTCGGCCAACCGGTTGCGACTCGGGAGGATCGGTCGCAATCTTAAAAATGGACGGTTGATCCCCCTGCATATATACGCTTCGGATCCAACAATAGTGCCTGTCGATGTCTCTTCCCAATAGGCTTGAAGCTTCAGTTCCTCGAGACGTTTAATAGTCCTTTTAGGTTTGCGCCCAGGGTGGAGGAGACTTGCACGACCCTCTGGCAACTGATCCTCCTCTTTCTCGTCAAGGCTAGCTACATTATGATTCCTCTGACTAGGAAGCAATGTTACCTGGGCTACATATTCTTCAGTTTGCATCAGTTCCCTCTGCTTCATCAATGGTAACGACTGCCACAAGGCCGGTTCCCATGGTACCTCGAGCTGGCGAAATAACCTCCCAATATTGATGATTCTGGCTTCTTTATCTTGATATGCTGCTTGGCTATCTATACCTCCATTTCTGGCAGCGTAGTGTTGCTGATGCATCTGGTTATTCTCATGGCCAGCAAGCCTATTTCTTTGAGTGTCTGAGTAAAACGGCCTCAGGTCTGGGACGGTCAGTGTACATACATACAATTTATGAAGTCGACAAAATATGAACACGTACCAATATTAGTGAGGGCCTCTGCTCGGAAGTCGTGGAAAGTAGGAGGCTTCGGGAACCCGCTTCTGATTCCTAACGTTCTCAATTCTTTACTTACTTCCCTCGCTCCCAGAATCTTTCCGCTGGCACTAGTAAATATCGGACGATTTAATACGCTTCTCTGCCAATGTATACGCATGGAAGAAACATTTTCTTGAAGCTTTAGGTCGAGAAGCTTTGATAAACCTTCTTCTCCATGGTAATCCCTCAAGGCTCCGGTTGCACAAAAGATGACGAGAAAGAACAACAAAGGGTTCATGTAAAGTGGCTGTAGGGCCCCGAACCCCCCTTCGTGAATATCCGGCTGTGGTCTAAACCCTTTTAGAACGTACATAGCACAGTTAATAAGTAGGCTCACCTACAGCTTACTAGATTTAGGGTGCTTTCCCTTTAAGAACTTGGTTAACTGCAACGAAAATTCCTCCAGTCCATGTTCGTTTCGAAAGATAATGAGCTCTGTATCCTATACAGGATGTTAGTACTTTCGAGTGCTATCTGTGGCCGCACACACCTTGTAGTGTAGTCCAATGCCTGTGCCAGATCTGGATCCGGACTCGAGGTAGTCAGAGATGCGACCGCTGGTATATGCTCCCGCGGACACGGCGGCCCAGAGGTCTACACGAAACCGTGGGCGGGAGAACGTCTTCCAATCTAGAGTCCATAGGAAAAATCCTTCCCAAGCGAAGAGCACCTCCGTAGCATGTCTCCTTGGACCAGAATCTGGTACTATGTTAAGAAGCCTGCCTAAATCGCCTCGCGGTTCGATGAGCTACGAGAGATTAGCCACATGTCTATTCACATATCTACAGTAGACAAACTCTTTTTATTGACGTAACGAAGCTATCCGGTATTGGTCCTCTGTCTCTTCGATAGCCAGCCGTAAAATGCTTCCAGTAAGCGTTCAGCCCACCATGGGGAAGACTATCCTCGTCACGCAAGTTTTTGTGCTTTTTTATTGCTTTTCCCATCCGAAAAACGAACTCCTTAAGATCGGCGAGGTTCTCAACTGTCTTCGGACCCCATCTTTCATTGCTAATTATAGGATTAGTGGGGTGTTGCAGAAGTAGATGGACACAAGTAAGGTACTAACTAGTCGTCCCAATGTTGAAGTTGGCGATGGTACTCTTTTTTGGTACAATTTTCTATATTCTTTTGGACTAGGTTATCGCTAATGATCGTGGGATCGACCACTATGTCATCCTCCATATAGTTCCTTTTAGATGGCCCTCTACTCGGCTTCATTGTGATGTTCGGTTTCGGGACAACTGGGGAAAGGATGGTGTGGAGGAAGAGAAAGTTAGTCATGGGAAGAGTAAGCGGAGCGAGCCCCTTTTATAGCCCGTTCAAGCCGCTTCTATAAACAGCAGCACACCGGCTCCCCTAATATAAGCTTCCCAGCACTATGCGTGTACGACTGTACTATTATAAACTATAATACCACATTTTTGTATGATAAGATACCTACATAGGTTCAAAGATGATATTTGCCTGTCGTCGTTTCTAGTATCGTGGTAGATAAATATCCCTTTTTATTTGGGTAAGTACTTAGGTACCTACAGACCATTTTCATATGAATCTGAGCGTACATCATTCTATCAGACATACGAGGTTCGACCTTTATGGTATTAGTTACTAGATATCCCCCATGTTGGAGTAGACGTAGGTTATGAGGGCATTAAACAGAAGGGAGGGTAAACTTAGGATATACTCACCCTAGGCGTCAACAGTGACCCCCTAATACTTATCGACAAAGGATGTGGAAGGCATTTTGATTATAATCCCTCCTACGTACCTATTATTCCCTTTCTTCGACCACAATAATCATTTAGCTTTAGCGTTTGTAGCTGCCGTGTAGATTGACCGGTAGCTTTGTTCGACCCGTATGCAAGCCGTGTTAACATTACTACAACAATTTACAAGCTACGCCAGACCACTGAACTCATGTCCCTAGGTAGTGCAGTTCAACACCGCTGGTTGTAAAAATGTTCAAAAAAATCTTAGCAAAAGATGTATACCTTGAAATTACAGGCAAGTAGGGACTCAATCGCTGTGAAAACCTTAGAGCATATAAGTTCCGGTATTCCAGCTGCGCGACCTAGTACATCCATACGTGATATGGTATGGAAACAGGTTGTGGTTCGCTTGAATCCACCAGTGACTGCGGCGGAAGTACGAGGGAAGTTCGCATGAATCTGAGACGAGAAACTGAGCCGAAACCGAGCATACATTAGGTATATATTAGAGTTCCTCATAACATTCTCATAGAATAGGCGGCGAGTATTATGGGCTTGCTTATTAGCATTATACCCCAAGGTTGTGTGTATCGTGTGTATCGTCGACTACTGACAGCCTCTATCACTATACTGGGTAATACCAAAGGATGGATGATAATTCACAAAAGCTATTACCCCGTACTATCTCAAAGGCAAGCTGCTAATAACAGGAACAAGTTTTGCGGCAGTCATCCCAGTTTGCCTAAACCTCAGCTGCTCACTGTTAACTTCCTAGGAAGCTGCGCAGTAATTGGGGGTAACCCTACCTAGGTAAGCAAGGGGCCAGTAACGAAGCTCTAATCCCATATTCCAAGCAACATCCACTAAAGGAAGGTGATACTCCTCTAAGGCTACGCCGCAGAACATACCAGTCTACAGTGGTCTAAAAGGACAAAGCGTGGGAAGGAACAAAGGAGTTGACACACGGGACTGTTAGAAACTATAGATATACCTATTGGATGATTCTAGAGGAAATCTTTACTCATATAATAAATTCGGTAGAGGTATTGCTTCGAAATATTGTTCAGCGTACAGCGATAAGTGATCCCAAGCGGGGGATATGGTGTAAGAAGCCCGCTTCAAACTAAATCAATAAATCTATTCCTACTAAATCATGAGGGTGATTTACGACATCTACGCCACAAGCATCTGCTCCCTGATTCCAGCAAAATTCAAGTCCTGGTCTATTTCGAATGATAGGCCTTCGCTTTTATTCCCTGACAGAATCTGAACGTCCATACAGCTTGTATAAACCTCCATACGCCCCTGAGGGGCCGTGTCAGTAGGGATAGAGGGCCATTCCCAGACCCAGTATAGTGTATAGTTGCCCTGTATATCTTTAGGGAGCTGTAAGTCGTTCTGGCACCACAGGTCAGCACCTTGAGGACTCATTGGAACCTTAGGGTAAGCCTTTTGACGTGACAAAGAGATGGGCCCACCATTGATCTGGTAGCATCTACCATCGTCAAACGGCCGGGCAGCCAGCAGCATACCCCTCCGGTCTCCACCGGTCCCTTCCATGTTCCAGACATGATGAATAGAGAGAATGCGGTCTTGTGGAGAAGGTGAAGACGTGCCGTAAATAAACACAGTAGAGTTCGTAGGCTTTTGTGGCGTGTTACCAGGGAGTGTGACGTGCCCGTTCTCCTGATACTGCAAAGCTATGAAGTCTCCCGGCTCCGCTTGCAGTGGAGGAAATAATGGATCAAAGTGGTCGACCGTCTGTTGGGTGTCTCGACAGATAGGGTCGGAAGGGAGAATCCCCAGGTCTGCATCCCGACCGGGAGGTGGGAGTAAGTATTGTTGCTGTAAGTCATTAAAAGCGGGATCAAGTCGTGAAATAGCATTGCGAATGAATCCCACATCTCCTACCATGGTTCCATTCGGATGAAGGCGCCTCAGTCGTTCAACCCATGAGTGAGCGGTAGAGAAAGGCAACAACAAAAGAAATAAATAAACGAGCGTCATGTTGAGTGCTTAAGGTAATCTGCTACCTTAGCAGATAGTAGCTTTAGAACGCTTCTCCTCATTATATACTGGGTTCCTAATGTGAAGAGGCCAGTTCCAGACATATGACATGTTTACCATAGGCGGCCGGTTGTTGTCCTCTCATCAGCTCACCGTTACTAGGTGCCTAGCCTTGCCGTTTTTCCTCAGTTCTGGCATTCCGTTTTCTTCACATGCATTATTGACATATACGACACATAAATAGGTCGTCTCCTGGTATAGGACTGAGAAGAGCCTGAGCAAAAGCGGCGGAAAACGCTATACCCGATTGATCAACGAATGGGACTTTTGTAAAACCTATAACCTATAAAACTTATAACAGGTAGCTAACTTATAAAACCTATAAGGTAACTTATAAGGCCGGTGCTGCGAGAGCTGCCTTAGGTGGGGCTTATACTGGGTACCCCGCCATAACCCGCCTACACTTGTAGTGTATCCTAGATTGCCACCAAAATGAATACCTAACAGAGGGATTGTTTTTACAAAGGATTTCATGCAAGGTATAATGGACACATGATTTTATGAGAATTATATTAATATAGAAGTAGCCCTACTGATAATTTTAATTTTTTTGTTTGTTTTTTTTATATTTTTTTTAAGGTTGTTTGGTTAAATTGTGCAGATAAGAAAGTGAATTAATGAACTATTTTGTATATCAGTACCTATAAAATCAGCACTAATTCTTACGCTATTCTGCTATCCGTATTGTACCTATTACCTCTTTCCTTGTCACTTATCATTAATAAATCACTTATCATTTAACCAACCATACTTCGACGCAATCGCCGACATCTTATTCCCCTTTCCTTCCGTCATACAACACGCGCCCACAGAACCAGACACCTTCGAAACAACATCCCATCCCGTATAGATTCCCAGGTTGTTCTACTTTCTTAAACTACCGCCAAGATGATGATCAAGTATGTTCTACCATTCCTCCCCGCTACAGCTGCCTACCTAGGCTGCGCTGCCTTGTGAGATCGGACGGACGGAGCTAACAAATGCGCAGAGTGAGAACCCTTACGGGCAAACTGATCTCGCTCGATGTCGAGCCTACTTCTAAGGTACACACACCTATCCCGTCTCTTCGTCTTCGTCTGGCGGAGCGCCGACGAGCATTGCGCCGTCTCACTCCTATCCCCGAAGAACAGGCAGACAAGACCAACACTCTATATCCAGATATCGAGACGCTAACCATGTATGCTCCTAGATCGAGGATGTGAAGAAGAAGGTCGAGGAGAAGGAGGGCATCACGCCCGACCAGCAGCGACTCATCTACGGCGGCAAGCAACTGTTCGTCTTCCCATTCATTTTCTCTTGTCATACCTCTCCCGCCTTCCCCTCCTACCTACCCTACACTACTTTACTCTCCCCCTCCTCACGGACAGTCCCGGCTAACATCTAATGTTCTTAAAAACAAAATAGGCACGACCAATTAACCATGACCGAAGCCGCCATCGTCCCCGACGCAACCCTGCACTTGGTCCTCACGCTGCGCGGCGGCCGATACTAGACCCCTCGCCCCCGCGCCTTCAAACCCAAACTCTAGAACACACACCACTCTTCCGCGACTTGCGCCGCCACCCCAACCCAATCCTTCGGCTTTCTGAGATGGTGAACGAGATACCCACCGAACGGGGCGATGTGTCAAGGGAAAATAACGAAATCGCTAGCTAGTCAACCTACCCAATGAGGAAAAGAAAAGGAAAGGATTGTCGCAAAAATTACTTCCTCGAGGTCGACACGGCACAGGCGTTTACAACCAGAGGAGAGAGAGGACTCTTGTTATCTTAGGAGGTAGACTTGGCAGACGCGGAATCGCCGCTAATAGACACTACTACAAGTACAACCGGATCGAGACGCTTAGATGTAGCGTTCCCAAGTCGAGATTAACTAAACGAGCCACCTATTTACCGTATTGTCTTAGTGTGAGCTCTTATACACCCTTACTAATTTGCGCATTCGTAAGCCCGTGACAATAATATAAAACGAGTTATGGAAAATGAAAGGTGCTTGAGGTACGTATGATTTATGTCAAGGAGACTGAAAATAAAGCCTGTGTTATTATTATAGCTCAATGCATTCCGCTATAAACGAGTCCCTGTCTGTAAAGTCCGCATCTCATGGACCAAAATGCAAATACACATACACTATACCACATCCACCACATCCACCACATTCCCTCCCGCAGTATATACATACATCGAGCCACCTGCTCCTATGACGTATCTATCTGCCCGGATGCCGCAGCACCGGGGAGAGATGATGGGTATTAATGCCAATATCCGGCAGCCAACTCTGCGTCCTGCTTTCTCGGAGCGTAAATCCATAACGAAACTCAACGCAACGCAACGCAACACTATCCTTCTCCTTGCAAATGCCATAATTCTCAAGAGCGCCATGCATAAATCCTCGGATCCTCACGAGGCCAGAAAAACAAAGAAATCATTGTACAGAAAAGTGGAAAACCCCGGTGTTTTCGTTGTGTTCATCCGCTAGCAGAGTATCCCTCGAGATTAAAACAGTCCTGGGAAGTTGTTGAAAAGAGAAAAATGTCGTAGAACAAGTGTGCTCAGACCGCTGCCGAGTAGTTTCCGTATCAATAGTAGACACTGTATTCATCCTATCCTTGATCGAGAATTTCTGTAAATCCGTACAAGGCATACACCGTCCCTTAGGACATTCGTCGGGCCTTGGGCTTCGGCTTCATGAAGATGCTAGGGGGCTCCTTTCGCTTCTGTCCGAGCATTGGCTTGGGCTTGGGTTTAGGGTCAGCGCTTGAGCTGCCGGTGCCCGCGGAGGTAGAACCAGCTGCGGGAGAATGCGAAGCAGGCGCTTTCGACGGCACCGAGGGTCGTAGCGGAGGTGAAGCTGCAGTAGATTTGGGCGGCGGTGGGGAAGATGCTGTTGACTTGGAAGCCGACTTTTGTGCGGGCGTCTCGACGGGAACAATCCTCACGGGGTTGTTCTTCCAGGAGTGGCCCATCTTCATCTTCGCCAGACCGGATAGGCCAGATGTGCGGGTAGTGTTGGAACTCGGGGCTGATAGGTGCGAGGAAGAAGGTTTGCTCTGAGAAGGCACCGTGGAAGTCTTGGTGGCCTTAGGCGCACTGGATGTAGAAGGTGTATCATCGTCAAAGAGGTCTTCTAACTCATCTACATCCAAACCACCCGCTTCCTGAGCCTCATCATCGTCATCATCGTTGAGCTGGTCGTCTTCGTCAAATTCGTCGTCCGAGAGAATCGTAGCTTTCTTCGTGGTAGTTCCGTTCTTCAATTTAAGTAGCCGGGCCTCGCGTTCCTTCTGCTCTCGCTCCCAGCGCTCTCCGGTGCGCGACTGGGGCGCTTGGATTCTTCTCGCAGTAGGCATAGTAGGAAGCGATTTGAGCCGATGTTCCTCTCGCATACCAAGCGGGGCATTAACAATCTGTCCCTGTTGGACGGGGAGTCGACCAGTAGGAGTCATGAGCCTGTTTCGGCGGCTGATCTCGGCGGCTTCTCGTCTAGCCTTCTGCATAATACTCTGAGCCGATGTCGTCTTGGTTCGCGATCCACCTCCCCATCGAAGACCGCCCGCACTAGCCACCTCTCGTCCACCCATACCTCTGCTGCGAGTACCGGGGGCGGGGCCGAGGAGCTTCGCATCATAGTTGATAACCTTGCTGGCTTTCGCCTGTTTCTCCTTCTTAATGGTCTTCAGGCTAGAAGTCAGTTTCTCCAATGCGATGCGCTTTTCCTCGACCTCGATCTTCTTGTATTTGTCGTAGACTTTATACCACAGGGTAGGGTTGCGGGGTTCGAAGTTGTGCTTCTTTACTTGGTTGGGAAAATGGCGATTGATGAGGCGCTGCCAACACTCGGCAGTGTCGCCTTGGAGGTGGGGAGATTTCTCTTCCACCTCTCGTAGTTGTGCGGCATTGTCGATCTTCATAAGAATCGGTTGAGCGATCTTATAGGGCACAGAGCCTACGTCAAAGATGTCTAACGAGGGACTCATTGTCAGATTCAATTGCAAGCTTCGTCGCGAGCAGTAATAAGTGTTGCGTGATATAGAGATTGAGAAGAAGATGTAGTGTTTGGGGTTGAAAAGATTGGTGCAATGAAAGCTTTGACTCAGTGGGAAAAAGATGAGGTGGGATGATGGAATGATAGTGAGGTGTGCAGTGTGCAGTTTGCAGTTTGCAGTTCGCAGTGGGACAGTGATGGGATAGTGAATAAGGTACAACCTACCTCGAACATTTTTAATGCACACGGTAGTGCATAGGTCAACTAATGATTTAACCATTATTGATTTGATTCCAAAAGCCCAAACAATGAAGTCTTGAAACCACCTGTCCTAGCAAAGCCACTGAAAGCAAGTTCGCGAACTTAATTTTGTTTATTCCCTTGTTTATTGTTTATGGTTGCTCTGACAAAGTATCGAGTCCAAGCGGAGTATGAGGGGTTCTAGATTAAATTCGTAGTGTTTCCCGGTTTAAACGTTGAAGTCGTTGATTTAGATCTCGACTAATTATGAAGATATTCGTACAATTGGTCAGGGGTCGAGGACTCCGAGGATCGTAGAGGAAGTAAACAAAGCAGAGGAGTGTTCTAGCTTCTATATATAACTCTACTTTCGTCTAAGCAGCTACCGATTTGTTCCCGTTGGGTTATGCTATTATCGTCCGTGTTGTTTTCGATGGGATTAATTACATGCTCGAATCATCCGGGCGAGTCAAGATTCCGCAGTAGTGGTGACAATTCGTTAGAATGAGAGTAGTGTATAGGCGTAAATAAATACACACTATACAGTCCCTTGATATTATAGTAGAAAGCTAAGGAGGTGGCTGTTTTGGAGCTCCAGCACATGGTTTCTATACTCGTACAAAAAATTCAAGGGGAAAGATGTAGTTATGAAGTTGGAGTTGAGGCTGACACGTGGGTCACTGATCTTCGATACTAACTTTTGTTTGGTGGCCCTACCGGTCCGTGATCACGCTATATTTACCACCTTACGTATTACGGAGCGCGCTAATATATTACGTTGATACCTACACGTTTGTGTAACACGTACAGTAACGACCGGGATATGCGCCACAGATACTTTGCTTTCCCTTTGAGGCTAACAAACTTTATCTATCCTTTATTGAAACCAACAGGTTGTTGCCAGGGGCACCAAAGGTAACCAAGACATGTACACTACGAAACCTACCTAGGTACATCTCAATTTACCAAATCCTATTCAAGATGTCTATTATATCAATATCCACGTACATACCTAGGCACCTAACTATATAACACTTAAAACTAGTAGCTACATTCTCACATCCGCCTAATATATAATGATACACCCGTTTAAATCCATGTTTGATTGAAAACAACGCTCTTGCGATGCATTAATTCAATAATATCAGACTCTGTCGCCTAGGTACTATCTAAGGCTAAATCATAATCAGAATGCAACCAACCCAGCCCGAACCGAACGAAACTCCCATCATGATTTTGACGACCAATACGCCCGCGGCTGGTGGTATCTCCCTAGCCCCATATCTCCCATGCGCCGTGACACCGTTAGACTATGTTTGTTGAAACCGCCCGGGAATATCCCAACAAGTGCAGCGAAGTATATACATGAACCTTTACTTCACCTTTATAACCACGACCCGCCGAATTACCCGTTAAATAAGCAATAAGCAATTATGCTGCCGCCGCCACAGCTCTGGAGGGCGTCGCGATAGCAGGCTCGGGTTGATCGGGTTGCGGTGCTTGTTCTTGGTTGGCAATTTCTCCGCCGGCTTCTGTCTCGGCCCACGCTCCCCATAGACCACGCTTTCCTCTAACTCGGATGGGACCACCAAGAGCACCTTCTTTCTGCTCGACTTTGATGGCATCCTTGGTCGCTAACACTAAACATTCGAAGAACATCTTCGTGGCGTCCGCCTTCGATGTTCTTCCTTCGGGTAGAAGCTCTTGGAACACTACTGACTTCTTTCGCTTCTCTTCACTGGTTGCTGCCTCTTCGCCGAACAGGTCTCGAAGCACGTGTACAGCATGTTTTGTACCCATAGAGACTGGGCCACTGTCAGCAGGATGTACTATAGGAGCCGTGGTTTCGTCAAATGCTGGCATTGGGCTTCCTTCGCGGGGCTGGTGATCATCGTCCTCGTCTTGTTGTACGACTGTGTTATCTGCAGGAATCTCAAGGATAGTGCCATCAGGGGCAACACTGCGCTCGCCCAGGCCTGTATCAGCCACGACCAATCCGTCGTCTTCGTCACCTAGTTCCAAGCGAGGCGATTTGGATGCTCCTTGCTCCTCTTCTTCGCCAACATCAGCGACACCGCTATCTCTCTTTCGCTTGAGGTCATTGATAGGCCTAATAGAATCAAGCGATAGTAATCCTCTTAGCTCCGGCGCCCAAGCTTTGCTGCGGCCGTCGCCCATGATACTAGATACAAAGCTACCGCTATTCTTTAGCTCGATCAGGGCCAGGAAGTAAGGATCTCGTGAGATAAAGGTGGGCATCTTAAGGATATTTTCGTGGCTCTGTTGCTGTTCTTTAATGTGCGCGCTGGTTAGCTGGGTAGATGGGTCCAGCCCAAAGATCTTGCGCTTCTTGGACCTCTTCTGAGGAAGAGGTTCGGGCTCCTCGGGTTCTTGGCCTGGTTCATAGATGCTAGTGTTGTTTAGACGCGTCCACTCCTCTACGTCTCGTGCTACGTTCTCGTCGATATCGGAAAGAGGTGACTCCGAAATGCGGGCTCGGTCGAGACCAAGGGCGCCACCCATCTCGGGTGCTACCGACTGGTCACCAATATTAAACTGGAAATCATCCATCGGAATATCACCATCCCCATCTGCGATTCTAACATTGTCATCTCCAAAGTCGAGAGCTAGCGATGGCTCACGGTCTGCCCCCTTTGCTGGTGGGGCAACATCTAGCTCGCTGAAAATATCGTCCTCAACTGGTCTGGGGGCGGGTGCATCTCGGCCCATTTCGATACTCTTATCACCTCGAGGTCGCTCGTCAATATCCATTCCAAAGTCGAGGTCTAGTTCCAAGTCGTCCATGGGGGCAAGTGCCACTTCGTCCTCATCCATGCGATCATCGTGTAGGAACTGACTATTGTTAAAATCCTCTTGCAGATTGATATCACGGTTGCTCGGTCGGCCACGGCCTCGAGTACCCGCACTACTTTGGGGAGCGTTCACGTCCTCCATTTGGCCGAGTAGCCAGTTGGCATCTGGCGGCGGCAGAATGTTTAAATTGTCGGCAGGAGTAATACGATCAGGAAGCATCAATGCCTCCCGGTTTGGCATGTTTAAATTCTCTGGTATATCATTGTTTCCAGTGGAACGAAAAGCCTATCATCCGAGTTAGTAAAGTAGGGGGGCAAATTGTATAGAGACGACTAACCATTTTAATTTTAAGTAGAGCTTCGTTGCAATCATCTAGGAGATAGCGGGCCTTTCGACTATAGATTCTGACGACACCTAGCAAGAGCTGACCGCTCAAGCGTAGCGCCATCGGCGCTTGGTTCGGAGTGATGATGGCATCGACACTGTCAGGCAAGTTGGATTGCAAGATGTGGGTTTTGGAGAGCTTGCGCTCCAAATTTGCCGACAGCCAGACTCGGGCTAAGGGCCCTGTCTTCTGAAGCAAGGTCTCGGAGTAGAACATCGCGACAGCGATGACGGAGCACCTTGAAAGAGCAGGAGATTAAGACGATGGGGGAAGGTAAGGTAATCAAGTGATAATTATGACATTAAGCAATGATAAGGGCCTTGCAGGTGCGACAACGCGTCAGAGTCAGGTCCCTTGTCTTAAGATAATGACGAAAGGCGGGAGAGGTATCGGGGTTGGTGTAAACAAGGGAATAGGAGCGCGTTGTTTTGGGCGCAGACCGCGTTAGAAAAGCCAGCGCTCGCACCAGCTTTTTACTTGTTTAAAACCCGCAATTCAATCCGCGCAGACGATGCGCAATCGTAGTATTGCGCGCGTAAGTGGTATTGAAGTTACAAGACGTAGCAACTATATATCGAGTAAGGTTGGTGGATGTTTGCAAGGTCGGAAAGAGGGCAAATGAGTTGAATGAAAGACTGAAATTAGAAGTGGAGGGGGATCTTTTGGGGGGGAACAGCGTAGGGAAAAGTGATTCGAGATTGGGTCTGTCCACTGACCGCAAGCGAAAGATTGCTGAAGAGGGCGACTAAAAAAATCATTCGTTTCCTTGCTTAAAATCCAAGTGGCTGGAGGTCTACCGGGGTACATGGTGGGTCAGCTAAAGTGAATAGTCCTTCTGATTGGATCCTTTGTGACTCAAGTTATGGTCTATGATTGGATACGTTTAGGCTGCTACCTGCAGATACCTACCTAAGCAGTGTTGAACTGGTACCTCCCTAGAAACTTGTTGGAAAATTGATTACGAATGTAAAGTGCGACTAAACTCCTTCCGGGTCGAAATCTTGTGGCTGGCGATAGGTACTCTCTACCTACATTACATACATATTACCTATCTACTTACCTACACCCATAGAGTCTTCAAAGATTAAAGACTATATAATTGATCTCTTTGGGAACACAATCTATACACCTTTGAGCGTGTTTGGCTTTCTATATTAAGATTATGGCAATATTTACAAATGTTATTAGAAAAAATCACATATCAATCCATCAGTATCAAGCGTGGAGAATTACATTTACATCTCAACTTTCAAAAGAGTGTGTTAGGTAGAGCTACACGTATACTAGAATTACCTGTATTACCTGTAAGTTTCCAATTGGGTTGATTAAACTGGTATATTACCAGTTACTTTACTTTTATGTACGGATCCGTACATGTAGATGAAATAGAGGTACCTAGTGAGTAACATGTCATAACCAATGTCTGAAATGCGAATATTCGTTCGGTTGAGAACTTTTAAGACATATGCCGCTAACGGCTTTTAGAAGACATATTTATAACCTCATACATGTACCGAATAACTTATAAACGGGAAGGCCCCCATAGAATTACGCAGGGAACTTCGAACCGAAAATGAACGAAACTCGTGATAACAAAAGCGGTTTTTTTTTTTTTCAACGAGCAGGTCAATAAATAGTATTAAGCTACAAAACATAGCCTCAATATACATCAAACTATCCAATAGCAGCTTGGTAGTTCATACGTAGTACATGGTCCTCTGTACCGTCAAATCTCGTCGTACTAATTTCCTCAAACAAAACAATATTGCTGTATAAATTAAGTTTGTAAGTCCGATCCCCTCGCAGTATTGCTTATTGGTGAGATAGCTATCACCAATTGTTGAAGGACGCGAACAATCTATATAACTCCTAGAATAACCCAAGCTAACTTTAAAGGTAGCAGTGTTTCGTTACGATGACATCCAAGCCAATGAAATGTTTGCTCTATTTGATTACGTCGCAGAGAACTGTTATCGCGATTCTGAGGTAAGCTCACTTCAAACCCCCGTCCTTATAATTACAAGAATCCCGAAGGTAATACAGTTATATATCACGTGGGTTGTACATAGGAAATAAAGTAATGTTTGACCACATGCATTCGTATCAAAAGTCGGGTAGTGCCAATATTATACACCGGTGGCTTCAGCATAATGCAAGCCATTTAAAGTTACCTTACCCACTTAATGTTCCCGGCCAAAATTGGAAGTTACCAAGGCTTAGAGCTGACAGGGTACACGTTGTGTCCTGCTGTGTACTTTGTCCAACGCTCATCCGAGGCCGTTAGATCCGTGAGAACAAAGGCCATCTTTTGATATGACTTAGTTAGTCTATATTTTAATATATACCTAGATTAATAAATAGAAATGTTTATGGACCTTAGGACCTTATGGATAACCCCAAACGTCCCCGGAAGTTACGTCTTTAAATTCCACCGGCAACCACCAGTCTTGCATAAGTATCCACAAAGGTACATTTTAAGTACCCACCTCCGTGCTTACTGCCATTGACATCACCACCGAGGGATGTGCTAAGGATGTGCTAAAGAACTTAGAAAAGCTAAGCTCCAGCTTCAAAACCCCCGTTACCTCTTTTTGCTTATGAAACTTCACCTCAACTTCATCCCCGAGCAATTATTGCTAAGTTGACAGTTGGTTTACTTCTTATCCTTCTTCACACAAAAATGTGTATTTACTATCATGTCTAACAACCAATTTTCAATTCTCGGTTCCTCTCGCGCACCCGCTGACCCCTCGATCTCATCCAATGCGACGGCATCAACCAACCAAACACCCAAGAAAAAGCACCGCGCAGGACGAAAGCACAAGAAATCGAGACGGAAATCATTCGCTGCTCCTCCAGACAATATGCCAGAAGACCCTATACCTCCATCTAGCCACAGCGGCAACAGAGCTGGTTTATACATGCGAGGGAGAAATCTGAGTAATACAAGTATCGATAGCGAAGCGCTTCTTGACCACAGGTATGTTTACGACTTCGGATTCATATCGCTCATAAGACTATAACTGATTTGAATCCAGAGAACATCAATATCCTCGCCTGCGACGACCCTCCACCCTTGCGGCCTCCCTTCATATGCCTCAATCAAGCCGGTCGCGTATAATGCAGAGCCACGGCCACGAGGAAGTGGAAGAAGACAACAGCGAGACAGCACCTTTATTATCTAGCTCGCCTCGCCAGGACCTTACCTCGTCTCGAGGCTACGGCTCACGAGATGGACGACGAAGAAACGACGCATCCGCAAGCCGTCCAGGCTCTAGCAAATCGGGCAAGAAGTCCCAAGTCGTCCCTATGACACCATCCGATAAATATAATGTAAATTATCCGCCTTCCATCCCTGGAACTCCCACATTGGGTCCCTCGGATCCCTTGGATCTGAGCTACGGGGATATCTTGATGAGAGATGATCTTGCAGAGGAGGCTACTCGACGTGATAGTATACTGGAATCAAACGATACCCAGCTTCGCGATCAATCCCCTTTTGAGAGGCGCCACACGATTGCATTGCAGGCACAGGAGGATGTATGCTTTCCTCAAGAGGGCATGTCGGAATTGGCCGACGAAGACACCCAGCAGGCTCGCGACAGTCGGAGCATTCGGACCCGGCGCAGGAGACGAAACAAGTGGCCAGATTTGGCCATACTCGAAGAGTGGTCCAGGATCGAGAAGGAGGATCGTAGCGAAGAAAGGCGGATGAAGAAAATCACGGAACCGCAGCTAGTCAATGGTAGGCTGCGACCAGTCCACAAGGGCTGGTACCGAATAGAGGAAGACGCTCCATATCGATTCACCTATTTCAACGAGGAGTTCCAGAGCACCATTCACAGTCAGACCATATCGGAACTTGTCCAGCCAGACGTAGGCTTCAAGGAACTTTTTCTCCCAGACCCTCCAATCCTATCCGATTCGTCTGACGAAGAGGATGACGATGAACCTCTTACCCAGGTCCCCAGTGCAACCAGGAATGGTGGCGCGACTACCAGAGGGCCCTCCCGCCAGCCATCTTTTACACGACACCACCCAACATCCGACCCCAACCTAGGTGCCGCTCCTAGACAACAAGTGTCGACCTCAGCGAGCTCTAGGAACAATTCGGGTGGCCCTAGTCCAATGAGGTCCAAGTCCCCATTCCCCGGTGTTAGATCACCTCCTCCGAACGGAGAGAAGCAGCCCCGATTCGGCGAACGTCCCGTGTGGTGGTTAGATGTTTTGAGCCCCACAGAATCGGAGATGAAGGTGATTGCCAAAGCGTTCGGGATTCATCCTCTGACCTCGGAGGATATCATGCTCCAAGAACAGCGTGAGAAGGTTGAACTATTCCGACATTACTACTTTGTCAACTATAGATCGTTCGATCAAGACGCCGAATCGGAGAATCACCTAGAGCCGGTCAACATGTACGTCGTGGTGTTCCGCGAAGGTGTCATCTCGTTTCATTTCAGCCAGACCCCGCACCCGGCCAACGTCCGACGCAGGGTTCGCCAGCTTAAAGATTTTATGATCCTTAGTGCAGACTGGATCAGTTACGCCATTATTGACGATATCACGGATGTTTACCTCCCCCTCATCCAGACCATCGAAGAGGAGGTGGACGAAATCGACGACAAAATCCTGGAGTTCCATTCTTCCTCCGACCCGTCCATATCGCCCGATGAGAAGAAGCAGAGAGAAGGTGATAAAGGCACCGAAGCGAATGTGGATACTGGTGGGGATATGCTCCGCCGCGTCGGCGACTGTAGAAAGAAAGTCATGACTCTATATCGACTCCTCGGAAACAAGGCAGATGTCATTAAAGGATTCGCAAAGCGCTGTAACGAGCATTGGGAAGTTGCTCCCCGGTCGGAAATCGGGCTGTATCTTGGCGATATTCAAGATCATATCGTGACTATGACTGCCAACCTTAGTCATTATGAGATGTGAGTTTCGTCGTTCCATTCTCTTATTTAAAAAGGTAACTAACTTGAGCAGGATCCTCGCCCGATGCCACGCCAATTACATCGCACAGATCAACATCCGCATGAATGAGCGACAGGAGCAGACGGCCGATGTGCTAGGCAAGCTAACAGTCCTCGGCACTATCGTGTTGCCCATGAATATTATCACTGGTCTTTGGGGTATGAACGTTTGGGTCCCAGGCCAGGAGTACGAAGGCGACCTAAAGTGGTTCTTCGCCATCACCGCAGGATTACTCTTGTTCGGCCTGGCCTGCTTTATCATTGCGAAGAGGGTATACAAAATTGTCTAGACGAAAACTACCGACATTCGGTAGCGTATATATATGTCACACTTGTCCCACATCCAAGGGCGATTCGGAGCAAGCACTATATCTTGGCCCGTCCTGATCGGC
Source organism: Entonaema liquescens (assembly GCA_902805475.1). NCBI lineage: Eukaryota > Fungi > Ascomycota > Sordariomycetes > Xylariales > Xylariaceae > Entonaema > Entonaema liquescens. Next base: position 815,200 of record CADCSX010000001.1, on the reverse strand, counting down.
GGGGAGTGCCCATTCATATTCAACAACGTGCCGGGTGCTTGCGTGCTAGTCCCATGTCATCCGGCCACCAAGGTACTCATTTTTGGTCTTGCGACTTCACCGACCGAACAAATTATTTGCAGTATCATTCGTACACAATTGTACCACAAAAAAGTTTATCAACGTCATTTTTCATTCAGCACTTTTAGAACACATGGGCCGCGAAGCACACACTTATTTTTTCATGACACGGGGAATCAGTACCGGAATTCCGCAACAGGGAGACCGGAGAGTGGGAGGTGTTTTTTTTTCTTTATGACTTAGCTTGATCATCGGCTGGGGTTATTGGATATAACACTTTTTGAGTAATTGGCCGGCTAGTACATACGGGGCCGATATATTTATGTTCATATGGAGTTGAATAGAAGCGTTCCACGAGCGAGCGTTGATTAGTATGCTATACCTAATACATGTATTCGTTTTAGTATATGATATATATTAAGCTTGGCTTGGCTGTATTTACAAAGATGCAGGTGATAAGATGGCTCTTTTCTCAGACTTTGGCTATATGATGCTATTTTTCCAGTACTTTGTGTAATATCTTCCGTATAGCAACAATAAGCGTATGGAAAGCCTCTTATTTTCGAAGACGAGTGCTTTATTATAGATGATCCATGTATTTTCTTACAAGACGGAAAAGGTGTATATCAAGTTTCATGTAACTTAACTGTCTTGAGCAGATGAGGCTGATTAATCCTAGCTATCCAGACCTTAAGTGTGGCGGTGGAAGTATCTAGATGTGGCAAGTGACCCTCCCATAGCTCCAGTCTTATCAAATTGCAATTGGCCAGCCTCGTAAGTGCCAAGCTTTTTGGTACGTTGTAACCTGCACCCCGGTTCCACTTAAACCTCAAGCTCTAAACTTTATCTTCCCAGCATTTCTACTCGCCTTTCCCAAATACAACAACCAAATCAACCGATCAATCGCCGTTTCATTCATCGGCAAAAAAAAAGAAACGCGATCAATTTCAAGTAACGTCTGATACTTACGATAATTCGCATAGTCATCTAACGAAAGAAATACCACCCTTTTTTACCAACCACCAATTAATCAATCAATCAATCGACATCGGATAAAAAGAAAGAAAAGAAGAAAAAAAAACAGAAAGCTCAACTCAACTCCCAACTCCCAACTCCCAACTCCAAACTCCCAAAATGGCCAACTTCCTCGCCTCCATCTTCGGCACCGAACAAGACAAAGTCAACTGCTCCTTCTACTACAAGATCGGCGCGTGCCGGCACGGCGACCGGTGCAGCCGCAAGCACGTGAAGCCGTCGTACTCGCAGACGATCCTGCTGCCCTCGCTGTACCAGAACCCGGCGCACGACGCGCGCGCGCGGCTGACGCCCGAGCAGTGCGCGAACCACTTCGACGCCTTCTACGAGGACCTGTGGTGCGAGCTGTGCCGGTACGGCGAGCTCGAGGAGCTCGTCGTGTGCGACAACACCAACGACCACCTGGTCGGCAACGTGTACGCGCGCTTCAAGTACGAGGATTCCGCCCAGAAGGCCTGCGACGAGCTCAATTCCCGCTGGTACGCCGGCCGCCCCGTCTACTGCGAGCTCAGCCCCGTGACGGACTTTAGGGAGGCCTGCTGCCGGCTGAACAGCGGGGAGGGGTGCGTCAGGGGCGGGTTCTGCAATTTTATTCACCGCAAGAATCCCTCGCCCGAATTGGAGCGCGAACTCACCCTGTCCACGAAGAAGTGGCTGAAGATGAGGGGCCGCGACGAGAAGAGCGTGAGTAGGAGTCCGAGCCCCGAGCCGACGAGGAAGCGGTATTAAGGTATGGGAGAGTGGTGGTGGTGGTGGTGGTGTTATTATTCTGTTGGGGGAATAAATTGGTTGCTATCTCGAATGGATTGAGGTTTGAGCCCAGATTCTTACATGAGCAAAGTCGAGGTTCGGTTACGGCTAGGATGTCGAGTAGTGGAAAAAAGATAACGCAAGCAGACGAGCGTAAACGCGGAACCATTAATACTAGGAGATGAAGATGCTACAGGATGGAAGCAGAAAGACAACGGAATTTCTACGAGAACACGCTTGCGCTCGCGCCGGAAACACGCAGGATTCGGGATAGATACCCTTGGACTTGGTTCGTCTCTCTGCCGTTGCGTTAACATTGTTATTATTACGTTGAGGAGATGCTGAGTGAGTTAAATAGGCTGGCTACCCCCTAATTCCACGTGAAACGGTAGTATTTATCCAGTTACGATTCCCTCTCTTCGGTCCCGAGACAGAGAATAATACTGTTATGGTGTTTTGAGGAGAAATAAGGAGATAGATCTTGGGGCAATTCATATGTATAAGTACTCGGTTCAGTTAGCAGCCCAAATAGGGGGCCGGATAAAAGACAACGCCGTCTAATTTTCACATAACAGCTTACAGTGAATGTTATAATCCTGGTGTTCGTCGATCACAAGTAGATGTCCCATGGTGTATCAATCAACCTCATTAAACAGGGTCTCTCCTTTCCTATCCCTACTATATCTAGGTACGTAGTCTACCGGTTCTAAACCCGGTGACCTGCCCCCGTCCTTCCCTTCCCTTGCCCCCTATTGCCAGAAAGCAAGATAACCTACTGCATGCAGCATGCTCTTACACCGCCACCTCACCCTCCCCAAAACCAAACCAGACCCAACCAAGAACGGCAGTAGCAGTAATCGCCCAGCAGCCAGAAAACAGCTAATAGTGAATAAGTATGCAATTCAGCTCATGCACGAACCCTCTAATCCCATAGGCCCCCCAAGAAGGTACCAACCACCTCGATCCAGGCGAAGCAAAGGCGAAAAAGTCCCGAAGCAGCAAGGAGGAGGAGGCTAAGGCAAAAAAAGCAAGCAAATAGCGTGATTCCTCCCCGAACTGAATTCTTTTCTATTAACCAATCCACCCACCCGCTCACCCCTCGGCGTCGAAGAACACATTATTACTGCTCCCGGTATCTTCCTTCCTCAGACTAGCCTTAGCGGGAGGTGCTTCATTCGCGAAGTCGAGTAAGGGTCCGTCGTCCGCCTTGCGGCCGGTAGATTGGAGCATGGAAGCGATATCTCTACTGCCCGACTTTTCGAGTGGTGGCGGCGACGATGGTGGCGACGATGATGATACGGGTTTATTGTTTGTCTGAGCTTGCGTATTAGTATCGTTCTGGCCGAAGTCGATTAGATCCTGCGTCTCGCCTTGGGGAGCCGAAGCTTGTTTCTGGTGCGGGTGGTGAGGGTGCGGATGCCCTCCTGGAGGGATTATGTTCCAGTCTCTTGGTTTTTGCCCCGGTATCACGGGGTATATCGCCATGATCTGCTCGGCCTGTTTTTCGGGTGTTGTGGCATCGCTAGGTCTAGGAGTTAGTATATATATTATCTTTCGAATGGATCGTTATTCTCTAGGGGCGTCACCCACATATGAGCGTTAATAATCCATTCTAAATGGTCCATATCCTCTCCCGTGCCCCCGTAGTCTTTATCTACCCGCCGGAATAGTCGCGGATGCCATTCTACACCGGCAGCTGCCCTACTCGCTGCTTCGTCTCGTTGTCGATCCTCTACTTTGGTCTTTTCGTCCGTTGCCACCTCGTGGTTCCTCTCTTTTACCGCTTGCGCAGTCTTTAGCCATAACTTTTGCGACTCTCGCTCGTCTTGTTCCTCGAGTGGTCGAACGCGCGGTTTCGAGGGTTTTACCTTTCGGGCGTCGAAGAACATCTCCTTATGCCCGTTCTATACGGCGTTAGCTAATAACGAGCCGACCTTTCTCGCGCGCTACTCACCCTAAGGTCTTTCACAAACATCTCTTCGCTCCATAGACCAGACAGTTCGAAGAGCACTTGTCCAGTTTTCTCGTCCTTTATCGTACCGCCAATCGCATTGTATGTACCGCTGACCCATCCCTTCGTCTTAAAGTCGACATCAGCTGTGAGGCCCAGCTCGGGACATCGCACTACGCTGTGGTCGCCTAATTCGTACTTCATGTTGCCGAACAGAATTCCTCGCGCGTACATATTGGGTTGTGTCAACCAACTAGATACGTTTAGTACGTGTCTCATAGAAATCTTAAGAGGTTTCGCATACTATCTTTCCCCTTGCTTAGGATCCTTTCCCCTATTCAACAAGGTGAGCACGGCGATTCCTTCCATAAGACTTGCGGCCGAATTGCCTAGGAACTTGCTCCTGGGCTTTAAGGTACCGTCGATACGGATATGGTGGTCGGGGCCATGTAGAAGTAGCTCGACTTAGGGGATGATGCGATGTTTGTTCGGAGATGTAGTAGGCGCGGGTATTGTCAGGTAGATCCCAGTAGCAGGAGAACACTTCGCCGAGGATCGGGTTGAGAGGTTTCTTTACTCCTCTGTTGCCGTATGTTAGCGTATGTTAGCTGATATCGCGCAAGTTATAGAGTAAAATATAAGGGGTAGAAGGTCGAGGGGAGCTATACGGTGGTCTTATATGCCATCCGCTAAGGTAAAATTTGACGACAGCGACAAAACGATCGACTGGATCTTCTATATGAGGAATAGGGAGGAGCATTTCCGGATGGCACATGAAGCTATATAGGTAGTTTTCTCATGTTAGCCTCTTAACTATAGACCCTATATAGTAATAATAATAATAATAATAATAATAATAATAATAGGCTTAGGGTACGCACTTCGTGATTCGCTCCAACATGCTTCGGGGTTCGAGAATAAACGTAGGCAAAACAACTCGACTGAGATCGGCGCCAGGTCGTAGTTGTGAAATAATATGTGTTAAGACTATCCAAGACGTAAGTTTGTAGTCATTAGCAACATATATATCCAACAGCCTTACCGTTGCCCTGCTCAGGCTCGATTATGGAGGTATCATCATCTTCAGCTCCCTCCCCGGACGATCTGCTACCTGCGTGCAACGACATAAGTGTCAGCGATGTGATGTATCTAACAAGTTAAGAAAGAACCAAATATAGAGAGAAGAATAGAAGCTCAATGGACTACTAAGCAAATGCGGTACAAAGTCGCAATATCTTCGTTTGTAAGAAAAGCAAGTTTAAAAAAAACCAAGTTACATACTCGCATTTGACTGAGTCCGGCGACGACGGGCAAGACCCGACGTGATCTTTCCCGCGTGCATTTCTCTTTATATCGGAATGCGCCTAATAAAAAAAAAAGACCTCTATAACTTTAAAAAGAAGGCCTGCCGTAGAAGAGACCTGAGTTAGTTGCAGGTGGTGTCGAAGCAATATCGACAAAAGGCTGGAAGGGTCGCAAAGCTGAAGTTTGGTAACGCTGCCTCTTGCTGCCTTTTTGCACTGCTAAATCTTGTAAGTCCTAAGGTCCTAGGTCCTGATGTACCCCTCTCCCCACGCTGAACGCTGAACGCTGAATGTTAAAGCGTCAGAAGGCTCTCTCGGGTTGTTATCGATTACGAATCCTTGTACTTACAGTTAACCTTACCCCTGCGCTTTAGGGGTGGTTTGACCGATGACCTCACTGACACAAGCAAGGATCGACTTCAATTTTCACAGCGTAACTAGGTATTGTAAGGTAAGGTACCTAGGTAATCAACAATAGAAAGTAAGAAGAATAAATCATGAAAAGTAGAGTTTTACTTTTACAATAACTACAAAAGAAAAAGAGGGAACAAATATCCTCAAACTAACAGACGCCCTAGTTTGACCATTAAACAAATAGCGGTGCCTAATTTGGGGACGGACAAGGGATGATGAGCAAGCCGCCGTCATGGGTGGGATGCAATGCATTCCATTCCCATTCAGCTCAACGACCCCAATGAATAGCTATCACCGAATAACTATCACCGAATAACTACATGTGTTCGTAGTTACCTACGTAGTGGGCTTTTGCGAAGCACAATAAAGCAATAATTTATGATATACCATACCTAGGTATACGATAATTTGCGTATTAATGTACTATGTAATCCACTAAAGCTGAAGGGCCACGAGGTTCAAGGGGGGTAAGAAGCGATGACGTACGTCAATTGGGTAGCGCATCATTTTTTTTTTATCTACAGTACTTCGTTCTTCGGCCGAGACTAGGCACCCCAAATAAGCCAAGTTCCCTTGTCATGTCTTTTACAGGCAGAACTCCCCCTTAACAAGTACAAAAAAAAAAAGCCATCAGGGTTTGACTTTTGATGGAATTTTGAAGGAATTTTGAAGGGGGGTTTTTATCAAAAGTTTCGAACCCCTCAGCTTTCAGTTTTAATAGATATATATGCAGACAGTTCCAATCGTCCTCAACAACCAAAAGTCTAGATGCAAAAGCCGATCGTCGGCGAGGCCCATCGTGTTTTCTTTGCGCCTCTCGGGAAAGCACCTGGCCGGTCTTCTTTTTGGCCCGTGACGCCCCCTCGTCTCTTTGCACGAATAACCTCAAAGGGGGTATCTTGACATAGCATTACAAGGGCCCAACGCCCTTCCTGTGCAAAGTTATGCAGACCATCTGCATGAATCATGTTCTCGTTTCAATCGTGCCGAATCCCCATCATTTTCCTCTACTAAGGCGCGACCCTTTGACTGGCGCGGGCATAACAGAACAAAGTTTGTCCCTCTCTGTATAACTTCGTTAGTCTCCAAAAATTTAAAACAAAACTTGAAAGAAGAATCCCAAGCTTACCAAAACTGTCCTCGAATATTATCGTTATGTCATCATGCTCGCCGGCAAAGTCGGGCATGTCCAGACACAGGAATGCCATATCGTCTGTCTTGTCACCGCCTTCATGCGGAGTCTTCGGCAGCGGGAACTTGGCATCAGCTAGCTTCAAGCCCGCTTTCCCATTTCGGTTGAACGACTCGAACACGTCCGTACCCTTCAATATGAATCCCATGCATTGCCCATGGTGCCAATCTTCAAAAAATGCTAGTAGTTGAACCGTCTTTTCTTGCTGCACCACCTGAACTCGCGTAGTGCCAGCCTCCCATTTTTTATGGATGGGTACCACCATTCTTCGCCGCGAGATGTTTAGGCTTGCAGCGATACCGTCGAAGAGTACCGAGTATCCCGTCAGCCCCGCTTGGAATGCATGCAGGTCCCGGAAGCTCGGAAACCTGTAGGTACGCACTGTTGGCCCACGCTGGATGGTATTCTGCAAGCCGTGAAATTCGCGATGCGATTCTCGAGGTACGAGCGTCTCTAATATGGAAACTGTCATGTCTACTTGTGGCTGCCGTAGAACCTGCAATGTCAGAATATCCTTGGTACCGAGCCTGAGCTTCAGCTCGCCAGGCGCGACATTGACTCGGTCCGTAATGGTGCCGACCACACCAACTCCGCCTTTATCCAAAGATTCGATTTCAACTCTGAGCTTCTCCGCCAATACCGTCGGCGGGACTTCTGAATATTTATCATTGATAATACGAGCACGCTGCCAAGGCAGGCGCTGGATGGCCGGGAGGCCTCCTTTTGTGTCATTGACACCGTCCGACATGTTCATGCCCTCCAGAGGAACTTCTGTAATAACCTCTTCGTCCTCATTAACATATGTTCCAGTAATCATTTTCAATACCATCTCGCGCTCCTGGTCGTCCTCGAACGTCAAAACCATCCGGCCTTTGTCCTTACCATCGTTGAATTCTAGCTGGAGGACCGGGGCGCGCTGCTCGCCCCGTAGCATAGCGAATTGAACAGGGAGTTGCGGTGGGAACAAGTGAGTTACTCCACTCAGTGTCCTTATTCTCGGGCCGGTGACCACAGCAAGTCGGAAACCCCGGTGGAAGGTTCTCGGCCCGGTGGGACTATTCTCCTTCAGGAGCTTCTCGAACAACCCTATAGAGCATTGTCCTATAGGCTCCTTAGGGAACGTCCTTCCTTGAGGATTAGCATCAAAATAGTGAAAGCCGCGAAGGACGGTGCTATGCTTCAAGACCTCGTCCTTTCGCGGATATAAGTAAGATTGGACTTTGGCGCTGAAATCGTACATGCTCCACAACATCCGGTAGTCCTGCTGCGAGCACTCGACGGCGAGCATGAATCCTCGGGGCAACTTAATATGTATCTCGTGATAGTCTGGTTTCCATTTAACATCTTGCCATGTGAGACCTGATTTCTTGTCTGTCTGTATGCGTAACGAAACGGAACCGTTTTGACTAGCAATAACGAAGTTGAGATTTGGATCGTTCTGAGATCGAACGACAGACAACAGGCATGGGAAACAAGCCTGCCTTGAGTCTGTTCCCTGTTCCATGAAGTATACGTTGGTCATCACTCGGCCAAAATTATAATATTTAGTAGTATCGCCAATCGGGAGAGCATCTAGCGCCTCCATAGTACGAGTTGGCTGGTTTACAGCGGCAACAGCCGAGCCCCAAATTCCATTGAGAAGGGCGACTATATCCTGGCTCACAGTCGGGTATTCTACCCAGATAGACTTGTCCATCGTCTGGGGAGGAAAGGCTCTTCGGGCGGCAGGAAACCATTTCGCTTCATAGACCCAGATAGTTTCCTCAAGTTCGATATCAAAACTTGCCTAACTTCGCCCAGTTCGCCATCTACGGGGCTATACTTGCCTTCCGCAATTTCGGGAAGGGCTTGTTCTAATAGCCAGTACCCCTTTGCTAAGTCCGTATAGGCCTGGTATCTGGCCATGAGGAGGCGAGGCTCGTCGGGGTTTGCTGGGCGACTTCTAATAATTGTCTCCAAAGCTGTTCTCCCCTTTAAGAACCACCAAAGAGCCGCTCGGCACATATCATCGGGACGGGAGGTACCTAAGGGTCTATATTGCTCCGCGTGAAGGCGGAATAACTCATACAAGTGCTTCGTACGAACGACGAACAGCTCCAATGCATCAACATCGGCCGTAACTACCGCTTCTTGAAGCCGGCGAGTGGTCTTCTCTGGCGAAGGTGGGAATCCGCGCGAAGCATTCCGCGTAATCGGTGTTGCTTTGTGAGAGACATCGGGAGTCGAATGGACAGAGTTGGAATACAGAGATGTGGGACTGTCAGCGGTGTGGGTTGTTTTGACGCGTACTTCCTCGGGCGACACTGGTCGTTGCGGCATAGTCTGTACCATATCAAAGTCCGGTAGCGCATCATGGCTAGGCAAGGGGGGTAGAGGCGATCTATTAGAAGAATTCGGGATTTGTGGTAATTCGTGGTAAGGGGGTGGTGCAGGTGATGCAGTGGAAGGACTCTTCGCTTGTGCTTGTGGTATAGGTGAAGGCCGTAAAGGGGATCTTGTGGATTGTGTTCTCAATACCGAAGAGATGGAATCCTGTAACGAAGGTGACACCGAAGATTGGTCTCGGTGGGACATGGATCTCTCCGGAGGTGGTGTCGGTTCCTGCATGGTTGGCACCGGAATCTGCTTGAGGCGCGGTGGCGTATCCCGTACCGGCTCGGGGAAGAATTCTGCTCGTCCCATTGGTGGTGGGAGTTGGCGCTAGCAGATCTCATCGCTTCCGCAAACGCCATCCCTTCGGCTTGCCTTTGTTCCTGCTGGTGGATCTCGATAAACGAGCGGCGGTTTTCATCCTTCTGGCTGCTGGTACCCAAGAAACGGGATTGGGAGGCTCCACCTGCCGGCACGGTACGAGGCTTAGGCGGCTCAGGGCTGGGAATAGGGGCAGATCCTGAGTCGTCCGATTGGTACTCTGAGATCATGGAGAAGCCTGTCTGCGTCCGACGTATAGGACCAGGTATAAACTCATCCTCCTTCTTCTGCACCTCTTGGAACGCCCCAACTTGCCTGGCATATTCATGGCCTTCTTTTGTGGGTGGGATCGGCGCCGAGAGTGGTGTAGTTTTAGATCTCTTCCTCCTACCGATCTCGGCTACGGCAGTCTCGCACTCGTCACCGCCTTCGCCAATGATCTCGGGGTAAGTATCGGCAAATCGGACAGAAAGCCCTTTGTTTTTCCTCGGTCGGGACGGGCTGCGCGATCGTGCTCGCTGCTGGGATTTCTCAACGTCCAGAGTCTGTGGGAAGCGACTGGCTTTGGACGTATCAAGAGCCAGAGATGGTGGGCCCCTAGGAACAGTTGGCGGTGGCTGAGGGACGGGGTGAGAGACGGTCAGTCGGTCTGAGTGACCAAGAAAGTCGGATATGTCGTTTGCACTCTCTTCGTTGGTCAATTTCCTGTCCCTAGCCGTACTGCTGCTGCTAAACAGCTTCCCCATTATACGATCCCGTCGTCGGGATTTTTCATTATGTGCATCGTTCTCCATCGTCGACCTTGATTTCGCGGGGTACACCAACATATGCCTAGATAAACCATCAACCTGCTGTGGTTCTAAGCTTGTAGTGATTAGGTAATTGTGAGTGATTTCGAGAAGTAAAGTAATATTTACTAGGAAGAGTAAGAAGAAAAAAAATAAGTTAATTGACGAGACGAATGGCTTGGTGCTGTCGCGTGCTCGTCGAATGTATCGAACCGAATAGGTAGTAATTGTAATAGCTGTAAATGGACTGGGCCGGTCTGAAGTTTCGGGTAGGAGTTGTTCGTGAAAGTTGTCGTGGAGGGTTTAATGTTTGTTTACTTGTGTGCCCAGTTCCCACCCGACGGGCTCGAGATAGCGAGATTGTGATGTTATTTAGTTTGGCTGTGATCGTCGTCCACCAAGGGGGTGAATAATGATACAGCGTAGTACAGAAGTACAGAGGCGCGCACACACTCGGATGGCCAGCCAGACGGGCTAGTTCGTCCTTGTTACCCACTATAAATCTACCAAAGAAGCCAAAGAAGGTGGCGGGTGGAATGCGACAAAACTGTCAAAGTGATGCCGGGTGAATTGGACAAGAAGGTAAGGGGAAAGAAAAGGAAGTTGGAATCAATCTACTTTTGTTGGACGGGATTGAATGAATAATGGATGTCGTGTGTCACCCGTCGCTCTATCCTCTCGTTTTATTTCTGATTTGGGGTTCAAGGTTGCTAATTGGGGGTATGTAAGTAGCTGGGTAGGTACATACATAAGGTACATACATACATACAGGCTCAAAGCATGTAACTTCCAAGTGTCGTATGTGTGTGTGCGCACTGAGCTGCGCTGCGCATGTGCTGAATTGGTCGTGCAGATCGGCCAAGTTTCAGGTACAGGTACACATTACAACTCACTGGGTCCCGGGACTACCTAAGGCGAAACCCGCATCTTTCGAAGGCCCGACGTCCCAGTCCTCGACACGTGCATATATCTTAAAAAAAAAATAAAAATAAAAAAAAAAGTTGGGTCTTTCCAACTCTTTGAAAACCCAGTTCTGAAAGGGAATTGGAAACTGTCATTCTGAGGTCAAGTACAAAACAAGAGTAAAATGAGATTGTGATAATGAAGAGTTACCGCAGCCGTACCTTAAACCAATAGTATATTCGCAACTAAATATCAAGTACCTGAGCCTACATGTTGTAATACGACCTACCTAGGTACCTATAGCATTTACATTAGGTACGTACCTACTTGATAGATTAAAGCCTTAAATCCTACTCCGAAGTTTATCGTACCTAGCTGCGCAGTAATTTTTTAATTTTTTGTAGAATAGATAGGTACCATGCAAGTATGTAAGTATGTATTTGGATTAGGTCGCATGCATCTTGGTTGCAGCTGGCGAAGCAACTTGGATTAGGACATATTAGGACGAATTAAACAAGACCCTGACTTTCGGGTGGACCCTCCAGACCCTAAGCTAGTGTGGCGCCCGCCTACGTGCATACTTCCATCTAACTTAGGTAGTTACCTACTTATGTACTTCCATATCCTCGTCAGGGGACCGCACCTCCTAGGCTATTCTTGGCACCGCTGTTACGAGGCCCAACTAAAAGGAGATGATGGCTAGGTATAGTTAATACGTAACGTATCAAGACGCATTTTTCATGTGCTCATACATTTACATCCATACCACCTTTAGTCCGTGAGGCTCATCAACGATAAAATACTCCCCTTTCTAAAATTGGTATTATGAATGATACGAACCTTTTTTTTTTTTTTTTTGATAATTAGTATTAGTTATGCTTTAAATGCACTCAGCCTTAAGTTCTAGCATTTAGATTACGACTAACTATATTACTAAACTGCCACTCTATAGAAACGCAAAGCCGCAGTTCTGGATTAATCTGTTTCCTCGGTTTCCACTGACTTTATAATGTGGATGCTACCATATCCTAGGAAATCCCTAATACTAGCACTACCTATGTAATAGCCTATCTTCTTAAACTAAGCCCCCCCTAATATCTACCCTTTGCTTAAGCGTGCTATTTACCTTACCCTCTCTTACTAATGTTTCTCGTGTCTATTATATCATGCTCGTATTATTAAGTTATATTAGCCTGCTTCGAAAGTAACCATCGCGGAATATCCGTCTTGAGTCTATGTGGGTCGAAGTTCTCAACTACCATTACCTTAGAGATGATACACACATCAGTATAAAACAAGATATGCTTTACCATGCCGGAATTCATAACTATACTAATATTCGAATATCCATAACTATACCGGGATATGGTAAGGCTGGCTAAACACTTCAAAATTAGATATGCGTAAGGCTACGTTGGGTTACATTATAGATTGGGGGCTGTGAGACGACCGATCTGATGGTGTCGGGCTGACTCGCTAGATTGGTTACGAGGCGGACCTATAAGCGTTATGGTAAAATCTAGATAGGTCTACCGCGATGTGCTACATATTATCGTAACGTCCCGTCAGCCCCGTTCTAAACTCACACCAGCGGGGGGCGGTATTCGGTGTCACCGTCACCGGATGTTTCTACACCACTTCTCCCACCCGATAGTAATCCACGGCCCGCAGAGCCATATCGGGGATAGGATGCCGGACTCGGCAATCGACTTTGATCTTTCAGCCTATCTGGCAGAAAGAAACCTACTCTGTTACAGCTCGTCTAGCCTCACCCTCGCGCATTTTCCTCAGCAAGTGTATTTTCGGCACCATCTTCGGGCCAATCCACCAACCACCAGTTACCGCTCTAACGGAATTCTTTGCTCTTCTTACGAGATCACCTCTGCCGAACACTCTGCCTTGGCCCTCCTCGATGTCACCGCCGGAAGGTGCACTCGGTTTGATTAGTTCAACTCCGGCAAATCCCTCTACTACGCCAATCGTCTCCCAGGGGCCGATAACCGAAGCCGGATCTTCGGCGAGCACATAGTCAAATTTCTCCCAGAATGACGGAATCCGTAACGTGTTTTCGTCTTCCGTCTTATCGTAGTTGAACGTCAATCTATTTGCCGGGTGTGGGTCATTAGGGGGGTAGGGATGTTGTCCGAAGAGAGTGACACCTGTCATACATGATAGTACGTCTGTATGAACCATAATAGTCTGAAGATCGGAAGACGAAGACGAAGTAACAAGGTTACGAAGTTCGGAGAGTGCTTCGCCACCGGGATAATTCAGAGAGGATATAACAAGCATGGCAGTGCTAAGACCAAACGAAACGAGTACCGAGCCAACTAGCGCGATAGAGGTAAGTAAAAAGGTAATAGACTTATTTCGTCTAGCGAAGATATAATCTGCCCCTAAAGCCGCTGCTGCCGTCAACGGCGGCGCAACATAGAAGATGAAGCGAGCTTCCTTGTGCGGTTGGAGAGAGTATATCGCCACAAACAAAAGACTAGGGACTACTAGCGATTGGGCTTGTCTCCTCGTCCCGGCATTCCGCAATGCATAGGGGATAAGGACGGTTGAGCTTAACGGGTTCGTAAGGATCTTAGGTAAAGCGGATGTGAAGTAGTAGTGCCAGGGGGAGACACCCCAATCAGAGGAAGACCCAAGGATGGCGTTATAATAGAACCCCCACAGCTCTGGCCACAATGGCTTCTGCCAAAAGTATGAGTCGATCGGTATCGTAAGTGTCAGAGACATTCCAAAGAAGACGATGAATGCAGGGATGATTTCGGCCAAGGTGATGTGCGAAAGCGCTAGACCATAGAGGGTGACGGTAACCATGAGGATTGCTAGCTCAGACCTGAATACGGCTGTGGCTATGGTGAGATATGCAATAGCCAACTTGTAGCGCCGAACCCGGGTCTTTTGGGCCGGGTCTCCTATTAACTGCGAAAGGGCCAACGTTGCTGCAACTTGTCAATATAGAAGACGGTCGAAAAGCCTGGAGACCACTTACTCAAGCCAAAGGCGAACATATTGGGCAGTGTTCTAGAGGCGTAGAACAGAATATGGAATTGGCCCAGTTGCAGCAGCGCATACCACCTCGCAGCCGACCTCCCGTACGCCTTCTCCACATTTGACTTAAACGCCAACAGAGCGCCAGCATTGAAGAACCCCAGGACACCTCTCACGATCAGTTGGGCATACTGGAAGCCTACCAGCGCAATGATAGGCTGACTGATCCCTGCTAACATAACTGGACCAATGAACGTCCGGGGGACGGCACCAGGGAAGTCGAAGTGATCATAGTGAGAGAGCCGCTGGTTTACATCCTTAGTAGGCGTCCCATACACCAAGATGTCATGAGTGGCCTGTATATTGAAAGACTCTTCGACCTTGGTATATGGCGCTACCAAGAGGTGTATAATTATTAAAGCTGGTATAGCCAGCGATAGAAGGAAATCTGATATGATTTGTAAGTTACTATTTTGCTAGCGGTAATACCGTGATGTGATACTCATATAGAACATACCGAGTGCTGCCATTGGTGGCTTGGATTTTGGAGTACCTAATGTGAGGAATGTGTTTTTTTTTTATTTAAGACGCGTCTAATAAAGAATTTAATTAAAACCAATTCATATTGGGCGCGTAGGTTTAGGCCATATTTTTAAAAACACATTTTGTTGACAGAACCTGCTGCTGTACTACTTTGCATCCCATTCCCATTCCGAGGGGTCTTTGTAAAGGAGTATCTGTTTGAACAAGACGCGTGGCTGGTGCAATAAAGCACAGCCACATGTGTCTTAAACCCATCTATGTTTACATAAGCCAAATAGTAGACAGTTTCCGCCGCACCGTCGACACCTGTCTTGTAAGTAAGGCGTTACGTTACGTACATTGGCAGATATACAAATAAATAACTACAATAAATCTCTACCTATACCTTATGTACAAATTCTCAACACGTCGCCCTAAGCTCAGTACCTCAAGATGATTCTTCTCGGGAACTTGCTCTACGGTATAGCGCCTCTCCTCCCAGACAACTCCCCAGAAAGCAAGCAGCTAATGCGATCACAGTTACTATCCTCCTTATAAACGCAATCGCCATCCTGTCCGAAGACCGTTTCCTAGCACGCAGTATGCACTCCCACCGCACTCCCGCCCATCAATCTATACTAATGCCCCCTTCTCCGTCAACTAGTAAACCTCTCGTCCACCTCCTACGACCCGGCATTCGGCGCCGGCCCCGACTCCCAGAGCGTGAAGGCGAAAGTCGTCAACCTAATAGCCAGCGTTCGGATGGTTATGAGAAGTACGCAATCACCTGGTGCCCCCATTTTGCGCTTGCGATAAAGCTACTCTATGGGGCAATATTATCACTCAGACTAGCTAACCGACAGAGCAGTTCCCCTAATAGCGATCAACACTTTAATAATACTCTACGAGCTGGTCTTGGGCTAGAGAAGGAAGAAGGGGGTTAATATGGAGGTATTACGAACATGACGGACGTATAGGGACTTGCATTTCGGTTTCAACCAGGCGTTCGGGTGTACATACACTTTGGTTTGGTGTAATATGGTCAAAACGAGATCGGCAGTGTGAGATGCGCAGTCGTGCGAAGGGGGTATCGAGCCATAGCAAAACACGTCAAGCCAATACTTTACACGGAAACTCGTTCCCAAGATGATGATGATGGCAATGAAGCTTTTTGTCTTTTTTTTTCTTCTTATTCCGTACCTCTGCTACTATCAGGGGTATGAAGCTCCAGCGTCTGGCCTTATTATACAGAATATCCATCGCAACGCGAGCAGACCTAAATGCTCATAGTGCTACTGAGAAACAGAAGCAACCTCGTTCTACAGAGTATCCAAAACGAACTCCAGCTTTGGCGCGTGTCTTCCGTAAATGCTCAAGAACCTTCGCATTTCTTTTGATACCCCCCCAAAACTCCTTATATGCCACATCCCTTGCGTTGATTCGCTAGGGTATGAATGGTAAAGATACCGTCAAAAATATTCCCCTAACTCCATTGCATTTTTACGAGAGGGTACTGTGACTTTTTCTTCGCCCAAGATTAAAGCTGAAGCTCTTCTTACGCTTGAACTGCTGATCCGGCTTGTCCGGGCTAGGCGCCGCGCTCTCGCCATTCTGTTTGTTTTCGGGCAGAGCTTCTACGCTATCTCGTTTCGCTTTGTCCCTATTTAGAAACCCAAAGCTCTTTCTCGACATGGACCTACTACCCTTATCCGGTTTCTGCAGTGACGGAACGCTATCGTCTTGCTCCCCCCTACTGGCTTCATCGTCTTCGGCCATCTTTTTACTTGCCTCGAGGGCTTTCTTTAGCTCCTCTTGTTCGGCTTTGCGAGCTTCGCGTAATCGTGCGTCGGCCTCTTTGCGCTGTTTCTCTTTGGCTTTAAGCTCTTCCTTTTCTGCTACTTTTCGCGCCTTTTCTTGGGCCTTAGCTTCTTTCTTTTCTCGGTTCCTTTCTTCTTTCGACTTCGATTCGCTCCTGGACGGGTCTGTTCTTTCTGAAATTATGGGACTGGGTGGCGCCGCACCGTCTAGCTGAGGTAATAACGCTGGAGAAGGAGCAGCTGGGTCGGCGAGCATATCGGGTGCTGTAGCGGCATGATCTAAAGTAGTTAACCCTTCGCGGTCTTCGGGTGGCCGAACCGGTTGTGTTAGCTGCCGTGATAACCCGGGAACTGAACCATTCGGCTGACCATCTTCTTGAGCGACACCGGCTTTCTCGCTGGCAATTCTAACCTCCTCAAGACCCTCTGCTTCTTGCTCGGCCCGCATCTTCTCGTATGTCGTTTCTTGATAAAACAAAACGTACGCACAGGCCATACCCGGCTTATCCCCAAAGAAATTTCGGACGTAGTGCTTATCAACGGGTTCGACCATCTCGTCATCAAATAGCAACCAACCACGATCTTCCGTTTTGATGACCGAGACGTAATGCCCGTGGTATGCGTTACCGCCGATGTGAATAACCACGGCGTAAAGTTCGTATAGTCGATCCGGATCTTCGGCGTCCTCTGTCGTATTAAACATCCTCAGCTGATACGGGTATACTACACGATGGAACAGCTTCTGCAACCGGCTATAATCTTCCGTATACTTAAACCTCTTTAGGTGCAACGCCAACACTTTAGGCAGTCGTTTGATCTTCATGCGCTTCTCTGCTTCTTGCAAGCCTCCGCAATGATCGCAGTGAAACTTGTTCCTCTCGCAGAGCATCTCCTCGGCCGAAAACTTTTGTAAGCATGCGGTTACTGACGTATGCTCCTCCAAATCGATCGACAAGTCCAAGAACGTCTCATCCCGTTGAGAAGCAGTCTCACAAGTAAGGCATTTCGTCTCTGATGTTAATACACCCTCGAAGATATCATGTACCCAGCCTGTTCCAGGAGAATTCGTTCCGTTTGAAGTGGTCTTAGCAATTGCTCCCAAGGCTGCTTTGAGCGATTCTTCAACACTACCATTACTATACGCGACCTGTTGATCAAGTAACCGCTTAGCTGTGCTCTCGACGTTCGATATTACGTCATTTAAAACGAGTCCGTAGAACTCGTGCGCATCTTGGTGCATCGAGTTGCGAAACATCTCGTTGTCTCGCTTAAATATCTCAAGGAAGCGCTGCGGACTAAGAACCCCAGTACGGACAGTACTATCTACGAGCGCCATAAAAATATCTCGGAGACCCGTGAACGTGCACTCGTCCATCCCGTAGGTTTCGTGGCTCTCCTGTGCCAGCTCTAATATGGGTCCCTTTAGCATCGCTTGCTTCTTTTTATATTCGGGGGTGTCGGGTTTATCCTCCGGCCGCACAGGCTGAATCTGTCCCGAGTTAATTTGTTTCCTCCTCTCTATCGCGTCAGCTGCGGAGGTTTTCTTCGCGTTTGCGCCTCCATGTGCGCTTCCGTTCGCGACCGGAGCTCGAATTTGGACGTTAACCCTAGGTCGGCTTCCGTTAGGGGTATCTGATGGTGACAATGGCGGGAATTTAAGCACCTGCTCTCGAAACGGTACAGTATAGTAGAGGGCTTGAACAATCGAATTACAATAACTACGTCGTGGTTAGATCATGGTCCCTTCAATGCACAAAACGAAGATGTTGTCTTTACCAAGTATTTCCGAACTATGCAATTGAAGTTAGTGCTGCTCTGGTACGACCATGAAAATAGGTAAACTTACATTCTCCATGCCGAAGAACTTGTCGCTTCCGTCTTGTCTAAGTGCGCCGGCATTCTGAAGCATCCGTTCCAACGGAGTAACCTCTACTGGTGTCTCTTCTTTCTTCTTCGGCCCATCTTTGCCCGCCGAACTCGAGGCCGCCTGAAAACATGTTAGCATGTTTAACCATAGGCATATTCATAGCTTGAGACTCCAGAGGTGCACTTTGTCAAGCAGACACATCCGACTCGGCGTTAAGCTTAAGTTCGGTAACATACAGCGCCGTTGGTCTTCCATTTATTCAGAAAACTCGCCATCACAAGCGAATAGGTGACCGGATTGCGGTGTTGCGCGAGTTCGATCGAGACAGGCCAGCGTCTGAGCGCGGCAGAGGGTTAGCGAGGACGTGCGAGGTCGATGGAGGTAGTCATCCGAAAGGACTCTGTCTCGGCAAGTAAACGTAAACAGTGGGAACACTCGGATATCAGATAATGCACTAGACGATATACGTTCGCGCTTTTTAAGCCGTAGATCCCGAGAGGAGAGAGTGGTATAATTATTCGTCGTTCCGCACTTTAAGTGATTCGGGATCGGGATCGCTAATTAAGGAGAGCTTTCGATTATAAGTGGGCAGACGTTCGAACGTCTTAGACGAGCACGAACCGGACAACAACTTTCTTTGTGGTTTGTGCGGCTGGTAGAGGAATTGCTTGAGTAAAACTTATAATATGACAAACAATAATTTGCCGAATGAGAGAAAATATGAGGGTAAAGTTGTTAAAGAAGTTGCCAGCTAAGAATTGGAAGAGAAAGCGAGTGACTGTTGCTGGTTTTCTGGTTCGATGGGAAGAGGATTCGATCGGGGGATGGGTTGGAAGGAGCCGGAAGTATGGCCGGGTTGTTGTGCCGCTGACGGTACAATACATTAACAACTGAAAGCACCCTGAACCAACGCCACGATTTTAGCATTGGAGCACTGGAGCACTGGAGCACACTGGGAGAAAAAAAAAAGCCTGGAGATTCTAAAAAGATGGGGTAATACCTTGACCTAACTAGACACTTACATGTACCTAGGGGTAACCCCCAGAAACTAACGCTTTTTTGGGACTAATACCTAGCGGGCATTTCTCCACTGATGGTAGTGATTTCCTTTTATTCAAGTTTTTTTTTCTGTAGCGTATAGAGAGGTATGTACTATGTATTTCATCTATTAAGCGCGGTCGTGTAACTGTCGTCGTAACTTTTTGTCGTAACTCGAAAATACAATCCCAAAAACAAACTGTGGTGGCGTCGTCATTCACCACAAGGCATATTTCAGTGTTAGCCCAAAAACCTAGTTAGTTATACATACCTAAGACGTGGGATGCAAATACTATCTCTCTCTCTCTCTCTTTCTCTCAGTACCAAGAGTACACATTAACCTAACCAACCCAACAAAGATAATCTTTGCATACACGTATTCCTACATTTCCCGGCCTCTCTCTCTTCTTCTATACATATGTACGGCTACTACACTACTAGTATGGGTAACAAACCTGGTAACCCTGGATATCTACAGAGGTATGTAGTAGGGATGCAATCTGGTTTCGATGTGACAGCCAGTCGGGCTTTCCAGCTGGTTCCAAAAACGGCAGTTTTTCCATAAACGGGACTCGCCTTGCGTCGTGTATTTCGAGATTCGAGATAATTACTCTCAAAGTTGGGGTCACGTTGGGTCCATAAATCACTATCCGAGACAGTAAGTATTAAGACGCCTTCGATATTATCACGTTTGTTTACTATTTCTAATTTACTTACTCATCTTCGACTCGGAAGCCCCCCTTTCGTTTTATAGACCTCTTGTCTGCCGCGTCGCAATCGGAGGTTTCTACTTGGTACTACGACCTTGAAAATTAAGACCTATCAAGCCCATGTTACTGCAATTAACAAGCGGCGACTTCATCAAAGGTGGGGGGAACCGGGGAATCGAGTACGTACATCCATCCATGAACAGGAGTTTCCTGGGACTATTTTACAATTTATGTCTCAGCAGCTCCACTTCCACGCTTCGAAGAAGAGCCAAGCAGTCGTCGTCGTTTGTGGTTCGACCATTCTAAAAGTTCTAGACCTGAAAAGGCAGGTGGTCAACGCGACGCTACTAGGGACAAGCAGTCCCAATGCTTCGGATACTAGACAACTTCTTCCATTGTGCTTCCAGTCTTCTTCTTAACTCAGGGACGACAGCATTAAAACGGAGAGCAAGTACGTCGATCTAACTATCGATGCATACCTAAGTGTGACAACTACTACTATAGCTGTTACAGCAATGCGGTGGACTCCCACCATCACTATCAGCAAGTATGTAAGACGGTAACTTGCATGTTGCTACCGCAAATCGTATCAGGCTTCTTCTCCGCAGGTTCCCTGTCCACTTAGCGTGATACCAGCTACTCAGTTTAGGACTATCTAGGTACTACAATATCCTCGGCCAGTCTGGATATAGACCTTTGTGGGGTTATTAGCCGCCAACAACGGTCGTGACGGACATACGGTATGCAAGCAGGCAAACTCCCAGACAGGAACGGAGATAGTTCGCCATGATGGACCCAAACCTAGCCCAAACTTGCTAAGCTTTGCCAAAATTGCCAGCCAGCGACAATCGCTCTATGATGCTGAATGCGGTCCTGCAAGCGCCCACCAAAAGGTAAATCAGCCCCCAAGGCTGACGAATGCATTCGGCCGAATGCCCCATCTCGATCGCGGGAAAATGAAATCCACAAACAAGCAGACTACAGTCCTCACTACAAAACCAACAACATCATCCTAATATTCCTCCGTGTGCTTATCCGCCTCCCAAAGTTGTTGTCAAGTGATGCTTCCTAGCCATTAATACGAGCGTCAGCCAGGAGGGCAACTGACGTGAAAAGAACGTGAGACGCCGCAGATTACTTTAAGCTATCTCAGTCATTCTCACTAATCAACCCTTGGCTTTCTGTATCACTCGCACGATTCCAGGATGATCAGCACGCAGGACAGAACCGAGAAAGCGCCGCCTTGCATCGGGAACCAGCCAACGAGCAAACCTCTCACGAGCGAGCTGCATTTCGTAAGGTGTGGTAAACGCGCGATGACGGAATGCCAGCCATGCGGGCATCCATAGCCAATCCCGCCCCGCGCGGCTTGAATCCCAAACCCCCTCCCCCAAAAGCCCATGTGGCAGGCCTGCAAGGGCTGACCAGCCAGCTGCGAAATATCCCATCTGCTGGTCCCCCTCTTCGTAGGGCGCCTTCTAGAAGGCCCTGATACAGAAAGCCCAAGGCTACATGCCGCGTGCGACCTTGAAGCTTATGCGTTACCGCTTGAGCCCTTTTCCCAGGAAATAAAAGCAACCCAAATCATGGCAGCTGAAATACCCCGCTCCACCATGATATGATTATTATCAAC
This sequence comes from Entonaema liquescens, assembly GCA_902805475.1. Taxonomy (NCBI): domain Eukaryota; kingdom Fungi; phylum Ascomycota; class Sordariomycetes; order Xylariales; family Xylariaceae; genus Entonaema; species Entonaema liquescens. Next base: position 793,525 of record CADCSX010000001.1, on the reverse strand, counting down.
TATCGTCGCGGATGGACCTATCAGCGTTGCATTCTCATATATATTACCGCGTATTCGCCAATCTACATATTGATATATATGTAAAAGTCGATCTTCAACGCTATTAGTTCAATCTAATGGCATGGGATCTTATGTGAATATGTTATGAATTTATACATAATTGTCATATCGACAGCTATCTATGTCTTGCTTCTCGTTCGTCAAATTATAGTCTTCCTATATGCATACATAAGAAGAGTCACCAGCCAGCCGTACTCCTAACTGTACGGGAGTCTAGACTGGGCCATCTCGACGTTTTCACTTGCTAATAGTTTTTACTTTAGCGCCCATAAGCTGGAATGTAAAATCCTGCAAGGGATCGCTCATTAACCATTTCTCCCAGGATATATATTATTAGTTATTAATTACTACAACTCTCATATCAAACCACAGTATACTTCATTCGCGGATGGCCTTTTCGACACGATAGGCGTACGAGACTAGAAAATATTATCGTTAAGAGTTGAGAGGTAACTAGTTCACACTATCTATAAGTCCAAGGCAATATTACGGCATGGGGATATTCAGCAAATAGTAACAGGAAACTTTGCTAGGACACGAAATAACTATGTACGTAAGGGAGGGCAACAGTCATCGCAAACGCCTAGACCCCGACCAGAACCTAGGCAAACCCGACTGCTAAAATTTACCGAACCATGGATGCGATGAAGAAAGCAGCCGGAACAGCCCGACCGGTTCGGAGCAACGCATGTACCAACCGATCCGCCGATGCATAATTATCATATCGCCTCACTTTCTACAAATATTCGACCTTACTTCTTCTCCGGCGGGGCGGCTCCACCCGTCGTCGGGAAACCCATGAACATCTTGAAGTAATCCTATCACGTTGTTAGTATATCGTTCAGCTAAATACGGCAGATTCAGTCCTTCCAAGAAGGAACAAAATTCGACACTTACGTAGATCATCCACTGGAGACCAGTGAGGGTACCGATCATGACAATTCGGACCGGTAGACCATTCCATAGTCCCATAAAGCCGATATCCCTGTAGTTTCGAGCCACGGCAGCACCGAAGGCCTCGCCGGCTTTGCGGTTCGCGTTGAGCTTGCTGACAAGCACATCGGCAGGGTGCGAGACAATAGCGCAGAGGATACCAGCCAGGTATCCACCGGTGAAGGAAACAGCAGTCTGAGCGCCTGCGCCGTAGTCGCTCTTCTTACCCGGAAGGCGGTCGTAGATCTTCTCGACGATAGTCTCGAAGGAAGCGAACTTCATCATAGTGTAGGGGATTTGACGACCCCAAAGAGGGTATAGGCCCTTGTACAATCCGCCAATGCCCTCTGCCGCCGTGATCTTGCTGATACCGTCGAACGTACCCTTGTACGGTGGCGGTATCGTCGTCTGCATGCGGACCTTCACGGCCTCGAAGGGGCACAAAGCGAGATCGGCAAGGAACTCAGCGGAGGCGGATGCCGACAGGTATAGTAGCGTCTTGTACTTGTACGAATTCTCGGGGCCCGCGAGATCAGAGTACTTCTTTTTGAAGTATTCATACCAGCCGTACTTGAACGCGCCCTGCGCCGAGTATCCGAACAGCGTCGGGCTCCAACCAGTGAAGATACCCGGGATACCTTCTTGCCGCAGAATTATGCCCCAGGCCTGGAAGTTGCCCTTGTACAGCTTCGGGTCTACTTGTCGTCGGCACTTGACAAGATCCAGGGGAGTCACAGCTGTATGGGTTAAACCCTATAATTCTAGGATTAGATAAGGTTCTTGAAAGCAATTGCATGGTGAGTCAATTCACTTACACAAGCAAGAAGGCCACCAAACGTAGCTGCGGCATAGAACGTAGGGCTATAGAGCTCCAGCTTCTTGCCGCCGTCGCCGCCAGCAGCAACCTTAGCTTTGTCGAGTTCTTTCTGAGCTTCGGCGCTGAGCTGTTTTGTCTTGTTCTTTGCGTCGTCAACGACGGAGTATGCTGCGTAGAGCTCCGGGCGGGCTTGGTACGGAGTAGCCTTAGGAGCCGGAGCAGTCCGTGCCTTAGTGTTCAACGGCGGACCGAAGGACTGGTGGAGGACATGCTGGTTAGGAAATAAGTATGACATTGTGAAGAGGTCCGATTCTATCTACGGTTGTTCGGTTAGTATTAGGTACCTCGTTATCAATGATGTTAACCGTTATCTTGAATTGCATTGCTTTATACGCAATATCGTCGAGCTTGAATAATAACTCATTGATACAAGACATCACGATAAGACGGCGGGCTTAACGGGTAACGTACCGTTTCTCTTTAAGGTGTATTATGCTTATCTCTATCAATCCGAGGGCCGGTTGCAGACCTCAGTATCCCAATGTCGAACACGCTGCTACAGGGAGGGGAGGGGGCTTGACGAGTTGCGGATCGCAAATACAGTTGCCGCTGTACAGAAGGAAGGATGTTGTACGGGAGAAGGTTTCCGGAGGCTCAAAGATTTAACAGGGGAAGAAAATATGGAATAATGGGAAAGGATGCGCCGGAGATAAGGTATGGCCTTTTACTACCAAGGTAGTTGCAACGTCCAATACGATTCCTCCCCTTGTCGAGGAATCTCATGTTAGTGACGTCGGAGGGGTCGGGCAGGGCAGGAGCTTACCCCATTACAGAACATATTCTCAGCTTTTGTCCAATGATTGAACCGACCTTCCGATTTAGTGGGGTTAAAGCATTGAGTTTACAAGCTTGTTATTTACAAAGATTGAAGATGAGTCTTTTTTTTTTTTTTTTTTTTCTCTCTTTCTTATCTCGTTGAGTCAATTGGGAATAGAGTCATCTGTTGCGGCGTTTACTTTGACTTGTAAAATATGGCTACATAGTAACGTGCAACTCGGAGATGCGTTGGGAAATATTACTATGGTTGGGAAGTCTAATATTTTTTTAGACGAATAAACATTCTTTAGTATTACTCCATAGTATGACTTCTACATATTTATAGTTACCTAGGTAGGTATACCAAAGAAGTAAGATACCTACAAATACACCTTCGAAAGTCAATTCAAATCCAATGGGCAACTTCAAGACAGGAAATATGTCTAGTACCTGGTACCTACGTGTACTCACTTACATCCTAATGTACCTATGTAGGTTAATGTATAGGTAGTGGCTCCTAAGCGTGGTTTAGAGCTGTGTTACCGTGGGGCATTAAGTAAAAACCCCCCACCTCGAAATTGTCAATTATCAGGAAGGCTAGCTCGTGATATCTTCCGTCATTTCAGACTCCACAAACCAAACACCTAAGCAAATCCAAATTTCTTACTCATACATTCGATTCGACTACCTACCATTTTTATAATATCTACGAGGCTACCCTTAGAATTGCGAGGCTAGTTTGACGCAAGACGGCTGCTGGAAAATACAGGCTAGTTATTTTATACGAAGAAAGATACACCGCCTTAATAAGTTCTTTGCCAAGGATAAGGATAAGATTCTCCCGTCTAGTCTACATAGGATACGGACATGGCGCAAACGATCAAGTCCTCTGCACACGTTGGACCGTCACCTCTAGGGACCAAGCCGTTCGTCTCGAAATGGTCCTCACGATATAGAGGAGTATGTCCCAGTAACCCTGAACAATTAAGCCCAATGCTATCCCCTGTCTACCTATACCTCTCATACGCATCTCTCATCCAACACCACAACCTCTTAGAACGAATACTAACATGCAAAACTAGGCAACAGTACAAGACCTCGAGCCACCCGCGGCTCTCTCGCTAAACCCCTCGGACCCGGTCTCGCTAGCTCTCATCTCGTCCTTCGAACGCGACTACACGCACCTCACGATCGTGGACTCGGAGACCCGCGCGCTGCTCGGCTACGTCGCCATACCCGTGCTGCAGGCGCAGCTCGACACGGGCAAGGTCCGGCCCGAGGACCCCATCTCCAAGGCGATGGCGCACTTCGAGCGCAAAGGCAAGAAGTACAAGGTCATCACCATGGCCACGCCGCTGGAGGAGCTCGAGGAGTTTTTCGAGGGCGGCGCTTCCGGTACCGGCCAGAAGCAGGAGTTTGCCGTCGTGACTGATGAGGACAGGAGATTCGTCTTGGGTGTTGCTACGCGGAGCGATCTGGAGGAGTTTGTTAAGAGGCGGCCGGCGTGATGAGCAGGTGGTCACGGACGTGGACGTGGACGTGGTCGTAGCGCCTGGGAGTTAATCGATTATCTAGACGGGGTTCGATATCGCAAGGGCATGGCAAGTAATGGGTTTAAGATCGGGCTATCAAAGAGAAGGCGCTATAGGGAAGAAACGGCTTTGTTACGCCGGGCTCGAGATTGTTACGGAGCATGGCTTAGGTTGAGGGATTCAACACCTTGGGCGAATTGTGCTATACGGTACGGGTTTCGTTAAACAATAGAGGACGAACTCTAGTATGAGACTATCGAAAAAATGTATGTAGCATGCTTTAGATTGCTGATGAACATGAAGAAGAACTATGCCGTAATATAGAAATTCATATCTCCCCCTTTAACTATCAAACCCCCTCGAGTAAATCGTCTCTCGACTCGCTGCTAGGCGAGCAATTACTTGACCCTAGGAAATCATTACAGGGTAGCAACACCTCACGTACTCGCTCTACTCGGGAACCCAGTCATACACCATCTTAAAGTTGACAAACGTGCCGTCCTTCGCCACGACGACATTTCGAACATACCTCCTCTCGCCGCCGACACTCTGGAACCCCCAGACCTGCAGCGCCGTCCACCCAGCATCCAAGCTCTCGACATGATTCAAGATATGCGTCTCGCCCTTGGGCCCCTTCCCCTCCTCCTCTCCTTCCAACCAATCCCTCGCGACAAAATCATCCTCCACAACGCCCGTCTTGCGCGCCTCCCCCTCGGGCCCGACGAGCGCGGCCACTTCCTCGGCGGTGATCCAGCGGCTGCGGCCGCGCACGTGGCCGAACAGCCAGTCGCTGTGCTCGCGGAACTCGTAGTCCAGACACCGGTTCTCGGCGGTGCCCTTGACGCCCGCCGTCGCGACCTGCTGGATGTCGATGCGCGTGACGAGCTCGCCGCTGGTGTTGGGCGGCGTGGGCGCCCCCTGGTATTGCTTCGTCTCGAGGGTTACGGTCGCCGCGCCGATGGCCTTGCGCACGAGCCAGCTTACGCCCTGCAGGGAGAGCGCGGGGTCGACGGGGTCGGAGAGGGTTTTGTTCTGTTAGGTACAGGCGAAGGTCAGGTTAGTTCAGGGACGGAGGATGGGCAGCTGGAGGTGTTAGTGGCTTGCTTACCAGAACCCACTTCCCGTTCAGATCGCCAATGGTCTTGGATGCCGGGGCCGCCATGTCTTAGAAAGATAGGGATGGGATGGGGAGATAAGAGGAGGGAGGAATTTCTCTCTACAAAAGGAGACTAGGCTTATTAGGAAAGGAGGAAGTTAGCTCTTTCCCTTTGGCTCTAGGGAAGGTTTATGGCGTTATGCTGTGCTACCACGCGGATCGGGAGTCGTTTGAGATATAAATAAAAGAAAAGAAGCTATGGCTACATGTAGCCAACCAGGAACGAAAAAAGTAAAGAAAAGCAAACAGCTCACGTTCTACGACCTGGCTAAAATAAACCCACCAAGATGATCGGTTAATAAGTACCTTTTTGTATAGGTTTTGACAGCGATCATATGCTTTTTTTTTTTTTTCTTCTGCCAATCCCGCGCGAAGTTCAAAGTCGTTAGGAACGGCCCTCGGCATGACGCACTTCAAGGTACCAGGTTGCGTTTTGTTGAATAAGCGGGCTTGTTCGGTGGAGGGGTTGATTGCCTGATTTGGGTAATGGGCGATGGGCGATGGGTGAAAAGCTACCTACTGTACTTACTTGTATATGCGGGGTACGCTAAGGAATACGTAAAGCGGGCTTAGAGTTGACATAAGTGGGAAGCCACTGTCGACGGCGGCGCGGCGTCTTGGGGATTTTCAACAAATACATCTAAGTTAATGTATGCACTGTACCTATCTTCAATGTTACCAAGCATATCCCTACCATATTGGATACGCGGACTCCCAGGATGTTGCTAGCATGTGCTTATGTGCTTGTGTGCTTGTGTGCTTGTGTGCTTATCCGTCGTCCCAAAGTTTGAATCATCGGGATGGGAAGTTGAAATTACACTTCTGATATCTTTTTGGTTCGGATCATGCTGTCACTACCCGATCTCTGGGTATGAGAGAGAGAGAGAGAGTATCGGTGACGCGTAACATCCAGATGCTCGTCATAATCTCATCTGTCTGTCTAGGTACCTAATATGTGTGTGCATAGGTACTGTTACCTACAGCCTCATCAGTGATAGGTCTTATAATCTAGACAATGTTGATATTCGATGGCTTACATCCTTAAATAACAATATAGGAAGCATCCTAAAAATGCTATAAAAAACACGGGTGAAAGTGGAAAGTAAAGGTAAAGAGATAGCGGAATCTAATAACAGAGCGGTCCTTAAAGCTTAGCCGTTACTCGACTTCTCATCTAGCCCTTATGTTTTCATGTGATGTGATGTAACGGAAAGATCTCGCATCTGTAACCAACAGAACGAATAGACCACCATCTACTTGCGTGGCTTGGAACGTTACTTGCTCGCGTGCCACGTCTCTCCATCATAAAATCAACAACACCACACGAAATTGAACCTCTCTAATGTTTTCTTATTAGAATGAATTAGGTCCTGGGTCTAAGTACGGTTGAAAAAACCCCCCATACGCCTAGGATTTTTATACATGTTGGGACGTGATTTTGTTAACGAAAACGGGAAACGTGGAGGGAAAAAAAGGGATATCCTACTCATACAATACAATCGTGTCGCCCCGTCTTCTGCTCCTGTACACCGAAACATGTTTTTTCTTTAAAAAAGAGACGACAGCCTACCATCGCCTGCAATTCCAAATCCTGTCGTCGACCCGTTATCATGGAGTCATCACTGGCAACCAGATTTTTGCCCCTTCCCAGGCTTGGAAGGATTTGGGATCGCCATAGCCGTTTGGCTGCTTATACATTGTGCTCGCCCCCTTTTGGAGGCGAGTGAGTAAAAATGTCTTGGGGGGAATGTCTTTGGGAGGGGGTATGTAAGGTTATATTTTTTGTTGTTCGAGCTTCAAAACCATTATCGTTGGCTTGCTCAAACTCTCAAATCACGGCCACCACTTCATCCTCTTGTAGCTCTCGATCACTTCCTCTACCAGTTCCTTCGTGATGATTGGTTTTTGATACTGGAACCCAACCACCGCTTCCAGCCGGCTGCCGTCCATGCTGAGGTCCGTATCCTTCAGCAGCTCCTTTTCCATAAACGGAGTCAGCGGGCCCGGTCTCGTTATTCCAGCGTCGGCGAGAAGGTCTGCCCAAGGTCCCAGAACGTCGTCGTTCACGTCATCCACAACGCTGTCCATGTTGAGACGGGCGAGATTACTTAGAAGCTGACCCTGGAATCCAGTCTCGATACCGAACACTTGACCAATGATATCAGCGATCGTACCCTGATTCGTCGCTCCTTTGTCTACCACATTGAATGTAGGTGTCGGGCCCATGCTCTTCTCATCCCAATTGGCCTTGCCAGCGTTGTACCAGTCGGCAACCGACCATAGAGCCCGTGTAACATCGTCAATATGTGCCGTGTTGGTGTACAAGTCCTTGGTCCACAGGAATTTCATGTCCTCACCCATCGCTTGGTAGACGCGCGCCATGCACAATGCCGTCGCCACCCATTGAGATGCATACGGGCCGTAAACATGGGGTAACCGTACGATAACGAGATTTAAGCTGTGTAAAGAAAACAAAAAGCCTAGGGTTAGACTCGACTCCCTTTCTCCAAGATTCATATAAAGGTGTTACTTACCCTTCAATCTTGGCGAGTTCCTCCTCTGCCTGAAGTTTGAATACGGCGATCTTGCTCCACGGCTTGAGCTTATCTGTTTCTTTGCTTGGCGACGAATTCGCCTTGTATACCATACCCGTGCTCAATTCTACAAAGCACTTCACTCCTCTCTTCGCCGCCTCTTTACTAACTGCTAACGACAGACCTAGGGACCGTACTTTGTATACTTCATCCTCCTGGGAATACCTCGTCTCGCCGCCGCAGTTGAATACATAATCCCACTGCTTGCCATCGGGTCGGTCAAATATCCGTGGCAAAGCCTCTACATTATGGAATCCAGCATTAGTACGACTTGAGAGAGTAAAAGCCTAGCGGGACTTGTTAAGACCTACGCTCTTTGCTTGCGTCTGCTTGTATGAATTTGTCTGCGGAGCACGCAGTCTCAAATTCCGGCGCGAGCCAGGCGAGTTGTGGTAATACCTTATCCACTAAGCGAATTTCGGATGCGAGGTTGTTCTCGTGTATATACCGGGCTAAGAACCGTCCGATATAACCAAGCCCGCCGATGATAAGTACCGACGGCTTCTCTGCGGCCATCGTGTGCGCTGTTGCAACCCAATAAGGTTGCGAAGTACTAGAGGGAAGAGGAGAACGGGAGGGAGAGAGGAGGAGTCGAAGTCGAGGCGCAACGTAGGCGCGGGGCTACAGAACGACTTGTTTTTTTCTTCTTCTTCCGAGGGGTCGCGATCGTGAAGAGGCGAAATGATGGACAAGGCTATTGTTGGGAAGAAGTTCCCGGTCTTGGAGACTTTCAAGAGCTGAACTCGAACAAAGCTACAGAGCACCGACACTGCGGTTATGTACTAAAGACCCAAGGGAATGCCTGTCTGTATTGTCAAGGTGGAGCAAGGGGCTATCCGTCCAACTCCGTCGAAGGTTGTGTCAGCTGCCCGAAGCTAGTAATATTGGTTCATTTCGCGGTTTAGGGGGGGTGAGGGCGGATCCAGTCCAAGCGAGCAAGACCAGCCCTATATAGACGGAACAGAGCTAATAGGCCGCAAGAAGGAATCAAGATTACTTCACTTGGGTTTCGATACTTTGATGTCTAGTGCAACCCCAACTTATTTTGGTTCTTACTAGAGATGAACAGGTAAGAAAGAGAAAGAAAAAAAAAATAATAAAAAATTTAAAATGTGTCGTATGTGCAATGTGACGCAGGGGAGGCTTGGTTTATTATGTACGTACGGGATATATCTGCAGAGAACATTTGCAGGATGTTTTTTAAAACTACCAGGACTACCAGGACTACCTTAGGTCTAATGTAAAATGGAAGAAGGAAAAAAAAAAAAAAAAGCAAGAGAAAACCAATATGTAACGTACTGTAGATCGGTACGCATGGGGAGGCCGCCACCGCCGCCAGCCCAGGTTTGGGCTGGTATGGGTATGGTTTATGGGTATGGTCGATGGAGCATCAGGAGAAAGCTGTGGAGTCCCAGCGGGTTGCTCCTTATGGTTCATTTATGCACCAAGTGATTGCGGTAACCGCTAAAGGGCACCTTGGCTGCGACCCCCTTGTCCTTTTTCTCAAAAGATGGATCACTTGGGGGCCCGGGCTTGGGATTAGGGTACGTAGCGTTTACATAGTAGGTCAGTGAGCAATAATAATAGTAATAATAATAATAAGAAACTTTGTGATGAAAGACCTTTTCCTTCTCTTATCAAGGATGGGAAAAGATAGGTAGATAATAGAGAAGAAATATGATATAAATGAACATTTATAATAACTTATATATTACCTATATAACTTACCTAAGTAGGTAAGTCACATACATACATACATACATTAGTAGGTATGTGATGGTGTTGAAGGTGTAAGTAATGTACCAAGCATTTCCCTACACACACATACACACATACACACACACACACACACACACTACGTACATAAGATTGCAGATAACATTGCAGATGGGAATGGACATGGCCACCGCCTCGTAACGCACGTAGTGGACAATTATAGCAACTATGCGATGCAACTTAAAGGGTGCCAAAGATGTTCGGTGTTGATATGATATTATTAACGGATGAGACGATGAGACCGTGTGTCTTAGATTATCTCACTTTATAGGAGGGAAAAAGCGAGAAGGAAGTTCATAATTAAAAAAGAAGACCAAAAGAGGAAAAGGAACCTGGAACGGGTGGGCTTGAATATTATTTCATCACCAACTTACCAAACTACGACATCAAGAGATACAATGTTTAAGACGAGGTCTCTGCCTGTCCGGGAAACTGGAGATAGGGATAGGGATAGGGATAAGGATAAGATGGGAAGAGACATAAATGATGTAGAGACAAGCAAACATATCTAAGTAATCAATATAACTATTATTAAAGAAACACCCCTTTTTGGTTAGATAGCACCCGACCAGCTGAGGCAAAACACCATAGACTAACCAAGCTTATAAGATGTACGACCAGGCTATTACATACTAGATCCTGGAAGTATGTACGTATATCTTTGTATATATGTATGTACCAACACAGTTACTCAACTTGAAACACATATAATATCTGATATCGAGCACAATATCAATGTTGTAGGTATCAATGCATTTCGTGTGATCGGTATATAACACCGACGACGACGACGGGAACTTCGGCTGTTACCACCACCACTATTATCATCAGTCTACTAATAACTACTACTCAATAAATACTGCTACTAATTACCTAGCCACTTGTTCGGTCTTGATTCAGTCTTGATTAAACTTCATAGCTAGGTCTCGATGACGCCACGGCCGATAGTTGGGTTCCATTCTCGCGGACATAGTCCCCGATACGCATGAGCGTCGCGGAATCTTGTCGTGGAGAATGGTCGATAATTCGGTCTTAGACGTATATAACACCCGCACATATTGCACATATTGCACATATCGCATATAATTGCGCACGTATTTCCGAGAAATCTTAAGACTAAAGATATCAGATCACCACTTGAGATGATGATTGATCCAGTCGTCCGTAGTCCAGACCTTAATAGACCTAGTTCCATACCAGCGTCAAACGGCCGACATTCAAGCATCCAAAAGGCAAGGGCTCTTTTTCCATGGCTTCCAAGGTCACCTCCAGGTCACCTGTCCACTTCCACGACAAGGACGGTTTCGACATTAGTAAAAGAGGCTCTTACGGAGACCGACTTCGTCTGATGTACGGCCAAGAAGTCTCCATATCATCACCTGAGCATCAAACGTCCCCGGACTTTAGGATCGTCTGTATCAGATATCCGCTTTCGAGTCCCCTGCTGGCTCTGGCGAACCCACACGCTTTTAGATAAAGGTACCGACTAGGACCCACGGTAAAAACCCACGATGTCATTCCTACACTCACTACCTTACATAGTACATACATATCATAGGTAAGGCAAGGTAGTTTAGTTTGTATGTACGAAGTACTTACTTGGGAGACTGAGGATATCTACGCTAAAGCAAGGTAGACCTAACCTACAACCCATTCCCACGGGCACTCGCTCTCCGAGACCTTTTTGTGTGTGCTTTCTCTCAGGTCTCGTTTCTCATACACTACACTACACTGCACTATACTACATTACCCTCACTTACAAACTGGATACGTGGGTAATACCAACCACGGCGCGGGTGGCTCATAATGACACCACCCTCGCAGGGTCCTCCATAAGCACTACTGAACCAATACTGGGACCCGAAATATTCCAGGTTCGTTCTAGCAGAGTACCGAAACCGTCCTGCCGTGTAAGCCCATTAAATGGATTTATCTTTCCCGGCCAATCGTAAATTCTCCTCGGTTGGCTGGCTGATGCAGCGAAGATATTCCCTGAAATGACAATTGACATGAAAACCCCGTGCGCCATCCGGCCCAGCCCAGCAGAAGCCCAGCAGCAAAAGCCCAAGCTCAAAGCCAAAGCCAAAGCCAAAGCCAAAGCTGCAGGTTCTCCTATGGTACGCTACTAGAAACTGAACTACCTCATACGAATCTTTAGAAACAAGGGGCTTGCCTGTCTGCCCTGTCTGTGTATTGTACAATACATATTAGGTACGGTACTGCCTAGAAAAGAGGCGTTGGTCCAACTCTTCGATCTCCATCCGTGCAGAAGTATGTAAGGATACCTTTGTTGACACTACTATTCCAATACCGACTTGCCGACAAACCAGGGATTTCCAGCCTCTGACATCTGTGCTTTTTCTTTTCCTTCCTTTTTTTCTTTTTTTTTTTTTCTTCTCTCAGCGAACACCCCCTATCCTATTAGAAATGTCCGGGAAATACACCCCCTCCTCCTCCTCCTCTTCTTCTTTCCCCAATCGCTTTCCAGCGAATCCCAGCAGCCGAAAGCGAATCCTACGTTAGGCTGGGCAGAGACGCAAAAGCGGAGCGTCCTTCTAGAAACATTCCATGCAGTGCACATCATCTTCCCACGGGGCGTAAACGTCGACCAACAACAGCTCGCCCTGTTTTGCCCTTCTTTCTCTTGTCTCTGCTGTCCCTTTCCGTTCTTGGCGAAGCGTGCCGAAACTTGCGAGAGGCGCTTGTGTAAGTGGTGTACGTATGTATGTATGTAGGTACCCATTCAAGATATTCATTCATTCATCCATCTCAGACCACTTGGGCCTGCTTCTTCTCCTCCTTCAGCCGGCTATCTCGAAAGATGCCTACCGATGTACCGACGTGCAGGAGGGATACACAGGAGAACATTAGGCGACGCGAAAAAAAAAAAAAAAACAAGGGGACCCGATCTGTGTAGGACTCCTTCGCTCGTACACATACGTACATAGCTCAATTTCCGACGCGTGCGCAGACAAGAGGCAGAGTCGACAACAACGCAACTAACTAACGTCCTTCCATCTGCACCGGATACCCTCCCCGGCCGGCCGCGTGGACATAGGACGATCATGGTAGGCAGGATAATAATTCTCACGTCCTCCGAGTAGTAGTCTCCTCTACCTAGTGTGTAGTGTGTTAAAAGTGTACCTAACGTAGAGTCGCATTAACATGGAATCATATCATGCAAGAACATGTCCCTATACTATTGTGTTCTAATTTTTTTTGTTCTTTTTTTTGTTCTTTTTTTTGCCGTATTATTCGAACATTGGAGCGGCTACTCGTTTGTGCCCCGTCTAATATAAGGCAACCTAATGTGTATAAGTGGCTATTACCATAACGTACCGCCGCCTAGTTGGAAACACGTCCAGATTAATATGACTACACCACATACCTACTTGGGTATCTAACTCGGCGGGACGGAGCGAGAACAACTTACATACCGTATTCTCCTCCTCCTAGGTCTCCATAACAGACCTACCTAGCGCGCCCGGACGGTTATTGTTAGCTACCTAGTTAGTTGATGACCTAGCAGCCTAGTTGATCACCCCGTAAGAAACACAGACACTACATGGTTGGTTAGTTGCACTGGGTTATTCTATCGCAGACTTTTAACCTGCATGTTCCCGAGTCCAGATCTACCTAAATATAATCCCATACGCTACGTACCTATCTTCTAATTTCCTCACGGGCGGCATTCATGTAATACTAGTCCAAGGCTCTTTACGACGGGCATATGCCTGCTAATAATCTTATATATATATTTACGGGGTCCTACCTGATCGACCTCCCCTTTCCAATGACGCTATTTCAGATAGATCGTCTTGGGACTAAGGTAGTGGAGATAAAACATACACATACACATACGTAGCATACTTACCTATGTAGGTGGCGGTCTGAGAGAAAAGGGAAAAAAAAGAAGAACGAAATGTTCTACACGGGTTCCATTTCTATTTCCATACGCTAGTTATTACACTATAGGTCAGGCAAGGTAATCTTTATGTAAAGTTATAAAAATAAAAAAAATAAAAAAATCCAAGACCAGCCGCTGATGTGTCGGCCACGCGACAGCGAACGGCTCCATCCGCGTTCCCCCAGTACAGTACCTTACATAGAACGTACATGGAAGAAAACCCGATTCTTTCCATTCGTGATCTGGATTCCTTCTGGAAGGAAAGATCATCGGCTAGAAAGGGACGCGAGCGCGTGGAGTGATCTTTTCTTCTTCTTTTGCATCCTCCCCCCCTTTTTTTTTCTTGTCTAAGGGGGGTAGGAGGTAACGCGAGAAAAAAAAAAAAACCAACAACAACATGTAGGTAGGTTATATAAGAGGCATGTATAATTGAAATGATGCAGAAACGTGGTCATGTTCCATTGCATCCCGTCGTTGCCTTCCCAATCCAATCAATCAGGGGGGCTATGGATGCAAAAGAAGACGCAATAAAGAGAAAACAAAACCTATATAACAAAATAAAATGAAAAATAATTCCATTCCGTCCCCCCTATTCCTCCCCCTTTTCCACCTGCATACATACATCCAGAGTAGCAGTAGCAGTAGCAATAGTAGTAGTTAATGAAATCTCCAAAAAACCAATGTTGCAATGGTTGTATCTGCAACGGTCGCGTCTGCGCTGCGGGCTGCCCGGGTTTAAGTCAAATGTACCAATGCAAGTCAACTCACTTGCTCATTCAGCAATAGGTAACGTGGTCCCAAATTCAATCTCCCTCCCCGTCCAGTCCAGTCCAGGCCAGGCCATGATCCGCATGGAAGAAGAAGAAAAAAAAAAGATGATGAAAAAACAACAACAAATCCATGGACGCGGCATCATCTTGCTTGCATCGTTCCTTGAAACAATGAAACAAAAGTCCAAGACGGAAAAGAAGTCTTCTCAACCCGCCGCCACCACCACCACCACCACTACCACCACTACCACCATCAACTTAACCCCTCCTATCTTAGACACGCATATACTCATCTAACTTACATACACATACACATACACATACACATACACATACACATACATACATACACCTACATATCAAATCCTCATATGTATGTCTGTCCGATCCAATTTACGATGGCCACAGCACGTCCTCCCGCAGCCGGAATTGCATCCGGGGAAAGACGCAAGGGGCCTTTAAATCCTAACTGGGTCCTTCGTTCTCGAATTTCGAAATACCGCTGTCTCACTCGAAACAGGAAGGCCCATAAGTTTGTGCGGTCGCCAATCATCATCCATCATCAAAAGCATCTAGAACTTCGGAAACAAGATTTGAGTTTTTTTTTTTTTTTTTTTTGGTTAGGTATACATAGCGTAATTACATATCGACCGATCTCATCATCATCATAATAATAATAAAGGCCTTATGCCGAACGAGCTATTATTATCGTCACCTACTCCACGCTCAAGCCAGAATAAAAAAAGATCGTACGATCATCAAATAAAGATCTTGCGGGGACCTTGGATCTCTCTCAAACTCAAAACTGTTGGGGGGAGATTATGCCCAGACAAAGCCTCACGTCTAATCTAAGATATTTCCCCTGGACCATACACGAAGCTACCAGGTCTCAGACTGTCAGACATATTTTCCGAAACCCTGTGACTGGTCACCATTCCGATCTGTCGCTGCCGTGCAACTTTTCGTCATCGCTGTCATACTCATCGTCCGAGACTCCCGTAGCCATAACCACGCCCGGACGTAAAACCTTTCCGTATCATCATATATTAGGAGCGTCATCTTAATGATCTTAACGGTTCGATGTCACCCGTCATCGCATCATGCTCCCGACGAGCTCCTTATGAACCTCTCTATCCTTGGCGTCCTGACTTAAGCTTCCTACACTCCTCAAGTCGCCAACCACGTCCTTAGCCTTTCCAAAGTAAACTTCCTGCAGTAGGTTTCGCATCTTTAGCTCCATATCCTCTACCAGCTTACCGATATTGGCAATTTGCTGCTCGTCATTCTCGGCCGGCAGTTCGATCTCGATCTGCCGGGTCATGTTCCCTGAGAGATCCATGTCTCCGAGGCTGTTCGAGTTTGCAGACAACGATAGGATAACGGTGGACGTTAAGTTATACTGGGTGAAACGGGCTCGATCGATCGCTTCGAATACGTGAATCGAGTCCCAAGCGCCTTCACTGGCGCTGCCTGGTCTGGCCTCTGATACGGATATAATCTATTAGCCGCGGAGATCTCATTCAAAGTAGACGAGGAAGTATATATATCACCGACACCAATTACGTCGGTTGTCCTCTTAACGGTAGTGAGTCCTATCTTTGAGGTCTCAGATGTGAGATGCAAGATCTGTAACCTCCGAATCTGGACCCAATTATGTGACTCTCTTTTCACTTAATTCTCAAACTCAGCGTCTCAGAATCCAGGACAACTTCAAACACGAGGCGCCCTGGGAATCCAGAAATGGTATAGTATCCGCTTTTCAGCCGCTATCCGGAGAGCCCCCAAATATAGACAAGCAGCAACGAAGCGGCGGGTTATCCTCGGAACCAGTACCGTATAGAGCCAGGAGCGTAAAGAAAAACGACGCCTCGCCAAATATACCAAATAAAATAATGAGAATTCAAAAGCAAGACTTACCCTTCTTCAAAAGTACGACTCCAGCGAAGCCATCATCGAGGTTCCAGAAGTAGACACTGCTGACACCGCCCTCGTAGTAGAGGTCTCGGTAGAGGTCAAAAGCCTCGTTGGCGCGGACTTCCATCTTGCGGACCTTCTCAGACGGTAAGCTAGCAGCAGAAGCAGCACCGCCCTCGAGAGGCGGGTCGAACTCATTGCTCCATGGCGAGCGGTAGCTATCTCCGTCACGGTTGTAGTCGCAGAGTAGGTAGTCTCGGCCGGTCTGTTTACACCGCCGGATCGAGAGGGGTTGATCGACGGAGGAGAGGAGATCCTCAGTTAGGTCGGGTGCTAGGTTGATTAGGGAGTTTAGGTGTGCGGTCGTATGCTTGGGGTTAAGACGTCGGAGGAGGTCGCTGTTGTAGTGAAGAGTATTAGTATTTGTTGTATGTTTACCTATGTATAGTATATATATCTATAACTATCTGTCTCTTGTTGAATAGTTTGGGTAGATAGAGTAAGGCATCGAGGGGAGAGTGAGAGTGAGAGTGAGAGTGAGAGTAAGGGAATACATACAGAGCCGAGTCAAACGGGTCGGCCATGGTGACTCTTAGAGGACTTGTGATATTGTTTGCAGTTTCTTCGAATGGTTCCACAACGTAATAAGTCCAGAGGTAATTCAAAGCACCTAGAAGAGTATTGGGAGTAGTGGTTGAGATGGATATTCTTCTTAGATGTTGGAGGGGAAACATTTGAAAGTCGACCGCAGTTGGCGTTTCAATCGATGGTGGGGTTTGGTTGAAAAGTGGGTCATTTCCTTACACGGTAAG
The DNA here is from genome assembly GCA_902805475.1 of Entonaema liquescens. Classification (NCBI taxonomy): domain Eukaryota; kingdom Fungi; phylum Ascomycota; class Sordariomycetes; order Xylariales; family Xylariaceae; genus Entonaema; species Entonaema liquescens. The sequence goes on along the minus strand of CADCSX010000001.1, from coordinate 776,438 downwards.
TACCTCAAGTAAGGGGAGCTGTACGTTAGCTGCACATTGGAAAGAACAAGCTTCAAAAGAGTTTCAGCTATGTACCTAACATCAAGTATCTTTTGCAAAGCTTCCAACCCTTACATTTCTCATAGTGTTCACTTACATATATCATACCTTAGATACCCCGGTGGCCTCGAGGATAATATACCTGACGTTAAAACCAGGTAAACAAATATTAGCCTTGGTAACCTAAGTAAGTTAACCCTGAACAATCAACCCTGAACAATCCGCCCTGGCGTTCGGAGGACCTTCCATATAAGTTCTAAGTCCATAGGATATCTTCCTTCTTAAGTCTTAGTTTTGCGGTACTCGGATCGTAATCTCAAATATTCTTGGCTTACATTGCCTTGCTTGTCGCTTTCCATCGCGGATTTCGGATGACTTTTAAATTAATGCTAACTATATACAAATCCTAACTGTAAAAGTCATCCAACAAGAACTACTTCGACTATACCATACTGACTGATAGGGACGTGCCAACTACTACATTCCCTCCAAGTAGACCCATCCGATAATGCCTAACCCTCTCCTTTAGTTTACCTGACGTAACCCCCGCCGGAGACCCTTGGGAGCCTATGGCACTCAACTGTTCCTCCTATCATACCAACTTTGCTCAGAGCCTCAATCTACTCCAGCTACCACAACTTGCAACTCAATTTTTAGCTTCATATTTTGAACATACAAAAACAGTCACCCCGCAAAAGAATGCAGGGTATCATGAATTGCTCCCTAAAACGCCGAGCAGAAAGGACAATAGCTCTCTGACAAAGCAGAAGCGACGGGAATATGTACTCGTCGGACTTAAACATAACCTACGACACCTCGCAGGCAAAATATAACGCATCAACATGATCATGATCGGCTACTGGATCTCGCGATCACAGATCAAGCAGTGAAGGGGTTCCGTCCACGATTTATCTCCGCCCGTGACGTTCTCTCGAAGATCCGTGATTTCGAGGACCTGTGGACTTAGGTCGCTCCGGATCACGCCCTCAAACAATCCCTCATATGGCTTTACCGCCGTAGGGTCATTTAGTTCTGACTTGCGGGGTCGCCCTCTCCGCTTGGGTTCAGAGTTTGCAACGGAGACGCTCGTACCGTCGGCTTTGATAGCTGGAAGGGCATTTTCGACGTCGGCAAGTTTTATTGTCTGTTGCTGCTCCTCAGGCTTGACGTCAATCGATTGCTCGGCCGTTTGTGCCGCACCCGTCTCGCTAGGGCTTAGCGGTCGTTTGGCTGCCTCGCCAGGCTCCTCCTCCTTTACTGGCGTGGGTTTGTGTGGCTTATCGGTTCCTAGGCGCTTGTACGTCTTGAGAAGTGCATCGTGTACCAAACATTCATCGTGAAGCCACTTCTTGCATTCCTCATTCGAACAACCAAACAGCCTCTTATCCGGGTTTTCGGGTCGGTTGCATTTGCAGCGCAGCTCTGCGGACTATATCGTATTAGTCGAAGAAAGCTGGTGAAGAAGATCTGCTAGACTTACAGAGAGTTCCATACTACGAACGTCAAAAGCCTGTCTCCAGTAGAGGGCAGGTTGCACCTCATCCTCATTCGTCTCGTCCCATTGGTTTACGGTTGCCGCGGCAGTAACACTGACTACGTTGATCACGTCCACTATGCTTCGTTAGAGGTGAGCTGTAAACCGGGAAATGTACCAAGCCTTACTATGATTGGACGCGATCAACTCGTTTGCGCCATGATACCATTGTCGGCCCTGGATAAGCTTCTTCCCGTCTTGTGTACCTGCTGGCAGCTCATCTGGCCAGTACATCCAATAAACGCGAGCATAGACGTGATGCTCGTCAGCCGCTCGAATCTCCAAGATTCTTGCTACCCAATCGTCGTCTGACTTTTTTCTCGGCTGTAAGGCTTCGCCCGGATTCTTCTGGCGCTCGATCGTTGAGCTGTTCGCGACAAATATGAAGCCCTCGCTCCAGTATTTGACACCATTCACTAGTTTCCGTAAGTATGCTGCGCGGTACGTGAGGAATTAAAGCGACTTACGGACAAAACTATTGTATCGCGTCATATCCATCCACTTTTGATATGGTTGAACTTGATAATGCCGATCCATTGTATTATTGGGGTCTTTAAACTTGCCCATAGGCGAAAAAGGCGATGCCTGCAACAATATCTTAGGTTGGGGATGTTCTTCAGATTCCTGTCGCCTACGTTTTGCTTTCTTTTCCTTCTCGTTCGGGTCGGGATGAATAACGCTGAAAGGACATTCTGCTTGACTCTCCTCCAGCTCCGGGCGCGGACGTTTACGAGCGGTCGCCATTGTCGCGGATGTTGAGAAGGGTAATCTTGATTATGCAAAAAGTGGTCGGATGCGCACGATAGGCTATAAAGTACGAAGCGGGTGGTTGGTAAGGGGGTAGGGTAGATTGCGCTCCAAGCAGAGGTTAATCTCTTGCGCAATCAATCCAAATATCTGACTAAAATTTGGCGGGAAGCTATAGAACAATAATAGGTGCGTATCCGACAAGGTCAGAGCTGACCTGTACCTGCGTATGCCAAGGGCGAAGCTGGCGAAGCTAGCGAAGCCTTCGACGTTGGATGAGATTCGGCAGCGATGCGATTGAGAAAATCGTAAGCCGGAAACGGATGTGGCGGGGGAAGGGGGGAAATAATTTGGTAGCTTGGCGCGTCTGTTTAATAAACTTGTCGAGATCCAACTCTACGCCGTATTACCAATGCGCCGGGGACCAAATCATAACATAGCTGTTCCAATCGAGTTATAAGAGCTCCGGGATGCGAATGAAAAGACAATAGAGCACGCGGTATAGAAAAGACGGCTCGGGGACAGGTACCGATTCGGGTCTGGAACAGATAGGTAGCTGTTAGTTACCTACGTAGGTGCCTAAGAAAACAAAAGAAAGGGATAAAAGGATAATAATTATGTAAGTACATATAATTGTTACTAACTAGTCAATTCCCCTACACGTATGTAGGTATTGCGATAGCGCGTCCCGCGTTTCGATTGAGCTACTACCACCTGGGCAGCACCGCCAGCTAGGATTTGCGCTTCGAAATGTGTTCTGATCTTGGAGAAGACGAAGAGGAGAAATGGGAAGCAAGTGGAGGTCTAAGTTCAAAATACTTAGAACTGCTAGAAACCTGGGAAACCTGGGAAGCTACGGTTAACTATCCACATAGCCTAAGCCCAGTTTGGTATAATCAACCGTATTGTACATGGTACTTACCCTATCCAGCAACCGATAAGCCCAAGGCGCTGGCTGCAGATATTCGGTACGGTAATGTCGATCATATGTTCCAAAGTTCGTTCTTATTTCCATACTCCGTGTCATTACAAGTAGGATAGCTCGAGTTTTTGATTTCTTTTTCTTCTTGTCTTTGCAAACGTACGTTATTCGAACCTAATAGCTTCCGTTTACCATCTAGTAAATAATAAGTAGTTGGATGCTGTTGATATCCGGGGACCAATAACTATTAACAAGACTCATACAACTCATCCGCTTTTATTGACTTTGGCGCCGGCTGTATGGTTGGCTACACCGCGGAATAGCATTGGCCAGTTTTTTCGTGTAACATCGCGATCAGTATGCCAAACAAGGAAGGGTCCCTACATAACCTGACGGGAGCTGGTAGCTTTTTGATTAAATTATGTCCCCAGGTAAAAAACACACTGGGTAAGGAGGTGGATCTAAGAATTAGGCCTGTCCAATCTTTCCCTGTATAAGTGAAGAAGAGTCAACGCCGTCGCTATGCAAGATGGACCCTCACATCAAAAGCACTCTTGAATAAATCAGGGGTATTATGATCTCGCATGACCGTCGGCCTCCTCGTCGCCCTGTCCGTCGTAAGCAGACAGTATCCCTTGACCCTCGACACCGTTGCCAAATCTACCTTCATGAATATCATCCCCGCTCTTAAAACCTTCGATTACTTGAGCTAGCTTTTCTCCCTCGAATTTACCACGCTCGACGTTGACGAAATATATTATCGGTGCCGGAAGGCTGACCAACGCTGCCAGGAACCAGAATGCCGGCCGAATTTCACCCGAGGCGTCTATGATAGCTCCCACTATAACGGGCCCGAATATGCTTGACCCTTTGTCGGTAATAGCGTACAATGCATAGAAAGCAGCTTCAGAACCAGGCGGTATTAATTCTCCGTAGAGTGACCGGCAGTAAGAACTAAGTCCGCCAAGGACGATGCCATAAACGGCAGCCAGCGGGTACATTTCCCACGGTTGCTGGAGTCCGAAAACGCCCCATCGCTGAACAAAAGGCAGATAGCCTAGAAGACCATAAATAGGTATAATCTCGAAAAGGGCAATGCAGCTCAACACGGTCTGGTGGGGCCGCAGTTTGAAATATTTCGAGATGAACGACCAACTGAAAGCACCCAAGACACCCGTAGTCGTAGATATAACGTTAATCATCCCTAGCGCCCACGGTTCCATGTGTAGTGTCGTCTTAGCAAATAATATGGCGGTTGAAGAGGTCGTGGCGATGGCGTCGGAAATCAAAAACCAACTAGCCAAAAATAAGACAACGTCGATCAAACGACGTGCCAGCTTGATCGTCCGAAATAGGTTCTTCCACGAGTAGGCAATGTAAGATATCCAAGCACGGGTGCCTCGGTATTGGCTCTCTGCGAGAGGAGGCCCAGGTCTGGCTCTAAGCCATATTGCTGCCGGTATCGTGAAAATGGCCCACCAAGCACCGATAAAAAATAGTACGACCCGCTGCGACCAAACAGAACTATGCATGCTCACTAGTATTAATATGGAAGCGCATTGCACGAACAACGCTGCACCGTAGCCGATTCCAATCCCCTTCGCGGATATCTCGCTAGATAGCTGAAGTTCGATAGAAGTGAGCTCTTCATGAGTAGGTACGCGTCGTAAGTCATGGATATCGGCGCCACCGTCATTTTGTAAGAGCAAAGGGGTTGTGGAATTGGGTATCGGGTGCTCGTCGAGGGTAGGCGAAGTCGATCGAGACTGAGGGTCAGTTGCAGTATCTGATTCCAGGTCGTCATCTTCGGATACGCCGGCTACCGACTCTAATACTTTTGGATGGTGGCGGACGAGGAGAGGGAGGAAAGAGTTCAACAAGACGAAAGATGCCCCAAAAGATGTGTTAGAGACGATGGCCAGCAGTGCGCCGAGGATGTATATCTCTTTGAAGATGAATATATAGCACATGACACAAAAGCTTCCAATCCATGCGAAAGTCAATAACAGACGCTTTCGATAGTTGCCATGATCAGCCGCGCAGCTGATGCTGACTACTAGCAATGCTTGGAGTAGTACGCTTATACTGAAAGTATACATCGCAAAACTGGCCGTGTTAATCTCGATGCCGACGACGGTGACGACACATGGGCCGTCCGAAGTTCTCGTGCAAGGGCTTTCCCGATCCCTCAAGAGGACGCCATTTTCCCTGGCTAAGCTCTCTAACAAAATCGGAATAAACGAAGCTATTCAGTTTCGGTAAGTTTATACCCAAATAAGCATGTGTGAATAGTTGTAATGATTGTACGGAGACGTTTTCGAATGATGGATACCAGGCTAGGTATCACCGTGTATAGATGCTAAAACAGAGGATGCGGCTACTCACAGATGGCTAGTGACGGTCAGTATTCTTTTCGGAGCTACTGGTAAATATAAACATTGAAGATTTAAAGTATATAATTACTAACCGCATATTACGTAGGTTTCGGCGGCGAAGCCATACATATACCAACCGGCAAGCTCCTTACTACTAGTAGGTCGAGTATCTTCGCCGTGATAGCGACCAGAAGGCGAACCGTTCTCGATGCTAGGTGTAGGTGTCATTCTGCCTGACTCAGTGGATGTCGATCGCTCATCGTCAGCTTCGAAAGAAGAAGAATGAGAACGAAGGGAATATTTAGAGACGATAGATTGAACTGAGAGTAAGCGAGAGTTTGGAGCTGGGCGCCGTAGCTGGTCATCATTCCGAGGGACCATTATTGGATGGGGAGCGGTAGATTAGTGTTAAACCGACGTGACGAAATCGCGCCGCGTTACACTGAACTCAGTTACCTGATCAGCTGAATTAGGGAAGGGGGGGAAGGGGGGGCCTCATTAGGGGGCCCCTGACCTTTAAACTTCTGACCTAAACCTTAAAAAGCTCCCGCTGTCAGCACCGTGTGAACCCCCCAAATTGGGGAATGGGGAATGGGGAATGGGGAATGGGGGGAACTCTGAGCTCCAATCGGTGAAACTTGGGCTGCTTAAACTTTAACGTCTTTATGGCAAGAGCGCTTTGAACCGGTGAATTAAATACCTGTATTATAATAAAAATCTGTTCATAGGTTGATCTGTTTCGTTGGGTTCCAAGTTTCCTTCTTTCCAACCTCTAGCTAACCAAACAAACTCCAGCCAAAACCACCAACCCTATCGAATCTTTTCTCCCCGCCTGTTGGCTGATTAAAATGCGGAGGATCTACCAGCGGGTCGACCTAGCTATGTATCATAGTCGATACTGAGCTTCCACCGAAGATGGAGAAACAGATTCTCTTTTGACTTTTTCGCATAGATACAACTCGAGTTTTGCGACGGTAACCATGAGACGAAGTTGTAAAGTCGGGACAAAACGGACGAACTGTGAATGAATAAGAGAGGAGATAAAAACAAACCATCCTTCTCTCATACACAAAGAAAGAATGGATCTTTGGTACAAACTACCCTAGGTGCATTACCTTACCTAAAGCTAAGCTGTTTTCTAACATGCTACCCCTCGTTTCGTGGTCTGATGTTGGTTCACAAAGCAGTGAGCCATGACGTCGCAGGAGAAATAGGAAGCAAGGCTGAGGGCAGGGATCGTCACTAGCCACATGGGACGTCGGATGTGTTCACGGTTCCGATGTTCACTATCCGAGCCTGGGGGTTCATTGCCCATCTACATTCACGTGAAATTCTAGAACTGGCAGTTGAACATTCCCTTCTGAAAGCAACGAAAAGAAGGGAAGCCCTCGTCAAGCAATATGACCCACTCTATAAGACAAATCAAATTAAATACTACAGGATTTTACACAAGCTACTTAACAGCAGACTATAGCAGCTCCCAGAATCCCGACATTCCTCATAGACAGATGGAGCTTGGAGCTATGAGCTAGATAACCAACAATGAAAGGAGCTGAACCTTAGCCCGCTTCACAGCCCAAGGCAAACTAATAGCAAGCTCGTCACTATATTCCATTCCATAATAGGACGTCATTCATACTAGACAGTTTCTCGATTAGGCAAATATTCCCTAGCAATTCCCAGCTTTGGAAAAGTCAAGCAGCACTCCGAGATCCAGCAGGATCAGATCCGTCACACATCTCTGAAGCTAGCAATAAACCGGGTATCCCTCTTACACACAGTTATACTCGGGATTTCTTGCTTCGTATATTACTAATACTAGCATTGCGTCCGGACATGAGTAGCAAATCGCTATCATATCATCGTCTTTCGACTAATTTAAGATGTTACTATATAGTATAGGCGACAAACATATAGATTAGCGAAGGCTACATTCACGGCCCTCGAATTTTCCACCAATGCCTGCATGTATCCAAAGATATAGGTAGCCTCCTTTAGCCTGTATCGAGCGTGGAACATTTTACCATTTCGCTTAACGTGCCACTATCTATACCACGTGTCAGTTGACATCTATGGAGGTTCTCTTGCATATCATATAGCTTTGGCTATATTATTCTAGCTATACCTGTATACCTCAAAACAGCCTGCCGGATTTGCTAACCATGGATAAGTAAAATTTAATCATTGGAAGACCAACTTTTGGTTGGAAATGCGTTTAAAATAACTTCTAGGTTAAATTCTCATTCTCTCTCGTTAAATTTTGGTAAGACTACTTCATACCTGCTTCCAATAGGTTATGCTAGAGTGGTTTCTCGATAGGTACGCACAACCTCACGATTCCGAGGTGTTTTCAAGCTTTATTTCGGAGACTTGATACCGAACGTCTTCTATAAATATGTCGAAGAACCCCATGCACTATAACGATCACATATATAATCGATACCAGCATCGGCTTTAGGCTATTATCCGCGTGATATACCCCACGGCGTTCCTTTTTGCGGAGCCGTATGGTTTTTTCGCCGTGACAACAGCGCTTCTTCGCTCCATTTTGCTAACGCCTCTCGTATGGCGCTTATTATATTGGCGGGCTGTTGTGACCAATCGGCCCTCATTCTCACCTTGATAGCGCAGGGGAAGATTAAGAAAGGGGGCTCTGGACAAGTAATATTTCCGTCCTGGGAATTAACCACCATGTTATTCTATTTTACCGCTGTGGAATCTCCAAGAATTACTTAGATGGGGGTGGCTACGGAGCTGGGTCTAGCCTTGCCTTCCACGGGTGGCATCCTCCGTGATACTTCGATCGCCAACTATAAAGTCCAAGGGATGTCGCCCTTACGACGTCTGAGAGACCTTCTCTAGTCTGCGGAATAATCTAGTACTCGGCCGTACCAAAAAATACCGACAACCATGAAGTCTGCTCTGTTATACCTACTGGCTCCTTTGGCCGCCTTGGCTGCTCCCGCCGAGCTTGCCGAGCGCCAGGCAACTGAGAGCATCGACAAGCTGATCAAGGCCAAGGGAAAGCTGTACTACGGAACTTGCGCTGACCAGAACCGTCTATCGACCGGCAAGTCTGCTGATGTTATCAAGGCGAACTTCGGTCAGGTCACCCCCGAGAACAGTATGAAGTGGGATGCTACCGAGTCCTCCGAGGGAAGATTCAACTTTGCCGGAGCAGACTACCTTGTCGACTGGGCTACGACCAACAACAAGACCATCCGCGGCCACACTCTCTGCTGGCACTCGCAGCTACCCGGCTGGGTTCAGAATATCCGAGACAAGACGAAGCTTACCCAGGTCCTCGAGAACCACGTTACAACTCTGGTGACACGGTACAAGGGCAAGATCTATGCCTGGGTTCGTCTCATGGCCGCATATAAAGTTATTCGAAGACAAATGAACTGACCGCTAGCCAGGACGTTGTGAACGAGATCTTCAACGAGGACGGTTCCCTACGCCAGTCGGTCTTCTCCAATGTCTTGGGAGAGGACTTTGTTCGTATTGCTTTCGAAGCTGCCCGCAAGGCCGACCCCGATGCGAAATTGTACATCAACGACTACAACCTCGACCAGCCGAACGCGTATGTATCTTCTACGTTTCTCATCGAGAGTGTACACCCTGATTGCGAGCCGTTCTGAAGCACACGCTCCAAACTTTGGATCGATCGGTCATGAATCTCCTCTAGTAGCTCTACCGAATATTTACTGACTTCGCATGATATAGTGGCAAGCTGACCAGGGGTATGGTCGACCACGTCAAGAAGTGGATCGCCGCCGGTGTCCCCATCGACGGTATTGGATCCCAAGCCCACTTGACTCCCGGCCTCGCCAACCAAGCTGCCGCTTCCATCAAGGCCCTCGCCGCTACTGGCGTCAAGGAGGTCGCATTCACCGAAGTCGACATCCAGACCGCACCTTCCAACGACTACACCGCCGTCACCAAGGCCTGCCTGGACGAGCCCAAGTGCGTCGGTATCACCGTCTGGGGTGTCCGAGACCCCGTAAGAACCACCCGATCTCCCCGATGCTTGGTAGAGATGTGCTAACTAAAAATGCATTAGGACTCCTGGAGAGCCAGCACTAACCCCCTACTGTTCGACAGCGGCTTTAACCCCAAGCCTGCATATAACGCCATCGTCAACGCCCTTAAATAGGTCGGTCGCGACTCTTGGGCTGGGAAAGCTTGGTAAAAGTAGGAAAAGGACTGGGGTTTTAGCGAAACTACCTCGTGATTTAACTGTATATATTATAAGACCTGATATATAAGATTGTATATCCCCAGATATTGACTGTCCTTGAACTCTAGTTTTTGAGGTGATACTTACCATAACACGACTGAGGTTTGCATATCGTTATCGTAACCAGGAAAAGTGACCTCGCGGAGCAATTTGTAAAACAGAGTCTTGAGTATTGGAAAACGGGATATCATTGAAAATCAAGTCGAAATCGGGACCAGCAGCGTTGAGTCGCCGGTTAGAATAGTAAAGAACCACAAAGTCATGCTCTGCTCTGTTCTGCTCTCTCCTCCTGTCCTCAATCCATCCTCAGCGTAAGGTAACAGGTACACACTCCTATCTCCCCGAAACATGTACCACCGCCTCGAAAATAGCTTCCTGGATGCGCAAATACCTACCTACCACCTATCCATCCACCCATCCTGAACTCCCCCCACCCCCCCTACCCAGAGACCAGCCGTTATTTCTTAAACACCCCAAAGATCTTGTGCTTCAGCTTGTCCGCCAAGCTCAAATTGGGCGCGGCTCCAGGTGTTCCGGGGCTATCGGTCACTTTGCTGTTGTTGTGGTGTTGGTGCTTCTCGAGCTTCTTCTGCTTGTCCTGCTCCGACAGGTGCACGTTGGCAGCGCCGCCGCGGCCCACGTGGAAGCTCGCCGTCGGTCGAGGGGCGCGTGGCTTCGTCGGGGACGACGTCGCGGTCCGCGCGCATGGCGGAGGGGGGCTTGTCGGCGTCGGCGATGTTGGCTGCTCCTGTTTCGTGAGAGAGACGGGTTGTTAGTAAGGAGAGCGCCAGGTATGACTAGTTGGCTAGTATAATAGGTAGCACTGATAGGGAAGACTTACCTCCTCGCCCGGTGCTGAATGCGCCGTCGCCGTGGCTGCCTTCTTGGCCTTGCCGCACGATCTCCCCGTCTACATACTTGGTGTCGTCGGGGTTGATGTTACCGGCGCCGCCGCGGCCGTGGGATACTTCGGGCGTAGTCATTGCGGATGGGGATCTGCGAAATACGAGAAGGTCTTTTCAGTTATGGGATTCTTAGGAGTGGGAAGTGTTTGCTTAGGGGATTTTGAATTATAAATGGGATGGATGGGATGACATGTCTTTGCTTATCCTCTTTGCTAATCCCTAACCCATCATCCATCGCAAATTCACAGATGTTTTCTATTACAAAGAGAGATAGAGTGAGGGAAATATCGATTGGTATTGGTATAATGACTCGCTCCTATGTTCGCTGCGTTGAGAAATATTACATACCTGTATTATGTACTATTTATGTGATGAAATTGGGGGGAAATAAATGAGAAAGATGTCGGATGTTGTTGTACAATACACATATAACAAACGAGCCTCCCTCATTGATAACCGCAACCAACTTTTTTTTTTTATTTTTTTTTACCGGGAAACCTTCCCGTCATCTGACTTTTTTGTCCCATTCCTATATCCCTGGCCCATGCCATGTCCTATCAACGCCAAAACCCTTCCAAGATCCCAGGTCCACAGCCTGGCCGGTGGCTTTCGCGAGATATCGTATCAGCATCATCGGATCCAGCCACCATCGCAGTCATAAAGCCCTAAGCTGGGGGACGGGTAGCCAATGAACTGCTATCGAGTGCTTCTAGAAGAGCGTCTGCCAATATGATAGGCATAAGCTATTGAACCAATTGTTCCTGTTCCCCCCCGTCCCTGAGTAATTCAGCCGTACCTGACGTTTCTTTGCCCAGATGGAATTCCTATCTATCAGTTACCTGACGTAATTCCAGCTTCTCATCCGCCGATAAGATGGTACGTTGTTACTGGTTGATAGCTTACCCCCGCAGGGGTAGCTAATGGTCGCCAAGAGAAATGGTGGCCCTATCCCCCAGCTCTTCAAGGCTTAGGGAGATATTGCTACATAGTAGGAGATAAGTTAATATTGTGTGGAAATCTCATCTTCTTTCCTTACGTATTTAAGGTATTAGATATAGTCATCCTTCACTACACTACATTGCGTGAATCTATCCTACAGCTACGTCACGAACGGCGTGTCTCCTGGATTATAACGGAGAAACAACCTTTACCTCATTTCACAAGTCTATGAAGCTTCGCGTGTTTGTCGCGATGAAGCCCGTTTAAGATACACTAAAATGACATAAACAGGTACTCAGATATTGCTATAGAAACTCTTTAGAGTAATTATCGGACGATCTATGGATGGCCTTCTGTAATACGGTTATTGATCTCATACCGCGACGAGCCTGTTAAGCTATGTTAGTAAACGGAATAGACGATATTCCAAAGCGTGGAGTTGCGCGCTGAGGGCTCGTTGATCTCTCATCATCACGTCTCTCTTGGCTACCTATGGAGTTCCTAGAATCTCCGTCAGGGTACTATGTCAGTCGGTCCATCGTTATCACTCCAATACTGGCTTTCGCCGCAGCAGAGGGACTGTGAAGACCCCCCATACCCCGACGACAACAAAGCCTAATCCGAAGGTGAGATGAGAATGCGCCGATGGCATTGCGATTAGAACACGTCCCCACGAAGTCGCATGCCGGGAATGGTGGAGAAGCCTTCGAAGAAGCTGCGGTATGAGAGCCCGTAGTCTATCCAAATCGGTGAATACCCGAGGCAATCCCTCCTCTCACTGGAAAGCAAGTCCTTTTTTTTCCTTTTTTTTCCTTTTTTTTTCTCATGTTGTCACAAGTATTGGATTCAAGCCCGAACAGAGGCACCATATTTTATGCAAAACCTCGGGGCGAGTCTTTTTCGCGGAGGGGGTTAACAACGGCCGTAGATGGTAGTAGCCTACCACTGCCTTGCTGCCGTTTCTACATGCGCTGCCTGCTGGGTGGGCGGCGGTTATTTCACTCTTCATCATCTCGCGATGGAATCAATACAATTGAAATATACTGCAGCTATACAGTCCCGAAGCGTTACATGAAGCCAAAGAAACAGGGCCACATGGGGATTATCATTCTGTAATCTAATTTCAGGGTGCCTGACTGTTCTTGACGCTCGTCTGACGCTGTTAATCCTAGTGTTCAATTCTTGCAGGCTTCTCCATATAGCTGGACATACCTGCTTGCAAATGCATACAACATGATCTCCTGGCCTTCGGGAGAGTTGCAGTACCTGGTACTACTCCAACCTCGAGGGTAAGCTCCATCTATTGGGGGAGTGGTAATGTTCAGACACCAAGGGAACATTGCTAAACGTGTCAGCAGGGCGAGACTAGCGGCGTCGATACCACCTATTATAGATTAAAGTGTCTTTTGATAAATACCGTTGAGACTGGATGACTAGCACCCACTGCAATCGGGTACGGGTCGTATGATATGTCTTCTGGCTGTTTCTGCTACCGGGATAGCCAGGTAAGCGATGGTAGGATTAGATTGAGGCCTTGGACTATACTGATCTTATGTGTCGTCTTCCAACATACGTCGAGGCTGACGAGCTCTTGTGGTTTAAAATGCTTCTTAGATCGGCGGCACGTTACGCCGTGGGCTTGGTTGATCGCTCATTGACGTTGCGATTACCAGTTCTCAATGGCGGTTCATAATCTGCAAACCATTGCAGAATTTTCATATCATTGGGTGATTAAGTTTTATACGCATAAGCCACCTCAACCAGCTCTACGTATGGGTTGCCACTGATGCAAGGAAGAGTCACCCTACGCCAATCAACCATAAGAGTATATCTATTTGGCGGGAGGTGCCATTGCGTTAGAGACTGTAACGCGCATTCGCGTATCGTAACTTAAACCTCGTGTCTGTGCAAACAAATCGCTATTGGTGCTCACCGAAACCTACACTATACGCTTGCTGTCTACCATACCTCAAGTCTATTGTGTAGTTGTGAACTATTCACACGGCCGCCATTCAGGATAAAGTAAATGCTAGCTCCTGGAATATCCTAGTTTCACCGAACCCTATGGAGCAAACTGGAATCGTGTCTTAGTCGTACTACGTAAGTCCTAGCATGTTGTCTCGAATGCGAGATTGATGGCGCTTAGTTTGACCATGTGGCTGGTTGAGAAGCATAACGCGCAGCGGCAGAGTGCAGGAGGCTCATAAAATGCATCCTTGAACTTCGGTATATAAGATTACCTACAGCTAAAAATACAATTAGACATAGTTTTGTATCCCATAGACATGATCGTGCAGTATGTAGTATGCAGTGACTTTAGTGCTAGGTCTCTGGCTCATCTCCTTTTTGTTAGAGAATACGAGGCTCCGTCCACGACTATCCTAGATATCTCGATGCCGAATACAGGCTAACCTGTTCGACTACTTCTAGTTTATTGAGAATAAAGAAACAAGAAAATATGCAACCCCAGATCAATAGACAAGATACCAAAACAGGTAGGGTCGAGATTGGAATGGTGTGCTACAGCACGTGTAAGTCAAGGAATCTGACGCCAAAATCTAGCGGTGGGAGAGGACCAAGATAAGCGCGCATACAACGTGGCAGAGAACAAAGAGAAAGTGTCAAACGGATTGCCTACTCTCAGTCAGGTTTTTGCCCAAGACGGAAGGTAGAAGACGGGAAGTGAGCATGTGATGTTCGGTATATTTGTCTGTCGAGCTAAGCGGTATTTTCCTCATGTCGGTAGACGGGAGACACCATATGAACCTACGTCACGGCGCCTAAGTTCAACTCCAAGTTCGGGAGTAATACGGAATGATATCAGTCGGGCCTTCATATCCGGAGCATTTATATCAAGTTCAATATAGACTTGTAGGTTAACTCGGCTGGATGCCAACCTCACGAGCTCGTACTATTCAGATTTCGAGAATCCAAAGGTGTTCAAGGTAGGATACCATCGAAGTCTCAGTTGGGCAGTATCGTATTGGGCATCCCGGCCAAGGTCAAACAATCTCCCCCAACTTTTTCCCCATAGTCAATCCCCCGCGATCTCAGCCAATCCCAGTGCCGGGGCTAGACGACTTTCACCTTTAGCTTATGACCGAACCACCCGTCACCCCGGACCCTCACACCCCTGACCGGCTCGTGGAGTCGTGTGGGGAAGAGAATTGTTTCTGTGTGGGGTCAGCGTTACTCTCATTGTTGCCTTTGAACAATGACCAACATCCACGATGTTTATTCAACGTTGGACCTGGCAAGCATGTATCCGAAGAGACTTTGGAGATCGATGTACACGATTCCCAGATATAGATACCTAATCTTAAATAACTATTTTATACGATACGTGGTACAATCACATATTGTGATATGAGGGCAGAAATAGGGAAACCAAAGCGCAAGTACTGGGTATAACAAGAGGCGTAAAAAAAGATACGCAAACTTTTACTCACAAATCGCAGAACGATCTTCAGGGGAAATTATACCTAAGTACGATTAGGTAGGTGGCGTCGACTTGGAGTTCTCTCCCAATTTCCCAAAGCGAAGACTTGGATCCAATCAAGTCCAATCAAGACTACCGAGTGATTTCCCTTTAAGGAATTGTTTTTTTTATTGTCCACTTAGTGACTCCGTCACGGGTTACGCGCCAAGGACCCGAATGGCCGCTTGAGGGAAAAAAAAAAGCTAAGAAAGCTGCAGCAAGGAACGGCAGGGAGTATACGTTAAAAAGTTGGAGAAAGCGCCTTGTATGCCGGTGCGACCCCGTGACACTACCAACATAGCCTTATCAACTAAAACCCTTGCACGCGCCCAACCTCGAGGAAAGCGCAGGAGACATGCAGGAGGCACGACGCAGGAGACATAGCGCAGGACTATAGGTACATACATACCTATGCAATGGAAGTAAGGTTCCTGCATTCAGTCCATCATGGGGTGGGAATCTACCGCGACTTCCCTTTGTTTCTTGGTAGACTCGTTACTTTCGTTACTTGGAATGGTTCAGTCCTTCCATTCGGGGTTCGATGAGAGAATATGTACATATAATATACGTGCGTTTTCTGTGGATCTACACGCTGCATTCTTTTGCTTTTTTAATTACACCAGCAAGTTTGCATTCCCGTTAATATCGCGTTTAACTACTTCCCGTGGCTTTTTTTTTAAAAAAAAATTATTATATAGAGGCATCAGTTTGGCTACTACTTAGAAAGATTTGTTGTTCTGTTCTGTTCTGTTCTGTTCTGTTTTGTTCTGTTTTGTTCTGTGCCTCCTGTTAAGACTGCTCATGTCCTCTCAAGAACTCCTGCACATATGGCTGTTTCGCTTATAGGAAAGGCGGTTACCGCCATTCTTCTAATCACACCTAGCTTTGCGCTACCTCGCGATTCACTCATAGAAAATTACTTGGAGAGTAGAGACAAGCCAGGCCGTAAGATAATCCCTATTTTACCTTCTACTACTAGACACTAATCTATGACTAGTTGTGCAGCCGATACACCAGTCTTTCCCCCTCGGTACTATTAAGCCGCGGGGATGGTTCAGAGACCAATTGCAACTAGAGGCTCATGGACTTGCTGGTAACTTGTTCGATTTCTATCGCTTCGTCCACGACTCTATGTGGATAGGCGGATCGACAGAGTACTCGGTGCTTCATGAGTCGTCTCCGTATTGGTTCAACGGTCTCGTACCTCTTGCCTTCGGATTAGATGATCCGAGGCTTAAGGAACAAGTTCATTCCTATATGGATTATGTCCTCGACCACCAGCAGGAAGATGGCTGGCTTGGGCCCGAGACCACTCCCGAGTCTCGGGGCTTATGGGCGCGTTGCTACTTTTTATTAGGGCTGATGGTATGTCCTAATCAGGGGTGGTGTACAGTTATAAGTTGCTCGTGAGAAGCTCGGCTAATTGTCATAGCAATACGCCCAAGCAGACCCCTCTCAGACTGGCAGGATTGTAGATGCTATGCATCGATACATCCAGCTTGCCCATAGCATGCTAAAGGATGATTTTAGTGGGCTTATACAGAAGGAAGGCCAAGATTTTGATGGGGATGGTTTCGGGGCCATGCGAGCTCATGAGATGCACATTCCGCTGCAATGGCTCTATGAGCAGCATCCTCGAAATAATTCGCAGATAATCTGGGAAACCATGGAGCTTATGATAGAGGGAAGCGCCAATGCTAGTAGCGATTGGAGAACTTACTGGGTCAAGGGAGTATACCCAGAAGTGACTTACACTCCCCGAAATGAACCTTTCAAAGAGCTATTCAACCATGGTGTTAATATGGCAGAAGGTATAGCTTAAGTACAACATTCATGTCTGACTACAGACTGACTGATATGATTAGGACTTCGTTACCCATTGTCGATATACCGAATGACGCACGACGAAGCGCTAAGGGCACAGACGAGAGCTGCGGTAGATTTATTGGCGCAATATCACAAGTCTTTAGCCGGAACGATTATCGGCGACGAATTCATTACAGATCTCAACCCCATTAGAGGGGCAGAACTCTGCACCGCTGCAGAGATGACATTCTCTTTGGCATATATTTACCAGTACCTTGGCGATAACGACTTGGCAGATTGGGCAGAGCAGGTTGCATTCAATGCCCTGCCCAGCTCGATCTTCCCAGATTGGTGGTCACACCAGTATGTACAACAGGAAAATCAGGTAAGACGATGAACCCGGAGTTTTGGATATAGACTAATTATGGTTCTGTAGCCATGGTCGCGTACCCTATCGGTGAATCCCGACATGTGGGTAAATGTCGGAGTTCATGGTAACGTGTTCGGGTTGGAACCCAACTACGTCAGTTCTCCCTATCTTCCACGGTTTAAAATGACGGCTACTAAACTCTGAATAGCCTTGCTGTACGGTTAATCACCCTCAGGCGTACCCTAAGTTCCTTGCGAATTCTTTTACGCTCACTGACGGAGGAATCGCTCACGTTTTACTTATCCCTGGAAGTATCAGTACTTCGTTGGGTCACAATCGAGTAAACATCCAGGCCGATACCAACTATCCTTTTGGTATGGGAATAAGTTATTCCATCACAGCGTCGTCTGATTTTACGTTCTACGTTCGAATTCCAGGTTGGGCGGACAAATCGAGTACCATCGTAGGCCCGTCCGGTCAACCCAGACCGGTCTCCCCGTCGGACAAGGGGCTCCAGAAGATCGAAGTAAGAAAAGGCATCAGCTTTATCAATGTTAACCTCGAGACGGAGCCCCGCGTAGTCACGAGAGCCAACAATACCGCCGCGATATACTACGGATCGCTGCTCTATAGTCTCCATATTGATGCTAACGTGTCGGACGTACCGGTGGTTGCCTTCACCGGTGATACGGTACCCAGTACGAGCACTACATCTCATACGCACGATCACGCTATTGAGCCTGCGAGTATATGGAACATTGCTATCGACCCGTCGCAGATAAAGGTCGTGCAGGCTGACGTATCGACTTTGGCTGATCCGATCTGGGACCTTGGCGCGCCACCAGTCGAGCTTCGCGTGGCCGCTGTTGAGATAGACTGGCCTCTGGAATTTGACACCGCGGCAGATCCTCCTCTTGAGCCCAAGGCCACCGGAAAGCCTTTCAGTGCTCGTTTTGTGCCATTCGGAAGCGCTAAGATACACATGGCTCATTTGCCTGTTGTTCAACTGCCTAAGGTAGACTTATCGAGCTGATAGAGGCATTTTAGATGGATAGATATAGTTACTAGGCGATTATAGTAGAACATACGGGCTTAGAGTAATGATTTTGTATACAATGGTATGAAACATGAGTCATGGGCTTTCGTCGAGTCGTCATAGCATACGTGCGAGAATGAGTTCTCTTTACTTTATTGCATTACTGAACACGTTGTCACAGGATCTAGGAGCATTTATATGAAACTGGGGGGATTTATTAAAGTGGAATATGGGAATGTGACTCTTTTCCCATCATCATCATCATCATCATCATGAGGATGATGGAAATAGGGGCACCGTGTGCGTTGGGATAGGGTGAAATATTATGTGAGCCCCCCAGTGGCAGACCAAAAAGAAAAAAACCCGGATTATTGACCCGGATTAGGCACACTAAAAAAATCCCTAGAAGCCTCCGAAACCAGCCTCTCAACATTGTGCCTAATCCCTCTCCGCAGCCTAGCTGTCATAGCATCAGTATACACAGGTCGAGCCACCATCCCAGCAAAACGATCCATCAGCTAGGGGATTTCAAGTAGCGTGTGGGCTCGCATCCCGTTTATACTCGTCGCGCCTGACGCTTATTTGTTATCGGGCTTCTGCTCGGGGAGCTTGTAGTGGCCACCGTCGAGATCGTCACCGTCACGGATGTTGTGGCGGCCGTAGCTCTTGGCCCAGTGGTGGATGGTGATGTCACCGCCCTGGTCCTGGGCGCAGAAGGTGTCGAGCTCGCGCATGGCCTCGATGAGCTCGCCGCGGCAGGTGGGGTTGAGGCCGCCGGACGAGCAGGCGCTGATGACGACGCTGCCCCAGAGGAGCGACTTGCAGCTCTCCTTGGGGATCCAGCCCTCGTCGGGCCCGCTCTCGATCCAGTCGAGGAACTTGGCGTACGCCCGAAGGTACTCGGAGCGCCGGATCACGCGCGACCGGCACAGCGTCTTGCGCGTCGGGAACTGCGGCTGGCATTGTCCAGGGGGCCGGCGCGCGTCCAGCTCCTTGGCGACGCCCTCGGGGCTGGTGCTGATGGTGCCGAGGGCGGTGACGCCGTCCCAGTCGCGCACGGCGTTGTCGAGGTCGAGGGTGCCGTTGACCATGGGGATGGTGTACACTGTTGGTGGGAGAGGGAGTTAGTTATTATTCTTGAAAAAGGTATATATCGTTTCCCTCTGAATAGGAGAGAGGGTTTGATAGAGTCGACTTACTTCCGTTGCTAAGGTCAGTGTATGCCTTGGCGGCGTTGGCAACGCCCATAACTGAGGCGAGGCCAAGGAGGGCTTGAGAAAACTTCATTGTGAATAGTGTTTGGCTTGGAGAATGTTTTTGGCTTGGAGAAGTCTGAAGAGGATGTTTGGGTGTGAGATGGGAGAGAGGATGGGAGCAAAGGAGGGAAGGGAGGTATTTGTACGCCTCCAGACCATAGCCTTGGCCTCGTCTACGGCACTATCTCAACAACTAAGCATGATCAGGAGTTATACTCGCAAGGCTAACGGAAGAAGGATAGTGAACGCTATAATATTACGGACTCGGACGAATCAAACCTAAAGTTATCAGCATCGTTGAGCTAGGATCACCGTATAGGTAGGTCAGTGTGTCTTCACATCATATACCTGATCACGTTGGTATTGTAGATATATCGTTGTTTCAAATTTTATTCTAACATAGCTCATCTCTTACAAAGCGAAGCACCCGACGATTACTCTAATCTTGGGGATAAAACATTTTTGCGAGCTCGAGGTCTTACATCGATATCGTGCTGCGCTCTAGTTCCCCTTTATAGCGTCTTATCATCTGGGTTGCCTCACTACTAGACTCTCTGCGGCCGCTTTACTAGTAGTCTTGTTCCAACTCAGGATCTTCTGATTCGTCTTCGCCTGGCTCGTTTCCCTGTTCTACTCCACTAGGGAAGGCAAACTCTTCTGATTCATCATCGTCTGGCTCGTCTTCCCATTCTACTTCATTGGAGAAGGCGAGCTCTTCTCTAGCGTACTCTCTCTCGTCGAAATCATCGTCCTCGTGCGCCAGCCAGTTATCGAGCAGGTCGATTCTATTCGCATCCGCTCGCGTGCGCTTATCGTGAAGAAGGTTCTCTAAACGGACCTGATTCCCTTTGATGTTTGTTTGGACAGCGACTCTGCCGGTATCAGTAATTCGCACTAGATGCCTCGTAGTAGTAGAGTGCTCTCGCGCTTTGGTGTAGTGCCTCCTCTGCGCCGGTATGAGGTTATTGATGGCCATGTCAGCCCGCCATGCACTGTTTAAGCTAACGGACAAGTCCGGGCAGTCGTCGTCTTCAAAGTCGCCTAATGCACTACCGGGCCAAGCGATGGCACCCCATCGTCTCATCTCGCTCACGATGAGACGGTGGAGCATCAGGAAAACAGGTCCGTGGCTATCGTTCGGGACGCCAGTGGTGTTTAAGAGGGCTCTCTCGCATCTTAAGCAATTACAGGAATAGACCAGGAAATAGGCGTGTACTAACTCGTGCACGAGCTGACCTAAAATTTCCAAAAGCTGATAAGCCACGTTTTGGTGGCCCGTGTTGAGCGTGATGCGCACGTACTCGCTCCCGTCGTCTCCTCTAACCCTCACGGTCTGCCCCTCAATCCTATCCTCGAGGCCCAAGGGATCCGGCCCCACCACGTCGAAGCCGGTCGCGATCCGCACGTAGGGCCCCAGCAGCCCGAAGAAGAAGAAATTGTCCAGCTGGTACGCCATGTACTGGACGTGCTCGTCCAAGAACTTGGGGCCCGCCGTGCGGAACTCGTACCGTGCGAAATGGTGGTCCCGCGTGAAGTACTTGATGCACAGGTCGTCGCGCGCAGTCCGCTGGCGCGCGCTCAGCTGGTCGTCCTGCCGGTTGTAGAAGGCCCTGATGGTGCCGTTTAGCAGCTCGCGGGGCTTGTACGCCCGTCTGTGCAGCGTGATGCGGAAGTAAGGGTCGAACGGGGCGTATCTGGGAAACTGGAAATGGTTCACATTCCTACCGTCGGGGTTTCTGAAAGGCGCAATGCCCAGTCCGGCTTGGGTTTGGTTAGCCATGGTGTAGGATATCGTCGGAGGTAAAATCGAATACTAACGAACTTGGTTGATCTGAATATCTAGGTGTTTCTGATGAACGCCGCGTGCTTGCTAGCTAGCTACCTGGATACTAAAGCCTCTGTTTGCCGACGATATACATACCTATATACAGAAGTAGCCTCACCACCGGGCCGAACAGTTACGGTGTATCGCAACAATTACTCTATAATGGCTAGTCTATCGTATAAGTTAGGATACCCACAGATCCTTTGAGTCACTAATACGTTCTGGCATAGTTTAGCTGTTACGTATCATATCATAGACACGTATAGGCTTCAAAGAAATTGTTTCTAGTAGTGAAACTAATAGTGTTGTTTCATGCGACTCGAACAATAAACAGCCTGCGCCGGTATAGTCTTCTATCTCAAGTTCCTATTTGCGACGAGGGAGGGTTTCGGAGGGGGACGCGGACGGTATCCCCTCGGGGGTACCACGTGGCATCAATGAGAGGGCTCTGTAATAGAATATTATGTGAGCAACGTGTATGGTGGTTAGAGTCACCCTAGTAATTCTACTCTATCCTGGATGATGTCGTCTTGAGGGAATGACTTGGCCGCCAAACTGAATTCAATAAGATATATTAGTAGTAGAGGCCAACTAATTATTAGTTTAGGTAATTATGTTGGCCTCCTGCACTCTGCTATTACGGTGGTCGCTACAATAAGACAAAGTCTTCATCATTAATAACTAACCTCTATTTTTGATTATGAAAAAAACTCCGCTGGTGGAATCGTCCCTTAACCAATTCTCGCAAGTATACCCGTAGCTTCCTGAACGCCCAACTAATAAACACACATTTGGTAATTAGATAGGCGGCCCTTCTCGGCTTTTTGGTCTGATCTCCTTTTGCTCAAGAAACTCCTTCGCAAACCGCTATTCCCGCTTCTCGAACTCGGGCTCGGGCTGTTGTTTTCCGTATTCGGCTCCACGAACGAGCTCTTCAAGACCACCGTCCCGGTACCGACCCTGACTTCCTTTTCGCCGCTGCCGCTCTCATCGACAAAATACAACGCTTCACCTAGATCATCATCACTCCCAAAAGTGTGGTGGTTTTTGACTTCGATGCGGAATTGGGTATCGGGGGTACATGTATGCTTGAATGTCTCGTCAAACTGTACTGTCCCGGGAGATTCGTGGTGCTTTGTTTTGCCAATAGTCTTCTCTTTTGGCGTAAGCTGTTTGATTTGGACATAAATATCTGCTGACTCTGGGAATCCAGAAGCAGAAACCACGGTGAAAGTAGCAGTTCCGGTGCCGGCAGCACCTGGGGCCAGACTGTATATGGAGACGCCACCCATACTAGAATTACGCCCGTGTGCCTTCGAGTTCTCGTTAGGCGTCACGGGTCGGGCAGCGTCACCGTTAGTGCTTAGACCCGTGGTCCGTCGAAGACCCGGACCAGCTGCGGGAGCATCAGGCTCATTCGTCACGATCGTGGGGATCTCGGAGTTGCTCGATGTCAGGACCAAGCCGTTGCCGTCCTCATCCTTCTTGCCTCGAAAGCCGCGCTTGATAAAACTGGCACCCTTGCCAACGCCGTGGCCAACGGCGCCAACCACCGCCGCGCCACCTTTAACCGGAGCACCGACAACGCCGGTAACGATCCTGCCGGGTCCATTGCCGAAGGTACCCGCAAACGTGCTGGTGCCCAGTCGAGCGCGTGTCACGTAGTCGGGCCTGAAAAGTAGCCGCAGTCTGATGGAACCGGATTTTCCATCTAGTAGCAGCTTGAGCTCCTGTGCCCTAAACGGATCGAGCTGCTCAAGATTGATATCGGCCCCGCCTAAGAAATCGGGCTTGTCTGCGAAGTCGTAATCATAGACCTTGACGGTGAACTTGGCAGCGGTTCGAGATGGTATAGCAACCTCAAAGAACTCGTTCCACACGGGGTTAAGAGTCTTCTTCTGCGTCTTGGTCTTGAATACATCCTGTCCGTTAAGCTCAAACTTGCAGTAAGGATCACTCTTCCCGTTAGAGTCGGCTGCGGGCAGATCCGCCGCATCTAATACGTCGACACGGAGGTTGCCCATGTTGTTGATACTTTCGCTGGGGTCCAGGCGCATTTTGACAGGGATGTATTTCAAGCTGACCTTAATTGTAGCCGCTCTATTCTCTTCATCCTTTAGTCTTAACACCGTAGGGTTATTCTAGAGCTGTTAGAAACACATTCTAAATCCCATATATAGGAGTAACTTACTAGGCATTGTTTGAGAGTATCCAGAGTATTTCCTGTTAAGCGAGCTACCGTGTGGTCCTCATCACGTTCCTCACCTGGCTTCTCGCGTTTTTCTCTCACCTTAAGGGTTATCCGCGAGAACTCTAGTTCGCGGATAAAGCAATCGCCAATCTCGTCGAATTTGAAAATTTTAGTCTTGGCCGTGCCCGAGATGTAGCTGGGGTATAGCATATCGTCAACATAAATTTCAAGGTGTGTTCCGCTCTTTGGCATTTCTCCCTCAAGCAACTTGAATATAAGGAACCCAGACTCGTGTTTGAGCAGCTCCTGCGGGGTGAGGTGAACCTTGGGGCGTTCCCGCGGTGCTTCGCGCGACTTTCGTTCCGACGTAGTTGATCTGGGAGAGACTGGTGATTTGGGAATGGTAGGCGTGGTTGGAGTGGTTGGGACGCTTTCTTTCCTCTCGAGGGAGGAAATCTTTCCGGCTTCCGAGGATCGGGGGACGTCGAGAGATGGCTTTGGAGCTTCCGAGCTCGTTTCTTCCTTTTCATTCTCCTCCTTCTCTTTCTCCTCTTCGTCCTCGGGGTCGGCGACGTTTATGCAGGGGTAGAACGAGACAGTATAGGTAAGTGTTCCCTTTGCGATGCCCTTTCCGTGTAATCGAAGACCGGTTTCTTGCACCTTCTTCGCATCATGGACGAGATAGTCGCCGTTATCATCTTCAGAAATGTAGTCGCCTGCAAAGACTTCGACCGAACCCAAGCTGCGGTCCTTGCCCATTTTCTCAGCATCCATAACTTCGAGTGTTAGACGATCTCTGGTCGAATGCATTGGTATGTAAATGACTTCGTCCCACTCGGGCTTTAACGTGTTGCGGTGGGTTACTGTTCGGCCTTTCTCGATACCAGAGAGAAGCACGCGGACATAAGGATCCGATTTACCCATAGTCTCGAAATTCCGTAGGTCGCGAGCATTCATGAAATGGAGACGCATTACGCCGATAGGGGTTTGGTAACCTCCAGTGCCCGCCAGTACACCGGATAGAGCCACAGGCTTCCATTGCGCAGTCAGCTTCGCTCGTCCGCTCTTAACCCCTGATAAATTGTACCAGTCGTGTCCCTTCTCCATCATTTCCAGCATATCATCGAGCTTGATCTGGTAAGTGCCAATTAACTGATCGCCAGCAATGTCACGATCGTCCTTGATGGCAAGACCCAATTTGGCATTCTTTCGGTCCGTAATAAGAATTTCTTTGGATCCATTATCCCAGATAGGATTGTTGGTGCGCTTGAGCGTCTTGGTGTGATGAACTTCTTTACCGTTGAGAAGTAGAACAGCATACGGGTTGAGAAAGCCAACCAAGCTCTTCGTACCGTCAAGATCCTTCGCCTGCTCGACCGTGTATCGTAGGATACCTGTGTTAGACTCCGGCGGTGGTTCCTCTACGCCGTCATGCTCCATGGGCTCCAGAACAGGGAAGAAGCGGAAATCGGCCATGACAACACCTCGGGCCTTGCCATGGGCGTTGACTTCTAGCCGTTCGTTTTCGTACACGCCAATCTCCTCCACCCGTTCAAGCGGGAAAGAAGCAACACCGAGCTCCTTATCCTTGCGGAAATCGTTATAGTCGTAGATGATGAGATCGAGCGAGTCGTTAAAGGACGTGACGATGACGTAGTGCGTTTCGTTCCACCTGGGGTTCGGAGTATCCTTGACGACCTTGGTTTGGGCGAGAGGCGCCCTCTTGTTTAAGGTAAACACAGCGTACGGGTCGGGATTGCCAGCAAAGTTATCGGGGTTCTTGAGACCTTGCGCTCCATGGATCGTGACCGCGACCACGCCGATAGCTTGGTCGACGGGGGAACCTGCGAGTAGCTTGGCTACCTCGATCGGGAAGACGTTCGGGGCATACATCATCGGAGCCAGATTTCCGTGAATCTGCTCCTGGATGAAAGTTTCCAAGAATGGAATGAAGTTGATATCAAAACCGAAGGTTTCACCACCGAGGGGCTTGCAAGCATAGCCGAGCTCCGGGCGCTCGAGGAAACACATCTCGATCTTCTCGATGTGAGGGAAGGGAAACTGGAGCTTAATCTTGAGGCGCATGATACCGGAGAAAGACATGTTTTCTACGATGACGTCGAGACCTTTGCTGATCATAGCCTTGCCAATGCGGATCTCGAGAACTACCTTGGGGTTGATCTTGTTGCGAACCTGCCGAGCCGTCATATCCTCGTCGTCGTTCGGGGTGAAGCTGAATTTCCAGTCCATAAGAATAACATCGTCCTCCGCCTTGGGATAAGTCTTCACGTGCTCCATCCTGGGAGGCTTGGATCCCAACGTGAATGTTTTTAGGCGCAGACTATCGAGAAACGAAGGAGTTGCGGAGCTAAGTACCTGGTCAACGGAATTGATAACCGTCTGAGCGAGAACAGGTTGGTAGATGGGCCAGAATTTGGCTAGAAACGAGTTTATCCATTCGACAGATTCGTGGTCCGTCTCCAACTTCTTCAGCGCCATCTCTCTAGTAATGTCGTCGCGGAAATTCCTTCGTACTCGTCTGATCGATGTTCGGTAGTACGTCGAGCAAATTGACATGACAATGATAACCCAGGCTAGTCCACCCCCGAGCACGGCAACAAGCCACGAAGCAAGACAGGCGAAGATGATTATTCCGGCATTGTGGTACCATTCTGGAGACCCGACCAATGTTAGTAACCCATACCCAGAGAGAATCTTGGAATTAGACGGACTAACCTCCAAAGTACTGATCGGGAAGCCTTTCTTCCAACCAAGTAGAGTGATCCAATAGACTTTCGCCTTCCATAACACTATCGACGGGCCAACCATACCGTTGAGTCCAACCAACTTTAGCAGCCAAGTCTTCCTCCTCTTCAAGGGTATTTCCGTCTACGATCAGCCTGCCCTCCTTGTCCTTGGGAATCTCCATAGCTCCATCTTTCGAGGGGGTTGGAAGATCATAATTGGCCTTCGTACCGTCGTCAACGTCGGTAGCGATAGCTACACCTTTTGGCTTTCGCGTTCGGCGAGGATCGTTGGGTATAGCCTAGATTAGCTCAATTAGATGACATCTTCAACGGGAAGAGACTTAAAGAACATACGGCCCTAGCCTGAGCCTTCTTCTCCTCTGGACTCGCATCTGGATCGAATGTGAAAGCAGCCACGCCGGCATTTCTGCTCTCCTCAACTAGCTTCCTCTGGGCGGCATCGGAAGTGACATTAGATTCGGGATCGCGAGAGGCTTCGAGAGCCCCTTGCTGCTTGAGCTCGTTGGCATCCCGTTCGGTAGCCATATTGACGGTAAATGCTGCTGCTATGGCAGCTGTTGGGGCGGCTCAGACGCGGGGGAAGGATGAGTAGCCGACCGGTGTGTAACAGGGCATAAGGGGGGAAGAGTCGCAAGGTGAAAGTTACAGAGGGGCAACAAATCCTGGCAAAGAAATCGGGGCTGAGCTAAATGAACGTAGAAGCCAGTGACACAAAGGTACGTAGATTTTAGTATTAATTCGTCCCTCAGGAAGGGGGTTAGGGATGATGTAGCTAAAAGATAACTAGGTGATTCTAAGTAGCTATTAGTTGATGCACGTAACTAAGGAGATGCAAGGGCGAGCGGGTAAGCTAGTGATAGTTCACCAGTTCTGTTATTACTTCTAATTGAGGGTTATCATACCTTGAGAATGTGGGAAAGGGGGGAAGAAGAAATGACAAATTAGAAGAAAAGAGGAAAAAAGGAAAAGGTAATTTGGGTCAAGAAGTAGTCGAAGTTGGCGATAGTCACGAAAAATAAGCTTAGCAATTAAAGAGAAGACACGCAGCGCCTCTTTTTTCTTAAAGTTTAAATGGGTACCAAGATTGGAAGTGATTGGAAGTTACGGGCTTGGCTAACTTCAGCAGCTGTTCCCAGATGTTCCCAGATTCGTGGCCCCATGTGGCTCCAAACGACGTAATTTCGTCAGGGATCTTATCGCCTAGCACCTAGGGGTGTCACAAGCCCACCCCGAACCAAGCCAATGGGATTGCCAATTTTACCCTGTGCTGTACAAATCCAGAATAGTCTTCTCATTCAACAACACCTGAGCTACAAGCTTGACAGGGTAGGGTATTTACATATCTTTTAATATAACTATGCAAAATGCAGCTTTCCAGATATTACTAGGTTGAACTGACAGACGGACCAACCTTGATTTTGTACATCTTTTTAACTTTAATACCATCTAACTATACTCGACCACGCTCAAGGATTATCACTTACATATATCCTGTATTGACCTCGTATCAACAACTTACCAGTTCTACCTACAGGCTACATCTTACTCGGAGACCGTAGCTAGACCGAAAATAAAATCTACTAGCTATGCAATTGTTAGTTAGTTTGTACCATCCTACCATTTTATCGCTCTAGGTTGGATGATCGTCACATCGATCTGTCCCGGGGACTTGAAAATTCCAGCTGATCCCTTCCGGTTTGACCATCCCGCATACAAACACGACGCTGCAGCTACGGATAGCAACACATCAACACAGCAACAATAATAGTATCACTATTCCGGAACTTCTCTCTCTCTCCAACCTCCCCAACCCTTGAGAATGGGTAGCCGATCGGGATAAGCGGCACCGCCACCACCAGCCAACCAACCTACGGCGAATAACTGCAGCCAGAGATGCAAATGCTCTCTATAGACACGTCGGTATCCGCGCCACGGCCCGCTCAAACAGCGTTTCGGTTTGTAGGACTGGTCACCGCTCGAAATTTCTATAGTAGCTCCAAAGTTTATCCTCGGTGCCGAAGACAGTCTTTTCTACATGCACTTTTGCATGCATTTGCATAGTTCCTCATTCGTCAATTCATTTTTATTAGAGAAGCGTCATACAAAAATGATGGCGTAGTGGTACCAACGCATGTGCGCGACGTTCTGTGTGGTATTGCACGGCGAGTGATTTGGATGCGACGCTCTCACGGCAAACCCCTGCCGGTTCATCATTTCTTATGGCGCCGAATAACCGGTCGCTCTTTATCAGCCAAGTCTTACACGTGGAACATATGTGTATATGTGTACATGAAGCATCACAAGATGGCAATGTTACACATATGAGAGTGGATATATTCACAATATCATCTAATCATTGCAAGGCGATCCCGCTAAGCTTATGTGCGCGAAACAATTCGAATGGCAATGTTTCTGACTACCAAAGAGTTGACTTTATCAAGTTTTACCGAGTTACTGTCAATACGAAGCGGGCCGCTGCACTAAAAATAAGCACGACGCCGAAAACCTGTCATGATTCCCAAGTTAATCAAGGCTAGGGTCACATCAGATTGATATTCCTAGTTTTATTGATATATCACCCTATATGCGAGTAGATATATCGCCGCAAATTGGCGGAGCGGCTCACGGGCTGCTTTTTTATCAGTGTCCTTCACGCCGTGGACTAATTGGTACATCGTAATATCAAGGAATGACGATCGCATTAGTGTCAATATCGCTTGGCCAAGGAATCCAATCCTGAAATATGCATCCGCAGCCCGGCGAAATCTCCAGGAAATCGTCAATTACGTCGCCGCAAAAGGTCAAAACCCACAACCTGAGAAAAGAGTATTAAACAGGAAGACTCTACACTTAAGGAAGTGTCTAGGTTACATTCCAAGTGAAGCAGCCATTTCTTCACTGCCTACCTATATATGTGCGTGGTAGCCTGTAAGTACCTATGTAAGGCGGAACGACCTGAGCGCACAATATAGCGTGCCCAAGTCAAGCAAGTGCCATTGACTACCATCCGTATGGAGGTGTTGATGAGTGGTAAATAGAAGCTACGACGAAGGCAAGTACGAATTATCACAAGCCAAGTAAAAATCTTAAACCATATCAGCAGCATCTTCAACTTAGACTTGTATAACAACATCAGTACGAACTACAATCTACCCTCATTATCGTTTCGCTATCTCGCCCTATTATACTCGAAGGAATGCGTTTTACTGGTACCTAAGCTTTCTCGGACTTACATCACTCAATAGGTATTACAATTAGGAAGATGGACCTACCAAACAAAGATAACCATTTTCTTAACTTGCCCCTGGAAATAATTTACGACATAGTGAATTACATACCGCGAGTTGACCTAGCTATACTTTCTATAACATGTCGCTCACTACATTCTATCTTGGGCAAATCGGGTGTACTCGAACTTTCTTCCGGGCAATACCTCAGATTTCTTGTAAGAATTGCTCGCGACCTTCCGGATCAGTGGGTATGCGAAGCTTGTTTCAAGCTACATCCTATTTCCCAAGACGATACACCTCGAACTCCTTGGAAGATGCTGTGTCCCTTGCGTTGGGATCGGTGGTGCCTTGAGGTGTACGGCCAAAATTCCCGGCTCGACGACCGTTACCTTCTGGTCGACCATCGTCATGTTCAGCTTGCGCTCAAGTATACACGCCTGCAAGACCCTAAATACCAAGATTATCTCAACAAGCTCCTAGCGAAACATTGTGACAACAATTTCCCTACCCATCCCCACCCGATGAGCAGACCAAACGTCCTAGAAACTAAGTACGTTGCTACTCCTAAGATTGTAACGGGCAGTGGTGGGGAGTTAAGGTTTTTGCTGAGGACCGTTATTGAGTATCGGAAGGGTTCTATGGAATTATCGTTGATAACGGTGGGAGACGTTAAGCTATGCGCACATTTAGCGCTTCTTAGTGACATAAAAGAGATGTCGCCTCTCGACTTAAGCCACTTGCAGGTATTCAGGAGTCATCATTTACCAGTGGACTACGAATACAGATATTGCTGTGCGAAGTGCGCTACCGACATTGCTGTAAAGATTTCGAACGAGGAGGTTGTAGTGCGTACATGGCAGGACATGGGGACTAAGGGTTCTCCGGGTATGTGAAACATAATGACCCTTCCCCGAGATTATAACATATTTTGGGAGCTGGAATCTCCTAACCTATAATGTGAGAATTGCTACTGACTTATTACTAAAGGCGACATAGCTTGGAGAGCTCATGTGTTTGTCCCTCGACCTCTTGATATGAGGAATCTCGTACCTCATTACAATGGAATGAGCGGATGGATTCAATCACTCTACGATAGCACGGGAGACATTCAATAACCCGAAACAGCTCGAAGGCCCTATGATGAGTTCTATCAAACTAGAAGGTTGACAACCCGGTAGCGATTTTCAGCATTTCGCTTTACTTGCACCGAGCGAGAGAAGTAAAAGTCAACTAAGCGAATACAGGCATTCTTATTTTAGCAATGCATTATAGGGTTATTGGTCGTTAGGAGTCTAAGATCAATACCAGGCGAAATCCATCAATGAGTACTGCTGTTTTGAGACTGGGTCTTCAATGAAATAGTATGACATGATTACAGAGTATCCAAGGTGATAAACAATAATTCTAATAATCAGCGAACAGTAAGGACTGAAGAACACTGGCCTCTGCTAGTTCCTAATATGTGCGTATAACCATACATCCTATCTTCTATCCTGATACTTGGGTGGCTCTACGTTCACCTGGTGTTCAGAGGAGACCTAAACTTTTTTCTAGTAGGTAATAGGGGCAGGCTAATACATAAATAAGCAGTTGACGGGACCAAATAGTTGCTCGTGAGATTGTCCAGGCAAGCCTTGGCTAAGACTATTCAGCGCTGGTATTCGAGTTACGGCCCCTTGTTTAGGGGTTTGGCGTAGAAGGCCTATGATCGGATCCCAAAAATCCAGACAAATGTACAGGCCTGTATCCGAAATACACGGGTTACGCCCCGACCAACGAAGTTATTGGTCCCGTATTGGCAATGCCGGACGTGGACCATCTCCAGGGTAATGGGATAGCGTAACACAGATGGTAGAGTCGGTCGTGTGAGAGATTCAAAAGCCACGTCCAGCGAATTCATAACGCAATGGTTCACATTACGAATGGCTAATGCATCATGCAGCACTCAAGTCTTTCGCTCCGTTAGCTCCTGGATCCCCGTCTTCGTCTCCGTATGTTCCGTTCTCAACTGCCGGTGTTTGATGAAGACGCTCGCTACTACTGCAAGAGCGGACACGCCGGTATAGAGTATAAACATATTCCTTATACTCCACGAAAAAGCGTCTAGCACCACTTGGCGCTGAGTCGCATCTTGGATAGACTGGACGATCTCCACATTGGCTGCTGCTTGGTCGCCGGACAAAGCCTCAAGAATAGGTCCGCTAAGACCAGCCGCTATAAGGGACGATTGGCGATTGGCCATACTGTTCTGGAATACTACGCCTCCGACTACGATGGAGAGCGACGTCGCTAAGTTGCGGATGAAGCCCAAGGCCGATGTAGCCGACGCCGTATCGGCTTGACTAACAGTATTTTGAATCGCGATCATGGGCGCTTGAAATAGAAGCGCAGTGCCAATACCGTTGATGATCTGGTATCCGATAATTTCTCCGAGAGAGGTATCCGAACGGAAATTTATATACAGCCCTGTTCCTAACGTCATAAGTGTTGCGCCGGCCCAGATAATTTCCCGGTAACGACCCGTGCGATGAATCAAGACGCCGACCAGAACATCCACGGCTGATTCCGTTATC
Source organism: Entonaema liquescens (assembly GCA_902805475.1). Classification (NCBI taxonomy): domain Eukaryota; kingdom Fungi; phylum Ascomycota; class Sordariomycetes; order Xylariales; family Xylariaceae; genus Entonaema; species Entonaema liquescens. The sequence continues at coordinate 744,204 of CADCSX010000001.1, read as the reverse complement.
ATCATCGGTAGTATCAGAACACCGCTATGCACGGGCGATGCTTGCTTCGCGCTTTGGAAATATAGCGGCAGATAGTACTCTGCACCGATAGCGACCATGCTATGCGCAAACGAGAGAACAAAAGTCGCCATGTTGGACCAGTCTTTAAACATGCCCAGTGGAATTAGGGGATATCTAGCGAGGCGTTGTTCGCTGAAGATGAAAACGCCGATCATTACAACCCCAAATACGATCAAACAGATGACCTTCGGGCTATCCCAGGGGAATATCGCACCGCCGAAGTCCAGTCCGAGGAGAAGGAGGAGAGTAACTCCCAAGATGGAAAACGTACCGAACCAGTCGATAGCCATCAGACCATCACGCAATTTGGTATGCGGATCATGGACATCCAGGAAAAGCAGCAAGAGCAGGAACGAAGCTCCACAGACCGGTAGATTAATCCAGAAACACCACCGCCAGCTTACAAGCTGCGTGAACGCTCCTCCAATCAGCGGTCCGGCGCATCCGGCGAGCGCCCACATCACCCCTAGGAAGCCCAGGTACAAGGCGCGGCTTCGCATGTCGAAAAGGTCCGAGATGGTAATGGTTACTAGTTGGAGTAATCCTCCACCGGCTGCGCCCTGAAGCGCACGGGCGGCAATTAGCATCTGCATGTTTGTGCTCAGGGCCGCGATGATGCTAGCGATTGTGAAGACGCCGACAGCACCCAGAAGAGCCGGTTTGCGGCCCCAGATGTCGCTGCATTTCGCCCAGATCGGACCCGCAGCGACGTTCGCTAGCACATACGCGCCGCCGATCCAGACGTAGCCGGAAGCGGAGTGGAGCGCGGCTGAGATCGAGGGGATGGATGTTGCTACGATGGTTTGGTCTAGTGCCGCAACAAAAAGAGTGAGCTAGAATAACGTTAACATATCGCCGGGAACCATGGTCTTTGGGATAGGGGTATATACGTAGAGTGCGACTAAGAGGGTGTAAGTCCGTAGCTTCGTGCGGACTTTTGGAGGGTCTACTACATCGAGCGACTCTGGGGTCTGCTCATTCATAGGAGCCGGCTGTCTTGGACCGCTACCGTTTATGCCCGTTGGCTTGACACTCGTGATATCGTCCATTGTGCACCCAATCTACCCGAACACACTCAACAGAAGAACGGGTTCCTGATGGGAAAAGAAGAGGAAGAGAAAGAAACGCGCTACTTGTCGCTATGTAAGCAGACGGCGTACCATTGACCAATCATCACTCATTTGGAACACCCCATGCTGTTTAGAGTCATGCCACTTACGCCCTTCAGAATACGCCATCACGCCCTTACGATCATTGATGTTGGTTTAGGCATCATACTCCAGTAACCTACACAGCTTATGATTTGGGTATATGAGTTGAAAACTACTAATATCTTGATGAATGGAATAATGATTCCGAAGGCTATACAAAAAAAAAAAACAGAAAAATAACCGGGAAAGATCAAAAAGTAAATGTCCTGGGTGAGGCTCGAACTCACGACCTTTGGATAGCCCAGCCTATGGCTGAATCACACAGTAGTATGAGACCAACGCTCTAACCATCTGAGCCACCAAGACGATGAAAGAAAATGTTTTATTAGCAACTATGTCTCAGTGTACTAGGGACACGCGGCGAACCATTGCGGGGAAGCGGTGTGGAGTTAATAAGTAGTATGCCGCGGTTCTGCCGGTTCTATTAAGACATCCTTGAGAAGCAGAGCTTGAAAAACATGTCTACTACGAAAAGGGAACTAGTGGCGGCGTTCACCGAATCGCAACAAGAGCTTCATACAAACCGGAATTTTTAATTGAAGAGGAAATAGCTTCACAATTCTTATCATATCACAGGAAAGTTCATGGAGAATAGAGAAACGAATATTCATATGGTGGACCGAATATATAGGTACATATATATTATATATGATGCAAAGGCCCGAGCCCCTGAAATCAAATCTTTATCTATATGCCAAGTGTATGTAAGGAACGTGATGTCGCTAAAAACCAGATGCTATATGCAATGCAATGTAGATGCCATATGTAATAACCCAATTATCTATCCCGATCGTTAGAGACTCAAGCTCTATCATGATGTCTGCTCAGTAACCCATGCATGCACGCACTTAGGCGGCGGCCTTGACATAGCAGAGGACGTAGCCGAAGTCGACCGAGTTGGTGCTGATGGAGGCGTTCTTGGCGGTGGTGAAGGCCGCGCTGCCGCGCTGGACGCCGTACTGGTCCTGGTAGCGCTGGCAGACGATGTCGTCCTTGCTGACGGCGGGGGTGCCCGGAGCCGAGGGCACCGTGATGGAGACGCTGTCGATGGCTAAGCCGGTGATCGGCAGGTTCTCCTGGTGGCTGAGGGTCGCCAGGTCGATGCTGACCAGCTGCTGGGAGTGCTTGCCGCTGACCGGGTGGTTGATGGTCATCAGGTTGACTCTAGCCTGGGCGGGCTGCTTGGGGAGAGCCGCGGCCGAAGAGGCAAGGGCGGCAGCGACGGTGGCGATGGTGAAGGACTTCATTTTGATGGTTGGGGTAAGAAGTTTATTAAGATTAGATCTTAGAAGTAGATTGGTTGGTTTGGTAGAGTAGATGGGTGTTGAGTGATTGTTGTTGTTGGTGATGTTGATGATGATGATGATGATGATGAGTATGACATTTCAACAGCAGACGAACTTCTATTTATCTTCATCGAATTCTATAACTTCCTTCCATGATGCTTCGACTAGGTTAGGAACGTCGTTTAGCGCTCCGCAGCAGACGTGCTGGCAAGAGATCTCGTTGAGGCGGAGCAGGGATCGACACCGCTAAGTTACCTTTTCGAGACTCCTGTAGCGATCTCATTGGCCGAGTATACGTCGCCAGCTCAACACGACGAGGCGTCCGGTCACCTCAGCCGCGGATCGGCAGTCATAAGCAGCCGCCTCGTACTAGTCGTATAGTTTATTATATTTTTAGCCCCTGATCCCCGGACTATATTGACGGAAGGATTGGTATAAACAACCACGCTGGTACGTTACATCTATCAACACGAATTGAACTTCTCCAGCACGGACATTGCTTGGCTATACCAGCCGTAAAACGGACAATTCACAAGAGGCTACTTTCAGAAAATGCTATAGCAAGGGGTATGAATAACTTTGCGGTACGGAGCGAACGGAGTATTGATGCGAATAGCGCAGGATCGCAATTGCCGTAAGCTAGTGACAAACAGAGATATTATTGACAAATACGGATTTGAGATAGAAGAGAGAAGAGACAATAAGCCCCTATAATATTGGTTTATGTGGTCCGTGCCGTGAAAACGTATATGTCATTTCACCTGAACTGAGTGGGTCGATTGTATCGTTACCAACTCAGAAACCTGCAGAATAATAGCGTGACTTAGAAGTGGCACCAGATCACTACGTGGCTGAAGACTAGCGGTGATATTCGGCTCATGAGTGGTTGAAGGCTGTCAACCCAGGCTGGATTACGTTATGCATTAATGTCTCATAGAATGTTGAGAATACGGGACGGCGTGTTGGAGAACCCTTAGGGAGAGCTAAAGAAAAGAAAGCAACTCTACGCGGAAAAGGATCAGATAGACCATGCCGTGGTGCTCGTGTAGTAGATGCTTTTGACCAAGTTAAGATAGGTACTATTATTCCACATCGGATGGTTTGTGCTCCTCAGATGCTACCATGCCAAAGACACCTTGTGACCGTGGCTCGTGCGTGAAGAGAAACTTCTTACGTTTTTCACCAGTCTAACGTCATGAAGTCATGTAGGATACCGGACGTAACTTACCGCCTCCCTTACCATCTCTAACTATTGTGCTCTGACGGGAAGGCGTTCGGATAGTTTAGAACTGGAGCTCTCGCCGGCTAACTAGCTATGTACCATGTTTAAACCATGGGCGGACAAGAAATGAATAATTCTTCGGATGAGCGGATAGTATGATACCCCAAGACACGCACAAATCCAAAGCAAATGTTAGCATAACGATAGCCGAGAGAGGTCGCGAGTGGCTCCCGCCTTGTCTCGAGTTCCGTGTCGATAAATTCTAATGTTTCCCCTATTACCGTAGGACGTCGGCCGACTCGAAACTATTCGTTTTCGTGTCTCTCTTGTCGGAAACATTCCTTTTGCCCTTGCACTATTGCGCCTTCGCCAAAAATGCGGTTAGGAGTAAACCGGATCTCGAAAGGAGAGGAATCGATGTAGCGAAAATCGTCTAGCCGGCAAAACTACCAGCGCTGGCGAGCTCGGACACACCACACCTCCCAAAGGCGTAATTCCCATTCGACAATTCTGGTTTCGTTGTGTGGTCTTCATTGTTCGCCTACTCTGATAGTTTTCCACGCCTGCGGTTGGCGGCCCTTCAGGATTCGCGACTGGAGAAACCTCGCCGACATCACCTGCAGCGTGCAAGCAGCTCATCAATGTGTATTCCTAAGAGGATTAGACACCAAAGTGAAGTTTGGCTGCCCATCCAGCCGTAGGAGCTAGATATATTGTGGTTCCTCCTTAAGGCAGACATTGCTGGATATACGAAACTGTCAGAAGTCTCAAGTGAGACCCCCCGACAAGAAAGAACATGTTTAATATATATAACTCTAGATTCAGAGCTACCTTAGTAAGAGTTCCTTGCGGAACAACGAGGTTGTTTCCCCAAACCATGGTTCATCCCGCAGCAGAAACTCTTCCGCAGACACTCTCTTCAGCAGAGAACGATGCCGTTCAGTTGAACAAAGCATGCAAGTAATGAATTAATGCTTCGCTCTCGAAAATAGTCCGGGGTTGTGAGTATCTTAATGGTCACCCCTATTCCGGGCTCTAGTAGGCGGTAATGTATAACTAGCCACCATGGAATTTAGCGGTATCACAACAAGACTACACTATTTGATTTAGGACACATGCAATAGAGACGATTAAATCGCAAAGAAAGGGGCGTGCCGTGCAGGTTTCTCTATGTACTATAGGAGAGCATACTGCATGGTTACCTGAAAACCCGGGGAACTACTCGGCCACGGCATAGGGAACTTTTATTCAAGTGCAGTTTAAAGCGTAGAACTGCTCTTGCACGCTGGAAAAGGAGTTAGGGGTCGGTTTAGTTAATATGGAATGCCTCTATATAGGACCGACGCTGACGAAACCTATTGAGTAGAAGGTCCACAGCCTTTATTTATATGCCCGAGTTCCGCTTCCTGGTTTTATTTCTGGAATTGCCTAAATCAAATATGTAAAATCCCAGGGCGTAGGTTTTCCTAACCTGCATACTTTCAGAAGGGAACCCTATGAGGTAACCCTACCACATTCGTTACTAGAAGATCGCGACACCGGTTTGGGGTTAAACTAAGCTGCTAAGAAGCGTATTGGTTCAAATTTTGTGCCGGCAGCTAATACACGATAGTTACTGTCGGGAGGTGGACCAAAAGGTGAGGAAACAACTTCGTTATTCCGCAAGGAACTCTAATTAAGATAGCTCTAAAGCTAGAGCTATTCATACTAAACAAGTTCTTTTTTCTGCGGGATCTCAAGTGAGATCCCTGACAGTTACCATCCGGGCTTGCAAGCAGCGTAGGAATCCGCAGCGTAAGGGCACGAAAACTTCGTATACAGGCGAAAATTATACTTTGAGTCTTATTACCCGCGTCTGCGTGTTTTCGCCTCGCGATCGGCAGTCCGCGGTAGACACTGATGTAATTTGTCTGAGGTTTCTATTGAGTCTGGGTTATGGTAACCTGCGCCAATGTCAAAAATCCCAACCCGCGAGCCTGGTTTCGTTCTCCACCTCAATTGTCGGCGCGGGTCCGAGCCGACTCCACCCGTGCCGGAGACCTACCCCTTAACCAAGGATACTCTCGACTTCGAGGAACTTCGGCTTCCTGAGCCCTCCCCGAGAGTCGCATTTCTATTCTCTGTATCGCGCGCACCTTGATGCTGCGTAATTGTTGATGCCAAGAAGTTTCCGCATGGCGTTACCTTTGCTTGTCGGACTACATACATTTAAATAACTTAGAGGAATACGGGTAATTAACTTATCGCATATCTGCGTAACGTTACGAAAGCCCGGTAAGTATTAGGGAAGTTTTTGAAATAAAGATTTGAAGTTGTTTAATAGTTACCCTTTTTTTTTACACTTACGGTTTAAGTATAACTAAGATCGTAAATGCGGAAAGTGCATGTTTTTACAATACGTAATATATTATAGTAATAATAGAAAGTTTAAAATGAATACGCTACGTAACTATTTGCGTTAAAGGGTTTTTATATAGCTCGTCGGATTATATATTTAAGTAACTTGGAAAGATATAAATGCTTAGCTTATCGTATATCCGCCCGACATTATAAAAGCCTGGCAAATATTAAGGAGGTGTTTAAAGTAAAAATCTAAAGCTACTTAGCAGTTACCTTTTTTTTTACCCATGGTTTAGGTATAACTGTCAGGGGTCTCACTTGAGAACCCCTTAGAACAAAGAAGCTGTTTTATATGTATAGCTCTGACTTCAGAGCTACCTTAGTTAGAGTTCCTTGCGGAACAACGAAGTTGTGTCCTTACCTTCTGGTTTGCCTCGTGACAATAACTAAGATTGCAAGCTCGGAAAGCGCCCGTCTTTACGGCACGTAGTGTACCATAGCAGCAATAGAAAATCCAAAGTAAGTGCGCTACGCAACCGTTCGCGCCAAGGGGTTTTCACATAATACCAACTTTACTTGCCAGACTGTATATAGGTAACCTAAAGAAACACAAGTAACTAGCCCGTCGTATATCCGCCCAACATTGTGAAGGCCCGGTAAATGTCGGGGAGGGTTTGGTAGTAAATATCTGAGGCTACCTAGCAATTACCTCTTTTTCTTACATCTATAATATAGGCATAACCAAGATTATAAGCGCGGAAGGCGGCTGTCTCTACAGCACGTGGTGTACCATAACAGCAATAGAAAGTCTAAAGCAAATGCGCTGCGCCGCCGTTCGCCCCAAGGGGTTTTTGCTCCCCAGGATATATATATATATATATATAGGTAATTTAGAAGTATGCAAGTAGTTAGCTCGTTACATATCCGCTCTATATTGCGAAGGCCTAATAAGTATCGGGAAGGCTTTTAATATAGATATTTAAGGCTGCCTAACCGTTACCCCTTTTTCTTACACTTACGGTTTAAGCATAACCAAGATTATAAGCGCAGAGAACGCCCTTCTCTACAACAAGTAACGTATCATAGCAACAAAGAAAAATCTAAAGCAAATACGCTTCGCAACCATTCGCACTAAGGGGTTTTCTTCGTATAGTGCCAACTTTGCTCGTCAGGCTATATCTATAGATAACTTAGAAGGATAAGGGTAATTAACTGATTACATATACGCTCGATATTGCAAAGGCCCAATAAGTATCGGGGAGGCTTTTGAAATAAAGATTTAAGGTTGCCTAATAGTTACCCCTTTTCTCACACTCACAGTTTAGGCATAACCAAGATCGCAAGCTCAAAAAGCGTTGGTTTTTATAGCATGTGGTATATTATAATAACAATGAATTTTTTATAGCAAATTCGTTGCGCAGCCGTTCGCGTTTAAGAGTTTCCGTATAATGCTATGTTTGCTTGTTAGGTAAATTATATATACTTATATAAGTAACTTAAAAAGATACGGGTAATTAGCTCGCTATATATCCGTTCGGTGTCGCGAAGACTTAATAAGGACCGGGGAGGCTTTTAAAGAGTGATGCTATTTCAAGATTACCCCTTTTTTTCGCATTCGCAATTTAGGTATAACCAAGATCGCAAGCGCGGAGAGCGTCCTTTTCTACGACAAGTGACGTATCATAGCAGCAATGGAAGATCTAAATCAATGCGCTGCGCTTCCTGACATGCTGCGTATGTATTGAGTTAGGTGCCCGATCGAAAAGTCGTCAGACGCATATAACCTCTAGCATAGCCAGCATTTCTTTATCCGAAAGCGTGATGCAAACGGGCTTGCCTAGGGGACTCTCCCGGAATAAAATACTTTGGGTTTTATTGGTGCTGCCGAAGTTTCTTCTTTACATCGAGCCACCTCTTGTCAGCTACATGACACTTTAACTTCCAACGCGCCGTGCTTTTGATATACTGTTTGAGCAGCCAAGAATCGCCGTCAGACGTATTATGACTGACGGCTTTAGCGCTGGCAGGGGATGCGGGTGTGAGGTTTCAACTCATTTTGGCCTCATCCACTTATACTATGTTTTCGCACTGGAACCAAAACTTACATCCTTCTCGATTTAAGTTGCGTAAGCGCGCCCCGAGGCGATAGTAGGGCTAGGGAAGCCTCTTCATTTACATATATTCACGTTATTCTCTACATTTGGTGGTTTCCGGTTACCTGGCCCTCAGGTCCCGTCAAGATACCAAGCTCCTCGCACGCTCTAATCTGGGCGGCACAGCCCCGAGTTCGAGGAGTATCGGTGCAGTAATATAAGGACTGCAGGCAACTAGAGTGGCTTCAATCTTGGGTTATGGATGCGTGCGAAGGTCTGGACCCTGCGGAATTTCTAAAAGGTTGAAAATTTACAGCGAGCGTGCGCCCTCAGTAACGTTTGGTTCGTAGACATAATATCCAAACTATTGTGGCTATAAACAGGCCGTAATCAAACCCTTTTCTATGTATATGGTAGCTCTTCCAGAAAAAGTCAAGTCCCAATACTAGTAGCGCCTCTGATTCATAGTGGTTAGACGGTGCTATTTAGACGAGACACTTAAAAGGCGCAAAAGAGGGGCTTTAGGGAAAAGCTATATTGAAGTTTTGATGGTTTCCTATTTTTTTGTGTACGTCAAAATTACTGGGGAACTTGGATTTGAACCCGTATCAAGAAGGGACTAAGAAGAGAGGGAGAAAAAGAGAGAGAGAAACCTGTGACCAAAAGGGAAAAAAGGACTTGCGAGAAAGATTTTACAAAAAGAAAAGAGAAAAGGAAAAAAGAGAAAAAGAAAGAAAGAGAAAAAAAAACTCAGTCTTCTGGCCTTCAGCGACTTTATCACAATCCTAGAGCCCTACATACACGTAGCAGTCCAGTGACCCTACTAGCATACACTAGTGTGAATAGGGCCGGGGGAGCTCAAACAAGGAAAGTGCGCATATCGGCACTCAGAAGAAAGCTCGTGATAGTACCATTGAGCTACGAGGCTTTGGCGTCCCAAGACCCCGGGTGAAAGATCGAGTTGCTTTTAGGCCTTATAAGCTAGAAACATTACCTTCCGAGATAGAGAGACATGGTATTATGTCAAAGACCTTTTCCGCCAGATCCACGTTCCTATGCTACGCCCAGCGTTGGAACGGCTGAAATAATAGCATATGGTAGCTTCGGCAGGAAAGCCAGCGGCCTTGCTTATTCGTTTAGAGAGTGCCACTGGAGTCAGTTCATAAATATTTCAGAGATAAAGATTCGGTAACCCCTATCACCCATGCAACCATCCCACAAGTATTTCAAACCTATAGACTAATATGGGATGGATAGTGTTAGTAATATCCATTGAGAATGTCACATCACGTTAATTTGGGTAAAACTGTCAAATGACTGTGTAGTAGGACTGCCATATCTAATAACCATGGACAGATTAGACACGGACGTCTAAGCAGTAGGGTAACACGACATCCCCAATCAACAAATAATAAGACTGCTAGTTATCGCAAGAAGCTGAGTAGTTAATGTCATTCGGCAATGTAGCAATCGTGAATCTTTCTGCATCACGATCAGGGAGTACGAGGCCTCCTTTAAAGCCATCTCAGGGGCTTAGATGTTTCGCCAATTTGATAAGCATATTTGACCATAGCCGCCTTGAAAAGTCACTTGATGACTGGTGCGCTTGGGTTACTTCGAGATATATTATGTATCAGCCCAACAATGCGCCCAAGGTTAATGTTCTTAAAAAACCTATTGTGAGATTGTAATTCTCAAAACTCCAAGGTCAGTTTCAAACCCAAGGATAAGATCATTAATTCTTTAGCAGAATGGCAACGAATGATTTTAGTCAATCCAAAGCTTACGGCGAAACATTGCCTATAAACTTGGTTCAGTTGTTAGAGGACGAGGGAGACTTCATTGTCGATCTTTGCGAACAAGATGGCCGGTTTCAGTTTATCGAGAAGTCTCTCGAGGCTTTTAAGTCTGATGCACTCAAACTATCTGATGAACTGTGCAAGGTTTTACCGGATTTAAGCTCACTTAAAGACGAGCCCAGAGCGAGCCTCGTAGAGAATAGCCATCTGCATGAGTTGTGGAAGAAGGTGAACAAAATCAGGAGAGGTAATCAAGCCTCTACATATGCCATCTCGGATATCATCAGTTCGGCCATCTACGAAGTTTTGAACGTGTTTCATATACCCGTGGCAAAGGAGCAAATCCCAGACGTACGCGACCTGCCTATGCAAATCAACTTTTTACATTCTCTACATGAGGAGTCGAAGAAAGCAGCATCACGACAATCTACAACTAATGGCTATGGACTAACGAGGAAGCCAGAAGAGATTATCTCCCAGTATAGTCGCTGCTCTCTGCGTACTATTGATGGGACTATGCTACCCAACCGGATCCGCATCCTTCATATACTTCCGGGGTTCGAAGAATGTCCGATCGAATGCTCCTTGGAGGTATGCGACTTAGGTACCGAGGAAATTGACGAGGCTTTGTCATATGTCTGGGGGAAAAGCAGAAGTCCGAAATATATCACTGTAGATGGACACCCCTTTCAGGTAACCGACAACCTCTTCAACATTCTTACTGGTCTGCGCGACCAGCACATCACAAGGACCATCTGGATCGATGCAATATGCATAAATCAATCAGATTCAGCCGAGAAGGTGCATCAGGTTCGCCTCATGCGTGATATTTACACTAAAGCGAAAAGGACTACTATTTGGTTGTCCGGTCGAACAGTAGAAGAACAACCAGTCAACCCTCCACAGCAAGCCATTTCTAGCGATCCAGGCGATGTCTTTGCTCACCTCCCGCAAAACTTCATGGGGAATACGATAGATCAGTATGATCTTGTCAGGATCCTCGAAGAATATCACAGATTGTCATCAACTTTGAAATCGGCTGAGGATGCTTCTGAAAAAGATTGCGCACTAGCAACCATGCTCTACCATTGTTTGAACGTAATCATGTCACAAGAATGGTGGGAGAGGGTGTGGACGATACAAGAAGCTGCTCTTCCTCCGGAGAACCCGTGCATCTTATTCCAAGGTCACGCCTTTTCATTCGGAGACTTGTCTGCGGCATTGGAAACTGCAGAAGCCGTGCCCGCGCCCAACTTTCTTCGGGATGGGAAGTCAAAGTTTATGAATCAAGTAGACGGACCACCATCTGGTAAGTGCTTTTACGTTGTGTTCTATGCGAGTCTTCACCAATAGTGTCGGGAAACGAGGGCTATACGGAATACGTACTAAATATTATAAGTGATGCTATTTACAGATTACCTTGCCAGCTTTTCCACGTAGATTACCCCACCGAACGGCTGTAAGTGACTGACACGCTAAATTGATTAATAATTATTAGTAAAATGACATGCCACTATTTAGACTTATAAGAAGCTTGAATTTAAGGTTTATTTATTATTTACAAGTTAATTTTACTTATTTAAACTTTTAATAATCGATTGTATTATTATAATAAAGTTAGAAATTTAAAAATTTTAAATATTTAAAAAAAATTATTTATAAATATTAATATTCGACTAAATTTTATTTAAAATATAATTAATTTTAAAAATATTTACATCGTTAAACGCGTTTCGTTACGGCGATTACATAAATGTATTTATTTTATATTAAAAATATTATTAACGTAAATTATTTAATTACGAATATTATTTTTTTTAATTAAAAAATAATTATTTATAAATTAATTATTTTTATTTATAAATTAATTTTTAAATATTTAATAATATTTTTTTTAAATTACGATATTATTTTACGAAAATTATATCGTTAAATTATTTATTTTATAAAAATTTAAACAATATAAATTATTAAAATATTATTATTTAAATTACTTTATTTATAAATTAGTTAAAACTATTTGTAAATTGATTTTTTTTATTTGTAAATTAATTTCGTGAAAAATAAAACTATGTTTAATTAAAACTAGTATCAATCGATGCGCCTCGAAGAGTAAAGTTTAAATATACTAATTACTTGAAATTATCTCTTAATGTAAGTACAAAACAATTGATTGTATGATAATTGAGTCAAGATGTTAAAATACGGTAATTTTTGAGTCACTTGCGTACAGCTGCTTTAGTGGGGTAATCTACGTGGAAGGGCTGGCATGGTAATCTGTAAATAGCATCACTCAATATTATTACCGTATCATAGACACTAAGTTTCTCGCCTTGGCCCTCAGGCACCAGATGGCCTATTTGGTGAGCCACCGTCGAGCGCGATTATTACAGCATCTGCGCCCGGGTCATGGCGAGAACTACTTGGGACCAGGTGGCGAGGATATATTCTTTCAATCCCTCCTTTGCCAAACGAGTTCATACAAAGCAACCAATCCTCGTGATAAGATCTTCGCATTGGAGTCCCTTCTACCTGGCAGCTTAGGCCGCCTGATTTATATAGACTACGAAGAGTCTATTGAAGACGTATTCCGACGCGTAACGGCACGCTCCTATAACTCGACTTCCCAACCACAGGTTATATCAGCAAACTTTTCACTCTTGATTGAATCCAAGCCGGGATCCACCAATGTCCCGTCATGGGTTTACGACTTTGAGTACTCTGATGCGGACCTACATAACAGAAGAGACTCCCAGAAAGTGACGCTCGAGGGATATCTCTCAGATGAAAGAAACTATCCGCCGGTGTATAAAGAGCAGAATAACCTTGCCCTCTCTCCCGCGCTCAACTGTTTTACCACTCCAACAGCTCTGTTTTGCTCCGGGATGGAGATAGATGTGATTTGCAGGACAGGTATAATACCAGACCTTAGCGGCCCTAATTGGACAGACAGGCTCGTGGATTTCATGATGGAGCTCACGGAAGACCATCCGAGAAATGCTGAGGATCTTTCGAAGTATTTGCGGTACTCACGGCAGGAAGAGCGAACTCTCAACCTAAACCTCCACGATGATTCCGAGGATTCAAAAAGCCAACAGAATGATGGGAACTTCCTTAAAAACCTAGTGCATGTACAAGTCCTGGGCTTACTAACTTTGAAACATTGTGATCCCCCGAGGGATGTTTCGACGTTCGACGCTGTGCGAGATTCTATGAACAAGGGCTTTATAGATGAGGAATTTGAAATACGAGAACTTGCCGGAAAGAAGTTCTTTACTACGGACAGAGGTCTCATAGGGCTTGCCACGACACTTGACATCGACAGGGGCGACATGTTCTGCCTCTTCCACGGGTGGCCGGTGTACTACATCTTGAGAGAGGTGAAGCCCCAAGTTGGCGGGGCACAGGACGTACAAGAGCATCGGATCGTCTCACGAGCAGTCGTAAGCGAAAGCCAGGACGAGATGAGGGAACGAATCGAGAAGCTCCCAATTCGTGACTTTCAGATTGTCTGAGTATTAGGTGTCCACGCGTGAATTTCGTCGCTTTCCTATGTTCGGTTGTCAGTTTCTATATGAAGCTTTATCCAAAGGAGAGAAAAAAAAGGGGGCAGGGGGAAGAACCCCATACGATAATTGAAATTCTATGAAGATTTACAGCTGTTTCGCCTGCATATATAGGTATACTAAGCCCCCGGAACTCATCGTACTATATTGACTATACACTTGAGTTTAGTAAGTCATACTAGGGGTATTGTTGTATGAAATTCAGAAGAATCCTGGATTTGCTAGTTACGAATAGTTTTCGAAACGTTAAGTTCGTAGACAGTAACGTTCTGATTCACCTCTGGCTAGCCCGTGCCAAGACAAGTTGGATATTATTATTCCTTAATTCATCGCAGTATACCTTGGCGGTCCCAAGAGCTTGGGACCTAAGTCAATAAGGAGAAGATCACTCTTAGGGATTTATTTAGCGTTACTGAGCGCATTGGTAAGTTCGGGACATTAAGACTTATACGGCTTAAGACTATAGTTAATGAGCCCCATTTTCAAGCCAATCTATCAACTTATTCTATCCTCATGATAAAAGGCCGTCGACAAATCTCCTCGCAATATCTAATACGATATATTATCTATTATTTCATTCTTAATGGTGTCAATGCTCTAGAGTCGATTGAGCTCCGCGACTCGATATTAAGCCAGATGTCAACTTAAAGCCCCAAATTCGTATGCTATATGTATATAGGCAAGTTATAATAACCTTAGGTATCTTAATAGTATCCCTGGTTAATTTTAAGTGCTTGTATTAGTTTACTTTCAATACTCACTCTCCCTATACGAAGTCTGCTCTGCCGGCTTGGCGCGTAGCGCTGAACCCCGGACATCCGTGTGTCAGGACGTACCTAGGATTCCTGCGAGCCACCCAGGGCGGCAATTTACCAGAACGTTCTTTTCTTTCTCGTCCAGCTCGGCGGGCGATACAGCGAGCTTCTCGGTCGGGCGGACGGCCGATCCCTAAGATAAGCAGAACATAGCGGGAAAGGCTGAAGGCGCGCGTCAGCGATCCCGCGCATCCGACACACTTTAGGTAGATGGAAGAAAGCGCTGAGCTAGCTGGGAAGGAAGAAAGGGTTCCCGGTTGCCGGCGACTGTCGGTCAATCTGCCGAACAGGAAGGACGCAGTCGGCAATGTCGTCTCCGGCCTATGCATGCCATGCCCATTGCTACTCTGCCCTCATCAATCATCGGTTACCAATCTCGCACGGGTGTCTATCTATCTATATATAACCAGGGGACCCCTCCGATGTAACCGCGATACGATTGATATTCTCACGGAAGTGTGTTCGTAGCGACCTCAACAATCTGTCGTTGTTGTTCTTGTTAACTCGGAGCCATCCCACTCAAATATGTGGCGACTATTTATATTCAGTCCTACCTCGGGGGTCGGGTGATACGAAATGCGATCAAGTGCTTCTCTGTTTCTGCTTTGTGCTCGGCTCATGGTTTATTATGCTTTCTTTCTATTACGAATTTGAATTGGTAAAACTGCTCTCTGTATACTGTTTCCTATAGATTGCCATGCCTTTTCGTCCGTAGGCCAAGATCTTGTTCGCATACGGCATCCCACCTCCCGTAACGTTTCCTGTCTGACGAGAAACCCTATGCATATTGTTAAGGGTCTAAGGATAGTTAGTTAAAATTAGGAATAGATCTATAGTATATATTATATATAAAGGGCGTTTCGTGCCTTCGTTATTAGTTAGGAAGTTAAGCGTTAATAGATCACTATTATTATTTATTATTATACAGTAGTTATGTTGTTATTTTTTGTATTTATTTTATGTATAATTTTATTTATGGGTTTATTTTTGATAATTTAATGTTTTTACCTATTAATATAGATTGTTTATTAGAAATAATGTAATATTTAAATTAATAAAAAAAAATGGCTTAATTAATAAAAGGTTAAATAATTGTGGTAGATATGATGTTATTTAGCGATATAATAACGAATATATTATAAATATTTAATAGTTAATTAATAAATAACGTAAATCTTATATTAGTAAAGTTAATATTAATGGTTTTATTGATAATTTTATAATAAGATAATATTGATTTTAAAGTTTTTATAAATTAAGAATTTGATAAATAATTATAAGAATTAAAGAGGTAATATAAAAAAAAAAGGAAAATTAAATAATTAATGGTTTTAAAAAAAGGTTGCAATTTTACTATAAGTTATAAAAAGGAAAGATTAAAGAAAAGTAGTTATAATAGAAGTTTGGTATTATATAAATTTTTCTTTTTGAGTATATAATATAAGGGGGAGAAAGATGAAATAAGAATAAAATTAATTGTTTTTATTGTTAGGTTAAAGGTGTGGTTTTTTTTAAATTATTATTAAATAGATTTAGAGAAGATAGTATTTGTAACGGTTTGTTTGGTAGGAAAAGTTGCGCGGTAATAGTATTGTTATTTTAATATTAAACGAAAGGGATTAGAGGAATATATTTAGGAAAAAATAGAAAAATGGTTTCGAAATATAGTTGGAAATAAGGATGCGTGGGTTTTTAATGTATTTATAATAATGTAAAAGTTTTGTTAAGGAATTAATAAATTATTTATTTTTTTTTTGGATAAATATGAGGTATTAAAAGTAGGAAATCTAAAGTATTATTCCGAAAAGATAAAAGTATTTAATTTATTAATTTACTTTATTTTAGAATTAAAAGTAAAATATATTAAAGGTTTTATTTTAAAAATTAAAAATAAATTAAAAAGCTAAGTTAAATTGTTTAAATTTATTATATAAAAATAAAAAAAAGAAAATAAGGAAATAAAAAAAATAGGAGAAAAAAAAAAACCGAAAAAAAGATAATTAGTAAATAGATTGCGAATATGTTATTTAAATAATTATTTAAAATTAAAATAAAATAGTTTTTTTGATAAAGATTAAATATATAATTGATTTATTATTCACTTGTAGTAATTTAAGAAATATGTTTTATATAAAAAATAAAGATATTTTAAATATAATTATTTTAAAATAATATGTTAGAAATGTAATAATTTAAGATATTTAATAAATTATTACTTAAAAAGGAAAAACGAAAGAGTAGTAAAAAATGTAAATTAAATATTAATATTGGGTAAAGGAATATAAGATTTATAATAAAGGTTTATTTTAATTTATATTAAATTTGAAGTAATAATAAAGTTATAAATAGGGTGTAAATAGATTATTTTATAAATTTTAATAAATATAGGAGTAAATTTTAATTTAGTTTAAATAAAATATGTACTTTTAGTGGTAATAATAGAATTTTTATTAGGAAAAAATTTAAAAGGTTTTTTTAGAGTAAATAAAATATTAACTTAATGTTTTACATTTATAAAAATAAGAGATAATTAAGGCGTTACTTGTAGTATTTTTAACGAAGTAGAAGTGGTAAATTAAAATTTTAATTATAACGTTATTTTAGGAATGTTTTAATTTATAAATATTAACGTAATTTTAAAAAAACAGTACCGAAAATGGTATTATTGTATTGATATAGTAAAAGTTTATTTAGTGTAAAAGAAGAAAAAAATTAAGAAGGTTTTTAAAAAGGTAAAAAGAGTAATTATATTAACATTAAAAATAATAGGGGGAATTAATATTTACGGGTAATATTTTAATTTGCGAGAAAGTGGTGGTAAGGTTATGATTTTGTTTAAATATAAAAAATATGTAAAAATTTTCGACGTTTTTAAAATTTTTATTTTCCCGGAATATTAATAATAGGATTATTTTATTAACTTTGAAGAAAGAAAAAATTTTTTATTTGGATTAATATATTTTTTGGTAAAAACGAAATTAAAAAAATTAAAGGAATATATAGATAATGTTTTGTAAAAAAGATAAATATGATTATTTAAAAGTTTTGTTAATGTTTTGGTATTATTTATCTTTAAATTAAGTAGTAAGTTACGATTATATATAAATTATAAAAGATTTAATAAGGTTATTTATAAGGATAGGATGGCTTTGTTATTAATTGGTAAGATTTTAAATAAATTATTTAGAATAAAATATTTTACAAAATTAAATCTAAAAAATGCGTACCATTAATTACATATTTGTAAAAAAAATAAATAAAAAATGGCGTTTTAAATAAAATACGGATATTTTAAATATTTTATAATATTATTTAAATTATTTAACGTTTTAATATTATTTTAAAATTATATTAATTATATATTTATAAATTTAATAAATATAATATATATAATTTATTTTAACGATATTTTAATTTATTTAAAGGATAAAGAATAATATATTTAGGATATTTATAATATTTTAACTTAGTTATAAAAATAAAAATTATATATTAACCTTTAAAAATATAAATTTTATACGGTAAAGATAACGTTTTTTAACTTTATAATTATAATTAAAAAAATAGAAATGGATTAGGATAAAGTGTTTATAATTACGGAGTGGTTATAATTTATTAGTGTTTATAATATATAAACATTTTTAGGTTTTATAAGTTTTTATAAAAGATTTATTAAAAATTATTTGAAATTAACTATTTTATTAATAAATTTATTAAAGGGTGATAAACAATTTAATTTCGAATTAAATAAGGAAGTAGTAAAAACGTTTGAGATTTTAAAAAAAAAATTTATAAAAACTTTTATATTTAAATATTTTAATATATAATTATTTATAAGATTAGAAATAGATATTTTATAATAAGTAATTAGGGTAATGTTATTTTAGAAATATGATAATAAATGGTATTTTATAACTTTTGTGTTAAGGAAGTTGCGAGGGGTTAAAGTAAATTATATAATGTTTGATGTGGAAATGTTAATAATAGTTGATGTATTTGAAAAATGGAAATATTATTTAATTTATTTATTAAGAACGGTGAAAATAATTATTAATTATTTAAACCTATAATATTTAATAAATAAATTAAAATTAAATAGTAGGTAAGTTTAATGGGTAAAAGAATTGGCAAACTTTAATTTTTAAATCGTATATAAATTAAGGATTTTGAATTTAGTTGATGGTATATTATGGCGATTAGATTATATAAATATAGAAGAGAAAAACGAAATTAGATAAAATATATTACCAAAATTTTAAAAAAAGTTTTGGAATAGTTAGGGGGTATTTTAACCGGTAATTAATGATTTAAATGTGTATAAATAAGAAGTAGTTATGGGAGTGTATACTTTACTATTAAATATATATAATATTAGAAAAAAAATATTATTAAAATTTTTAAGAAAGTTTAAGAATAATTAAGGAATTTCGATAATGATAAGTAGTAATAGTATAATCGAAATAAGAGATAAAGGAAATTAACCAACGTTTTACAAATGTAGGTATATGTTAATGGCTTTAAGAAATATTAAGGATTTAAACGTATTATTTTTAAAGGAAATATATAAGGAATAAATATCTAATAAATATATTTAATTAAGAATTTAATAATAATAAAGAAATTATAATATAATTACGTTATTTTAAATAAAAGAAAATAAATTATTAAAATTTAAAGGTAAGATATACATTTTTCCAACATTAAAGAAAAAAATGTTATATAATTATTATAATATAGTGTTATTAGGTTATTAAAGAATTATAAAAACAATTTAATAAATTATAAATTATTATTATTGAAATGGTTTAAAAAAAAATATAAAACGCTATATAAACATTTATATCATATACTAAAAAACTAAGGTACGGAAATATTTATTTTACGATAAATTAAGTTTTTTATTTATATTTAACGGTTTAAGTAAAAAGATTTTGTTTAACTTTATTATTGGATTATTAGTATCTTTAATACAAATAAAGAAAAACTACGATAATATATTAATAATTATTAATAAGTTTTTTAAATATGTGTTATATATATTTGTAATAAAAAAATTTATAACCTTAAGTTTAACGGATATATTTTTTGAATATGTTTTTAAATATATAAATTTATTAAAAAAAATTATTTTTAATAAAAAATTATTGTTTATAAGTAAATTTTGGTTAATATTTTGCTATAAGTTTATAATAACTTAATAACTAAATATATTATTTTATTTATAGATAAATAAATAAATTAAATGTTAAAATTAAAACTTGGAATATTATTTATAAATTTTTTATAATTACGAATAAAATGATTAAGCCGAAAAATTGGTATTAATTAAATGGGTATATAATATTTTAATATATTTAATATATAAATAAATTTTAATGTATATTTATATAGGTTTTTAGTTTAAGGGTTTTATTAATTTAATAGTGTTGTAATTTGGAAGAAATGTGTAAAGAGGCGTAGAAGTAGTTGAAAAAATATATAAAATAAAGTTTATTATAATTAAATTGTTTAAAGCGTTAAACGAAATATATGTAAAATGGTATAATAAGAAATGGTTTAAATAAATATTTAAAAAAAAGGATAAAATTTTAATATTTATAAAGTATATAAATTAAAGGTAATTTAATAAAAAGTTAATAAATAAGTATTTAAGTTTATTTAAAATAATTAAAGTAATAGGAAAATATAATATAACTTATAAGTTAAAATTATTTATATATTATAAGATATATAATATATTTAATATAAATTATTTAAAATTATATATTAAAAAATCTAATGAAAAATTAATGGAATAATTAATTATATTAATAAATAATGACAAATTTACCATAAAGGTAATCTTAAAATATAAAAAATTAAAGAAAAATAAATAGTATTTAATTAAATAATTAAGTTATAACAACATTAATAATTTTTAAGAAAAGGTTAAAGACGTTTTAAAAAAATTAAAAACTATGTATAAATAAAAATTACGAGATAAAAAAAAAACCACAAAAATTTAACATTAGTATTAATTTTTAACATCAATTAATAAACTCGTTATAAACTAATCACTACCCGAAAAAAAAGTAAAAAAATCCTTCTTAATTTCGAAATTAAAGTTTTATTTTTTAAAATCACAACCTTATAAGAAATTAACTACGGAACTACGTATAAAAAAAATACTATTTACCGTAATATAAAAATAAACAAAATAATTAAAAGTATCATATACCTTACTTAAAACAAATATGCTATAAGCAAACTACAACCTTGTTTTTTTAACAGCTTTAATTAAACGTTCTTTACAATCCAACTTTGCAACGCAACAATTTTACTCTACACGAACACCACTTTTATTTCGCACCTATTTCATAACATTCAAAACCTTTTTTAAGTTATCTTAAACTTGGATAATAGTATTTTAGAAAAGTTAACAAAAAGTAAATAAAAATAAAAAAAGTTAAAATTACAAATTTATTAAATAAAAATTAAAATATTATTTAATAATTAATTATATTTTCTTAATAATCTTTTTAATTTTATTATAAATAAAATTATAAAATTTTTTTACTTTATTATAATATTAACACTTAATTAAAATATTTAAATAATAATAAATTAATAAAAAAATAAAGGTAAATAAAAGGATAAATATATTGGTGATAAATATGTAACGTACTTTTTTAATATTAAGTTTTTAATAAATATATACATAATAATAATGTTAATAAGCTACCGGACGTAATTAATTAAATATGATAAAAGTAATATAAAAAGGAAGGAGATAAAATTAAAACGGAAAAAATAATAAAGTAATTATATATTAAATATTATATTTATATAAAATGGATATATTTATAAAATAAAAAATTTATTATAAGATAATATAATTTATTTCCGAAATAAAAAAGGTAAATAATAATATAAATTTATTTTTAACGAAATAATTGTTTATTAATTATGGATTATAAGTGGCGTATAAAATAATATAAGATATAAAAATGTTAAGGGAAAATTAGCGGAAAATACTTTAATTATTATTTAATTTATTAGCTTTATTACCGGTTTTTATATTAGCATTTTTGTTAAAATTACCATCGCTATTTTTAGTTTTATTATTGCTTTTTATTTAAAATATATTTTAATGTTATAAAATAGCGAATTAATAAGTAAATTAAACGAAATAATAATAAAATATTTATTAATAATTTTCTTATATACGGTAAAAAATTGGTTTAAAGAGTTAATTATTGTTTATTAAGCGGTTAATAAAATTTCGAAAATACGGTTAATTTATTTAACCACTTGGACAATTTGTTCCGTAACTTAAGTTATACGATTTTGGAATAATAAGTAATGTTCCTAACTTTTCGCCGCCTTTTCGCTAGTAACTTCGGCAAAATAAATGGCAAAAAACTGTTTTTTACTCTTTTTACTTTAAAAAATCTTTTTCACTTAAATTTAAACGTTACAAATTTTTAATTATTAAATAGTAAATTAGTTACAAACTAATAAATAATATACAAAAATAAATTCATAATAATAATATTATCGCATATATTTAAAAAGTGTTAAAAATTTATCCTATAAAATTTTAAGATACTAATAAATTAATAAAACATATAAACAAATAAAACAAAATAAAAATAAAAAAAAAAATCACATCATTACAAGTTTTACTCCAATAACAATAATAAATATATTTAATTAATGCGACTATTTAATAAATTAACAACCACCGCTTAAAAAACGAAAAAATACATTAAATATATAATTATCCTCCTTATAATAACGTAACAACCGCTTTTTTTAACCTTTCCAAACCACAAAAAAAGCCAAATAACGATAATAAAAAATAAAGTAAAAAGTTATAATAATAATATAAACAACGAAATAACGGTTACGTTAATATTAAAAATAATAAACGGAAAATAATAATAAAAGGAATAATATAATTATTACTAAAAAATAACGTAAAAGAAATAATAGAAAAAAAGCAATAATATATACGCAAAAAACCAATACTAAAAACGAAGGAATTATAAAATAATTCACGTTATTTTCACAAAATTCTTATAAAAAACGTAAATATTTCACTCGAACCCGCTAAACACCTCCAACGCCACCATAACTACCCCGCAATAATAAAAGTAACATATCGCTCTTAAAGATAAGAGTATTCGAGGAAAGGAGATTCTATCAGGAATCTAAAGATAACTAATCAAAATTAAGGATAAATCTACAGTACATATTATATATAAAAGGCGCTCCGCGCCTTCGTTACTAATTAGAAAGTTAAGCGTTAATAGATCACTATTACTATCTGCTACCACATAGCAGCTACGCTGCTGCTTCCTGTATTCACTCTACGTATAACCTCACTCACGGGCTCATCTCTGACACGTATACTATTCGCTCGTGCCCCAGATTTGCGTATATACCGGTAGTGGACGGTCTCGCAATCATTCTAACCGACCTGCACGCCTAGTATTTCTTGCAAACTTCTCTAGTTCTGAATGCAACCCCAGGTATCGCAACTTTTTATTGCCGTACTTTGAAGTAATCAATTAGGCCGTGAGTCAACCTGGGATTTGATCGATGCTTTGGACGTTAATTTCTTGCCTTGCGTTCATTTTCCGCCTCAAGGCACTACTGGCTGGATATACTACCGAGACTCTGTAAGAACCCGGTCATATTTTTAGGCCTATGTAGCTGCACTTACAAACTCTTCTCAAACGATTCGAACTTCCTAGAGGCTGAAGTGTCACGAGGCCATGCCACTACATTTAAGGTCAGCAATTATTTGTTGGTATGACTCTCGGGATCGCACTTTGGGGCTCAGTTCGTATAATGTTCCAAATTTAGAAAGAGGGAATAAGGGGTGTGTTCTACTTTGGTAGCAGAGGAGAGGGAATAATTAATCGTGCGATACCCACCGGATCAAGCCTCATGTGATCTTCCCAGAACGACTTTCTTTCGTAGCTGAAACTTTCCTGTTTAGGAATGATGAGTTCGGCGACGGGCTGCCAAGGGTACTTCTTCTCATCCCAGGTGCTGCCGGCATACTCGACGGGCTGATCCCCCAAGTTCTCGAGAAGCTGCACTTGGAATAAAAACTCGGCGTCGTGGGTAGAGTGAAAGTTCTGCAGCCATCGGTGCAATATATCGTCGGCGTCTTCCGGCTTTACCTTTTCTTCTGCCAATTTTTGTTGCGTCTCTGTCGACGGGACGAGACGATATTTCATAACGTAATCGCCGAAGCGGTAGGCAGTTTGCGAATACCATCTCATCGACTCGAGATGCTTATTTGGAGCCTTGTCTCTTGAGACTTGAAGCTCATAATCGGGCCGCTCTTTTAAGTGCGCGTGCATCCCTGGCTTGTCATTATCGTACATCAGACGGATGCCTAATATCTCTCTGGTTGTTTTGGTGTCCGCGAGTTCGATAGCTGGTACGCTGTTAAACTCGATGTCTTGGGTCGAATAATCCCGACCGGCATCGAACATTTCGCCATTCACGTTGAATATCTTCATAGCAAAGCCTCGTGGCTGGGCAATACGGTCCTGTTCACCAAGTCAGAATTCGCTGGTGGCTTAGCACGCTTAGAAACACCTGCGTCAAGACCTGGATCGCCCGGTTCCGAGCTATAGCGACATGCCACAGGGTATTCCCCGGCTTCCCTGAAGAGCTCGGATTGTTTGAGGTGTCTAGGCAAATCTCCAGGTACGACAAACTTTCCCTTGACGATGCCTTGCGTTCTGGCGTGAGTACCACCGTAGCAATGCCGTGTTTTGTTATACTGGCGCCGTTGCATTTCGCTGATCTGTGCGATCACGGCCTTCATATCCTCCTCTTCCCCAGGTGGAATTATCTCCACGCCTGCAGCCTCCCAAGGAAGGTACTTCCTATATGCTAAATTCGCCCATTGGCCCGAAGCCATCGTCATGATGCAAATCGATGCAGCTATCCGCCTTTAAAATTATAACCAGCTCCTTCGACAATTTTACCGGTCTAGTATTTGATCATGTAAGGACGTAAGACGTAGATCCCAGGCGAAATCCAACGGCCGCCTACCTAGGTTTGAATGTGCTGAATCTTACATTGGTTCAGGTCGTGACGTACAAAAGACGATGTTGTCCATGCCGTCATAGACCACGGGAGCGTGATACACCAACGAGTGGCTTTGAACTCTAATGGATGTCCACGCATTGCTCATATTACGCAAGTAAACCGGGTATATGTCTAGGCGTGTCGGCGACAGCGACGGGAAGAAGCGTATTGTGAAGTATAAACAGATGTCTCCAATTTACGGGGGAAAAGCCATGGCGCCAATAGCGTCCGAGGATAAAGACTTCATATATTTGGATCCTGCTATAAATCCGGGTTTCTTCCATCCTATTGGCTGCGTCTGAGTTTCGGGACTTCAGCGAAGCTCCCGCTGGATCCGCCATCCGTCCTCACGGCGACTGGACTCAAAAACGAGCTTTACCCATTTACGGCAGTGCGTATGTACTACTGTACGAGTCTGGTGAATTTTCATAACCGATTAGGGTTGATGTGCACACCCGTCTGCTTCTAGAAACCAACGTACGTACGCGACGGCTTCGTGCACTAGCACGTGAAGGAGGGTACCAGAGACCCGGTGGAGTCCTGCTTCAAGCCCAACTTACTTCGTTGGGTATTCCGCGACCACTATATGCACGATCTATTAGGCAGGCTAGCGTACATAGTAAAACGCAGCGAGTCCCGCGCTTTTCCATCCTCCTGTTCCGCGAGCTCGCATTGCTGATCAGGGCGAATGTCGCCTTGTTGATCACGGCGCGCTGGTTTCCCAAGGGGAAGAGATCCATGATAGATCACCGTCCGGCCACTTGTCAACCTTTCATGATCGTATGTAGGGAGGATTCTTACCGCGTTATGCATGACAAACTCGTGGCAGGATGACTAGTTAAGTAGGAACCAAGGTAAAGACGAGGCTCTGACGAAATCCTGCTTCTCGAAGCTGAGCTAGAAGGACCCAAGGCTACGTATGTGTGGTAGATACCAGTGATCATCAAGACTCTCCAAAACACGAGGGTTCTTACCTCACGTAACCGACTGGGTTGAGATTGAGTTGCTGTTTGGCTCCCGTAGCTGCAAATTATGTTGATCCAATTTCATTTCCAGCTACTACGCAGCTTGAGATCGTCTGTATCATTCCATACATAGTGCCTGATAACCTCGTAACGATTACCCGCGACCCATTGATGATCTCTGGGGGAGAAGCACAAATCTAGTTGCCGGCATAGCTGTAGCATGATCGCCAGCTAGGCTTCGATAATACTTGAGGTATTATCTGGGCCAGGCTTCCGTCTGCTAAGTAGGCAAACTGGCTGACTGGCCAGGTAGGTTTTTAGTAGAGGAGTGTGCCAATGCGCCTTACCACACGACGAGCCCCGCTTGCTATGGCAGCACGGGCGAACTATGCGAGCGGATGAGAGGCGACGGCTGATGCTGCACGTGGCAGGCCGCGGACCTAACGAGGACCCTCGTGATATGTCCTTTTTTGGGGGGGGGGGGGTGCGATAAACTAAGAGGCGAGAATGCTCCGGCAACAAGAAGACTTGGCCCCAACGACCGACGATCTCTGGTACTAGGCCTGGAGGAGACGATGTCTACGTCCGCGATATATGATTGGCCGGACACGTCGGACAAGCATCGCGGGAGCGAGAGGGATCGGCACTTCGAAGACGCTTCTTGTCGGTGAAGTGCATGTTTCCCCCCTTGTTTCGATGAAGATTCTCCAGCGTTCATAGCGTTCATAGCGTTCATAGTGTCCGTGATGCAGTTGTGGGATACACACTTTCTGATAGAAACTCATGGAGTGGAGGCCGCTTGCGTGTTGTGGGTTGCTATATGGAGCAAGTGCTCTACCCTATTAACATTAAATCGTTAGTTAGAAACCGGGTGAGACTTGGGCAGCCGTGTTACGTGTTGATGGATAACACAAAGGGCCACAATATATAATTGCTGGGTGGGACTGGCATATGTGGAAGAAATTGATAGCCGTTGTCCAAGTTGTCCAAGTTGTCCAAGTTACGTGAGACGTGCAGGATTCGGCCCTTCGAAATTTTGGACACCGGAAGAAAAAAAGCGGGCGTTACCTTAGTCACAGTATGCATTGCATAGCGGGCGTAGCGGGTTATAGGAGGTAGCCATCAGTGTAGCCGTTGGTGCTATTTGTGCTATTGGTGGTGCTATTGGTGCCATTGGGAAGTGCATAAGGCGGGTTGCAATTAGGTGGTAGAAGGACTTAATCAGATATAACATTTATTACACAGCATATTTACGTAAGGTTTGTATAAAACCAAATAAAAAAAGAAGTATCATTCTTCCCATTAGTGCTGTTACGGGAACCCATTATTGGATATTGTTGGTTAACAACGTTGGTTTTGACTTACATGTCAGAAATAATAAAAATGCACGATACAGGTATACGCACCTATCATACGTACCTCATAACAAAAGAGGGATCTCACATGAGTTTCGACGGAGGCTTGACTGGATGACATTGAAACGTTCTGATGAGGGGAAATGGTTACTACAGCCCTCTCAAAAAGGGGGAGTTGGAATGTGAATGTGAGGGTGATGTCATTACCGTTCCACCACATACGCATAAGCAGCGGCAAGCAGCAGGAGATCGCAAAGGGATTTCGAAATATGACGAAGCACTAAGAACCAAGAGGTTCGGTGGGAAGACCTGGGGGAAAAGGCTCTAAAAAAGAAGCTTGAGATTAAGGGGTCTCAGAAGTGCTCCGGCTTGGGGGCGCGGTGGCTGATAGTGAGCCCGTGAGCCCGTGAGCCTGTGAGGGTTTAATCGCGGGGGAATGTATAGGATTAGCTCTATACATTTCCTATACCAGCTTATACCTATGCGGGTCCCCGGTGAGGATCAGTGAGCCTCTTACAAAAGCTGGTACGCATGTCGTCACCGCGACCACGATAGACACGGCCAAGCAAGCCACATGAAAAAATGTCGATATAACTGCCAAAACGCGACAGGGACAGGCACCAGGGGAACAGCATCGCTCTTAAATCGAGTTAAATCGAGTTAAATCGAATTAAATCGAGGAAGAGGATGACAGGCAATAGGAACTGGTAACGAACTTTACCGTGAATAGCCTGGCTCAAATGAGGATTTGCTAATATACCTTCCTATGAAGGTAATGATTCGACGGTGGGTAAGGCATGCAGAAAACGTCTCGTTAATCTGTTCAGAGTACCTAATCAGACGGAGGGCTGCGTGCATGGGGGATATTTTGGGTAGATCTTAACATTTTGATCGTCATATTCTGCCATGAGAAATCCTAGCGGGCTGTTTTGAAGTTCGCAGAGTCGTAGCAAGATGGCGTCGCCTTGTCAGCTTTGTCGCCTCTTGCCTCTTGCCTCTTAGGTAGGCCTCTATTGCGGATTGCGGAAATAGCCACGGTTCACGCAACGGGTAAGCAGAACAACTCAGGCAACTCAGGCAACTCAAGCAACTCAAGCAACTCAAGCAACTCAAGCAACTCAAGCAACTCAAGCAACTCAAGCAACTCAAGCAACTCAAGCAACTCAAGCAACTCAAGCAACTCAAGGGCGCTAGACGCCTGTTCGGTACGTATTGGCTGCTTGAAGCTGAAGCGGCAACGAGTTAGATAGTACCACACATCTGCTTAGAAATGACATCACCGCGTTATCTCACACCACACGCCAGGGCGTGAAAAGGCCCCGCATCCGATTTGGAAATGCTGCATCACCGCAGCTGCGCAGTACATGATGTACCTAGGGTACTGGCCTAGGTGTGTGATTGATAGGTGGTGTGTACTTGTTGCCGAATTGGTTATACTGTGCCTCTTTAACTGTACAAAAGGCAAAAGCCCAGCTCCTGCGCCTCTGCCTCAGCTCAGAAATGCCCCAGATATATCTCTGCCTGGTCTACCTGGTCTACCTAGTCTTGTTCCCGTCTACGAAATCGTCATCTTCCGGGGCCTGCCCTAGCTCGAGGGGGCCATTGAATCGCCTGGAAAAGACCCGAGGACGTACCGATTACGCCATCTCTGCGTCGTCTCGAATATTCTTGTTTCGCCTTTCCTGATCTGTCATTCTAAAGTTGTCATGTTCATTTTGGTCATTCACCCAAGGGTTTAAAATCATAATTATCATGAGGGAGTGAAGGAGTGAAGGAGTGCGAAATGGAATAATTGACAGCGAGGCAAGAGAATACCTTGTTCAATTGAACAGAATTGGGATGGTTAAGCGACGAAGTTTAGCTCTTGTTAAGTGGTATTTCCGCCACCTTTATGGGGTTTTGGCGGATGGCATTTGGCATTTGGTATTGGTATTTGGTAGGTATTTGGTATTTTGCCTAACCTGCATTGCATCCTGTAAAATCCGAAGGAAGGAACACACAATTTTTAGGGGTCCTTCTCACATCACTCTGAAATTGGCGCCCTGCAGCAGCGGAAAGAACAACTTTAATCTGCGCCAAGGAATATGATAGGCCAGTTACGCTCTCTGCCGGCCCTCCGACTCGGGTTCTTACCCTTTAAACATCCTTAACCAAAATGCCTCTTTTTATTTGACGCGCATGAGGGGGACCGTCTTGGACAGCTCACTTTTCGTCGTTTGGATGCAATGATCTCTTGAGAGACGTGTTCATCGTGAGGTATGCCACCAACACTAACACCAACCCACGGTGAAGTTTTATCAGAGACAAGCATAATCCGGTACCAAGCAGTTCGGGTCCTGTTCCGACCGCCAGATTGTGAAAATCTCGTAAGCATCATAATGGGCCGTTAAACGGAGCCCTTTTGCTTATCACTTACTGAAAACGTATTCGTGAAGCAGGCTTTTAAGATCAGTTGCTCATCACAGGAACCCCTTAGAAACGGCCTAAGATTGCCGTGCTCCATAAACTTCTCTTGCCGGCCCACGAATTTGAGGGCGGTTATTGGTCAAATTGCCTCTAGCCAAGCCCGAGAGGAATCCAGTAGCAATCCCATTCCTCGTTACCACGCCTGTTCGTTCTCCATTCCTAGGGCCACTTCTTATCAACGTCTCCCAATCATGAGCGGTCTGTTGGAGTCGCACAAGCCGAGGACGATCCGCGCGACTAGGATATTCTTCTCTATGTGGGTGTACTTCAGTGATTCTCCCCTACAGGAACCCTTTTATTTTAGCTGTTTACATAGTGTAGCAGCAGCTCGGCACTATTAGTAACGAGGAATATAATTGAATGTTTCTCCTGTTTTCCCTGATACGGTTCGTCCTCCTACCGCCGCTGTCATGTTTCAGGTTTGGATCTCTGTAAAGGGTAAAGAGGCATAAATAGAATCTATCAGAAATTTTCGGATCGGAGGAGCCTCCTCAGATTTAGGACAGGTGGATTGGATGAGCTTGAAAGCTTGAGCTTGTTCGTGGCTTATACACGGGCCTCAATAATAATAACTTGAAATCATGCTAGAAGGAGACTAATAAATAACGAGTATTTTGCATTACGAAGACATCCACCGGATGGATACGATAGAATAGTAAAGAACCGTCTTAAGGCTTAGACGGACACATCCTTATTGATACTACCTCTCTTACACCCTTATGCATGTGTTTCCGGACTTTGGGATTGCCTAGATATGTTTTTATATATATATATAATTGTGAGGCCTTTCCGACGTTGCTTGTAAATGACATAGATGGGTTCTTAAGTGTATGTAGGTAGTAGGTATTTATGTATGTACGTGTATTAAAAAGTCTCCCATTCATTATTACATAGTCGAAGGTCTTTACTAGAAAGAGGCTTTACCTAGTTGATGCGTTACCTATGTGGATACATCAAAGAACGCAACCTGTATGTCTGCAGGTAGATACATCAACGTAGGTACACTACGTAGGTACGAGACATGGAGCATGGAGACATGGAAGAAAGAAACCTTACCTTACAGAGGTACATCCCAAAAGCAGGTGTACAAAAAGGTAAAAGGAAAAAAAAAAAACTAGTCGGTACGTACACTCGGGTTACGCCTTGGTAAGCTGGTAAGGCAGGTACATGACAAACAAGCAAAGTGGATAATGTACCCACTCGGCTAATACCGTGCTAGGTTTACTGTGACTATGTCACTCGCCCACGTCCCTGTGCCGTGCCGTAATTCTCTGTCACATCAGAGGCCTAAACAAAAACGTCGTTCTGCCGTCCTTTGAACAATTTTGTACCGATCGACAAAACGACCCACGAGCTGACTGACCACACAAACTCTCCCATACTCGGCCAGCGCAAAACCCAACCACGCTCACCCTGTCACCCCCAAAACACCTGCGGCACCCCCGTCCAAGTCCTGAGCTTTAGACTGGCGATCACTTCAACCCTATGTCGAATTGGTCCCCCCCGCTCATCCCCGATTCGCAAGACCAGGCCCGTTCGACCTCTTCCTGCTTCTCCTCCCTTATTACCCAAAGCCCACCCTTTCTCTTTTCCACTACCCGTAGCCTGACCGACTTATACAACCCACACCCTCACACGAAGAAATTATAGAAAAAGAGCCGATGTATCCTTCTTGCAGGAATTAGCCAAGACAGCCTCTCGCGCATCTTTCTCTCGTTACCTGCGCCTCAGGCCCGTCGCACCACGGACATACTTACGCCTACGCAACTATATTCTACCCGCCCCGGACATCACGGCAACCTACCGTCTATACTGAATGGTGGCGATCTCTCGGAAGCTTGGGTGACGGGAGGATACGGGCGTAAAACCTTCACAGCACCCTGCTAAAAACTTTTAATCCATTCTAATACCGCGGGCATCACGTCGTTCGCTTGCACCAAAAAATTTAATACTTTTATTTCGGCAAAAAAAACCACCTCTTCGACGGTCTGGACCAGCAGTAGGATTACACACATATATATAAATACATACGCAACGCGTTCACGATGAGTAGTGAACCCACAAATACGAAACCCAATCCCCCCGAGCGATCGGATTCATCGTCTTCATCTTCCGCAGAAACCCATGAAATTCATAGCCCTGTTCCTATTCGACCGCGATTGCCTAATCGCAAGAGCAGCGGTACTCTTATAGTTCCTCGAGATTCTTCTCAAGTGGGCCCGTTAGAACCGGACCTTGAGCCGGATGATGTCAGGGCGATGAGCCCACGAAGAACGAGCGAGGATATTGAGGTTATGGGACGCGAGGCTAGGGAAGAGCTACATAAGTGAGTTTCGCATTCGATAAGACTAACGAGGTTGAGGCTGACCGTATTATAGACACGCGAGGGCGCTTCAGGATTCTCTCTTAATGATCTTCAACCGAATAGAGGCAGTCAAGGAAGAACACGACAAGCTTGACAGTCATAACAAATTTTTGCAGAAATATATTGGCGATCTAATGAGTACGAGCAAAATTACATCTACCAACCGAGGCAGGAAGTAAGCCGCTGCCTACGGAGTTGTAGTGGAGAGGAGGGAGGCTGGACAAACAATGGCCGCCGTAATCGCGACAGTGGCGCCTATGATACCCATACCGATTTCGCGACTTTAGATCGCTACTGGCACCGAGATTCGAAACTTACCGGGACTGACCGGATTTATACAATACATATACTGACGAAATTTGCTCGGTGGCCGCTCGTCGCTTCTGGATTTTAGTAGTTCTTCTCAGTGGGACGGTCTGCCCGGCTAATTCGGGAGACTTCGATTCTGAGTGTGTTTTAACAGTGCTACGTATTTGGGGGTGACGAGTTGTACTGTGATTTTTATACCAAGACGGGGAATCCGGTGTTGAAAAAGAGCTTATATACCACTGCCGTTTCTCATGACTTACATCAGCATCAGGACTACCATTGGATCAGGGGGTGGGTTGAACGGAATTTGGCATCACAAACGGCGTTTGCAATAACGATTTGATTTCGGCAAGTCAACCGGAGGCGATTGACCTCGTTGGCAACATGTACGTAGGCGTTGCTCGTCATTGGGAACATAGCTTGGTTCGAGCACAATGATTCGCGAATAGAGCCTACCCGTTCATTCGACTGTTACTCTGGATTTCTCGCTGGTGACGATTAGTATACTATGGCCTGGCTGTCAGCGGGCCCTTATGTCTCACTCGTTCCGGATCCCTCAGCCGTGCCTACTCATTCGTCTGTTACCTGGTTCGCGATGCTAGGAAGCTGACGTATGGCTAGGGATGCTTTTTTAGTCCCCGTCTGCGCTGTATCTGCTGCCGACAAGCAGGTGCGAGTCGTCGGAAGGTAGCGTTAAGTGAGACGTCGATTCCGGTCAGGCGACAGGAAGCAATCTTCCAGCTTGGCTCCTTCACTGACGGCTCACCCTCCCTCTTCGCGGGAGACGTCAGCAATGCGATACGTCTTTTATCAATCAATCATGAAGATTGATAACGCGCCACGCCGGATACAACATGATTGGCGGAGGCGTTAACGTTGCTACGGGTGCGACCGAGGGGAAGACCTACAACATGGTTGTCGTATTGGGCGGTTCGATAATGCAGATGTTGTGATTCCCATGGGGGACACGGGACAGTTGGATTGGAGTGAAAGATGGGGTTGGCCGTATGGGTATTTTTTCGCATGCGGTGTAAACAAGAACCGGGGGGAAGTTGGTGGTGCCGTCGGCCGGTCGAAATAGGGGTACAGACGGAGATCTGACTACTTCGAGCGAACACACCTTATTCAGCATCGGGAACCATTGTACCGGCCGAAAAAAATTCGAGAAACTTAAAAAGAACGGCGGCAAGGTCGGCGTTGCGACGTTCGTTCGAACTGGACCATTTATTCAATCATTTATTCATTCGTTACTATAATTATTTTTTTTTCATTCAGGCGCGTTATAAAGCATGGATACGTATATATATATCATATATACACGAGCCCGGTCTATTGGAGGTGGAGGGCGACGGAAGAAGAAAATGGAAAAGCTCTGGACCATGGATTTAATCTCATGGGAAAATCCAGATTCCCATCAAGCCCAACGCCCGAGCGAGTCGAAGCGCGAAGATCCCTTATCTGTGTAACCACACTTTGCGAGCGACGCCCAAGCGAAAAGATGATCGTCACGACCCCTCTGGCACTTCCCCTGTCGCGCCCGCCTGGTCCTCCTCTCTCTATCTCCCCCTTCTCTCGCTCTCGTTTACGTCGGGACCTATAGAAAGAAGCCTCGCCCCCACGAAGAGCTTCGGTTAGTTGACGAGGGCTCTTAGGTCGGGGAACGAGATGTAGCTTTTTTATTTATCGGGGGGAGGATTGGGACGGGTTAGCATTTTCGCATGTGCCCAGTTGACTTCTGGACCGGGGTCCTTTGGGCCTTCTATCGCTTTTTCAAAAATCCCATGAGCTTTATTTTTGTTTTCTCGCAGTCCAAACTGGTCCACTCCGTCATCTGAGTCTTTCCGTAGAGAATTTGCCATGTGTTGTAGAAGCGTGGCTGTTAGTCATCGTCCTTTATTCTACGTTGACGCAATTGGCGCACCCTATCCTTGTCTAGCAGGCATTTTTTACTTAGCTTGGGCGAATGAGGCAAGGGGGTTAGTATGTATGTATATGCGCCTACGTACCCCAGATACAATGTTTCCCCCTTTCTTGTTCGTCTACTTTGCATACAGTACGCGTGAACTATAAAGAAAGTAGACTTTCTGCTGAGCGACGGTATCTTGTTTGCCGATCTGGTGCTTTGTTCTCCCTTCTCTGTGTACCGTGTCCGGCCTACGCCATAGTGGGATGTTGGACAGGAGATTTGTATATTCCTGGGATGAAGTCTCACCGGTTTTCAGTGGGGGTGCCTGTCATCCTGATTGATCCTTGCAGGTTCTTTTTTTCCTTTTTCGCCCGCGGCACGTCGTAGCGGCACGTGGGATGACTGCACGTATGGATGGATGGGGGACGGCGAGAAAAACGAATGGTAATTTTCACCGCTTCCGCTTCGCTCTTAGTTATCTCGGAATGGGCTGTATCAAAGCGAAAGTTTGCCGAGTTCCGCAATTCGTTGTTGGGCGATACTATGCAACAGTCCACCTCGTCATTGGTCGATGCAACAATATAAGCTCTATCCTCCCGCTCATTTGTCGCCCTTCGCGATCCTTTGGCTTGGCTATTCCTCTAGCTTGAACCTATATTCAATATCGCACCCGTCTAATCAGGTACCTGCCTAATGAGTAAACCAAGTTGGTTACCTCACCTGAAACTGCTCCTATGTACTGCATTTCGGCTCGCAGAAGCTGAGCGGCACGCAGCCATCGGTTAGATGCGGTTGGGCTCCGGGGTTGTGGTACTGGTCGACGAGCATCCGTAGAGGTACGATAAGCAAGACATGCATGCCTACAAGGTGCGTTAACGCGTGTCCGGGTAACGGCCAAGTCCCGATATGGATACTATATTGGGGCGAATCACAAGAGCCTCATGCATGGAAATTCGCGAAGTATTCCTGTTTGAGGTGTCTTAAAAGGAAATGTATATAAGCATAATAAGCACAGCAGAAAGCTATGTATGCCATTCTGACTAGATGTCTTGGATTACATTTATTCTTATAGAGAATGCCACTATAACTATTATAGATAACCACTGCTTACAGCTAACCCTATAAGAATCAAGGAGTTAACTGCCTGGTTGTTTATATTAACTTCCAACATTTATGATATCCTCACTATGCTGACATGAGCTGTGGCTTTTCTATTAGGATCTTGTAGGAGTACTATAAATGTGTTTTTTTAAGCTTTTGCATCCTTGTTAGCCTATCGACGGATCCTGAGCCAAGAGCTAATTACATCATTCTATATCCAGGACCACCTAGTTAGAGACAAGGTCTCAGCATGGTTGTAGTGGAATGCATAGCAAGAATCAGTCACCATACTCTGATCAGCATGCTAAGACCCTAGAACGTCGGGAAGTTGGCAGCATTTAGGGACAGTCTTATCCGCTTTGATAGAAGCTAACATAAGGATAAGACCTTGCGACGAGAGACAAAACTCTTAAGAGACCTTACGCGGCAAGTCAAACCGGTTGTAGTCCCAAGATCATTAGAAACGTTGCTTAGCATCAAATAACCAAATGACATAATTACTAATAAAGCAACGGATGATTTATGAATTCCGCATCCTATCATTGCCGTACCGTAGACATGTTATGCTTGGAAAGTTAAACTGGGGTTAATAATATGAGAACAACAATGTCAGTTATGCGTGCACCACTACTAATATCAAATATTGAACAACTCAGTCCCCAAGTTCACGTGAACACCATCGAATAGCATTTCCCTGTTCCGCCACGGATCTTTTCCCGTCGCAAGTTAGGCTATTAGGCGAACATAAGTCGATTAGGCCCAGGACCCAAATAAACGAATGCCACGTGCGGAGCCCGGAACCCGTGACCAATATCATGACGGAGTTCTCGGGACCAGCCGATGCCCCCGAGTCCGGACGACCGGCCGGAGCAACCCCGACCTGCATCACACCTACATACATACCTACATATCGAAACCGGCCAAGCCTTCCGATTAGTCGCTTCTTCTCGAATATCCTCCCATTGGCCCTATCTTCCCCTCAAATCCGGGCACAGTACCGTTACGTACGTACGCGTGCATGTATACCTACCTCTACATTCGCAGAACCCCAACTACGGCATTTATCCGCGTCCTCGGTGACAAGGGTGTAGCACACAACAACAACAACAACAACTCACACCCCTCCAACCCCGTGAGACGACGTCAGGTACCGCTTCCCCTGATTTAGTCGCAGGCACATCCATACATATGCAGCCAAACCCGCCGGCCTGCCTGCCAATTCCCCCGTTCGCCACTCCAATCCAGGGACCAAAAAATACAATACATGATAGCTCACCTCGGCATAAGGGGAAACCAGCAGAAGTCAAAATCAGGGGTTCCCGCCTCCCTCCCTCCCTCCCTCCCCCTTTAGCGCGTGCGACATACGTCATTCCAAGTCGAAAAACAGCAAGCAAGTGAGGCTTACCAGTAGCGTAGCGTCCGTGTTTTGTGACAGGTCCCCTAGGGTTTTGAGGTACCAAGACGAACTAATAAGCCCCCGGCGTGCGTTTTACGTGTGGGGGAAGGGAGAAATGACAGACATCCCCAAAAAGCAAGACAGGCTGACAGGATGGGGAAATCTCGATCGCCGGCGCCAACACTAGACTAAACAGGACCAATGTGGGGGCCCCCTCAAAAACCGCCATGCAAACTACTTTAAGCCCATTTCCTGTCACGAAAGTCGGTGAAAAGGCCCCAAAGGTCGACGAGGCTAACACCCATCCCTGCAAGCTGCAGCTGATAGCTCAGTTCCTGGCGACCCTAAACTAGACGGCGACGGACAGCAGCATATAGTTGAATCATAGTGGTACGACGTTAAGAGGCTAATTGCCTACTATCATTGGTAGTAGGCTACGAGTGTTTCTGTTACTCATCTTACCACGTCACCGAGCACTTATGTATGTAAGCCGGAGACAAACGTCCCTTAAGGTTGGCTTGGAGAGGTGAAAACAGAGTGGTATAAGTCTATATCCAAGCGCTAAGAAGATGAGACCCCTGCGCCATACTCCGTACTTGTATAGTGACGTAGGAGCCACATGCATCCGGGGAAAAAGAAGGGTTCCTCCCGCTAACCATGAGAGAAATGCAGATTAGAATGAGTGTTCAACAGTGCTACCAACGCTTGGCCCCCTGCCGGGCTTATACCTAGGTTAAGCCCTCCCACAGAATTTGAAATTGATACAGATGCAACAGGGCAAGACTATATGAACTCTATGCTGAGAAGTCAAGTAAGTAGAGACATGCAAGCTGTTTAACAACATTGAGACGGTATTCGATCAATAACCGAGACTGTCGTGTTGATGAACAGGACATCGCCCAGGGTGATCGACAAACCATGCGGTGATGCAAGCTCGATGGAAACGGCATAGACACTCCAAACGTGCCATAGGAACACCAACCTCGAACTCTTCGAGGCAAATGGTGCATTCTGCGGAATCTACGCAGTCCTTCTCCGTGGCCAAGTATGGAAACATGCCTGTCCTGCGAGCGACCTGACTTGACCTGCCAGACGCGTCGGGATTGGGATTATACGAACTATGTGCTGTAATACACGACTCGATGTGCGATTCTCGAAGAGCTTCAAAATTAGCAAGCTCTCTTGAGGGTAGCTCGCGGTGGCATATGGGACACTCGTCCTCTTCGGGGATCTGTGGCGCGGGCGGTAATGGCCGATTGACCATGGCCGCCGAGGATGACGATGACGAAGAGCCATTCGCAATCTCCATGAAAGAAGCGCCAGAGAAATGGTGCCCCAAAAGTGAAGTACGACGATATCGCGGGTGAACTAGCTGCGGGTGCGGATAGTACGCCGGTGGGGTTCCGGTAATAATTCTGTTCTGAGGCGGGAAGTAAGATCCGTTTGAGGCCCTGGAAGGACCTGCTCTGGAATTCTACGGGGATATTAGCAGAGGCTACTTTGTAAAAGAGAATAGAAAAACGAACCACGGTGACGCTTCGACTCCTAGGGTAAGCATCGTGAGGTGAAGGCAATACCAAGTACTGGGGGGCCCGGTTGAAATTACCGTCGCCATTGTAGTTATTGCTAGAACTGCTCTGGGACCGATAGTGTGTCGATCTCGGCGAAAATTGGTTCGCCGAGTGCTGGGTTTGGGGTGGTGTAGTATTCGGGTCCGGCACGCAGGGGTTACAGAGTCGGACCTGTTCGCCGCCTCCGAGCGCGGTGAAATCGGCGATACCACCCTCGTCCCCGAGGAACGAATACCGCTGAAAGGACCTTTCACCGGAGGGTCGTACAATATACTGATGCGGTATAGTAATCCTATGTGGGGAGCATGCGTTGCATACTACTCTTCCACATTTTCTTTTCCCCTCATTAGTTTTCTTGACCGGCTTTGCCAGGCATAGTTACGGAAAACAAAAACTCACCGGCAATGATGTTTCCTAACAAAAAAGCTGAACTGCGTACGGCATATTGGGCAGATAGTGACTTCGCTATCCGGTTGCCATCTAGGAAGGGTAAGCTCATGCGAAGACCTCTCTGGCCGTGGAGAGAATTCTGGTGCTATCGGATTTAAGCCTGATGAGGGCCTCCGGGTCTCGCTTGGAACCACTAACGGCGCGGTTGGATTTTGGTTCGTGCGTCTAGCTATCGTGGAGCTTGTGTCGGGTCTCGGTCGAGTCTGTATCGGGTCTCTGATAGATAATCTACCATGCGACTCGGTTGTCTGGTTTAGGGCCTCCCTGAGAGTAATGCCCTCCTCTTGCGCATTGGTAACTCGGACTGCACGTCGCGCTGACAGCGGCGTCAATCCCGGTTGTTCTGAGATGGTCGCGTTGGTTTCCAGCGACTGCGAATTGGAGCTTGGGTTCTGCACAAGCATTGATGCATTGTCTGTATTATCTTCCGTATCTGAACCACTTGAATTCACATCATGTTCCAACGTCCCATTGACCTGTTGTGTTGCCGCTCCAGCCTGACTAGACTCGTGGCTATTCATCTCGACTGCTACCACCTCTTCATTACCCTCCACGGGAGTTCTATCGGTCGCATGTGTCGGGTATTGTTGGTCGGAGGATTCGGTAGTGTGGTCCGGATGAATAGGGCTCTCTGAGGTGGCGTTCCGAGTATGTGATTCTCCGGGCTCGGCTTCGCTTATCTGGGAGTCATTTCTTTGAGAAAGGCTTTCGGAAAGGCTGGGTGTGGTAGATGAGTCATTGCTAGCAGACATCCTGTAATCCAGACTCTCTCAGGTCGCATAAAGGGATATCGCCGGGGAAGTCATAGAAGCGCAAAAAGATGTATGGAGTCTCTAAAGGAGATCTTGATTAAATTAATCGAGCTTGGTTATAGTTAGCCACTAGCTATTGTGGCGAAACCCTCCGACCCTCCGGGGGCGGGATAAGAATTGTTGAAGAACTGCGAAGAGGGGAAGTTAGCGATAGTCTTTAATTACGATACAATTAGGAATGTCATCTTTGAGGAGTTGAGTTGAGGGGTTGAGGTCCTAGCCTCAACCATCTTTAAAAGTAGACGCGGACTTTCCTCCTACTAAACTTACAGGGGACTCAAAGGCGCTCGAGCCTGCGCAATACACGTATAAAAAGGTGACGGTTTTAAATTAGGAAAGTGAAGTGAATGAAATATGGAAATGCTTCTACGTCAAGGCGAAATCCGACGACACGCGACTCCCTAGTTTCAGCAGAAAAGAGAAAAGGCACAAATGGATGTTGCCGCTAAAGGTGAGAGTGAGCAGCAGCGCAGTTGCCAAGCAACTCCGATGTGCTTGCTGATAAGTGCTGATAAGTGCTGATAATGCTGATACACCATCACCCCCTTATCTTATCGGCTAACTCGGGATTCTACATGTATCGCGTGCTTTGGGGAGCGCCGCGGCGGGGCAATCGGTGTTAGTACTTGGGTACTTCTACAACATTAGGTAAGTCCGGGCATGAGTACCTAGGTAATGCGAACTTAAAAGCTAGCGGTTGCATATGTAGCATCTGCTTTATCTTCGAGGCTCATATACATAATGCATTTACACCTCGATGGGTTTAGATAGATACTCATTTAACTCTTGATTTAGAACTTCAATTGTTAACTTCAATTGTTATATTCATCTGAAACTGGGTATAATATGCTTCTAATCCCTCGCTGCTGTATATACACTTCTATGACATTGGCACGATTCCCACTGATTTCCAGTCGGTACCGTCAAACCATACCTCTTTAACATTTCCACCGCCCACCTGGAAAAAGCACCGGTTCATATTCTGCTCCCTAGATATGCCTATACCCGCGGGATCGTAGGCTCCAGGAGTTAAGCAAGCAATATCCGCTCCTTTCTCCGCTCCCTCTAGCGCATCATAGGTTTGAGGCCCTTTCCAGCCCGTATCGTCGTCTTGCCATACTACTTGTATCGTCCCGTCATCGTCCTGGTATAGTATATATGTGTTAATTTGGTTGTTACTATCGTATGGTCGCCCGACGGTGAAGGCGCCAATGGACGTGTCGGCTGGGATTTTCTTCGATAGAGCCCCTTTCCTCCATGCCACCTCATCGTTGGAAGATTCTAATCCGTTGCGGATTTTGAGTGACAGCATACCCTCATTACTCCGATAGACGATGCCTCCCGCGTTCTTATATTTCTGGGCGATCGGAAGTACAACCATACCACCCCCCTTGGACGCTTTGATGTTCCAATCCGTATCATTAATCCACCACGGGGCCGAGAGATTACTCGCATTTTGACCTTTCAACATGCTCCATCGTATGGCATTATTCGCGTCCTGCGAGGTAATGTATGGGAAATAGCACGATATTCGCGTTTTCCCAGCTGTCTGTACGGGATATGAATTTATCGTCCCAACTACGCCTTTGGCAGGGAATTTTCCGTTTTCAAAGTCAAAATTGAAGTTTTGGCCCCGAATTATACCGTCTTTATCCTCATAGAAGAACTCAAGATTTGGCTGCTCCAGTTAGCAATGCGCATACGGTCGTACACAGGTATGAAACTCACCACCGGGTCCGCGAGTAAATAGGACCCCGCGGTTATCGATCCATTTTCCATGGGCTGATATGGCAGGGTATCCAAAACTGTTGTTTTAGTCCAATTGGCACCGGTACTCTCCTTATCTGTGAATCGTAATTGGTTGTCTTCATCCTGGAAGAAAAGACGAATGCTGTAATCCGAACCGGTCCTATATCCGGTCACGGCCAACCTGGAACCGGCCTTGATAGATTGCGTTGGCATTGATTCTGTTGGCGTCGATTGTGTTGGTGTCGAGCTCGGTGGGCTGGGTGATGTGCTGTTGGAAGTCATATTCGATTTCATCTCTTGGTGACTGGTTCGACTTCCCATAATACCTCCTAGGGTTGCACCGAGTCCAATGAGGAACACTATAGCACCAACTATGGCCCATAATACCCAACGCTTCATCCTCACCTCTTTACCGTTACCCAAAATCTGATGCTCATCCTTTACCCATGACGGACCTGCGCCACCTGCGGCATAAGGATTGGGATATTGGTTTCCGACACTCGAGTGAGCTGGTGGAGGCCCATACATCAGGTTCTCGCTGGAAAATCCAGAAACTTGTGATGATGGCAAAGTCTGATATGATTGCCCATAATGTTGGCTCACGTTTGGATGATTGGGCCATTGAAACTGCGATTGCGATTGCGATTGCGATTGCGCTAGGTATTGTTGCGTCGCGGTCATAGGGACTGGCTGTAGCCCTTGCGAAGTAATTTCGTCTGCATGAGCCGTCCCCTGTGTTCTATACGGCGCCGCTCCATCCTGTCTTCCCCCCAACGTCGTTACGTCTGCGTACTTGTGTCCATCGTGCGATATTGGCTGCAACCCTGGGGTAGCTTGCTCGTCTCGTACCGGAGCTACCTCGAGCCATGGTTGAGACTGGCTAGATGTCAGCGTATTGGGCGGAAAATAGTATTTATTATCGTCAAATGGCGCATTTTGGCGATGATTCTGCATTGCTGCTGCAGAACAAAAGCGCAAGCCGATACATGAGATGAGCCTACGCGCACGTTATGCCGATAACATCCCACGATCCCACCATTTGTTGAAGAAAATCATTTAACGCGCGTTAGGAGAACAGGAACATACAATAGAGAAAGCTTACCTAGGCTGCAGGATTAGAAGAGACCAACTATCAACCCTCTTACTTCTCCTGCTTCTTTTACCCCTGGGCCCTAAAGTAACCCAATGGCTAAGCATAATTAGATCTCTTGGGGGGCTGAGTTCTCGGCGACGTTAAAACTAAAACTGAACGAACCGAGCCCTGTAATTGGATGGGTCAGGATTAAGGCTACAGAATTAGACAGAATGCCCAACTCTTAACACGAGGTGGGATTCTAAACCCTGCTAGCCTTAACCCCTTGCTCCCCGTTTCCCCTCAGAAGTATTCCAAACGAGCAGAACGAAGTCAGCGCTAGTCTTATAAGCGAGACGGGCGTATCGAGCATCTTGACGTTTCTAGCCTTATCCGTGTTTACGATGTTCGATCTTGACATGCACGTCAGCCGAACAACCGAATTCAATGGTTGAAATAGTATAGATATTTTATTGAGTAAAATAGCAATCAATCTGCTAGAGAATTATATTGGAATTAACATAGAGTGGCCCTTAATTAAGAGCACATCATTAACAACGTCGAACATAATGACATTTACTATTCAGTTCTCATGATGCTATCAGGTAGCTCCCTAAGTATACTCGGTACTTCATGGTCGGTACCGCCGTATGTGGAAAAGTTGATCTCCGTGTGGGTCAAGTTATGTCCGGGAGGCTGAAACCCCCATTTCCAGGAGCCGGACTTGGTCTAATGTACGAGGGAAACTACGAAGTACGATAATCAATTGAGATTCCTCGGCTTGAACGTAGTTTCCTAAACACGGCTCGGGGGCGCCAAAAAAAAAATTTTTGAAAAAAAAAAAAAAAAAAAAAAAGAGGAAGAAAGAAAGGGAAAAAAAATTTAGAATCTCAAGTGAATCATATAGTCCCATACCTATCTTCGTCACGGTGTAATAATTTTTTCGGCCTGACTCAGGTAGTTAAGGTACATAACATTAGGTAATTAGCGTACAGACCAATTACCTAATAGCGTCTATACAGTCGTGATACTTTCGACATCTGCAACTCTCCCGCACTTACATGACACTCCTGCATGTACATAAACCTCAACATAGGTACCTAGGTAGTCATTAAGCAATGACTATACTCTCAGCTTGTTGATTTTATACTCGGCAGCAGATATTTACATCCTGAGTCACAACTGTGTTTGTTGACGGATTTTTAAACACAGAAATAAAAATTGCAATTAAAACTGTACTTGTCATGATATAAAAATTATTTTCTCTATTGTTTGCCCCCGTCTATATGCCTCAGCTCATATTCCTCCCTAAGCGATCGTCTATTACACGTCAAGAAAGCAGATCTCATTTCTGTCTATCATGCTTTACTAGACTCTTAAAATTGATTATCCGTGAGTCAACTGCTGCCTATCTCATGAGCTAGCCATAGACAAGAGTTACAGGGTCCTTTATCCCTATAGGCTTTTTGTTCGCCCCTTTTCTGGCATAATGCAAGACAATAAACCACCAAACAGCTAGTATGGCAACTAAGCATAACTACCTAGAGCTTGGAGGATTACTTCCAACTCAAACGTGCTTGAAAGTTATATCAGTCTTCAGACGAATGGTAAGTAGCCCAATTCCAACTCTTTTGACCGATTCCCGTCTGCGTTGGGCAAACTCCGTGACTCAACCGCAATAAGGACATTTTAACCTGTACTGTATTAACTACTAGTGTTTGGTGCTTAAAGGCGCTAAAGTGTGCATGCTTTACTAACTATATCAAGGGATGAAAGGATGCTTGTTACGATTGAGATCTGTCGAAGGACTTAAGATGACGTCGGCTCTGTACATTTCTATCAGAACATAGCCAATACTCGTATAAGTCAAGTGCATCTATTGGACTGTACATAACGATAGCTCCTTCTCGTTCATCGAACTCGGAACAACAACTAACAACCTAGTCACAATGTGTGACTCGAATCCGTATCATAGCTACGAATATTTAACTTATAATTTACGACTGGCTACAGTCGAATAATACATGTACCTCTTGTTTAGTACAGTACATTGCTCGGGTTCTTTCCTTCCTAAGGTGGTTGAGACTTCCTTTTGAACTGTTGATAGCCTTACTCACGACTTTAGCAAATCGAATTTTTCAAAGAGTACCCGTAATTATGTCGAGATAGTTTCGTGCCTTAGGTTTTTGGGCAAGTATAAATACCAGTGCTTCCCCCCCACCATTCCTATTTATGTGTCCCTCCTCTTCACGACCTTCAAGTTCACAATTGCAGGTTTTAACACAAGTGCACCTTTTACTGGAGTCTCGTGTCTTTATATCACAACCTCCATCTACTACTCTCTTTTCTCTCACTGCCAAACTTGTGTGCCATCACACACAAACTGAACAACATCACCACCCTCTTGTTCCCAGCACTGAAGATGAATAACCTCGGGGTTTCTGGACAGCTCCAGGAGGCCACGAGCCTTGTTTGGGGTCCCGAGATTGAAGAGACTCTGAAAATCGCCATTAGCATGGAAATTGACGACATCTCTGAACATTCAGACTCTGACAACACCGACAACGAGCCTCCGAGTTTCCCTCAGTTCAACTCTTTGCCCTATCATGTCCGTCGTATGATCTGGAAGGTAAATAAACTTTATCACTCCTACGACCCTTTTATTCATCCATTGGCAATGTATCTCTAACAAATTATTGTGTTTAGTACGCGATGGGCGACCGCGAGCCTCACCACGTCATCCTGACCCGTGACCTCT
This sequence comes from Entonaema liquescens, assembly GCA_902805475.1. Classification (NCBI taxonomy): domain Eukaryota; kingdom Fungi; phylum Ascomycota; class Sordariomycetes; order Xylariales; family Xylariaceae; genus Entonaema; species Entonaema liquescens. Next base: position 699,442 of record CADCSX010000001.1, on the reverse strand, counting down.
GTGTCCGTCAGTCCCTCCTGCGTTGGCCTACGTCTGTAGTTTGTCACGCCGCGTTGCCTTCGAGGAGGGCGGGGTCTTTACGCTTGGAAATGGAACCAAAACATGGTTCTGCCCCCGTACTGACTTTGTCTACTGGGACTCGTCCAGAATTCATTGTAAGTCTACCAATCCTCCGATTTCGTTTAATTGTGTGATCTATTACCGCCTGTCATACTCATAATTCTCTTACCATTATGGCTTCAACCATAAGCACTTACAGAAGCTAACAATTATAATTGTAGTGGGAGACTTGACCTCCGAGGTTCAGAACCTCATCATCCCGTCCGCCAAGAATCCCAATTACGACGAAGCCTGCTGGACATTCGAGCTGCTCTTCACTCCTGCCGCCCCGAGGTCGCTCAGGCACGTCCTCGTCTCAAAGGCACTGATCATGACGGACGAACATTGGAGTCCGCTGGCCATCTCACGTCTCTTCGGATCGCGTACTATTGTTGCACCTCCTACCAACCAGTACGACCCGCTCATCGATCATGTTGAAAATGCTGCTGAGGTGCTTCCCGGAACCGTCCTCAGGCAGTGGAGACAGCACCCAACGGACCCGTCCCTTGAGGATTCAGAGGAGTGGTTCGATCAGAGCGGCGAGATTCTGCGTGCCTGGATCGACACCGCTGGTTGGTTTTCTAACCACATCGCCCCACACCAACAGGCCGACTTCGAGAATGAGACTTTGATGCACCCTTCTGGATTGTCCTGGTGGGAAGTCTTCGAACGCTTCGCGCCGAACATCCTCCCGACGATGGCGTTCATCAAGTCTCGCAGCGCTTAAATGATCAATAATCGATTTGAGGAGGGAGGTTATTCATCATCTTGGACTGTCAGATGGCGTTTACGGAAGCGCGTGCGTTAGCGTTGACTTGTACTTGACCGTTACCAACAACTGGTAGCGGATGTTCTTATATCCCTCCTAGATGCGAGCAAGAAGATACCAATATTTTTATGAAGTTTCTAGATGTGATGCTTAACTGTGACTAGACGATAGAGAACCTTTATGTGAGTGTTATTTCCGTGATGGACAAGATTGCGTGTCGCCTTGTGTATGAAGCTGATTAGGATCGATGTTGTCTACGAGGTTACCCATGTTATCCCCATTTTGGCAGATGACGACCGAATACGAAGCTGAAGGCCGAATGCCTTGTATTACAAAATCAATACTACCTATCTACCTCCTACATAGATGTTACCATTGGAAGTGGAATGGCCACACCATGGAGATGATACTACACCAGTATCACATACATTAAGTACTAAATTACGTTTCATCCCTAGCAGCTTGTACGATCACATCAAAGGGTACAACTATTATGAACCCCTCCATTGAAAAAACCACGGGCTTTCCTCTAGCGAGGACAAGTGGAACGATCTCGACATGACGACCCCGGATTTCTCGTCCAATATCCCATATCGATGCGGCATTTCCTAAACCTCGCATATGGTCTTCGGTGGCAGGTAGGGAGCGGAACCACCTCCCCGTTACAGAACCACGGAGCCATTCTACGTGGCCGTAAGTGGAGACAGCGTCGTTTCAGTAGGGACTGACCAAACACGATGTATGTTGTCTGCAAGACGGACTCCGCAGATACTCTTATTATAATACTCCGGTCGATGCTTCACGGTAGGCAGTTGGAGAATAAAAGTGACCAGTCCTTTCCCATGCACTGCATCTCCTTGGGGCCCAATTATTGCGTTCCTCGTGAAGCAGGCTTGCTGTGCCAGATCCACGCCGGATACACCCGGTCACATTTTTGGGCTGCTGGCTGTTACCTGAGGTACTGAATCGTCTGAGGACTGTTCCACAGGCTTGTGGAGATGATCGAAGGGGTTTTAGAGGCATATATATAGGTGGTACAGACCCCTCTCATGTTCAGACACCGGGCCAGGTCAGGTATCTCTTTCTTTCCAATCAGAACTTCCACGATTCGGTCTGTTCAGTCTTCTGGTCTTTCCCATGTCCAGGGACCCACCATCTACGCGTTCAAATGCAAAGTCCGCATCCGAGATCCCTAGCTCTACTGGGGGTTCGTTGCTGTGATGCTATTTCTAGATTCACCCTCCTCGCTTACCGTACGGGTTGGCACATTGCTAGTTTTCGCAGGCGGAGGATCGGGATAACCTATGAAGGAGAAAACTCGGAGGACGTGGCGGTGATGCACCTACCAAGGTGTGGCAAGTTTTCTGAAGGCGGTGAGCATTTGTTGATCCCCAAAAGTTATTTAATCATGAGGATAGGGCCGGTGGCAACACTCGCCGGTCGGCACGGCAACTCCTGGCGGTTGCGTGGGGGTATTCCGGAGTGATAAATTGTATAAAAGTTCATAATTGAAAGGGTGTCCACTCACACAACCTGTTCGTCAGCCTTATGGTTCGGAAGTGAGGCGCGCTTGGCTTCAGTATTGGAAGATGCTGGGGATCATATTCGGGGTATATTACCTCAGTGATGTTCCTTATCATAGAAACACGGTATCGTCTAGAGCTGATCGCTTTGAGTTCCCTTCACTTTTTCCACCCATTAGACCGGCAGAATACACGTGTAGCTGAAAGCTGGATGTCATGCATTAGCCTCGGCATGCGTAGTGGATCTCTAGGGGAGTTGTCATCTCCGTGGCACACGGCAAGTCTTGTGGGCATGTAGTATGCGCGACTCGGTTGAGCGGTATAGCGGCTAAATGTTTCAAGCAGCAACATCTTTACCACAGGATGAGAGACGAACCGTGTCACATACGCAGCGCGACCTCGCGGAGCAGCTGTAATGGTGTAATGGATAGGAATGTACAGTGGGGAACAGACTATGCGGACCTAACGGCTCTTTGATATATACCTCTCGGGGTTAGCTGATAACTTGAAAATAACCCTACATAGGAAATTTAATCAAAGTGCTCACCTAACACTCATGCAGTGTTACGTCTTATGGCATATGCGTCAATGATCCTTGTATCAACTAGCACTAGATGTGAATGTTGTGAGCATACCCCTAGGCCGGTCTGACACCTCTGTACGGGTTTTCAGCTCTCAACTTCAAAGAGGCTTGGTGTTACGACAACTGAAAAATCCCTGGAACAAGCTTAGGGATGCATTTGTAAGTCTTTTAACGACACCGTGACCTTGCAAGGGCCATGGTTTCGGGCTTAGGGGAAACCGGCCCTACTAAAAAAAGAGTTTTATCCCTTTGTAATTACTTTGAGTACTCAATTATCGGTGTCACAAACTGGTCAGCCTTCGAATAATGTGCAATAACCTTAAGTTCTGCACGTGGCTTTAACCTAATATGATGGATCGATCTCTCGCCTAACGTCCTTACATATCTCTTGTAGCCCTAAACGTGCAATGCTGCTTCTAGAAGGGGAAGTTGATGTGGTCGCCTCAGATAAGACCCCCATGCTGTTGTAGCTATGAAATTAGGCGAGAGCCCAGTTCTGTCGATATTCTTATTTGATGACGGGTATGCAGGGGCAATATCCGGCAGCTCTACTTTAGGATGGAACTGTCTTCGCTTTTTAATCGTTTTAGCACCAGCCTTGATTGGAGGAGTCGGACTCAGAAACTAGACACCGTATAAACAACTGTGTATAAATAACGGTGGACTAAGATATAAGTGAAGATGCATGAGATATCATTAACTAAAGCTACTGCTTATACTCTAAGCTCTCCGACAATGTTTCGTGGAGTTTGTTGACTTCGACCTTTGCATGATCCAGTATTGAGGACGGCCCGGGAACCAAGTCAATAGTAAGCCTACAACGATCCAATAAGCTATATAAGTCCCGGACATGCAATGCAACCATGTCTCGCAGGAGTCGAGTCTGCATGCCAGTGCCTTCGATAGAGTACCGTCCAAATTGGAATATTACTGGGGCTGTTTCCGGAGCTTTGCATTGAACGAATCGAGTGACAAGCTCGCGGGCAATGGCTGCTAATTGGTTGCCGAGCGTAGCGAGGAGTATTGGGCTTTTGACACTCGTATCACATTCTTGGCAGGATAGCATCGCCTGACATTCTTGCATTCCTCGCTGCAGACACTGGAAGAGGATATCGGTCGCCACGTCCGGACTGGATGTGATCTGAACACCCGTATCTTCGAATACATGTAGTAGAGCACTCAAGCATCCGCACTTTGGCCCCGGGCTTGATGTACTGGATGCTGCAGGTGTACTCAAAGTTTCGGGGCTATGCCTATTCGTCGAACCCTGTGCAAAGTGTATTTGCGTAGGCGAGGATGATAAAAGGACAGGAGCTGAATCTAGGGGCCCTGGAGATTGTAGGCCGAGTAAGGGTGAGAAATTCTCCGATGACGGTACTTGATGCGATTTACTTGGCGACTGGTCACTATGTGACATTGACATATGCCCTGGAAACGCCTCTGGGGTTAATGTTAGCGACGTAGGCTTTACTCGGGGTCCCATTTGAGGTTATACTACAATGATGTGAAAAATAAGAGCTTACCTGGAGCAAAATCGAATCCACTCCCTTCAAAGGGCTCCATATCTGCTGGAAGGTTGAGCAGACTGTGAATATCTGAATCGGATATTGGCCATCCTATTGTTGGGGTAGGCTCAGATTGGCTCAAGATAGGGTTCTCGATCGCCGTGCCAGTGGTGATTGAGCCTGGTGTGAGTTGGCTCGCTGTAGGCGTATTGCTACCGCTTTTATACCCTCTAGCTGCAGGCTTTCGCTGAGGACAGCGCGGTGATCGACTTTGCGATTTTGGTCTTGTGCTTGTGGTGACTGACGCCTTACGCAAGCGTTTTCTGCCCGGTCCAGTTCCAGAACTTAGGGTGTATGTACATTTATTCGAGGAAGCTGTGCACCTATCACATTCGTCCTTGTCTCCATTGCATTTTACCTATAAACGATTATCTGGTTAGCTGGCCTCAGTTATGGCGAACCGTTGGGCGTAGGTTTTACAACTTGCCTTTTTGGCGCGGCATAAGTCGCAAGCTGTGCGCACATATTCTCTCTCTTGCATGGGAGAGGACTGGTGATCAGCCAGTTTAAAGTGATCGTGTTCCTTCGTTCTTTCGTTGTATCTGAATGCACCGAACATAACTGAACTATTCAACAGATCTGCGAGTAAGGCTGGACTTAAGTAAGTGTATGAGATGGGGTTAGACTGAAGTGTCTAATAAGGGACTAGGTAAGTTAAGGCTGTAGACACGAGCTATACTTCGTAGAGCGCGCTGTATGCTTAAATAAGAAGCAACGCGCCTCATTGCTGGGAGCACACAACTATCTAGGTAGCTAATATGCACATCGGAAATGCACATTTTCTCAACTGAATACCTGCATACCGAAGGCATATGTGACTAGGTAGATAAGCGAAGCCACTTACCTAGCCTAAGCAAGTACAATGGTATATATTAATAATATCGATTAGGATTTTATTCGTATTGGCTAACTGTAATGAAGCTAGCAACTTAGAACTAGTATCAATAACAGTAGAAATTTTCGAATCTAATCAGATCTACTCTTCGTTGGAAATAAAAATTACCTATGTATGTCATCTACGAAAATCCTCACCCATACAAACGAGGTTTGCCAAGCACCTCGCATGGCATGGGGTTATTACGTACCTCTAGTGGTCACGTCAGACACTGAATCCCGAGATTTACGCAGGTTCATGTAGCCCAACCCAACGGAAGATGCAGGATAAAAGGACGGGGGTCTTGTGTATCCCCCCTTCTAAAGCCACCGACCGGTTTAATTGCTACCTACCTAAAGGCGATCGCCGATAGCCCGAAGCCGGGAATTGTTCACCCTAGGGCGAGAATAGAGAAAATAGCATCAAAAAGAGCCTTTTCCGTATAATAGGGGCATTAGTTATGTTGAAGACTACTAGTTAGATTGAAAAGACTTTATTCAATGGTTAGGGAGTTATGAAGCTTGGCAAGTATCAAATATACGTCAGGCTATTAGTAACCTTGTCGGCTTCTTTCTAAGTAACTTTATGACGATCTTTATATTTGGGTAGGAGTAAAACGCAGTCATCGTCAGATTTTCTTGGTAATGCCGGGGAACAGTCTTAATGATACTTATTATGCATCAAGCTGTCGCATCGCTCCGTAGGGTTTGTATCTCAGCAACTCGAACTTACTTGCTGCACGCTCCTAGGTTGTGATACTTCCACAATGTTTACTCGAGGTAGTAGAGTTTACAGCTTTCATGAGTACACAATATATGTCTTTGCATCTAGGGCTTAGTTGTAAGGACTTCTCGCCGGGTACATCAATCACGGACCCCAACCTAGATCCAAACCAATATAACTCTATTATGCTTACATAGATACTATTAAAGATCTGGGGACCCTTACCTGGTAACTACTTGGCAAGACTGAATCTAGACCTATCTATCGAGCACACGCTTTGTTTCCTCTACCATTGGACAACGAGTACATGACAGCTTCTTGTGGTCACTTCTCTAGTGATATGATCGGTGTTCACAGCACCAACGTACGACTATCATAATCCACGCGTTCTGAGCCTATCGTCAACACCCTCTAACAGCAATAAACGCGAATTCAAACCTTGGAGTGAGTTTATCTCAGCTGAGCATGTCGGCTTCCCCTGTTTTGCTCTCTCGGCGTAGGACAATATCCCGGGTGATTCACTGACCCTTTCTACACCTCGTGCGGATTATGTATTGGTTTTGCGTGGCATGATGAAGCGGGAGGGGGAAGCCGCCCTCATTGATACTACTTAGGCAAGTAACCATGGGCCTAATCGAGACATGGCTACTTATATTGCCTGCAAGCATTTGCTCTAGATGCCTTGGTGGCTCCGGAGAAAATTTCCGAGAGTAATAAATATGCGTATGAAGCACATCATGGCACAGGGTTATTTCTGATTCAGGTGAACCACTATTGAATAGAGTGCTGCAGCAGGCGTAGTTAATCACATTCATATAGAAGATAAAGCATATTAGGAAGTAAAAAATAAACACGATCATATGTGCCTAAGGTATGTACAGTTTTGCCAACTGCTGCCAATTGCCTCTGATTTGAATCGACCTACTCGGGATTCATCTTGGTAGTAACCTCTTAGTCTTGGGTATGATATTACCTACACCTAGCAACCAGGGACGGCCTTGTTCACTTTATGTGTATACCTATGCCTCAAGTAAAAGGTGATTCCGGCTACATACAAATATATCATGACTGCCTACAGGTAGGCATTGAAGCCAAGAGCGGATAGCTTGCTCGAGGATCGGATGCGAGGATAAGAGAATTTCTTATAGGCACACGCCACATACCGAGACGGTTCCAAGTAGATAGATATCCAGCCTAGCCCTGCCGTTAGATATCTGGATGAGGAATCCTCGTAAGATTTGGCAGTCAGGCGAGTGCCAACTACCCACAGAAGCGAAGCTAAAGGTGACGCCGAGCTGTAGTACGTGATAAACCCTTCGAACGGCATTGGCAGTTGATGCCTGGCTGGATCGGGGCTATGCAAATTGTGTTGAGCATAGAAATTGGGAATGGCGCAAGTAGGAAGACAATGTCAAGCAGCCACTGTTGCATCGTCAAATTATGTATACATTTAGGTTGCAAAGATAGGAGCATACGTTGAAGTCGTGGATATCTTCTAGGGGTTTGGTCTCGACCCGGTTGATGATTGTTCACCCTTCAGTACAGCTGGACCCTAGCTTCTTACTCGTATGTTCGCATGCAAGGATGATAACTTAAATGATACAATAAGACCGTTAGAATTCCCCGTTCTCTTATCTTGAGACCGGTTTTGGCTTTACTCGCTGGTAACCAACTTCTCCGGCCGCATTCAGGTCGCATCCGGCGTGAGATAGACGTATAGGAAGTGGTCCCTAGAGACGACACATGAGATACTAACCCTCTCAGGAAAGCCAAAGTAGCTGCCGTTAACTGAGTGCGGCCGTGGATAATACGGAGCAGATGTCGACGGCCGTGAGCGTTCGAGCCGCGCCCTAATGTGAAACCAAGTGCGTTATACCATCACATATTTCATACACCAGGATCCACGGAACATATTTAATCAGTGTAAGGAAAAGAGCCCAGCAAAGAATCAGCTCTCAAAGTTAATACAGATGACTAGAACTACTAAGCTCGCATAGATGAATAGGGGTACCTCGTTATGCGAAAATTATCCTAATTAGGAAATTTCCTAAAAGAGAATTCGTCTCCGGGAGAGTCTTAGGTAAGCAAGGCTTCTCTCTCGAGTTGATAATAGCTGAAACTTTAGAAGAATAAGACTCTGACAAATTAGAATTGTTAATTGTTTAAAGTAATGGAGAAGATTTTACTGCGTTGTCGTCTTACTCATGAGTACTAAAATTTTTAAAGAGAAAAAAAAAACTTTTTTCTCCTGAATGATTAGGGGGGGTGGCTGTGTTGGTACGTTGTCGAAAATTAGTATTATTAAACGGGGTGAGAATTTTCCAATCTGTGATCGTGAGCTAATAGTTCACACTGTTTTTTAAGCTTATGTCCTAATTACCACTTCCATTGTTTGTGCTGATTATTACTACCTACCTATTGGTAGCATTAGGTGCTTTCGGCTCTCCAGGCCAACTAGGTAGTCCTCTTGCGTGCTTTAACAGAAGACGGATCAAGATGGATCCTGGAATCGTATTCTACCGAATCCTTGTTCACATTCTCGCAACGATACTTCAAGACTAAATTAGCGACTGTCGGTTTGATCTTAAGAAGTGTCATGTTGTACCTATCCAATATATTTGGGAGTGCTCGAATCGAATGGAGTGAAGATTAGCTGATGCGTCGTTTCGTTCGCCGTCTTATTCGATCAGAGGTGGAATCGAGTATGCGCGGGATTTTCCGGTTCTGTTTGTTCTGATTAACCGCCGGGGTAGTCGGGATAATAGCCGTATTTGTTGCTATCAGCCAGCCCTGGCATGATCACGCTTATTGCTGAGCTCTACGCTGTCTGGAGAGTAGTATTGTGCACCTTGTGGGTTTCCTTTACGAAAGGTTCTAGGAAGGCATATGTTGTAATCTCATCGTACGATCGTAGTTTGGCTGTTCCTGTAAGAGACTCCTTTGGTTTCCTTGGGCACCTATTGTTTAAGATAGTATGTCAACCAAGAGAAGACCACCATCATTGAATACTATGCATACTTCTTCACTTTAGCAGGTTGGTGGTTGCCATATAGTAGATGCTCATACAATGGAATATTTGGCGAAGTCCTCCCATTACCTAGCATCATACGCTCCAAGATTATGAACAAAATTATGAAGCAGCGCAGCGGCGGCCTTGTTTCCATATTCACAGGCATAGACACGTTTGTTGTAGGCCAAAATAACGAACAGTCCTCGCAAGTCCGGAAGAAATCCATGTCAGGTAGATAACCACGAATGTAAGCTTGATAAAGAACTATCTCAAAAGGGATGTAGGGTCAACTTCGAACCAAAGGAGTAAACCCCTATTTGGATAAGGTCTAATTACCTAGATAATCTATCAAATATTCTTGAAGCATCGAGAATTCCAACACTCTCATCTCTAAAGGCTTAGGCAAAGACATAACTCGACTAAAATATAGGGAAATACTAATGCTCAACTTCAAAGAAATGGTAGTCGACCTAGGTATGATTTCTACCCCAAACTCTAAGTTCTCACAAGATCCTTGTTTAATCACGAAAATAAATGATATATTATTCTGGTTAGGGCTAGTTGCAGCGGATAGTAGTTCGAAACCTCTATCCTGGGCTGATTTGGTATTCTAAAAGAACCCTCGTGTCGGGGGGTTGGGTAGATATCCCCTAACCCCTCATTTATGGTATATACGCAAGTCAATAACTGATCATGTAGATCACAGATCAATTTAAGCTGCGCGGCGATTAAAGAGAATTGGACATCCAGCAAAAGTCCGCTTGTCTTAAAACTACCAAATGGCCGACTTTCTGCGATCGATTCGTAACGCGCTTTTCGGCCAAGTAGGATAATACCGAAGATGATAAATCGGCGAGATTGAAGGGCGACTGAAGTACGTTAATTTCTGGGTAATGCAATATAAGCTACCTATGTCCTTATGCCTTTCGTCTCTTCGTGGTTCCATCTTGTCGGCCTGTCTACACTCCGCATACCCCACTATCGATGCCCATGGTCTCAAAGTAGCCTATCCAAATAGGTGACTTTCGGCCAAGACCTGAAATGATGACTGCAGAAAGACGATCAGATCCCGCTGCACGTAATATCATGAATTCTGCGCTGAGTCTTGCCAGATGATATTACGTTAATCTACGAGAAAACCACTCTAAAAAGTGGATTGGCAATGACGATGCATATGCAAATGCGAAGCTCGCGCAGCTGAATTATCTAACTTGCGGGAAATCGGTGTCTGATGGACGTCATGAGGGCTAGTCGGTCTGAAGGACACATGTCGAATTTGCCATGTACCACCCTCTTGTCGACCTAAAGAGTTTTGGTTTGCTTTGATGCTGAAGCAACGAATAGAAAATAGACTAAACAGGTTCAGATACAATATTCATTCTAATATTTCTAACCAGCATGTCCTCCCGTCTTACACTCTTTTTGGGCTAGGGGTCGCCTTACCGGAATAGACGATATACGTTCGAGAGCCGGCGGCTATCTGCACGGCGAAGTTGACGGCAGTACTAACAATTATACTAATGGGTATTGACGTAGTGGCATGATCTCGGAGCTGATTGCCATCATAAGCGCTGCTTGCTGTAAAATGTCAACACTATAGGGGCTATGGAAGACGAGGCCGAATGCCCGAAAAGCAGGAGCGAATATTTCCAAACATGAGGCGATGGCGCCTATATTTATTGGCAGTATCGAACCAAGTATAAGTTAAACTGGAAGAAGTGTCGATCTGCTAGACGCGTTTGTGGTGATAATGAGTCTTAAGCATGGGATCATAATTCCAATAGCGGATACGGAGAACATTGACCGTAATATTCAACTCAAAGAGTATAATCTTACACTACCAAAAGATGTTGTTGCATAGCTGAGAGAAACGTGTCGTCGGACCAACGTAAACTTCGGGCTCGGTGGTGTGAATTCGCACGTGATCCTGGACGATGTATATCACTACATACCATAAGGTAACTCTAGTATTGTCCAATAGCCTCCTGCTAGTCGTACGGATGGAACGGTAGCATTGGACTTATCCAATAATTTCTTTGTGTTCAGCTCCCGCGAAGAGGCTGGCATTGGGAACGCCCGCCAAGACTTAAAGGGGTTACTGGAAACTTGATACCGAGACCGCCCCCCTGAACGCTAATATAGAATGCGCCGCCGAAGTGGCTTACACGCTCTCGGATCGCAGGCTCGATTGGTCTATAAGTCTTTTGCTAGGGCTGAATCAATTTCGAAACTGGTTGACCGGTCAGAATAAGGCACTGCTCAAATTCGAAACTATCAAAGTAGAATGGCTTGGCGTTCATTCTCGCTCAATATGGTACTCGGTGGGTAGACTCGGAAAAAGAGCTAGTTAGTCGGCGGATATTGTCTGTGGGTGTCCATTCAAGAAAGGTAATTCCGGGATACATAGGCTGTCCCTTCGACTTAGAGGTAGATCTCTGAAAGGTTGAGCGTAGCAAGGTCAACTCTTTGGAGTGCGGTGAACCCATATACCATATACAGAAGAGTCCATCAGTCTAGGCCGACCTCTTGGCCGACTGTTGCCCGTCACCCAAATAACAAAATAGGCCAGTATTCGTGCTTCAGTGGCCGATGGATTTTTGCTGACACGGAAAACCTAGTTGGTGTCTGTACTGTTGGAATTCCCTTACGACGATGCCATCGAGGTGGCGATATCTATGCTACGTGGCATGCAGCCTCGGGATGACATGTTGCCAATAGGAATATCTAAGGCGGAAACAGGAAAGTATCTGCTGCGGATGGTGTTATACTTGGGAACTACGAAGCTGATTGACTACAAGGAGCCCTTGCTGAAGTCGACCCGACCTAGTGTTGAAGGCGCCCTTGACTTGGGTGCGGCGACGGTTAAACGTGGTTTGCTTTCGGAGTTCTCGTGTATCGACCTTAGCATGAGGAAAGGGAGACTATCGAAGTAAGGTAACTAAACGGATGCCGACAGAGGTTCCCTAATAAGTTCCGTTGCCGCCGTGGGTGTTATAGCGGAGAAGTAGTGCGAACGTTTAAGAGCCGATTTACTAATCGCGTGTCCCAGGCCGGATCAAACACATTCCATTCCATCAGGGAGCACGTACTGCAGCATCCTACCCGTTACCTTGCGAGCCACAGCCACTGTCTATTTTGTTAGTGTGAAGGCCGCCCGAGAGCTTCTATATAGAGTCTGCTGGGACCACCCTGAAGTTATGCGTGATAGCGGATCGTATCCTACGAAAGGTGGCCTGTGTCGAGAGTGGGGAGATATCGCAGTCTAAGATAACACCATCTCGACGAAGTCCTTCTGGCTGGCTTAACATTTTGTGAGATTGTATAATCGTTTCCCCGAACGTAATGTATGTGGCGCATGCTTGCAACGTAATTTAATAGAAGATCTTGACGTTGTTGTCGGCCCTGGAACTGAACTTGACAAGACTGAATGGCCGGATCTCTAGAATTCCAGAGTTCGCACGATATGCATACTTAAGGTGATCGGGACATGGAACTTGCACGCTGTATTCACCAAAGGTACACTGCTCCATCCGGGCAACCTTCCCATGTCTCTTTTCTGCTATAGGCAATGTAGCGCAGGCGAACTGCGCAGTTGGTAGCTCATATGTAGACGCATCTGCACATTAGGCGTTCACTAAATCCCCCAGTTCGTATTTATCAACGCTTCTCTCGTTTCTAACTCAATATTTTTGAAAGAATATGAATGAAAAATGATATGAATCGTTTCAATCACATGGCCGGTGTAAGCACATCGCTTAATGAGTTGGATTTCGGCATCGCCACTGCGGTGCGAGAGGTGACCACCAATGGATTTATTGCGCCGCAATTCGTGCCCTGTATGGCTGATTCGCTACAGACGGACGGCGTAAGCTAATGGATTACAGGCTCAAAATTCAGTAGCCGTATTGCTGTCATACGGCACTAATAGACTATGGCGAAGCTGGAGTAAGTGAGCAGTAACATAACCAGTTTAAACCCGTCCCGGAATTGTCGTGTCTCACGTCTCCCTGCTATGTTAATTTTTCTATAGGTGACATAGTTACGAGAGAACGAAGTGAGTGAGGTGTGAAAGTGAGGTGTGATGAAAGTTGGTAGAAGCTGCCCAGGGGATTAAACACTAAAAATTAGGTACATAGGCGCGGAATCACGTGTACGATACCCCTCTACAGGGCATCCGATTAGCCTATCGCGGCCCTGTGCATAGTAGTGTGGCGCGGTGCGTCCGTTTATAATCTTACCAGAATGTTACAAGAACCTTGGATTTTAGACTTTACAATACCAATACTACCATAAAAAAAGTCGTTTGGAGCGCATCCAGCTCAACTTCCACAAGTTACATCGGCGTGTGCCAAAGTGGTTTTCTAAGACGGATGAATTGTGACCGGTCTTCAAGCGAGACACATCAGACTTTTTAATCATAAAATAAGCCGGTAAACGCACACATAATACCAGCATATGACCTGTTGTGTTGTTGAGTCATTTGAAAACTCTTTTTCGTCGCTGTTCTAAAAACATCTCTTATCACCCACGCAGTGGAATCTAGACGTGGCATTGTTTTTCCGAATTAGGTCATGTTGACAAGTCGCAGGGCGCGCAAATATCCATGAAACTAGTCTTTTAGTTAAGTATGGAACACCTTATATGGTATAGATATTGGGAAAATGGAACCTCGGCAGACCCGAAAACCGGACTGGTTAGCTAAGTTGAATCGATTCAATATAAGATCCTCCTAAAGACATTCTACTTCCTGTTCAATTCGTATCTTGATCAAATCTATAGCATACTCGACGAATATTCGCGTTCTTCTTTTCGTTTCTTTGTCATTTATATCACTTCCATCATTTACCACACCTCACCTTCTAGTAATGTCCACGAAAATGGCGTCACTTGTCGAAACGACAGAGGTCCAAGTGAAGCAGACTCACGAGGTGACTATCGGCGATGCGCTAGCCTCTGACGCGGCGGCAATTGCTCTGATCGGCGCCAACACCTTCACATCAGCTTTCGGCTTTTCTGTCCCGGAGCACGACTTGGCAAACTATTTGGCCGAGACGTACTCGCCAGAAGCTGTCGAGGCTGATCTCACAAGTGCGCACAAGAGCAAGACTAGCACATTTGTCGCCCGTGATGAGACGGGCGCAATTCTTGGTTTCGTACAGCTCGTTCGAGGTCTTACAGATCCATGCTTAAAGGGTGACCCCTCCTCGCACGCTGAACTCCGGAGGCTTTACGTAGACACTACAGCCCACGGCAAGGGTATCGGGAGCAAACTCATCGCTGTAGTCGAGAACAACGCTAGGGCTGAAGGCTTCAAGCAGCTGTGGCTTACCGTCTGGGAAGAGAACAAGAGCGCACAACGGTTATACCAGAGGTTAGGGTACTCGAAGGCGGGCGAGGTGGAATTCGTTACCGGGACCTGCATTCAGACAGATTGGGTGTTGGTGAAAACCCTGTGATAAAATCTACCCAGTCATGCTTCCCTTATTTAGGTCTAAAAGCCTCGGTTAAGAAGATACGGGTAGATAGAAAATGTACTCGCATACATAGATGAGGGTGTTGGTACATAAAAGGGGTTTGGGGATCTGGTGACTTCATTTACGACATATCACTAAAAAAGGGGCGTTATTCGGGGGACAGCATCAACATATCCAAACGACACATCAGTCACCAGTAGGCGACGATAAAATTCTACATAAGATATATCTAATAGACCATAATGATATGACAACAATCATATTTGGGATGAAAGTTCACTCAAGATGAAACGTCGATTGTCACGTGAATATTCTCAGGAGGTTCAGGGGTTGAGTTATTTTCCCCGCTCATCGCCAACCAGAACCAGGCATAAAGATGTTGTATGAACTGACATGGTTACAATAAGCTGGGCGCAGAGGGAAAAAAAGTTCAAAAAGCTGAACTACCCGCAGCAACACGAGTAAATCGACACGTGTTAGAATAATTCGTCATTAACATCAGAACCGAAACTTTAGCAAATTTTACATTTACACTAACACCGCCTCTTATCAAATAAGATCACGAAATAATCTCCAATTTCGTGTAAAAGATACGCAGAATGGCGGTAGCAAGATCAACTAGCCGCCTCGCTAGCTTCTCAGATGAAATAATACCTTGGGTCGAGGAGACTGGGTCTCAGTTCCACTATAATCCCCTACAACATGACGACATAAGGCTTCTGGAACTCGAACCGTCTCTTCCCCAGGATCCAATAAGATGCAAGCTCTTGCATGTGAACGGCAACGAGAATCATCAATATGAGATTCTCTCATGCGACTGGCGGAGCTCGACGGAGCCACATGTCCCTATATCTCTGAATGGTCAGACTTTTGATGCGCCGTCCGAGGTTTACGTAGCGCTGCGCAGAGTCAGGTTGGAGGATCAACCGAGACTCCTTTGGATGGATGCTATCTGTATCAACCAGAATTTTAATAAGAAGGACCAGGATGCCGACGAGACAGGGAAAGATATTCAGCCCTCTTATTTAAGAAACATATACCGAAACGCAATAGGTTTACTTGCGTGGATCGGACATACCGCGGATGACTCTCACCTCGTGTTTGAACATCTTGATAGCTGCCGCAAATATAACCATATCAATTGGAATCGCTACGGGGGAGAAGCAGAAGATGCCTTTCGTCACATCTGCCGCAGACCATGGTTTTATAGAGCACAATCCGCCCCAGAACTCGCCTTAGCCAACGAAGCCATTATTCTGTGCGGCCGCCACCAGGGTGGATGGTTAGAATTGATGAAATGCACCGACTTCATAAGCACTGCTGACTACTATCACCCGCTAAAAGAACCGGATGGTCGAACACATTTACATCACCTCTGGGAACTCTCCCGGGGTAGAGTCGTGCCATTGTGGAACTTATTCCTCTGGAACCGCCACGGTCGGGATCACGACCCTAGGGAAAGGATATTTAGCGCCCTGGTGCTAGATACGGGTATACAGTTCGATGTTCCTATCAACTACAAACAAGACCTTGTGTATCTCTTCCGGAGCTTTACACAGAAAGTTATTGAATCGAGTCAGACCCTCGAAGCCCTTCACTGGTTAGGATCTCAGAAGAAACATATTGATGGTCTTCCGTCGTGGGTTCCTGACTACAGCATAGTAAATCCCATAGGTACTTTACCAAGGATATTCAGTCCATCGGCGACATATTCCATCCATTACCCGACCCGGTTGCTTCCGGGGTTTGAGTTTCGACCCGACGGCGCCCTAAAAGTCCAAGGACGTTTTCTCGAGAAAATCGAGAAAATAGGAAATGAGCTAGTGCCGACAGTCGCAGTCCGCAGCGAGGAGTTCCGTTCGCTCATGTCCGAATGGGAGGCTATCGCATTAGGTCTCAACTATAAGAGATTTCCACAGGCCATTATCGACGCTTTTGCAGATACTCTTATCGCCGACGACAGCAGCGATTTGCTAATCGAAACAGACGAGGCGCCGTTTATTCGAAAATCAAGACCACCCACGTCGTCTTCGTCTCAGGGGTTCCATGCGTGGTATACGAAGTACTGCGCGGGTTTGCTGGGGGGAAATGGCGCGGAAGGCGGAGTCGGCGGTAAATGGCTGATGATGAAGTATGCTCGCCGGATGGAAATGGCTTCCTACGGGCGTAGATTTTTCATCACTGATGAAGGGTCAATGGGTCTTGCGCCACCACATGCAAGAGAAGGTGACGACTTGGTCTTTATCCCTGGTGGTAAGTACCCATTTGTTCTAAGAGCCAGGGGTGACGGTACTTGGGAACTCATCGGGGATTGCTTTCTATACGACCTAGACGTATTTGCGCTACTTCAAGATCAGAGTGTAGAGACCCCTGAGTTCGTTCTGACTTGAAACGTCACAGAAGGTTATAATTGGCAATAGATAGTCGACGGTTCTTCAACCACGATTATCATCATGACAATGAGGTAATATTAGGACCTCTACGTGAATGTTCAAGTATATAGGGCCGGGATAAATAGTACTCTTATTAAAGTATCTTAAACAGTATCACCAGTCTAACCCAGATATAAATATAGAGGCTGGCCGAGGTATATAGAAATGAATGCAAACCCAGTCGCATTCGTCCAACAACAACTCGATTTACATAGGTACACTCCACTCCGACAATCCCATTCCAGCGGAAGTTCTAACATCTTCTCATCTCACACAATACTCAAGACTCCAACCCGAAATCAGGAAATCACGGAGCCAATGCATCCCACCCGCACGAGTACCTCACAATCCAATCACTACCGCGACCCGACTGGTGCACAATCACGCCACTGGGACTAGTAACCGTAAGATTGAACAGCCCGCCCGACTGACCATCCGCAAACACAACCCGTAGCGGATGAAACCGGCCTCCGGCGAGATCCTTCCGAACACTCGCGAACCCGTAGTGGTCCCCTCCTTCCCCGCCGGTAAAAGTCCACACGGCTTTCGCATCGGCATTCGCGTCGGTCCACCCGGCATACGCACCCTCGCCGACCCACGCAAACACCACGTCGTCCACGAACGAGATGTCGAACCGCCAGACGCCGCCCTCGCACGCGTACAGGTACGCGTGGTGGTTCAGTGCGAAGTACGTGCTGTTGAGCTCGATGGGAGACCCGTAGAACGGGCTCGTGTTGGGGTTGGCGTCTGTGTAGCCGAGACGGCCCCCGATATAGGGCGTTACGCTGGAGTGCTCCGAGTTGCGGGTCTTGAAGACGTCGGCGCGGAAGCCGGGGTAGTTCTCGCCGTCGTTGTGTAGGGGGTTGCTGTAGTAGGCCCAGTCCCAGCCCTGGTTGTCGCAGTGCTTGGGCTTGGGGCAGGGAGGCCAGGAGGAGAGTGCTGAGGTTTTGGAGGGTGGGCTTCATGGTGTCGATGGGTGAGTATCTATGTTTGATATGAGTTTGGGATGTGGGAGTAGAGACGAATAGTTTATTCTGACGAGACTTGGGATCTGTCTACGTTCAAATAATGAGAGTTGTGAATGCCGTTATTCCCCATAGGCACCCTCTCTGAGTATACCTTCGGTTCATCCGACCTTACGCTGCTATAATGGCATAGCTCATAATTGTGGATAGCACTATTGATTGATCTATGTGAGGTTAAAATACGATCTACCTACCGCAATATTTCAGCAGCTTAGAAATTGGCGAGGTCAGAATAGGAACATTCAGCTAAGTCCTACTCAATCCGCTCAGATGAAGCCTGAGATGTTTTTACTTATTAACGAGTAAAGAATGAGATACCATTGAGCTTGACATGCAGGACTTACTAGCTACTAAGGCTTACTTGGTCGCATCATATATCCAGCGGGATTGAAGATCTACTCCATTGGGGATGTGGATATATCTTTAGGGACCAGCTGAAAGCGCCAGCTATAAGATGACTACCGTTTGCAGAAGTCCTGCAGGAACGATGAAGATCTGGGGTTCAACTAATCATAATATTGGTAAGTGGCTATTCCTATTGGAGCCATAACGA
Organism: Entonaema liquescens; assembly: GCA_902805475.1. NCBI lineage: Eukaryota > Fungi > Ascomycota > Sordariomycetes > Xylariales > Xylariaceae > Entonaema > Entonaema liquescens. Next base: position 680,812 of record CADCSX010000001.1, on the reverse strand, counting down.
TCGTGCTGTAGAGAGCTATAATAGACATCCAGCTATGCAACTCTCCATTTTGACCAAGATGTTAGATCGTCCAATGATATTTTACTTACTTACCTCGTCATTGGATGTCGATATGGTCGCACTTTTCGCGAAATCGGCGACCCTTTCCTCTTCTCTACGCGCAATACCGTTGATAGTCCCCTGAAGTCCAAGACATAGAATAAACTATATGACCAAGTAGCTACCTCTTTTCATCAGAATCTACTAGGCCCATGTACTTCAGATGAGGTACTTCCAGTTTTCTTCGTTTATTGTTACTTTGTCTAGCACGTACCCATAGGCACCTAGGTAAGAAATGCGTTTTTTGAAGTCTCATTTGCTCAATTCGAAATCTGAGTACTTCAAACCACTAATTCTAAAAGGATTGCCTGCTTGTCAATTCTGAATCAACGGTCTCCAAGCCATAATACTGCCAGAAGTGCATAGAATGTCTTGTACTGTCCGAAAGGTCATGATAGAAGTAAGTAGGTAGCGAGGGAATAAACGGATTATTGATGTCATATGTTCATTAGGTAGTTATCCGCTGTAAAGGATTGCTCAGGGGTAAACAGGGTTGATCGAGTGGGAGGTCAGGTGATTGAATATCATATGATAGTTCTCAAACCACAACCACTCTACTTTCTTCGACTTCGAGATTCATTTAACATGCAGGGAACTATCGACTGCAATATTGCGGGGTAGATCTCAGAAGGAACCTGCATAAAATGATATACGATGAGCACAGACAAATATTTAATTAACTGCGTATCTCACATTATCGGGGAGCGCCCAGGTTAGTGTCAGTATATATAGACTGCGTGTGTGCCACGCCGACGAGTTTGTCTGTCTGTCTGTCTTACACGCTGACCTTTTTTCTCGTCTCACCATTCTTTGCCGGCCCTTGGCAAGTTAGCCGGAAGTAGCAATCTTTGAGAGAAAAACAAAAACGATGAACGATCAATCAGCCTTAAGATCGCGTCCCCACGACAAAAGTCCCAGCGACCAACGGCAAGTTCCGAGACAGCACGATCTTCGTTTAAATGACCAATTAAATCCCCGGCTCCATGATAGGGCGGTGATAAGCCGCAAGCCAGCAAAAACGTTTGCTGACTTGCCCCCTGAACTACGCGAGATCATATGGAAGCATGCGCTCCCAGAGGCGCGCATCTTCAACGCTCTTGTTTATGCCTCGGCGGGGCTCAAGATGCAGTTGCTAGAGAGAAGCCACCTTCGCATGCCGCTCGCCTATGTGTGCTTCGAGTCGCGACAGCTCGTGAAAAAGGCTGGTTACGTGCTTGCATTTCAGGACGAGCCTGACGATACGGGAGTTTGGTTTCACCCGCAGCGGGATATCATCGAGAGGACGTTATGGGGTCCATGCGATTTCTGGGGCGATGTCTGGGGACTAGAAGTGACGTAAATTAAAGGTTAGGAAAGCAGGTAAGTTACTGTCTCTACAATATCTAGAAATTGAGCTTAAATATTAATATGATAACTGTAGAAACTCGTTTATTCAAATTAGCCTATGCTTGGTCAGGATACCTTGTCGGAAAGAGGGCTTTTGATTTTAGAATATACCTATTTACAACATGATAGATCACTCTTAGCAATGACTCCCTCTCAAAATGCCTATTATATAAGTCCAACGATAGCATAATTAGCTAATTTCCCTTCCCTATTTGAAAGCTCCTAACCGTACAAAGATATCTGAGCCTTCTGAATATTCTTCCCGGTGACCTGTACATAAGCAGCACCCTCGCCTTCAACCTGAAGCTCGAGCTTCTCATGAGGCCATAGCGTGACATAGTTATCGGACCAGAACACCGGTAAGACATCTTCTCCGTCCTCCTTGACGAGGTTAAGCCTAATGAAAAACGCAGGAACGGAAGAGTGGTTTTCGAGCACCACGCCGAGTCCTCCTGCATCTGCGCTCCGCTTCGTCGTCGCGGTGGTCTTGACAGAGACTTCGGCAGGCTGCAAGGCGTTCAGGGCCGTATAGTTGGCATACTTGGTCACTGGTGTGAAGAACCAGTCGGAGTTCTCCCAGTCCAAAGTGTCGATAGTCTTCGATAGCCAGTAGACGTTCCGACTAAGCGTGGCGTTCTTGTCGTCCGAAAGGACAAGCCGCAAAAATGCGATATCCGTAGTCGGCTTGAGAGCCTCGGTGAGGTCTATGATATCCGTGCTGTTGTTGGGTACGGTATCGAAGCTTTCCCGGCTATTATGAATTGATTTGCCATTTTTGTCAATGATGTCGACCGTTACCGTCCTCGACCCCTTCTGGTCCAGGGAGCGGTTGATCAAGTACACAAGCTTTCCGATATAGTCGTACGCCACGTGCTCTATTCTAGCCCCGGCCTTTGCCCCGAAGTACGACCCAGCAGAGTGCAAGTAGTAGTCGAACAAGTTCCAATGCAAGCTTGGCCATGCATTGTTGAGCATCCAGTAGATTAACCCTGTCGCCGGCCTGTCAGCATTCCATAGAGATGCGAAGCCTTCAAACTGGGACTTTGTTGCCTCGTAGTCCTGTATCTGGGCCTTGAGTAAATAATCTTCTAACGATGTAGGCGCCCCATAGCGGTTCCAGAGGGCGGCGTTATATATCTTTCGGTCGTAAAATGACGAGACGCTCGTGGACATGTGATATAGCCCCTTATTTGGATTTTTCCACAAGTCTTCCAGATCTGCTTCCGACAGAAACTTCTTCAGGCTGCTGATTTCCGGCGTACCAACTCCGCTACCTAGTTCAGATCCAAAACCGAAAGCGGCTCCTAGATGGTCTTCTGACTCCTCAACATCGTACCAATAGTTTGGCGGTACCCTATAATACCGTATATTAGCACTCAGGTGCATAAACTTCGGGGTTGAAAGACAGCTTGATACGGCAAGAGGGAAGTGCCGAAATATCACTCACAGTCATAGGGTCCGACCATTTTCAATCCCGATGGCCCCAGGATCTCAGGATAACCCCTTTCCGAAGCTGAAGCAATAATAGGGGTCTGCCAGTCTGCCGCTTTGAGTGAGCTATAGTAGGCTCCGGCTGCTTTGTCGTCCGGCCAATAATCGCTCCCGACTAGGTATCCCAACACACTTGGGTGGCTCTGCTGCATAATTGCTTCGTGGTACATGCTCCTGTTCGCTATCGTGTAGTCTGTCTCGGTCCATTCCGACTTCACGGCTAAGTCTTCATTATACGTCCAAGCCTCCCATTTGTCGCAACATTCCCAACCTGGCAGAACCATTAAACCTAAGCGATCCGTAATTTCGTACAGCTCTGGATGCTCATTCTTTCCCTCCAATCTGACCGTATTGTGGCCCAAGTCAAGTATTAGCTTGGCTTGCGTTTCGAACTTAGCATTGTCCCATCGCAGGAACATATCCGCAGAATAGCCAGCGCCGACTACTTGGAATGGGTAGCCGTTAACGAAGAATATCGTGTCGTTATTCGCGTTAAGCTCAGCCGTTACCTGGCGAATACCGAAAGTCCGCTCTAGTTTATCAGAAACAGACCCGTTCGTGGACGCGGACAGCTGCCCTGTATATAGTGGTTGGCTTCCCCACTGCTTCGGCCACCAAATCGCGGGCTCGTTTATTGCTGTATCTAAGACTACCTCCGCAGATCCTAACGGTGGTAGCGTGATGGTCTGGCTCAGCTCATAGGCCTCGCTGGCACCTTCTAAGGAGATGGTACCCGTCAACTCAACAGTGGCTTCACGATCCTCCAGATTCGTAGCTGTGGTCTTGAGATTTACGAGCGCGCTGGAATGACCAATTGGTAAGCTGGCTTGTGTAGTTACTCGCAGGGGAGCCAGTGTAATGGGACCCGTCTGCTTGATTTCTACATTCCGCCACACGCCCTGAAGGAGATGTCAGTACCTACTAGTAGCAATTTCAAGGGCTTAGGCTTCACAAACAGTGCCATTGTCGGGCGGATAAGGATTCCAGTCCACGAAACCGAGCTAATTGGGAAGTCAGCAATTGTTTATCGCGACCACGAGTTTCAGGGGTTTTAATACGCCAAAGTCATAGTTGTAGTCGGTTGGATAGACTTTAATTACGAGCGCATTCGTTTGGTTTGCTATTTTGGTAATATCGAAGGTATTTCCAACATAAGAGCCCGCCTGTAAGGTTCTGGTTACGACTTCTTGGCCGTTTACGAAGATATCGGCGCTTGAAGTAATCCCGTGGGTCTGTAGGTGGAAATATCGCTTTCCCGGGCTAGGATCAAGGGTGAATTCTTTCCTATATACCCAAGGGACTTTGAATTGACTAGAGTTGAAGCTCTGTAGTGCGTTTGAGAAGAATAGCCCGCCCTCACGATATACGCCAGCTTGTATGAGACAGCCCATGAGAGTGCACCGTGAGCTATCGATTGCGTGCCATGTTTTGGTGTCTACTCCGGGTCGGGATAATGCTGCAAGGTCCGTACCGACTCGTTCCGTTGATTGAATGTCCCACGAAGGTATAACAGCGATCTCGCCGGGTTCAGAAAGTAGTACGGCGGCAGCGACTGCGTTGACGCCGAGGCAGAGCCCCAGCAGCGACTGGCGCAAGTACATTATGACCAATAGTACCGAAAAGCAGATCGTGAAATGGCCATCCTCTTGAAGACGTGGATCTCAAGAGGGTATATAAACCATGGGGAAAGGTCACATTTAACTACCTAGATAATATGGGACTTACCTATCGGTAGTGTGCATATCATGCCTACAATGCCTACCATGCCTTCTATACGCGGGTGGCTTCTCCCAAATCCAAGAGCCTAATAAGGCAGTTCAGGCTGCGTGGAACCCTTATTTCGGTACTTCCCCGCAGTATAGATGTCACAATGAAGATATCTCGTACTTGGCACACTTGGCATACTCATGTCGTATTTTCGTTTTAGATGCAACGTTAATTTATAGACCCAGAAGAAAACATAACGACCTAAACCCCGGTGGTGATTCCGTTCTAGACGTACCAACTAGGTATATTAACCACCGGAGGCCCTTGCAGAAAGTTGCATCTGCATCTTAATTATCGGCTCGTAGGTAGGTCTTGATTCGGTTAAAGGAGAGTCTTCCAGTGCCGGGAGGCATGGTTGCGGCTGTTAGTCATGCCAATCCTTCTATGGCTACCTAGCTCTGCCGTGTAGGTATTTCTTCTTTTCCGGCTTCGCGATAGTAGAGAATTAAAATAATCTCGCTTGATTAATATGTGCAAAAATGTTCAATACGACATTTGTTGACAGTTGCATCATAAACCCATTCGACGCAATTGTTGGCTACCAATGACCTTATGCTTGTTATATATATGTCGGTACCCCTATTCTTTCTCAGGGGTATATTTGCTCAGTTCTATCAATGTACTAATTTATACCTTTGATGGTTATGTCTACTCTTCCGACAGTTGTTACCTATGCAGCGCTTGGTGGGCTTTATAGAATCGCTAATGCCTAGGACTTATGTCTACTTGGTAGTCGGCCATGTAATATGCGTTTGACGGAGATATATATCACTCGCCCACTCGTTTAGCTATATAATGGTAACCAAGTTATCGGACCCTTTCAGCACTTGTCATAGAGCGCTGTTTATTATCCTAAACATTTCATTTTGATAGTTTTGCATAAGAGTTTGAATATAAATACTTGCTGAAGAACCGGGTTCACCTTGGACTACCTGTAGCAATTCTTGCCTTTCGACGCACGTAAATAACAGGGTAGATGATACCTATAGCGGCCCCCATCATGAAGGTACCAGCAAATACCTGCAAATGCCAATAGTCGGTTTCCCCTGACTTTAGATCGTACAGGGCGCCGCCAATAGGACTTCCTATCAACATCCCCAACCCAACACAGCTCCAATACATGCCTGACCGAGTACCCAGAACAGCCACTGACGGGCAAAAGAGAGGGATAAATGCGCCAGGCAAACTAACCAAGATTCCCGATATCAATCCCCAGAATACCACCCAGGCAATAACACCAGCGACCGTAGTAACAGCTATCCAACAGTACAATAACAAAGAACCGGCAATAAGACAAAGAAATATGACCTCTGTGGGCCCAAAGATTGCTGCAGCAAAACCAGCTCCAAGCCGACCAACTACAGACACTCCATTAAGAATAGCTAAAAGGTCAATGCTTAAGCTAGGGTCTATGGAGGGGACTCTGGCTTGTGTGAGGAGTGGTAAGTAGAGAGTAGGAATATAATAGGCTGTACCACTGAGCACCGATGCGACCAATAGCGCCATGAAGGGCCAATCCGTAAGTGCCGTTGCGTCGAAGATGCGCCGAGCTGCAGACGGTTTCCGCGAGTGATTCTTCATGACGGAGTAGGAAAGTATGTATAAGGCAAAAATAACGAAAGCTATAGAGCGAACTGTCCAAGGGAAGCCGATCTCAGTTACGAGGTAACGGAACATAATGGGGTATATAATTCCACCTGAAAGGATGTATCAGCAAGTATAGGGACGAAAAGATAATTGTGTTGTCTAGATAGTTAATACCTATGCTGCTACCGCATGCCATAAAGCCCATGGCACGGGCACGCGTTGCAGGATGTGGCAAAGAAGCAGCCGCCTCTGCCACACTGGGTGTAAATACCATGCCAGACCCAAACCCGACGCAGACGGCCTGGCAGAGGAAAAGCTGATAGTACTTGGTGGAGAGGCTGAGCATCATGAGGCCGAATACTTGCAGGATGCTTCCACCCAACAATAGCGCTTTGTAAAATCCATAATCGTAAAGCGGACCGGTTACCAGGCCGGCAGATAAGACGAAGAAGGCACAAGCTGTAGAAATCCAAGAGATATCGGAGCTGGAATAATTGGTGAGGAGGTACTGTTCATAGTAGGACTGGAACACCCCACAGGTAAGAAGGAAACCCCTTATTAGAAACGCGTCAGTCAGCAAAGAAAGAGTAGCAACTAGTCATTATGGATAGCTTCTCGGAATATATACCATGTATTGAAGAAGACGACAAAGGTACTTAGGATCTGGAGCACTTGGTTTGAGTTAAGGCGAGATGTCGTTGACGGTTCTTGAGTGTTGCTGGGATCAGATCTGAACAATTCAGTCGAACTCAGTTCAATCCCTTCATCATGTATGGAGGTCGCCGTCATAGTGTCGGCTGCTGAACTGGGCACAGTATAGTGAATATCTTGATTGAGAACGCAGTTTCTAGAATTGAAGAATAAAGACTAGTGATACCCGAAATATACGACTAATTAAAGAGTGACCGTCCCCTCGGATCTGCCTTACATTGATATGTTGCCGATATGACCGAGCCTTGTAGTTAGAATAGTTAGAATAGTTGACAAAGAGCTATTTCCGGTACCATGTATAGAATAGGTATTGATACGTACCTGGCGAGTACCGATATGTTGGATCGCTTGACCTCATGAAAGAGGTACCGGATAGCCTGCATCTTGTATCTTTTACAGATACGCACCAGGGGTGAAATCCTGAAATAATATCTTGGTTACACTAACCACCACATGCCCACGATGTCTCTCCTTCTTCATTTTCTTCTTCGTTTAGTATTCTACCCATACTTGGGCCAAAACTCTTTATTCTTATACTCTATTATTCGCTATAGATACCTAAACTATTTCACCATGTCGGACGTCACAGCTTCTCCCCCTTCATTGCGATTAGCTGAATCGTCATATAACTCACCGTATTCACGAGCTGGCGCCCCAAGCCCGCACCCGAATACTGACCCCTATGCTCCCCTTCGTGCAAGCGCACTCTCAACTCTGGAGGCGATGGGGTTCGATCCTAACACGATGGTAGAGCACGGAGTTCTCTGGGCTGAGCACCAAGATCCTTATGGGTAAGTAACATTTTACTTGAGGTGTGTTCTTGACTCTGACGGTTACAGACATGTGATGCACTCGCAATATATGCATTTTCTAGGCGCATGCTTTCATCGCGTTATGGAGAGCTATGATGAGTTCCTTAGTAAAGAAGAATGCGACGGGATGATTCAAGCCAAGACTGTCATTCCTGCTGTGAGGAGATACGAGCTGAATATCCGGAGGCAGGTCAAGTATCCTGATGCAGTGCGTAGCCTCTTCATACCTACTTCGTTACCCACGTCACCAGAAATTCCGCTGGTCGTCTACTTACTAGGCACAGAAGGTGCATGGGTTTGCTAACCGGGGTATTAGGTGATCGCAGCCTACCGACAGGATTACATAGAACCAACGAGAAATAACGGTACTACCGTATTATTTTCGTTGAAGCAACAAACCATTGTTGCGGATGTTAAAGGGTCGACGACATACATGGATGTCAAGACTGCTCGTCCGCTTGACATCCGCACGCTGGGAGGCGGGTGGCCAGGCTTATATGAAGCATTCACTGAGAAATCAGAGCGGGCAAAGGTATTGAAGGAGAAATGGGAAGAAGAGCATCCAAAGCCCGTAAAGCATGTGGACGCGAAGATGTGAGGGGCTAAAGCGGCTTAAATCGAAGCCGTCTTGATCTGATTGACTCGTTGTATTAGAACTTCTGGAATGTTGCTCATATGAGAACAATTCCTGTACAGAACAAGAAAAGTCGGATAACAGTAGATATGGGGGATGAATATAGCTGCGTTCCCTACCTGGTATGAAATACCTAACCTAAGATACGAGGTAATGTTATGTGCGTGATGCAGTTCCCGTATTAAAGCGTATAGGTAAATCCAGCCAAACCTTCCAAGATAACTATACCCCTTTTTGCTCTCCTATTTTCATACCAGAACCAAATTGACAAACCAGCGGTGCAAAATAAGATGCAAATATTACACGCGATAGACGCATATATTCCCGGAAGGTATCTCGGCTGGTCTTGACTTCTGAATACTAGTGCACCTGCAATGCCCCCGATACCTCCCGCGCCGATCTGAGTGGCACTGGAAAACGCGCGCCTCCAATGACCGCGAATGTTGTTGGCCTGGTAGGTTAGAAGAGGGGAACGTTTCCGCTTCCACCAGCTACAACGAAGAAGACACCGAGAAAACGGACGCCGTAGTACGGATGGAACGCCATGAGCGCTAGTCCGATGCAGGCGAATACCGCGTTAAAAGCGATGATAGGGGCTCGAAGACGATACCGGTCGCTTACCCAAGCCTGTCCATACATGACAAGCCCTGTAAATATCCACGGTGGCACTACAAGACATTGGGCTTCTGCCGTATTGAATCCTATTTCATGAAGTAAGCTGGTGAGCTGTATAATTAGGGAATTCGGTGATTTAAAACAGGAAGACGCTCCGACCTTACCCATTCCAACGAGAATAATAGGTAGGAAGTAGTTGATCGAGTACCCTACAGTCGTAACGCAGAAGAACATGAAAGCATAGACCCATATCTTCCAGTCTCTAGCAGGCGTAAAGAACGCGCGTAGAGAGAAGGGTTCCGTTACGGCATCTGCTCGGTCACGATTGATACGACGAATAATAAAGTCGCGTTCCTCCTTGCTTAAGAATCTCCACGACCGGTCGGCCTCTTCGGGGAATCCCACAAGGAACCCGTACGAGATGAGAGCAATAAAGCAAGAGATTATGCCCTCGATGATGAAGATCCACCTCCAGCCGCGAATGCCGGCGAGGCCTTCCATCTGAGATAGACCGTAGGCCAAGATGCCACCGAGCGCACCAGCCATGCAGCCAATACCATAAAAACCAACATAACGCTTCTGCAAGTCAAACCGGGTGTACCAGGTGCTTAGCAGATACACAGCACCGGGGAAATAGCCAGCTTCGAGGACCCTAATAGCAAATAACATTAGTGTATATAATCCAAGGCCATTCCTTTTTATCATGTCATCTTATTGTCCCGTCTCTTTAAATCTTGAATCTAATCATTTCAAGTTACTTACCCAATCAGGGCTCGAATACCGGCGAGGCTCTCCCATGAGCCAACAAAACCGATTCCAATTATAGCGGCGCCCCAGGCGAGGCAGATAGAGGCCAAAAACCATCTCGGACCAATCCTCCTGGTCAGCACAGTGCCAAGCGGTTGGAAAACAGTATAGGTCACAAAGAAAGTAAGTATCACAACGGAATACCGAGTCCCTACTTGGAGATCCAAATCCGTATTCAACCCGGCGATAGCCGCTGACGAGATATTCACGCGGTCGATCAGTGATATGACGTAGAGGGAGGCTAGAACAGGTATCAGTCTTAGATCCCTAGAATAAATATCGATTAGCTTTTCTGTAGGATGAAGGCTCTGCGTAGTATTGGCTTGTAGTACGAAGGGGATATACACTTACACGCGGCGGATAATTCTCTTTTGTTCTTGGCTCGAATAGACCTCGTCCAAGTCAACGTCACTTCTCCTGCGTGGACTAGGTGGCCTCTCATTGGTATTGTCGGAGAAGTCCTTGGATATCTTCGCCTCAGACATATTGTATTGTGCATATAGAAACTCCTCGTGATCATGCGGGCATTAATAATGGGTAGAAGTGAAACAAATGTAAAGTCTGAGGGTATAGAAACCAAAGATGGCTTCCGTACGTCTCTATACGGCCGGTCAATAATATCAACAACGTGGGATAAGCTAGATTCTCGTGTAACCTATTTCCATCAAAGGCGCGCCAAGGATGTATTGAAATGTACCGTCAAGTACAGTTAGAGGTCACATATCATTTAACAAGATTCATACTGCCACGAGAGGTAGGCTGCGGGTAACCGAGAATCCGGGGTCGTACTACATGTCTCCTTTATAGACTTTCTTTTTCCAATCTAGCCACGGTCACCAACAAACACCTCGTCACGGCTCACCTCTCCCTTACATGAACATTAAAAGCTCTTTGGAGATATCTAAGCTGCATGGTTGCACGGCTTGTCAGATTTTTCACAAATATTACGCAGGCTTGCCAGAGCATGTCTTAGATCCTAATATCGCGGGTTACACCACACCTATTCCTACGATTATAGACCAAGTCCCGACCGAACGCCGGTGGCTAATTGTAATTCGCGGAAACGGCGCATCGTGATACAATACATAGCCCTCAAATTTCCCTAATCGCAGCAGGACTCGTCACCGAATGAGGCTTCACATCTCCTCCAATAGGGGGCAGGAAAGGCTACCCCTCGTTGTAAATAGTATAGTCGCCGTCCCCGCCATTTCCCTCCTTGTGTTCCCTTTGGCGTGTCTTAGTTCCGATCTATCTCAGATCTACGGTCACTCTCCGCCCACAACACCCATCACCCATGCTCTCCCTTGAAGGACTAGAGTCGCTATCATGTACTTCGCTTGTAGCGTTAACCCACACTTACTAAGGACGAAAGTATCCAAAAAACATGATTGGTCCTTGACTATTGATGTGCTTGGATGGCGTTCGGTCGTGTTGAAATTTATGACAGGGTTACCTGGCTTGGGATAGGATCCCACGGAGGGCCGGGAGCGCCGGAGGAGGCTGTAGAGAGTCCAGGCCGCGTCACGGAGAAGCATGTGGTAACACAACTTCTGCGCAGTTTCCTCCCCTTCGGTTGCGACCGATTCAAGGTCCTGTATTACCGCAATAAGGCTCTGCGCATCGTTAGACCAAGCCGTGCGATTCTCCTCGTGAGGATCGGTTAGCGCGTATAGCAAATAATCGGATAGTTTCGTATAAGTAATCAGCTGGCGGAAGAAGTGCGGCGTGCGGATTTTCAAGACCAGTTCTACGCGCCCAATTACTTCTAGGATGCGTAGTTCCAGGGGGCCACAGCCGCAGGGGCTCAGTTGCCCAGATGGTTTCCCAGGATCCGATATTGATAGTCTATATTTTCTTGGTCCACTGTTAAGTATATACTTTAGGTATTGGAGAAAGATGGTGGCTATGAAAGACTCGGTCGCTGTTGGGCTTCGTGATACTGTCGACTCCCCTGGTTCAGGACGATACCATATCCGTAGTTTACGAACTTGTGCTAACCAAACTGCCTGGGTCACAATTCTAATATCTTTATTTGTCACGCGATGATCAGCACCGGTACTATCAAGTTCAATGAACGCGCTGTACTCACATGTTACAAGAACAGTCCAGCCCCAACAGAATAGGAGATATGATGATCCCATAGCAGATAGACTGGATGGGTCTATAGCAGGCGCAACAGACCACCAGCGGGCTATTAGCTTCGGATGCCCTTTTGAAGAGTGCAGAGTAGTGATAATCGAGATGTCTTTCCCATGTAATGGGTTCGAAGTGGATACCACATACGACCCCTTTCTCGAATTAAAAGGGGATACATGGAAATCTTTTTTAAATGACTGTCTAAGTCTCCCGGAGCTGTCGGAGGCCGGAAATAAATACATTCGCCTTTCGTTGAAGGTATTGTTCACTTCTGCAACGATATATGAAAGTTTCATGCTCGAGGTATAAAGATACCAGAAAGATGCCGGTTTGAATGCGTAATTGAGGAAACATGCTGATGTAACCAAATATATATGGGGGAAATCTTCTGGATGTAATCCCTATATAATAGAATCGTATTAGGCACCTAAAGACATGAAGAAGGAGACACCACGTACCTGCGTTCGAAGATAACCATCTATATTCTCGGCAAGGGTCTTCCCATATCGTCCTCGGTATAGATGATTCTCTGCAGAAACGTGAAGCCAACCCCTTTTCCACCAAGGACCGACGTCCACAGAAAGGAGCCAGTTCGATTTCGGAGAACGCACGGGTATACCTACCGTTAAGTACGAATAGGCAAAGTAGTGCTTCGTTGGAAATAAGCGGCGATGTGATATCTTGGATTTAATTATCTGCGTCGTGTTGACAGAGACTCCGTGGAAATTTTCCGTATTATGCTTCGACGGATTTGGCAGCGGTAGGTTCGTTCGACTTTTGAGCCAAGTCGTGAGAACATACATCAAGGACAGGGAAATGCATCCCACTAGCATTCCACGAAAGGAGCTAGCCTCATAATGAAGAAATTTTAATATAGGAACCATTGTCTGCTTGTCTCGCTACTTGCTGCGTTCGCCTACTTAATTACTGTCGTGCATAGAATATTAGATATAAATCAGACATCTATAACGTCAAATGACAAGTATTTATGGGAGCAATAAACCGAAATAATGTAGCTGATACTAGCATTACGGATAGGCATTTACAACACACCTCATATTGTAGGTCCTAGATAAGCCAAGTCGCACGAAAAGCGGCGGCAATACGGTAGCCCTATCTAAAGCCTAGGATATCCCGCGGAAGCCTGACAAGCCAGTAGCTTGGGTGTAAAGTAGTGTATGAAAAGATGCCAACATTCTAACAGCACTTAAATCAGTTCTGACCAATACTACAGCATCATGGCGTCTCAGAGGCAGCAGTGATTCGTTGATCGGTATAGCCTAGTGCCCCTCGTTAGGCCGGAGCTCAATGCAAGCATGGAGAGCAAGGCGGGGGAAGGGGTGAGGGCGCGGAGGATAATGTAACTGTTTGGGAGTGGGAAGTTAAAAAGGTGATGTCGTCGATGAAAGAAGAGGTGGTCTAAAGTAAAGGTGAAAGTACCCTAGCGGATTGACGTTGCTCGATTCCAGATCTTCGATAGGAGGTACCTACCAAATACCTATCTTAAATATTATTCCATATTTATCAAGCCCTCAGTCGCGGACTCTAAAAGAGTTTATTACACGGGAAATATACCGAGAAGGTCAGCATGTTCCATATTCATATGAGTATCTCTATTTATTCTTAATTTAACCTCAGTTCGGCGGATCGTCTACTGTTTTTACCCAGGGATGCACCAGCTCTTTTTTGTTTTGATCTTGTTCTCGAGAATCGGCCCTACGGGTTTCTATATCAATTGTAGTCTCCAGAGTAATTGCCTTAACACCCTTCGGCATAGAAGGTGAGTCCTTCAGGGGTATCTCATCATCGTTGTAAGTTGACTCAACATTACTCAACTCGCCTCGTCTGAATGGAGCGGCGAAGTGTCTATTCCCAGAGCTATAGCGGCTGGTAGGGTTGGAACTTTTATTACTATCGCCCGTGCCCCGAGACAAGACGCTTCGAGCCTTCTTAAAGCCGCCGCGAGCAAGCTTGTTGACTGCCGGAAGATCGGCTATGAACTCCGCAATATTCCGCTCTATGATAGTGCATAGGTAAACACTGTGCAGGGCCCAAGTGAAGTCGGGGTCATAAAAGTCTTTGTCAAAGGCAACACGGGTTATCGAAGCTGCGAAAACCCTGCAGTTGACAAGTAATCTATTAGTTATGGTTCCATACGATGATGGGTATTGGTGGGGAAATCACCCACAAGAAACCTGATCCAGTTAATGAGAGGATAATTACTCGCTTGGTAAAGCTCATTTGAATTCTTCCGAAGAAATATACAGGCGATATGGCGTAGAAGAGATCAGTAATACTATTGACGACTGGCGAAAACTATTAGCAATTTCGGAAGATACACCTACCCGACTCTCTTCCTCTAACTAACAAGTATACCTATTACGTGAACAAATGAACCTTACCTGTGAAGATAATGATTGAATTTACCAATGTTTTTATGGGCTTGACCTCCCCTGGAATATCAGGCGTCCAGAGCTTCCTAAGCGGGCTCGCTTGGAGGCCCCAGACTACTCCCTGACAGAAGGTCGTGATCGTGGTGATAGAAATAAGTCCATAAATGACATACGTGGAACGTCGATGAACATCGTGTATAAGAGACAGAATGAAAAGGCTAACCGATATCTTAACGGCCCAAAGCGAGATGGCGGCGAAGAGTATATTATATTGGCTCAACCGCTTGAGTGTAAGCACTTGGTCTCGGGCTAGGAACTGGAGATGGCGCCCAAAACCTGCCTGGACTGACCGAATCTCCAGAGCATTGGCGGTTAGGTTAAAGGCCTATATAACGATAGTTAATTCAAGGAGTCCGTCAGAAGTTTCATAGATCAAGGTAGGCCCACCAATGCTATGATATTGAAGTAGTCGGAAGCCCCGAGTCTTATCTTGGTTACAACCTTCGTAATAACGCGCGTAAAGGTAGATAATATTATGAGCACGCTGAATACTATAGATAAGATGAGAATATCTTGGCCTTTACTCTCATCAGCTAGATTTGGATTAAACTCAATGAATCCATTGCCCATGATGGCGAAAATTAACAAGCCAGCGTGATAGGTGCTGCCTACAGCGGGTATAGAAGTACGAGAAGAGATATTACAGAACGGTACGTTGATATCATAAAATCTTTATGGCGGCTACTACCTATCCAAGGCGCCTATGCGGTGTACGGTCATTTGAGATCGACAGTAAGGACGTAGACGGTTCCGCATGAATGTGCTTAGTCTAAGAAAAGACCTCATGGGCATATACGCAGAATTCTCGCCGAGACATGGACATCCCAGGGAATTCGCAATAGAGGTCTGAATAGGTAGGTCGGTAGTGAGATAATCTGCAGTCCTAGATTGAGGTCTGGTGATCGATAGGTACCTAGGTAACTGTGGGACGAGACATTTGAGGTGCAAGGCCAAGAACAATGTCTTTCGGGGATGATCTTCACTTCAATGTAGGACAACCTGTATAATTTAGCTGCTTGATGTAAGCTCTGGTACTCAATATTGGGAGTGCAGGCCAGGTGTACGCAACTTGGGTACACCACTTTACTCGTACAACCCGAAGCCTTACCTATTAGTGATATTGTAGGTAGTTATGAACAAGTTGGCAGCCTGTGGAGATGCCAGCCGGTACCTGGATGACGAATGCCCGATAAATCCGTGAAGACATATTGTCACGGACCATTATAGAAGATCGGGATTCCCATTAGGTCGGATCTCATCCGAGTAGGTAGTATAACCCGGATAGTTCCATGGTATATACTCAGGTACCCATGGCTGTCTTGCACTAGAGACATGATTAACAGGATATTGACACACCTTTGGGAGCATTGCTGGTTATTGGAGTATATATTCTTATAGTGACGATCGGAGGCTCGCCAATGCTTGAAGCCTGTAGCACAAACTCCAATAAGAAACGCCGCGGAGGTTGCGGGGGTGAGAGCTAGGATACTGTGATGAGGAAACGGCGGCTTTAAAGACTATTGTGTAATATATTCCACATCAGTCGTAGGGATTGTACCCTTCGATCACTGCTACATCCGGAGCGAGACTCAAAAAGCAAAAATCTATGCATTATGCACCTATCTAATACACCTACTATCCAGTGAATCAATCTGCGAGTATTTTTTTCCACTGTTAGTAATAACTTTCAAAACAATGTGATACCAATCTTACTACAGCCCAGGCAATTTCGAATCGGTCCATATGTACTAACTTTCGTCAAGCATACATGTAGGTACATGATGAGTACCTAATGCAGCAGTCATATTATGTCTGTCGTACAATAGAGCGGAAGAGGCTGCTTATGCCGTTATACCACTTTTCGTCGGTCTCATTTTCGGAGAAGTAAAGTAGGCTGGGCTGGGCAAGTAATGAACTTTACGCCTTTATGTGTGACAAACGCCTCTATCAGGGACGGAATTTGCTAGATTGGCTGAAGGATGGGTCTACCAAGATAATGGGAGGCTCCCGACAGATGATACCTTAAGTTATCTCGAATTACTGAGTATACCAGCCCCTGACTTCTGATAGATAAGCCAGTCTACCTGGGGGCTTGTCTTGGATGGCTAATACCCAGATACAAGAAGGCTAAGTCACAAAATAGACGGGTTGCTATACTTAGGTACCTATGCGGCAACAACCGAGGGCTAGAATTATATCTCTGTGAATACCTAATGATCTATTGGGACTCTTTCCTGTTATCACTTTAATATTCGGTTACGAGACTTCTTCCAATCATCTTGCTCTAAATTGAACGAAAGGCCCAGACTTCCAGCCTGCAATAGAATAGTGGCTTTCGAACCTCAGCTCCGTCTCAGCACCTAAATTCTCTTCCGCACTTGACGTAATATTGTGGCAGTTGGTCAAGCCTTGTGGCCCAACCCTAAAATCATAGTTCACAAGAATGTGGGCATACGCAATGCTAGCCATCATTATGGCGACATGGCCCCCAGCACAGTTTCGTGGCCCAATTAAAAAAGGGGTAAACATCTTCTTTGCCAAGCGGAATTCTTCTTCCGGCAATGTACCCGAAATCCAACGCTCAGGCCAGAATCTGACTGGGTCGCGAAAAATACTGCCGTCCCGGAACAACGAGAAGAGGCTCATGCCTACGTCGGTACCAACAGCGATAGGCACCTCATCAGGGCCAATAACAACACCAGGGCGTTCGCACTCTCTCCAGTGCACACCACACGCCGGAGGGAGCAGCCTCAAAACTTCGTTGATGACGGCGCGGAGATAGACGCTCGATTCGAGCTTTCCGTCCCAAACAATTTCTTCTCCTGGCAAGTAACTACTTCGCAGCTCTTTGCTGAGCTTTTCGTATACATATGGGTAATGGCAAAGGTAGTGGAGAAACCCGGACACCATTATTCCATACGCGTCGGCTGACGAGAAAGTGCTGAAAGCTCCTTCTCCTATCATCTGCGCTCGGTTATGGCCTGGAGTTTTCAAGAGACCCTCTCCGCTGTGGATGACGGGCCCAAATATTCCGCGGCTTTCGGGTATATTGTTTATGACGGCTTCATCTAAGAAGCCCTGAAACCATTTCTGGAATCTCTTGGCACGAGGGGAAGCAAGAAGCAGCAGATATGCAACTACGTTTCCTACCCCCACGTTACTGAGAGAAGGAAGCTGTTCCCAGAGGCCCATCTTCTTCTCGTGGATATAGAGGGTGGGGAATACGAATTCTCTCTCGGAGCTCCTTAACAAATTCGTCTTCAAGCCTAAACCGAAGTCTGCCATCGTGTCGAAACCCAAACAAAGATCTAACAAGGTATATTTGTCAATATTCTGAACAACCACGAAGGTCGGTGTTCTATCCCACTTACTCCATTCTCTCATATCATACGAGGCGGTCCAGCCCTCCGGATCCTCCGCTTTCTGCAGTTCTTGGAAGTAAATCTTCAGGTTGCGAATAATAGCTGGCTCGTACCGCGCCAGTGATTCAGCATCTACTCCAGATCTGAATACTTTACGTAGCTTGTGGTGTAAGGATTTGTCAATAGAAGTCATAGTGCTCCAACCGTCTGGAAAGGGTATCATGGTTTCATAGCCCTTCGACTTTCGAAATGGGGCACCATGGCCGTAAATCGCTATGACTCCATCATTATTACCTTGCCACAAATGTACCACACCGGAGTCATCGTTGGAAATACTAACCAGCCATATCCTTATGATACAAGGTAAGTATTTGGTTGGGTGCGAATCGTATGACATAACCTGGCGATTGTGATTAACCTCCGTGCCGGAACACGATATGAAGCAACTACAGACCATATTTCTGATGGCATCTTTGAATATCCAGATGCATCGTACCCTTCCAAGAGTGCCATGCTGAATAGGCACTAGTTACCTTAGCAAAGAAGGGGCCTGGGATATTGCTGTATGTATGGAAGTAGACTCGACGTATAACTATTACTATAATCTAGACAACTCATTAATAGCAGTCGAGGGGTATATCATTTTGACCAAAGACATACAGTTGCAATGCAACATAGCATTCCCAAAGCTGCACACTGAAAGATATAGATCGATTCACTCCCCATTTTCAGGATGCATATAACTTATCTTGAGAAGGCTGATTATGTTGATTGAATCATCAGAGCCACTTGACCTGTCAGTGGATTATCTCGAAGAAAGGATAGACTAGGAGGTGGGTAGGTATGTTAGGTAACACTATGGTTTGATTTTGCTTCTTTGAAGTTCCGTCCTAGATCAGGGAAGGCCACCCTAAAGTCCTAGACGGTGGTCCTTTCAGAGCCTTATATCATCTTGCCATCAATTCAGGCACATATCCCAATATCATTCGCCAGACACGCCTACGTAAACCTTTGCCGTCACTCTTACCTCCTTGTGCCAGCCTGGCACTCACTCGCACTTCCTTAGCCTCTTATGCGCAAGGTTACATCGTTGTCTTGGATAAGGACCGCTACGTTGAAATCCACGATGTATAGATAAGTATCTTTCCAATAGCAAAAGCAAACTGGGAGTATCCTTGTAGTCATTACATGATGCGAACTCATATGTACAATGAAGTTACAGTGTTTAGAGGAACCTCTTACCTACATGATGTCGCAGTTTCACCAGGTAAGTCCTACGGTCCAGAATATCCCACATTAACGCTATTTGACCGGAGAAATGTTTCTGACTCTTGTTCTGACCTCTGCATAAATAGAACATATATGGATGCATATCGTTGGTAGTACCAGTCAATGGAAATGCTTTTTAAATCCATATTGGGTATCAGAAGGGTACGAAGCATGAAACACGAGGCCACGAGCGTGCGATTACTGTCCGTAAAAGAATAGTATGTCCGGTGAAGTGTTGCATTCGTGGGCAAATAACAATTACGTAGATATCCTTTACTCGGATCTGATAATATATCACATTTAAGAAGCATATACGCCTTGTATTTGTATCACCAATACTATCTAAACCCGCTTTTATAGAACTAACTTCGTGACTAGAAATGGGGGAGCCATCTCGCGCACCTCGAATTGCTATTATAGGAGGGGGTATCGCGGGCATAGCATGTTCTTGGGAGTTACAGAAGCACGGTTATACCGTAGAAATCTACGAGTCTAACAGTAAGCTTGGTGGCCACGCTAATTCAGTACCGTTCGAGGGCAATGGGACGACTGTAAACGTCGACAGTGGCTTCATTGCAATGGATGAAGTCTCATATCGTAGGTTACAAGCCTAGACCACATGTGCCCCTCTTATAGAATAATCTAATAGTTAGTATAGCACACTTCAATAAGTTCCTCGGGGAACTCGGTGTTAAGACAATCCCTACGGATATGTCATTTGGGGTCTCTACTATGAACGGAGTTTTCTCTTGGAGCAGCTGTTCTATCCTCAGCTTCATCGGCGACTTATCAAGATTGTTGAAACCATGGTTTTGGCGTTTGATGTTTGATGTGATCCGCTTTAGCCTGTTCGCCGAGGAAATTCTACATGAAAGTCCCCTGGGTACAGAAACATCGGGACCCTACAGTAGTAAAAGTACGCGCAATGATACGCTGGAGAACGATATTACAGAAAGGCCTCTAGAATCTATTGGTGACTACTTAAAGAGGCGGAAATATTCAGAGAAGTTCATAGATTACTTCTTGATACCAATGGTCGCTGCTCCGTGGTGTACCGACCCGGAAGAGTTCGCTCGTACCTTTCCCGCCAAGTTCCTCATACAGTTTATGTAAGTCTACCTACCAATGTCAGTTTAGATAAGAATAACATGGCAACTAATATATCTATCCGGCGAAAAGGTTACAGCGCGGTCTTCTAGATACCGTGATGAAAACACTCAAGTGGCGTTCTTTTCAAAATGGTTCTCAGACTTACGTTGAGGCATTCCGACGTAGTCTCCCATCTTCTCATCAAGTACACTTAAACACTCCAGTCCGACGTGTATTACGAACCGGCGGAAAAGTGTTAGTCATTTTTGCAGATCACTCCAGCAAGGTATTCGATCACGCGGTTCTCGCTATCCACGCTAACCAGGCTCTTGCGCTCCTTGGAGATGGCGCAACGAAGCTGGAGCGCAAAGTTCTCAGCTGTTTCAAAACAAGCAGGAACATTTGCTATCTACATTCAGATGAATCGGTATGTCTAATTATACTACCCATTCCCGGCCAGATACCCCAATAGAAAGTGAAATAAAGAAAGATAAAAGAAGAAGGACGTGCAGAAACTCCCGCTAACTATTGAGGCTAGTATCTCCCGAAGAGTGTATCTGCCCGTGCGGCATGGAACTGCTTCCTTGATACAGACATCATCGATACAAATCTCGAAAAAGCCAAGACGATAGCAAAGAAGAGCGACTTCGTGAAAACCCAAGAAAAACAGGCCCCAATGAAGATCTCTATTACGTTTGACATGAATAGGCTCCAGAAAATTCCATATCCTGGAGAGCCAGGGAGCCCAGGCCGAGTCCTCGTAACTATGAATCCACACTATCGACCTCACGAAGATAACACCCTTATTGACCCCCGTTCAGTGCAGAGTACACACGTCTTCTACCACCCCCTCATCAGCTCAGAGAGCATCCTGATGGCTCGTCATATTCACTTAATCAATGGTGCCTCAGGTATTGTATTCGCAGGTGCATGGATGGGGTTTGGTTTTCACGAGGACGGTTTCAGAGCTGGCGTTCATGCAGCACGTGTTTTGGTAGACGGTTGGGAAAATACGCCTGTATTAAACTTAACCGAAGATACGGAGCAAGCACATGTTCCTAGAACTGGTTTGGTGAGATTCTTCCTCAAGTTTGTAGTTTTGGTTGTGTGGAAATTCATGAATATTATCTGATTTAGTTTTTTATGACGAGCTAGGTATGATGAATAGATTAAAGGGCATCCGTGATCAACAATATAAATAGAACTATTGCTACCAAGAACAAATAGACCAATTTTTAAATCCTCTCTAAAAATGAGAAACTTGTAAGCATATGAGCTAGTTCTAATACCTTTTCTTAAATCAGGGGCAGGAGGGTAGCGAGGGACAAAAGCTCTACATATCAAGTTCTACGTAAGAGTAAGAAATGAACGACTACAGACACTTCTTAATCTATCCTTACCCCATGCGCTTTATGTAGCTAGGTTCTACGTCTTGCTACTAGAAAAATGACTGCAAGGATCGAAAGTTAATGTTCTTTTCGAGAACCATTCAAAGTACCTATTAAGCTAAACCCCCTAGGGGTATCTTATCCGAAGTTCAAACTCGCACCACAACCAATCCCTAACCTGAAGCATGAAAAAAACCCATCCCGGCCCATTTAAGCTCTCGAGATCCCCGGAACTATGAGGATAGTCTTCCACGTAGACTTCCTTTGCCGTAACAACGAAAGAGTTTTGATCATAACATCAAAACCAATATCCGTTCAGCTCCCATAAATCACTTCACCAGACTCGGTACTCTTTTTCCGCATTGATGGTGAAATCATAGTACTCGAGTCTGCTGTGGCTGGGGGCGGGCGCGGGCGCGGCCTCAGAGACCACCTGGTCAAACCTCTCATGGAAGGCGGAGAGACTGTGGATAAATAAGTTTCTAGGACGTAAAGATTGCCATGATAAAGATCATACCGCTCGTTTGCGCTGGGGGCTCCAGTGCCCTCGTCTTCATCCACGTCTCCGTCCACGTCTCGGTTGGTCCAGGGGAGGGTGAAAGAGCTCTTGGTCTTGGAGACCGCAGACTTGACTCGCTCTACAACGAAGCTGATGGGAGCGCGGACGGAGCAGTGCCACCAGCTGACAAAAACAGGTTCACGTGCATACGGACGCCCTCTTCCTCTTTCTGGAGAGGATCCCAGATCTTCTTCTCACCAAGCATCGTCTGCATCATCTTCGCAGACGGGCAGCCTCGTAGGGCCTCCCAAGTTCCGATGGCGACGACACCGTAGATGGTGACCTTGGCGATGGTCTTAGATACGTTCTGAACACCGGAAAGAGAGATAGCCTTGACGAAGGCTTTGAGACCAGAGAATGTCATGCTGTTAAAGAGAGTCTTTAAAACCGATGAAGACATCGTCTCGAAGACAGTCTTAATAAGAGGTGTCATAGTGTTGAAAGTCTTCTTGATAATAGAAGACATGGCTGAGATGTGAATGATGAGAGTAACTAGGAAAGTGATTCCTTATTGCAATCTTTTGTTTGTGGGAGTAAGAAGTGAGGAGTGTGCACTTATGTTGTTGTTGTTGTCGTGCGTGTGGGAGAAAGAAGTTTCGAATGAACAGTCAACAGCAAGGCCACGATCGTGAAATTTAAGTAATGAATTCTTCAAGTGCACCTTCTGTCGCTTTAGTGACTCTGAATTCGTCCGGGCAACCATAGAGCTGTCGACTTTTTTGACGACATGGGTTGATATCGTCACAGCGATGTGCGTTGACTTGTTGTCAGTAAACGACAACATACAATACCCTACGTTTATAGTCGTGTTGACCTACCTTCTAAAGTGTAGTAAATCAAGAATAGAAGATTTCAAGGATAATATCTCCTGGTCTTGCCTTCCAGTTATGCAATTTTATGATTAGTAGGGTCCAAAGTTGGATAGATCTACTTTCACCCCTTTTCGTACATCCGCCATAGAAGCTCGTAGCGTTTATTGATTCTTTCAACAAAAATACTACGTGTTTTTAAATACTCTTGGTTATTACTTTGGCATAGCCTTGCATCTATATTAGTTGACTTCTGTATGGACACTAGGGTTCGATATGATAGGAGTATACCCAGGAGGTACTACTCAACGAAAGACATCTAAACACACCTATTGACGTGTCGTAACGTTAAATAATACCTTCTGTTAATATAGAACCATGTAAATAGCATGGTAATTGTCACATCGAGTTCGTAATATATCCTTTCCCTGAGAACCTTGGATCCCTCTCTATTGCAGGAAGGATTTCGTATTTGACGATTGGGTTTTCTTTTCTAATTCCAGTGCCGTCCAATGCTTACAATCATCTACAACAAGTAACCACATCCCATAGCCTCAACTCGGTTCCCCATCCTTTTACCTCGTAATATCAAGACCTGGGACTAATGTTCTTCTATAAATTGTTTGGATGGAGACTAGTCATACCGTGCTAAGCTTTGAATACCTACTGCTCAACTACGATTCTTTGTTGAATATTCGTCGTAGTGTCTAAAATATTCTTGAGATTTCTATTTTTTTTTATTACGTTATTATAAATATAGCTATTAGTACGTACGAATGCCAACTTATAGCAACCTAGAACTCAGTCAAGATCATCGTATAGGGGTTTTTATTTGCATATATCCGATATGCATCATACGAAGCAACTAAGAAAATCCGTGCATGACTAGCGCCCCTCAATTGTGGCTCGAGCTTTTTACATAGAGGCGATCTTTTGGGCTTAACCGACGTCAAGTTTCGAACATTAGCTTTCCAGCAAGCTCTCAAAAAAAAAAGTGACGACAAAAAACTCTCCACTCCTCCGACGGCATTTTGAATGCATCGTTGTAGAATAGCTTCACCACCGATACACCCGCTGATATGTTGACTCCCGCGACGACAGCAACGCGCCTTGGTGTACTAGCCACTCGTGGCCTCAAGCTGCAGGTCGCATTCTCGAGAGGGGCAACCTGCCAATACTCCTCATTGGCATCTCGACAATGCACCACCATCCGTAGCGCCAAGTCGATTCCTTCCATCTCAACCAGAACAGTCATCAGAAAGCCTGCGCGCAACACATCGTGTCAGGTTGTCACCCGCCGATATGCTTCTACTACGGCTTCCGCCACCTCGGGGTCCGCTCCAGCTCTCGACTGGAATACTTTTTTCAAGCTACGCAAAACGCGGCGCCGCTTCCAGATCGTCAGTGGTATATTGACAATGGCAATAGGTGGCACAGTAGGCGCTATCCTACTTGTGAATATGGATATGGATTGGCTGTTGACCAAGGTCCCAATGGACCCCTTCATCACGCTGGGTATAGTGACTCTAAGCTTCGCGGGGCTAGGCTGGCTGGCAGGGCCGAGCGTAGGCTCAGCGCTTTTCTACACATTTAAGAAGGGCGTCAAGAAGCCGATGGCTATTAAGGAGTCTGAGTTCTTTGCGCGCATCAAGAAGAACCGAGTGGATCCTAGTAATAGCTCGTTGAGTGGTAATGCTGGTGAGTTAATCCAAGTTAAGATAGAGGGGAAGTTAGGTTCGCTGACGTTCTTCCGATTTTTCTAGTTCCTGATTTCTACGGCGAGAAGATCTCGAGTGTGGCAGGCTACAGGCAATGGTTGAAAGACCAAAGAGCATTCAACAAGAAGCGAACAAGCTTCGTGTGATAGGAAAGTATCTCGGGAGATCGACCCTCTGCAAGGGAGGAAACGCGTGGTCTACATACCCCAACAGTCTTACGAGTTTCTTATCACCTCCATGAGTGAATATATTTCAACGTTCAGGTAAAAAGCAAAAGCTTCAAAAATCAATGGGGTTGGCGTTCGGTGGCTCTCCCTCCAATGTATCAACAGAAGGAATCGGTATGATTTTGAAATGGAACCCCCCATTCTGATATTAGTTGTCGTTCAACTATATGCGTCATCGAGATTGAGTGGTTATGTGAAAGGCATTGTTTGGTCGATGTGGTGTTTCCAGGCCCGCATACCTCCTTCGATATCACCCACGAAGCGTGTTCCATTGGCATCTAGGCCCATCTCCTTTAGTCTTCGTGTTACTAATTGGGAGTCGTTGCCCACTCTGCAGACGACATATATTGGTGCGTTAGCTGATAGCGACTTCGGTATATATTCCAGTCCTGAGCTCTCCTCGTCAGTAGATGTTTTGCTCCGGTTCTGTAAGGTCGAGAAAGGCACATTAATCGCGCCTGGTATGCTAGCAATTTCGAAATGCTCCTTCTCGCGAACGTCTAGAAGCAAGTGATTCTTGTCGGGCTGTTTCGTTATAATATCATTGTACTCTGTAGCAGAGACTCTTTCTTCAGGTTTCAGAACCTCGACCGGCTTAGTTACCCCACAGAACTGAACGTAATCCAATGAACCAGCTCGTAGTTCCTTTAGAGTTAATGCTGACCCAGAAGAGCAAGCAAAGCAGTTAGGCTTCCGACTCCTCATCCTGATTGAGCGAAACGGCGTAGTCGAAGTAGCGGAAAATAAAAGGAGGCTCGGCGCAATGGGACTCTTTGGTGTTGAGCTCAAGTCTTTCCCAACTCCAGCGACGACTAGTTTAATAGCCTCAAGTGCTTGTAGTACGCCCATAATCCCCACAACCGGCCCTAGAATTCCGCCCTCGCCGCAACTGACTACACTATCGGCGGGAGGTGGCTTGGGGAATATACAGCGGTAGCATGGACCACCTTCCGTGGAACCTTGAGCGGCAGGTGGGTTATTTAGGACGATCAACTGCCCGTCTGTTCGTAAGGCAGATGCGGAGACGAGTGGCTTCTGCAGCAGAACGCAGATATCAGAGATAAGGTACCGGGATGTCGGGTGATCCGTGCAATCGAGGACCAGATCGTATTTGGGAACGATATCCTCGGCATTCTGGGGCGTGAGATGTTCTTTATGAGCTACGTATGACACATTCGGGTTAAGTTCGCGACAGTATTCAATCAAACTATCGACCTTCATCACGCCAACTCTTGAAGTGTTATGAGCAATCTGACGATGCAGATTTGATACTTCCACAGTATCACCATCTACGACCCCGAGAGTACCAATTCCTGCACCAGATAGATATGCAGCCGCCGGGCAGCCTAGTCCACCAGCGCCAACTATCAATACAGCGGCAGACTTGAGATGTAGTTGACCTTTGATGCCAACGGTAGGTAGGATGAGTTGACGGCCATAGCGGGAATACTCTTCCTCGCTCAAAGGCCACTTCCACTCTGGGTGTATGCCTGTAGGTTGCTCAGATTTAGAAGTCAACCCGGACTGCTGGTTCGTATCTACACTCTGGGAAGATGACTCGAGTTCTTCCAGTTG
The DNA here is from genome assembly GCA_902805475.1 of Entonaema liquescens. Lineage (NCBI taxonomy): Eukaryota > Fungi > Ascomycota > Sordariomycetes > Xylariales > Xylariaceae > Entonaema > Entonaema liquescens. Next base: position 654,318 of record CADCSX010000001.1, on the reverse strand, counting down.
TCTTCGTAAATTTTGAAGGTCTTTCTTCGCCTGAGATATTTTGCGGCGGAGCTGTTCCGCTTTCTCGGTTACTGAATCCATGGTGCCAATAATACCGCTGCTTTTTATATGTTAGATGAGAAGTTGAAATCCATGTCTCACTAGGAGTGTTGAGGCTGAGGAAACGCAAAGCATCCGGTGTATGGTGTATGTCGACCCGGTGTTCTGTGCAGGTACCCGGACCCTAAAAATGGTATGCGGCTATCTGAGCACTTGCAGTTATGTACATTAGAACAATGCGACCTAAGCTTTCTTGCAGCAAACCATTCTAATGTGATTAATAGGAATAGAATCTCCACCCGGGCCAATCCTATAGGCTCGGCTCAACCCTTACCAAAACTGCACTACATAGATGCATAAGCTACCTACATATCCAAACATTGATGTCGTACATTCAAAGGCCCTAAAAATGGATGCGAACAGACTTAAAACTTGTATTCATTACTTAACTGCCTATAAACTTATCAACTCCTGATCTGTGATAGGCCTAGTTTCAGTCAACTTGCTAAATAGGAATCTCGGTGACCATGTTTAGAATGGTCATGTGAATTATTCGGATCCCAGGACTCTGGGTCTCCGGCTTACGGTCATGGGCAGCGGGTGGTTCATTTTGGCCTGGATATCATCATCAGATCTACTACGTACGCGTATGCATAAACCTTGCAATAGCAAGTAGCTGCCTTTTCGTTGTCTTTCTCTACCTTTTGTTACCTTTTCTTCGAATTTCTCGCCATGATAGTCGAATTACTCGTAATGTTGATTAACGTTGGGGCTTACACGCGTAACGCGTAGCAGCATTAATCTGCTCCAAGTATTTACAAGATAAAATACCACTATCATAATATGGTATAAGTATGGATTAGATTATGTTATTATATTAATTAAGTTCCATAAGGGAATTTTTAAAATAATAAATATAAAAATATATTTAAAATATATAAGTTCGTATATAAATTTTATAAATTTATATTATATAATATTTATTATTTATAAAAAATATAATATTTTTATTATTATTTATTTTATAATGAAATTATATTTAATTTTTATACGATTTTAATAAAATAATTATATTTATATTATATTATAAATTAATGTTTTCGTAATTAAAAATTAATTAATAATTTATTTATATTTTTTTTTAATTTTTTTTATGATAATTATTATATATATTAATTATCGAATTTAATATATTTAATAAAATATTATTTTTTAATAATATTTTCTTTAATAATTTTTTTATAATATATTTTAAAAGAAATTAGTTTTAAATATAGTAAAAAATAATTAAAAATATTTAATAAAAATATTAATTTAAAGTAATTAATTAATATTATATTATAAATTTTAAAATTATTAAAAAATTTTAAATAATAAGTTAATTTTTTAATTTATTTAATAATGTAAAAAAGTTTTATATATTATTATTTTAATTTATAATTAAAAATAGTAACGGTAAAAATATTATAATTTTTATATAATTGTAAAAATATATATTATTTTTTATAAAAAAATATAAATTTATATCGTTAATTATAATAGAATTTTACAAATATAAATACTAAAATAATTACGTTATAAATAATAATTTATAATAAAAGAAAATTTTAATATTATATTTTTAAAAATTAAATAATAAAATTAAATATAAAATCGTATAAAATTTCGAAAAAGTTTAATTTTATTATAAAAAACTTAATAAAATTTAATTTATATTAAAAATAAAAAAAACATTATTTTTATAATTTATTATTATTAAAAAAATAAAAATAATATTATAAATAAAATTTAATAAATAAAATATATTATTTTATTTAATTATTAATTTAAAAATAATAAATAATTATATATAATAATTTTATATTATATATTATTTAAAATATAAATTAAAATTTTAATAAAAATTTAAAGTTTTTATTTAAAATAATGATTTTAAGCAATTTTTATTTAATATTAAATAATTAATTATAAAATGTTTTAATTTATTATAAAATATTATAATTATGTTTACCGAAAATTAAAATAATTAATTTAATAAATTTATTAATGATAATATTAAGTAAATTGTAATTATTATTATTTTAAAAAAAATTAAAAATTATATTTATTATAATTATATAAAAAAAATAAAGAAAATTAATAATAAGTTAAAATAAATTATAAAGTTTATAATTATATATATAATATAATGAATATTTAAAATATAATTTTATATATTTTATAAATTTTTTCCGGTTAAAAATAAAATATTATAAATAGTTACGAAAATAATTAAATTTTAAATAATTTAATTTATATATTATTTTAAAAATTTTAAAATTATAATTTTTTAATATATATAATTTATTATAAATATTTAAATATTTTTAAATAAATTTATTTTTTAAATAAAATAGGAAATTTATAATATTTTATTAATTAAAATAACGGTTAATATTAATAATATTTAATATTATTCGTTATTTAAGGTTTTTATGATAATTTTATTATATTTTAATTTTAAATTTTAAAGTTATTTATATTAATGTAATATTATAAATAATATATAATATAAAAAAGTTATTATTAAGTTTTAAAATTATTATATAAATGGTTAATAAAGTTTTATTAAATAAAATTTAAAAGTTATTTAATTATAAATTAAAAAATAAAATTTAATATTTGTTAATATTATTAAAAAAAAAATTTAATTTTTTTAATTAAAAAGTTAATTTAATTAAATATAAAAAATTAAACGTTAATAATTATAATAATATATTAAAAATTATATAAAGTTTTTCGGGTTTATATAATAACATATATAAAAATTTAAAAATATATTTAAAAGTTTTAATTAATTGTAAATTTTTATTATTTATTACGGTAAAATTAATAAAGTTTAAATATTTTATTATTTTAAAAATAGTTTTATGGTTAATGAAAATGTAAATTCTTTTTTATATAATAAAAATATAATAATGGGTTTTTTTTAAAATTTAAATAAAATTTAAAACTTTTATTTTAATAAGTTAATATTGTTTTTTAAAATATGTGAAAATATGTGATAAAAATGTAATTAATTTTATTATAATTTATAAAGTATAAATGATAAATTTATTATTTTTTATTAATTTAAATAAGGTATTTTTAATAATATGGTAAATATAAATTTTAATTTTAATATAAAAAATATTAAAATTAATATATAATATTTTTATAAAATTAAAAAAATAAAAAATTATATATTTTATTAATGTATTTTTAATATTATGAAATAAATTTAATTTTATTTATAAAAAAGTTATAATAATAATTTTTAATATTTATTTTTTTTTACTTTATTTTAATAATAATATATAAAAATTTATATAAAGTAAAAAAGTTTTTTATTTTTTTAAAGATTTAATAAATTTAATATATTTTAATATATTATTTTTTATATAATTAATAAAATTAATGAAAGTTTTTAAATTTTTTAATAATTTAAAAAATATAATTTTAGTAATTGTAATAAAATTTTTTTTTATTATTAATAAATTAAAAGAATTAATAAAATAATTAAAGATAATATTATTAAAGAAAATAATAAATAATTTATTAAAATTAATTAATATATTTTTTATTTTTATTAAAGTAAAAATATAAATTAAATTTTTAATATGTTTTTCAAATATAATAAAAATTATATAAATATTATTATAATAAACATTAATATTATTAATAAATTTGAAAATAATATTTATTTATTTTTAAATATATATATTATTATTTTTATATTTTATAATTAATGTTTTAAATATATATTAGTTTTTTACGGTAATAATATATTAAAAATTATAAAATATGGTTTATTTTAATATTTAATTAATATAAATTTTTATGATTTTATTAAATATTTATTATTAAAAATTATTTAATTAATAATTTTTATATTAATAATTATAAGATTTTTTTGTTTAATTTTATTATTTTTATTTAAGATAAAAATGTTTTTGTAAATAATAAAAATTAATATAGAAAAAAAGATAAATTTTTAATTATAAAATATTTTATTTTAAAAAATTAATTTTATAATTATATTATTAATGATTTTTTAATTTTTAATATTAATAATGTAAAATTTATATTTTTTAAGGATAAGTTTTTTTTAATTTAATTTAAATTTAATTAGTTTAATTTTTTTTTTAAAGATATAAATAAAATTTTTATTTTTAAAAATATTATAAAATTCCGAAATAATATTATAAAACTTTTTAAATTTTTTTAATTTATTAAAGTTTTTATAAATGGTTATATTATTAAAGTGTTTATTAATATTAAAAATGTTTATAATAAATGGTAAAAATTAATTGAAAATACGATTATTAAATTTATAAATTTTAAGTTTTTTAATAATGAATTTAATAATTTTATTGTTAATAATGTAATAATTTTTATATTTTTAATTTATTAAAATTAAATAATTTATAAATATATTATAAAAAATAATAATAAGTTTTATAATATTATTATAAATAATAATTTATTTTATATTATTATTAATTAAAAAAGTTAAATAAATAATTTAATTATTAATGGGTTTAAAAATTAAATTTTAATTGAAATTTATATAATATAATATATTAATATAATAATAATAATATAATAAAATAATAATATAATTTATTATTATTATTTTAATTTTATTATATTTTTTATTATTTAAGGTAATTAATAATGGGATTATAATTTTATAAAATTAAATAATAATAATTTTTTTTAATAATAAAATATTAATGTTTTTAATATTAAAAATATTTATTTTTAATAATAGTTTAAAAAGTAAATTTTTAATAAAAGTAATTTTATAAAAAAACGAAATAATGGTTAATTATTTATTATAAATATTTTTAAAGTAAAATTTAATAATAATATATTTATTTGTAATAATTTAATTTATAAAAACTTTACGTATAAATATAAATGTTATTTTTATACGAATTTTATTATTAAAGTAATGTTATTAAATTTATATTTTATTAATAATAGTTTATGTATAATTAATATTAATATAAATATTTCTTTAATGTTTAAATTTAAAAGAAATTATAATAAAAAATTTAAAATATATTTTTATTTTATAAGTAAAATTAATTTTAATATTAAGAAATAAATTAATTAATAAATTAATAATAAAAGTTTTAATTTTTAATATTAATTATAAAAATTTAAATAATGTTTTAAAATTAATATTAATTATTATTTAAAATTAATTATTGTATTAATAATTAGTGAATAATGATAAATAATAAATATTAAATAATGATGATTAATGAAAATTTTATAATATTAATGTATTGTTAATATAATGTAATTTAAATAAAATGGAATTTATTATAATTATAATATTTATTAATTTTTATATATATATTAATAATAATGTTATTAATAATTGTAATGTATTATATTATATTGGAATTTTAATTAATGGTTTTAATAAAAATAATGTAAATTTAAATAATAATTTATTATTATTAAAATGGTATTATTAAATATAACGAAATAATTTATTATAATTAATAAATATTTTATTATAAAATTTATAATTAATTTATTTAAATATTTAAATTATTATGTTAAAATGTGTAATATTTTTAATATTATTATTAATAAAGAATAAATTGAAATTATTAAAGATTTTTTTATAAAATATAATTTTTTTATTATTATAATTTTTTTTATTAATATAAATATTAAAATTATTAATATTCTTTTTTATATTATTTATATATATATTTAATTTTTAATAAAGTTATTAAAGATATTAATAATTATAATTTTTATTATTTTTATTTTTATTTAAATTTTTAATATTTAATTTAATATTTTAATTAAAAAATTATAAATATTAAAGTTAATTATTTTTTTTTAATATAATTTAAAATATTTCTAATAATTTTATGTTTAATTATTTATAAAGTTATTAATTTAATTTTTTAATTAATTATAATTATTATAAAAGAAATTATTTTATTTATTATAATTATTATTATTATTATTATTATATTTATATATGAATTTTATTTTTTATAAAAAAATTAATTTATATTTATTAATTTTTTAAAGAAATTATTTAAAAGTAATATTTATAATAAATTTAATTAATTATTGTTAAATATAATAATTAAATAATTTAAAAGTATATTTAAATTAATTTTTAAATAAATAATTATAAATTTTTATATTGTAAATAATATTATTAATAAAAGAATATAATAGTTTTTTATTTTTTATATTTAATAATGTAAATAATTAATTTTTTAAGTTTTAATAAATGATATTAAAATATTTATAAAATTTAATAATAAGTTTTTTATAAATATAATTTATATTATTTATAATTAAAATATTTTATTTTATTTTTATTAATTTAATTATTAATTATTATTAAATAATATATTATAAATATAATATTTATATAATTTTAATTTTAATTTTTCTTTATAATTATATAAATTCTTTTAATTAATAAATAAATATAAAAATATTAATATAAATAATATATTTTTTAAAAAATATAATATTAATAAAATAAAAATTTATTTATAAAAAATTAAAATATTTAATTATTTTTAAAGAAATTTTTTTATTATTATTTTTATTATTTTTATTATTATTATTATTAATAATATTATAATTATTATTATTTACAAAACTTTATAATATTATTTAATAAAAAGTTTATATAATAATATTTATAATATTAATAATTATTATAAAAATATTAAAATTAATATAATTTCTTTATAAATTTAAATCTATTATATAAAATTAATTTTTTATTATAATTTAATTAATTTTAATAAATTTTAATAAAAAAAATAATTAAAATAATATTTTAAAAAAAATAAATAATAATAATAATAATAATTATTTAAATAATTATTTAATAATAACGAATTATTTAATTATAATAAATTATTTAATAATAATGGAAATATTAATAATATTTAATAATAAATATTTAAATTTTATTTTAAAAAGTTATTTAATAAATAATGTAAAAAATAAAAATATAATAATTAATTTAAAAAATTATTTTAATAATTTTAATAAAAATAATAAAATTTATTATTATAAAATTTTTAAATTATTATTAAAACAATAATATATTTATAAATTAATAAAAATAAATTTTAAAAATTTAATATAATAAAATTAAAATAATATAAAAATTAATTTAACACATTATAAACTTTTTATAATAATAAATATAAAAAATATTTTAAAAAATATAATAAATTTATTAAAAAACGTAAATATTATTATAAAAGAATTATAACTATTTTAATTAAATTATTATAAAAATTAAAAAATATTATATTTTTTTTTTAACGTTTAAAAAAATAATAAAATTATTTTTTTAATTTTATTTATTAAATTAAATAAATAATATCTTTATATTATAATATTAAATTTTTTTTTAATAAAATAAAAATAAATTAAATAAAAATAAAATTATATTTATTAATTAATATAAAAAAAAAATAATTTATTTTTAAAAAATAAAAAAAATATAAAATTTATTTATATATTTTTACAAATATTAATAATAATTAATAATAAAGTTATAAATAATTATTAAATTAATAATCGTTAATAAAATTTATTATAAATATAAATTATTAATAAAAATTATTAATAAAAATTAAAAATAATAATTTATTAATAAATAAATTTTAATAATAAAAATTAAAATAATTATTATTTATTAAAAAAACTTATAATAATTTAATTAAGTTAATAATTAATTTTAATTTAATTTAATTTAATAAAAATTTTTTAATTTAATAAAAAATAAAATATTTATTATAATTTATAATATTATAATTAAAAAAATAATTAAAAAAATAAAATAATAAAATTATTAAATATTATAATATAATATAAATATAAATTAAATTATATTATTATATTAATTAAATTTTATAAAGGAATCTCTAAGATAGTAAACGTAGAAATACATCTAAAATATGTGGGTCCGTATGTAGATCCTATGGGTCCATGTTATATGATAACCACGCTCGGATCTAATCTATTCAAGCAATCCGGCCAAGGATTCATTAGCCAGCACTAAAACCATTCATCAAATCCCCCGCTCTACCAATCACATCTCGGCTTTCTACCCATTATGGACGGTCAACAGCCACTGACCCCCACCTTGAAATGAAATGGGTGTGCTGCAGACCTTTACGAGCCTCTTTTCTAAGACATCATCAGCTGAAGTCTACCCGGTGAGAGAGTGTAGGGAGGGAGAGTTCAAGTGACTCTACATACGAGAGCATTCATCCGCAACCACCCTACCTAAGAAGTATACTTGTCATTTCATCCAAATAATAATAAATATCCGCTACGAACCATGGGACTATAAGGCCACAGGGTCCTTTTTACCCCCGATATTTTAACTCCACGGCGGAGAATGGGTCCAACTGGGAAAACTCGTTTCTTTTACGTACGTCCTTCGGGGGGTTCTGGCTAAGCAACCGAGTAGTGGAGTTTGAGGATTGGGACTGAAATTTTACCAAAATTCACACCCCTTGGAATTCTCTAGTTAGGTCAGAGTATTAATCCGAATTTCAATTATGACCGACCCAGAGGCTACCGAGTCAAGCTGACCTTGTCAGGAATTATAAGAGGCGTTGACATGATGATGACAGTCCATAGCTTCTACTAACTAGACTGCTAGCAGATGTGAGACAGCCCTTGCGTATTTATAAGTCGTGACGCCTTGCGCATCGTGAAATATGACGGAAGGTACATGTAAAGTAAAATAGATGAAAGGTTCTCCAAAAAGATGTGTAGCGTTAATGTCTCAGGAGATACATGCATTTACTCTATCCTGTTACATATTTGGTTTGTACCACCGTTCCATTTTTATTTACAGAGCTTCACAAGGTCTTTACAGAGAGGCAGTGAGAGGAGCGGGGAGGAGTTCTGGACCCTACAGTGGCCTTAAAACCGGATGTCGCGTTAGCTGCATGTGTAACCCCAGTCTAGCGCTGAGACCGTCACCTGCTCATGGCGAACCTTAATCCTGGCTTTTCTCATCTTTACTAACCGCTTTAATGCGTAAACCCCCCTCTAGAATCCTTGCTATCATGGCTAACCAATTAACTTGTTCGAATCCATCCCCCACCATCTCCTCGTTTACCTTAGTTAGTCCTCGCTTTTTTCCTGGAGTTCGCCGTCGGGAGTCAATAGTCACCTGGTTGTCGAATCCGGGTTTGATTCCCTCTTCGACAAGACATGTCGGGTTAAATGAAGCTCCATACTAATCATATCGCAACTTTCCTCTCACGTCTAAGTCGTTAGCCTCAGTCTAATATCGTTTGCGACTACAAGCATCGCTTGTGAGGCCTTGTAGTGGGCCATAGACTGGAAACCATTGGATCTTCCGCGCGGGTTTTTGTTTCTTCTCCTCAGAAATGCGTTGACCAACGTTCCCCGATACGCTTCACGCTGCGCGACCGCAGCATCGACGAAAATTGTCGCAGCAACGTAAATTTATTTGCGATCAGGCTTGGCTGGAAATAATTCGTAGGACGTTGTAACCTCGCAGCGAAATACGGTGAACCTGCGAGCCCAATCGCGGCGACGACTATAATTCTTTTTCACAACGGTTGAACGACCGTCGTTATTGGGTATGGCCATGATGGACCCGAGCGGTTGGAATGGACAAGACCAGCCCATGTCCTCGGGTGGTGAAGATGACTTCCAACAATTTCTGGAGATGGGAGGCATGTCTAATCTGGGAGATGGTTTACAATTTGATTTCCACGACTTCAACGGTGTCAATGGCGCCTCCATGATGCATCAGTCGCATGGCGATTCCATTGATACCCCGATGAGTAATTCGAATGTACCAACGATCATCGCGAGAAATGATATGGGACCACAGAGTCAGATATCTCCGATGACGTCTGCTCCGAGCCACTCGGGAATCCCAACCCAAATGATGCCTCCGCACCACACGTCCTCTGATGCTATCTCCGAGATAGATGCGCAGATACAATTTCTACAGCAGCAAAGGCTGCAGCAGCAAAGAAGACAGTTAGAGGAGCAACAGAGGCAGTTTCGAGAACAGCAGGCTGCTTTCTATGCCCAGCAGCAGAGGAACATGGTACCGCCGACACCACAGAGCCTTGAGATACAGGCTGCAAATCAATTTTTTGCCTCGCAAGACCAAGCGCACTCTTCCGGCATGTTCGATGCGTATCATCAACATCTAAAGGAGCCACAAGATGCATGTCACTTTTCCCCAGCCTTATATATCGTTGGCTGACCGTTCAGCAGATGGCCTTCACTCCGCTCGTATCACCTGCGGTGACACCTCTTGAGCCTCACTTTCCAGTTGACCCCGGATTTTCTCAGTCAGGACCCTACTTTAGTCCGTTAACCTCTCCCGCGCTACACGCGCAGAATGAGTCTACGTCGACGTTTGACAATAGGCATTCGGGTCACACAACGAATTCCCCTATCGAGATGGAAATTGAGCCGTCTCCAGCCCAAGGTAGCACAACGAACTTATCGAAGAAGGTGCGCAAGACAAATGCCAGTAAGGCGAGGAAGTCGAATGTCCGACAATCCCCGATCACAAAACCTCAGAGGCGGAAGACAGGTTCGACTCCCATAATCAACGCCCAGGTTCTCGGTGAATTAGCCGAATCTGCGGCCGAAGGCTCGGAACACCCCCGCAACCCAAGTCTGTTTCTGCATTGTCAACGGAAGAATCCGAGAATGCCTCGGTGTCTCCAGAAGCTCTTGAGATGCCGCCTCCGCCACTTCCTCCACCGCGGTCTGCTAGGCAATCTCCGTATATTCAGCCGCAAACTAATGGGAACACGGCGCCCCTGGCGTTGCCTACCAACCTTGGTGGGAAGCCGTCGCCAGCAACTCCGGCTTCGCTTTTTAGAATATCACCAAAGAGCAAGTCGGCTGATTCGAATAATTCCGAGCACGGCGGTTCCGAACACATAGAAAGCTTCGAACTTCCCGAATCGGTTAACTTTTCTAAACCTGACTTACCTCTGATCGACACTCAACAACAGGCGGAACCGTCTACTGAAGTAGAGACGGCGAAGACTTCTACGTTTCAGTCTCTTCCATCACCGGTCTTTCCCAAGCCAACGCGCTCGGCGACGGCATCGGCGACGCAGAGTCCTCAGCTTACTCCTAAATCAACCACCCCTAATCCTAGAAAGACTCCGCTGATAGCCCCAAGAGGACCCAAAAAGAGACCCAGTATCAGTTCTGTTTCGCCGGCTCTACGGCCCAAAATATCGCCGAATATCAAACCTCTACTCCCGGGGACACCTGGCCTGTCTGCGGAAGATTCCGCATCAAGGTTATTAGCATCTAAATCGAATTATCAAAACATATTAGAAGGGAATACCGTCCCAGGAGTTTCGTATCCGAGCGAACTATCCACAAACCTAACTTCGAAACGGACCTCGCACAAAATTGCAGAGCAAGGCCGTCGAAACCGTATCAACTCGGCACTTCAAGAGATTGCGACTTTACTGCCGAAAAGTGTCGCCAAAGAACTAAGTGAAGGCGATGGCGAGGCTGGAAGCGGGGATAAGAAAGACGGAAAGCAATCCAACACCCCGAATAGCAAGGCTAGCACGGTAGAGCTGGCTATCGTATATATCAAACAATTGCAACAAGAGATAGCCGAAGCGAATAGGAGAGCAGACGAAGCCGAGAAGAAGCTTGAGGAGAAAGAGACGACGAGTTGACGATAGCCAAATGGCGAGGGCCGAGAGCCAAAGCCAGAGTCTCTGATTACTAAAAAGTTAGCATATGTTGGTTTACTTTTGTCGTTGCGACATCGGCTTGCTATACTGATAGAAGGCAAGCTGCTGAGTGACATCTCCTACGGGAAGAATATATTATGAATATCCCTAGTTAGTTTATCACCTAATGAAGCTAAAATGTACCGTCATATATATAAATTTGAGAGGGAGTGGCACGCTATAATATTAAAGGAGGGGGGCTGCTGTTACAGTAGAGCATGAGTACCACGATAATTATGTTGGGAAACGGTTTGGAGGGAGCCAAAAGCTTTGTATCTATATCACGAATGGTATGTGTATATGCTACGACAGTAAACACGTATGTACCTATATATGTATGATATATGAGAACATTACAGGATGAGCTCTCGTCAGATTACCCAAGATTTAATATCTATGGAAATACTCCGATTATGGTGCTTTGTTTACTTTGCTTGGTTCAAATTGGGTAGTCAACACTATAAAAGCGAGCGTCGTTTGACCAATCCCGTTATAATGATACCAAGTTACATCCTAGCAAGGCTTGAGTGAAAAGGTGATGTAGCCTTAGGGCCTTAGGGGGACGATATATGATTGGATAAATATGATTGGATAAGACGGAGATCGGAGTTCTTAAGCCCTAGAGGGTACCTGCCTCAGGCAAATTATGGGCCTTGAATGTAACACAATGGCCTGCTTACATAGTAAGTACTAAGTAGTGCAGATTACGATTACGACTAAAAGATGCAGATAGCTTTTCTTGTTGCCACTGCAACCGAATTTCCACTTTCTTCAACTCTTTTATCAACACAATCATTCCCCCCGCTATATTTTCATCACTGTGCGTGTTCATAATTTCGTTAGCCATTTCTAGATCTGCTTGTTGCGGTTTAGTAGCTTTTGCGACGTTCCGAGTTTGAATTCTCAACGGTACCGATATACTGTGTCCTTGAGTCCAAACTACCAATCTCATTCTACGTCACCAAGACAGAAAATATCCTGGTGTGCCTAGCGGGTGTCTCTCAATCTCAGCCTTGGGCGCTAAACTGTGCTAAACCACAGAGAACCCTTTTTCTCAATCATTCTATATCTTCTTTCGAGCTTTTTCCAGCTTAGAATATTTGATATTAGAACTCGGACTGCCTATAACCTATCTACAATGTCCGACTCGGAGAGCCTCGATTATCTCCAACCGGGCTTCGATGCGAAGACTCTTACGGTCCCTCGCCTACGATCGATACTCGTTGCCCACAATGTTCCATATACGTCGAGCGCAAAAAAGGCACAACTGATCGAAATCTTCAATGATCAGATTGTACCGCAGTCGAAGAAAATCTTGGCCGCACGTGCACGAGCAAAGCGCTCAAGCAAAGGTATTGTTGATGCAGAGTCACAAAGCAGTAGCAATCCCTTTGAGGAACAGGAAGAGCTTGCACCACCTCCGCGTACTACACGCCGGTCAAGATCACCTAGGAAAGCGCCTATCACCGCCAGAATCAAGACGGAAGAGCCAGAGGATCAGCCGATGCCACCGCCGAACCCAAGCCCTACCAGGCGGAAGCCTAGAGCTACAAGTCGCCCGGCTCAGGCATCGGATACGGATACCGGACCGGAGCCTGATCATGGTAGAACACTCAGCAGAGTTGGACGACCTGTTCTGGCGCCCCGCATTAAGACTGAGGAATCTAATGAAGGCCTTTTCCGACGTACTTCGGATGTTTTTACCAGTGACAATCCGTTCCAGAGCGGTAGTTCTCCACCAGCTGCAGATAACACTCCGAGCGTACGTCGAAGAACAGCCGGACCTGAAAAACCACGGAGCGTCAGTAGGGGCGCGCGAAGGCGAACGGAAAATCATGCTGCTCCTAAGGAAGAGTCGCCTGACGTGCCTATAACGTTCAACCCTCCATTACCTCAAAAAGCTTACTTAAAGGCACCAGAGACGCCAGTTGTCGAGGCCGGAGAAGAGTTTACGCCAGAAGAGCAGCTTGATCTTATCTCAGACGAAGCTGTGAATGGGCACTATGCCGTAGCTGCTCGAGAATCCCAACGTAAGCCAAATAAAACTGGAGGTGGCACAGTCTTGTCTATATTCTTTGTCACGCTCTTGAGTATCTACGCTGGGTGGTATCGGCAGGAAAAGATCGCAGTAGGTTACTGCGGCGTCGGCCAAGTCGGAAGCTCCATTCCTAACGAGATCGAAACCCCTGAATGGGCTCAGTCGGTACTACCGCCACAAATTACCGTTCCGCAGTCTGTCATAGACACGCTGGAGCCTGAGTGCGAACCATGCCCTCCTCATGCGTATTGCTACGCAGACTATTCCGTGCGGTGCGAGCAGGACTACATCCTCAAACCTCATCCCTTATCGCTGGGTGGTGTTGTCCCGCTTCCCCCAACCTGCGAACCCGATGGTGTCAAAGTTCGACGGGTGCAGGCAGTGGCTGATAAAGCGATCGAAGAGCTTCGCGAACGAACCGCCAAGTACGAATGCGGCGAGCCCGTCGACGAAGAAGGTGGAAAGCTTGAGACCCCGGCGATTGAAGAGCAGGAGCTGAAGGAGATAATTAATAGGAAGAGAAGCAAGAAGATGAATAATCAAGAATTCGAAGATCTCTGGGGATCTGCACTTGGAGAGATCAGAGCCCGAGAAGAAGTGGAGGTTGAAGTTAAGGAGTAAGTTAACTATCCCTTGGCCATCATTTTCTATATCCTCTTCACATGTCTCGTGGGAGGTGTTAGTATCACAAGTTCGAAGTCTCTGACCAATTAACTAACCAGCGTCCCTCCGGCCACCATAGAATATCCGATTCCGGAAGTGTTCCAAACACCTACCTCTCGTCCACCTCTCTCGCTCGAATTTCAATCAGCTGCGCCGTCCGCAGGTCGATCCGACTCGGGCTGGCAAGATATCGACTCCATATTAGCTTCGTGATTGCCTTGATAGCGACAGCAATTTACGCGCAGTCTCGGTATAAGGCAAACCGTGCAGCGGCTGCTCAGGTACCGGCTCTTGTTGATATAGTGTTAGAGAGGCTGGCGAACCAGAAGCAACTAGGAGATGAAGATATCGACGACCCGTGGCTCTTCCTCCCCAACTTACGTGATGATGTCCTGAGATCAGTCCATTCCCTCTCGCGTCGCGAGAAAATATGGCAGAGAGTCAAGGCAGTCGTCGAGCAGAACAGCAACGTCCGGACCAGCCAGCGGGAGGGACGAAGCGGCGAGGTTGGCAGGGCATGGGAGTGGATCGGCCCAACAGTCGGAGACCATAGCGCCAGGCGCCGGAAGAGCGGACGCACGTCATTTGGACCGGATGCGGGTGTGGATTCGCCCAGTATCGGGGCAGGAGATAACGGGGCTCACGCCCGACATCAGAAATGGGAGGAACCGAGACCTATCTACTAATGAAAGGAGCTTCAGACGAAAATTGTGCTGGATAGGCAGATGGATAGTGCTGGCGTTTAGGCTTTGCTCATGAGTACCTACCCAACCTTGACTAAGTGGCTTTGCTGTTTTCTCGCAATAGTTACCTCCGTGCAATTAATCCACGGCATTCTCTTTTGTAAAACAAGCTACTCTATTTTATGTCTACCTAATGTAACCCGTGTTGTGTGTGATACGACGACGACGACCTTCTCCCTCAAGGTCTGCCTCGCCCTACGCGTCATGTCATGGCACCGCCTCTCTCGCGCAATCGCAAAATCTAATCTACCCTGAGGCACAGCCGGCATTATCTCGCAGTACCTACCTACCTACCTACCTACATACGCCGTATTTTTTCTTATTCTCTTTCCTTCCTTTGGCGGCTAGGCTTAACGCTTATTTCGAAACCCGCCTCTCCCCCTCTCTCCCTCCCCCGTGCCGCGTAGCACGCTTGCTGCAGAAAATAACCCAGCCAAGAGCGTCTAGTGTTTCACGCATACGACGAAGGCTTATTCGCCTACCCTTTTTTTTCTCTCTTTTTCTTTTCCTTTCTTGTGTGAGGTTTCTAATTATGGGCTTGGGGTTTTATAGTTTATTTGGGTTATTTTGTTATTTTTGATGACGGGGGGACGAAGGGAGGGGGACACGGTATTCGTGCCCGGGCTTAGGATTGAGATGGAAGTTTTCGGGAAGACCTGGGGCTGGAAGGGGAGGATTTGATTTGTCGGTTTACGCTTGACGTGTAGGTTAGGTATGTATGTATTGAGGTGGTCGATATCGGGTGCAATGCCTACTGGGCAGATTGGACATGTCGGTAGATCGATGATGCTATACAGATACAGATACGCAGGATGAATACCAGATCTACGATTACTAAGGAATGATCTTACAGATGCTTAAGTGATTTTCAACTTGTCACTTTGTTAGATCAAGTCTTGGGGGCTGCAAAATCATTGGAATAGTTTATCTACAGAAACAGAGTCTACTAGTTGGCATTAAAAGTAATAAATATCAAGGTCAGAATTTGTACAATTAATTCTCTCGCAGCTATTCGAATACTATACACAGCACGGGCTTCGCTTCTTTGCTTAGTAGTAGCCCGTGGAGAATAGATCGCGTAAGAGAGATTAGCTGTTAGTTAGATACACGCCCTAGACCCAGATAGATACAAGGACCTCCTCTCATTACATCGCACAACAACGACGCATCTCCATCACGTCACATCTCTTCTCTTCTCTCCCTTCTTCTCCCCTCTTCTCCTTCTCCTCTACTCTTCCTCCTTCTCCTTCTTACACCTCCTCGTTCTCGAGCACAAGCTCGAGTTCGATCGATAAAAACAGACAAACAAAAAAAGCTAGATCAGAACGCAGCGTCGGAGCAAAGCCAGTCGCCATCGCCTTGAGGACGGGGGTCTAGTGGTATCATGCAAAAGAACGGACAATGAAAAGGGGCAGCCGGGAAAGAAGAAACGTAAAGTGTGTAAACGAAGTTTTGCTGATGAGTGTCGAGAAAGTATCGAGGCGCCGCCGATCTCTAATGGGACGCCCAACGTCCAGAGCGATGTACAGCATGCAATAATTATTGAAAGCCGAATATAGAATGTTATATGTTCAAGGTTAAAAATGCCGGCCGGCTGCGCCTTTCAAATGCGGAAGGGGTGGTGTTTGCAACTATGTTGCGGTGGTTAAAAAGATGATATATCCATAGGTGTGTGCTGAGCTGCGCCTAGGCAGCTTGTGGTGAATGACGTCTGAACGAATGTGCGCTTTTCCGATTGACCCCTTTTTTTCTCCCGTGGGCGTTGTGAAGACTCGTCTATATCTCTGGCCTAACCTCCGAGTCCGAATCCAGAACTTTTGCTCCTTAAATGAGAATGGGTATAAGCGAAGGTCATGAACGGTTTCGTAAGAGTATCATTAATGCGACGGGCAATCGAAAGGGAACACCAGTCTTGAAATATGCGCAACGACTATTTAAACGGCTGGTTGTTGTTGTCCCCCAAGTTTAGCCAGCTCAAGTCGTTCGAGTTAGACGCCGCAGCTAATGGTGGCTGGTTAGAAATGCCGGTCGGGGGTCTGCTCGTGCCGGGAGGCCCAAGAGCCGTCTGGTAGATACTCTGGCTGTAAGTACTGCTCGGAGCTCTCACGTCGCCCCAAGCCTTTTTCATTGTCGTCGGATCCCAAGTATCGTGAACGCTAGCCGGGATACCGCTAGAATAACCAGAAGACGATGCGGTAGATGTGGGTCGTTCTATTTGGCCCGTCATTCCCTCTCCAATGTGGAGGTGGTGCTGCGAAATCGTTGGGCTGCTCGAGTTAACCTGATTCAGTTCTGCTCGTCCTTGCGGGACTTGTAGGGCTGGTACAGATAGAGCTGGTACGGTAGCCGAATCCTGAGTCATACGGTTCTTATCAGAGTAGAAAGAACTAGGTTCAGAGCCATTTCCACGCTGCGAGTTACCACCCCCGAGGCCGAGAACAGACATCGCGCTGCCACCAGACCAGTATCGATTCCAGCCAGAACTCCTCCTCATGGTATCGTCCCCGCTGTCCGCCGCCGGTCGAGGTCGTGGCTTCGGTTCGTTCGAATCGGCGGCAAAGGCTATTCCCTTTTCGTCCCTCGAGAGGAAATCCGGCTCCGGGGTTGTTTGAGGTTGAGGTCGACCGATAGTACTCTTGAGTTGCTTATTGTAGATGCTGTTCATAGAGCTGCGCTTTGTCTCATTGCTCCCCTTGCGCTGCATAGCAGGCTTCTGTACCTTGCCCATCAAGATAGCCATCGAGGAGAACGATCCCGCAGAGTCCTGAGGAACGTGCCCCTTGAAGTGTCCACCCGAAGTCTTTGCGACATCATCATCAAAGCCACTCTTTTCGTCCGGTATTCCACTGGCCCTTCGTGCATGTCCTGCATCAAGATGTTCTTGACGCTTCCGGAGATGCTTAATCCAGAACAATAAGCCTAGTAAGATAATCGCGAAACCGAAGATAGTCCCAAGCACTATTCCCAGTAGAGTTGTCGGAGGGAGTGCAGTATCAGCTGCAGTTGCAGGGGCAGGCGTAGGAGTACTGGCGGCGGTAGTGGCAGCGGCAGTAGGAGCCGCGGATGAAGTAGCAGAGGATGTGGCGGTGGCCGAGGAAGATACCGATGACGAGGACGATGATTTAGGCGTGGACTCGATAAAGAAACCTTTTTGTTGTCCAAACACAGCTGTTGCGTTTTTCCAGGTGTTCTGCTTCGCGTTGAACATGCACAAAACCTCATCGTCATTCCCGCCTGATATCACCACCAGACCATTTGCATCGGTTGCTATGGAGTAGTCATTACGGACGCTTTGTGGCGCGAGAGTTGAGTTATACTTTGGCCAGTTGTCCGCAGTAAGTGCTCGCTTCTCAACAGCAACATCATTGTCCTCTTGTAAAGCACGGTTCGAAACAGTCGTTGCGACCGGGGTCGCGCCAGCTATAGGGAGGCCATTGCCGTTCAACAACATTGTCCTGTTGACAGTGTTCGGCGATGTACTCATATCAAATGTATAAAGGTGTTTGCTACCGTCGTCACCATCCATGATAGCCGCCTTCACCAGCGTGGAATTCTTAGGTAACGGTTCCGCCAAAGTAATACCCGGATCGATCCATGAGGCAACTGGGTCAAATAGCATCACCCGCGTGTTGGTCGGGTTCCCACCGAGCATAACTGCTTGTGTATCCGACCATGGAAGAATTATTGGCGCGATTCCTGGCGGAGAGATGGTAGATTGAAAGGCCAACACGGTATACGGCTCAGACGCTCCAACCGTGAAGGTCTGCTGAGATAACCCTGGTTTTCCATCAGTAGATCCCGAGTAGACTAAAATCGCATCGCTGCTCTGGATATACGCCGCGCTGTGGTATACGCGATTTTGCGTCACGTTCACCTCCGGAGCGATAGTTTCCCATTTCTTCGTCTTGTACGTGAACTTTTGAAGACCCGGGTAGTCGGACGATTTCGACTTTCCACCAACAACATACAACGCGGCCTTCGAGGAATCTTTCGGCGTCGCCCCAACACAAACACCACCTTCCACGGAATGACCACTAGCTAACTTTTTCCATTCCGCTCCATCCTCCAGTTTTAACGACTCGAATCCGGCGGCCGAGTACGAGTATAAAGTATTATCGAATATGACGCTGCAGGCGCCCGTTAACGGCAACAGCGGTTCAGGGAGTGACATGGTATGATATATAACTCCAACAAACCCAATACAGTGACTCCGAGTAAATGAGCGACAATAAGACCAGATACAGTGGCCTCCAGATTACCGTCGCTTATCAAAAAGTCATGATCATCTGTTAAATGAGTGTAAGAGGGTCGGATAATGTTGGAATTGGCTGTCGATATAGTATTTTAGTTAGGGAAGCGTAGCAAGATGCCCGTAAGACAAATATGCAAACGCTATTAAAACCAGATATAATGATCTTTTGATCGTAAGAAAATTGTTGATGAAGAAAGACCAAACTCTACTTGACTAAGGGTACTGCTAGAGTAAGCCGATATTGAAAGGAAGCTTGTCACTATCGAGTTGTTGGCTGTGGCTTTGCGATGTATAGCAAAAGCTGACTCGATGGCAGAAAGGCCGGTCCACGTAGGACAATATGATCTGCAGAACAAAGTTTGGTGGTTCCCTAAGAAAAAAAGAAGATGTTTCCGTCCCGTAGTCAATGGGGAAAGACAGAGCGGGAGAAGTGTGGAAACGGTCGATCTCTCTCCTGACGGGAGTGGTGTCGCAGGTTGTCAAGGTATCTAAAACCTAGCGGATCAATATACGCCTCCGGCAGGTCTTAGTTGATTAGTTGATTAGTTGCTTTGCCTAAAAGTGTAACCCACTCTTCCGTAGTAGGATGGGATGTATTTTAGATGTGCCGCAATATCGAAATATTCATGCGCCAGGCTAGGCGTAAAAGGGGAGGTTTTACAGTTTACAGAAATATTATGGAAGGCGACGATTAGAGAGGCTGGTGGATTAAGACGCTGACGAGCGAATCCTATCGAGCGAAGGATGGGAAGGAAGAACAAGGAGAGAGGATACCGCAACGATGGGATGGTTCCCGAAAGAGAGGCAAGCTGCAGCAGCAAGAGCAAGAGCGAGCGAGAGAGAGAGAGAGAGAGAGCAAGGGCTTCGGCGAGGTTGCTCAAAAGAGTGAACGTGTAAGAGAGTTACACTCTTGCGAACGACCTGGAGCACCTTCTCAGGGCACTTACGATGAGAAGGACGGGAATACGACAGGGGAAGCGGACCAGGGACCCCAGGACTTACTGTGGGTCTCCCATCTCCTGATCGAATAGGAGCATAGCAATCGTCAGGGGATAAGCGATTGAAAGGTTGACCCATTGAGATAGCGTCAGGTACCCTCCAACGGCTAAGATACGTTTGGATACGTACGGATACGTATGAAATAGGCCTTGCAGAGTGAAAATAGGCTAGACGCTGCAAGGTACCCCAACCGGGATGCAGTACATGCAATTACCTTGTGGCTGGGCATGTAAAGCGGTGCCATACATAGTGGGTTCAGTACTACGTGAAGTCTGGAAGTTCAGTGGCAGAGTGGTGGTTGCTAGCAGAAAAAAGGGGTAGACTTCTCTTTTATCCCTGTCTGATACGACCATCTGGTGGAGAGACTTTCTCGCGTGGTTGTGGGTTCGAGCGAAGGATCCAAAGAGCAAATTGGCGTCGTTTCGCTCAATCCGAGGCTGTTTGTCTCTTAACGAGGTTGTTTGGTATATTCAACACTATGCTAGGTATATTTCAGATTATAATAAGTCATACGTAAAATCTTATAATCAATATTTTCTATAAATCTATCCCTCAAGGACCTAATTAAAGGTTAAAAACTAACGTTATTTACCTCCCCATAAAATCCAATTTCGGTATTAAATTATAATATTTTTATATATATTTTTTTTAAAATTAACGCGTTTTTTCGTATATTTTAACATATTTATACTTAAATTAACATTTTTTTTAAATAAATTAATTTATTATGTTAAATTAAATTTAATAATAATATTATATATAATTAATAAATTTTATTTTAATTATAATATTATAAATATTTAAATTTTAAAATATTTACAAATTTAATTTTATTTAATTTATTAATAAATTAATTTAATTTAACTTTATAATTTAAATAATTAATATTTTATTATTAAATAAATTAAAATTTATTTAAAATTATTTTAATATTAATAATTTTAACAAAAATAATAATAAATATAATAAAAATGATAATTACGATAATAATTACGACGATAAAAATAACTTTAATATTTTTTAAATTAATAATACATAAAAATTTAAAATTAATATTATTTTATTTAAAATATTAAATTAAATTTTTATTAATAACGTTTTTATATAAAATAACGAAAAAATAAAATTTTTTAAAATTTATTTATATAATTATTATATTAATATATTTACATTTTATAACTCCTCTTTTAATAAATTAACGATTTTTATATTTTTAAAACTTTAAAACAAACTTTTAAATTATAAATTAATTAATTATATTTAAAATAACGTTATAATTATTTTTTTTAATTTTTTACTTTTTAATTTTATAAAATAATAAATTATTTAAATTAATTATTAATTTTAATAATATTATTAATAATTAAATAATATAATAAGGTTTTATTTAATTAATTAATAAAATTTTACAATTAATTTAATTAAAATTTATATTTTTTTTATTTATTTAATTTATATAAAAATTAACTTTAATAAATAATAACAAAATTATTAATAATTTATATAATAAATTCTTAATTATTTTTTTATAAAATGTTATTTTAATCGAAATTGTTTTTTATTATTATTTTATAATTTTATTATTTAAAATTTTAATATTATAAAATTTATTATATTTAATAAAATTAATTTTTAACATTAAATTTTTTTCGTTATTAATTTATTAATTTAAAAATGTTTAAATTTATTAATTTTTATTAATAAAATTATAATTAATTTTTAAAGTTATTATTTAAATATAATTAAAATAAAAAATAAATTTATTAATTTAAATTATAAAATGTAAATGATAATTTAATTAAATTATTTTATTTATTAATATTTTTATTAACAAAATAAAGTTTTTAATAATGTATAATTATTAATAAATTTATTATTAAAATTAACATTTATTTAATTAATTATAATTATTTTATTAAAATAATTATTTTAATTATAATTTAATTAATATTATTATACGTATATAGATAATTTATTTATAATAATTTATTTTTTATAATATTTTAAAACATAAAAAATAACCGTAATAAAAATTACAAAAATTAATAATAATATCGTTAAAAAATTTATTAATTTTAAAAAAAATAAATATAAAAATAAACGTTATTATTAAAATAACGTTTATATTAAATTTATTTAAAATGGATTAATTACATAATTTACTTTTTATAATAATAATATTTATTTATTATTATTTATAATTTTTTTAAATTATAAAATATTAATTTATTATAAACGTAAACAATTAACAAAAACATTAATTAACGTTACAATTGTTAAATAACCGTTTAATAATAAAACTAAAAAAATATTATTATTATTAACGTTTATATTTAATTATAATTATCATATAAATAATATTAACGTAAAAAATTAATTTCACATTAATATAAATTTTAATTATAATGTTTATAAATAAAATAACATATAAACGTTTACATTTAATTTTTTACTAAATTAATTAATTAATTTTATATTAATTTTAACGTTTATTAATTAATATTTTAATAAATATTAATTTTACAAATAATTTCATTTTATAATATAAATTTATATATAAAATTAACTTTACCGATATTTTTATTTATTTAAAAAAACGAAATTAATAAACGTTTCGCGAAACTTTATATTAAAACTTAATTACCAAATTTATTATCCCGTTAATTTAATATTAAATAATAAATAAATTTTTATTATTTATATTTAAAAATAATTTTTAATTAAATAAAAAAATAAAAACATATATAATAATAAAATTAATTAATTATTATAAATATATAATTTATTTAAAATAATTTAAAAATGTAATATATAAAATAATAATAAAAAATTATTAATAAATAAAATTATTATAATATTATTAAAAATATAATATAATATTATATAAAATTATAAATTATTAAAATATTTAATATAAAATAAATATATTTATTAATTAAAATATTATTATAATTTATATAAAAAAATTAATTTAATAAAATATTTATATTTTAAATAATATTTTTAAATAAAAAATATTAAAATTTAATTTAAATTATTTAAATTTATTATAAATATAATTTTATATAATTATTTATAAATTTTAAATAAATTTTTTAATTAATTATAAAAATATATAATAATATAATAAGTTAATAAAAATTTATATTAAATTAATAAAAAAATGTTTAAATATTATGATTTAATACGTCGGAACGATCAGATTAGTGATGGTTTATAAAACGTTAGTTTTTGACCCTTGATC
Source organism: Entonaema liquescens (assembly GCA_902805475.1). Classification (NCBI taxonomy): domain Eukaryota; kingdom Fungi; phylum Ascomycota; class Sordariomycetes; order Xylariales; family Xylariaceae; genus Entonaema; species Entonaema liquescens. The sequence continues at coordinate 630,527 of CADCSX010000001.1, read as the reverse complement.
AGGTCCTTAAGGGATACGTTAATATGATACGTCTGGTCTGTCAAGGTCGTACGGAGGTTTTGAATCGCCTCGTGTAAAAAACGAATGAAAGGTTTGGGGGTGCAGCAGTCAAGAATCAAAAGTGAGAAGTGACTGGGTAAAACGAAAGGAAGGAATTGTCCAATGGAACCCAAGTGTCATAGCATGATCTCTGGAAACGTCGTTTCTTACAACTGCGCTTTACCTAATAAGGTTTGAATATAACGGCACACTAACCAATAGAAGAAGGCGTACATATTGTGAAACTCTAACCCCACCACGTACCAAATTTATAGTGCAATTGTATGCAGTGCCTGAGTGCTTTGCAGTGCTTGTAGTACTTGCAGTGCAGTGCGCAAGGCACTTCGCGTGTGACACCCCATTGGCCACTGAAGAATCTAACCTAGTAGTATCAGTCGGAAATCGCTACCGATTAATTGATCAACTTGATCTTGTACTTCGCTTGCTTCCTGCGCAATAACTTAGGTAACTTAGGTACTTGAACATGCCAGTAACCGTCGCCGAAATCTGCTACATTCAGTTTAGAGTATATTTTCTATACTGCAACCAAACCATCCTATAACTATACCTGTAATATCGGACGTTGTTAATAAGAGAAAGTCGTTGAATTTAATCAACTCAAAAAGGACGAAGGGAGTCGTGCCCAGAAAAATGTTTGCTTCAGAAATATTAGTAGCTCGTTTGTCATGTTTGCCTAACGACCCTGAACATGCGACAATTGCTATTCTGAGAGAAGAAGCCATGTCTCACCTTTAAAAAAAAAAAAAAGTTACGCTGACGACAAGGTACCTAGGTACCTAATAAAATTTCTACTTTTCTTGTGGTACCTTAGATATGTACCTCCTAATCGAATATAATATTATTGAATTTCATTATATCATTGAATTCTCATAATCTTGTCTATTCTCGTCTATAACAAAAAATTACAGTGCTTCGCCATAGGCTTTAGCGACGATAACATTTCCAATATTGGTCGTAAAATGCATGAAAAATGTTCCCGCGCTTCGGAAACGACGGTGGTTCTGTGGTCGCAGAGACGGTCAAATTTAAAAGAAGAGACCAGGGCATGTCGTCATCCCGTATTAATTCCTTCCAACAGCATGATAGATCTTTACCGGGGGCCGTGGAAATCTACAGGGTTCGTAGAGATGAGGCAAGACCGCTGCAAAGCTGCAGGCCACCGCTATTCGTAAGCGCCGAGCTGCGAAACATCACTACTATTTTGTTTTATTTCATTTCCATTTCGCTTCTCTCCGGATACTAGCCGATTTAAAAAGCGCGCGGCATCCAACCATCTCATTGTGCACATGAACATTGGTTACTACTTGTCCATTGGCTTATATTTCTTTTCAATACCTCTGGTGACAGCACAAGCAGTTATCCTAGAAAGTCAGCTGGCGTCGTTGTTCACTTTCAGCTTGGGTTAGGTATTACATCAGAAGTATTTCACTCGTATTTAGCAGTCATCTATGAACCCGTATTGCCTCTATAATAAAGGAGGGAAACATCCACAAACGCGTCAGATATCTTCTTAGTAACTGATTTATTGCTCGTACGCGAAACTTCGCCAAGGTATAGTTGAACCCGACCGTTTCTATCCTCTAATCGACAGGGGCTCAGCACCCACGTGTTCGCATATAGGGGGTACCTCAGCCTAGTCCGAAGAGTCGTCTCTGGACTCGAGAATTCCGCCTAGACCTCGCCTCCTTGAGGTCATGACCTGACTCCTTTCCTGTATATACATAGCTACGCATAGACGTGTCCTGCCCAACGAGATACCATAATCACTGGGTAACGTAAACACTCATGAACCATAAACTCCTAAGCCTATGCAGCGTTTCTGCGAGTGAAGTTCCGAGCCAATCTGATCTAAACCCCGTCATCAGTACTATTGAGACGGGGCAACGAAGGCATCGGCCGGTAATTCCGCCTATTGCATTATTGATTAGCTTTAATTTTTATCGCAGGTGTACGGGATATGCTTACTCTCTTTTCGTTGAACATGAGGAGGGCTTGATCGAAATTCCAGTTGGCCCCGTCCAAACAGAACTTTGAGTATTCCGGAATCATACCCGTTCGGTTGGAAAGCTCAATTACCATTTGCTGCTGTAGGTCTGCGCTTGGTTGGGCTATTGGCTGGGCTATCGGTTGAGCTATCGGTTGTACCGCTGGTTGGACCGATGGTTCCGGCGTTGAACCAGGCGGCGGGTTGAAAGCCCTCACAGAAAGCATGTCACTGATGACGCGGATAGGATTCCCGTTCGGAGCGCCAGGGCCTAGAATGAAAGTACGAGAAAAGCTTCTCTTCGCCGTCTTCAAGGTACTGGGCTCTTGGTCCTCGAATTCTCCATGCATGGTGATAATCATTCCGTCTACACCCACAGGACTTTGACCGGTTGGGTCGGGGAGACCATGGACCGGGTGGCAATCGATAATGTACTTGTTAAATTCTGCTAGGAGATCAGGGTGCCGCGTAGGAGGCAGTTGTCGCCATGCGCCCTGGATCAGATGTGTCCCGATGAATAAACGTTGTATCCTAGTAGAAATGTGGGTGATCTTGTTGTGATTGCGGGAGAATTTGATATATGCGCCCCATCCGGGTGGCTGGTTATTCTGCGGGTGTGGAGAACTGTTAATCACGGCGATAGAAAAGGTACTCTCGTTGTCATAGTATTTGGCCGCCAAATTCTGTCGATCAGCATCATACATCGATACGAATTCCCTTATGAAGCCTTCGCCGACGCCATTAATATCCCGAAAGTCGGCGCCATGCTGTGGAATAGGGGTAGGCCGAGCCGCAGCTTCCATTGCGGCGACTTGTTCCGGAGTTCTAACTTGAATACCGCTAAGATTTTGTAGTCGGGGAAACCAGTTTGTCAGCTCCGCCGCATAGTTCGGATTTGCCGTCTCGATGGGGTTGTCATTCAGGAGGAAAGTTTCCAACTTCCTCAAGCGATATCGCCACTTTTGAAGACCCTTTATATCCCTAAATTGGTTTCTGCTCAGGTCTAAGTTGATCAAGTCAGGGAAGGTTTCAGTCAAAGACATGATCTGAAGGACATCATCGATGTTGTTGCCTGCAAGGCTGACACTGATAACAGCATCCCGCTTGTCTTGGGCTGTCTTAAATAACCCGTCGCAAACAGCCATTAGCGCGCGGAATAGCTTCTCCGGTTTACTCTCGCCGCTGAAGAAACCCATCTGGTTGAGTCCAGCATCTTCGCCGAGGGAAGATAAATTTAGTAGCTTCGCGCCGGCGTCATATCGAAGGCTCAGGACGTTACGAAGCGCATCTTTTACCTCGAGAGCGGTCGAGGACATATTGTTCTGGCTAGCTGGGGGTAAGTCACCCGGCGCTTCTGTGATGGTAAGGGTTGTACCGGCAAAAGCGAATCCATTCAACTTGAGAATATCCTCCCCGTCTTCCTTGCTTGCTGTGATGTATACAAAGTCACCATTGATAGATGACTGCTAGACGTTAGCAAGGTAATGAAACCTTGATAATGCTCTAGGAATCCGGGATAGGTATGCGGCTGAGTTTAAGATTGTCTCTCCTCGTTTTTTGCGAGCTATACGGCATGACAACGAATGCGGAGAATTTGCGTCGCTCTGTAACCCCCCAGATTCTCGGACGGAATGCTATCACATACCTTCTTAATCCTTATATTTCGTGAAGTCTTCGCGACGGCCTGAGCTTTTCGTTCCAGGAAGGTCAGCAGCTCTTTGAGGCCGCCTCCTTCGTTGGCGGCAGCCTTGCTGGATTTAAGACCTTGAACTTGGAGTGTCATCGAATTCGCCGCGTTGACTTGGCGGGGGCCTTTGAAGGCTTTAGCCGTCATTCCGCTGGCGATACGGGAAGATAAGCTACCACCAGATCCGTTAAAGACTCGTTGTATGATTTGTTGTGTCTTCACGTTCGGTCGCGGCGCACGGGATCCGTTTGGTGCCGATCGCGTGGATCGAGGTGCCGTGGTGGGATCGTGGGGGTCGGTACGCTTCGTCTTCCGAGCGTTACGGTTGGCCGCGCCGAGAGCATCCATATCAAGGTCGCCATCTTTGTCCACTCTACCTGTAGTATTTCCGCGACGCTTAGATATCCCACCTCTAGAAGCCGCCTTACCACCACTTGCTGCGCCTCTGCTGTTGCGTGGGCCAGTAGGGGCAGATCCTCTTTTGGGACCAGAGGGCGCCATTGTTGTTGTGAGTAGCGAGCGAAAACTGCGAAAACTCTGCGTAGAGAAACAGGTTCAGAGGCAACAACGGGTGTAAAGGCTGTTACTCCAATAGAGGGGTGAAGACGTGGCTGGAAATGATTTGAAAGTAATTATTACGAGTGGTTGTAAAACGGCGTCAATAAATGACGGTCTTCAGGCAAGGCTGGCAAACCATGAATTGCGAATGGATGGACGACGAATGCCTAGAAAAGGTCGTTGTGGTTGCGAAAGATGCCAACCAATCCGAGGGCAAGCCAAAAGATCGAAATAAAGGTAGATAGAAATTCCCTCGTGGTATTATTACGAGAGAAATGGTTGACAGTTCTTTAGGACTGTTGCATCGTTTTGGAATAAAGAAGAGAAAGATGAAAAGATGGATGTATTAAGGTGAAGGCTGTGACGTCGAAACAAAGGCTGACGAGAAATCAAGAGATTACCTAAAAGTTGACTCTTGCGTACCTTAGGGAATGTTTTATTCGATAAATTATGCTTTATTTATGGCCCGTGCTACTTTAATATATAAGTATGCGGAATTTTGTTTTATTTATAAAGCGATTTTTATTATAATTTAAATAAATTAGCGCTAATTTCAATATTTAAAAATTTTTTTATATTTATATTTTATATTTATTAATTTACGTTTATTTTATTAAAATATTAAAATTATTTTTAATATTATTATTATTATTTATTTAATTATTAATAAATATATTATAATTATAAAAAATATATTTATTAAAATGCGATTTTAAGTAATTATTAAATATATTATATTTTTATTATTAAATATATTATATTTTCGTTATTAAATACGTTATAATTATAAAAAATTTAATATTATAAAAAAAATAAACGATTTAAAAAACGTTTAAAAACATTTTTAAAAATATTTTTAATTTTTTAAAAAAATTAAACGGATTTATTAAAGTTTATTAAATATAATAATAAATATTGTGGAACTGTATATTAGTTAAATTTTAATAAGGATAAATTAATCGAAACTTCCGAACATATTGTTAATGCTTATGCTTAACCCCCATAAGTTTTTCTAAGCTTATCTAACAAAACATCCTCTTAAGTACCTTAGGTTGGCGTGCACGGACCATAAATCAATGACTGATACTTACTACTGCTAAGATTGACTCAGCGGTTGCTTCAGCCACTGTCCCAATAATTTCTAGCATCTTTTAGCGGTGTATGACTTCTATCTATCTACTAATAAGTTAGACCATCAGAAAAAGAGCCACTAGAATTGCAATATAACAGCCACAATACTCACATGACTTCGCGACTTTTCTACGCTAACTATTTTATAAGTCGGTACCTGTTACACTCACATTAACGCGTTTGACGCACATCTGCCAGACAAAGGACCCGTTACAAAGAATCCAAGTATCAAATGATCATATCCAGTCTGCCTTAAATATCTACCTAAGTTATGTGACTCACAAGGAGATATAAACAATGGATTCAGATGAATTTGACGACGATATTGCCGACGAGGATCTAATCATTGCTGCTAGCCAGGCGTCAGCTCCAGCTCCAGCTCCAGGTCCAAGTCGTAGTCAAGCTGCCAAGATCAATCAAGGTAGATTCCAACCTCATATTCAACAGCCACCAATTCAAGGGAATAATTCCAATTCAGTTCACACAAGCTCAGTGGTATGAATTTCTATATTTGCATTTTTTTTTTTTCTATTTTTCTTTTTTTCTTTTTTTCTTTTTTGGGGGTATGTGACTACAAACGATCTCTTGCAAACGGGATATGAGGTATGAGTAGTATTTCGAAGAGACGCAACTAATATATGATATAGCAACGCACAAATTCTAATGGCCAATCTTTTATCGACCTCGACGATCTACCTTCAGATGCATTCTCAATCCCCCCATCAAATGCTCAGACAGGACCAGTAGGCTTTTTACAGCCACAGCGTATTGGTGACCCGGTTCCTACCTATCGGCAGACTAATCTATTTGGCCAGACCATCCAACGAGATGCAGGCCCTGGATCATCTCAGTCCAATAGGAACCGAGCGTTCCGTGTAGATTTACCACCTGAGGCGCCAACTCATCATGAATTAGACTTGGAAGCTATGAAAACCTGGGTTTATCCTACGAACCTAGGACCAACTCGAGACTATCAGTTCAGTATCGTTAAAAATGGCCTGTTCAACAATACTCTCGTCGCCCTACCTACGGGATTGGGCAAAACATTTATTGCAGCTACTATCATGTTAAACTACTTTCGTTGGATGAAGAAAGCTAAGATAGTGTTTGTGGCCCCTACTAAGCCGCTTGTATCGCAGCAGATCGACGCCTGTTTCCATATCGCCGGTATCCCGAGATCGCAGACGACTCTGCTAACAGGAGAGATACCGCCAGCTCTTCGAGCAGAAGAGTGGGAGTGTAGAAGAGTCTTCTTCATGACCCCACAAACTCTGGAGAACGATTTATCCTCGGGGTTTGCGGATCCCAAGTCGATTGGGTTACTAGTAGTAGACGAAGCCCACAGGGCTACAGGAAACTATTCATACGTAAAAGTCGTTACCTTTTTAAGACGATTCACTAGTAGCTTTCGCATACTCGCCCTGACAGCAACGCCCGGATCCAAGGTTGAGTCAGTACAGGATGTTATTGACAGCCTCGGCATTTCCCATGTGGAGATCCGCACTGAAGAATCCATTGATATCCGCCCATACATTCACCAAAGAGATGAAGATATTGTTCTGCTAGATCCATCAGACGAGATGATTCTAATCAGAGACCTATTCTCGAAAGCCTTAAAGCCGCTCGTGGACAAGCTAAGTCAGCAAAACATTTACTACGGCCGTGATCCGATGAGTCTCACCGTGTATGGTCTCCTTCAGTCCAGAAAAGAGTGGATGGCTCGTGCCGGACAACATGTCAACCAAGGGGTAAAATTTATGACCATGGCTATCTTCGCTGTTTTAACAAGCTTAGCCCATGGCATTAAACTACTAAATTTCCACGGCATCAAGCCATTCTATGATAACTTGGTACAGTTTCGGGATGAAACCGAAGGAAAGGGCGAGAAAGGTTCCAAATATAAAAAGCAGCTTATCGAATCCCCAAGCTTTCAAGAAATGATGGATAAAATCGCCAGCTGGTCGAAGAAGGACGGTTTCGTCAGCCACCCAAAACTCACGTATCTATCCGATACAATCCTAAACCACTTTATGGACGCGGGCGAGGGTCGCGAAGGTGGTTCTACTAATACTAGAATCATAGTCTTCAGCGAATATCGCGACAGTGCTGAGGAAATTGTACGGGTCCTAAATATTCATAAGCCACTTATCCGTGCTGCAGTATTCGTCGGGCAAGCAGACGCCAAACGATCGGGAGGTATGAAACAGTCCGAGCAGATCGAGCGAATACAGAAATTCAAAAAGGGCGAATTCAATGTTCTCGTTGCCACCTCAATCGGCGAGGAAGGACTTGATATTGGTCAAGTAGATTTGATTGTGTGCTACGATGCGTCTGCCTCGCCAATTCGTATGCTCCAGCGAATGGGACGAACAGGAAGAAAGCGTGCAGGGCGTGTCGTTTTACTACTAATGCGGGGGAAAGAGGAAGATAACTACATGAAATCTAAGGATGGCTATGAGAAGATGCAGCTCATGATATGCGATGGAAGCCGCTTCAACTTCCGTCATGACCTCTCAACAAGAATCGTCCCGAGGGAAATCCGGCCCGAAGTCGACTTGAAAGCCGTGGAGATTCCCGTAGAAAATACCCAAGCGGAAGGTCTCCCCGAGCCCAAGAAAGGAAAACCACGGAAGAAGAGGCCGCCCAAGAAGTTCCACATGCCTGACGGCGTTGAGACTGGTTTCACGAGTGTTGCTAAGCTACTAGGGAAGAATTCAGAGCCCAAAAAGGCAAAAGAAGTTCCCGTTCCCGTACCAGTCGAAGAGGATGAGGTTGCCGATATACCAGCTATTAATCGGATTTTACTCAGCAAAGACCAAACAGAAGAGTTACATAAGAAATACAAGAGCCTCTCGTACCACCGGGATTCGATGGAGGACATCGAGCAAGTAGATTTAAGCGCAAATCCTAACGCGCAACGAACATTACGGAAAACTGTAAATGTGAAGCACGGGGCGTACACGAAGCGCTGCGTTAAATTATTCAAGAACTTGGCAAGATCACAATCCCCTTCGGACCGCTTTAATAAACCATACAATGAAGCGGATGCGTGTCGTTACCGTCAGCTTCCCCTTCCAGGCTATGGGCCTGATTCAGATGGCGCTGCGACAGATGAACCAGTCCGTAAGAAGAGAAAGATGACACCGCCAACTCCAGAGGAAGACGATGAAATTGAGGAGCTATCAGTTGCTCTATCTCGCCCATCACGACCCAAGAGTATTTCGGCGCCGGCGAAACAGAAGAAGCCCCGCGCTCGGGCACAATCACCAGAAGAAGACATTGATAGCGAAGAAGTGGAAGAACTTCCCCCACCCCTAAGAGACATAATACCAAGTCAAAAACAAAGACGTCCGCCCCCCGACAGCCACGCGGGCAGCCCAAGAAGAGCTCAAAGAGCACAGCAGTTTACGACGAGAGCGCTGACGAAGGCGATGACTGCCGGCGTACTAGCGACCTTGATCTAACAGACGACTCAGACGACGGGGCCGACCTGGAGGGTTTCGTCGTCGCAGACGAGATGGCAACCTCAAGTAACGCTGTCCCAACATCTTCCCTGCCACGGAGGAACCGGCGCTCAACATCGCCCACGTCACCGTCTATATCATCTACCATTGACGGCCACTCCATAAAACAACAAAAGAAGTCGTTGTACTATGAGCCAACGCGCTTCGATTCCACGCAAGACAGCGGCGACTCGGACGACGACGGAATTCCGTCCATGAGCCAGCTTCTCAGACAGAAACGTGCTTCGGAGAAACCTTCTCGCGGGGATTCAGACGATGAGGAAGACAGCGAAGACGATGTCCCCGTTCGGAAGCGCGCGCGTGCTGGAAAAGGGGCAAAGACTAGGAGGGCTGGGCCGTTTATTCTTGACGATGACGACGACGATGATGATGATGACTAGGAAACTGGTGGGTGTTAATGAATGGATAAATGGATTTCTCTGCGTGTTGTTGTTGATTCTTCGTCTTGTATTGCTCTGGCCTATGTAGGAAAATCATGACTGTCTAGACCAGACTGGACTACCTTACCTTGTCTATCTACCTAGGTATACATACTTGTATACCTAAAGCTACCATCCGTAATGAATAAGTGTCGATTCCCACCATCTTCGTCGTACATAAACCAATAACCAATAACCAATAACGTAGAAAATATTCTTCGTCGCATTACATTGCATCCCTACTGTCAGACCCAACATCTATTTTCCACTTGGCACTTTAGCTAACCTCCCGCGTACAACGTGATAACTGAGCACAAAACTACGAAACCCAAAAGCCAAGCCCGTATGTATGGGTGCATCGACGATACTCTCCTCATGCAGCGCGATTATTCAGAGCCCCCTGTGACTTTACTACAATGGTTTCTTCTCATACTGTGAACCGTGTTTGGACTCATACCCAATTACTACCTCCTTTATACCTACCTATTACCCAACGTTGGGATTTCATTCCCCTTCTCTTCTCGAGCAACCAGGCGTTTTTTTCGGAGTCGTAGTAATAATCACCTCTGTTCTAGTTCATATCACTTCTCCATTATTCTCTACTCTCTTCTCACAAGATCAGATATTTCTATTCTACGTAAAATATATTCCCATTTCAATTAAAACTAAGCTACACATCAATCACAATCCGAATCCCATCCCGCCACTCCATCCCCAGCCGTATACCTGCAAGATCCTACAAACATGAACAAGATATGAACGCGTGTACCAGACCGTCTCAGTCGAGTTTACTTGGCAATAGTAAATCGTTTCCATGATTATATCAAAGACGATATATTCATATTAGCTCGACTCAGCCAGTCAGCCCGTCATATCCGCTACCAAAACAAATGTCGATAACAAAATATAAAAAATATCAGCACCCAACTCCCTCACCAGGTATAAGAACAATGCTCATGGATGACTTCGATATATCTCCGTCTCACCCAACACCAAGAAATAATAAAAAGTGTTCAAAACAACGCCAATGACATGGTCCAATGGCCCAGCGTCGTACTCTACTCCAGCAGGCGTCAAACTGAACAGTGTTGTCGACCGCAAAAAAATGCACGCGGTGTCGTAAACCGCAGGTCATCGATTCGTAAATACGTCAATACGCCAAATCCATCCGCTTCTCGAATATCAATGCAAAAAGCGATAATATCACGTTCCGTTCCGTGTTCTAACAAGGCTCTTCCGTCTCAAGCAGCTATGCTCTTGCCTACCGCGGTTCCCCAGCGGAATCTTCTCAGAGTCCCGCCGCTGCTTCTGATCACATCTCTTCCGCAATTGCTTCCGTCGGCCACCGCGCTGGCGTTAGTACCCAGACTGCCAAGAGTCTCCTGGCGGCCAACTTCTCTTCCGATCACATAGCCGGCCCCAAAACCGACGACCGAGACGAGAACCACAACGCCGGCACTGACAACCCACGTGAGAAGCGTTGGGCTAATAAGAGTATCCTCAGCCGAAATCACATTGGTCTTCTTCTTCTTTGTTGCCCGTGGCGACTTTGTAGCGGGTGTGGGTGTGGCCGTTCGCTTAACCTTTTCGCCTGCCGATTCGCGAGTTGTGGTTGCCGGAGGGGTTGTTCTAGAAGACTGACCGGGTCGTGTTTGGGCCGCCGGTGGTGGTGGGGCCATTAGTTCGCTCTCGGGAACGAAGCGCAGCTCCACAGGTTGGTTGCCAGTGGCTGCAGGAGAACGCTCGTCCATTTGCTTTTCTCCATCCTTGGTTCGCTTACCTGCTGCAGCTGCACAGCTAAGCAGGGTCGTCAAACTAGCACGCAGGGCTGCATCGTTATCAGCCTGGTAGTTCGGGGACATGAAATTAGGAGCGCGACGGTCGATGCGAGTTTGGGATCGCTGACCAAAAGATGGTCGGTGATGTTGGGGAATACTCGAGCTTGCTGAGTGCCTGTGGGTTAAATGCGAAGGCGGGTGAGTAAATGCATTCGGCTGGGGTTGGAAAGGTTCCGAAGGGCGTTGAGCCAGCGCAGTCCCACGATCGTCATCATCATCGCTCGAGTCATCTTCGACAGGCTGAGCTGAGTGTCGCAGAGGAGTGGTCCCAGTACGTTGAGGGGATGCGATATTCTCGGCAGAGCTGGTTAAAACTCGATCGTCCTCGCTCTCGCTCTCTTCATACTCCTCTTGGCTGCTACTCGCACCAGCCTGACCAGCCTGACCAGCCTGACCAGCCTGGGCGGCAGCAAAAGTGGGTTGTCGAGTTTCGGGTCGGGCATAAGACTGCGGATGTAAACGTCGTCTCCTTCTCGAGTTGTAAGAGGAGCCCACTTGTAACCCCGTAGTGACGATCTCGTCTCCGATGGACGAGACGGAGGACGAGGAAGGGTGCGAGGCCACCTCAACCCATGATTCTAAGATGGTGAGGTTTGGTTCGTAGCTGTGGAATAGGTTAGACTCACCATCATTTCTCTGGCGCTGTTGGCCGGATGCAGGCCGCATTGCAGCGGAATTAGCGACCCGCTGGGAGTCGTTGCTACGTTGCCAGTTATGCCCCGACATCTTGTTTAGAAGAATCAAAGAAGACACGACGGCTTAGAAAAGATAACCCGAGAAAATAATAAAATAATAAAAAAGTAATAGACGTCGTGGATAGATTGTTTGGATAAACACAGATAAGATGACGGGGCAGCGACAGTTAGGCAGAGTTAATCCGAGAGGCAACAATCTACCAACTACCTACAAACAATAGAATAGGGTTGCTATTCACCGACCGTCGGCGATAGGCTTAGGGGGATGGGAGAGGCTTAGAAAGCTAGAGAGAGAGAGACTTTGAGAGGGTTTTGGGGGGATATGGGGGGATTTGGGGGGCACCGAGTTGCCGTCTCCAACAAGAAGCCAGCAAAGGGAATGCCCCGCGCTCACTGAAGCAGGGATCCGCTGATCAGCGTTAGTTCATTCGTGCCAGGTATTGGTATTGTATGTATTATACAATATAATACATGTATGCATAGAGGGAATTATGTAGGTAATTGTATTACACACGTACGCTTCCAAAGTCGAAAGTCGAAAGATGGTCAGGACAGTTATAAGGTAGGATGGTTCGAGTTAATAAAAAACCAAATCGAATCGAATCAACTTGAAGAATGAACCTGAACAGAACCAAGGGATGATGAATCTGGGTTCATAATAAGATGGTTGACGTTGACGCGTGGGATGTTTCTAAAAACGAATGATGCTAAGTGATGCTAAGTTCCAATGTAATTGTTAGACCAAAAGGTCAACAGCCGCAGAAAGGAGGGTTTATTGGTCGAGGTCACACGCGAAAGGTATGAGTCGGAAACAAGTGACAAAAGATAAAATGATATGAAGGGAAAAAAAAAAGTGACAAGAAGGGAAGTTTCCTTGACGAGTTCCGTCTTTGTTTTCAAAAAATAAAAAATATTGCACAACTCCCTTTTTGCCTTATTGCCTTATAACAGAACGGAATCCCAGACAGGCATCTCTTAAGTCCGCTATCGCAGTCAGCTAGGTTTGTGAAAACGGGGGATCTGGCGGAATCTGGCGGGTGCTAATAATACCATTCATTTGAATGGTGAAAAAGAAAAAAGGATGTTCATCATTGCTGATGACGATATCTCTCTTTCTCGACTAATAAACTGCACTTACAAGAACATCCCAGGTACGGTGCTATGTACGTACAAGGTTCAAGTCCGAGTACTAAAAGGGTACAAAAGTTAGGTACTACATGTACCGAATCAGCACCTGAGCATATTTGGAATAGCGTCTTGGCAGATCTTGCTGATAACGTGCGTGGAATACCTACAATTACAAGATTGGCCCACTTAATTTAATCTTCGAACACCTAAGTACTACTACCTCCTTCAGTCGCTATTACCTACATACATACATATATTCCTTGTATATACTCGTATACCGTATACCAGTATCAGGTATTTGTGCAACAAGAGATCATCCGATATCAAAACATCTGACTATCTAATTAACTAGGTATCTGCCTATCCAATACGCGTACTAAATACGTGTTAAGTATTATCGACCCATAGCGTCAACACTAGGTTTAACACCAAAACTCTAGTAGTGTTATACCATCAGAGATCACGGGTCGGGCAGTGCAAATGTCACCAGCCCCCTGGAGGAACTGCAGGTGGTCATAGATGTGTCAGGCACATCCACACTACGCCTTATTCGGCACACTAACCGCGTACTTCCAATCGTATTCTACGTACATACCTTGTATCTTGCTTACGTATATCAATACAGCTATCTACCTTACATCTACATCTACATCCTTGGTTAGACTCATCAGTTTAGAACCTCACTCTATCAAGTGACTTTTGGTGTGTTTGTATATATCGTAGTATATAAGACAGTTACATTCCTTTCATATCAGAGGGGAGTCAAGTAATTCATTATATATGCCATTTGCCTAACATATAGATATGATAGAAAAAGAATGACTAGAACAGCCTGCTTCTAATAGAACTATAGCCATATGACACACATACTGGTATACGAAGGAAGACACTACATTACTAATGTCCAGTCACATCACCAAAGCTAAACGTTAATCATTTCCATTCATGTCAGCTCTGATCTCACCTCTCGCATCCTAACTTGTTTTCCGATAAGCTGACGAGGGTAACAACCTGGCCTACAAGTAGCAATTCACCACTACCTATTGTTGAGATCTCTTGAGTGTATGAAGTTGATCGATTACTATCTAAGAATACGAACATTCGTTCTAAGCTATTAGAGATAGTAATTTTAACGTTATCGCTTTGGTAAGCAATACAACACAACGATACTTTGCTAGAAGCCACGATAGCAACAATAGCTACGATCCTTACACCTGCCCCCTTTTTGAAAAAAAGACAACGTCCTCCTTGTCGGCTCAATTGTCAAATCACAAGCAACGATCCTCCACGACGGTCACTCGTCGTTCACTCGTCGTCCTCCGCAGGGGGGAATAATGCCTTAAGCTTTCGTTTTTTGTTCGGAGTTGACTTTTTGGTTGGGCGGGTGTTCTTATGCGGAATCACTTTCTTTGGCGAAGGTTTTGGGATAGGTTTATGAACCGTCTTGGGTGCAACTGGCGTTGGCGGACGATCTTTTACTTTTTTCAGCGGAGCATCAGATGTTGCCTTTGGTGTTGCATCAGTTGTGCCGAATGGCCCAAAGATTGACGTATGATTTGCTTTCTGGAGTGCTGTCAACGGTTTATTGTAGCTGGAGACATACTCATCTTTCTTTGTTGCGAACGATGCTTTAGGATTCGTTGCCGAAAGCAACGGATTTGCTGCGAGTGCTGTGTCGTAAGGAGGTAGTAACAAGCAATACTTCGGATCCTCTCCATAATCGCCATTAGTCTTTAAAACAGTTACCTATAGGTAGATACTAGCACTATAAGCGCTAATTAAATGATTATCAGATAGGCAGCTAATTCAGCTACATTCTCCCAGAAGTGCCAAGTTAACTTCTTCAATGATATGTAGGATACAAGATAGTGTGAATCTCTATACTCTAGTGTTCACGCTAGGAAACTCTTTCATCCCAACCCTGAACTTGGCGATGAGTCTCGACTTTGTTCTCAACGTTCTTGCTGTGGATTTTTTCCATGTAACCCACGATCTTTCGTTGATTGATTACGATCATGTTGTGGTGTGCGGTGGTGTCTGTAGTTATAGTCGTCTCATAATAGTTCTTTTCAAGTGGTAGCTCAGCGGGATGGCTTGGCTTCCTGCGCTTGTTCCCGGTTTCTGGTTCGGCATCAAACTTGCCATCAACATCTTCCCCAGTACCGCTAGTTCGCCGCTGGGTACCTATTTTCTCGGAAACCAGCCAGCTTCTCATTCGTTGTAGAATCTCCCGGGCCACATATCACGAGGCCGCCCTATAGCTTTATGTGAAGCGTAGCGATATACCACAACTAATCAATGGCTTCTTTGTCCATATTAGTCTCTATGACTTAAGATGGATCGCACTGAGCGGGTTGAGCTTGCCTTGGACACAGGACTTGTGCGACTCGTTTTCCTCCCTACAGAAACCCTCTCATGCTCCATATCATTCACACAGCCTTTCCGCCAGGCGCATTATATCCCGTCTGAGCTCGCCGAATGTTGGGTGGTCGGGGGACAGCCGCTAGAATAGACTTTTAGGAATATTCTCGATATGTTTTGAGATTTATTTTATGAAGTTATGAGTATAGGTGCAGCAGCCGCGTGGTGTACACAAACGGTACTGTTATCATCATCGTCATCGGTATCTTTATTAGCTAATATGTATAGCTTCTCGTTACTATGTAATAGCGTGGGTTTCAATGTCAATGATATTTGCTGATGAAACGTTAGTTATTATTCACGCCGATGCCGCCGATACACTCAAGGGTTCGTACGTACGTCTATTTTATTCTATTGGTAGGAAAAATTGCCATATTCAACTTCTCACTGTCAAGATTCGTTGTTCTCCTTGTTTGGGCGCATGGAGTTCAGCCCAAAGCCTCTCTAAATGTGACGAGGGGAAGAGGCAGCATTGGATTCTCGGTGTTTGGGGTTTCTGCAGTTGCATCCTCCGTGCCAAGTGACAGGTCCAGCAGCTTTTGTTGCTCCTTTCATATCGGACTTCGGGAGGGTCACGACTTGGACTTGTTTGCAACGGTATATGCATTCCATGACTTGCCCACACCGGCTTTGAAGGTGATACCAAAGGGTGCCGAGGGCCGTTTCGCTGTTAGTGATAGCCTTGGTTAATTTACCAGGGGGTTATGACCAGATCCGTAATCTGCTTCGATATCTTGGGCACAGTTCAAGACTCTCTTTTTGTGACTATAACTTTTCCGCTTCGAAGATCACTTCTTGAGACTGTCCTTGGATCTTTAGTCGTAGGAGTGTCATCAACGATTCTAGCTTGGGGTAATTAACGTCGTCATCGAGCCCGACGTTCTTCGCCTTGTATTGCTCAGGCATGAATTTGTTTTAGATTGTCGTGGTATCGTGGACTATATCCCTGTTTATTCGGGAGGCCAGTGTTGATATAAAACAGTCTTCTCTTCCATTAGCTTCGTCGCCAACTTTGGAGTTCTTTGTGGCATCGCCGTCTGACGCCCGGCCTCCGTCACCGGACTCTGGACCACCATCGGAGTGTTCCCCAACAGAGGTACTACCGCAGTAGTTCTAGAGAGACCCTGGTAAGGGGTAGGATATATTCCTTATAGAAGACAACAAACGACAACCCCCGTTGCGCCGATTGAGTCGGCGACATCATGATAGATGCGCGACATGAGGCCAGGATTTAATAGGAGGGTATTGGGCTGGCTTTATAGTGAAGCTCACTATAAGCGCTACTTTAAAGACCGTGTTACAAACAATATATTGGGTAGTCAAGGTAGCTGGGTTATCTTCTCCATCAACCCTCGAGAATAAAATTGTACATTTGAAGATAGGCGTGTTGTGTATTGGATTGCACTTTGCAATATGTGGACCGAGGGTTGAAATAGGCGGAGATGAATAAGTTTGTAGGGTGGAGAGTTGAAAGTTAAGAAGGTTGGTGCCGAGTGGAAAGAAATGCGACGGTTTAGGTTGTTGAAGAAATAGAAGGCAGCAACGGTCGGATAACTGATTTTAATACTTGCGCAAGTTCCTAAGGAAAGAACTGCAAGCTGTAGGTTCGCGTAGGTAGTTGCCTTAAGTTGAATTAGGTAGCCAAGCAACCACGCTCGCTGGAAAGTGCGACAACTGTATTGGGGAAGGAACCTTCAATGTTAGTTGCTAGGTACCTTAAGAACGAGCCAATGTACCTAGGTAGCTGTAAGCGCTGTGATGGAATTGACTAGATGAGCTTGATGGAAGATGTAAGGCGGTCAATCTCCGTAGTTATCTCTTAACCTTCAGTTGCAACTGGTTGTATCTATTAGGATGAGTACCACTATCTAGCAGTACCGTTGTTTTCGCATAAATAGTAAATATTCCTATTAGTATAATCCTTACATAACGTAATCTTCTACTTTACGATCTATGAAAGCTGCCAACAGTAATGGGATATGTTTTTTGCTATGTAGCTACCTAGGTAGTGTCAGGTTTCCAAGGCAGTGTATTGACAATTCTGATATCTAACATACTAGTAGTATTCCATTCTGTAGAAGAACAGAGTATAGCGTAAATGGTGTAAAACAAATTTCTGCTTAGCCCAATGACCAACTCGTTTGCATTGATTAATACTGTAGATGAGAGTGTTAGCCAAGGGCTTTAGAGTCAAGCCATAAGCTTCTTGAACAACAACCGAAGCCATAGCCTCTTGTGTTATCGATGTCTATAAATGGCTTCAGGATTGTTCGCTACAATGATGGGATAATGGCACAAGGCTTTTACAATCACGAGTACGAGCAGTAGTGGTACAGCTGAAGACTATGTCATTGTAGATAGACATAACTAGTTCGAATGCAGGGAGAGTATTCGATTTCTCGGTCCAACCGAGTCCGAACGTGTCGACTCTTTTCTTAATTAGACCTAATTATTACAAGTCTACTAGGCACATCTCACATTCTTTGCAAGACTGATATATCATTGAACTGGTGTAATTATTTCACTACTAACCTAAAGAAGCTATAGGTAGTGACTATTAAGCTTGTGAAACGCACAAGGCAGGGTATACTCACCGAGATCTAATCATTTAGAATGTTAGAGTAGTCGTAAAAGAAACCGTAAGTCACTCGCATTTGCAATAGAAGAACTTTTTTTTTTTGATGCCCTCGAACGCCGTCATAAAGCCCTCGTAGTCTTTGAAGCTTGATCCCCTTCGAGATGCTGGAGACGTGCCCCGAGCATAGGAAGGTTCATACCAACTTCGTTGACTGAAAAGCCCTCAGAGCCCACAGAAGGAAAAGCCGACTTGATAAAAAACTGGAATGCGTAGATGCGGATAGCATCAGCACAGCGGACTGTGCTTTCAGTTTAAAGCCCTCGAGCCCTCAAGCCCTCAGAACCCACATGGAGGTTTCCCTCCGATCAAGCCCACAGGTGTATCACAGCTTCTTATAGAAGCCTAGCCCTCAGAGCCCACAACTCCATAGGAGTATATAGTTTCGAAGTAGCCGACCAACCCAAAAAGCCAACCGTCATGTGTGTCAAAGAACCCTCAGAATAGAGTCTAGTGCGGCTGCACCACTTTAGAAAGTGGTCTTCTTGCCCTGGAACGACGCGCCACCTCGCCCGCCACCAAAGCCGCCTCGCCCGCCGCCTCGTCCACCACCACGACCTCCAAAGCCGCCACCACCACCGCGGCCGCCGAAACCACCACGGCCACCGCCACGGCCTCCGCCACGACCTCCGAAGCCACCGCCACCGCGGCCGCCCGAGCCACCCTCACGGGGCGGGCGCTGGCCAGCGAAGTCAAGACGGACAGCGCGAGCGGAACGGCCCTCGCCGATATAAGCACCATTCTTGGTGTTAAATACGCTCTTGGCATCGTCGACTGACTCGAAGGTGACGTAGCCAAAACCCTTGCGGTTGCCAGAGTCACTAAAATAGTATTTAGTATTAAAGCACAGATAAAAGCTTTGGTGGATGTACTTACGGGTCAGTAGGAAGTCGAACACTCTTGACTTCGCAGACTTCGCTGAAGAAGGCAGTGACCATCTCCTCATCAACATCCCACGGGAGGTTGCCAACGAATAAGGTATCGCTCTCCGGGCTGACAACGTCGCCGTGCTGCTTGGCGCGGTCGGCGGCACGAGCGTTGGGGGCAGCGTCCTCAGCAGGGCGGGGCTTGGAAGGGTCTAGTCTCATGGGACGGTTCTCAAGCTCAACGCCGTTCATCTTCTCGAAGGCAGCCTGGGCAGCCTCGGCAGTTGCGAAGTCGACGTAGCCGAAGCCGCGCGAACGCTGCATAGCCTTGTCGGTGACAACTCGAGCATTGGTAAGGTCGGCGCAATCCTTGAATGCATCGTATAGCTTCTCATCATCCACAGCCCAGCCAAGGTTTCCGACGAAGAGAGTAGAGCTCTGCTCCTCCGAGTTCTCGTCTGTCTTGGTCTTCTTAACGGGGCAGACTCTTCGTCTTCGGCCTTGCGCTTCTTCGGCTGCTCGGGCTTCTTCTCAGCCTCGGAGTCGGCGTCGCTCGAGTCATCTGAATCATCGGAGTCTTCCTCGGCATCGGAAGAGTCGGAGGAATCAGAGTCGTCGGAGTCTTTGGCCGATGACTTGAATTCATGTTAGCGGGATACAATGAAAAATGGGTTGAGGGTAGACATACCTCTTTCTTAGCCTTAGCCTTGTCTGCGGCAGGCTTAGCGTCGGCAGCATCGTCGCTGTCGTCGCTGTCGTCGCTGTCCTCGTCGGAATCGGAGGAGTCTTCAGATTCAGACTCAGACTTGGCGGCCTTGGCCTTGCCGTTGGTCTTTCCATTGGCAACGGGCTTAGCAGCCTTTCCATTGGTCTTGGCCTTAGCGGCAGGCTTCTCCTCCTCAGACTCGGAAGCAGAGTCGTCAGAGTCATCCGAAGAACCGGAAGCTTCAGAGTCGGATTCAGAGTCGGAGTCAGAGTCGGACTCGGATTCGGACTCGACCTTCTTCTTCTTCTTAAGATCCTTACCCTTCACAGCCTTTGAGGCAACATCCTTAGCAATCTGCTTGGACTTGGCCTTGGGGCTGTCGGTGGCCTTGGTGACGCCGGCATTCTTGACAGCGCTGAGAGGCTTGGAAGCCTTCGCGGCTTTGCCGTTTGCTTGCTTGACCTTGCCCATTGTTGAAGCAAAGTAAGAAAAGTGTGTAATTTAATTGAGAAAGTCGAGTTTGACGAATAATGTTGGAATGGAAGAGAAAGGATTGTTGGAAGAATTGGGTTGAAGTGCGCGGGGAGCTGTATTTTATCCTGCACAGGAAGACGTGGTTGGGTAGCTCTCAAAAAAATTTCGAGGGACCAGGACCCTCTATCTGGAAAATTTCATTCTGCCAGTGGGGCGGGGTGGGCGGTAAAAACTTAGTATGCTTGATAGCTTGATTTAATGTTTTAATGTTTTTTTGTGTGATAGCACGGACCCACAAAGATGTATTCGTTCATGCTAGTTCACGGAAGTGGCACTGTCCCTTGTAACTTGAGGCCTGGGCTTACTACTGTGTACATAGGTACGTACTTCTACCTCCGATTTTAGTCACGTGACAGTACTTTGTAGCATGCTTTGGAATTAGGTACTTGAATGCTGACTTGCTCGAAGCTCAATTACGAAATAACGGAGATTAGAGATCCAACCGTACGCGACAGTGTCGAAACACCACAACTTGGAGAGCTCCTCCTTTAGCGACTAATCCACTCCCAATTAAACCGCTTGGGTCTCTTCATAGCCAAAAATGCCGACCCCCGAATCCGAAGCTTTCCTGGCGAAGAAGCCCTCCGTCCGTCCCACCTTTGATGGCGTCGACTACGAAGACAATAAGCGGTTGAAGCAGGCGCAAGATGCTGTTATCCGAGAGCAGTGGGTGCAGGTTATGATGGGACGACTGGTCCGGGAAGAGCTGAGCAAATGCTACTACCGAGAGGGTGTTAACCACCTGGAGAAGTGCGGTGCTTTACGAGGTTAGTTGGATCCGTTGTTATTGGGAGCTCTATAGGTTTCGGATGAAAACTCCGATATACCAGCAAGATATTCTAGAAGCATTTCTTTGAAAATGGAGGCATCGGATTTACTTGTAGCTATTAGACTAACACGGTAACAGAGAAATACCTCCAGATGCTCAAGGACCACCGGGTACGAGGTTACCTTTTCGAGCAACAGAACTACATCTCGAAGGCCTCATAGGCGGAGAAATGAAATTCAAAGGGAACTTGACGGTTATCAATAGCATTCATTGCGTTGTGATCAAGATGCACGGGGTACAAGGGGACTACTTGGGACAGAGCTCTTTACATGAGGGTGTATTCGAACACTTATCCACCCGCAATATCCCATGTACTGTACATATTCAGCAGCAATCTCAATGTGAAAAACGACATAAATACCGCTTTGTGACTTTACAAGCAAGTGATTAAGTTACTTGCACTTAAGATGCTTACCTATCGACCTAGGTTAGGTAATTATGTAGCTCATGTGTGTAAAGCTGTTGCCAATTGAGGTCCCCGTCTTATCCCTATCATATCATAAACCGGGTCCCGTAGGTAGCCGGCCCGCTCCAATTGCCATCGGCGAAAACTAGTCCAAAGCTCCGATCCCTACAAAATTTCTGGAGCTTCGATAATTCGCACCCTCCAAAATCGTCTATATCCCACCCAGTGCCTGCGCAATCCTACACAAACAGCAGCCTGCGTTCGCCATGATCTGCCAACGGTGTCTTCAGCGCGCCTCGGCGCTCAGCTCGCGCGTCCCAGCATTACGATCGCCGGCGCCATTCCTACGGCCGTTCTCCAGCACCATTGCGCGCCGGACGTCTTCTCCCGCTCCCGACCCGCCATCTCCATCCGCGAGCGAATCGCCCGTATTCAGCACGCCGCTGGGCGACGCCGGCGCGGAGGAAAAGCCCGCGCTGTCGTCGTGTCCCGAGGGGACTGTGCTCACGGGCCTTAACGTCTTCAAAAACCGAACCGATCCCGTCGCGCTGGCCGACGATGCGTATCCGGCGTGGCTCTGGAACTGTCTAGAGGTGCAGAAGAAGGCGGACGAGGAGGCTGATGACGAGGCCGGTGACGAGTTCTGTAGGTAACTTCTTATTCCGTCTCTCCCTTTTTTTCTTCCTTCGTTACCTGCCTTTACTTTACGTCTCTTACCCCCTCTCTCAATCTACATACACATATACATATATCCAAGTACACGATACCCCCACTAACCACCCCTCCAGCCAAATCCAAGAAACAACGAAAACTAGCCCTCAAGAGACAACGAGCCATGGAAGCCCGTCTCCTCGCCGAGGGCAACCTCGAAGCCCTCGCGCCCAAGATCCCGCTGCAGCACCAGAGCATCAACTTGCCCGGCAACGAGCAGGGCACGGTCGAGGGTTCCGTCTCAGCGGCAGTGGCGAGAGAAGAGCTACGCAAGGCCATGCGCAAGGAGCGGAGGGCCAAGATCAAGGAGAGCAATTACCTCAAGAGCATGTAATCTATGGTCTGCAGTATGGTTTGGATTGTAACCCTCAAGCTCTACTTCGGAATGCCCTCGCGATAAAAGTCGACGAGGGCGGGGGAGGGGGAAATCGACAGACGAGCGAGCTTACGCGGGTAGTGAAGCTGGACGCTGCGTCGCTTTTCTACCCGAGATGTAATATACGCGACTAGACCTGTATACAAATTACATATACCAAAGGACAGACACTATTTACTGTAACACGCAGCTTAATGCCATGTATACCGAGTCCTCGCTACCATAATCATGGCAAAATGAGCAAAGACTAGGTACTTTAACTGAATTAATTGATGATGACTATTCAAGCTACCTAGCCCATGTAGCACCAAGGGGTATCGTTCCAAGCCGTATTCTATATTTACAATGCCATTTTCCTTTTCATGGAGTAGATGCCAACACCGGTAAAAACACCAAGCGAAAATGGGATCCCATCTTCCCTTATTTACTAGCACACGTGATTTTATACTATGTGTGTTCGCGCTTAATCTTCGTCTGTCAAGCCCAGCGCAGCTTTCTTGACAGCAATCTCCTTTTCGAGGTTGGCCTTTGTGAGAAGGACACGCTTCTTCAAGATTGGTGCTGTGACTTCGGAGAGGTGGCGTAATGTTTCGTTGAGCGACTTCTTTAGATGCTCGATCTCGTCGAGTTTCTCCTTACGTTCTCGCTCTGCCACTAATTGCTCTTCGTCGACGTCTTCATCGTCGCCATCCTCCATGTCTTCATCGTCATCGTCGTCATCCTCATCTTCTTCTGATATGATCTCCTGCATGGCAGCGGGAGTATTGGCATCAAGTGTCATGGGAGTTTGTGCCTCTAGTTGCATAGCTGGCGTGCTAGCTGTAGGCTCTTCATGGTGCGCTCCGCTCTCTGCGAGCTCAGCTTCCATGGCTGCTAGCATCTCATCGTCTTCAGCGTCCTCTTCCATGTCAACCTGGGCGGTAGCATGTTCTCCGAAGTAGTCCTGCTCAGCTTCTCCTTCGGCATCTTCTTCGTCGTCGTCATCGTCGTCGGAATCTCCCGAGCCATCATCATCATAGATGTATTCGGTATAGGACTCCAAGGCGTTCGCATCATCCTCGAGCAACTTGGCAACTTGAGCAGCGGTGCTCTGCCACTGCTTCTCCGAGACGGTCTTTCTAAAACGTCGATGGACAGCATCGTGCATGGGGGGAGTGAGACCATGAGGCCACTTATAGTCGTTCTTAGTAACCAT
This sequence comes from Entonaema liquescens, assembly GCA_902805475.1. NCBI lineage: Eukaryota > Fungi > Ascomycota > Sordariomycetes > Xylariales > Xylariaceae > Entonaema > Entonaema liquescens. The sequence goes on along the minus strand of CADCSX010000001.1, from coordinate 606,824 downwards.
AGGTGGGAGCGCAATGGACTTGGCTTCGGCTTCGTTCTTGACAGTTGCAAAACATAAGAGCATCTCGACAATATCAGAGTTCTTCATCATGTTTTTGCGATCCCAAGACTTCATCGCCTCTGTAATAGTTGGTAGCTGGACAAGAACGGCTGCGTAATGAGTGCCGTCGATGGTGACCATAGCTCGTCGTTGCTTAGCGTCGAGAAATTGGACACCAAAGTCCGCGCCTCCATGCTGCTTAGGCAACCCGATAGTGCCATCAGCTAACGCCTTTTTTAAGTATTCTGTCGCAGCTCCTGGTAGGACGCGGAGGATAAATGTAGTTTCTCGGACAGGATCGACTTCCCGGTCACTAGCTTCGGAGTCGTAAGCATCTCCAGGATGATGTTCAACGGGTTCACCTCTAGGCTTGAATTTGATGGTACTAATAGGCGTCGAAACCGTATGTGATCCGCGATCGGGTTTCGTCACGGTAGGCTTGATCTTGATTGTCTTGCTAGGACGATTGGACTCATGCCGGGTGACAGACAAGGGTTGATCTTCGTCGCTATCATACGCGCGCTTCTTGGACTCGACAAGCTTCTGGGTTGGCTTAGAGGTTCTGCCGGCTTTGGACTTGGTAAAGGTTGGGGTCTGGGCAACAGGTGTAGCGGCTGGAGTGGTCGGTTGACTGCTGATCTTGATTTTAATCTTTCGGCTCTCTCCAGATGGTGTAGGAGTACCAATATCGCCGCTGAATGAAGGCTGCCGCGATGCTGTATTGAGCTTTAATATAGGTCTCGGGTTTTCGGGATTCGATGGAGGTGGCATCTGCTGCGACGTGTCGAGCTTGAGCGTCGGCTTTACGTTGATAGACGACATGATGGAGGAAGAGAGGTCCGGGTTAGGCGGAAGGGTTGGCTATTGTGTTATAACTCTCGGATAGTGAGAATCGAACCTCTATCTAACGGACCAGACCAGCATCTAGAAGGTACCTAGTAGATGCTTTGTTAATAAAAGGTGGCATTGAATCGAGACGACCACCGGTGATGGGAGTGTGGAAGTGTGGAAGTGTGGGAGTCCTGAGTTTGGAGTTTACGTCGTTAGGTACTGGATACTTGGGTACTTCCAATTACAACGTGCTTTGCGCCTTGCGCCGCGCGCATACCGATGGTGGGGCTGTCAATAAGCAGTAAATAGTACGTACCTAGAAAAGACGCCGCGTCTGCGCGTACAAACCAAACAATTACCTAATCGAATTAAAGGTACCTAAGGTTAGTGCCTTGCCTTACACCTCCGCCAGGATGGTAAACGTTAGAGGCTCCACCGTTCCATACTTTATCAACGAGTACGTTCCGCAGGTAACTTATAAGCCAATTTTTATAAGGGAGGTACGCAACATTTTACTTCAGTCTTGGTGTTGTGGCTTGTGCGAAGAAAAATATCTTGAAGATTCTAGATCAGCAAGTAACGAGCAAAGGATTTCCCATATAAAATACCCTGGTAGCTACTTACAATTGTGTATGGAACGGTGGAGCCTCTAACGTTTACCATCCTGGCGGAGGTGTAGGTGTCTGGCTTTAGGTACATGTGGGTCGTAGTGGAGCTTTTGTAGCTTTGCTCCTTGCAGGTTGCTTTCTCCAAATCTTGAAGCAATTCTCTCTCTCAGCCTTCTTCTCAGCTTTTTCTTAAGAATGTGCAACTTGTAGATAACACGGATGTTGGCTGATATGATGCCAACAACCGGTCACCACCTATTAGGTACTTGTTGATCAGATGGAGAAGCAGACAGAACCATTCGAATACGGATAGTGAATAATTCCATCAAACCAAATTTCGATATATCCTCGATTTCCTTCAAATTGGTATCTTATTAGATATTCAATCTTTGTGCTCCAAGCTTCAAGCTCCGGGTTCAACTGTACATAACGTCTCGAGAACAACCACTCAAACACCGTCTCTCGTCCCCGACCCTTCTAAATTCAAATAACCTCCACACATTGTCAAGCTCGGCATTGCCATTGGCAAATCAACATAGATTAATGTACGATGTCCGCGATTCAGAACTCCCTATGATTATTGATTGAAAGAGCTTACGCCCTATCCAGATCTTCGATACAACTGGATCGATTCTTGGGTTGGTTTTCCCAACACGCGGTTCAAAACGACATCTACACGATTTCAATAATTTGGTACGGCGTTACCGGACTTATTTGTACCAACAATCCCATCGATTCTCTTTTGCGGCACTGGACAATAGAAGATATTCACAATGTCGTCATATATCCAACAAGCTCACCGTGCGCCTACCGCTTCTGAGATCCACCATGCTCTACTACGTCCAGCTATTTTGCAAATCCTACGCGCACAAGGCTACTACTCATCGACACCCAGCACCGTCGACGCTCTAACCGAGCTTGCTGCAAACTACCTTACTGCCATCTCGCGACGCGCGGCGCAGCATGCGGCACTCAACAACGAGGTGGGCGTGCCAGGCCTCCCCGATATCGTGGATGTGCGCCTCGCTCTCGAGGACTGTGGCGCTCTGTGGCCGGAACGTGATTTTACGGCCCAGGAAGTAAGCGGGGAGGAGGACACCAGAGGGATTGACGAGTTCATTCGTTGGGCTAAGGGCAATAAGAATCGGAGGATTCGCATGGTAGCTGCTCTAGACAAGCCTATTTCCGGTGAAGTGGTAGTAGAAGGAGCAGAGGAACAGCGCGAGACAGACTACTTAAGTGGTATGTTCAAAAACTCCACCCCTGCACTAGACCTGGGTCTATCGAGGGTTATACTAACGAATATTGAACTATAGCGCTTAAGCGGAAGCACAACAAGACGGACCAAGACTCTAAGTACGCAGGCACGATCTTGGGACGCGGCATCGTCGAAGGTGAAATCGTCCCGGAAGGCGGAAGCGAGAACAGCATACATGCCTGGGCGCGCAAGATGCACGAGACGTCGCAGCGGCCCCCGGAACACAAAACCGTTGACGTCGAGTCTAGGCCCCCAAGTTCTGGCCTGAGCTCCCTTGCCGACGAGGACGTGGCTATGATGGATATGGATTTTTGAGTTACCTGGGGAAACTACCGATTCAGACGAAAGTACAAAATCGAGAGGGACAGGAATTCAATTCTCGTCTTATTGTTTCCGTATAGCAACAAGCTATATTTTAGCCTTAGGGTCCGACACGAGAACCTATCCATGTATAGGCACATTGCACATGTATTCTGCATGGCCTATGGCGTTAGCATAGATGGTTGCGAGGGAGTATACGGTTCGGCGTTGGCACTGGTATATTAAGGATAACTCTGCTTGGTGTGCGTTTTTGCGCAATGGAATACCCCCTTAATCCAATTTTGACTTTGGCACTCACTACCTTACTCGTTCTGACTCTAATAATAATAGAGCAAACATACCTACCTAACTTAGGCGGGTAGTGATGAAGCTACTACCTAGATTGCTCTAACTCCCGGCCTGAAGATGGTTGAAAGCAAGGGAGAAGGCCGCGTAAGAAGCAGGACGAATGCTCTATGTCTAGAGTATGCACATACAGACCAAGCTATAGGGATTGGTGGATACCACGACATCTTGGATAACGACCTAGGTACATCTGACTATCAGAGTCGTGTTTCCTGTAATACGCCTTACTTCAAGCCTTCTGGGGGGAGCATACTAGGCTAAACAGAAACGCACTTATCGAAAGAGGCTGCGCGGGATTAATCAGCTTGTCCAGGCGAAAGCAAGGGGCGGATGAAGGACCCATCAACGTCTACGTATGCCGTTGGGAATGGAAGATATAGGGTTTAGTAATATCACGGTCAGCCAGCCAACCAAGCCTTAGAGTACAACGAAACGCAGCAAATGCTTTCGTAACCGCGGGCCCAGATATATTTCCGTCGAAACGTATGCGCATACGTATATAGTTCGAAGTAGTATATACGTAATGTACTCATAATACTCACTAAGACGAGATGTTATAAAGAATGAGAATCTACCGTATAAGCGGATCTACATATAAAAGTACCTCCTGAATACCTATCTATGCAGTTATGTGTTTTGATAGATTTGTTCTTTTTTGGTATCATACACGCGTGTTGCTCTTTATATTCTCTTCCAAAAAGTTTCAACCCAGCTTCGAGCGAGTGAATTCCCGGTACGCCAGCCCAAGCCACTGATACCCCAAAGGTGGGCCGGTTATATTCGCCCGGAATGAAATAACCTCTCCCCTTTCTTTTTTTGAGTCCAAAGGAAAAATAAGACTGAGACCAAGAATTTTGAGTTAACCGAAAATAAGAGCCAACAGGTGGGCTCTGGAGCTAAATCCAACATCATTATATATGTTGTGATACTCGGACGCTGGCCTTTCCCCTCTACATCACAATACATTTCTTATCTTTCATCTGGCCTCTCGGGATGGCTGATGCCCAAGTCACATCCATCCAGCCATCGCCGTCGTCCCTTTTCTTATTCTTCTTTCGTCCCGTCCATCCTCGGAGCTTGGCATCTTGGATGTTTTTTATCGCTCCCCTCCTTGCCCGACTCTGCCGGCGGTGTAAGCTAGTATGATGGCGTAGTGATGCCGTGGTGAGCTGTGAAGAAGATGGAGGGATTAGATGCGATTCGCCATTACTTGCGCTAGAGATTGTTTCTAGACGCTCGACAGTAGGGCGTAGCAGGTTTCCCCCTGACATTGGCCGGGGATGACGAGGGACTGGTGCATGCAAGACTGGTCCTGCTTGCTGACTATCCATATTCAGCTGACTGGGAGTATCAAAAGCACCGGTTACACCCGTGGGGTGCTAATTATGAGCGGTTGAGCCGGTTCCGATATTGGCTCTATTGTGCTTGCACTACCTCGTCGAAGTTCCTGGAACTGGCTAACTCGACCACCTACAGGTACGCGTGGTAAGTGAAACCCCTCGACATAGGACGTGTCACATCAAAACTACTCTGCCTATTGTGCCAACGCGTCGTTCGTTCCGAATATGGCGTTGGAGGCAGAGCTGCAGCTATGATATCCTCGTTGGTCTGATTCGTTGCTGGTGCCGAACGGGGATATCCGTTGATAGAAGCCGAAGAAGATGTATGGGGCCGTGGTGGGACCCTCGGCCAAGTATTAGCATTCGGAAGCTTAGCGAGCCCCGGGCTATTACTAGCTTGCCCGTCCTCCCATATGGGGACATTCGTCACAGATGACGGAGTGGTAGGATCAAAGGGATGAGGAACTGCTGAGCTCGGGCGAGAACCTCCTACAACTTGATGCGCCCTAGACGAGGCAGGCGTATACTCAGTAGCTGAGGACTGTGCTGCAGCTGACATCTGGTATGGGCTAGGCCGTTCCGGTGTTACATTTACCGTGGCTGGGCCCTCAGATACATGGGAGCTCGTGACCCTAGAAGGAGATCCAACGGGAGAAACATCATAAATATCGCCATATTCATCGTCCATAGCGGGTCTGCTTTCTTGCGTGTAAGAATGAGCTGACACGGGCCGATGATATGGCACTCCGGTAGGCCCAGCGGATCGAGCTGCATTTATAGAGTTATCTGCAACCCTTTGCTGAGAAGCGTGCGGATGCCAAGACATGTGGGACGGTCTATCCCGGAAAGGAGTTGTCTGGAGACGAGGTAACTCCGGACGGCTAAAATTAGGTGTCACGGACATTCGCGGTACTAGCGGAACTGATGGAACAGATGATGGGAGGGGAGGAACAGGAGGGATGGAGTCCCTCCTACCCCCTGATAGGTTTCCAACATCGGGCATGGCGGAATGACGTACGGAGTGGCGCATGAAGTCAGGTAGATCACCAGGGTCCTCCTTAGTATATGGCGGTGGTGGAGGCACCCAGTTATCGGCATCACTTTCATGAGGATGCTCTGCTCTCCCATCGGCACGCCGATACTCAACCCGGCCGGCGACAGGCTGGGGGTTCCGCCGCCGGCTCACCGCAGCGGCAGTCGCAGCGCGGCGTAGCGTTGTCCCAGATCGTGGATTGGCATGAGCATATGGGGCATCGAGCGCCTCCTGAGCTTCCTCCAGAGAAACATCTTCCGTTTCTTCGAGAGCCTCCGGGTGAGTAGTACGCGCCGTAGGCATAGGTCGCGGTACTAGAGGATCTTCCAGATCGCCATTATGGGATGTCGATGGACGTAGTAGGGCATCAACTTGACGAGGTGTAGGTGTTGCCATAGTTATCACACTGGCTCGGTTGCCTCTCCGCTGCGCTACCGTTCGTCGCCTAACAATAGCTACCTCCGTATCAATGTCGCGGTGTTCCTCTTCCAACGCTTCTGGGTCGTTTGCGCCGACCTCGATGGTGATTTCCTTTTCTTCACCATCTACCGGACTATAATCAAAATCGAGGATCATAATCCTTCCTCCGTCTACAAAATCAATACCATCTTCCTCGGTTACAAGCTTAGGGGCATCACTCCTCGAGCAGCAACAATCAAGCGTTCCTGCGAAGAAGTATCACCAAAACCAGAGACCCATTTCATATGGCTCACGCCACATAATTGTGTAATTTTGCGTCCGCACACGAACGTGTTGCGATACTTATCGCACAAAATCTGCCACTGGGGTACCCTGTTGCCGTTCGCCTCCGGTACTCGAGAAGAGCGTGCCGAGACTCCGCTATTCATACGGTTTAATGATGGCGGTCCATTCGGATCGGGTGGTGGTCCATGGCTACCCTCCGGAACCGCCTCTAGGTCTTCGGGTACGCCGTACAACCAAACATCTTTCCCTTCAAATCCAGCCGAGACGAGATCTCCTTGGTAATTGGCGGCGGGTAGGGTACACGGTAACAAGGGTCCGGGTGAAGGTGTGTTCGGGGCCGGCCCTGTAAAATAAGTTGTACCATTGCGCAGATCATCAATCCGTACCGCGCGAAAAGTTTCAAAACTTCGGTCGTAAGCAAATGCCCAGGTTGCCTCCATAGAACCTGACTCTTGCAGCAGAGCAGCATGGCTGCAATCTCGGCTCGTATTCGGAAATAGAATAGAAGTGGTCCATAGTGCACTAATGTTATTTTCTTCGCACATTTGATTCCCAGGATCGTAATACGGAGCTGTTAAAATAACCGTATTAGGGGTATAGGATGCAGTCGTCGTACCCAATAGCTGTGTTCCATCGAACGAAAAAGCAAGAGAATCGACACCATCACATTTCACTGCCCTTCGATCCGTCGGGAGGGCTCCAGGACTTATGGAAGATACCTCAATGCCGCCTTCGTAAGCAGCTGCCAGTACACTTCCACATGGAGACAAGGCAATCGCACGAGGGGCATGATCTAGAATTAGCGACTGTGTTCGGCGGGGTGGAATATTTCCCAAATCATATAAATCAACCTGCATGTCAGTTGATAATACTGCTAAAAGACTACCATTATCCAAAATGCATGCGGCGGCTGGGCGTCGGAGTATCTTAAACTCCCGTTTTACAGCCAGCTCAGGTTCTCTAACATCCAAAACAAATATTCGAGACGAATTATAAGCGAGAAGATGATGCCCCTAGGAGAGGAACTGAATTGCATACCCTCACCACCAGGGGCAGAGGATGATCCGATGCAATTTGAGACCAACCTTATCGTAGTGGTCTTAGGACGTAAGTAAGCCTCGAAAAGATTCCTCTTGACTTCGTGGGCGAATAGACGGCGCAGTTTGGGTAAGTTATCGTCATCCGACTTTGCGACGGGCGGAACAGTGTGGGTGGCGCCGTAGGACTCGCATCGCAAGAGGTGATGGGCGTAGAGAAAGGCTTGCTGAGAAACACGTCTCCATTTTGAATTGAGAAGGACGAGAGACGCAAACGAGTCAGGATCGGTTAATTGAAGTATTCTATATTAATCAAAAATGTTAGCTCTTGGTGACTGACAAAGATACGTAGGTAATATAAACCTACTGCTCGATAATCTCATCAGGAAGCTGATCAAAAGCTGATGGTGAGAGCTTCCCGCTAGCCGTACTTGGTTTCTCGTCCATGCCAGACGTTTGAATTTCTGTAGACATGACAGAGTGCTACATGTACGAATGTTGTCAAGGTCAAGAAGTTTATAAAGGTGACGGGTTCGCAATATGTTAGAATAGTAGTGTTACGCCATGGTTCGGTAGAGGTCCAGTAAAGGTTCAGTTGGTATGATCCATGGTCGCATCCGAATAGAAAGGGGAACAGGATTATTGTTTCTTGTTTCTCTTAGGCGACTTTGTCTCGGGCCGTGCTATTGTACAAATGTTGAAGCAGATGGGAGCGGGGAACCAATAAGAATAGAAATGAAGACGTGTGACAAAAGAGAATGGGAGGTGACGCGGCAGATTGACTAGATTGACCAGATTGACCAGATTGACGCTGGGGTGGAATAGGAATATTGTATACTTTCTTGCCCTTCGCGCGCGTTCCCTTGTGATCCTTGTGATTCTTGTGATTCTTGTGATAGGGGACGACAAGGCAAGTTGAAGGGGGGCGGAGTAAAAGTACTATTGTAATGGTTAGCAAGATGTTGTGTCTTGGTAGGCGACGCAGGCAAACGCAGGCAACCGGTGGTAATTGGTTCATGAACTGATTGAGGTCACTAGATTAAGGCAAGTAATAAGGTGTGTAATGTACTCCCCATGTTAATGTTCATGTACGCCGTAATACGCTGTAGGTAAGAGAGGGTAAGTGGTACCGGCATATATTATGGGTCAACTATTGCCTACCTTACCTATCTGGAAAGTACCTAACCTAGGTAAAGGTACCTATGTAGGTGCCTAGGTACCTAGACAGCTATGTAGAGTTATCGGGCTCCCGGGGCAGTCAAAACTCAGCAGCTCAGCTCCCCTCGGAACATGTTACCCAGCCTAGCCTCGTTACGCAACTAAGTACCTAATTTAGGCGATGCAATGGGTAATGGGTGCTGTACCCCGTCATTAAGCCTAAACCCCAGCTGAAACAATCGTAGCCTTAAAGAAGATAAACTATATGTACACTTTCGATTGCACCTAACTAATTGGAACAGATATATCGACCAAAATGGTAAGAGAATTATCGTTGGTGCACCGTATACGAGCCCAACAGGTCCTTGTATTGTTAGAAAAGGAAAACATATATTGTTTTCGGGGATGTGATTTAATAACCTAACACTGAATATTGGTCAGCCACATGCTTCCAAGGTTCGTACCAGTCAACTCCGGGTACTTGCATTTATATATGAATCTTGGCGCATGTTTTTCTCCGCAACATAGAGTAAGGTACTTAACACATCTCGTTTGCCTAAGTAGGTATATATAATCCAAGGCATAGAGGCAGTAACTCCAGTCAAAGGTTCAATCAAAGCAACTTTATCATCAGTTAGAAATGTTGGTAAACAGAATGAAAATTCATCACAACTACTTACCAACCGCATTAACATATGAAAGTACTTACTTGATTAATTCACCGGGTGGGTACATTAAAGGTACTAAGCGCTAATCCTGCGGGTAAGATATACAGGTATACAGGTATACGATCTGACCAACCATTCCCCCTATGAGGTTAGGTAATTCTATTTTTGGATCTAAAGTCCCTAAAGTTTCTTACTGCATCAGAACCTTAAACCCCAACTATGCCCTTTTATTTGCTTTGTAGCCCATCAAATTACAATGTGTATACGACTTGAAGAAATTTTGATCCTTTAAACCACATTTTCGGTCGCATTTCTCCCATTTCTCCCATTTTCGTATTAGCAGGTTACCATTATGATTCCTAAAATGCTGCCCTATTCTGCAGCTAGGAACAAACACCCGAAAACCGTCCCTAGTTAGCTAATACGATTTACAACATTTTTTATGTATGTAGGTATATAACAAATTTTCGAAGGGCAATACCACCTCGGCTTAACTTTCATGACCCTTTATAATATTACAGGGCTGCCTTGCAATACGCCGAGATTGCTCCTCTGAAACTGCTATGTTTTACTTGATGACGTATGTAAACAACATAAGTACATAGCTAAAACTTATCTCATATCAAACAAACATCGACTTATGTAAGCTAGCTGGATATCTCACGATACCGAGGTTCAATAATGTCTTCATGCAGTGGCCTTACTGAGACACACAGGCGTTGGGGTTAGTGGCTTGATTATATAATACAAAAGTACTAACAATTAGACAACTACCTAGGTTAGGTAGTCGGTCCCGGGAATCGTGGGGATTTATCAAGGTAGCGTACATATACTAGGCCCAGCAATTCACTATCATGTCTAATAGCTCGCACTAAGAAGCTCTCAAACCCACTTCATGACTTTAGTATGATGTCAAGTCTATAGCCATCTTGGAACAACTCCGCAACTCAGCTTTATTATTCAAGACATTGACGTATACCGTTTTGAGATTTACGGATTAGGAAAGCCGGTCAAGTATCCTCATAATAATATTAACTATACAGATTCAAATTGTTAGTAGACATTGTAAAAGAAAAAAAAAAAAAAAGGAACAGAAAAAAGAGGCATTTTTAAGATCCGATACTCCCGCTCTCATAGCTTTTCACCTCTCACCACCATGGCTACCGCTAAGTGCAATACCCTCAACGTCTCTACGAGGGATGTTGCCGGGTATCTTCCAATTGAGAATTATGGCATGATCGGAAATATGAGAACTTGCGCCTTGGTGAGCATGGATGGGAGTATAGGTGAGCGAGAATCTCTTTACTTAAAGTTAAAGACTATATTAAGCAATAAGAAAGCTAATAAGGGGGTGCCTTGCCCAACCAGATTTCATGTGCTGGTAAGTTCTCCTTATGATGACGCTGTCCAAGTTTCTATTCAACTTCCGTCTCCTCTAAGAGGACTTCTAAGGAAACGAAAAGCAACCGACCTGCTGTCAACCGCATCTTATTATAAGAGCAAATATGAGTTTTTTCAAATACAAAACTTGGTTATCAATTGGAACATAAGCTAAGTCCGGTCATAGGCCAGACTTCGATTCTCCATCCGTCTTTGGTCGTCTACTTGACAAGGATAAAGGGGGCTACTTTAGTATAGCCCCCCCTGAGCCCGCATCATGCACAACAAAGCAGCAATATCTTCCCTCGGCCGCAATCCTACAGACCCGCTACATTAACGAAGAAGGTGTCGTCGATGTTGTGGACTTCTTTCCCCGCCCCAAAGAGTCTACCGTCCTATCCACCAAGAACAAGCATAGTGCCTATCGCGAGGCCAGAAGCGTATACGAAGAGCTGAAGAAATGGCTCGTTCGGCGCGTCGAATGCATTCGCGGCCGGATGTCGTTAGGTTCGCTATTCTTTACCCTGATTGTTTGAACGGGGACACTAATACGCGTTAAGATGTGGACGTCTTCCCGGCGTTCGACTATGCGAGGGAATCTCATACCACTACCGTGCTCCAAACCGTGCGCGGAGTTGACAGTTCGCAGAGCAAGACCGTCACTTTTCACAGCAAGAGCTTGAAACTACAGCTTGATGTAACTATCGACTGCGGCGGCGGGGATTTGGATACTTGTCCAACCCTTTTGTTCAAAAAGGTGCAGAGAGAGGGCATGAAGGGCGAGGGGGTCGTTGCCAACTTTACCTTGCAAGAGGGCCAAGCAATCTCGTTCGTTATTCGAGAAGATATACCAAACCATGTCACGGAGAATATTACGAGTTCGATTCTCGACGCCCGGCAACACGACACGCAGTCGTTCTGGTTTAACTGGTTATCCAAGAGCAGTTATAAAGGCGCCTGGCGCGAAGTTGTCATGCGAAGTTTTATGATACTTAAACTACTAACATATGAGCCTACCGGCGCTATAGTAGCAGCGCCGACATTCTCGATACCCGAAGCTATCGGTGGAGTCCGGTATGTTCCATTTCCATTCCATAAATTGCGAAGAAGTGACAATGATTAACCAGGCGCAGAAACTGGGACTACCGTTTCTCCTGGGTTCGAGATTCTAGCTTCACCATCTACATCTTACTGCGGATGGGGTTTACGCAAGAAGCAGATGCTTATATGGAGTTCATAAGCGAAATCCTACGGAAGACTACAGCAAAGGGCAGCGATTTACCGATAATGTTCACTATTAGGGGCGAGACCGATATACCGGAGCAGGAACTCGACCATCTGGATGGTTACAAGGGTAGTAGGCCCGTACGAATTGGAAATGGAGCTGCATTCCATAAGCAATTCGATACGTATGGCGAGCTTATGGACGCCATCTATCTCTACAATAAATACGGAAAACCCATATCTTGGGATACTTGGGTTTCCGTTCGAAAAATGCTTGGTCAGTATCACAGCCAAGCCGGTCAACATAGGAAATTGACAGCTAACTTTTCATAGATCACGTTTTAACAATACTCGACGGTATGTGAAAACCTGACACCGAGAGAAAACTAAACACTAATAAGAGAGTTACTAAGAACCGGATATGTCGATATGGGAAGTTCGCAACAACAAGCAGCACTTCGTCTACTCAAAGGTAATGCTCTGGGTAGCATTAGACCGAGGTCTCCGCCTCGCGGATAAGCGATGTCTTCCATGCCCCAGCCGCGCAAAATGGCTCGACGCTCGAGACGCTATTTACGAAGAGGTTATGGAGAAAGGTCAATAGCTCCCCCTTTTCCACCTACACTTACCAGCATACCATAGGTAGGCCAAGAGGTCGTCGTAAGGTACTAACTAACTCGGGACCACAGGTTACAACGCGGAAATGGAAAGTTTCATCCAAAGCTACGAAAACAACACCATCCTCGACTCCTCGATCCTCATCGCTCCCCTCGTCTTCTTCATCACCCCCAACGACCCGCGTTTCCTCAACACCGTCGACAGGATCCTTCTCGCGCCGGAGAAAGGCGGCCTGACGAGTGCCGGTCTCGTGTATCGGTATAACACGGAACTCGCCAACGACGGTAAGTCCCTTTCCTCCCTCTCTCCCTCTCCCTATTCATTCCCCCCCTCAATCCCACGCTAACACCACACCACCCCTCCCCAGGCGTCGGCGGCCACGAAGGCGCCTTCAGCATGTGCACGTTCTGGCTTGTCGAAGCGCTGACGCGCGCCTCCGTCTACGAGCCGCGGTACCTGGAGCGCGCCGTCAACCTGTTCGAGAACATGCTCAGCTTCTCGAACCACCTGTCCATGTTCTCCGAGGAGATCGCCCGCAGCGGCGAGCAGCTCGGCAACACCCCGCAGGCCTTCAGCCACCTGGCCCTCATCAGCGCCGCCTTCAACCTCGACCGCGCGCGCGACTACGCCAGGAGGTGAGCTGAGGCGGGTGGGGTGAGTTACATAAGTAGGTACCTAGCCTAGGTGGTTACGCCAGGAGGCCGGTACAGCTATAGATAGGTACGACCCCGCGGTAGGTACATAGGCAGGTAGGTAGGTAGCGTCGCACCGCGTGGCGAACCGGAGAATAGGGGCTATAGCGGAGTCGAAATGGCTGACGTAACGAGATGACGGTGGAAGGAATAGGTAGAAGCCAAGATGCCTTTACACATCTATAGATATCGGCAGCAAGAATACCTAATACCTCAAGACGAAACAAATTCGGGCCAGTCTGAATAGGAAGAGCTCTCGCGGCTACGATATTCAATAACAATCAAACCAACCGGCCTAACCCCTGAGTATACTATTCCTCGTGCCGTTGCCTAACGCACGTATCTCGGGTAATAAGAGGTGCACATGCACTTGTTTGCTGCGCTCCTGTGGCCGTCCACCTCCCCCAATGACACAATAAGATATTTTCTAACATCCAGAGCCCAACCATCACGCATCTCTACCTTGTAGTTCCAGAGACCCAAGCTCTCGGGTCAAAGCCTAGATTAATCTAAAAGACCTATAGACTCGAGATGTAACTTACGGGTCGAAGAAGCATGGAAGCCATAGGGAGTAACGTTACCTATGTACATGTATAGGTGTATAAGCAGATAAGTATCAGTTATATTAGCTCTAGCTACATTAGTTCCTGGCACGGAAATATACATCGAACGCCCTCTCGCTTACTTATTAGCAATGCTTAGGGGTAGTCAGGTAATCAAGGTCAGCCTGGATTTGTGACAAGAGCGAGAAAGTACCAAATAAATACCAGCTAAACGAAAGACATGAATCCGGGTATCTTCCACCAAACATTAAGCCTTGATAAGAGTGAATATGAGCCGCCGTGTTACATAGCGCGGTAGCTTTCCCGATAGCTTACTGTAAAAGCGCTTTTCGTTCCTAGCAGCGTACTTAGCGTAGTAGCATTATCGAATAATTCGTTTTAAACGCCCGTGATACGAGGCAACCTGGCTAGGTGGTTGCTTCCTATCTTTATAACCCAACTCCCGAACGAACGACCCCGCGTGCAACGCCCTAACCTTCCCATACTCATAATCCTCGTAAGTCTGCTGGAGATGAGCTAAGATGACTGCCTATTATTCTTGACTGCCACGATGTGTGAATACTGCCAGTAGGTTCCCCTTTCAATACATTCCTGAACTATATCTTCTTCCTCCCACCACCATCGGTCAGCGTGAACAAACTTTCCCCATATTTCTTGCCACAACATTCTTGAGACGAGGCAGCGGAGCTCGCTTTCTACCGATGTTTGATCTTTCGCGTCTTCTATCGTAGCAGCGCACTCGTGTACTGCACGCACAGAGACAGTTGTGATAGTGCTGCCGAATCCACGAAGTTTCGCAACAGCTAACCAGGCCGGAAATGTGTCACTTGGTAACGTAGTACGGCACTTCTTCTCAAGTTGTATCAGAAGTTTTTCAAATAACCACTGCCGTAGTTTCGGGCCCATCGAAGATGAGACTGGCTGTGGGTCTATAAGGGTTAAATGTAGAGCACCGCCAGGGGCAAGGCAGCGGTAGATGTGACGGAGAAGTGGAGGGATCTCGCTCGAAGGAAACAATGCAGGCATAGGTAAACATGTTACAGTTGAGTACAACTGTGGGGCGAGCGGCCGAGAACCTGCCGATGCAGATACTGCCGGTACAAGTAATGGCTGGACGTTTGGGAATAGATTTGGTGATATTGGTTTCGGTGACAGGTGCGATACCACGGCTTGCGGATGAAGCGCGGCAAGAAACGAAGCAGATGCTAGTTAAATATCTATAATTAGGCAAGCTTCAAGGAAATTTACCTATTGGGGTACGCACCTTGAGTTTCGTAGAGTGCAAGAATTCTCGGAGGTTTATAGGGCTTTGACGAATCTGGACTCCCGGGACAGCTATCTGCACAACCTATGAGTGGAACGTAGCCCTCATGATGTAGAGCAGAAAACATCCAGCGTTTCTTAGCCATCTCAAGTTCTTTGTAAACCGTCGCGTCTGGAGAATGGCCCATACTGGATTTGATATTGGCAAGCATAAGCTCGGGACTGGCCGCGGCCATCATCTTAACTTCACGTTGGAGCGCCGCGAGGCTCGGAGACATGCATAGTTCGGAATCGTCGCTGATTAATGAGTTATGTAACCCTTCCTCATCGGATTGAGCCGCCGTCTCTCTATTAGGGGTGCAGTCCCACTCGTGGGGAGGCTTCCAGGCGTCCGGATTTCCCAGTCTATCTATATCATTCCATCCTGGGGTATATATGACGCCGTTATTTTGGAACTCAGCAGGAGGTGGCGTACGCGGCGATCTAGAGGAAGGTCTAATAGATCCGGGATCATCGAATGCCATGGAATTCCTAGAAGGTGGTTAGGACAATCTAAGGCACCGCGCTCTAAGTTTCGTAGACTTACGTTCTCTCTGGGAACTCCGGTATTGGTGGTGTTGCGACCTTCGTCTGGCCAGCCGAAATATGAACTTCTGAAATCAATTGGTCGATGTCTGTGTCTGGATCACGGGGCGAGTACATGATTTCGGTAGTTCTCGTAATAAACGAAGATGGCCCTAGGGTCTGAATCAAATGCTCTGACTTCGTACCAGCATTGGCATCGCTCATGGACACTCCGACGCCAGTGCTGTTGGTGACAGCAGATGGATCCGTCCATCTGGATAATGTAGAATCTACCATAACCGGCAATTAGCGATTAGATGTTAGTTGGGAGGACTCAAGCTTCCCACCTGGCGATGACAGACTAGAGACATCGGCTGCTTCCGAAATTTGTGGAGTGAGGTAGCCTCTCTCGGCTGGTTTTACAGTAATCTCCGATTCATCCTGATGGAGAAGCAAGTTCTTGACTCCGTAGGATGATGTTCTGTTTGACTTAGTGATGTTACGGGTTGGAGGCGCGGGAGACGTGGCTGGGTCCTTGGGTTTAGGCGACGTTGGGGTCTTCCTTCGGCTTCTAGCCGAGAATATTCCAAACCCACGGTCACTAGAAGTCGAGCTTTCAGTCGAGATGGATCGACGGCCATTCTCAGGCTTCTGCTTTTTCTCTTTATCTTTCATCTTGGCCTCTTGTTCTTTTCTTACCATCCGCTCGCCAACCAGCTCCCTATTGGGATCGGTCCAGAGAACGTCGAACATGGCGGCTGTCTGTGATTAGATTCCCATTCGAGGCCTTTGGTAGATAATAGATATCCGTCACGGTAAGATGATAGTATTCTCAGTGGATGTGACTTTCAAGAACTCAGTACAATCGTAACACAAAGTCGTGCAATAACAGGCCAAATTTTCGTCGGCAGTTAAGTTAACTTCCAAGGGGGGCTGAACATGCCATGATATTATTATCTACTATTAGAGGAGTTCTTTCCTCTGATGTCAGTTTCAATTAGGTATCGGATAGATCGGATGATTAGAGGCTGGTTAAAGGGGTTAGGGAGAACCTTATGAGATTCACGAAGACGGCTGAGTTTCGTATACGGTAGAATGGAGAATGGATATTGTTATTGGTAGAAGATTCAAGAGCCCCGCCACTGTCAATTGACGAATTGCCTGCTTCAATTGTCAGAGTGATACGAAATTGTTGATGGGGACTCGACAGGTAGTAAGGATGCAGAAGGCAGTATGTGGGTTTTGTAAAGCAAGACATATATAAAGTGATAGATAAGAGAAAGAAGTGAGACTGGATAACTACCACCTGAGGATGGAAAAGCAGCTGAGAACCGCGTGAGAACCCAAAGAAGGTTGGAAACTTAGATTGAAAGGTGAGACAAATTCGAAGCTGGATCAAATTCTAAGCCGGTTTTGCATCTCAAAAAAACATGGCAAGTAGGTAGGTACCTGCCTAACCATCACTTGCACCTGCACCTGCACCTTCACCTTCACCTTCGTACCTGCTCGACCCGAGAAATAGACCGCGGGAACTTGCACTAATAAGATCGAGAGACGCACCTTCCCGTCCATTTCCTTTTCAGGCCTTCCCCCAGGTCTTTGAATCTTTGGCATTTCCCAAATCTGCTTCGAATCAAGTCATCATAGCCATCATAATCCCCCGACCTTTCCGGAATGACATATCCTGCCAAACGTTAACCACCTCCACTTTGGTGTTTGCTTGTTTTTTTTTTGTTTTTTTTTGTGCGTCTTTTCTTTTCCCCATCGGTGGATCCATGCTCCGTTTTACGTTTCGGTCTCTTAAACATAAGAAGAGTATGCGAATAGGTGATTACGTAGAACGAGTAAGCAAAAACATTGCTCTCAATGCTATGAGCTCTTCATCGGGATATAATTGTAGAGCAAGTTTAAGCTCGTTTCCTTCTCTTCTCAACTACCGTAGGTATTCGCCCATCACTACATACCTACTAGAAGGATAATTGCCTCTCGCTACGGTTAGGAGGTGACGTATGTTGTCTGCCAAACGTATCGATATAATATTGGAGTAGCCGATGTATTGCCCAGGTAACCTATCCAGCCAGTGTTTAGACCTCCAAATAAATACTATTCACAGCTCTATACCCGATGTTAAGCCCCTTCAGACCCATTATCATTACTTGAACTTATCACTTAGACCAGTCTCTTTGAGCAGTCCTTACTTTGGTCATTGAAACCCCTTGACAAGCTCAACACCGTCGATCGTCCTAATATATGAATTATTTCGTTAAGCGAAGTCGTGATACTTATCGCGAAGGCCAATACAGCTAGTCAAGGGCATATGTCTATTTCAACCAAACTAGCTATCAACTGTATTGTACTGCTTGATATAGACAACTAGTATAACTAGGCACCTAGATTACTAATGGCTTTACTTCAAATAGGTACGTATGGTCGTGTTGATATTAGACCTACGGTGGAATAAAACGTGGAGTCTAGAAGACTACAGTAGCGGCTAGCAGTAAAATGTCTGTTTACGTTACAATCACTTTTGATACTACCGAAGGTACGATTTCAACGCCATAGGGAATAGGATTAAGAGGGGACACTCCGGCGTCAGGCCCTAGGGCATGTCGCCCTATGTGCGCAGGAGCTCCTCCCACCCCGCTACGCTCCCGACTCCTCGTCCTCGAGATCCTGCGGGATCGCAGCAAACATCTACAAGATACTAGGGTACCCGAGCGACGCTGCTGCAGCCGCCCACGAATCGGACCCGTTGGCCGGGTACCTGTGGCTTGAGACTTGCGCCGTGGGCCGTCGCCCCACGGCAAATCTTGAGATCTGGATTCGAGGCCGGCGACTTGGAACTCAGGTATTCTCGCGGGTACTTACTGAGGTAGATAAGCGATCTGCCATCATAGCCTGTAGATGGTTGTTTATGGGACGAGTTGAAAGGCGATGGCGTTAGGTGCATATGCATGTAGGGGCGATCCCACGCGCTTGCTTGCTTTCGTACCTGCATATTCCTACGCAGGAACAGCATCGTGGATTTGTAATAACATCTAGTGTTTGCCATTGTGCTTCGGTTTGCCTGTCTTCCTCCGCCATGCGAACGGTGAAATGGTTGTTATAATATGGGTAGTCAGTATATAGTATCCCGCACACTACTCTCTAGAGTAGAGCCTGTGTCAGCGATGTATTTTGATGTTTTGACACGCGGGCAAATCAGTCGTTCGTTGTACAACCCACGGCAGCGAATCGCCAGATCTCTTCCAGTTCCATGGTGACCATCCTATAGGCTACCCACCAGAGGGTGTTTGCTTGACAATCTACATATTAGCGCATAGTACGTACATATATCCAATGCACTCGGCCTATCGTTCATCTGATAAAACATATGGAAGATCTTCCAGGCGTATGAAGGTATATGTGTCCGACCGTTAGACTCGAGGCTCGTGCGGAAGAGTGCTTCGACCGCACAGACGACGCCACTGCGTATCACTTACTGGGGGTAGCCGAAAAGTGATAGCCTTACGGATATTGATCATCATAATCAGGGGGTATGCTTGTGGCTTTGTAATTCCCTCGAAGTAATGAACCGACATAAGAGTTCTGTCGAGCATGTGAATATAGACGCTGGCATGTGTATGATATACGGAGGTCGAGCAAAGGAGCAAAGGGAGCCTCGAAACCGTCGCAGGATCTTGTTTGTTCTGCTTGGCTCGCTTAATCGTGTTAGAGTAGGTAGATGTACGACGTACTCGAAATACTGTGCCATCCATCCTATCCGCGGAATTAACTCAAGGCCGACTAATCAAATATGTAAGCCCGATACACGGAATAAACCTAATAGTTTTCGCCGTCCAAAGTTCTACTATGGTACTGTAGATAGAGTGGAGTATCGTGAACTTGTACGTCCCTTACAAACCTCCTGGCAGCCCTCGTGCATGTCCATAATCTATTGCCAGTAGAACCGAGCGCTCTGATCACTGCTGTATCCGGGGCGCGATGGAACGTCATAACAGGTCCATTGGCAGGCCCATTCCGCCAGACCCGAAGCCATGGGCCATAACTGCATGGAATACGACGGTGAGATACCGAGAGCGTCTTCTCCTTGCTTTTCGCCCCGTCGCCTTGCGATCCCACTTCTCCTTTTGGTGGGTTTTCTTTGAAAAGTTTAACGATACCTACCTACAGACTATCTTGTAGCAAGTGATAATGGAATAATGGAATAATGGCATTGCCATTCCGTTAGGCACATTGGCACGGGAAAGTCTTGTTCTTCACTTGGGGATATCACTGCGGAGAGCTCGTGGGCTTATGCAGGTACATGGTTCCTAGGGCAAATTACTTTACCTATTCGAGCCTGAGAGCTCACATTTGTGACACTTGATTGGCCAATGATGTCCCGGAGTCGTTTCAAGAAATACATGTACCTACATACATTGTAAAATACATTGTAAAATACATTGTAAAATACATTGTAAAATACATTGTAAAATACATTGTACCTACGAGAGAATTCGAGCCTACATAAATGTAATTCCGGGAGCTTTTGAAGCTTTCTAGGGTTCTTCCTACATAGAGTTCTACCCCGCAAGCCTTATTAAAAATACGGGTTGTTTATGTGAAATCCAACATTACTAAGAATTCAAGTTGATCGCTTAGTGAAAAGATAGGTATTAATTCAATAAGTACCTAGGTATCTACATGATAATCTCAGGCCTATATGACGATGACATATGATCTTTAATATAACACGTAAACAATAATTCTAGAAGACTGTCAAACCTGCTACGCCTCTCGTCTGCTGGGGAATTCAAATCTCGTGTAGTGCTGCCTGAGGTTGTGAAGCTATAGTACCATCGTAGTAAGTCAGCCTTACAGTCGCCTATTTCTACTGGCCCACTTCGCTATATTACCTAGAAGGCCCTGTACTATGTACTATGACTTGTGGCCTAACAGCTAGAGGCGCTAATATATATTTCCAAGACCCCCTGGAACCTGTCATTAGAAACATACACAATGCCTTCTTGTATGTACGCCAAGGGATCCGTCGGGAAAGTTCCGTATCCTACTACGACTTTGGCTTTGGCCGCCTGGATGTTTTCACGGTTCCTGCATATACCTAACCCAACTCATCTCCTTATCCTTCCTCCATGCCTAGAAAAATGCTGGCGATGACACATGGGTACCAGGGTAGGTAGATGTGTTCTTCAAACAGTGCTGATAGAAACAACGTAATATACAGTGCGCTGGAAATAAGCCAGGAGAATGCTCTTCAGATCACGCACGATGTTACGTCCCTAACTACCTCAGACATTCTCCCTCGGCGAAGATCTTGTTTTCCGCCGCTATCTCTCTCCTTTTCGTTTGAAGTCGGTAACATCGGGAATAAAGAATATGCATACAAAAGGATATTAGACGTTCATACTGAATCTTTGGACTAGATTGATCATTATATTAGCCACTTACAAAGTAATACACTACTTCACTCATTGCCAGACCCAGTAATTTATGGTAGCGTATGCATACGTACGTAACTCGGTGTTAAGAGTAGGAAGGTTAAAAAAGAAGTTTTCGGCCGCACTCGACCTAGGAAAGCTTTAGTTTCTCCATATTTTATAGATGCTTTAGTGTTGAGGGGAAAGGCCCGACCAAGCCCGACTAACGCGGTTGGCTACCTATTTTCCTCTCGCCGCCTCAAGGGGCGATGCGACCATAAGAGCGGAATCACACCTACCTTTAAAACCGGGTTCTCATCCTAGTTTGTCCCGAGCCATTCAATTCGACCTTGGCAAAAAGTCAAATTCAGGGATGTTGTAACGTCGGGAGTTCTGGAATACTATTAGTTGAATCGCGTTTTAATAGATTATCGGTAATTAGGTATATGGTGATGCTGCTCTCTTTGGTACATGTGGATGGCATCGCTTTCGAAGACACATATGAGGTATGCTTCAGAAGCGGAATAAATGCTTATATATAAAAATAAATTCTAATTTCTGGCATTATTATGTCTGTCCCTTGCCATCGTGGTTATAATTTGACGTCCTACCGCTATTAGCGAGTTCCGTCATTGATTCGCTTTCTATATCGTTGCGTGAGTTTCGGCTCGGAAGCCTGAATGCGAAGTTTCGCTTATCATGGTGATCGTTGCCATACTGGCTCAGCTCGGGACGTCGACCGCTGACACGGGCTTGTACATCCAAGAAGGTCATCCTTACTGCCTCCCAACTTGTCGCGACGTAGATTAGACAGTTCCAGAAACCTTGGAGTGGCAAGACGATCGCACTCATAATCTCAAGGGAAGCTAGTACACTGTTCGTGTTCACAATACTGTACACACGGTTCGCCGTCGAGGGCAGCCAGGTGACAAGGAGCGCCGTAAAGAAGAGAATAGCGCATTTGCTATAGGACCACGCGGCATTGTTAGCCTCGAAGTTGGCCCTCCTCTTTTGGGACTTTGCTCGCGACTGGGCTGCGGTTGGTGTTTGCGGCACGGTGGTCTGGACAGGGAGCGTGATGCTGCCTTCTTGCGCCTTGCTACCTTCTCCTTTGTTATTATTTGACGATATCGTCACTGAGTACGACGGTTTGTTCTTATTCATGCTAAATCGTCCGAGGGGTGCGAGATCAATTCCATTTCCGCTCTCTTCGATGGACTCTGATGTGACCGTTACTTCTGTTGTCTTTACTGAATATGGGTCGTTCATATTCAATGCCTCGGGTCATGGGCGCTGCTGCTGGCTCCAAAGTTTCGTAGTTGCTTGCGTTTCTGATATATATCCTTTCCTGCCCGAATATAAATAGACATGGTAAGTAAGATAACGACCCTAAGTAGTGTTAGTAATGCCAAACTTGAAATGCCCGCGTTAGAAGCCTTACCAGACAGGGCCGTAGAAAGTAACAATCCGGAAGATGTCCCATTTATTGCTAACCCAACACCATAAAGTGGCGTTGCCATACATTCTGCCAGCCGACTCGGTTCGTACGAAAACATAGGTGAGCGCGGGAATGAATGGAATGCCGTAACATATTAAGAGATACCTGAAACCGACGATGCGTAAGCCCCCATACAAGTTTCCAAGACACGAAGGCTGAGGTTAGGACTTACCATTTTTCCATCATCCGGAGCCTGGAGGCGTCAAACTTGTGATAGAAAGTCAAGTAAACATTAAACGCCATAGCCAGTGTCCAGAAGGCATCGGCGGGCAGAAACCTTGCAGAATTTAGTAAGTTGTGTAAACATATATCGGCAAATTGACATACATTTGTATAAGAAACCCCTGATATTGGCATCCAAACGAATCAACTTCAAATACAAATCTCCTCGACATTAATGTTCCCACATTACTCATCATATTACCGAAGGAGGCATAGAAGACTAAGCGGTTAATGGGCTTATGGAAAGCCTTCGAGAAAATAAAGGTAAAGATAACGAAAAGAGACCCTAACAGCGAGAACACAGAGCCAACTCGTTCAATGACGCTGATCGCCTCGAGTTGTCCTGTTGTTAATTCGCGCCCCATTTTGGGATAGTATGTGATATCGGATTCGAGGGAACGAGACTATAGTTGGTTCGATGGCTGAATTCTAGGATGATATATTATATGAACAGGAACGGCCCGCTACCGAGTCGATAGTTAAACAGAGATGTTGGACCTATGTTTGCTTCACTCGACGGAATTGTAAAAGCTGCATAACTAGTTGAAGGAACGCTTGAGTCATTAATGAAGGTTGGATCTTTAGCAGGATCAACGATTCGACATCATCCGCATGAACAAGACTTGCAAACCAGTATGAGTCGTCGAATATCGATACGGTTGGTCGAGGTAGGTGTGTTTGTAGGTTATGAATCGTAACGGAGCCAAGGGGTCCACCTGCCTATGCACAGCATCTACAGTCGGGTCTCAAGGGAATCTTATAGCTCCGGCGTCCACTCACACCAAACTCGTAAACTTATTATTCAAGATGGGACGGGTTCTAAGCCCTGCCTATTGATGTGGATATTTTTCGGAACATCTTTAGGAAGATAGAACACTAGATATGTATATCCTGGCTCCTGACCAGGATACCACGCGACTACCTAATAGAGAGAGCCTTGTGCGTATTCCATGCCAGGGATGCTAGACAACTCGACTAGTATAAAGCTTACTAGAAGAGGGTTTCCGCTCCTGGAAGGGTTCCGGAGCAAATTTGATAGTAAGGAGAATTTGCAGCAAGCATTGAAAAGATACAAGCATGGCGAACAAGGATATCGACCACTAATGTCAGTCAGGAAACCAGGATGTTTTCGTGCCGACCTGTAGGGAGTTGACGCTGACGTGCGTCTATGCCCGTTTCGTTGAACGGGCAGAAAGCTGTGCTACACACACAGTATGCAGGTAGCTGACTTTTCTCCAACTCATCTCGGGCAACTAAAGCAGCCAAGGCAACCCCAGAATATGTGGATAATAGTCGAAACATATTCTAGGCGGATCAGACTCCATTGTGCTTTAGTAGATGTTTACCCCAGTTTGATAGACGAGTGGTATTCTCGCCAAGCAGACGGTTGGCACGTCGAGCGACGATAGCTAGGAACAAGCTGGTTCAGAGAAACGATTAAGGAGAAAAAACGACGGGATCGTTGATGATGCCATGCATACTAAGAGAATAATACTCAGACAATACATGTATGCGCAGATAATTGCACCCTGCAGTCATCAGTGGATGACATAGCTCACAGCTCACTAGGGTAGGGGAAATACTACTGTGATAGGCAATATTGACGGCTATCACCAAAGTCATCTTATTACCGGAGACTCCGACTACAGACGAGGCTGTCTGAAAAAGAAAATCATAACAATAAATAGGGATTCCTGAAGGATAAGACATACGTTAGGTAAGGTAGATAGGGAAATATAGCTTTGTTAATAGGAAAGGGTAATGCTAAAGATATTATTAGAGACAAATGAGATAGGCGAGCTGATGTTTGTCTATACCGCATCATGTATCAATCTTTCAGTTATAGATGTCGTTAGGAATCTATCGATTGTCTGCAACGATATGGAAGTGAAGTGTTTCAAATGGGATTACGCCACAATATTACTCGTCCAGTGTAGATCTTGCGATCGTAAAAGCTGATGTAATTAAGCTTTAATGCTCACTGTTGCTAACTGTTGGAGTAGATGCTGATGATGATGATGATGGTGTAGTAAGATGAGGTAAGTGCTGGCGCCAACTTGTGGTAAGAAAAGCGAAACTGGGGGGGTAGTGGGGATAATGTGTTTATTACCTAATATGTACCAAAGTAGGTTAAGAGGTAATATGGCACGTGCACGTTTTATTATGCGGTCCCGATGTCCTTACAAGCCCCCTACAAGCCCCCTACAAGCCCCCTCTTTAAGCTTCAGGCCCTTCAACCCTTCAAGCCCTACGGCCTCTCGGCCCCTCAGCCCCTGCTAAATTTTGAATGAGCTCAACCACGATTTTGCAATTCCCACGTGGTGATCTACTTTCATCATTCTGCTTTTTTACACCCCCAAGAAGCTTTGACTTGGGGATTTTCATGCACGCGTTTCGTCTCCCACTCATTCTCTAAGAAGACATATGAGCATGCTAGGAGTTGATTAGCTCATAACGATGCGGATCCTATCTCCCGTATGAAGAGCTCTCTTCCATGGCAGAGATAGGGGCACAGTTGACAACTATTAGCTATTGCCGCGCAGTTAGTCAAGGTAGACTAACAAGTTCTGGTAATTGTACGCTCGGTATGCTTCTAATGTCCTATAGCGCAGTATAATGCCATGCCGCTATTTCTACGGTTCTCTCTAGTGTATATACTAGATCCAGGTCCAGTTCGAGATATTCCACATGGAAGATACCCGACCCTATCTCCATACTTAAACTTCGATAGGTTCGCACTAAGTTCTACGTTACACGTCTCGGTATGGTTTGGCTATTTACCCGGTTCATGCCACTTCATCGTCCGGGGTTCCCCTAGCTTCTTGACATAGAAGCTATTCCTCTAAGGTACAAGGACAAGGTCAACCCCATATTGAAGATACATACATTATACGACAGTATATATACAGTGCCCATTTTGAGCCGCCCAGCCAGGGACCTGACAGGCTAGGCAGGCTAACTCCTTTCTATCCAGAGATGACTTTTCCAGTTAGCCCCCAGGAGTGTCGGAGATAAGTCTATCATAGGGTAATTTCCTAGACCATTCTCCTTTTCAGGCCTTGGGATTATCTAGCCTAGTATGTAGGCCGACATGATGTAGGCCAACATGATGTAGGTACTCGTAAGCCATTTTTGTCTCACAGGTATCGGTCCTAAGTCTCTTCAAGCCAGTCAACACACGCATTACATGTATGTAAAATGTTTCCCAACATAATTCCCCTATAAACCCCTCGTCTAGCGCCCAAACCCCTTGTTGCGTTAGTATCGAAATAATCCCCGACCTTCTTGTCGATAGTGTTAGGCAGTTTGGGGTTCATGATCTGGGGAGACGTCTAGATGTCTCATCGCCCAACCGCCAAGCACTTAGACCTCTTTTAAACGTCAAAGCGCACGCGAAATCGCTTCGCTCACATCATGAGAACACACGAGGCCGCACAGAGCACCGCATAGTTCAACGTCATCATCAACTTTGTAAAACCTCCGTGACTGAAAATCCCGCCCGATGGATTTGAGAACTACCGTGGGCTCTTTCTTCGAATTCCGATGCAGGGTCAAGCACATATCTTTGAGGTCGTGCGGAGTTTCGTACCCCGTTAGGTTGCGTGCTGTTGCTAAGATGGTCTAACTGACCAATTATGCCCAAAATTTTCGTGATGACAGGGCGCAGAGCAAGTGCTACCAGAATTCCCTAAAGAGGGAGGAGGCCTATGGGACTTCGTAATACTGTCATCTACGAGATAACGACTTCGAGGCTTGCCCAAGACTGCTGAGAATAGCTACGGTGTTGTCTCTTATGTTCTTAAACCCAAGCAAGGGCAAAGAGAGGCGATGAAATAAGGCTCATATGCGTTAAGCTGCATGACGTGTCTTACCACAGAATCTCAACTGGACGTGTTACATACCTCTTGTTCAGTGGTTTATTGGGCCCAGTGACAAACAATGGCCCTTTCTTTCTATCCCACCGATTTTGTTGGTGTTGAAACTGGGTCTCATAACACAAGCCCGCCTGAATTTATAAAGGCTCACGGCTTTCAGCAACCGACACAGGTGTCAGATGCTATTCGTTCGTTCAGCTATGGCTCTCCTAATCTTCACATTCGTCATTGTCTACTAAGTGAATCTTGAGAACCGTTGCATGGTTATTGACGAGTTCTTCCGTACTGTCTGAGGCCTTCTTTGTGTAGCTGATTGAATAAGACGACTCAAATATCCTCGCGATGGAAAACTTCTAGATTTCGCCCTTCTCATAGTATAGTCTCTCTACTCGGCGCAAGTTCTCGTCACCTAAGTTATTTACGGAAGCCTCTTCCTTTATTTTCTAGAACGAGCCTACTAACTTGATGGTGCCTATGTAACAGGTTTACAGCCTTTCAAAAAGAAATAGAAATCAGAGAATTTCAAAGATGCAGGAAGCTTCCTTTAAGAGTTACCAGGCTCCTCTCGGTCGTCCAGGGAATTGCGGTATCAATATGTCTGCTGGAATATCCCCAGTAACCCCCACGGAAACCAGATACCAGCAAAACCTGCGCATTTCTAGCCTGTGGCTATACCAAGAACGAGTTAATCAAAGAGCCCAGAGTAACATCCTGGGGGCCGGATAATACATAACTGATGGCAAGACAGAGGAATTCCAGTAGGTTTCGGGGCTTAGCGACTCGTGTTAATAATAGGCGAGGTCCGCGTAGCGTGAACTTCGATGATTACCCCATGGGCGGCGTTGACTCTCCAGCCGCGAAGGGACGCCATCCACTGAGTAGAAGAAAAGGACAGAACAATCATGATTCGGCCCATGGTAGGAGCCGGTCGCCATACCGCGGAAATAATCGGAATGGCTCACAGGACCAAAACTCATACAACACCCAAGAACACAGGAACAAATTCCATACCAACAACGGCAACCAAAATACCAGACGCAACCGTCGCAAAAACCACAAACCAGCGAACTTAGATGACAACATCAGCCTAGACGAGAACACCGGCATAGATGACACCTCCAATCCACCCTTCCCCTTTCTACGACACACAAATAGCAACATCCGTACAAATAAAAGTAATAATAACATACGCTCCTGCACAGAATGTAGCTCCGTCCGCCGCGCAAACATCCGCTTCCGGGACTGGGCCGTACGCGCCCTGCACCAATGCAATGAGCGCTTCGCCGCGTGGGCTAACGAGGCGGGTGTTGGGTTCGACACTGGGGATGAGATGGACTGGCAGCCCGAGTCGGTGGTGCATGTCTTAATACTGGGCGGCAATATATCGCCTACTTCCACCTCTTCTCTTCCCACTTGTAACCCATTTACGGATGTGGGAAATCAGCAGCAGCAGCAACAGCAAATAGGTCCGATACCAACGCCTGGGCCTTGGGCATGGCCGGTTTATGGTCCACAGAACGGTGGGGTGCCGATGCTTGAGGGAAATGCGCAGCTGGGTGGGATACATGGCAATGGCGTTGAAGCTACTACGTTTGGGGTCGAAGATATGAGTCTTTCGCTGGCGCCCAGCCCGGAAATGTTCTTTGGGAAAAGCATAGCAGCAGGACCTTTTCAAGTAAGTGAGGCGAGTAGGGATGCCATTGGGAATATGAGCCAATGGACCATGAGGGATCAGGGTGGTATATCTAGGGAAGTAGAAGATGACTGAATATGTGTACGGCCAGCTTAATCCTAGATACTGGGGCCTAAGTATCAAAGAGGAGGACCCGCTTCCGAAGCGTGAAATAGACAATACCAATCCATATTTACTATATCCTATAAGGATCACTTCGACCCTGGTGAAGGGGAGAGCTTCCTGGTCCTGTTCCAGGTGCCAAGTAGCGGAAAGGCAGGTGGAAAAGTGACTACCTTTCCAGCGGACGAGAATACCCGCACTATAAGCTCTAAAAGACTATAAAAGAATATGAGCCGTCGAGTACGACAACTAGTAATTACTGTAATAAAAATGATTTTAAGTAGGTAAATAAACCTCCGGCAAAGGTAGGACAAAAGTTAAAAAGAATGTGGCGGTACTGGGAATCGAACCCAGATCTACACGGAACACTTGTAGATGCATATCCACAACGTGTTGTACTGGCCATTATACTATACCACCTTTCATTGGTTGGTCGCCGATGAAATTTTTTGATGTTATTATTTATTATATACCTCATGCCTGTGTGACCACTTGCGTATGAAAAACGAAGGGCTAGAGAGGCTAAGGCCGTGAACGGCTCAGATTTTAAGCTTATGCTTAAAAAAAAAAAGATACTTCGAAGTCCCATATAAAATAAGTGGAACCACGATGTATTTCTATTTTGTTGAGTTATAACCCTGAATTATGCCCCTACTTACTGCTTTCCCATTTTAGAAGTAAGGAACTTATATAATTGGTCGAAAGCGTAAAAATATAGTAAAAAGCCGTAAACCCCAGTTTATAAACTGGGCTTATTTTCGAATAAGCCCTCTTTTCGAAACGAGTAATTAAAGGGTTTTTTAAACCTTTTTAGGCTTAGCATATTACTATTTCTAGCGCAATACATTGTTTACAGGGAGTTAACTCAATTTCTATGGGTCAATCCAGAATCTGTGGCTTAAATGCTACTTAAAAGGGAAAGGTTTTTTTGACTAGCGTAAAAAATATTCGAAGGTAGGCTTAAAATCCCGTAAGCCTACCCTTAAAATCTGAGCCGTTCACGGCCTAAGAGAAAAAACGGCGAGAAAAAGAAATGCACCTAAATTGGTGAGTGGGAATTGATAAGGCTGAGAATAGCTGCACTGTATGACGGATGGTACATGGGTACATCAAGACTTCGCTATGGCGTTGAGACTTTGACAGTTATGCATCTATAAGATACTAAGCATAAATATTCATGTTAACAGAAAACTATTCATTTAAGAACTGTAAATATCTGATACGCGTCTCGCGATCTTGTTTGAACTTCATGACCTCAAACATAGGTACCTATCTTAATGATATGAGAACCTATTTTCTCATTCCTAAGTGATGCGAAGTTGACCAATTTACATTTTTGAGTCAACCGACCTTACTTTTACTCTATAGGCCATATATCATAATGAATTACTTTTCTAACCCCTTATCTGCTGAGATCCATCGCACATAATGGTCGAGCGATTACGAAACTCGGAATATCACATGTTTAACTCTATATAAAATCAACAGTTATCTAAGCATCAAAGCAGTACGGCGAGCAAAACATACTGGCATGATGGAAAGTTCTCCTGGTGGTTCCCCAACAACCACCAATTTCCAGATAGAACTCTCCGACGCCATTGAAGCTATTCCGTTGAATAATACCGATTCATCTAATAACTCCAATAAGCTCGAAGATGTAATCCGGAAATGGACGTCTAATGGCCCTATTACACCCTTACTCTATGTACTTCAGGACTCGTCTATTGAAGATGGTACATCTATAAATGGCTTGGCACCCTCCGACTTGACCCGTTTCTGTTGCCTGCAAAGTCTCGAATCCCAGTCTTACTTCCATGTCTTCGTTGCCGAAGTGGAGAAGAGGGAGATAGGCACCGAATCCGATACTGGGGGCTATGTATTTGAAGAAAGCGAGGATGAAGAGAGTGCTCTACGGGACGAAGGTCCAAGCGTCGATATTGTAGAATGGGCGATACAGTTGGTCCTTGATGCTTACGGCGGTCGAAAACTGCCTAGCTTAGATATAAATCCCGATTCGATTCTCCATAGCGATGTTCTCATTGATTGCGAGCCTGATGAAGACAACGGTCTCTCCGGAGACTACGATGAATCTGTTCACCCTTATGTTAGTCTCGGCCCCTCCTATTTCTAAGTTTTCATAACGCTAACTATAGCAGCAACGTGGATTCTGCCGGCGTTATCGGTCATTAGTTAGTTACTCCTAATAGCATGAGGGTAAAGGAGCTATTACTAACTGATGCTTTTGCAAGGCCCTATGCATAATTTCTCAAGCTAGGATGACCACTTATGTTCTAAAGAATTTCTTGGAGGCTGGCGATATTGACTCTATAGCCTACCTCCTAGAATCTTTCTCATCGAGATGCAATGTTCCGGCAAGTGACAGCATGCACTTTGAGACATTGGTCAGTCTGTGTGAATATTTCTTCTCCCGACGGAAAACGAAGACAAGCCTTAAGGAACTTCCCGAATCTACTGTTGCCAGAATCCTTGAAGTAGCGGTTCTCTTCCGGGACCACAGCCTTTTTGAATTGGGTTGTAACAACATCGATGTGAATCTGTCACCTCAGTTTTTCTCGTGGATCGCGGTGAAACTGCAGGGATCGGAGTTCCCACTCACTACACTGAGTTCGGCGTTAGTTCTTTCATACCCGTCACCTGTATTATTACTAACAGCGGCAGTTTCGATCGTTCTGTCTTTGGACAGCAAACCCTTGGTGACCAATATAGGTATATTTTGAACCTGAACGTTACCGCTGATCAGGCACCAAGGGATCTACGAGAACTCGTTCTAAACGTTTTGGACAAGATGGTCGAGTTATGTTATGCATCTACACTCTATGAGCAGGATGGGGAGACGCTCGTTCTTATTGCCAGTCACCAGCGAGATTATGGATGGCTCTTAGACAAGTAGGTTTGATCCTATAATGAGTTGCTCGTGTACATCTAACATGAAGTAGAGTAGGCCCTTTGGTCTCCAAAGGTGCGATGATCTGGCCTTCATACTAGGGTTTAGCTGGCAATTATATGCTAGTGCTTCCCAAGGCAGATTGGGGGTCTCTGACTCCTTTGGGTTTCTGAAAGATACACTCAAGACTCTGATCGCGCGATTGGATGTTACTCGCCTTATAAGTGAACAAGGGTTCCAACGTTGGCAACAACAAAGAGCGTCCCGTAAAGGCCATATTCCGCTCAACGGAGACACAATTCCGCCCCCTCCTCCACCAGTCACCAGTGATGCATTACTTAACATGTGTCGACTTCTATTATACCTCGGCATGGAAGCCGACTTGCGCGACCTGGCAAGGAAGTTAGCAGGACAATGCGAACGAATTGACGTACTCGAATTCTTCGACCTTTACGTCCCTTTCGTCGGTAGTTTTATGGATTTACTAGGAAATCGGTCCATCTCGGTCGAGGACCCTGTATTCTCCATGCTAATACGAAGTATCGTCCAGTCGTTCTGGACTCGATACGTTGTTATGGAAGAGCTAATACCTACCCAGAATGAACGGAGGCAGCCCTCTAATCAGAAGCTGGTTAAGTCTTGCTGGGTTAAGCGAGTAGAAAATGCCAGGCGTCAACTCGCAACGCTCAACCAGAGGAGCCTGCTGCTAGTGTTAGGGAGAGATTATTATAACATCACAGGAAACGAGCAGCCTCCATTGGAGTATTCAGAACCAGCTTTGATAATAATTGACCCCCCAAGAAGTGCATCGATCCAATCATCAGCGTACGGTGCGGCCCCATCTCAGGTCGTGCCATCATATACTGTTCCGCAACCCTACGTTGCAGACTACTCTAGCCAAACACATCACTACCCGACAGATTACAGTCAACAACCACAACCTGTTTTCACTTCGGGGACATACAACCCGCACACCTTTGGGTCTGCAACTCCTCTTGAAACTCGCCATGAATTATTTGAGGCGAGCCAGCAACCGATTCCTATGCATCCGCAAGCTCCATCCGTGCGGGCTGCTCTAGCGACAGTTTCTCCAAATCCAACTCGAGTAGATTACGGCCAAAAAGAGGAGCCATCGGCATCTTCTGGGCTGAAGCGCAAACAGCTCGAGGATGGCGAATTTGTCGATGAGCACCTGACGAAAAAATGATGCCAGCGGTTAATTACGTACATCTAACATGGGGTTATAAGGTACGGCTTCTACGTTGAACCTCATCATTCAAATTCGCACAACAATAATTGTGTAGGCACCTAATGCATAATGTATTTCAATATCATGTGGGAAGAGATTTATAGAAAAGGGGCTCGTGAACCGGGATATTACTCGTTACACAGTGCCCATAGCATCAAATGAGGCCCCGCCCACAGTATTTGTAAACTATTTAAACGATTTAAACATGGTCTGTGTAAACCACGACAAAGTCGCGTCTTAGCGTTTACGGAATTAATATCTTAACGCGTCTACGGATTAAATAATGAAACTTCGGAATCGTCGACATCGACGTCCCGCACTACAGAAAATTTCAATTCTTGGTGGTACCTAAAATTGGACTTCTAAGGTGTTGGGAAGATCTCGATCCTTGATTTCTTTTTGCGCCGCATCGTACGGCGTACGCACAAAATGGAGCGGAATGAAGACCATAGCAGTCTTCAACGTAAGCCGTTTAAACGTTCGGACTTGTTAAATGCACTCCAATCAATTCGTAAAAAAACCTGTTTCGCGTCAATGACTAGAATCAACGCTTCCAACCCAGAGATCTTCGTACAGGATATTGGCACAATTGATAGTCCTCTTTCAGAAGCCCAGGCGAAGCAGCTTGCTGCCAGGATGCACCCAAACCCCCTTGGAGAAGGCAAAGAAACACCTGTGGACGCGACGGTGCCAAACATCTGGGAACTCAATCCAGACCAATTTGAAATAAGGGCACCGACATGGCAGGCTCAGCTAACCAAACTCTTAATCTACATTGGGAGAAAGTTGGATGTTTCTCCCCCTATTAATGCGAAGCTAAACAAGATGATTTTATATGAACAGGGTGGAATGTCTAAGGGCCCTACAGAGTAAGCTTCGTCCTTTAATATATGATCTACCACAAGAACTCACTGGCAAGTAGCAATGAGAAATTCCCTGGGATGTTTGGGAGGTTGGTCATTGACCTTCCTTCACGCCATGAAGGCGGAGATGTGGTTGTGAAATACCGCGGCGCCTCAAAAACATTACCTACCTCGCAGCATTACATGGCTTGCGCATTCTGGTACGTCTTATACTGCTGAGTTACTGGAAAATATAGTCTTAATAACTTTTCGTCAAGGTTTTCCGATGCCTCTTACGAGATGCTGCCCGTAAAGAGCGGGTATAACTGGGTTCTAGTATATGATCTTGCGGTAGATCCAATGGCTCTGGTGCAACCAGCTGCTAGTCATCTTAGGGTTAACAAGCTTCGTACGGCCCTCGAGACGTGGTCACGAGAAGTCAGTGATGGCTTGATGAAGCCTTTGCCTCTTTACTACGCGTTGGATGGAAAGTATGGCGACAAAGACGAGAAATTCTCGATTCAAGAACTCCAAGGCGCAGATCGTGAACGAGTTAGATGTCTCCGGAACATGTGCGCCGATTTGGACTTCGATCTTTTTTTAGCCACTATAGAAAAAGAAGAGACACAAACTTTCGAGGATAATCGTCAATCAGGTTGGGATGATTATTATGACGATGAGGATGAAGAAGAAGAGGACCGGCAGAGTGTTGGCCATGGATCTGATGGGTCCTGCGATGTGTTTTATCGGCTAGCGGCAGTGACTGATATGGAAGGAAATATACTGGGCTCGGATTTGCCTCTTGATGAAGATTGCATTTTGCAAGAGCAACCTTTCTCGGACCAGCCTGTCGAAGAAGAGTACCATGGATATACGGGTCTCGCCGTATGCTTCATCAAATCCTACTGATGATTAATAAGACTAACCAAGCGGCAGGGACCTCAAGAGACACGATGGTGTACTATATCGGTAAGCTGACACCACCCCAATACGGTATATCAAAATCTACTTCATTACTAACTATATTCTTAGGCCCTAGTTATTACTCCCTCACAAGGAACAATTCCACTTCTATTCCCAAAAGGGGGTAATTCCCTCGGGCATAACGCCCTGGGAATAAAGTTTTTTCGACATCTTTGTGGATTTTTTATCAACCAGTGCGTGAACTCGCCAAAGAAACTCACGAGGTTAGACCAACTGCGCAAATTTCTAACTATCAATGCCGACCTGCTCTATTTTAAGGAGAAACTCAGCACAGATCATCTTTTGAAAGTCCTCCAATTATCTATTGAGAACAGCGACCATGACTTGTTCGCGTTACTCATCACACGATACGAACAGCCACCGCCGGTTGAATTCTTCGCTTGGTTAGGTGAACGCTATGGTAGATCGGCTATTTCCACTGCTCTTTTTGGGAAAATGTGAGACTTCAAATCGTGCTCATCTGTTGCTAGGAAAACTAATTAGATATAGTCTCGAAGATTCTCTAAGCCTTCTACCTACATTTCACAGACGGTGGTCGGCTTTGTGCGACATTAATGTAGATCTAGAAGAGAATGAAGGGTTGCGAAGCCTTGTGCCCCGAACCATTAACGAGTGTTTGGAGGCTTGTCAACAGAAAAGACTCCAGGAAGACGATGGCAGGGCCCTTTTCTGCATCTCTTATTATTACGGGGGCCTCGACTACTTAAAGACTACGTAAGTACGCCTAATAATACCTATCTGGGGATTAATACTTATCCAATTAGTGTGGTACCGGTATTAGAAGACCTTGGTCGGCCTACAGCCCTCGTTCTTGGCTTTCTTCACTCGCTCCGCTTGCAAAAATTCAAAGGCGACATACAAGCTATTTATGAGCGTGTAGCATTAGCACTATTGAAGAAACTTGAGTTAGCCTCGCTCACTGCCGCAGAAATCCCACAAGACGAAAATAGAGTAAACGAAACGGATTCTCAGAATGCTCAAGACCCTGAATACATAACCTACAAGACAATGATAACGTTTATTTCTACGCTCATCGAACTAAAGCTTCAGAACCACCTCAACCTACTTGCCCAGAAAGTAATCTCCCAGGCGAACAGAATCAAGGCACAAGAATTCGACAGGCTTTGGATACCGCTTCTTCATGGACTGTTCCCAGTCTTTGAGAAAAATCGAGTTCGTCTTCCAGCACCTTGTTGGACGCAAATTTATCAGAATCTCTTCAAAGCCTACTTCTTGAACCATGTTCAGAAACGGCCAATGAAGCCTAGTGTTACTTCCCAACTTTTGCGCCCCTGTTGCGAAGATTGCATATCGGTTAATCAGTTTCTCACCGACCCGGCCAGGCGCTCTGCTAGTTTCCGAGTAGCAGAGTATCGACGACAACACATCCTTTACCAACTCTCTAATGCTAACATTAGTTTCGAATCATCTGTAGAACGCATAAGTACTCCTCACATACTTATTGTGACGAAGACAAAGACACAGTACGAGAAGGACATGGACAGCTGGTGGACACGAAGGCTCTATGCCGAATCCCAGTTTGAGACCTTCAATTCGGATATGCTGCGGGACGTGCTGCAAGACCAGCACGATGATATAATAAGCATGAAGCTAATCGACTGTGAACAACCTATTGCATCCAATGTAGACGCGGCATCGACTCAACCTCACTTCCAACAACCTCTCACAACAGGCAGCTATGAGGGCCGACTCTCTCTAGCCAATGCCGAGATCACTCGCAAGACAAACGCGCCCTCAGCTATGACGAGCCCATATACTTTCCCGAATCCGCATACAGGGCCAAGGCTACCAGTAACACTACCTGCCGCTGTTTCCCCAAGGCCAGTTAGACCCATACCGCTGTCAACGCCGAAACGGTCCATGCGTGATGTCAGCCGGAGCATTAGTGAAAACGCACGGAAGAGAGCAGCACAAAATAACTCATCGCCGTTGACACAACGTACTCCTTGTACTTATAATCGAGTAAATAACGGTCGCAGCAGCAGTAGCACACCCTCGAGACCTACACAGACGGTTCCGAACCCCATCGTCGGGGCGAAGCGCAAGTTTATCGAGGTTATTGATCTCACGGAGGATGACTGAATGAGGTATTAAGGGTTCATTAACGGCATATATTAGGGGGATTCGAGTGTTTGATTAGAACTGTAATTTGGCTAGCAATAGTTTGTATAAGTAACGCAGATAAAATAGGGGCTCTAGAAGGCCTCATGGACGAATGTCTACATGATAGTCCGTCTAATAAATCAAGGAGTGTTCCAAAGCTGGTAACTAGCTCACTTAGGATCTAATGTATCCAAATGTAATAGATGTCTATTCATGTCGTAAACTCATTGCCAGTCTATCAAGCAGTCCTACTGCTCCTCTTCTACGACTCAGGGCCTAACCGTCAAAAAGACCTATCTAGTCATCAATCAATTCGCAGGCTTAGTCGCTAAGATCTTCTTGTTTACTTCATCAGCCCTCTCACAACACTCCTCGATGACCTTCCAGAACAGCGGG
Source organism: Entonaema liquescens (assembly GCA_902805475.1). Lineage (NCBI taxonomy): Eukaryota > Fungi > Ascomycota > Sordariomycetes > Xylariales > Xylariaceae > Entonaema > Entonaema liquescens. The sequence continues at coordinate 569,867 of CADCSX010000001.1, read as the reverse complement.
ATGTCCAGACCCCGCGGTATTCGGACTCCCTCACTACCAGGAGGCAGCAGCTTGACGAGCGTGCGACCGGTCTGCGCGCCACGATCTCTAGCATCCTCAAGCGTGCCCTCGGTCACCACCTCCACCGCGAATCGTTCCCGTCGACTCGGCCCCTCGGGGCTCTTAGGGTCGTAGTCGTAGAACGGGATCTCGTACTGCGTCCCCGTCAGCGCGGCCGCCACCGCCAACGGGTCGTGTAGCGGCGGGCCTTCTATGATGCCGAATACGTCGCTAAATAGCATAATTAGTACCTACACCACGATAACAAAAGAAAGAAGTAACTAGATGGAAGCGACCAGACCACTAGGTACTCACCGATACGTCCCCGCGAAGAAATTCAACAACTCCACCAACATAACCCTCAAATCCGACTTCCCCTGCCCTCGCGCACCCCCCCGTCCCCGTCCCCATTCCCCTCCACCGGTCCATACAGCAGCACATCCTGGACTTCTCTGGTCGCCAGCACCAGGTGCGTGAGATCGAGCGGGACGAGCGTGATCTTCGGGGCCAGACCGGGGTCGCGGAACAGCGCGTCCGCGGCCTCGGGGTCGATGAGCACGTTGAACTCGGCCCATTGCGTGTAGTTGCCCACGCGCGGGACCCCGTCGACAACCCCCATCACCGCGGGCGTGAACCCGCCCCCGACGCTGCCGCCCATGATGCTCGCGCCGCGCACGTGCGGGACTAAATCCGGGTATGCGGCGAACAGGGCCGCGACATTCGTCAGGGCTCCGGTCGCGGCGATCCACGCGGTTCCGGGGGCGCATGACCTTAGGGCGGAGGCCATGGCTTCGGTGGCGGAAATAGGAGAAGTGGAGGAAGAAGAAGGTGGAGGGGCCGGGGGGAGCAGGTCGGTGCCGTCGAGCCCGGACTCGCCGTGGATGGCGGTGGCGTGGATGGGCGGGCGGGTGAGGGCCTGGGCGGCGCCGGGGAAGACCTGGATCTCGGGGTGCTTGCCGATGGCAGCGAGGACGGAGCGCGCGTTCTGCGTCGTCTTGTCGAGGGGCGCGTTGCCGTGCACGGTGCTGATGCCTAGGAGCCGGAGGCCCGGGTGGTAGGCTGCTAGGAGGATGGCGAAGACGTCCTGCGATGGGAAGGTTAGGTTATGTGCCGATTGTAGTTATATGCAACTATGTACGAGGTAGGTATGTATATTCCCATATTCTCATATAGCTAGCTACATCAAGTAGGGAGGTAAGTGATCGAACGGCGTTGGGCCGCAAACTGTCCCGCGGAGCCGAACGCAGGACTACTCCAACGCCGAACCGGCGGGTAGCCAGGGATGCGGCGGGGCGCCGGCGCCGGGAGGGGGGGAACGAGAGGGGCTCGCTTGAGATATATAGCGTCGTGGATTGATTGGTCGGAACCAAAAAAAAAACAGGCGAAAAGGAACGGAATGAAATTAGACTCACATCGTGGCCCGGATCGCAATCCAGCCAAATCGGAACAGGTTCTGACATATCTACGGTACTTATTGTAATTTGGTAAATGGGGATAGTATGGTAGACAATCTGGTAACTATGGAGGAGCTAACTTATAAGTATTTTTGGCCCGGTTGTTAAGATATGGGTTTTATGGTAGCGTTTGAGAATGAAAGTCGGTCACGGAAAAGTGGAAAAGGGAAACAAATAGTCAGACGGAAATACGAAATGCGAAATACGAAATACGCTTTTGAATCTGTGGGACTCGAGTTGGGAGAGCCGTGGGAATTGTTGCTTCGCACCATAACTACAACTCTTTATCAAGTCCAATTTTATACTTTATAGAAACATAAGAATGACTTATGTCAACTTGTTAGTTATATCATGTAGTTTAAGGGTTTATGACTTTAATACTGATGATTATTATAATTCGGAACTTTGCTGAGCTCAAGTGCTAACTATTATAGCATCAGTCTCACTAGGGAATCATTCAGCAGCTCGCCGTTTCTCCATGACTCGCAAGACGTCTGCAGCATTATTGACGTCTCCCTTTCTCTTTTTAGGCCCTCTCTTACGTTTAGAACCGCCTCCTCCACCATGGCTATCATCGTCACCTTCGCGACCCCATTCCGAGAATTTGACCTTCTGCTCCTCAAAGTCTTCTTCGTCTTCGAACCTACTCGTGCCAAATCCTAGATCCATATCTTCTGCATCGCGGTCATTATTCTGCAGCATCTTCTTGAGACGTTCTGCCTTAGCACGTGCAGCCTCGTCATCCTCTTCTGTTGGCCTGGATATAGGGTTGAGAGTTGCCGCCTTCTTGAGAGCTGCTTGTATTGCCGGATCAGACATAGACGGTGCCTTAAGTGACTCAGATGACACCAGTTTGGTCTTAGAATCCTTAAAGTAATTCCGTGGTTCTGTTGTAGTGGTTGGTCGCGGTGGAGGAGGCATAGCAGCCTTATCCTCCTTAGTAGTATCAGACGGCTGCGGTTTCTTTGCCGTGGAATCCTCGTCTTCGGAGTCTTCCTCTTCTAACCCGGCCAGAGGATCGTAATCGTCACCAACGTCATCGAATATGTTAATATCTTCATCGTCTGGTTCCTCGGCTTTCTTCCTGTAATGTTCTGGTACTTCCATGCCGAGAGGTTTGGCATTCTTATCGGGCATCATCATATCTATATCTTTCGACGCCGTTGTCTCAGGCCCAGCTGGTTGGATCTTGCGAACTTTTCGCTTTTCGTGGCCATCTTCGTCCACTACTATCAAAACTTCTCTGCCTTTGCTATCTCGTTCTAATCTCGTTCCGGGTGTCTTCGCGCCGATCTTTTTGAACTTTGAACCCAAACCCGTATCCTCTTTGGCTTTCGCTGCTTCTCTTGCTGCTTTCATCTCGGCTAGGATCTGGTCTCTCGTTCGCTTCTTCGATGGATTTAGTGGTGCTGTTGCCAGTTGTCCTTTCTTTGCCGCCTTCTCTCTTGCGACCGCTGCGATTTCTTTTTCTTCTAGCTGGTCGAACTCTTCATCGACGTCGTCTTCCGACCCGGAGTCCTCTTCTTTCGCATCGCTTTCGCCGTAAACATTTTCGCCCTTTCGTACTCGTTCGAGGAGTTTAAAGTCGAGGCCTTTTACTAAGTGGGTGCTGGATAAATCTCCACCGGCAATTTGACTCCTGAGTTTGTCGAATGTCTCTTGGTCGATCTCTTCCTTCTTGAGGGATTCTTCTAGTGCTTTTATTCGCGTTGCTCGTTCATCCTCTTCCTCCGATGTCCTATTTCGAGCGCGATCCACGTAACCCTCTGCTAACTTGCTACCCTTGGGATCGAAAGACCTGAATTTCTTTGCCTGTTTTTCGCCGTTATGGTTTCGCTCTGCTAATTGTCGCGCGAAGTCGGATTTATGATGAAGGCCAACTGAGCGACTGGATTAGTTAATAACGCATGCAATAAAGGGTGAGCGGTAGTAGACTCACGGTGTCATAGGTATGCTCGATTTCTGTCTAGATCCAAGAGATCCTCCCCGAGGAGTGGCTGCACCTGGCGATGCGCCATTGCTATCTGATGACGGCTTCGGGGTGTTTGCAGAAACGAGTCGGCGAAACTGATCGTTGTTCATCGTCTTGGTGTTCCGGCGAGATCTATAGTAAGGATGATCTGTGTGCGCGACAGTGTGCGCGACGTCAACCAGCTTGGTCTTTTAATCCTGTCTTTCAAGTGACAAGAGTCGGGAAATGTAGAGCAAGGGTCAGGTATGTAATAGAATTCTTGCATATTAAACTATGCAGGTATGCATTTACGTAGAAAAGATGAAGAGGTGAGGTGCGGACCATTGAAGCACAAAACTGGCCAATCAAATAGAACCCTTGCCCAAAAGCATCGATAACAATATATATCACACTAAAGATGCATGTAACCAGATAGCACTGAGAGAATAAACGGCAGGCTTATCTTCCATCACTGTTCACAACTTTCATAATATAGATATGCTTCCTTTCTTTTAATCATTTCAATATTCTCCCCTCTTGCTTATTACTATCGCCTCCAACCCCGAATATATTCTTCTACACTTACTAATTAAAACTACTCAGCAAGCACATCATTATCAGGATAGTATCGGTAGATGCCCCAATCGTACTTCTGTCTTTTGTCGCTGGCGAGGTACGCGGCTATATTTGGTCGCGCCTTGACTGCTTCCCACAGCTGGAAGAGTCGATCATATTTACCGGATTCTTTGGCCTGCTTCATTGCTTTTGGGAACGCGAACTGGACACCATCGAGGCACTGATCATGCTTTTAATTAGTTGATGGTCACATATATGAAAATTAGGAGGTCACAAGGAAGCCATGGTAAAATCCTAGGCATGGAATTAGTACAAAAGGAGGGCGACTTACCTGGAACAACACTAGATCAGCATACGTGAACGTGTTCCCCAATAGCCATGGGCCTGAGCCGCATTCGTCGCTCTCTAGCACTTTCTGCCAATATCCAAGATGCTTAGGTAGGCGGTTCTTGATCCATTCTTTACTACGTCTCAGACTTTCCTCCTTCTGGTCTTCGTAGTACAATTCAGCAGCAATCGGATGGTGGGTATCGTGAACTTCATTGCTCAAACCGTCAAGTGCGGTAAGAGCAAGAGCATTCACTCGATAGACATCCTTCTCTCGCGACCCGGTAAGTCCGAGCTTAGAGCCAAGGTACATAAGAATGTTGCTAGTTTGGGATATAATAAGGTCGCCGTGCTTGAGAAGAGGAGGGGCGTAGTAAGGTGGATTTCCTTGTTCGCCTTTATATTCGGGAGCAAGGTAAGCTGTGACAGCTTCTCGACATTTGTCAATAGGGAGAGACGAAGTGTCTTTATATGAGGCACCGGCTTCCTCTAGGATAAGTCGAACATGTTCTCCGCGGCCGGGAACGCCTGTATAGTAGATGAGTTCGTAGGGAGTATCCATTTCTAGAGTTGATATGGATGGCCAACGTTTTCGAAAAGTTAATGATACTTACTCCTCACGACGACGGAGGAACAGTATATACGGTACGCATGAATGCATATCCTATTCGGAATACACGGACCAATCCTATTCCTCACGAGTCCCTTTTGCATGATGTCGTCTCCGCTTCCATAGAGAGGTACATCGTGTTTTAATAAGTGCATATACATATACCTAGGTACTTGAATATGCATTTAATAATACCTAGTATCATCATCCCGCATCAAGTCACGGGATTGCGTGATGCTACTCGCGTCTCATTAATCAGCGTCATCTAACCACGCGTTTACCCATTACACGTTTTGTCGGTCAAGAATGAGATCAATCAAGTCGATATTTATAAAATTTTAATTCTCCCTCAATAATTATTGAGTTTCTCCAGAAGTCCGAACTAATCCAACTTATCTTATCTTATGCTCACTACGGTTGAGATTCCGTCAATTCCAAGATGATCATCCATCGAAAGATCGCCACAGGCCATCGAGTAGATACGTTTATGAGAACCCAGCATCTTATCATTTGATATCAACTCTAAGACCCCATCAATATGGGGAGTCGCTTAGATGCCAACTCAAATGCTGTGCGAAAGCGCATAGAAGGCCACACCTTTTCAGATGAAGCGGGAGAGGAATATGAGCCCAGCGCTTTTGGCGGTTTTGGTGATTACTTCCGTCGCAAGAAAATCAAGCTGCAGAATCTCGATTCCGAATTACGAGCTTCGTCATCAGACAAGCCTCAAATCTTCAAGGGAGTCGTCGCGCACGTAATAGGTTATACGCAGCCGCCACTCCAAGTTCTTCACCGCGATCTAGTTCAGCATGGCGCAGGCTTTCTTCAGTACTTGGATTCTAAGACTATGGCGACTCACATCATCGCATCCAGCTTGCCGCCGAAAAAGATGGTCGACTTTAATAAATATAGGATGGTAAAGCCTGCCTGGGTTACAGATTCTATTAAAGCTGGAAAGCTTCTCTCCTGGTCCGATTACCGAGTGATAGACGAGAGCCCCAGGCAGAAGACATTGAAACTAAATGAGACTGGGATATCTACACAATCTACTCCACAATCGCCCCTAGCAAAATATCGAGAGCAAACTGAGAGTAGTTTCTATAATAGTCAGCTCAAAGGTATTGCGCAGTCTATCGATGGAAAGCATCTCGGAGATGGCACACCTAGCCGGCCGGGTTCGGCTCTTAAATTTGCTCGTAAAAATGAGTCTGTCGAACCTATGACACCTCCCGGGGTATTGCAAAGAGCGCAATACTCACCGGATATTTCCGATGAGTTAGATGACGATACGGTGATGTTGGTTCAATATCCGGAATCTACGGCACCACAAGCAACCAAGGAGCCTGATAAACAAGACAAGGATGAAGTCGAAGATGACGTGCTGCCCGGCCCATCAGTAGAAGAGCAGAAAGCGATGACTTCCGAGGAACATAATGCGCTACTCCTCCAAGATCCGCGGATGAGAAAATCCTCTACCGCAAACCCCGATTTCATCCAGCAGTATTATTCTGAAAGTAGGCTTCATCACCTGTCGACCTGGAAAGCCGAGTTGAAGTCTAGGATGCAGAAGCTCGCCGCTGAGAAAGGTCCCCAGAAAAAGCCAACGAAAAGGAAAGCTGGCGCGAGGCGCTACGTAATGCACGTTGACTTTGACAGCTTTTTCTGCGCAGTCTCACTGAAAAATGCACCGGAATTCATCGATAAACCCGCTGTTGTTGCACATGGGACAGGATCTGGTTCAGAAATTGCCAGCTGCAATTATCCAGCAAGGAAATACGGCGTGAAAAATGGAATGTGGATGAAACGAGCCAAAGAATTATGTCCCGAGCTCAAGGTACTACCATATGATTTTCCAGCGTACGAAGAAGCCAGCAAGTCATTCTATGAATGTATTCTAGAAGTCGGCGGTGTTGTACAAAGCGTCAGCATTGATGAAGCTCTTGTGGATATCACATCCGTTCTCTTATCCACAGTTGGCTCGGATGGCACCGGGGTTGACGAAGGCAGTATATGGAGAGAGCAAGAAAAAGCAGACCAGATAGCTTTGGCCTTACGGGAACAAGTCAAGGCAAAAACCGGATGTGCTGTCTCAGTGGGAATCGGTGCAAATATTTTGTTAGCAAAAGTGGCCCTTCGGAAAGCTAAGCCCGCAGGTCAATACCAAATCAAGCCGGAAGAGGTATTGGACTTCCTTGGTGGCTTGAAGGTCGATGACCTGCCTGGAGTCGCATATAGCATTGCCGGGAAGTTGGAAGAGATCGGTATAAAATTTGTGAGCGACGTCAGGCAAACCTCCAAGGAACGATTAATCAATACCCTTGGTCCGAAAACGGGTGAAAAACTATGGGAATACGCTCGAGGTATCGACCGAACGGAGGTGGGCGAACAACCAATTCGAAAATCAGTCTCGGCCGAGGTCAATTGGGGAATCCGGTTTATTAGCCAAGAAGAGGCCGAGGAATTTGTCTTCAATTTGTGCAAAGAATTGGAGAAACGTCTTCTTAACGAGCAAGTCAAGGGCAAACAACTCACGATGAAGATCATGCGACGCTCACTCGACGCACCTCTTGATCCACCGAAACACTTAGGGCATGGCAAATGCGATACCTTCAACAAGAGCGTCATGTTTGGTATTGCAACTCACGACTATCAGGTACTAGGGAAAGAAGCGGTTTCGATCCTCCGCTCCCATAAATTCAGCCCAGGCGACCTTCGCGGGCTAGGTGTACAGTTGACTAAACTCGAGCCCCTCAAGACATCGCTATCAGGAGCTGATGGGAGTCAAAAGAAGCTAACCTTCGGTGCTTTCCGTACCCCTAGCCTAAGCAAAAAGCCAGCTTTAGAACCAATCCAAGACGGCAGTGGTGCGGAAGAAGCCAATCCGAAGCATGGCCGCGCCGAGTCTCAAGACCCGATCACAGAAAGCCCCTAACGCCGCGAAAACCGAAGCCAGAACGCCATCCGGCATTCGCGTTGGCTCAAGCAAGCAAAGCGGATGCCAAGGCAAACACCCCTTGAACATCAGTGGAACTCAATTCATCATGCCGTCCAACCCAGATCCCGCGGTAATCGCTGAACTGCCCCGGATATTCGAAGCCGGCTTATGGAGCAAGGCAGTCGAACCATCCTGGAGCCTCGCGACGAGACACCAGTAGCCAAATCAAGGACTCAAAGCCCAGCACTCTCCGATGATATCCCTCCGGAGATCGACCCGGAGGTCTTCAACGCTCTGCCAGACGACATGAAAGCCGAAGTCCTCGAACAATACCGACCACGAAGTCGACGACATACCCCCCTCCCGCAATCCCCCCGCCGAGACCGCACCATCCCACCACCCCCCAAACAGAAAACCCCATCCAAGCGCCGCGTCACAAACCTATTCGCCCGCGCCCGCGAGCGCCAATCCGACGCCAACGCGAAAATCTTCCAAACGACCATCGCCAAAACCCACCACCTGACCCCTATAGCGACGCCACTGTCATCGAAGACCTAGACCCAGAATTCCTCGCCGAATTACCCGAGGAAGTCCGCCGGGAAGTCATCGCCGACCACCAACGCCGCCGACGCGCACAGCGTACCGGTTTAGACCTATTATCCAAACCCAATCACAATAACAAGAAAAATCCCAACAGCGACGGCGATGGCGGGGACGACTCCGCGGCCCTACCAAACGGCCAGACGCGCCTGCGCTTCAACCCGCGCCCGCCTAAGATCGGCTTCACGTCCAACGGCCTGACGACGCTCCCCGAGATCCGCGACATGCTCAACGTGTGGCATCGGGAGACGCGGGACGAGGGGCCGCATAGGCGCGACGTCGAGATGCTAGAGAAGTACCTGGTGCGCGTCGTGCTAGAGGAGAAGGATATGGATAAGGCGGCGAAACTAGTCCGGTGGTTGGATTACCTGGTAGAAGACAGCGGTGGAGATGGAGGTGAGGAGATGGAGTACCGCGGAAAAGAAGCGTGGCGCGAGGTTGTAGGACAAGTTAAGAGGGAAGTACAGAATGCGGTGCAGCAAAGGGGTCTAGGACCATTGGATATATAATCCGTTACGACATGAACGATAATATATATGAATTACCACGAGCGAGACAATGAAAAACTTGGGGCACATAATCTTATAAAAACGAATGCTCTATTATCGAAGCGGTGTATTTAGACTTTTATAACGCTTTTCAAACAACGAATGCCACCTATCTACTATTCAGTTTTATCTCCGATTTTCATGTACTTCAGCTGATCAAGCAGCTCTTCCGCCCACTTATACCTATATCAAGAGGTATGAGTCGCAACCCTCCCCCGCGACGACTAACTCAGTAGACAACAATGCGTAACGCCCCCTTGCGAGATGACGCTATGACAAACGCTGGCTCTGATCTAAAAGAGTGTAAAGAAATCAAATACTAACCCTCGATCTCAGACATAAGCTCTCATCCATATACATATTACTTCCTTAATCTAAAATTCCTGCGATTCTTTTACAAGCAACCCCAGCCCAGGGCAAAGGTCACAGCAAGTACGAGGAAGCCAACACCCACGGCTTGGAGTGCTGCTTGACCATCAGGTCCTTGTGGCTGGTTGCCTCCGGTTCCGCCATTGGTTCCATTTCCGTTTCCGCCGAATCCGTCGTTGTCTCCTGGTGTCTTCTTTTCTGTAATGTTGTAGAGTGTCATGGCGAGGTGGCCACCGCACGCAGTCGTGTTGGCACCGTCACACTACATAATGAACATTAGCATGTTTCTCAATAAAGTGAGCAGTCTAGTAACCAGCCCGGTGATTTCAAGCATATTCGCAGAGGTAGGGGGGTTTAATCAGTACCAATCATGTAGAGAATTCCTGACTGAACAGTGCCTAGGGGAAAGGGAGAAATGATAAAAGGGAGAAATGATAAAAGAGGAAGAGAATTATTAAGAGTACTACTTACGGGAAGGTCACAGACGGCGTCAATCAAGTGGTAGCTGTGCTTCGAGAGATGGTCACCGCACCAACACTGGAAAGCATACTCGAGACCCGCGTAGCGGAATCCAGTCTGGTTCTCTGCCTTCTTGTTCGCAGCATGACGGCAGAAATCCACACAAACATGGACATTCATGAGACCAGGTGCCGTCAGGAACGGCCCATCAAGAGCATGGACATCGGGGTCTAGAAGGGTGACTTCAGACCAGCACCCCACGTACTTGTACTGGGGGTCTTCGTCGATGATCCTCAGATCGGGACGAGGAGAGGCACTGGAGCTGGGGTTAGGTGCGTCGGCCGGTGTGTCATTCATAATCTGGGTTGGAGTGGTGGTGTTTCCGACAGCTACAGGCATGGGGAAGCATGTGGGCTGGGCTTGTTGTGCCACCGAAAGAGGAACTGTGGTCAGCAGCATGACGAGACCGAGGATGCCTGAACACGCGCGAGGTGCCATTTTTCTATTGTTCTATTGTAGTGTATAGTGTGGTATTCGTATCTGTGGCATATAAGCTTGGAAAGGAAGTTATTTGAGCATTAGTTTGCTTACATGGAGATAGCAAGGACTCTATAATAACAGAGGACTTGTGCTGATGATCTATCTCTCTGCGTTAGCTCTTCTGCGTACTGGCCTGTGTCTTCGTTGGATAACAACCTTTGCAGAAATAGATCTATGAATCCTCTTATGAATAGTAAAATGAAGCTTTAAAGCGAGAAATAGTAGTATTAACAGCGATGATGATAGCAACTTGACAGTTCTCTGCAACACTAATGTTTGTTGTTGATGTGAAGATGTAATGGAGTTTTACCTTCAGGAAATACGACGAAATATTCATAGCTCAACATTCTTGCTTGCTCGACATAGAAGTAAGAGCAACTGGTATGAATGGCAGGAGAAGTGGATAAAGTATGAATATGATGCAGTAAAGACCAACCACTTGTCATCATTCTTGGAGTATCGAGGGAAGTGACGGGATGTGTCGAGTACGTAAGATGAGTTGAATGGAAACCGTCACCTCGCTATTCAGACTGCCATAGATTTTATACTGTCCACAGTGTTGGGGCACCTCTTTCCTTATTTTATCTTTTCCCTTCTCATGCTTTGAAAAGAAACCGACAGTTGGAACCCTTCCTCTATAACCCTTTTTAGCCCCTAACAGATTTAATATAGGAAGCACTAGGTTTATCCAAGGATATCAAAGTCAATAAAGGGAACAAACTAAGCTCGTATTAAGGGGGTTTGTAAAAGTCGCCAGTCGACAATGGAAAGTATTTCACGGCAATATTTTAAATTTTTTTTTTCATAAGTGCGGCACATTGTTTAACTGTTTTTATTCATCTCTATATAAGCCAAGTCTATATGGTCAATGGTGTAGCTTCTACTATGATTCATATAGTTTGTAGCTCTATAAGATCCATCACGGACCATAACTAGAAAGAGCTCCTTCTCAGGGCTGCCATCGTGTTGAATATCGGCTAGAGAAGGGATACCTGGCTTTAGTGTATGTATGCCATTGGCCATGGGAAATTTGTACACATATAGCATGCTTCCACGCTAAGTATGAACATCTTCCTTGTCGACCCAGGTTCCTACAAGCCTCATAGCCTTCTCGTCCCCATCTACCAAGCGTTCATCTCGCAAAGTATCTGAGAGACATCGCCAGGGGTCCCGACTCCCTCCCCACTTGAGCAGGTTCTCCTTCAATCTCTCGCCGTTTTCCCGGTCGAGCGCGGCCCCGTTGTGGCCGGCCGAAAAGACGACTTGCCACACGCGCTTGGAGAGGACTTGGTCGAAGAGATAGCTGTAATAGGTACTGCCGTAGCCGAATAGGTGACCGAAGAAGCCCTGCCATCTAGTTCCTGGTGGATCCGGCGGGAGCTTTCCAAATTCCTTCTGAAGGTTTAAGTAGATCTCCGTAGAGTTGAACGTACTACTACTAGGTAGGGATGAATGATATTGCTGGTCCAACATGGCTAGTATAATTTGGTTCTCTCTGTCTGACGCCTCAAATCTCCTAGAAATATTTAACTTATCCACAACCATTTCAAACGGTAATGGTTCGTCTGTGACGTGATGTCGAGCAAAGAGCCCGAGAACAGAGGGATCCGCACAGAAATGCTCCATCAGAGTAGATGGGAGTTCTGCCAAGTCAGTTGCGCACCGGGTCCCAGCTACATTTTGTAAAGAGGTCCGAGCCAAAACCGAGTGGATAGCATGTCCCATCTCGTGGAAGAGAGTTTCCATCTGATAGTAATCTAAGAGGGCCGGTCCGTGACCCCTATTCTCTTCGAAGTCGCAGACTAACGCAATTGTTGGTAGCTGCTTGACAGAGCCGGACTCTTGAGACACGTGCATGCCATCGTTTGCAGCATCGACGGGTGATTCGAATTTAGGAAGTCCTTCGACACCGGCGGCCACATCTCTTTCTGCTACTTCTCGGATTTCGGCTTCCGATATCTCCCTGGAACAGCGCACAGTAAAATGCGCCGGGTTGGGAGATTTATCATCTCGGAAGAAAAGATCGCAATATAGAACTGCGACGTGCCCGTCAGTGTCGGACACGACATCTAACCGCCTCACGTCCGGATGCCAAGTCTCTCCCGGTAACGTATCTCGAGGAACAAGCCTAATTCCGTATAAACGTGTAAATAGTCTTGATAAGCCCTGCATAACAGTTCCGAGTGAGAAATAAGACGACAGGAAATCATCCCTACGCCGTCGTGACCTCATAGATGAACGTATTCTTTCCATATAGTAGTCTCTATCCCATGGTTTGAGACTGGTTTCCGTGACATTCTGCTTTTCCCTCTTTTCTCGAAGGAGAGCTGCGATCTCTTCCTCGACAAGCGGTGCATTGCGATTAGATAGGGCCAAAAGGAATTGATGGACCGACTCAGGCGTCTTGGCCATCATCTTATCGTGAAGAGCCATCTGGCTGTAACTTTCAAACCCTGATAGCTTCGCCAGTTCGGCTCTCGATCGTAGCAAAGCCTCCAGAGTTTCGATAGACTTCCTGGAGGCCGTCCGAGTCGCATAATATATTGTCCTCCTCGTACCTTCATCATGCACACTTCTCAGTGCTACAGTCGCTTCAGGGGACAATGTCGGTAAACGGATATAGCCTCCACGTATATACCTCAAAGCCATCTGCGGGTCCATTCCGTATAATTGACTACTGGGTAATTCGAGGTATCTCTGGGCGGGTTGCATATCTTGGATGAAATATGACCCCAATTCGCTAATTTGTTGCGAGAGGTCAACGAATTTATCTCGCGACCCTTGTGGGAGGTGTATTGCTGATTTCATAAAATCTTGTTGTAGTAGTTTTGCAACCGTCTGCTCCTCTTCGTTCCAGCTCGCCATAACCTCCGGGTTGGCGAGAGCTTTCCCTAACTGGTCGCTTAGGCCTGTCGCCGTGTTCAACTGGTTCATATACTGGTAGACAAGCGACCACGCTTGCGACGCAGCTGCTTGAATCTTCTCGTCGGGGTGAGTTACCCGCACGAAATCCGAGACATCCAGAACTCGACATAGTAGATCGCTCAGCCTGTCCAGGTCTCGTACCAGCGCTTTGTATTCCTCCAACGTCGATGCACTGAGAACCTTATGCACAAGCTTCTGGGCTCTCTTAATCGTGACATCTGCAAATGTCAGGAAGCCTTGTGGCGACGTTAGGTATTTGTTTCTAAATAGGCCCACGTTCTCACGACTTCCAATCTTGAAAAAAGGTCTAGCAAAATCTTTGAAAGTCGGTGGTGAGTCGAAGATCTGGCGCAATAATGCATCGTCATGTTTTAGGTCGGTAGGGGTGTGGTCAACGGGTATATATGAGTTGTCGACCTGAGCGACGCCGGGTGCGGAAGAGAGCCAACGCCTTTGACCTCGAACTTGAGATATTCGAGAAGCTTGTCGGAGACACCTTGAGCAGGTCCACAGACCTGAGCGGATAGTTTTTATCATGACGCATAAAACATTATTAGAAACTTTGAACCTAAACCAAAGCTCCAAGTATAATTAGTTATTTACAAGAAAAGTTGAAAAAAAGAAAAAAAAAAGTATGGAATTTTTGCAAATAATATTTTAATGTTCAGGTGCGATTGCTTTCACCTGTTACGGCCGTCCAGTGCAATGGGAAGCTACTGCACGGAAATTGACGGTTCGCAATTACGTATCTACGTATCTACGTACTTCGTACCTTATAACAAACCAAAATTTCGCCGAGGGCCCGACCCGGAACCCGCCGCGTAAAAAAAGCTGGAAGGTACATTCGGATTTGTACGTACATCATCGTTGCAGTCCAATATCCAATATTCTCAAAAAAGCTTCCAAGTTTTAATAACTCGAAGCAATCGCCAACCCCAATTGAGCGCAACATGGCTGCGAGAGTGCTGCTGCGACGGGTGAGTTTCTCTCTGAAATATCCGATCAAGCTATTGAAATACTAATCAATTCGAATTTGTAGCGTGTCGCCGCGCCTTTCATGGCTGCGACTCTCGCCGGAGGAGCTTTATTTCCCTCGGTTGCGCTGGCTGAAGCACCCTCACACGACCACGTACGGCTACTCTCCTTCCAAGTACTAATATAGACGAATCGTTTTATTAATTCGTACACCCGGCAGTCTTCCAAGAAACCTATCTACGATGATTACGAGCCCTTCCTCTCTCAGAAGAACATTAATACGCCGGTTCCGTCTCCAGCTTCAGACACCATATCAGAAGCGTCGTTCTCGTCATCCACAACCTTAGTCGAACAGCCAGAGCAAAAACACCATAGCCCGACGCCAACCGATCGCCTAGCCGTAGAAATCGGAAAGGCCCGTCTGTTCTTATACCGATATGCTACGGCCACGGAGGACGCCGTAAACGGCGCCATCGACTCGGCGTTCCATCTAGAACAGTCCTTCACCGAGACCATCGCATCGCTGGCGCCGCCGCGGGAAAGCGGCGAGAAATTAATGCCGGGCTTAGTGTACGTGCTTGTAGCGTCTATGGCCGGTAGCATCATCACCAGGAACCGCAATATCGTCCTACGAGCCTCGCTCCCCCTAGCCTTCGGCGTCGGCGCCGGCTGGCTACTACTCCCCGTAACCATGACCAACGTATCGGACCTGCTATGGCGCTACGAGCGGCGATTCCCCGCCGTAGCCGATGCCCACCTCAAGACGAGGCAGGGCATCCAAGATGCTTGGCGCTTTGCCAGGGTACATGTTGATGTTGGAAAGAATTACGTTGACGACAAGGTCAGCGATGCCCGCGATGTTGTCGAGAGCTGGGTGAAGAAGGGTAAATAGATAGAAGGGAGGTCTTTTCGACGAGAAAGCATACTCCTGCCTTGTAACTTTAGACGAATAGACACCAAAAATTTGCTTTGTTCGAGGCTAGGAAGGGATACCAACCGCTAATGGACCGTGTAATTGGAAGTACATAAGTTGTTGTATCATACGCTCCCCATTGTTCTACCTGCTTAAACTCATCTTAACTACACCTGAATCTAGAGAATCTATCTTGGAATGAGAGTATTTGATAGTAAATTGAGCTAATATAAGAGGTATTGCTTGGTAAATCAACACGTCGTGGTATATTCTATAAGTTGCCTTTCAGCAACATCTATCCTGATTTTATACAACGCCGTCATAAGGTCCGCTAATCTATATGCCATCCGCGGACGTCCTCGTCTATCCTATCTTTACACTTCGTCATTAAGTACTGCCTTCCGCCTTTTTAACCAGGAAATTCAAAGTCCGCTCATACGTCCACATCGTAACGGCACTGGCGGGAGCCGCCTTGAGCAGACTAACCGTCAACCCTCTATACAAGCCCCTAACCCCCTCCCGCTCGAGGATCCGGCGAATGGTGCTCACCGTGCCGACGTACTCGGGGATATTCTTGTGGACGTAGCGGCTCCGAGTGGGGCCTTGAACCTGGATACGCTTGCGCACCAGATCAAGCGGGAACACGCCCGTCTTCGCGACAATACTAGCGATAACGCCCGCCGTAGCGTCTCCCGTGCCCCAAGGCAACGCATCGACTTGGCCCAACGGTAGCCGCGCGCCCTCGTATACGGCGAAGAACAGCCCCATGAAGGGCACGATCTGCGCCAGCGCAGGCGTCAGGCCTCGGAAGAAGCCCGGCACGCCCTCGTCCCGCGCTATGTCAGCTACCGCCCTCCGCAGCGACGCGTACACGCGGTCGTTGCCCTGGGCCGCGAACCGCGTGCGCAGCAGGTCCAGCGGGTACGTAGCAGCGGTGGCAGCAGCGCCGGCGGCGGCCCCACTAACGAACGACTCGACGGGCTGCGGGAGGCGGTAGCGGCGGGGGGAGTTTCCCTCGAGGGCGCGGAGCAGCTGCGTGGTGGACCGGTAGGTTGTGAACTGGACGGAGGCGTAGGCGACGTACATCATCTCGGCGGGGACGTTGCCCTTCCACAGCGCGGTGAGGCCCTCATTGGTGATGATGTGGCGGAACGTGCCGATGGTGCCCTTGTAGATGGGAGAGCCGCGGAGGTCGAGGTGGGTGCGCGGGTCGGAGAGAGAGTGCGATTGTAGTTGTAGGCGGATCTTGACGACGTCGAGAGGCGCGACTACGAACCGGGATATCAGACCGGCTGTACCCCCAGCTATGACGACTTGAAGTCGGGAGCCCTTGAGTAATGGCAAGGTAGTGTTAGTATTTCCACTCCCTAGTTTCATGTATTGCGCTTCCGTGGCATGGTATATCCAAAGCTACGTACCTCATCCTTGAGGCGTTGGTCAGATCTCGACATGCATCCGTAACGGCCCTACCCGGGACTAGGGTGTAAAACTTCGGGGATACGATGCTAGGATGTTTTTTTTTTTCCCAAACCTCGAGATCAACTTTGCGTGATATGAAAAAAAAAAAGTCCGGGTGTGGCTTAAGAACCGAGCCCCCCACGCAGCTATGATATGGATCTAAAAGGTATGGGATTTGTTGTACTGTGCGATGATGTAGCACTTAAGATTAGTCTAACGGTTTAGGCGTAGTGTCAGATAGTAAAAAAAGAGTTACAGCACGTGCCATAGCCACTTGCCGTCTAATGAACAGGGTTTATTTGAGACGCGTGATGATGCTGATAGAAGCTAAGTAGGACTTTAACTTGGCTCGGCCGATTAATTACGGGCGATCTTGTGAACACCCGTTACCTCAGATGCGCGAACCGACATACCGCCGTCAGCAAATACATACATATGTATGTGACGCATCGCCCACTATTCGCGGTCTTACAAAAAAGAAGCGAATATTTAGGTTACACCTGAACATCCAACTACTGCGTCAAGCCGGAAGATGACGCTTTCCATCGGAAGTTTGAAGAAATCTAAAGCCGATCTAGAAATTCGAAGGGCGGGCAAGTAGCACCCGACTCCAAAGAAGTGGAATAAAGTGACGTATGTTATAGGACTTCCACAACTTTTTACAACTAGGTAGTTACGAGTTATCACGTGTTACAGCGCCAATCTACTATAACTTACCTATCACCTCTAATGTTTATCCTCCAATGACTTGTAATGGTAGGATCAACCATGCTCTTTGGTAGTATGACAGGATTATACTACATATAAATGTGAATCAAACATCATCGGTTTGGAGCTTAGGTGAGCCTAGGTAAGCTTGGACACTTCGATATCCCTGGTCTCGATTCAACGTATCATTTAAACAATGTGTTCAGATGCATAATTACGTTTATCGCGGGGTTGATATTGACAGTAATATGTACTACTGTGTCTGGACTGTTCAATGTTCAATTTTAATTCAGGGCCAAGCCCCACTAGGCATGTACTTGCGTCGACTAACAGTGCTTGACCAATAGAATCGCGCCTATTGGACCTGTTGGACCTAACATAAGGCGAGTTTACCTAGCAGGCCCTAATATGTATGCAATTCGCTAAGTTGGATAAGCTTCCGCCCGCCCGAGCTTGTCCCTCCCATTCGTCCTCTCCCCAGATTTAGAGTGGGACACTCTAACTCGCTAATTCATCATTGGTTCCATTCTGGAGTTCTGCAACATACATAACATACATAACAGACTCCTTACGATTGCCTCTCTCTCTCCTTTTCGATTCTGTCTCGTCATCTCTTCTTCTTTCCCTTTTCCCTTCTCCTATATTACGAATTCCCTTTCTACGTCTCCATACGGTTTACCTTTTTTCCGTCCCTTGTCCCTGAAACAATATAACGTTGGCTAGCGTAACTCGTGTAACTAAAATAGGACATCAGCCTCTGAAGGAGCGTCTGACAGGCCCTTGTTGCATGTGATAAGCTCCACTGTCCATTTGTTCGACAAGCCTCAAATAAGAAGCTCCAGCAACACCTACCTGCACCTACCTTCACCTACCACCAACTTGTGAACTCGCAACGCAACCCACGGGACGACAATAGAGTCTCTAGCGAAACCATGGCAACTTCAACAATCAAGCAACCAGACGTTCAACAGGTCCTAGGACATCTGTTGCCCGCACTACCAGCCGCCGCTTTATCAGCCCAGCCGGCGGAAAACGTGCTTCCACTTCTCTCTCCGATTCTTAGGCAGCGAGTCCAACTTTTATCATCAGCCAGTTCAGAACCATGGATTCGATTGTTATGTTATGACGTGGGAAATGTTCCTAAGTTGACAGAGATTGCCCAAGGCGATCGGCTAGAACCACACCCTGTCTCAGGTGAGGTCGAGGTCGATTGGGAGTATGACACCGAAATTCGCTACCGACGGATGGACGAAGAGACTCTCCAGGCACTCGTGGTACTCAAAGATCTCGGGTTATCTTTTCGCTTAGTCTATTGCGTTGGAGATCCTGTAGGTGATGGTTGGAAAGTCGGTGAAGTCAATGTCACCGAGAAGCCGTCTCCGTTTTCGTTGTTCGGCGGCGTTTCAGATATTAGTGAAGCCGAAAGACAGTTCAAAGAGTCAAAGTCAAGCACTGCTCAGAGCAACGGCGTTACGATCACCCAGAGTGCTCCTGTTATAGACGACGACGACGACGATGATTATTGGGCGAGGTACGACGCGACACCTGCGAGGACTCCTGCTGTTAAAAGGTCACCTGCCCCGCAATCCAACCATGGCGTCAGCACGACGGCCGAGGAAGATTACTACGCTCAATACGACGACGTCCAGCCAGCTATGGACAACCATGACCCGGACGAGGCAGCAAACTATGAGATAGCGCCTCCTCTAGGTTTGAGCGCTAGGCCAATCAATGGCAGCGACGAGGAAGAAGTAGAAATCAACGAAACTCAAGGCACATGGACACTTGCCCCTAGGCCCAAGTCACCTTCTGCACACTCGCGAAGCGGTGATGATCCGAGCATAGTTCATCCTTACCCGAGGCCTGCTTCGAGCACCGGATCAAACGCTTCGGTTGAGAAGCTCGAGGCTGCGGCAGCCAAACAAGAACAAAACGATTTCGGCGTTAAGCAGCATGTGTCTCGAAGTATCAAGAGCTTATTCATGTTATCCCGTGCGTCAGGAATCGATCGTGAGGAATTTGAGCGGCTAGTGAAGACAGAACTAGATACGTTAGGACTTATGGAAGAATGAATCTAGTATGAGACACGTTTGTTTGAGTAAGATGTTAGGTATTTAAGGTTGGGAAATCCGGTTATATTTGCAGGCGTTCGGATGGGCCAAATTGGCGGGTATATCATTTTTTGTTGGGGGTGCCCCCGGCAGTTTAGTTACAGCGGATTGCGTGACTTATTTTAGGTATATCTTGCATTGGGGGTTATGCATCCCACGGCGTTATCACAGGTTCGATCAGAATGGCGAGTTAATTTGGATATTTCAGTGTATTGTACGCGGAAGGATACCAAAAGAAATTGAGAATATGTGAGATTTACTGAAATTTAGTAAAATTGATTTATATGAGATAAAGAAGTTAATGTGATCAGAACCTGTATTCATGGGGTCATCCATTTTTGCTATTATCGAATGTCTACCTAGGTAGTCTCTCCTTTCCATATACCTTTAAGATATGTACATCCAGCTCTGAGCATTCTCCAAAGGTACATCTATACAAGGCACAATGAAGCTCAAACCCAACTTAGATACCGATATCTCCGGCGGGACAGCCCCACATGTCCCTGAGTCGGTGCCCCTCCTAACCCCTCTGACTCAAAAATAAATACACGTCTACTGAAATATGTACAATTGATAGACCAAAAAGTGTAAAACACCTTTTTTTTTTTTTTCAAACCCATACCAACTTAATACAAATCTCCTTCGAAAACATGACCCCCGAGGAGTCAATTGCCTTAATCAAGGCCGGCTTGACCGAAGTTCTCAATCCCGAAATTATCGACGATGTCATCCTCAATCAGAAACGAGACCTCAAAGTCTACTGGGGAACGGCCACGACAGGGCGACCTCATTGCGGTTACTTCGTGGCAATGGTGAAGATCGCAGAACTCCTACACGCCGGGTGTCATGTTAAAATCCTGCTTGCCGACTTACACGCCTACCTCGACAACATGAAGGCCCCGCTTGAACTGATCGAGCAAAGACTCAAGTACTACGAATATATCGTAAAGAGTTTACTGAAGGCCGTGGGTGTGGATATCACAAAGCTAGAGTTCTTCAGGGGAAGTTCCTACCAAAAGAGCGAGAATTACACAATGGACCGATTCAAGTTGGAGGGTATGACTAGGATATCGGTTGCGCAAAAAGCTGGTGCCGAAGTTGTCAAGCAGACCAGCGATCCGTTCCTAGGTGGTCTAACCTACCCCCTAATGCAAGCCCTGGACGAAGAGTATCTCGATGTTGACGCACAACTCGGTGGTCTTGATCAACGCAAGATCTTTACATTTGCCTTGGAGAACTTACCGAAGATCGGTTACAAGGTCAGAGCGCATCTGATGCACTCAATGGTGCCCGGTTTAGGAGAGGCACAAAAGATGAGCTCCAGCGAACCGGATTCTAAGATTGACTTGCTGGATTCCCCCGATGCGGTAGCTAAGAAATTGAAGAAGGCCGTCTGTGTACCCAAGAAGGTTGAGGGTAACGGCGTTGTCGCTTTCGTGGAGCATGTTATTTTCCGAGTGGTATCCATAAAGACCGGAGGAAAGCCTCACTTTACAGTCGAGAGACGAGAAGGAGAACCCCTTATCTACGACGACATTGAGAAATTAAAGGCGGATTACGAGGCGGATATAGTAAGTAACCCTCGTCAATACGATATCTCTCCGCGTCATACTTACCATTATACAGCTTACCCCCCAACTTCTCAAAGCCGCTTTAACGAAAGCACTGAACGAGCTCTTAGATCCCATCAGGAAGGAGTTTGAGGCGTCTGAGGAATGGCAGAAGATTGCAGAGCTAGCTTACCCGTCGGAAGAAAAGCAGCAGAAAGTAAAGAAGCAGAAGGATAAGGGTGACCCGGCCAAGCGTGCGGCTGCGCTCGCTGCTAAGGCGGAGCAGTTGAAGCTGGAGGATGGCGGAAGTGAAGAGTCGAAGTAAAACATATGATACCTCGTAGCAGCACTGATAGATCTGATGCTAACGCACAAAAATGGTGTCTTACATTTTCTTGGAGCCGATAGATGAATACCATGGTCATATTATAAAGATTCCAATTGTTTTGGAGGTTTTAAGATATCATTTGGTATATGATGGCTTATAGCAGTCGTCGTACTCTACCTATTACCTATAGGTAAGGTATGTAGGTACATCAGGTAGGTAGTGATAAACAGGTACCTAAAGCCACTTCGTTAGGTACTGTACATCGAAAGGTCCACTCCTAGTATCCGCGCGGGGAATTCAATGTTCCCCTGCCGAATTTATTTTTCTTAGCCAATCAGGATCCAGCGCACTTCACTGTTCGCCGTTACGCCTGGGAAAAAAAGTGACGGAAGCTATGAAATAGTCTCTTATACCCATTTCGATATCGAAATATCCCATTTTCACAGCAACCATGCTGCGACCTAGATTACGGATACCGGGAGTGAGCCGGCTGTTGCGCCCAGCAGTATCTTCCCGCTCAATACATCATGTCCCTTATCTAGAAGCCATCAACCCAGACGATGGAATTCCAGGATTGCTATCCGCAGGAGGTTTCGACTTCGCATGGACTCAATACCAGGAGCTTGTTGTGCAGAGGCTCAATGCCTTAACAGCTGGTACGTCGATAAAATTACAGATATTAGGCGTCTAGGAAGCTTAGCGCTCAGTCGCTGTTTTGCTATTGCGGGAAACGAAATACGAACACTAGCTATTGGACTCGTCCAGATCGATCAAGGTGTTGAAAGCTAATACCAAGATCAGGCACCGACTACGAACAACAGAACGTCCTAAGCATTATCAAGTCGTCCGCGCGAGAGCCTTCGCAAGCACCTATATTTAACTATGCGTCTATGGCACATAACAACCATTTCTTCTTCAAGAATTTGGCCGTATTACCAGAACAACACGAAGAACGAGGTAAGTGAATACGACAGATACGGGAGCGGGAGAAGAGAAAATAATACTGACAGTATATCTCAAGAGCTTCCAACTGAAGATAGGATCCCTCAAAGACTGAAGCGCGAGCTAGAGAAGCAATTCAGCTCGATCGAAACGCTCCGTCGCGAATTCCTTGTTACGGCAATAGCCATGTTCGGGCCTGGGTTCGTGTGGCTGGTCAAGAACGCACAGTCGAACGAGATACGCATTCTGGCGACATACTTAGCGGGTAGCCCGTACACGGCGGCTCATTGGCGTCGCCAGGGTCTCGACATGAACACGCAACCCATCGCTGCAGATAGCCCGGCCAAGAGCTTTCTAGAACGCAACCAGGCAGCGGCTGGCGCAGATATTGGAGCCAAATTCGTACCTCAAAGTCACACGGCGCCGGGTGGCACCGACGTCATCCCGCTCCTCTGTCTAAATACGTGGGAACATGTGTGGCTACGAGACTATGGTATTGGCGCGCGAGGTATTGGAGGGAAGAGGCAGTTCGTCGAGAATTGGTGGGACACCATCAACTGGAAAAATGTTGAGGACGCAGCGAATATCCAAAGGCCCGAACTCAAAGTATGAGGAGAAAGACTCGGGACGATGATCAAGGAAGGGGGGGGAGGGGGGACTTCGGCTCCCACGCGGTCCGATTTGTATGATACTCAAAACCTCCTTCAAAATCGAGGGAGGCCATGTGCTATACAACTCAAAATGTACATGATATTACCAGAGGGTAGTACGTTGTTAAGACGGTGGATAACCAGCGTCTAAACAATGAGTTTCATCATATCCCCCTCTCGGTAAAGTGCTATTGCAATGAGATATGAAGAAATATCTGATACTGCCAAGCACTCGGAGAGTCTGCTTTTGGTGTCTAAGATTTGCACCTTAAGCGCTTGGATAATATCCCCTTGTAGTTTATTCAACGATCACCCTCAGCAAGCATACCTAGGAACTGTGTCATGTATAAGAGCAACGTGAATGATGAACTAACGTATTTGTTTTTATTTATCAATCTTCCTTTTCCCGCGATTTTTCAAAAAACTAATCTACTAATAACCTAACATACATAAGGAGCGTGTTTGTTGGTATCTCAAAAGTGCCTACGCTTATAGTCGCTGGTATTCGTCGTCGACTATAAGCAAGAATAAAACAAAACAAAGGTAGAAAGTATCCATCCAAAACCCTACGGTTATACGTTTGGAATCAAGAGGTAGGTATCAGAAAAAGAAGAAAATAAAATGCGTGCTCGCTCGCAAACGGCTAACGCCTGGATATCAACCCTGCCATCTGGCTATCGCAGCCCTCATCTTCTTCGTCTTTTCGTCGTCGTCTTTTCATCATCACTAAATTACCGTACCCCAAACCGAAACATACAAACAAACAGACAAATAAACCATTTGCTAATTTCGTCATCATATCATCAAAATCTAACTATTCGCCAGATCCGGGTTTACGGGGGGAGGACGCTGTATACAGCTAGCCTACCTCCCCCTTATAAGACAAGGAGAAGAGAGCGAGGGTTGCAAGCTTTTCTGCGATACCCAGATACCACCAGTCGAGGCGGGGGGATATATAAGCGGGTGGATGGAATAGTGGGAAAATAAAAGAAAAAGAAATATAAAAAGATGGTAAATGTAAAAGTATGTGGGCGAGTTGAGTAAAACGTATGTAAGGGAGACAAGTTGATAAGTTGGTATGGGTAGGTTGGGTATGGTACGGCTTAGATCATGTTCCCATTAACACTAACCTCAAACCCCTCGCCCTTCTGCTTCAGCGCCTTCGCCAGCATGAGCTCGCGCATCCAATCGATACGCTCGTCGCGGCTGCGCACCGCGAAATGGTGCGTCTTGCCGGTGCCGTTAGCCGCGCCTTCGAACCCGGGGCCCGCAACAGAAGCACCAGCAACACCACTAGGCATCAGCGGGCCGGACCCGACGCTCTGGCTCTCGCGCTTGCGCAGGCGGCCCATCCCGCTGCCCTTCGACACGCTGTTGTCCTGCGGTATCAGCTGGAAGCTAAAGGCCGCGACGGAATCCGAGTCGGCGGCCGACGGGCTGCGCCCGTGCTTCGCCCGGCTGATGCTCATGGCCTTGAACGCGGCGTTGAGCTTGGACCCCGTGGACAGCGACGAGCACGCGATGGCGTAGTCGTCGATGTCGATGTACTCGAGCGCGCGCGACCGCGTCGCCGCGTCCCGGTGCAGCGCCAGCCGCGTGCCTTTCAGCGTCGCGTACTGGTCGTGCCACTCGTGCCGCAGCATCCGCGTCTTGCGCTTCTTCACCGGGCCCTGGTACGTGATGCCCTCGGCGTCCTTGACCACGGGGGAACGCGGCCCGGCGATCCCGCTGACGGACGTGGTGTGGAGAGGCGGGAGGGAGCGCTCGAAGACGCCCCGCGACGAGGAGGAGGTGGTGGTGGCGGTGGGCGACCAGGGGTATTGCGCGCGCGGGGGAGCTTGGAGAGGCTGCTGGGGGCGCGAGGGGACTTTAGGCGGAGAGGAGGATTTGGGGGAGATAGAATGGTGAGGGAAGCGCGGGGTCATGCGGCCGACGGGAGTGGTGATTGAGTCCTCCTCTACGGGCGCTAGGGACGGGCGCCGCGAAGCGCGGGATTGCGACCGAGGGCCTTGGGCTACGGGGCCCGCGCGGTAGTTCATGTCAGGTGGGACGGACTGCGAGGCGTCTCGGGCGACGGGGCCTAGTTGTACTGCCGTCAACGGCACGTCCATGTCAGAGAAGGGCGTGCCGAATCGGTAGGGGGCGTTTTGTAGCTCGGGCGACAGGGCCTCGGCTCTCTCCATCCGTTGCGGGTAGTGGTACTGAGAAGGCTGTGGTGTCCTGTTGGCGTCGGCACGCAGCTGTGGTGATTGGCGTTGAGGCGGCTGCGAGTGCTGGTGCTGGTGCTGGTGCTGTTGTTGTCCCGGGATAGAAAGCTTAGGCAGAGCACGTAAGCCCTCGTGAGGTGCTTGCGGCAGGATCTCAAAAGGAGGCGTAGGCGGGACCTCGCTGGAGCAGGCGGTAGAGTCCTGATGCTGGAAGTCGAGGAACTGGCGGACGTTGTCTAGGGGGTCTCGTGTCTGAAGATTGCGAAGGGCGGCTTCCTGCAGGTACTGGAAAGGGGGCATGCCGGGGCCGAGAACGTCCGACGACGCGATTACCGAGGGCACGGCATCAGACATGGGCCGCAGCGCCTCAGTGGACGAGGGGCGGTTGATGGCCGGTGCGGTCTCTGGGTTTCCTGGGTCCCCGGCGACCATGATGATGCCTCCCTGCTCGACGTCTACGAATGGGTGGTCCCTCTTGAAGGCTTCGATCATCCGCTGCTGTCTCCTGTACTTGGAGCAGTTTTCGCCTTTGGAGCAGTGGTGTGGCTTGGGCATCATCTGCTCGATTCCGACAATGGATACCGATTCCAGGGGTGAGATGATATCTTCGTGTGATGGCTTTTTCCCGCCATGACCTCGCTTCTGGCTCTTGGAACGTTTGATACTTTGGCTACGATGCTCCCCACTCGTTTCTTCCGTCCTCTGTTCCCTTCTCCGCTCCCTCTTTACCTCCCTGCTCTCCTCTTCCTCTATCGGGGTGTCGAGTCTGGGCGAAGACGCTGCGGCCTCGCGATCCCGCAGGACGTGGATCTCCTCCCATACCTTGGTTCGAACCCCGAAAGATTGGATGTTCAATTCTCGCAGATCCTCGAACTTTAACGTAATTAAGATGGCCCCATTGATGTCGTTTTCGACGAATTTCTCGGCGATTGAGACTTCGATGCCAGCATTGAGCATCCATTGCGCCACCTTCTCCGGCGTCCATGCTGCAAGATTACCCGGGTCTAATTTCTCGTGCGTGAACTGAAACGGGCTGTTCCGAGAACGGGGTGGTGGCGGTTCGTAAGTAAGAGCAAACCGATGGTCTGCTTCTAACGGTTTGGATGTCTTAGGTGTTATTGGTGATAGGCTGAGGGCCTCCTGGTATTCGAACGAGTTCAATGACGTTGTCATCGAAGCTCGGAATAGGTGCGGCCCTCTTGGTCCCTCCACCGGCTTCGACGAGTCGAAGTTAAACGGAAACGCATTGCGAGCTCTGCTCGACCTAGGCGTTTGTATTTCATCGTATGATGATACTGTTGTAAAACTCGGTTGGCCGGACTAGTAACTGGGTTAGTTTCGAACGCCACCAAGTGATAGATCGGGTTGAGGGTTTTCGTGGGCTTACCGAATTTAAACTTATTCGCGGCGAGTCTGGGTCGTCGTCTTCTATTTCGCTAATGATATCGTCCTCCTCATCCCAGTCGGTATCTACAATCTCAGTCGCTACTGAGGTCGGTCGCGGGTCGTACCCTTTTAGACCGAAGAAAGGGTCATGCAATTGACTCTTCTGGCGCATTTCTCTATGCGATCGCTCGCTTATTCTGAGCGACTGCGTATTCTACAGCGACGACAGAGTCAGCCACTGCCCACTCGAGATGCGGATAAATCCGGGGTAAAGGATGACTACAGCCGGGAACTAATAAGCTTACCATTTTGAAAATGAAAAAAAATAGAAATTGGGAAAATGCAGAAATATGCGCTTTTTGGTATCTGTTTTGCCGTCGCCGGCCTTACGATTCTGTTCCTCTCCGTCTAAACCAAAGGGGGGGTATACGAGATATGCGAATACTAAAAGGAAAAAATAACCTCGCTGTGTGCAGCAGTCGAGGGACAGGTTTGACGTCGCAAAGGAGAGGAGAAACTGGATGAAAGTACAGCGCGGGCGCCTGCGGAACGTATATGTACGGGGTATACGGTATAGTATATGGTGTAGTATAGCCCCCGGATCGTAACAGAACCGAACCTATGCAGGAGAAACAGTGATACGCTGTGATAATGTAGAGCAATGCCACGATGTGATTTGTTTCTCGGGACTTCATACAACAGGCCAGTAACAGTCTCTATTAGTTCGGTTGCGGAGAGTCACCGACCTAGAGCCACCTATTACAGAGCCTTCCCTATCCCTAATAATAGCTCCGCGTCTGTGTGTCCGTGTGTCTGTGTGAAAGGGCCCCAAATCCCACGAAGCCCAGAATGCTCCCCCACCAAATGCCCAGCGTTAAGCAACCCGAAAGAAGAGGGCTGGTTGGACAGAACAGATGAGGTGTGCTAGGAAATAAACTGGGACTTTCTAGAGTTGTCATTGGCTATGATCTGCCACGACCCCGGCACATTTCGTTCTTCTAAGCGCCGGACAGCCTAAGCACGGATGAACAGGGATGAAGTCGTCCAAGTCCGCTTCACTTAGAACCCGATTAGGTATCGCCTTACAGCAACCGTTAGCAAAAGTGGCGCACTCTAAGAAGTGAACGACTGCACGGAGGGACCAACATACTATGCATCCATATTCCCATATTCCCATCGCCTAAGGGGGGCTACAAAGGGCTACAGGGAAACTTGAGCGGCGGCTCAAGACATAATACATATGGATGTTGGGCATCCCTTTCGGTTTTACGGTTTTACGATTTTACGGTTGGGGCCATGTGAAATTCCCAATTCGCATCTCGATCTTTCTCCGCAATAAGCTGTGCAATGGTAACAGTGGTAGCAATGGTAGCAATGGGTAGCAATAATCCCAGGTACCACCGCGAGTCCCCGTGCTACGGGTGAGAAGCCCGCGCTAACTACATTACCCAACTACTATGTACGTCTATCCCATCAAGTCCAGATGTTTCTTGATCTACATGCGGAAGCGGTCAGAGGTGAATGAGTGAGTAACGCTTTTCGCTTGTGATCCCTGAGAGAAAAGTCCAGGAGCTGGCCTGTCACGAGCGACGGGGCGGATCAAGTTAATTGATCCTCTAAACCGGGATACGATAAACCCGCTCTAATGATCACCGACAGCATTGGGCATTAGTATTAACAATTGGCAGTAAGCGTTAGCGGATTCGCCCCAAGTCGGTCTGCAAAGCTCTGCAAGCCCTGCTCTTCACGCCTGCACGCCTGCACGCCTGCGGTTTGCGCTCTGCATTCTGTGCTCTTGCGCTCTGCACTGCACATGCTAGTAAGAGGCCTAGTTAGAGACCTAGTCAAGAGGTAGCGAGAGATGATGGTCCACTATCCGGCCAAGGTCGGATAGACGGACGGAGAGAACAATCCTACATCGAACCAGGGTTGCCTCTGCCTCTACCTCTGCCGTAGTTTCTCCACTGGGTATGCACAAGCAGACGCGGACGAAGAGGAAGAGGCTATTATGTTGCTATCGTAGCTATATTGTATTGTGCTCTCTATTAGAACCAGGGTATTCGTGGCTGCTACCATGCGGTAACCATACAACACTTTCT
Organism: Entonaema liquescens; assembly: GCA_902805475.1. Classification (NCBI taxonomy): domain Eukaryota; kingdom Fungi; phylum Ascomycota; class Sordariomycetes; order Xylariales; family Xylariaceae; genus Entonaema; species Entonaema liquescens. The sequence goes on along the minus strand of CADCSX010000001.1, from coordinate 541,207 downwards.
CTATCTTTCGCTCGAAAACCCCTCTCTTGTGGCACGTTGCAAGACGCAAGACGCAAGACGCAAGACGCAAGACGATGGGATTGGCGTTCTCCAAATCAAGACGTTTCTTATTAATGTCTACATAGTAAAGCCAAATCGGAAAAACTAGGACCTCCCCTCACCAATAGCGGGATATCAATAGGCCAATAGCGGACCCGAGTCTGAGGCAACATTTGAGGAGGGACGGATAATGCCATAAGCCATAAGCCATAAGCCATAAACGCCTCCCTATGGATTATGTTAAGATCTGGACTTTTGGACTTCTGGACCTCTGGACCGGACCGGCTTGCTTTAGGTAGTCCACGGATCTATCCAATCTTCGAATTCGATACGTCCGCGACCGGTGTTAAAGGAACAAGTTTTCGAACGTTCCACGGTCCCTTGCGACTGGTCCACCTCGGCTTGGTACCCAATGATTAACATATCGTGAAGGTCAACGTGACCTGGTTCCGGACACATGACAACCAAATACCAATGGCTTCGGGTACATAACGTGAAGGGCGAAATCCCAGGACGAAGGTGAGCGAATGGAGAAACCATAATTCTCCATTCGGTGCCTTGGCGGAATAAATATTCCTCTCATTTACTCGGTACCGACTGTGACGAGGAAAAGAACCACGTAAGATTGGGTAGGTCGTTAACAAAAAGAACTCAGTTGTCTCCTCATCTCCAATTCAAATGGAGCTACTGGTTCAGCGATCAAAGAACGAATAAGGCAGTTGACTGGGTAATTTCAACCTCCACGAACGGCATGTGGCGGGGGTCACACTCGTTCCGCAGAGCTGCAGAGCTGCAGAGCTGCATAGCTGCATAGAAGCAGTAGGTTCCCGCATACGGTATGCAGCTTAGAGTCGTGTCCGTCTGCTCCCCGCGAAGCGAGTTCATACATACCACCTATACTACATATACATCACCATACATACTACCTTAGCGCCGCTCAGCACAATCCAACGGAATACACCGACAGTTTGATATACCTTGGGCACATATAACTTACACATGCTTACATAGTAGTGATGAAGCCAATGCAAGATCATCAACAGACTAAATGGGTCCATCAAGGGAGCAAACCGAGATCTAAGACAATCTGATTCTTAATCCTAGAGCCATCAAATGCGACTACTATACGAGTTAGTGACCGACAAGATAGTATGTAGACTCATAAAATGATTTACTTGTCTTCGTCATCGTCACTTTACCATCAAGACGTGGCAGCTGCTACGTTTACTTCCCTGCTACCATCGTAAATACTCTCATTCGTGATCCACATTCAGGCTGCGATGTTTCACAAGAAGGCATCAAATAACATGGTTGCTCCCGAGTATATCCGATCTGAATGGCCTCTGCTGGCTCTACCCAGGAAGTGCTGAACTTGAATCTAGACGGCGGTGAATCAACCAGTGAACGGCGAGCCATCCTTTCTTAATCCCGAAGGAATTGTATTACGTCGGCCCTGTGTCTACCCTAACACTAACATCAACACTAGCACGCCTGGGCAGCTTCGGAGGTTCATAATTACGAGCATCACGTTTTTAACTCGGGCATAGCTGTGGGATGGGGCTGATTCCCCTGTGACAAGAGAGACCACGCTCCGATTTAAGCGAAGTTGACTTAGAGAGACCTGGGCCCAATCGCATGCCGAGAAGGGGTTCTCGGGACTCATCACATGAGTATTCCTCAATGCGAGTCCCAGCTCCTTGGTGGATGGTTGATTCTCCTTTATCCCGACAGAGATTAGTCCTCGTAGCATAATGAAGATCTGTGACATCGTAAGATGCCCATCTAGAGGCTCTGATTTGATTTTTGTTGAAGTCTTCAATTCTGCCGTAGATACCCTCCGTCGACGAGTAGGCGAATAGGCGAATAGGGTTAGACAAGGAAAGACTTCACGAATGCAGGTAATCTCACTACGGGCTAGGGTCCAGGACCCTTGAACGTACATAAGTAAAAGAGCACAGACTACACAGAAGCCATCCCGGCTCGTAGGATGATTAGCAGATCGTGAATGGTTTAATAGAAAGCTCGATTTGGACCTAGTCTCTTAGTTCCCATGTCCGCTAAGGAATGTATCACGGACTTGTGCACGCTACACACATTAGTGTTCTTGTTGTAAGCCGGCGGATGATGAACCGGGACGCAACAGCTTGGCTGCCGGGTAAGAGTTTGTTTTTTTTTATGATGATTTGCATCAGCTCCCTGGACAGGGTTGCCAATGACGGCAACAGCACAGACTTTGCAATTTCTTGCTGTAGTATCTACGACTTTACACATTCGTCACTTACGCATGTAGTAGGTAAGGTATGTAATGAGGGCATACGTACGTATCTCCACCATCCTTGTAACATTTTTCTCTTTCAATGCTGGCCAACATCCTAACATCCTAACATCATAGACATGCATAACATAATCGAACAGCCCCCATTTTCCAATACCATTAGAGCATAACCCTTTTCTTTACAGCACACAAGCACACAGCACATAACATATAGTAGTATAGCATATATTAAAGTGACAACAAGCCAGACTTTGCGATCTGGAGGACAGCATAACGCATAATACAACATTATCTTGGGTAATAGAACGCATTAGCAGAGCCACTTTGTCTTAACTCTGCCATCATCATCATCGCCATGCCGCCGGGACCGTCGGCAGGATCGCATGGCTGAATAAGGCTTTGACAAGTGATGATGTTGCATGGGGCCAATCTCGCGATCGCTGTCATGGATGAGAATGAGAAAAAAAAAAAAAAAAAAACTATGTAAAGATCAATAATTGTTAGTGAAAATTGGGTTAAGAGTTGTTACGACGTACAAAGATGTAAGAACCCAAATTAACCCAAATTAGTTCACATTACACAGATAAGAAAGAATACGGGCTAAATCAAAAATAGAAATAGTAGTAATTACCTCTCTCTCTGGTGTGCATGTTACTTATTGTAGATCAATAGTCACAAACGAGTACGACACTTTTAGCGCCCGGCGTGCATTTCGCATGCAAAATATTTGCTCGACTTAACCCAACTTTAGTTCCCAGCAGTGAGGAAGCGAAGTGGGATAATTTTAGAAAGTTGGCCAAATTAGCCCATCACGAATTAATGTCGGGTGATCTTCGTCCAACAGCCGGCTCGTGAGCAAATCCGGTAAGCCACACCCCAGCCTCTCTCCATAGGTACCCATGGTGCCAGGGTGCATGGACCACCGCTTGATTTTCTTGATAACGCTGATAAAGGGAAACATGGGGAAGCTTACCTCCACTCGAGCTAGGGCTAGGTTGCTGACCTCATCTGGAAGATGGGCAAAAGGGAAAGGGCCCCTTGATGCCGTGTCTTGGCAGCCCGGGGATCCTTGAGATTTTGCATACGCTAGCATATAGACCCCACTAGATCCACTATCGACGCTAATGGGAGCTTGCCGCCTTCGACCAGAGATTGGCTAAAATCTTGCCCTCCATTATGAATTAATTCCGGCCAAGCAGGGACTAGCTTCCGAGCTCGAGCCAATCCCAAGTCTGAACCCTTACTTTGTCACATTCACTAAGATTTCGGTTAGGCCCGCTACTGGCGCCAACTTTCTCAGAGCCTCGAATCAGAGAGCTTAACGACTCTTTGCTTCCCAACTTCTTCCAAGGACCGAATCGCGATTTACCTAACATATCCCTCTGATTGGCTATTACTCGAAGCCCATCTCATATTTCGAAATATTTCGCCGGTGCCACAGCAACGTCCGGACTAGCTAGGAAAAGACCAGCCCTTGAAAAACATGTGTTTTCCATGCCCGAGTGGATTTACTATCGAAATTGACCCTGAGCATTGGGAAAATACATTCTCTTTTTCTCCTCGGTTGAGAGGGCTCTAGAGTCGGCGCGATTTCCTAGTCCCGACTTCCTCGTTCCGTCGCGTGCAGGGTGTTCTCAAGGCCGGACCCCGTTGGTTCTACTGCCCGGACGGCCACTGGTTTATACTTGATAACCAATCCCACGCTTGTTTTCGGGGATTCGCAATTCATTGGCGGGCAGAAATGGTTGCTAATGAACGCTTAAGCTATAGAGTAATTATGCTATACGGATACTACAAAGCCTCGTTCCTCCTTCCCTGAAGAGCAAGAGATAGTAGAAGCTCGCGATCGAGGGCCTAGCTCCGAGTTCGCAAAATTCGACCTAGTTTACTGATGAGCAGCCTCTTACTCCAGTAGAGTAGCTCTCCACCCGGCGATATGTTATCCAAATGTGGTAACGAGCTAGGTTTGGCGTATGTATGTACGGAGTACAATTCTACTTGGACTACGTACTACGTAGTAGTATACATGCGTACGGATTTGGGTTCTCTAATGCTGCATATGCAACCCGATAGCAAAGCAATCTATGATTATCGGTCAGCCCATGCAGAGTAACCACACAATCCATACTCCAATGGTCAATGCGAGGGCAATCGGCAAGCTGCCATGGCTCCTTGCATACATATTACTTTTTGTCTTGAGCAAGTCGACACTTGGCACTTTGCTCGACATCGAAAAGTCCACACGTGGGGTTCCTCTCTCGTGGTTCTTCTCGCACAGCATGTCTATCATCAACGTGCAAACTTAGCGAAGAAGGAGTGACAAGCCCAAGACACGGCCCAACCGTCTCCGCTCGATGATGGGAAGTGGCATGACGGAAGTTCCTCGAGGAGATGTAGCCTCCTCTCGTAAAAGTACCACATTCCGCAAAGCCTACCCCCCCTCTCTTTTCCGTGCCTCTCTCTCGACCCGATCGACGCTAATAAATCCCTGCGGCTTTCAATAAACTCGAAGACCCCCGGCTTGCAGGGCTTGCTGACGGCAAGGATGGATACAGGGCTGGCAAGGTCACACACTTGCGCACAATTAGAAAATCTGCAAGTGCTGGCGGTGGTTGACAAGACCCCATGTCTTTTCTATTATGCATGGGGGATGCATCACGGTGGATCGGACTTTCGAGCAAGTCGTGCCAATGACCGGCAAGCCACGTATGGGAACTGCCTCTTTTAGTCGCTGGACGTTGCTTGGTACCCTACCAAATAATCCTTGCATCTGCTTGCAGCCCACCGTCTTCCGCCAGTGTCACCGAGTGGTACAATGCCCTTGTACCGCTATTTTTCGAGGGGGTGGTTGGTCCAGGTGGTCGACGATACCCACCTTGATCCGGGTGACTCGACCGCGGTCCATAGAACCGGCCAAGCTCATTGGCATCCGCAAGCGCATATCCGGCTCAAGTCACCACGTCCTACCCCAAAGTGGGCTAATTTGCTAAGGTTGCATATGTGGTAGCCTGCATCGACCAGTAATTAGGCCAGAAAAGTGATGGGTTAAAAAAGGAATTACCCCAAAATCGCGCGTGTTGCTATTTTTGAACATAGCCGTCGACGCTACACCAGTTCACGACGCAGCTAAGGTGGTGGCCAAAGAGGACGAGGCCACGATATAAGTCTTCACACCTCCAATCCACAGAAGGCTTCTTTCCCTTCGAGATAGAGTCGTTGAAGGGTTAAAATAACCAAGTGTCGTTCCAGTTTTCCTCTTAATTAGCTCCCTCTCTTCCTCTCTCCACCCTTTCTCTTTTCTTCTTAACCCTCTTCCTCCCCTATTACATCTCTTTTATACCCGCTAAACTCGACTAACGTGAAAGGCAAGCTGGTACTTGCTTCGATCCCATCATTCATTCGACGAGAAAGAAATAATATTAATTTTGACGATTTCCCGATATTTTACTCCGCGCCGGTCTCATCTCCACTTTGCGGATTATTATTCACCACCGGGCACGAGAACTCGAGCGTTGAGCGTTTTTGGGGCAATTTACTGGCTTTCGAGGCGCACTTCTCTAGGCAGACCCTAGTAAATCTTGGACTTGGACCTGGACCTAGAACTAGGGCCCCTGTCTCCCCTGGTCCCCTCCCGCTTTCGCTCGGCTTGACCAAGCATATCCCCCCACCACTACCATCTCGACGCAGGTACCTAAACTCGACATAAGATACAAATGTCATCTCTACCCCCAACCCCCAGGGAGACCTCATGAGAGCATCAACCGTCAACATGGCCGTCGCACAACCGACCAAGTCGAAGGCTACTTCGAAACAAGCCAACAATGCCAACCCTAAAGCAAAGTCACAGATGCATCGCCGTTCAAGAACAGGTTGGTACTCCTATATATAACTATACAACTGACTTACACGGCCACTTACACCGGCTCGGCTTTGGTGCGTGTAAGTCGGCTTAAAACCGCAACACTGACAAGACCCCTTTTCTATAGGTTGCTATACCTGTAGACTACGACGGAAGAAGTGCGATGAGGGCACTCCCATGTGCACGGCTTGCAAACACCTCGGCCTTACATGCGAATATAAGCGGCCGATGTGGTGGAGTAACAACGACCATAGGCGACAGCACAAGGATGACATTAAGGTTATCATCAAGCGAAAGAAGCTCAGCGAGAAGAACTCCCACACCATCCAGACCTCAGTTAGCTCGCCGCCTGGCTTGTCGCACTCGCTCCCTACCTCAGCAACCTTCTCGGATCCTCTAGATCGAACGAGGTCGGCATCAATCGACTCTCAATTCGCCTTCAACTTCAACAGCCCGCCTCACGTACAGGACTATGGCGCCTACAACCCACACATACTCCCGTCGCATTCCGACTTCATGTTCAACATGTCTCCCTATGAGATTGACGTCAAGACGGAGCGACAAATGTTTGTTAACGACGTCCCTACCCTAAGGGAATCGACCATTTCGACTTTCAGCACCTTCCACACGCCGCCTCCGCCAGGAACCGTCCTCCCATCTTACCCCATAGATGGAGAATGGACCGAGCAAGTTTTCCAGGAACGCCGCGAGTCGCTAGCTGAAGAAGCATTGAACTGCAACTTCTTTGACTTCTCGCACGGACTACCTACTAGCACCGGACAAGTCGATATTGAGTTAGATGAGAACGACCAACGACTACTAGAGCATTTCATTCAATTCGTGTTGCCAACCATCTTCCCCATCTTAGAAACTAACCAACACGGCTCTGTCGGCTCTGACCTCATCCTACCTAACCTACAGAACAACAAGCCTTACCTTCACTGCTGTCTCATGATTGCAGCTCAACACTACAAGGCAACAATGAATGTCCACGGAGAGGAAATTGACAACGACATCATGCGACACCGACACGCTACTATTGTCGCTCTTTGCGAGGCACTCAACAATGACGAGAACCACCACCAGATCCTCGAGGCAACTCTAGGTCTCATTTTCTTCCAGTCCTGCGTTGGCCGATATGACGATTCGCTCCCCGACATTCCCTGGCACCAGCATTTCCAGGCGGTGAACTCTCTTGTCACTAAATTGGATCTGCCACGTTTAGTTTCTGACTCAAACGAGCAGCTCCCCCAGACGCCATTTAACATGACGTTGACCGCATGGATCGATATCCTAGGAGCAACCATGCAAGGGCGAGCCCCAGTTTTCGCACACACTTACCGCGAGAAGCACCTATCTACTACTAACCCATTCCTTGGACTTCGCGAACTTATGGGCTGCGACGACCACATCATGTATCTCATTTCCGAAATTGCATGCCTCGAGGCCCTCAAGAAGGAAGGAATGGATGACATTACTCTTTGCCAACATGTGCACGCTCTTGGCGACCAGATTGGGTTGACTGAAACCCATGACAGCGCACCCAAGATGCCATTTAACGCCAATGGCTCTCTTAGCCCGAAACAACTCAGCAAGAACATCACAAGCGCCTTCCGATTGGCAGCTCGCATCTACCTATGCAGCCTAGTTCCCGGCTTCTCCCCCAGCCAGGCTAGCTGTGTTGGCCTGGTTGAGAAGCTCACTACTGTGCTGCATCTCATTCCGTCCGGTCCTGGTGGCTTTGACCGAAGCCTCTCATGGGTCTACCTGATTGGTGGGTCCGTCAGCGGAATGAACTCTAGCTTCAGGCACTTCTTCAACGACCGCATCGCTCAGCTAGGTGATGCTTCTAACTACGGCAGCTTCGGTGGCGTCGTCTCGCTGCTACACGAGGTCTGGCAACAGGCCGACAACAGCCAGCCGAGTCCCAGTGCGAACGGGTCCACAGAAGCACCCTACATCTCCTGGAGAGACGTTATGCAGATGAGGGGGTGGGACTACTTGCTGATCTAAATTGATCGCATCCCTCAAAGCTGGTCTCGAGGAGAGCAGTCCCCCTCTCCTCATCTGCGGGTGGCCTTCTGGGGGGGCGATGCAGGAAATTGCCAACCCCCCCTTTCGCACTGCGACTACGGTTGACTAACAATTATTTTTCTTTTACTTTATTAACTATCATAATACCCCTTAGAGAGAGGATGCCGCAAGGCAACCGGAACGACACTTGGAATAGGTGGAAATTAAGGAGCTTGGATATATCAAACATGGTGGACGGCGGGAGACGGGCCGTCACAATTCTGGGAGGTAATGAACCTTGCTATGGCTTATGAGAAGATGACGATTTCTTATTATTGATTACTTTTACTACGTGTTTATGGCATTGTCGGGTCACTCTATATATACCATTGCATGCATTGGCAGAGGGGCATTTGGAGTTTTTTGGGAGGGTTATGAATGAATTCAGCGTTGGTTCTGGATATAAAGGCCTAGCATCACTTGTCCCTGGAAGGAAAGGGGCATAACAGGTTCATAAGGGGGCACCGATTTGATTGTCCTCGCCTCTCACGGCTCTTAGGGACTAAAAACCCTAAGGGTAATAGGAGAAGTACTTATGGTTGTAGTATAATAACACCAATTATCGAAATAAAAATTCAAAATTCAAAATTCAAAATACCTACTTGAGTCTTTGGTTCTTCTCTTCTCTTTAGTGACTTGCCATCTATAGTTTGCTAATATTATCTACATAGTACCTAGTTAACTTAACTCTTTGTTCTTTGAGTCATACTCGCATTAGACTAATTAAGTCTTAACTACCTACCTAAGTACATACTAAAAAGCTAACAATAGACATTTTGGCTTAATTAGCTTCTTTGCCAGGTTTTACCTACATTGTACAAACATTTGGCAAAGACCAAAAAAAACCGGACACTTTTTTTTCACAAAACCCCAGAGCAGAAAAATTTTGCTATCCTTACCGGCCCTATACTCCACCGGAGAACTTGGGCATCTAGGTTAGAAAAAAAATGTAGAGCGGTGAACGGGAAATGGATCTCGTGATCAATGAGTCAGGTGCTCAACGCCCCAACGACCGGTGATCCCACAATCGGGTTTCACTTCAATTTGGGGAGGGGGAGTTAAAGTGCTTTTCTCCATACATGTGCCTATGGAGCACATATGCAGTAGATCATCCACATCCACCCACGCCGCCGCGGCCGCTCTCTGTCAAATTACCGTATGTAGCAACCCGGTCGAAGGATGGCTTTTTTTTTTTTTTTTTTTTCTTGTCTCTTTCCTTCGTTTCTGCAGAAGCAGAAGCAGAAGCAAAAGCAGAAGTAGAGTAGAGCTATGGCGGAGTTTCACTTTTCTGCTGCTGCTCATTTGACATTTAACATCTAGAAATTACATACATACATACTCCATATATATTACATAACTAGTACACGCATATATGGCTTTGATGCTACTTGCATAGGCGCTTGGGGGGACCAAGTGCAAGGCAGAATAGAATACATACTTACATAGACCCTGTGTAGCGTTGGTGTCGCGTGAATTTGGGCAAATTTCATACCTACCTACTTAACTTCTACATGTCTTAACTTGACTATCCATAAATACCGTATATACTAAGTGTTTGCATCACATGTAGATCGCCAACGCACGCGAATTCAGAGATCTAGGCGTCCATTGCTGGGAGCCGTACGGTGGGCTGTGCGGGCAAAGTCAATGCGTTCTAGACAGGACAGGGCTTCGTTTGCTGCTCGGGTAGCCATGACGTATTGCCAACTTCGCTAGGTATTCCAACCCTTGACGAGCTGAGAGATAACTAACTAAGGTAACTACTTCATCCGATGTTTTTGTTTGAAACTCGCGAAGCCACACGGCCATACACGGCATTTTTGGCTTAATATCGCAAAATGCCCTCACCTATAACTAACCTGCCTAACCAAAAATGCGCCGCGGGCTAGACAGGGGGACTCTCGGCACGTAAGTAGGGTTAAAGTATTAACCAGGGATTTTGTCATCTCGGCCGAGAATGAGGCCATGGATGAATTGCTTCTCCGCCCGGCAAGCGGGGAGCTGATGTACAGGCGGTCTGCGTATAACGGGATCTCGTGCAAGTCTACACCACCAGCTCCGCCGGTCCTTTCCCACCCGCCGTCATCTCAACCCGGTTTGTTTCATTCACAAGGACGCTTAGTGGCGTACCCACTGGAGCGAGGATCATCACTTGGAACGGCGGTGGAATCTCTGTGCGAAAAAATCTGGGCAACAAACAGGGCTTCTGCAGGTACAATGTCGCACGCGCAAGAAGAAGCGGATGCAGAAGCAGAAGAATTATTATTAACGACCCAGTCGCGTACGCATGGGAGGCGAATCAAAGCCGTCTTCTTCGACTTTATGGGAACGTGTCTAGATTGGCATAGCGGAGTCGCCAACGCTTTGCCGTCAACCATAGCGGAGGCAACCCGCTCCAGGCTGGCGCTTGATTGGCGCGACGAGTTCTTCAGGGAGCTGCACGCTCGGTCCCAACAGGGCTTGCCTCCTGAGGACATTGACATCACACATCGAAAACCCTACTGAGAATCCTGGACGGGCAGGCCTACGAGAAGGAGCGCGGCCATTTTGTTGGGCTCGACGATAATGGGGCGTCTACAAGCGGCATTACAGGTCCTACTACTACTCCCCCGGACGGCGGCACGGACGCCGTCGAGCGCGCTGTGCGTTCGTGGCACAAAATGGTTCCATGGTCGGATGTTCGCCCTGCACTAACCGCGCTGAAGAGCGAGCTAGGGCTGGAGCTATTCGTGCTCGCCAACGGCACTACAAAACTCCAGCTGGACCTCGTCCGATCATCCGGTCTCGAGGGCCTATTTAGTCTGCTGTTTTCCAGCGAGCTTCTGGGCGTCTATAAACCGGCGCCGGAGGCCTACGACAAAGCTCTAAGGCTGGTCCAGGTCCGGCCGGACGAGGCCGTCATGGTCGCAGCCCACGCGTACGATCTCAGAGCGGCGAGGGCGCGAGGTATGAATACGGTGTACGTATATCGCTGGACGGATGACCGCAGCGAGGACATGGACGCTGTTAGGAGAGAGAACGACGTGTTTCTCGGTGAGGGTGAGGGTGACAACGGAATGGAAGGGTTGTATTCCGCCATCAAGGCCTTGGGCTAGACCTCATGGTAAAGTAAAAGTAAAGTGAAATAAATTGCTGACTACGTTCGTTCTGTATATCGCATACATCTCTCTACCAACACAGACAGCCTTGCCGCAAAGGTCGCGAACCAGGTCGTTCGGTTGAAAGGATCCCGTGGGCTGCGAGCTTTGGTAAACGAGATGTTGTGCATGAGGCCTCCCGCCGACGGATTCTTTAGGGTGAAGCGGCCCGTGTGAGTTGCATTTGAAGAAATGAGGCGCACATCATCGTCATAATTAGGTACATGACGGCCCAGAGGGTTGGTTCTAGGTAAATAAGTATGCACAATAAGTATGCACCAACATCTTTAAAGGTGAGAAATGTGGTGTGGTGGTTGTAGTGTTGGTCTAAGTTAGTGGTTAGTGGTCTAAGTTAGTGGTGACCTGCGCCTCCCGGATTCTACAAGATACCGACGCGGGCTACTTTCGGGATGTACACAAGTACCTACCTAACAATAGAATCCCCCGGGGGGGGCTTACTACACTAGGATTTAAACTATAGTGGGTCACCATCGGGGTCTTACAGGGCTTTGTATTCGCGCAATCAGCGTCTAGATTTACTAGATTCAAGAGCCAAATTAGGAAAACCCTAGTTTTAGTTCAAAGTCATTTTGACCAATTAGACACGTGTTTCCCACTTTGTCGCGCCTAATTTGAAAGTCGTACTAATTCTCTAATTCTTTGGAACCAATGAGACACTTCAAACTTCTTCTCCTTTACAACCGCCGTGACTGGCGCCCATGTAATAACCGCCCAATGAGTACGATGAGTACGACGTCCCAGCATGACTTATGGGCGATTCGCCTCATGAGAACCTCTCGTTTGGTAAACTACTTGGTCGCCTAATACCCGTATTGCCTCATCGCGAACATGTCGGGTTTGCCCAGAAGCGGTTGCGTCCACTCAGTATACTCGAATTGAATAGCGCTACGTAATCTATGTAGCGGCTAAGTCAGATCTATTCTGCATCTGAGTTTACCATCTCGTCATCTTTGGGTGAAGATGTCCAGTCGATCACCCGCTCCACTGCCGCATTATATCGGGCGTCATGTCTAAGACCCCATCAGGCCGCATCTGTTGGACTAGAGAAACCGTCGTCGCTTAGGTCACGCGATCGCGATGATTGCCAGCTATGCCCGTCCATCATACCCAGGCCCATGGGGGCCAAGGAAACGGACAATGGTCGAACAAGGTGGAAACAAAGCTGATCAAGGAACGAAACGTGATTCATAGGCCGGGCATCAAAATTCACTTGTCACTGCTAAGCCGTCGCGTTGTTCTATCTTTTGTTCTGTTCCACGTCTTATTCACTCACACCTTTCATAGTCATTCGACTGAATACTCGGAACGTGTTCATTGTCTCCGCCTCGCTATTCTTGTTGCTATTTCTAATTCACACCCCCTGCGTGTCTTAGTACCTGACTGGACTTCTATGTGATTGAATTTCTTCTTTTTGCTACCATAGATACTGCCTTCTACCGCTTCCTAGTACATACTTTCGATTTCCCATTCTAACTACATAATTATCTCTTGGCTTTTTTTCTTATTTTCTTAAATCATACTTCGGAATTGTAACAACACATCAGAAGAAAAAAACTGGAAAGCTTCGTATTCTATCTATACCTGATCAACCCTATGGCGTATCTCTGGGGCCCTCGAAGGGCTTTACGTCTCGCGGCGGTGCTTGCGACGACTGCCTCAGCCGCATATATCAGACCGAATACACTGCTCGAGAGAGCCGATAGCACCTGTGCCGCAGACTTCACGAAATGCTCAGCATCAGGACTTCCTGATAATTTCTGCTGCAAACCGGATACGACGTGTATGGCCCTGGCTGGCAACACGACGGTACTATGCTGCCCGGAAGGCAAGACTTGTAATTTGATAAATCCCATAACATGCGATCTCTCGTTACAAGACGCTGCCGTAAATCCCGCAGCGGAGATCAAGACAACGGTACTTGATGGAACTCTCGAGAAGTGTGGAGCGGGGATGTGCTGCCCGTATGGTTATCATTGCGATGGTTCGGCTTGTACGAAGAATGCCGATCAGAGCAAGAAGCCGGACTCGAAACCGGACTCCGGGAGTTCGTCTGTACCGGCTCCTACCAGTACATCTCCTTCAACGTCTAAGACGACGTCGGTGGCTGTAAGCGAGATAACATCCGCTACAGCACCGCCCGCGTCACCCACTAATACGGATACCGAGCCGACCAACGAGCCGACTAGCGAGCCGACTAGCGAGCCAGTTACCGAGACGCCGGCACCATCGACTACTGGCACGGCCGACACGGTGAAAATTGTTGGTGGAGTTATCGGGGGTGTTGTAGGCTTCGTTCTCATCATCCTAGCCGTTATTCTTGCGCGATACAAGCGCAAGAAGCAACTCCAAAGACAGGAGCAATTACAGCGCCACGAGTCGACTTCATCTTTCGGTAACATCATTAGTGCGCCTGTACCTCACGCGAAATACCCGAACGAGCGCCTGGATTTCCTAGCAAAGCAATCCCAGTCTAGTTCACCTCGGAGTTTCCCGACATCGTCTCCGACAGCCGTAGCATCGCCCAATAGTCATCGGAAGCCCGACGCGGGATATGGTGGGTTCGGGTTTATGCCACCTAACTCTCCTTACTCACCGTATGCCCGCCGCCCTGACAGTGAGATGTCGGACGCGCCGCGGAGCTACCACGCCTCGGCTGAGGTGAGCGGGCTCCGAAGTCTAACGGGCTGGAACACGTTCCAGCAGAGTAACGGCGAGGCTAGCGGCAGCAGGGGTATGGATGACTTTTCACCCGCCCCAACACCTATGGTAACCGTAACACCGGCACGGGATGGGACTATCAGAGGAAAGGACAAAGGAAAAGGCAAGGAGAAGGCTCGTGGCAGCGAGGATGAGGGCATGAGTATTAATATCTTTGCAGACCCGCGTACGGTGGCAGACGGCAGGCCAGATAGCTCCGTGACGACGTGGTCGCGTATCCAGCAGCGGGCTGACACTAATAGCAACGGCAATGCGACGCCGAGGGGACAGGCGAGGTTAGGGGATCAGCTTCCGAGATGGAGGTGATGATACCTTAGGTACCTTACCTACCTACGCATAATAGCCAAGTAGGCATTTCTTTTTTTCTCAAGTTAAGCCGGTCGCTTATCTTTATTTCCTTTGTCTTCTTCAAAGCAAAACTCTGGGGTTCGGCAGGGACGTTTTATCATGATACCAATACCACTGGACGGACGGGCGGGTTGCATTGCGCGGCGTTGAGAGGGTCTCGTGATTGTTTTTGTCTTTTTTTCTATTTAGTTGACTTATCATAGTTTGAAAAGAGGCGAGGGAGGGAGAGATAAGTTTGATACTATGCTTGCGTGTATATACGCGGTCAGACCAGAGCATGTATATGCCTTCGTGGTACATATTGAGGCGGACAGGTGCTCTGGTCGAGTCAGCTATTATTTATGTTTTTTAACTATATGCCTAGCTAGGCGTGTCCTATGCATTGGCTAATATTACTTTCACTTCTGATTTTTTTTTTTTTTAATTTGCCGATTATGATTGTAATTTGTTTCTGAATTCAGAGATAGGTATAGTGAGAATCGTATTGGACTCTATAAATTTCCGTGTTATAAGTAGTTACCTCGATACGTAACAAAGGCCCGATAGTTTACTATACGCGGGACAAGATAGTAGCGAGCTAAAAGGAGGTTTCTGCTCTTTGAAGTTATATAGCGTGTTGAGACGGAAGCTAAGTCGATGCCCCAATTCCAGTTCGTTTCGGTTCATGCACACATTCAAAATCCAGCCTACACTACATGATATAGCATAGTAACTTTTTCGTACAGGGCATCTCGAGTTCCCTCTTTAAGGCATGACGCCTTTTCTTATGTTCCCATTAATCATCCATCAGCAACTCATACATCTTGATAACAACTGATTGCCCTATAATCCAAATCCAAACCAGAAAAAAAAAAAAATACCCCGTCGGGAGTACCTTGCTTTTGTACTAAACGGCACCAACACCAACTTTCTCCATAGCACGAGCTCGGACATGTGGGCCTTACACGATAAGAATAGAATATAAAATAAACCTTTCAGTTGAGGGGGTAAAAAGAGCAAAAGCTTTTTCTTCTTCTTGCTTTATTGCTTCTTCTTGCTGTTCTTCTCGGCCGTCGGGCTCGACGGATTGCCCGTCTTCTCCCTCTTCTCGTACTTCTCGAACTCCTCGTCGTCCTTGCGCTCGGCGTACCACTGGCCGGCCTGGAGGACCAGCACGCCCACGAGCACCAGGGCGAGAATCGTGTTGCTGGCCGCGAGGACCTTGAGGCTATCCTCTCTGCCGAGGATGATTTCGCCGCCGGTCAAGGGATCGCCAGCACCTGCGCCGGGCCGTCCGACGCCGACGGTCGTGGGGTCGAAGTCGTCGGACTCCCAGGCGCCGGCGCTGACGAGGCGCAGGCCCTTGACGATGTTAGCGACGTAGACGCCGACGCCGATGAGGTAGAGGACGAGGGAGGCGCCGTCGAACAGCATGTTGGACTCGGAGGCGCGGAACAGCTTGATGAAGAAGCCGAGGAAGCCGACGCCGACCATGATGCTGAGGATGCGGGCGATGAGCGGGGGCGACTGGTGCATGAACTTGAGGTGCAGCTCCAGCTGGTCCAGGTACGCGGCCGAGATGGGGTCCTTGGTCCACAGCAGCGGGAAGTCGTACGGGAACATGGCGAAGAGGATGCCGAGGAAGAAGCAGGTCGCTGGGGGAGGAGGAGTGTGCATGTTAGTATTGTTATAACTATAGTAAGGCTATGTGTATTATAGGAGCATGTGTATGTATAGATAAGGTAGTTATGTTATTGGGTTGGTTTGATTTGCGCCGCGGGGTTAAGATCAAGATCAAGAGCAAAGAAGGAATAAATAGACAGAAGACGTACGCCCGATAATCATAAAGGTCGCAAACGACGACGACCCGCGATAGTCCTTGGACCGGGTCGTCTTGTTCCAATCTACCCACTTATCCGCCATGACGACGATGACTTGCGATGCGACGCGATGCGATGCGATGCGATGCGACCAAAGTTTTGAGGTTTGCGGAAGGCTGAAAAGGCTACGTAATTGTAATAGAAGCGATTGTGTTGGCGGAGCTGTTACGATAGTAAAAAAAGGACGTGCGAAAAAGTGGTGGTTGATGCACGTTTTTTAGTGCGAATTGACCTTTTCCTTTTTTTTATAAGCTTGACCGAAGATCGATTCAGGAGGTGTGGACACGCCGTGTCGTAATTGCGCTGTTTGCCGCGGCTGAGGAGAAAGCTCTAATCTTATCTGTGCAAGGCTGTCACCTAAGGTGGGGCTCTATACATCTAACGGAGTATATTCTCTTAAGGGGTTACATGCAAACTCTCCATAAATTGCATCTACCTAGATATGATCATATCAAGACCTTAACATCATTTTATGTTTAGTATATCCAAGGCTGAATACATTGATCGCGAGTGTATGCTAGCTACTATGTAAGGCCCTATATAAGTATAATCCGGGATTTTGGATCGGTCCATTTGTCAATAAATTTGGGTTTCTCGTCATCGGACCGCCACTCCATGTACCCAACCCGTCTATAATATACCCGGGCTAACCGTACGTTGGTATTGGCCCGCTCACGAGGGCAGTCCAATCGAACGTAGCACATCATACACTCGATTTCAAGCTCTGCCAATTGAAGCGGTCCAAAAGAATCCCCGTTAGGTGATTTAGGCACGATCCGCTCCTCGATCAATTCAATAAGAGATGTGCTATGGCCGGGGATTACGTTGGCGAGAAGCATCCGGCCTTCCGTAAGTGAGGCCCAGCTCCATGACGGAGCATACTTATGACGCCGGATTCGGGAATCCGGGTTGAGTATTATACCCCACAATAACCCATCGTCGAGCTTACTTTTCCACAAGCCAGCTAGGTACGTGTCGCCTATAACTTCCTGGAAAGTCTTCGCGACGCCGGAAAAAGCAATCAATCTGTCAAATTCCTTCGTAAGCCCACAGGATAAGTAATGTTTCACAATATACCTCCAGCATACGTGGATTTGCTCAAGGCTCCTTTGGCTATAACGGCCGGAGTGTGATTCGAGGGAGGATTCTTGGAGTTTATTGAACTCCAACACTGATTTTTTACCACCCTGTTCAAGGTGGTAGATCGGCCCAATAAGAGCCCAGGACTTACTTGTGGTAAATAGCATGCTGGTCCAAGAACTGGTAATAGAGAAATATAGGCTATCGGAATATGTAGGACCTGCCTCGTAAGCTCCAGAGACGAAGATAGTAAAGCTCCCAAACGCGTAATTGTCATCAACGTTCTTTATATCTTGCTTAGTGTGGGCCGGGGGTTGATGCGCTGCCCATAACCAAGAGCAAATAGCACATCCTTTACCTTCACTCGCTAGAAACTCTCGATAGTCTCGATATAAGCAAATTGGGTTGTCGGGGTCAGTTTGGAAAATACGCCAACATTTGTCACATAGCTTTCCTTCGTTATCTTCCATGATCGCGGTTATAGACCTGCCAGAAAAAACCACCCCGTAGGAATAACTAGAACATAATTACTCAAATATCGTTAGCAATTGTAAGTTGCTTGTCAGTTACGAGGTAGCGTTGTCGATTTCTCCTCTCGCTGAGTTATGCTCTTTAATTTATTCTTAGGAAACGACTTGGGTAACACCAAAAAAAGAGGGCTTGGATATGCTATTGGCGTTCGAGGGTCAACAAATCATAAAAAATTGCTCCCGTTCCCCCGAGGACTGGCTTATACAAGACTGGAACTGCTAACAATAATTCGTCAACCTGCGCTGGGGGCACTGCCGGTGAGTTGATATCTGTTACACATACCCCAATTCTTGCAGGTCGCAAGAGGCACGCAGATGATGCTCAACCATAACCCCAACGTATTTGTGCTGCGTGAGTATTATGAATGTCAACGGCTGGTCAGTGGGCGTGGTCTGAAACCAGCCTGGCCCCTGGCCACGAGTAAATATAGCCTTTCCCATGGTCCTAGACTGCCTACGGGGCTCCCATCTTGTTCAAGGCTTGACATGTGATAATAGTATTGGCTTAATCTCATATCTATTGCCACCATACCTACGGTGGTGGCGCTGGAGACCTCGCGGGGGTCATGTAGCCGCATCAAGCAAGCCCCAACGACAAAAGAACTCACCTAAATTTAGATGAATGCATAAGATATCTTAATGAAATTTGCCCGCATATAATACACATTCATTAGATGGATGTCTACTTTAATCGAACTGTCTGCTTTACGTATGCGTGCATCCTTCATACCCGCCCATTGCCCTTGTCCTGCCTAGACCCCAAGTCCTTCTGTAGAAAATATATTAGTACATGATCGAAGATATATGGAATGTGTCATGCCAATCTCCTAAATGGGTGAGCTTCCGTGTTGAAAACCCATTCGTCCAAATTTATGAGATCCGGCTCGCTGAAGATCAAGTAGAAATATCTAGTTTCCCCATTAGCAATGGCCTATTTTCCAGTGTCGATACACGCAAAGTGAAAGTAGACAGTTAAAAAAAAAAAAAAAAAAAAAAAACTTACTTCAAAGTCTCGCCCATCCAAAAACTCTCCATCGAGTCCTCCTTCGGGGGATCTCCATGAACCGTCACGTCACCTAGAGCCGCATTGGCCAATGACGTCTTGGTATTCATCTGGATAGACTCGAACATGACCCAAGCTGACTCGAGAAGGTCCGGGCGACCAGTAATTCGATGTAAAACAAACACACTCTCTATGGCTTCCGGCCGGAGGAGATAACTCGGGTCGGGGATCTTTGTAAACCCCTTTGGAAGCCTCGACTGAGCAATGATCTCATCAGCCCTTTCCAGGTTGTCTAAATCGTGCTCGCCCGCCTCGCGCAGAACGGCACGTTTCCATACCAACTCGTCCCACTCGCATTCCTTGTCCGATGGGCAAGGCTCCATGGCGAAGGTCTCAGGCATAATCCCCAGTGGCAGTGCATTGTACGCCCAAATACAGCCGTCCACTAGCTTCGTCGCTGCTTCTAGATGTTCCGGCTTCTCGAATAGCTTCCCGCCAATCGCAAGCATCCCACCAGCAAAACAGACCAAATGCTGGCCTTCGTGTTCTAGGTTCAAGGCTTTCTTCCCGTCTTTACTCCCTACATGCATAGTACCTGATATCAGGATATCCGCCGTATCCGGAACCATAGGCCGGAAGAGAAGATGTTCAATGGCGGGTTTCATCGAATTCTCGTACATGGATTGATAGGAGGGCATAAGTCCACTCATCATAGCGTACATCTTCGGCAGATACTCATAGGTACTGTCTGCAAGAGCTCCGAGCCCAAACGACTTATCACTATTGAAGTTCATGTCTCGAGGATTAGTTGCGAGAGGCCACATGCCAGGTAGCCGGGTTGTGCTCTGCTGCTCTTCAAGAACCTCCCTGACCCTCTCAGCAGCATCATACCACTTCGGGTCCCCGGTCAATATGGAGAGACGTGTGAATTCCATGCTGAACGAGCCGACCTCAGCGAGCCATTCCATTTCGGGGGCTACTTGCTTCCCTCCTTTCTTGGCGTTCACGAAATCCCAACGAGATATCGGCATCCGGTTAGGCGTATCGAACGCCTTATATAACATGTCTCCAACTTCTCTAGCCTTGCGTAGCAACCGTACATCGCCGCTCATGTCATAAGCTGCAAGAAAGCCTCCCAGATAGCGAATGGCAGTCTCAAAAGCATTTACAGTCTCGACTACGCAGGTCGTAAAGTCGATCTTAACCGCAGCATTCACGGCCTCCTCAAACTCGGACCGCATGGACATGATCCACAGGGTATCCAAGCTGTCGACCAAGGTAGCCCCCCAACCTCCAAATAATTCTTTGGGTTGGCCGCTAATAGGGCCTAGCTCATCGCTCCCGTAGGCATTGGACTTGTAAGACTTCCAAGCGCGGGCGAACGCCTTCTTAACAGCCTCTCGCCGATCCCGACGAAGATTCGCATCTTTACTTGATTCCTTCCCAAAGGCCTTCTGAATCTTAGGGAGCGTACGTGGCTTGCCTGTCGGCAGCTGTCTCATATCCTTGACCGGATAATGCGTGGGAACATTCCGCCAGAAATAGTTCTCATCCTCTATGGCCTTTGCAATAAACTCGGGGTCCCTGGACGTGCTTCTCGAGCCAGTGAGTCTATAGCTATCTTGAGTAACCCAGGAGTAGTAGAAAAAGACAAGTAGTGTCGCGATGACGAAAGGGAACCAGACGCGTCGCCGTAATATCATCTTAGCGAAGAGCTACTCGTCTTAGGTACCGAAATAAATGGAAATATATGAGATGGGTATATAAAACATTGAAAAGAGTGACGATTCAAGCCAACTTTAAGTTGTTAGAAAGCAAAATTGAGATCAATATAAGGGGTATAGGTATTACTTTAGGTACGGTAGGTACCCTCTAAGCCTCGTTTTCCCCTGAAGTTGCCTGTAAATTTGGGTAGTGATGCGCACCCCACACGTAAATACGTAGGTACATAATCTTATATAATCATGTCTTAGTCACATAAACTCGTATCTTGTTCGAATTAAATTATTTAATGATTCATCGTCTTTTCGTATATTCAATCATACGAAACTCAATATCACTTTAGGTTACTCCTCGGTTTCAACGGCGGGATGTGCGATGTAATACTACTTGGAAGCTGAGATATCTTAAGATCGGAGACTTTGTGTGAGATGATCATCTCATTTCACAGCGGCGACTCAATGCCGTTTCAGTCATTCTCCGAGAACACGGGATCATACTAACCAAAAAAAGGGGTGAGTGTACGCGTCTCCTTCTCATTCACCGGCTCCCGGGAAAAGGCAGCACGGCAACACCTCTCAAGCCGTCTGTACCTTTAGCTCGAACTCCGAACACAACATCATCTTTACTTAGTGGTACCTCAGCTTCAACAGCAGCACCAACATCGAGCACACCTGTCCAAAAGGGTGCGCTCGTAGGACGCCATACCACCTCATAACCGCCATCATGCCCGGCAGCAGGCGGATCCCAATACAGCGTGGTATTACTGCTCAGAGCCGACGTATCGACGCGTACATTCTGGGGCGTCCCCGGTGCCGTCGCTAGACTCCACAGCGCAGCGCCATTGACGCGCGCAACTCGCGCTACATACTCAAAGTCGACGAACTCGGGCAGATCCCCGTACTGCTTCCCGTTAGAGTCAACGCGTACGTCCTGATGCTGATGCGCGTAGTCCTCATGCGGCTCCGTGAACCGGGCAGCCGGGTACCCGACTTCGAGGAACGGCCGGTGGTCGCCGCCGCGCAGGTAGCGGTCGAGGCGGTAGACGACCGAGACGTTCATGCCCGTGGCCGTGTTCTCGGCTGTCTCCTTGACGAAGCGCGCTAGCTGGCGTGCTGGCGAGTCGTTCTCTCCGCCGATCGTGAGACGCGTCTCTCGCGTCGTGCTGTTTTCGATCGCGAGGCCGGGCAGTCCCTGCGCGAATAGCCGTATCACGTACGGGTCTACGGATTCTCCGTTTGTCCCACCTTTCGGTGATCCCACGATGTCGTTTGTGAACATGCCTTCGACCTTCAAGGAGGCGAACGTAAATTAGTGTCAAATTTTTCTCACGTTAGGATTGGGCTCATGTGAATGGGTATAAGATCAAACGGGGAGGAGTGCATCTGAGGGTTTACATATTTATTCAACAGATGCGCCTGTCCTAAACCAGACGAAAACAATATGCTTACGTTAACTCTCGGTGTAGCGTTGGCATATGTCTGAGCCAGGAACTTCGCCCCGTAAAGTCCCTGCTCCTCGCCTGCGACAGCTACAAAAGCGATACTCGCCTTAGGGCGAGGGTACTGCGGCTGCGATATAATCCGCGCCAGCTCAAGCGATATAGCAACCCCAGAGGCGTCATCATCGGCACCAGGGGCGTCGTCCTCATAGTTCAACGGGTCCGAGACTCGCGAGTCGTAGTGCCCGGACACAACGTAGAGCCGGTTATCCTCCGTCCCGTGTAAAGTCGCAACAACATCGCTGATGAGCACCGGGAATAAAATGCGATTAGCATCTTTCTCTTGCGTATACCCTATAGTTTCGACAGTCAACTTCCCGTCACTAGCATCGGCGTACTTCTGGAACTCGGCGTGAATCCAGTCGCGCGCCGCCCCGATTCCCCGCGTAGTTGAGTTCTGTATTGATAGTGTGTGCCGCGTGCCAAACGATACTAATTTCCGGATTGTGGCCTCGATGTTGGCCGGATCAACCTGCGCGAGTATGGACTCGAGGTCTGCAGATGGCTCCTGTGGGAGGTTTGGCCCGCCTACCGTATTCGGAGGCCAGCTCGACGCCTGGCATGTCAACGTAGACGGCGGTTCTACCCTGGGCCTCAGGAGCACGTTGGCTGGGTTGCTCGACGTGAATGGTGCTGCTGCGCCGAGAGTCGCAGCGGCAATCACGGTGGGGAAGGTGAGATTCATACTGGGCAGATATATACCCAGAGATAGAGTATAGAACCGTAGACGTAGCCCAATATTTACATGTAGATGAGATTATCAATTAACATAATATAGCTATTATAATATTATAGCAAATACTCCAAAACTCTTGCGAATAATCCAACTAGTATCTACACCATGCAGCGATGCCGGCATCTACCAAGTCCTCGCTCGCCACAGACATCATCGTCCCCGTCGATATCACCATCGCTGCTCTCCGCTCCGGCAGGCAGGCAATACACACTAGTTGGAAGTCCCAAAGATAGCTATTATATCTACTTGACCTACCTATGCAGTATGCAGCTAACTCCAAACTACCCCTCAACCCCAAGCCCCAACTTGTATGTATCTTCCTTCCTATGGTCGATAGTTATCTGATAACGCAAAACTAGCCAATTATGGCCAACCACGCAAGAGCTTCCCTTTTCTAATGTCGTTTTCTATATACGGACGGTAGCAGCAAGCCCCTTCGCTAAAAACGGGGTGCAGGACTTGGCGGCGGCTCGTTGCTATTCTGGATCTGGAAGCTGGGTTTGCGGCGGTTACGGATGGGAGAATTGGGGAGGGGAGAGGGGGTTGCGTCGGCATTGGAGCACGGGTTGGATAGGAAAAGGAGGTTGTATCCTTGAATAGAATACCTAGCTATAGAATGATATCGTAGCTTACTTAACCTATACGCTTCATATAGCAACTACTAGAGCGGTTTTATAGTTGTCGACTCTCATAGACAAGCATAGGTTAATCAGAAGATATTACAAAATTCAAAACAGCAACTCTACTTATGTCATATACCTTAGGTAGTCAACCGTCACTATGTTCACGATAAATCAAATTACCAAGCCTGAATAGTCCGTTGGCCATCATCGATGGTGGTACTACGCGTCCGCAACATGCGCGCTTCATATATTAAATGAATTACCACTACAATATTTTTGGTTGTTAAATCTCCACCAAGTTAACATTCTCACCTCTCCTCCTCCCCCTTGGTATCATACGCGCGCCTAAGTTCTACTCAAAAAAATAGATCTTGCGATCCATCACGTAGGACATCAAAAATCCGCCCGAGAACAAAAGAGCAATGGAAACCCGCGCAATGCAAAGGCCTTCCGCCCCAGTATGATGTGGTATCAAATAGCAGGCTGAAAAAAGTAGAAGAATCGACTGAAAAATGGTAGAGAAAATTCGGATTGGATTGGTAAAGATTTAGGATGGTCCGAATAGATGTAGCTTGAAAGTTTATCCAATCCATTTGAGAAGGGTAAGATGCAGTAGATGAAGAGGTTGGTCGTATCGTACAGTCATACATCTCAAAAACGCCGTGCTCAAACGTCGTTAGAAGAGACAAAGAAAAAGAAAAAAGCCGCCTATGCCTAATAAAAATTCAATTGCGTCCACGAAAATGCGCAACGATTTCGAATCGAAAACTTATGGTAACCGCCCGGGCGTATACCACGTCTGGCTAAGCAAGCCGGTATGGGATTAGAGTCCGTGTAGTCATAAATCCACACCGGCGTCCTGCTCAGACCGAGGGGGCCTCTTTAGAGTTAACTGGCTTAGGGAAAGAGTCCTAGCAGCCTTCTTCCTTGAGCCGTCTTGTTCTTCGTCGCGAAGCTCTTCGCCGAAAGCACCAAAGCCGTGGGCGGGCTCCTCCTCATTGGGTGTTTTATATGCTTCTGATTCGGTGTCGATACCAGCAGTTAGGGGCTCGTCATCATCATCGTGATCGAATGCAGATACAGTAGAGTAAGTTGTAGAGCCGGTCTCGAGCTTATTAGAAGTTCGTGCTACGAGGTTCAACCTATGGCTAAGCTGCGTCACTCGAGCCTCCAACGCTTGCCGCGCGTCTCTCTCAGTGTCTAATAAGGCCTTGAGAGTCACGTAATGATCCGCGGTAAAGGGTCCCACACTATCCCCTAACAATGTAGGAAGACTTGTAGCACCACGAACAGTAGAGTTAGACGCAGGGCGTGGACGTCGGGGCGGTACCGACGAGGGAGGCAGTGAGCCGATAAACGTGTTCCCATCGCCAAACGAGTCATTCGAATGTCGAGATAACGTATGTCTAGATGATTCTTCAATATCGTTTGAGGATATCACGTATTCTGATGTTTCCGTTGTCATAGGGCGTTTTGGCGTGTAAGTTAAGGATGCTCCTATAGAACCTCGAGGCCGTGGTTGGTCGGGGGTGGCGGGCACATAATTATTTACACCCGGGACCACTTGGAATAACTGAGATACTAATCTCTCTAATTTCTGGTTACGGGTTTCCAAAGCAGCTATCCGATCTTCAAGACCGGCTGCTTGAGTTATCTTCATACCCACCATTGGACCGAAGTTAAAGGGTTGCGGTGGTGTCTTTGGGGTGAATTGCTGCTCGGGGGGACTGGCCGGTGTCTCTGTGTCTATTTCTACGGCGCCGGCGTCGTCGTTATTTACCGTAGACGCATTAGGCGATCGGATGGCTGCATTAAAACTTTCTCTCCAGTAGCGGATCTCGTCGCTCCGCTTTCGAACTTGGAGGTGGCCCACCGTAATATCCTGGAGTTGCGATAGACTTCTCGATCTACGACGGTGTGTAAGACTATCGCTCGTGATGGCGCGGCCAATACCATCGGGGTCATCTTCAGTGATTGTATGCTCTCCACGTCCATGAGTGCTAGCAGGTCTAGGCGATAGACCTATTAACTCTCCATCAAAATCTTTTATCCGCCCGCTTAGGATCCTATTCGATGATGCAGCCCTCCTTCGAAGTAGTACAGGATCTATCTGTATTGAACTGCGGGCGCTAGTAATTGCTAGCATGTCATCAGGTCCGATCGAATGTGATCTTAGCGCTCTGTCGAAATCTGTAACAGGTAGTGATACGGATCGTTTCGACTCGGTTTCTCTCAGCACCCGATTCGAAGCCGGCTGGTCCTAAAGACGTGGAATCGTTAGAGCTTGCCCGTCCCTAAAAGGGCTTGATGGCGCGTTGTAGTTATGCTTACATCTTCACGTAGTGTAGGTTCAATAGGTCCTCCGAATTGGGACTCTGGATTAAATGTTTCGCTCGTACTCTTCTTCTTTCTTTTAAATAGTCTACCGAGTGTAGATTTTAACGTAGACTTCTTCCGCTGTGGCCTATCTATCTCCGCACCAGCGCTGTCGCTGACCATAGAATACCTTAGAGTGCTAGAGCGGATCGTTCTCTGTTGCTGCGGGCTCGTAGATGCGTTTGAAGCTTGGCTAGGCCCAGACGGTGTTACAGAGTCAGGCTTGTCCACCCGTGCGACCTCAGGAGGGGTATGTCCAGGTCTCGAAGGAGGTCGGTCCTCGATATGAGGCTCAAGTTGCTCTGGTCTACCTTCATGAGCAACACCCGACCCAGCACCTCTAATGGGAAACTCGTCGTCTATGGGGATGGGACCGCTAATTCTACCGCGAATAGTAGCCTGGTCGGGTTGAGCGGTTTTCGGTCGGCCGACGCCGGTGGCGGGCCTGAAGATACCCATATTGCCTGTTAAAAGCAAGATGCGAATTTCACGGAGATGTTAGATTACAAATGTAACGAACGACGGAGAAAATGACGGGTAGATAATAGGTATGAAAGTGAGGGCGACCAGCGATCCATTTCCCTTTTCTTAAAACATAGCGAATCCGAATCTGCGATTAGCCAACTTTGCTTTGGAAGAGAACCGCTTCCTGCATCTCACATCGCCAGCAATGCAGCTCGCACAGGACGTTGGGCGCCGAGTATACGAATCAAAAGTCGAGAAGGGTAAATTGCCCTCGTCGGTTGTTTA
The DNA here is from genome assembly GCA_902805475.1 of Entonaema liquescens. Lineage (NCBI taxonomy): Eukaryota > Fungi > Ascomycota > Sordariomycetes > Xylariales > Xylariaceae > Entonaema > Entonaema liquescens. The sequence continues at coordinate 514,560 of CADCSX010000001.1, read as the reverse complement.
CTTAATAACAGTGGCAAAAGACAAACAGAAGGATAGGTTGCGAGAAGATCTGAGCAGCTGAGCTAGTTTAAGAGGTTGGATACGAGAGGCCCCGGGGCCATTACAGCGCATACATGTTGGAATGTGTGTTCCTGCGACGGCCGCACGCTCATGCATAGTGAATGAGCGAGTGGGATGGCAAGGCTCCGGGGGGTTCGAGCGGATGGGCGGTAAACATAGTGTACCTTAGATGGACAAGTGCCCGTGTCGACCCATGAAACAGCTACCAATGCACACAGGCGCCGGTGCGAAGGGGTGCGATGGGGGAGGGGGTTTACTGCACTGCTGCAACAATGTCTAATGAGAGATCGGCTCCAAGTAACAGAAGTGGTAGAGGCAACTGAAGCTAGGTCCGCAAGAAGAGCTCCAAAGGGGACTAGGATAGCTTTGGATAGGTCGGGATGACGAAGGACCAGGGCGTTGGAATGCTCTGATATTGGCCCCAGGGGTTTTGCAGTGGATGTGGATGAACCCTGCTCGGACCTGCATGTGCATTTGAGGGGTCCGTGTGTTCATCCGTCCGTGTGTTGGCTGAGATTGTCTCGAAGGACTGAATAGTTCATTGGCGTGCGTCTTGCGTCTTGCGTCTTGGGCAGGAATAAGACGGAGAGGCGATGAATGGTTGTGACATGAAGGTTTTGAGCTGTCACTTTTTAGTATCGTATTAAGGGCGCCAACTACCTTATTGTCTTGGAGATGATTGTGTCATGGAGAGCCACGAATTCCAGATTGATAAAAAGATGTAAAACGTACCTAAGGGTTATTATACATATAAGTAATTGTATATTCCGTAAATTAAGAAGAGGGATAAGCAGCAAGCTTTGACAGATTAGGTGGACTTGCCAGCTTACTTAGACCTAACTTAGGTAGAGTAGGTACTTTCATGACCAGCTAGCCTAGCAGCTTCCCAGGTATAGTAGTATTAGGTAACTTCAACTCTCAACTTCTCATCTAAAAGTTGCTTTCCCCCTTGCAGGGGTATGACCGGATAGACGCATACTATGTAAGGTACTCAAGCATTGGAATGGGAAGCCACTTGCAACGTACTTAAACGCCTAAACGCCATCTACAGGTATGTACCATATCTGGATAATAAGCTGTAATGCACCTACTACGGTACATGCAGAGCCTGGATTTTAAACTAACTACCAATAGAACATAGAACCGAATTACGGAGGCTCTTTCCGATTGGGGATTCACAACCGTTTCGTCTAAATACATGCGCTTCATACGCAGACCAAACCTCAATTTCAATCTTCACTTTGTACTTTACATCAAGTACTTAAGTATCTATATGTAAATTACAATTAGATTCGAGTTGCTCAAGATATATGAAGTGTAAACGCCATATATCTCGCTTTCAAGATCTATATTAGTATGCTTACTATTATCCAAGATATTAGATCAGAAATATATTACACGCCGCTTAGGGGATGATGGATGTATCTATCTATCTATGTAAGTTATATCACATTCTCAACGCTAAAGTAATATACAGATTCATCGGCTGCAGACCACATAGGTATTTCCGTGCAACTCGAAATAGTAAAACACCAACATTACTTCTAGTCACGTTACTCTAAACCAAAAGAGTATCATATTCGGACGTTTCCCTGTTCAGCTTTATCATTCCTAGGTAATCAGATGGTTACCCTAAGTTAGCTAACGCATCTTTCCAGGCAAACAACAAGTACATACCTAAAGCATGAGCATGAAATCCACATATCACGCTGTGTTCACGAATACTATTATGCGTACAACAACCTCAACGTCGTGAGGAAGATGGCCCGCATATCCGCGAAGGATAATCTAAGGCCAAGCACAGACGAAAGAGAAGGCCTCGAGCTACAGACACTAAAATGCATGTAATAAATTCTGTAGCGGCCGGCGCTAGAATTGGGGGGCCGATTCTCCATTCTCGTCCCTGTTATTTTGCACCACGTTCGTTCTCCGGCTCATCCGTAGATTTTAAACAGTACCTGTTAACAGCGATGCCAAGCTGCTGTAAGACACATACGAGGAAGAGTCCTTGACACACCCACGCGACTCATCGACGCTTGCCGCGTTTGATCTGCGAGGGATATCTTGGGGAACGGAAATCCTATGGGCCAGGATCTCCCTTAATAAGATCTGCCCGTCTTTAGTCTACGAGACAAGACGTCAGCACCGCGGCGCGGATGCTGTGCGACTGACTAATAACAAGAATGTCGCGAGGTATCGCAACGATCGATAGGACATACCTATCCTAGGGCATATCCTTCCTAGAGGTTATGTTATGTTGGCACCACAGCACAAGGTTTGAAAAAAGCCGGCACGAGCTGCAATTCGAGACACGTATTCGCCAACCTAAGGTAGTCCTTTAGGATTCGGCTCGGCTCTAGTCTCGCAGCGCAGGATGAAAAGAAGAGCTCACATCCAATGCGTGTCTCCTGTCGCTTGCATCTAGTTGCATATAGTTGCTGCATTGGATGTGGTCGAAAGCTACCTTACTGCATTCTGCGTTCTACATTCTGCATTACCAGAGTACAAAAGAAACCAACCAAGGGCCAGAAGTCGCAGAATATCTCCGAGCCGCTAGTGACGCAGGTACAACACTTTATGGCCTGAGGTTTTTTGGACCTAATTTAGTGGATCGAGGCTGTGCTAAGTTTATAGATTAGCACTTGCATCGCGGCCCTCTCCTCTCCTAATCGAGTTCGCCAAGGATCTGCCCCAAGATGTAAACAACGATGTTATCCTCCAGTTATTTAGATCATTAGGTACGTAAGCTACTATATTATTTTAGCCATATAATAAAATATTTGAGCAATACCTTATGTATATATTCATCAGGTATATACATAACACATACATCACTCAGCTTTATGTGTGGTATCTAAGTAGAAATCAACACTTTCCTAGGTACCTAACATGATGTCTTCGTACAAGTATACGAATACTAATGTACCCTTGTATCAACATCTAGGGTTTCTCGCTTCGAGTCTAGCCCTGTGGACCTCGAACGGTTCGCCCCCACCTCCAAAGAGCAACTCTGAAACAACAAGGATTCAAGCTACTGTACGTACCTAGGCTAATTCGTCACAGCGTTACAGCGTTACAGCGTTACAGCGTCACCGTGTCGACGTCCCATATTCTTCTTTTTTCGAATACTCGATAGAGTTATTAACCACTGCAGCAGAAAACTTTTCTTCACATTATCCCCATATGGCAATTCACTTAGGTACCTATTCGGTTCATATTATACCGCTCATCAATAAAAGGGGGGGAACTCTGGGGATCCTTGGTTACCTCGCTGCCTCGGCCCCTCGAAAGAAGCCGCCCACCCGCCGCTCCGGTCCATATATTGCACTCCTTGTCCCTTATGTGAGGCAAAACATTCCGTTTGAACGCCTCGTCTCCCTGCCCCGTCGGATATTAGATATGGATATACGCAGATACCAACTCTGCGGGAGGGAGTCGAGGCGGGCAAGAAGAGATGATCTACGATATGCGAGGTAATACGCCTTCTTAATAAAGGCCGGACGACTGTAACCAAGAAGACTCAACATACGTAAGTAAACTTCGGTAAACATTGTAGAGTTGCATCCGCATTGTTCCAGCCACCGCCATTCGCTGGTGTTAAAATGTCGGGTGAAGTACGCCCCTCAATATTCCGTACACCAGTTCTTAAGAATTCGGTGTTAGGGCAAAAGCATCTGTTCGCCGGTTCCAATTTCCCCTGATCACCTACGCACACGAGCTAGCGAATTCGTCACATATCTATTCTTACGTCTCTACCGAAGCCGCATCGACGTAACGTAGATCGGCATTGTTCTCAAGCCAGTCCATCCAGTTGTTGAGGAATTTGCTGCCCCTAGTGAAATTATTCAAATCAGAAATGAGCTTCTAGAAATTCCCCACGTGGTTGAAGATCGGGGCGCGGGCCATAGCAGGCGAAATTAAAATCAGGGATAGACGGGATATTGCGATGGGTACCGGATGGCTGAACATACCGTCGAACAGTCTCAGAGTCGCCGACTACTACTAGCGAGCGTTTAGGCCTCGTCATGGCAACTATGTGGCACGAGCATAGTTAATAATCCATGCCATAGGTAATCTCGATGTAAGTTGTTAGTTTTAGGAGATAGTTACTACTCAACATACCATTCAAACGACGCTTCTCGCTAAGAAAGCCGACCTCTCCTTCGGTGTTGCTCCGCACCAGACTTACAATCACGGCCTCCTTCTCCCGGCCTTGGAAGCCATCCACGGAGCCGAGCTCGATCCCGGGGAAGGCTTCTTTCAAAGGAGCCAGCAGGCCCAGCTATAATCCGTAGTTAGATTAGTCCAGTCAATAAAAGTCAACAAATTTACGCAACGTGACATTGGAAAGGGGCTTAGATCAAAGTCGTTGGGAAAAGGGAAATGAGAACGAGGCAATACCTGGGCATTATACGGCGTGACGACCGCAATATCCTCCGGCCTCACGCCCGCACCAACTAGTTTCTTAACGTGCTGTCTCACGAGCGCAGCCTCCATCTCATTGCTCTTACTCTCTCCGAACAGAGATCGAATACTTCCTTTCTTCCCACCGCCTTTTCCATCCTTACCTTCCCTATCTTCCTCTTCCTCGTTCTTCTCCGGATAATCACCTCCTTGTGTATCTATGAATATCACCGGCTCGCTCGTATCCTCCGTGTCCTGCACCTCGTACGGCAAGTCCCGTAGCAACCGTTCTTTTACCGCGTCCGCAGCTACCAGCCGCGACTCGTAGAGCTCGTCCGACGGGAACCGCATGATCTTCTCGTGCATCCGATACTGCGTCGTAAGCATGCGCTTAATAGACGTCCCATGGAGTTTAAGCAGTCTATCAAACAACGTAGTCTCCAGACTCGCGCCCTTGATAATAGCACCGTCTTTCTCTTTCTCCTTCTCGTCTCCTCCTTAACAGCCTTGGGCTTCGTCTTCGAGTTGGTCGACTTCACCGTAGGCGGCAGTTGGAGATGATCGCCGGCACACACGGCCTTGGAAGCGGATAACAGCGGGACCCAGCACTGGGCCTCGAGGGCCTGGCTGGCCTCGTCGATAATCACGACGTCGAACTTCTCGCCGCGCAGCTGGTTGCCGCCGGCGCCGTGCAGCGTGGCCAGGACGACCTTGCTCCCGCCCACCAGGGTGCCGACGCACCGGCGCTCGCGCTCGCGGTACTCCTTCCGCAGCTCCTTGAGGTCGGCGAAGATGGCTTTTCTCTCGCGGCCGTTGCGCGTCTTCTTGATCGACGCCTGCTTGGCGTCCATCTCGGAGCGCACGTCCTTGACGATGAGCCCCGCTTCCGACGTCTGCGTGAGCACGTCTAGCGAGTGGGATAGCACGGAGGGGAGCAGGCGCGCCGGGTGTCCGAGGCGCACGATGGGCACCTTGTGCGGAGCCAGGCGCTCGACGATGTTGTCGACGGAGATGTTGGATGGGCCGCAGACGAGCACGCGCTGGCCGCGCTTGACTAGTTGGAGGATCAGCTCTATTAACGTGTGCGTCTTGCCTGTCTGGCAGAAACAGATAAAATGCGCAGTTAGCTTTTGCCCGGCTCCAGTTCATCATAGAGGAGCAGCACTCACTCCCGGCGGTCCGTGAATCAGTGCGATCTCCCTCGACGCAAGCGCGAACCGAATAGCGTCTTTCTGGGAATCATTCAGCGTCGGATCGAACCAGTCGACCTTCCCGTCGCCAAACTCCGGATCCTTGGTGAGATCCGCGGGGACGACCGACGGCGTCGTCAGGCCGAACAACACGCGCGTGAAAGCCGAGTACTCGGCCTCCGACATGTCGCGCAGGCGCTCCATCGTCTGCTTCATGCGGCGATGGGTGACTTCGTCGGCGAGCTTGACAAGCCAGACGCGCCCCGCCGACGTCGACGCCACCACATCCTCCCTATCCTCGTCGACGGCCACCGCTATAGCGTCTCTCTTGATGCGAATCACGACGCCGCGGGCGCCTTTTCGCTCGAGATCTTTGACCTCGCGCTTCTTGGCGCTGCCGGCGGGCTGCTCTGCGACGAGCACGATGTCGCCGGTGCGCACGCCGTGCTCGGGCAGTTCGCCGGTGCCGGAAGTGGCGGCGTCAGGGGCGAGTTCGAGGACTGTTCGGCCGCCTAGGCCGGTGCGTTGTGACGACACGACGAGGTTAGTGACGGCGAGGCCGGCGCGCTGTAGAGATGCGGGGCTGGTGCCGGAGATGAGACCGCTGGTCTCGTTGATCTCGCTTTGAAGTTCGACGTCTAGGAGTGCTAGTTGAGTCCGGGCGAAAGCCGGTACGTCGACCGACTTCGTTAGGAGTGACATCGTCGAGTAGTCGTGCTCATCTCACTCCAACTAGCCGGTAAAATACAGCCGGTGTTGTCAAGGTTAATATTAATAACCAAGACAGAGAACTCGGTGAGTTGATCAATGTTTAGTTTAAATAGGAGTGAAATTTACATGGACTTTGTGTCTGATTAGGTAGATCAGGTAGGTACCGTTAGGTCACCATGTAAGATGTCAGTTGTAAGTTGTGAGTGATGAAGTTTTGTGGAGTCGAACTTGATTAATGGTAATAAATTCTGGGTTGATTCTTGCATGTAGACAAACTACAGCCACCAACCCGAAATTCATGACAACTATTAACTAGGTATCAACTATCTCTACACACTACGTAGAAACCATTATAAATTATAGATTTCCAGAGTCCTGATCAATTGAATATATCTGACCCAGTTTCATCAATCCTCAACTTCATCTCATCTTTAAATATCATCATTATCCCAAACTCCGATCTTCAACCGCCACATCCAGTAGTTGTGTACCAGTAGCTTACACAGCTACTCATGTAGATCCCACACCCGTAGGTTGTGTAAATAAAACAACAAACAAGCTAACTACTATAAGTGCACATGCAACCAACGACACAATTATTATCGTCCCTCTCGAAGCAGGGAATTTCCCTTTAATCACCCACTGCTGGCCTTGGTAGTATCTACGATATCCCAGCAATAGAATTAATATGGATATACCAATGAACGTTGCCCCAAGCGGCTTTCCTATATGGCGAATCGTCTCGAAACTGGGATCGTCTGGTTCTATCGAGGTGTTTAGACGAAATAGCTGGGTGATGGCTATTCCGATAGACGCGAATGAGAGTGACGTTCGAAGCCAGGCAAGAAAAGTCCGCTCTAAAGTTCCGAAGGGTCAGCCGCAGCAAAAAAAAAAAAAAAATAGAATAGAAGCTGACCAGTCAACCTACCCAAAGCCAAATGATCCCTAGCCACGCTTCCTTTATTCTCCAATTCTACCGACCACACACCACTAAAGTAATGTTTTAACCAATTCTTCTTCTCGTCCGTATGGGGAGATGTTCCATTCGTGCCGTTTGTACCGTTTGTGCCGTTTGTACCATTCGTACCATTCGTTGCCGGACAATCGAGTTCTGATTGCTGTACGGGACGCCTATTTCTCGGATTGGGTGACATTCGCGTGCTTTGGTAGTTGATCGCGTTGCCGCGCGCAGTTGCAATGCTCGTCGTTTCGTCGGGTGCGCCATCGCCATCACGCTCTGAAACCCGCTGGAAGCTCATCCTTGCGCTCCGACCCGATGTATGCGAACCAATTGTGTCGGCACGCTCTCTAGCAGTCTGATAACAAATCGATTTTCGTCAGAAAGGGCCCAATTGGAAGGTAAATTGCGTAAATGTAAGGGAGATTCGTAGATGAGCTATAGTGTTTCTTTTCTTTTTTTTCTTTTTTTTTTTTTTACTCTCGTTTTCTCTTCTCCGAAACCAAAGATCATAAACTAGAAAGCAATAGTGATATGCACACAAACCTCGAGAATATCATTAAGTCTATCATGAGATGATAGCCTCGATAGCGATAGCGGGCGGTCTGGTACTGGAGAGGATCCTCGTAGGTTGAGAGAGGGTCCCACCGTTGGGGAACGCCCGGAGGCGGAGGCCATCTCCCCTCGTTCTGCACGACCTAGCTGGGTTATTTTCTGTATTCCGATCGTGGTCGTCGAGCAAAATTAACACAAAAAACAAGACTCAATCCAGGACTTCTACGTGCACCGGCGCAAGCGCAAGGCTAATTGACCAAGCATGTTGGAAAGCTTGGGTGATGTTTTGTTAGCTTGAATGATACAATGAAACTAAAATACTAACTAACTACCAGGTTAGAACTAATATAATTAGGCTAAGCCAAGACCTTTATAGAACATTAGCTCGAAGACCCTACACTAAGCGACCATCTCTCAAGCTCTCTCCTTCCGCTTCACGAACCGTTACGTCACTAGCTCTGGGACCTTAAGTACCTACCTAATGTACCTAGGAGCCGCCCGACTTCCACCGGCCCTATAAATATTTATACTCCGGTAGACCGACCGCCCGATCTTATAGCAAACATCAATTTCAAAGGAGCAAAGACTCGGATTCGCCCCACATAACCAAGTTCAACCATAACACATTACCAGTAAGATCTAAACAAAATAAGTGTTAAATAATCGAAATAATAAACAGTAGGTATTTGCTACAGATTTGGTCAGCCGAGATCCGTCAACCGACTGCCGAGCTCACAAACATAGGTCAATATTAGGTCCTCAACTCATTCATTCCAAATCTACCCAGGTCATGCTGAGATAAGTCTTTCAGCACCAGCCTATACCTATATCTACACATATACCTATACATATACGTATGTGTATATGGTTCACCAGAATTAGGCATGTAGTCTAGTAGCTTGAATTACGGTGAGATGCCTACGTACGCTCATATTTACATTCCTATTACAGCGTCAGCTACCATACATATACAGATATCAAGGTAATCCCCAGTATTCCACGTAGGTGAACGACATCAAATTAGAAAAGACTCGTAGTGGACACCGCAGAATTCCAAATCCTAGAGATTTCCATCGTATATATGTTTACCCCTGTCCTGCGGATGGCTATTATGTTAGGCATCAACCTCTTTCCAAAGTTGCTTCAACTATTAGTTACCACTCTGCTTCCATTTTATACTAAGCCATGGCTTCTGAACCCTATGATTTTATTATCGCAGGTGGCGGTACCGCTGCGCTTGTGCTTGCCGCTCGCCTCTTAGAAGATCCCAGCCAGCGTGTTCTCGTGCTAGAAGCCGGATCTGATCATAGCGAAGACCCGCGAGTCAAAATTCCAGCCCTTTATACTGCTTTGCAGAAGAGTGAAGTTGACTGGAACTTCCAGACTGAACCTCAGGTATATGTCCTCTTCATACCATGACAACATTATGCTAAAGCAGATTCAAGCCTGGACTCAATGAAAGGCGGATCAACTTGAACCAAGTAAGCGTCACTTTTTCGACATATAATCTTGTCTAGCACTCTTCCAATATCAAGATATTTATGATATTCATTGGGCCGTCTTCTGGGAAAGCCCAAGATCGAGTCCAACTTTACGATGCCTTAAGCTAATGTCGAATGACATATTATAGGGCAAGGCCTTGGGTGGTTCAACTGTCATGAATGCACATATTTTCGCTCCACCTACCAAGAAACTGATCGATTACTGGGCTTCTCTCGGAAACGCTGGCTGGACCTGGGAAGGGATATGCGGATATTATGACAAAGCGTATACTTCTCCACCAGCAGTACCCAATGATATCAAACGGTGTCTAGGTATTGATGGCTAGATAGCCAAGAACGACTCTCGCACAGGTCCCGTCCAACTCTCCTTTCCCGGTGACCCGCTTTATCCTATTCGTGAAGCATGGGCGAAGACATTCAAATCTATTGGATATATAATGCCCAGCGACCCTTGGGTAGATCCATCTGTAGGAGTCGGAGCTTTTAGTAATCTTACGAGCATCGATCCAGTAAACAATGAGAGAAGCCACTCTGCCAAGGCGTATTACCTACCACCCCGTGAAGAGTCGGGATAACCTTCAGGTTTTGACCAATGCTACTGTCGAAAAGATTCTCTTCGAGGAGGGCTCAAAAAGGGTGGTCGGAGTCCAATACCGGTATAAAAATGGAACAAGGACTGTTTCTGCACGCAAGGAAGTTATTGTTGCTGCCGGTGCCTTACAATCACCAAAGCTACTCGAATTGTCGGGGGTTGGCAATATCAATGTTCTAGAGCATCATAACATCAAGGTGATCAAAAACCTAGAAGGAGTGGGAGAAAATCTCCAGGATCATCTTGTTTGTGACATGGCTTTCGAGGCAGTAGATGGCATTGAAACGCTCGACGCTCTACAAGACTCTGAGATATTAGGACAGGCTATGCAAGAATTCATGACTAACCGTACAGGCTTACTTGCAACAGGTGGGATCAAGACATGTGCCTACATGCCTCTGGCCAAGTATCACTCGGGCGAAGGGTAGGTAGCACTTTTCTTCTTCCTTATGTCCCTCTCTATAGAACGACTTCTTCTTCTTTGGATCTAGCTTTGTTGTGGTTCTATCGCCAAACCATCCAGATTACCATGCATTCGCTAACTTAGTACCGCAGAAGAGACCATCTAACGCAGATGCTTGACACGAACCGGCCAACAGCAGGGAACCTCTCAGGCAAAGCTCGAGCTCGAGCATCAGCGTATTACGACATAGTCGAGGATACTCTCCTTGATCCAAAGGCACCATCAGGTGTTTACATTACGGCGATTGGAAATAGCCCCATCGCTCCCGACCCTGCTACGGGCAAACCTGTTCCCTCTGGTCTTGGGAAATATATCGACCTTGCCGCTATACTCGCTCAACCACTTTCCCGTGGGAACGTTCATATCAGATCAAACGATATAGTGGATGCTCCCATTATCGATCCACGGTACTTAACAAACCAGATAGACGTCGAGGTTCTTGCAGAACATGTCCTTTATATCCACACCCTTGCCGAGTCGCTAGCTCTAGATGGGATATTCAAAAAGCCGTTAAACCTCTCCCCTTTGGCAGCCAACTTCACCGACTTAGATGCCGCGAAGAAATACATCCGAGCCCGTACTATTTCGATGTGGCACCCCGCGGGAACGTGTGCAATGCTCCCCGAGGAAAAGGGGGGCGTCGTTGATAATAACCTTAAGGTGTATGGAATCGAGAATCTTCGTGTTGTCGATGCGAGCATTGTGCCGCTGCTTCCTCCAGGTAATCTGCAGTCTACGGTGTACGCACTCGCGGAGAAAGCAGCGGATCTAATAAAATTCGAGTACGGTTTGGAGACCACTAAGTAAAATAAAAGATAGTATTTATCGGTTTTAACAAGTAACATCTGTAAGCTCAATTCAAGTGCGAGTTCCAAACACTGCCGTTGTGATAGTCTCTGATCTGAGATCGTGAACATGAAGGTACGTGAGATGGAAGGATAAGTACAAGTAAAGAAACAAAAAAGCGAAATAAAATAACAAACGATAAAAATAGTTGCAAAGAATAAAATAAAACGAACAAAAAAGCTAGGACTTGGATTCGACCTTTCAATTCGATTGACCCGAACAGTTGGCCTGCCTGCACGCCCCGAATAGGGGTCGAACCCAAGTCTTACGAAAAACTCCTCGAGGAATTATTTCTGACCCTACTTCATTACCACTACACCACGGCCATATTGGTTTCGAAGCTCTGATCAGGGGTGAAAGTTTGGTTGCCTAAGGGGTTATTTAAGGCGACAGCGGGGTGGGAGATGCTGCCTAGCAACCCTCGACTTCAATGAATAGATGTACTTAAGTACCTAAGGTACTGGTGTATCTGATCCCAGGAGTGGTAAATTTCAAAGTATATGAGCCTTTCTATTGTTTATCTACTCGAATTGCACCCGATGTGGTCGACGAGGTTCTCATGGCCAAGTAATAATACCTACGACCAGATAGATCGTAACAATTTCGAATAAACTATAAATATCTCGTTTTAGGTACATGCTTGGGTACATTGGAGAGACTTGACTTGGACTTTAATTAGAAGCTGATTTAATCCCTAGGGTTGATTCCGGAAAAAAGATATGAAAGCACTGTTGAAATTAATCGAATCCGGGAGAAAGCATCAAGACCTCGTAAACTTTCCCTCAGACTACACTTACTTTTGAGGCTTTACACACTTTAGTAATAATACTCCTGGTACTGAAAAACCTGCCTCTAGCTAATTATAACTTGATCTTGGGGCTTTAGCAAGACCCCCTTCTCCGAGGTTGTTCGAAAGATATATGATGTAGAATAAGCAAGACTGTTATACTATCTTCCTGTAACCTAGGTTTTAGACGCTATTATAGTGTTGGGCTGGGCTTTATAATTTATGTTCTCAAGTACTATCATAGTCAAGCAATATAGTATACTGAAAGCTCTTATCATCAATTTCTTCCTCTCTCCCCCTTTTTTTCTTCAGAAAAAGGTCGTTATGTCCTCAGGTGCCAACTAAATACAGTAAATTGCCCGTTCAAATTTAGTTGGTTAAGTTCACCTCACCTATTCCTACAATATTATATCTTGATCTTTTTAAGATTTTCGGTTTATCGATATACTGTAGATAAAGTATGTATTCGAGAACATATGAAGTTGATATTATCACTTCATTCCGTATATCTAAGAGACATGCTCACCTAAAGTATATCAGCTTTTAATTTTGATATTCTACTTGCATGTTATTTGATACGAACTTAAAGGAATACTATATTGATCCCATCATCTGGTATCTTATATCTCAGGTAAGACATTGTACGCACAAGGCATCCTGGGAAGTCACAAATTACCTCTTATTACAGAACTCTGAGATCCGCCAAATATATATTATACCGAGATAGCCCTCGAGATAATAGAGTAATAGTAACATCGAAAAGTCTGCCATACGAGAGACTAAGCCACCCTATTCTCACTGGCAAATTACTCTAACATGTGAAATATGCGAGTGAGCATCGAACTTGATTAGTTCATATCTTTTACCTGTCTTGGTATCAAACTCTGGATTTTGATTGCAATAGGACTTCTGTCTGCCGCTTTATTGGTCGAGTTTTAAAGACGTGGTCAAGGTGAACTCGATTCAGAAAACCCATTACTTAAAGGCGCGACTAACTGAGGGTTTTAAAAGTTAAGATCTTATTAACACTTCTGTATATTGGAACTAATATAAATGAAACTAAGAAGTTATACTAGTCCACCGAACGCATTGTCATATACCATAGCAAACTTCTACCCATCCGCCAATTCACGACCTTCTCGAGAAATAACCCGCATCCAAAGCAACGGGACAATCACCAGAGACACCGGCACAACTCCAATTACCACCGAAGCTGAAAAATCCCCTCCCTAAGAGCCGACATGCCGCGTTCAGCTAATACGACCACGCACAGCACGAACGCTGTCCGACGAACCAGCCAACCAGACCCTCCGTCTCGCGCCCAAAGGGGCAAGGGCAAGAACACGCGGATGTCTGGGCGCTTGTCTCAGACGGCAGGAAAAAAGCAAAAAGCAAAACGCAGAAACATAAAAAGCTTGTTTTCGTGAACTATCGTTCGGACGAGGGGTCTTTCCCTCGTGGCGCCGAGGGCAGGGCAAAAATAGCCCGGTGGTCATTGGTTGGCCGGGCTGGATGGATGTGTCTCAGGCCTTCTTTTGTCTCTTGGTAGCGTAGGGCTTGTTTCACCCGCGTATATACATACATTGGCCACATGTCTATCTATCTGTCTGTCTATCTATCAACCTGCTTTTATATATGTATTGTCTATCGATATCTTGCGGGGGAAAGACCCCTTGTGCGTCCCAGACCGAGACAGAGGCCCGTCGAGGCGGACAATATAAGAAGACATAGCATTCTAACCAGGTGAAAAGAATTGTGATCGCGCTTGGGTTTCATGGGATGTCTCTCCGCCAGCTGGGCTAGATTAGATGTAGTGTAATGCCTGTCTTGCTTCGTGCTTCTGTCGGATCTCAATCCGGACGTCTTGGAATTGGTAATCAACTCGATGGCTTATCTTGGAAGTTATTCGCCTCCTCCAGGAAGCATCGTATGCTCTACGAGTTAGTTCGTCGACTAGTAAGGCTTGCTACGACTCATGATGGGATGCTGCTATGGCGCATTTGGCGATCGGCCACATCAAATCATCGCACGGCTGGATTCAACTTTGCTACGAGATGGTCTACTAACGTACCTAGCTACAAGGTTGCAGAAAGGTATTTCGCACTACTGAATGCAGGCGTAGGAAGCCATCCTATTTGGAATATATTCTATCATTTCTCCTACAAGTTAGCTAGTGCACGATCATCGCCGCCTAGACTTGCGACTATTCAAGCACCCCATTATCAAAATACAAATACCATGCGCCAAAAGGCGGGTTTCTTTGAACGTTCGACCACAGTTGCTGACGCCAGAGAACGATAGTGTTGTAAAGTTGGTCTGATGATATGGTCATACCGTATGATATCCCATATAGTCGGCGAAGACGAAGACAATGGGTTTGCCATCTGAGAAGTCATCATCACTAGCAGGCTAACTAGTAGTTTCTGATCTTACCGATAACTACCTGAGGTGATCTACACCGCACTATGATTACTGTATGTCCCACTCGTTCAAATGACAGCATACATCACATAGAGGGGACTTATGCTGTGGTGGGTTGCACACCCTATTTCCATAGTCCATATCCGCCATACAAGCCTACGTCATTAGTAACATGGAAGGTAAACTATTGAAACTAGGGTCCTTTGTCAAGGACAGAATTCCGACCAGTCAGAACTCCCGATGATGGTCGCGTTGTGGGATTAGACGAACTACTACTTTATCTCCTAATCATGATTCTGATAACCTAAAGTAAGCCACGAGGCAGGCCACTTGGGGGTGAGCATGACGAACTCTACTACTACTGCTCGATCTCTGTGTACCTGCGATATTATCTACATCGGCAATCTGGAGAGGTAAGGTGAGAGAAACGATAAGCCACAGGTCAGAATGACCACTTGCAACAAGCAACGTGTCGAAAGGACGTCTTGGTGTGACACCCTCTTTGAGTGTTCTCTCTATAAGCCGGTTGCCTAAGGCGCGGCAAAGGCGTCTAGGAGTCGCTCTAGACCTCTCGCGATAAGGGCACAGAATTGAAGGAACCGAGAATAACCACGAGATAAAGAACATGTATAGTACGAGTATGGTATAACTATGATGAGTCGCGGGTTTAAGGAATGGCGTCAGCAGTCACTTTGCTTCCCACGTTCCACCGCATCGAGAGCACCACCGCCGTATTAGGCATGCTTGATCGTAAAAAGGAATTACAGTAACCAATGTTCTGTGCTGGGTATTTTTACGATACCGCGCCATGTTGTGGTATACTCGGCTTGCAGGATTAATGCGAGTAAGACTGGTAGTTAATATCTTCCAAACAGCCATGCTCTACTCATGCTCTTCTCAGAAGTTAAAAAGGTGCCGCAGGCGTTCTTACGTGTGTTCTTACGGGAGTTGCCTTAACCTTAGTTAGGCCATCAATCGCGAGTGGCAAATTTATAACGATAATGACTAGAACTGAGAAGTTCGATTCCTTCGTAGCTGACATGGCTCCATCCTATAAGTCAAGACACTAGACTCTTGGCCATCCATGGAGTGCCAACTGATGATAAAGGAATGTGTGTTGAGTGTTCTGGCCTGTAGAACTCACGCCAATATGGCTAGTTTACCAACAGTCGCATTTGACAACGGCTTACGGAGTAAGCAGCCTTGCCATATACTCACCACTTGCATTGTAGACTTTTGACGTCTGTTCATGGCGCGGCTAGCCAGTAGAAAAGCAACGCAGGATCCAACGTAACCCTCTTTCGGAGCTATTCAAGACTGGCCGCTAGCGTTGGAGTATGTGGTTACTCAAAGCGGTGTAAGTCAGCAATGTGGTTGGCTGGCGACCAATGAGATTTACCAATGAGAGGCAAATTTAGATGTGTGTATGTTGAAATAGAGCATAAGCGTGCCAACCTGCTTTTGCGCTGTATGGTATAGATAGATAAAGTCGCCCACATGAACTGAGAGTCTCGCGATGGGGTCCACGGAAGGATTGCGGTACATAATGTCACTGTCAGCAAGCGTACCTATACCTAGGGTAACTTTTGGAAGATACCCTACTGGCGAGCCGTGCCGCATGGGCGCTTTGACTTCGTTGGAGCAGTTCACATGCAGATTCCCTCCGCATTTATTTACCAGATCGGACTCCACGGCAAAGCAAAGAATACTTTAGCTGTGCGACCCAACATGTTGGGTAGTACTGAATCCTGTCCGAACGCGCTCCAAAACCGGCACCGTCGAGCAAGACTGCACCCTTGGTGTGCGACACAATCAAAATGTATCTACATTAAGGACACAAAAAAAATAAAAAATAGGTAAGCGCAAAATCGAGATGGTTTGGAGTATTGACCGAGGCGTGCTTACACCAAAGACGGGAGGATCGTAGCGCTTAGGTTAAAAGATACTTTCGTAGATATACTCGTTCACTGATTCGCCAGCTTCAACCACGCCCGGGAAGATCCCGCGATCTCGCCGCCTTCGTAAACTGATCCCAAGCCTAATTAAATGACGGCATGGCCGGGGTTTGCTGCGCCTCTGCATTCATGCAATCCTATCTTGACAATAGATGGCGACCTCAATTCTCCGAGCTTTGTAGGGCCCCGCTCTCTGATGATATCGACTTGGTTAGCTTCATGATCCTTTCGAGATTTGTCAAGCGTTGACGAGACAATATATGCTCATCAGGTCTATGAATTCGAAACGTCTCATCGGCGTGTACATTCTTGGAGAGCCCGCCTCAGCTGTATCGCGTGGGGGAAGCGGCACAGCTAAGTCGCCCATAGGAATATCGGCTGGAATGATCCGTTATCTACAACCTGCGAAGCTGCCTCGAACCACATGTTTGTGGCGGGCAGTGGCAGAAAAGAATATGCTATTGGCGATAGGCCATACTGTTAGTTAAAAGCAGGTGTACGCGTGTAAATGTCTGACTTCTGAGACACGTTGACTATTAGTCGAGGAGTGAACGCCGCAAACCTTTAGCCCTAATCTTTGTCGTTTGATGTGCTAGAAAAAGGCAGTTTTGCTTCTGCCGCAAATCCTGCGGTTAAACGTTTAACCTCGAATTGGAAAATTCGCAGTTTCCATCATGTAGCGTCGAGTCCCGTGTACCTACATTACTGCAGTAATGCGGCAGTGGTATGTAAGTCATACCAACTTGAGTAAGTAACGCATTAGGAAGGCACCGTAGCGATAGTAGCTTATCATCAATGCTTGACTTCAGGTTAAGTGCTGTCGTTCCTGTGATCGATAACGCTTGGCATAATGTTATATTAGGAAGGTCGTCTAGCTGTCATCACGTTGGAAGAACTGAGCTCCATCGCCTCTTAGTCGAGGGCAATATGACAAGCATTAACAGCGAGCTTAGAAGGACGCGTGGGATAAAGAGGTAAATTCGGTGATAATTGCCTACAGCCGAAGGTGGCATAGAGAAATTTAGTTGATTCTTCCTTCGAACCAAACTTCTGGCTGATTTGTCTGCCAACACCATTCGTTCGGATGGCTCACTCATACTGTGGTGTGGTACTCGCCTCATGACTACTATAGTAGAATTAGAGCACAATGGCACTAGTTGATGAAGAGAATAGTATGTATGTAGGGGTGACGACGAGACCGAAAGTTTGACAAAAAGAATGGTGGCCGCTAATCTAAAAGGGAATCAACAGACCATTTGATTTCGTACCTGTTCAGGCGGTGTAGTTATCCATGCTGTTACATGTGTAACTCGCATTGTTTCTAGGCGGTCGGGCCAGCATGCGAGGCTCTGTTCGCCTTGTCTTGTTACTCGGCTTGCCCGTTAAGAAGGTCGGCCAGTTAAGAAGGTCGGCCAGCTTGCCAGCCCTTGCTAGTTATCTGAAAATTTTAGAGGGTCTCTTCACGATAAACCCCACGAGATTAGATCTCCCGGCCAGCCGTTCGCCCGTCATCTGTCGCGGGCTCACGGCCCCACGAAGATGTCAGAAGCTTGTTACTTGCCCTGTCTTGCCCTCGCCGCAGGCAGTTGAGCGGGAGATGAAGATCTGCCCTCTTCCTACCCTTGGACCCTGGCGGCACTTACCGAGCTCATCGCATGGGCAAGGACATCGACTTTAGTCTTAGAAGAGAGAATTAAAGAAAAGAGGCTTCTGGCACTTGGGCCAAGATCGTCGTAAGCAAGATCGACAATATCCGCAAAGATGGCGCGGGAGAGAATGTGGCGTTTGTTTTTGGACCAAAGGGAGTTCCGGGCGATGTCATGGCATCTTTTTCCGCAGCAGCTAAGTAGCCTGGTAGCTAAGGCGTTTATGCGTTATTCTGACCAGATAGGATTGGGTAAGAAGTCTTAAGAGACGGTATTATGGCTGTGAATTTGTGGCTCTCTCCCGTAAATATCATGGTTAATGTTCGGGCCGCGTATTTACGGTGAACGAACTCATGTTCATGCGAACTCGAGGTGGAGAAAAAAAAAAAGCACAGGTAATAGTCTCCGACGGATACGACTTGAGAGATGCCCCGGTGAGTCTAGAAGACCCATTTAGAAGACCCATAAACATTCCTAATCTGTTCAAGGTGTCGAAGGTGAGTAAAGTTGGGTCGGCTCATGATTGGAATATTCTATCGTAGGTTTTGGAAGTATCCGTGCCTGTGGTTCTGGGACGATAGAAGTGCATATTCGGGTTAGGTAATTTTAACTTAAGGTCCCTAGTTAACTTAGTAGTTATCAAAAACAGCGGGTCTTAAAGTTATGCTACGTAACACAAACTTTCATGTTAGAAATGACCAAAAAAGGTAAAAAATGGAGTCTCGAATTTCGAGGCGGGTTGTCCACTATGCACCGAAAACCGGGGGACATTTCATAAGTGCCTGTTTATGGTCTCGTCGTAGTCTGTCCGTAGCCTGTCCAGAGCCTGTCCAGAGCCTGTAAAAACTCACAGACCACTTCGTTCGCCTCGCTTAAGGATAACGATAGCTTTAGCTTCAAAGGCGTGCCACCGTGGTTGTACATATGTATGTATGCCCTATGCTGCCATGCTGGTAATATACCTACGTGTATAATGTAAGTTGCAGTTGGCATGGCTCATAATAGCCTAGCATCTTAGGTATGTTATGTACCTAACGTATTGTATAATGCCCTTCCATAGGTCAGGTACCTAATGCAACTGTTAGGTAAGGTAATGGTAATGGTAATGGGTCTTGGGTCTTGTTTTGTAATGGCAGAATGGCTGGCAAGCTTTAGAAAGTGGGGGACGCTTAACGGTAAACGGGGTCGGCTCTTCTGAAACGTAAGAAGCATTCGAGAAAGAAAGAGCGGAACGTTGCCAATTGGGCCGGGACCTGCATTAGCGGGACCAAATATCGACGGGGAAGTCAGGATGGGATCATTTCGAACCTAGCGCCAAAAGTTGGAGCAATTGGAGCAAAGTTGGAGCACCACCGCCTTGCGTTCTAGCTGCTTTCTTAGGTACCTAGGTTAGGTAGGTTAGGTACCTAACACTATGCGGATGCCTACGTGTTGTACCTATCGCTATTAGCGATACTCGCACTAGATACGCCTGGTACACGTATCTCCATAGGAGAGCCTTTGGTGTTGGCCCTTTGGCTGTCGTACACTAATAATATTAGTACAACGCCTTTTTTCCACTGGTCTTTGCGGAGTACATGATTCTAAATATTGAACCATCTTGTTGTACAAAATATCCACTATATTACACCTAACATCATTAACATGGCATAGCATGCTAAGGCTTGCTAAGGCTTGCTAAGACCTACTAAGGCTAGTAATGTACATCAATCAATGGATCATGTTCCGCGGCGGACAGTTTGTTAACTGAGGCAGTGAGGGTCTTCCACCAACGGTCGACCCTCAAGGGCCCTGAAGGGTCCTCAAGATCTGTGTTAGTATCTGGTGTTGGTGAACGCTGGGTAGCGGCGCGGCGCGCATTGGCGAACTGGTCTGATTCCCTCTTGACCGTAAAACCATCGCCTTGGCGGAATACTATGTACCTGTTAATGGTAGATTGAAGCTCGTTTATTAGTAACATTATTGCTTCAGGTACATATATTAGTTTTTCTATTATTGCGCGCTATGATCACTAGGTATGTCGTGTGTTCGTCGTGGGTGCGCGGAGCTTCTTTGTGTCAGGTAGTTTGACATCTCGCATCAAGATCACGGCTAAGTATTGCGAAACTGGAACATGTCAGACGCTTATTTCAAGGGCCTCGGCTTACCATAAACTAATCGAGGCGTGATGATCAAATGTTTAGAGATTCACTTCCTTACCATAGTAATGCAACTAAGTCTTCGCTATTGCTACCGCTTTTTCCCTTGTAAATGATGTGTCGAAGATGTCGAAGGCCCGATTGAGAAACAACTTTCATCCAGGGGCCCTGGCACGTTGCCAGGTGCGAGAACATATGTCCGGTCTCCTGCCACGCAGGTATTCGAGTCGGTATCAATGCTCATTGGCCGAAAATATGCCGGTGAAGAAGCCAAGAATATGAGAGAAACCCGTCAAGATCTTCCAGAATCACACCTGCTACAGGATGTTGCAAGGCTCCCGGTTCAGAGCTAAACCAAATACGTGCCTTATTTCGAATTGGTATATGAGTGGGTGGAATCAAGGGATACCTGGTTTTCATACTATCTCGCGAATCTGGGGGAAGTGGTTTGAATGGACCGGCACTGTTCCGCTTTTGGTCCATGTCGCCGCCAAAAATCGCCAATTCCGCCAACGGGTGAAGGAAGCGGCTCCTTGTCCAAACGGCCCGTGGACCATCTACGGACCATCTATGGCTTCTTGACAGGGAGCTTAGAACCATGAGAAATTCGGTAATCTCGTAGATGAACGCGTGAAATAACGTGTGTTAATAGCAAGTCAACTAAGTAATCGAAGTGATTGATGAGAAGGGCTATAGGTGAGTAGTGACATGCTTCACGTTAATGGATTCGGCCAAGGTATCATGTTGGAAGGGCTACGAGATGGAATAACAAAGTTGCTACCCAGGTGATAACTGACGATAGTTTCCAGGGCTCGAGACCTCGCATGATAGTAGTCTGTCATATTGGTGTTTTGGCGTCGTACGTTCCCAGGGCTTTGGGACCGGTATGAGCGAGATATTACCACTGAGAATGGTTCAGAATGGATCAGCCCATGTTGATGGGACGCATCGTCCCAAAAAGACGCCCTTGGACAAACTTTTTGCCTTGTAGTTTGTATGTATGTGGTGGTTGAGCTAGGAAAGATTCCTGTTTTGAGCGGATATTGATGAATGAAGATTGCCACTCTCGTTCTCCAAATATCCAAATATTTCCCTCATTACGGATCTCCTGCCTGGTTAAGAATATTAGGATAGCACGGGCCTCCCTTATACTATTGTCATTTATCAGGTACCACGAGAGGCTCAAAGCTTCATGATGGCGAATTGGTGTTCTGGACCGGTTCCGCGTTACGGTTCCTGTCGCTGACACTGGGTAACACGAAGTACACGAACTGTCTAGATCGGCCTCTTCGGTTTTTGATATGTGAAAAAAGCTGGTAGCGTAAGAAGGATTACGGCATGGTGAGAGCTGTTGAGCCGGCGTACTTAGTGTAAAGCTACCATGGTGGTCGATCCTCCATCTTTATCTACATAGTTAGTACTATAGTACTATAGTAAGTGACTGTAAGTGGGCAGCTAGCCAATGCCTTAGATAGGGTATTTTGAAACTGTGATCATTGGTGTATGTCATTGGTGTATGTAGTTGAGATCACATTGGGGATTTCATCTCCAACTGTCAGATTATCTTAAGCTCCGGATCAATTACCTGCTTGCATACCGACTTGCCATGCTTTACTCAGTATAGTAATAATATGCCGCTGCTGCATTGTTCCTGCAGGACGAATCTGCAGGCACACCATTTAGCCATGCAAGGTACTGGTCGATGAATAGGCCGAGAGAAATGCGATTGGTGTGGAGAAATTCGTATGTACCTCACGACAACCAGTACATCATCTACTTCCACCCGTTTTCTGTCAACTATCGATGGAACCGGATAACATGTCCCTGACGTATTCAAGTTTCCAGCACTGTGGGAGCCGGGTAACAAGGCCGCATAATGGGAGGCAAATTAAACTACCTAGGTATTTGCTGGTAATGCTGGTAATGCTGGTATAGAGGGTTCTTCGCTGGGGTCCTGTCGAGCCGGAAGCCTTCCACGGAACTTGTTTATGGGTACCTTGTAAGTCGGGAGTCCCAGCGAATTGTCTAGTGTACCTAGGTCGTTGTCTAGGGCATTCTGGCGGTGGGAATAGGTGGAATAGGTGGAATGGTGGAATGATTGTCTGGACCCTGATAAAAGCTTCCTGATTTGGGACTCTAGGCCGATAAAACACCGCTCCACCGCTATGTTAGTACGACGTAGCATAGAAAATACTACCTATGTACAGCACTGAACGATATGGGTCATATAATTAATGCAAGTTGCATACTACTGTACAGTACATAACCCGTGCACTAACATCCATGTGTATCTAATGTACGCGTATGTACGTATACCTAGATATGTACATACATAATGTATATAGGTGCCTAGGAACGTAGGTAGGTAATCTCTTATGCAATGCTAGTGCTAATGCATTGGCGAATGCACTAATATGCACGGCAAAATAATGAAACAGGCGATGGATGTCCTGATGGTACCCAAATAACCCTCTTTTGGACTGCGATAGCAACATTAGAATGCACATTACCTACCAATGCAGAGTTGTGTGCCCTGACACAGCCCCCCGAGAGAATCCTTAACGCCTACGTGCCCAGGTGCCTTATCAATGTATACCTACCTACATAGAGGTATATAGCATAGCATACAGCATATCTATACGCTAGGAGTAGTAGCAAGGTGATGATGCAATAGGCGAGTGTATCACCAATTACGCTATGATAGAAACCGCTTCAATCTTCGTTTGAACGGCGAACGCATCATGCATGACAACAGTGGGCACGCTGTTTGAAGATCCGAAAAGTTGGTATCAACTCATGTAAAAGATTACGAACGTCATTTCTGAAGCAAACTGGTGGAGATGATGTTTGTAAACTACACGAGGTGATGGTGATCACGTTGAGCCGTTGAGTGGCGGATGAGCTAAAAATGAAAAGTAACTAAACGTTTCTTTTTTTTTCTTTTTTTTTCAATTTGTCCGACTTTTTGAATTATCTGTAGTGGTTCCGAGTCCGAGCCGTGTGCGGAAGGTGCTATAGAGAAACGGCATCAGGATCCAATGACTGCATTAGAAAATCCCGAAGAACGAAAAAGGCAGGAAGGAACTTAACTTCGGTGGTGATGACG
The DNA here is from genome assembly GCA_902805475.1 of Entonaema liquescens. Taxonomy (NCBI): domain Eukaryota; kingdom Fungi; phylum Ascomycota; class Sordariomycetes; order Xylariales; family Xylariaceae; genus Entonaema; species Entonaema liquescens. The sequence goes on along the minus strand of CADCSX010000001.1, from coordinate 491,226 downwards.
AGTCTCGTAACAACCAGAATGACTTTTTCTGCAAGTTAACAAAGTTAAAAAGTTAAAAAAAGAAAAGGTAAGAAAAAGAAGCTTATTTTCTTTCCCACCTATTCCCGTCTGACGCTCCTTGCCTCGTTGGTTGCTAGTAACATCAAACCATCAAACCATCAAATCATCAAGTCATCAAGTCAACCTAAAATCACTTCCATAAGTCAAGTCACCTCAGCTCAGCTTAACTCAACCTGTCACGTCCACTCTTCCGCTTCGTCACCGTGCCGTACCGTACTCTGGTTTCATCAACATCTAATCTAACATAGAACCTTCTGAACTATCGAACCTAGCCGTGTCGACGCTACATAGAACACTTCCATTGCGTCGGTGCGAAGAGCCCAACCCATCGGATCTTCAATCACATCGATAGATGTGGGGATGTAATCTCATGTAACAGAATGTTCGCCGAGTAGAACTGCTGACTATTGACCATTGACCATTGGCCATTGTGACGAACGTTCTCTGGCTCTGTTTATACAACAAATCGGGATGAAGCAACTCAATATCAGGATAAGACTACGGCTAGAATTAGCCAGCTTCTTCTCGTGATTCCTGTGACACCCCGAAGAAAACGGAAAATTAACCAAAGCACGTTCCATAAACAGAAGACTTCAACATGATTTGACAGATACGGTGTCATCGGCGTCTCTAGGCTCTTTCTTCTGGATGAATAGGTTGCATCTAGTCAGTTGAGTTGAATGTATAGTGCTTGCATATCAGGAACGCGCGCGTTTTTTTTTTTTTTCTCTCTTGGAGGATTTGCCCACTCACACAAACGTTCGGGGGCCGATCCTATGTTTCCAATTCCAATTGATGCAACCGCTTTTAGCAGATAAATTGTGAAAATCTACTTCATCACAAGCTAATCTGGGGTCAATCTGCCAATGCGAGGCCAGCTTAGGCAAAACACAAACATCATTGGCCTTCATTTACTGGAACTACTTCACACCAAAACATATGGATTGGCATCTATATCCAATACGATGCCCGATACTGTTGTATTACGCACGCGATGGCAGGCTGCCTCTCACTGCATGCTTACCACGCTCACCTCACCTAAATGAAATCTTCATTCAGCAGCTCACAGCCTATTAGTGAAATCCAATCATCGGCAGTTTGCCATTTTTTCAAATGCGGAACCGCCTGCTCGGCTGCATATCTTGGTATTCTGCAGAAACCCCGTATCGTGATATCGATGGGGAGGTTATCCCGGCGGTCAACGTCATTACCATTTACGAGCTTCTGATTGTTTAGTTTACACTGTAGTTAGTCTGTTTGCTCATCCCGAGAAATACATTGCCTCATGGCTTCTCGTGGTATTTCATAGCCTTTCATTGCTGTCGGCTATCGTTCCGGATCATATGGAGCATGGCATATGATATTCCCAATACCCAGCCGTCCCTGATCCAATCGACAAGCCTATAAGGTTGACTGAGGCTTAATGTTAAGCGCAGTCTTTCTCGTGAAGGCGCCGAATGACGAACGTGATCCATGGCGCGACGCCTGGCCATTCGTACCTGCATTCCATCACGTCGTTCTACTGGACGGGCACCATGGGCTGGCGCAGAGAACTCCGCGTCGCGCGCAGGCTGGACGGCGTTCAGCGACTGGCTGTGCAATGTTGCAGCCGAACACAACCAGCGGCGGCACTACCACCACTTGAGTAGTGCTTTGATAAAAAGAGACGAATTATGCAAATTGTGTGGCTCGCTTCCTCCTCTAGTTCAGCGGTCAAACCCACCTATCACAGGTGCCAGTTCACTGTTGTACAAATACAATACATACGACGTAGGTATGCATGTTCCAACCATCCAAGAAAATCCTGAGAAAAAAAAAAAAAAAAAAAAAAAAAAAGACTTGTGTAGAGTACCATCCACAACAATCAATTTCCTAAAGAGCTCTAGAAGCATGGGGAAGACCGCCGAGGTGCTACTGTATGAACATCGTCTCACTCACCCGTTCGTTATGTATTAATTATGCATCATGTAATGCTTTACGTATACCTATCATGTACGTATTAGCCATATGTACCTATAACCTATATCATACCTGGATATATACAAGTTGTCTATGTAAACCTCTACTTATTGGCAGATATATACATACCTACACCAGAAGACTCTATATATGACGAATTATGTAGACGAATAACGTCTTAGACTCTCAAGATAGCAAAACGATGGCTAACCTCGTGCTTCACCGTATATTCGTTATCTTACGACTTACATAATTTTCAAGACGATACTCCAAAAAGAAGAGCCAACAACCCCATGTTTATGCTGTCGAATGCAGCTCTACTATGTACGCTTGATACCCAGGTCGGGTCTGAGAGCCCGTATCATCTCTGAACGGTGCTAGGCGATATGCAAGGTGTCGTATGCTTGCGCATGCGTACAAACCAACGGAGTTTAAAGGTGTGTACACTATGCACACTATGCAATACCTAGACAGGTATACGACCAGTCGGACAAGGTTTCTGCTGTCCGTCGATAAAAAGAGGGAAGAGGGCATAACGTGGGAACATAATATGGGATACATGAGATACAAGGGACATAACTGAAAAGTACCCATCAATACGCGGTACCTCGCTCTTCTCTTAGTCCCATCCAGATTTAGAATCGCTCGGTGGCTGCGCCCACATAGTACCAGTCTACTTTACATACCCACTCATCTTATGTTTCCGTTTTGCCCCAGACATGCAGTCGACAAGGTTGGCCAGTGGTAACGACCCAAGCGGACCAGGACCATCTTTAGACACCCCTTGTCAGCTTTCCCCAAGTGAGACATACAAGGGTGACCTTGAGTGAGTGGGTTCTCTATGGGTCTTCCATTCCACCCGCAGGCCCTCCAGTGCCTATCGATGGGCTCTTTTATCTGGTGTAGATGATCTGGGCGGGCTTCGACTATTTTACATTATCCTCTACAAGGTTCGCTTCAACCACGTTCATTACTCTCTTACCTAGTCCGTGATCGACATATCAGTCGACTTAGGTTGTCTTCTCTTTCTTCATAACCCTATCGGTTCTCTTGTTTCTTCTACGACTCGAACTTTTGGAATCGTTCGATCACTCCTCGAACTTCCTGCCCTTCTTTAAGTATACAACAAAGTCACATCCTATCCTCTACCAAGCCAGTCTGCTTGACGATAATATTCGGGATATCCAAGTCGAGGATCAGGTTCATGTACAGCAACACACATCGAGTCATAAGCAACTAGATGGTCTTTTGATATACATCGGGACCGTTCATTCATTCCAACATCCAACATCCAAGAACCGAAACCACCATCTTTAGGCCAACCGCCCACCAAACGTATTGTACAATACAACTACCAATATACTTAATATATAAACGAACGAGGCACAGCAACATTCTAGAGAGTTATCAGCAGACGTAACCGAATTCGGTACCAGGTTAGTTCCTCGAAGGGTTAAGAAAGGTTATCGTTCATCAAGACTGACGGGAGGTAAAATCAGTCACGACAATGGACCCAACTATGATGAGCTCGCAGATGGGCCCAACGCCGTTCTTCTACTACACTCCGGACCCCAACCCGGAGAACAGACACCACGGCCACTTCAGTCAGCAACCCGGTTTCCAACAGATGCAACAGCAGCAGGTATTCCCCATTGTACCTACGTTGCCATCTACACCAATCTATTCCAGGCCAAACTCGTCTTGCTCTCAACAACCTCTACCACCCAAGGTATTCGGTGCCGTTCCCAGTCATATGACCCCTATGGCATCACCGCAAGCCATACAACGACCAGCCATTCTACTACAGAACCAGCCTATGAAGCTGGCGTTAGAGACTGAGCTTTGCGATCATGACGGTTTCTACTACCCAGCCACACCGCCCCTATCAACATCTGGTAGCTCAATGGGTAGCCCATGCAACACAAGCGACATGTTATCTACACCGCTGAACCCCATGTTCTCTGGGTTAGACGGACTTGACGGATGCGAGATGGTGAAGCCCGAAATTGAGACGATGCCAGAAAACTTGGAGAATTTGGACTGGGCAAACTGTGGTTCACCTCCTTTAACACCTGGTAGGTTTTTCTTGTTCTTTTTGGATTTAAAGTTGTTTATTAGATGGATCCCACTTTGTTTGAATTCCCCGCGGTAAGGAGAATTAAGCTGTTAAGAGAAAACGCGACTTCTAAAAATACGAACTGCAAAAGGGCGTAATTGAGTTTCGGGGTGCGGGTTTGGCGGGGCTTGGATTGGAATTCACCGCTTATCTTCCCTATCTTCACCTATCTTCACCTATCTTTTTTTGAGCCTAAGGGACTTTAGTTGCTAACTTTATCTTTTTTTCTGCTTGTACAGTTTATTTGCAATCTCAATCGCAATCCGCACAGGCGCCTTCAGTTAATTCTAGCTTCTCCAACGACCACCTTTCGCCTACTTCTTGCCCTTCGTTATCACCATCGCCATCACCATATGCGCGATCTGTTACATCGGAACAAGACGTTGATTTCTGCGATCCCCGAAATTTAACTGTTGGCGGTGTATCAAACCCCACTCTATCGTCCGAGTTCACAGCCCCTGTCGCGTTGGAAGAATTCAGGGGTGACGCTATCCAAAACAAATCACTCTCTGACAACTTCGACTTCAACCCTGATCTTCAACACGGACTTCCAACCTTTGAGGATATCTCAGATTTGGAATCCGAAGACGACTTTGTTAACCGCCTAGTCAACATTGGCGAGCACTCTGGTGCTGACCTCAAGAGACCGCGTTCTGGCACTTGCTCTACCACCCTGTCTCTGGGTCACGAGTCATTCTTCGCAGAGAGTGATTTCGACACTGAGGACACAGCAGCTACTGGCTTTTCCAGTCCTGCTAGTTCATCAGAATCTGATTCGCACAAGGACAAGAAGTTCAAGAAGGCAAAGAAGGAATCGCGCAAAGCAGCTCCCATCATGAACGTCGCCGCCGATTCCAGCTCTGGTCAGAGTGACGAGCAGCAGCAGCAACAGCAGTCAGCTCAGAATGACACTACACAATCCAGCAGCAATGCCGGATCAACATCGGGATCGAGTGCACCCACCGCTCTCCCTGCCCCACCCAACCGCCGAGGTCGCAAGCAATCATTAACTGAGGACCCTAGTAAGACTTTCGTCTGTGAGCTTTGCAACCGCCGGTTCCGTCGACAGGAACACTTGAAGCGTCACTACCGCTCTCTGCACACGCAGGAGAAGCCCTTCGAGTGTCACGAGTGCGGCAAGAAGTTCTCCCGAAGTGACAACTTGTCTCAACACGCACGCACTCACGGTAGTGGTGCTATTGTCATGAACCTCATCGATGCTAGCGAAGAGGGACTCGACTTAATGCCGGGTGGAGAGACGGACTATGCTAACTACGGAAAAGTACTTTTCCAAGTGGCATCCGAGGTTCCCGGTAGCGCTAGCGATCTTTCATCAGACGAATCTCCCAGTGAGAGCCAGGGCAAGAAGAAGCGCAAGCGATCTGAATAAATCATCCAAATTCCTCGGGAAGGATTGAAATCAGGTTTACAACACGCCTTGAAGATCGATAGGAGATCTCGGCGTACGCCCTATTAATGACATAATGACTTTCACACATTCGACCGATTCCCCCCCCCCCAGCGCATTCATGGATCTGGTCTCAAGGCCTAGGTAGAGAGGACTACAAAAGTTGCACTTTGATTTTTCAGCATCGATTTGTCTTCTTGTACCATTATTGTGAAAACATCTTTTCTTCCAATCATGACGATTATTCAAAAAAGCTCAAGGGAGCGGCTAAAGGCAGCCTTTAAGGGATACAACGGTTTAGGTGATGAGGCGCGATTGGGCGGGCATTTTGACAAAACAATACAGAAGGCGGAATTTGCCATGGACAGCAATGCTATACACTATTTTTCGGCGGCTTATAATTCTCTACGCTCGTTGTAATTTCTACATCGGGGCGGTGCAGAGCAGCCGTCCTGGCAGTAGGACACGATCAGTGCGAGGGGGGAATCCCCTTTCACTGCATCCATCTTCGTGTGTCTAATTTCTAAGTTTATCCGGTTTATTTTCCCCGACTGCGTTTTATTGCGATGGCATTCGTGGCAGTGCTGGTCACGAGAAGAATAGCCCTGAGCAGGACCTATGTAAAGATAGGATATTGAATCTAGCAATGGATTTTTGTCGCCAACAACCAATAATAACTTTGTCCTTTTAATTTGCAGTGTGCTTGTGTGATATTTCCTGTTTCCTTTCTGTTCGATTATGCCCCCTGTGTAGATTGACATGTGCTAGTGAAGTATATTGTATTGTAATTAATTGTATTATAGGTACTTGTATTGTACGTGCAGGTATAACTCCATTAACGTTTTCCCGCGACGAGCTCTTGTGTAACAAGTAATTGAACTCTATCTCCATAGATTAGGTACATGCGGTACATTTTCAAACGTCGAGATTGTGTCATTTGGTAACTCCAGTCCGACAATTAGCCCTTGGGGCAGGTACGTATGTGCCTACCTCTTACCTTCAAGTTATTACTCACTAAATTTACTAACTCTAAAGACTCTAGAAAAAAAAAACCGATGATACAAATACCTAAAACATACACATTAACGGAGGGACTTTTGTCAACTGCCTTTTTTTTTTTCTTCAACATAGCGAGATAGTAAACTCGTATATCCTTTTAGTTTATTCTGTTAGAACGTTCTTAGTCGGCTAATTATCTCTAACCATCTTTTCTTCCCGATGCCTGCTGATACAAAATGGACTTCCTAAAAATTCTAGCTTCCAGACTTCTCAACAATCCGAAACCCCGCTAACCCGACACCGTCTGAGGAACTATCCGCATAGATCAACATAGATCAGCATAGATTCGTTTATTAGCTCTCTAATGCGGATAGCTGGGATAGATAGGTATATTGTTGGACTTATCCTGGGCTCGACTAGACCGCGCCTAAACCCCATCAACACTAGCAACCAAGTCATAGCTTCATGTCCAGAACGCTATCTTAAAGATCTTATATGAAGTCATAACACGCCGAGATCAGCTGAGATATAGTAAGAACAAGTGAGGCAATCGTGCCACACTTGAAGTCGCGATAGTCGACATTTTCAGGTTTTCGGTTCGCTTAGTACAAAGAGTACGGAGAGTACAGACATTACGGATCCGTACAGAGAAATCACTCCCTGCTAGGCTGGTCGAACTATTCGATTTTGTTTTCTAATACTTCTATTTCTCCGAAATTTGATAGCTGTCAGGCCTTTGCAATTACCGAATACCCATGCCATGGCAGCGGACAGACCCCTACACGTTGTCGCGCTGGTCTCCGGGGGAAAGGATAGCTTCTACTCCATTCTTCACTGCCTGGCAAATGGGCACCGCGTTGTAGCTCTCGCTAACCTCCACCCGCTGCCCAGAGCTGCCAGTGCTAGCGACAATAGCAATAGCAAAGATGCCACTACTGCCACAAGCAGAACCGAAGCTGAAGAGGCAACTGGGGCCGATGCCGGTAACACTACTAGTACTACTACCATACGGATCTCTCCCGGCGTGGATCTGGCCCCCAGCACCCTTCATGCTTTACTTCTTCATGCTCGGCACCGGAAATAGACCATAGTGCCCACGAGGAAGATGAGGCTGACCTGAATAGTTTCATGTACCAGACCGTGGGTCACCAAGTTATTCCATTGTATGCACAGGCCACGGGACTACCTCTATTCCGCCGACCTATCCTGGGAACAGTGGTGGACCACGGCATAAGCTACCAGGACCCTGATGGTCACCAAGCGGACGAGGATGAGACAGAGTCCCTTGTCCCGCTATTGCGTGCTGTCCTCGAGGCCCACCCGGATATCAACGCTCTATGTACAGGCGCTATACTATCGACGTACCAGCGAACTCGCGTTGAATCCGTTGCCCTGAGGCTGGGCTTAGTGCCATTGGCGCATCTGTGGCAGTTCCCCGAGCTTCCGTCGCCCTTTCCCGCTACAGATGGTCAAACTGTAGCTACCGATAAGAACGATGATGCGCAGCTACTCTACGATATGGCGGCCGCGGGGCTAGAGGCACGCATCGTGAAGGTGGCTAGCGCTGGCCTGGGAGAAGAGTTTTTATGGGAAAATGTGGCGAGCGAGTCCACCGTGTCTCGCATTCGCCGCGCACTCCGACGCTTTGGGGGTGATGGGGGACGAGGTGCCGTCTTAGGAGAAGGTGGCGAGTTTGAGACACTTGTCGTAGATGGCCCATCAGTGCTGTTTAAGGGTCGAGTAATAGTTGACGAAGATGATAAAAGAATTGTGCGTGAAGGCGGCGGAAGCGCCTGGATAAGTATACGTAAAGCTAAAGTTGAGATGAAGCCGGATTTAGATACATTGCCCCAGACAGATAGTTTTGGTGTTCGCATCCCAGACCTGCTTGATCTAGAGTTCAAAACTGTTCTCGAGTCACTACACGACGAGAGCAAGCTAGCGTATGACCATAGCGGGTTATCTCAGACATCACTGTCGCCTTCATCGAGTCTGTCCCGATTCGGACACCCCGAGTCCAGTAGCAAAGACTGGTACTTTGTTGGAAAACCGGGGACTATCGAAGATCAGACAGCTAAGATAGTTGACGAAGTTGGTCGAGGTCTACACGAACATGCCCTACCGTCAACAGCAATTGTCAGTTCCGTCATCGTGTTGCGACACATGACGGACTTTCCGACCGTCAACAAGCTCTACGGGGGCCTTTTCCGTGAACCTAACCCTCCCGCTCGCGTAACTATCTCGTGCGGGGACGTGATATTACCCCAAGGCACAGATATAGCTGTTCTACTCACCGTTCAGCCTCATTTGAAGCGAAATGAAAGACGTGGTCTGCACGTTCAGTCGCGGTCGTACTGGGCACCAGCCAACATCGGCCCATATAGTCAAGCGGTCGCGTATCCCCTGCTTAGTGGCGACGAGGGTCAAAATAACGATGCCCAAAACTCAAAATCGCCTCTTGCGGTGTCCATCGCGGGACAAATACCCTTGGTACCCGCCACTATGACCCTGCCTCCGATACCGAAAGACGGTAGCAGCAGCCTCGCATTGCAAGTAACCCTAGCGCTGCAACATCTCTGGCGTGTTGGCGGTGAGATGCAGGTCCAATGGTGGAGTAGCGCCGTGGCATATTTTCCGCGCTCGGCCCTCCGGTCGGAAGCGAGACACAGTGCCCTGCTCGCTTCTGCGGCGTGGAACGCAGCGCACGTGGCAGCCTCTAGTCTTTCGACAGACGCCTTAGAGGAGCCGGACCCGTGGGATCGAAAGTACAATCCTGCGTACATGACATACGGTAACAGTGGTGACGATACCGCTTCGAGACCGGGTCTTCCTGATTGGGAGGTCTTGAAGGATTTCGATGCGGATGCTGACGCTAACGCTGAAGATGGCAAGACGGCCCACAGGCCACTGCCGTTTGTCTTCTCGGCTGAGGTCGAAGAGTTACCGCGTTCGGCTGGTGTGGAGTGGCATGCGCATCTGGGATTCGCGAGTGTGGACGCCGGATCTATCCGGTTGTATGCCGTTGGCGGTGGAGAGTCCTCGGAAGATCCCCTCTTGCACCACGTCGTTGTCGACTCCCCCTCAGGTGACGTGTTTGTCCAGACGGCCGCGGTCTACCAAGCAATCGAAGGGACTACTTCATCTTTACCCCTCAGTAGCGTTGTGGACCAATCTGCAGTAGTTGTTGAGGGGTCTTTGGCCAAACTACTAACTGGCTCGGAATCTACTGGCTCTACTGTCTTGCTCAAGCCGAAGCTCACATACGTTGACCTTGAACACTTTGAGTTCTCGGAGGATAAGACGTCCTGGCTAAGTAAGGGAGCGATAATACCTTGTAGATCTCTATGGGACTCACAAGGGCTTCGCTTGAATATGGTGTCTATATTCGAAACGAAATGGTCTAAAGTACGTTAAGAGTTATAGACCGAAATGTCACAGAAAACAGTCGAAGAAAGGGATGTCTTAAAAGAAGTCATCTAGGATATAACCTACCTACATGTGTCACAAATAGCTGATGGGTATTCCCCTGTGGTAAATTTACGTGATGAACATATATTGATATATACTATCCAAGAACCGGGTTACAATATCACCCAAACTACCCGTATCTTAAGCGTCAGCTTGATACGTAAATCTTATCGTATGCGAGACACAAATATCCGAAAACTTATTACCGAACATGTCATTGGACTCCCCTCTGCTGCAGCGCAGGTGCAAGTCCCTTCCAGAAATCACATCTTTCCCATTGATCCTGTGGCGCCGTCTCCATCGAGAAGTTGCCCACCTGCATGAGTAATCTCTGACCAGCATCAACACCCGTAGTTCCATTCTTGCTCCCGCTCCCCTCCGTATTCCACAACTCCCAAACCGGAGCCCCGGCCGTCCGTAACGTAGACGGGTCTAATGTTTTCACAAACGAGATCCAGTAGTCCATAACAAGCGGCACGACCGGCGCCGCTTCGTTATAGTAACTTGCCGGTCCACCCCCCGGACCCTGCTGGCTGTCCGGCCCGAACACAGCCCACGACTCCCAGATATGCGGGACACCCAGTCCCTGCGCCGCGTTCGCCGCGTCGTATACGTCGTACCGGTAACTCCATGCGTGTTTTGCATTACCCCGGCGCTGGACATACCATGATAGGAGGTTGTTTGTCGGACAGATAAACGTTGCTTCGCCGTAGGCGGTTGCCGCGGAGGGGAACCACGACTCGTGTAGGGGGAGAAGAGGCTCTTGCGGGTACTCGGAGGAAAAGTTGCTAGCTTGGGTATCGGTGACATGCGGGTAGTTGTTCTGTAGGAACACCGCCATGTCGTCTGCGCTGGCTATGTTCGCGGGCGCAAACACGGTGCCCTCGTTGGTGGTCGTGCCCATGAGGATAGGCACGTCGACGAAAGACCCCTGGGAGAAGAGCACCGAGGGGGAGTCCGGGAGGAAGGAGCCGTCGATGCAGGGCGTCCAGTAGAATAGGGGGAGGGGCGAGGGGAGACCTGGGCGGCTGGGGAAGGGGGACGGTATGTTGGCGGATTGTTGGAGCGTCGAAGTGTCTTTGTTTCGCAGACACGACATCGGGTTCGGGTCGTCGGTACATCCCGTCTGCGAGAGCACCAAATCGAACTGCCACTCGAGATCCTGCACAGTCGGCTGCGCGGGAAAGAAGGGGGATTCTCCCATCGCGCCGACAAACAGATTCTCCTCACTACCACCACCACCATCGCTACCGCTACCACCCCTCGTCTCTTCCGCATGCGAAACCAGCAAGTGCAGCGCCACGGAACCCGCGCCCGCAGACGCCCCGTGGATCACGACGTGGTCGGGGTCCCCGCCGAACTGCGCGACGTGCCGCCGCACCCACCGCATCATCTGCCGCTGGTCGCGCAGCCCGACGTTGAGGTCGCCGGCACCCCCCGCGCGCACCCGGTCGCTGGCTAGGAACCCCCACAGCCCGACGCGGTAGTTGAAGTTGACGAGGACGATGGACCGCGCCGAGCGCGAGACGGCCGCGGTGCCGTTCCAGTTGGCGTTGGTGTTGGCCGTGTAGCCTGTTTATTTATTTATTTTAGCGTTGGTTTAGTAGGGAGCTCGAGATTGTAAGGAGTTAGACTTTCGCTTGGCTTAGGGGTGGGACGGGATGGGATAGAAGGGAGTTTGTTGTTAGATAGATAGATAGGGTAGAAAGGGGAGACAAACCTCCGCCTTGGATGAATAGCCACACGGGAAGCTTAGAGTCGAGCGTGGCGTTAGCTGGTGCCCACACGTTGGCGTATAGACAATCTTCATCCTGCGCTACGACGTTGGGATACGGCACCGAGATGCCTAGACAGATGGGGCCGAACTACATAGATGCGCTCCGCGTGTTAGCTAGTCTACTTCTCCCATCCCTTTTTTTTTCTCTGCCATCGAGATGATAGCTAGAGAAGTAGGGAGATATAAATAGAGTAAAAGAATACGCCCGAGCTGAAAACTCACCGTATCAGCCGCCTGGTCCCCTGAATCATCCACCTCCGGCTCGACCGGAGCGCGCCACCTCCGCTCCCCCGTCGGCGGCGCCGCATACCGCATACCCAGATACTGCGCGACGCCGCCATCGGCACCTACAAGCGAGCCCTGGTACTGGGCGTAGCCCAAGTTGACGCGGGCAACAGCCGGATGCGACGGGGTCTTCGTTTCGTCTCAGGGATTAGCGCTTTGATCTCTCTCGTACGAAAAACCAAAAAACCAAACCAAAAAAAAAACTCTAATAAGAAGGGACGAATATCCAAGTAGGTACCTAGATAAATGGCTAACTAGGAGGGGTAGAGAGAAATGGGAATGGGAGGGAAGAAAGAAAGAAAGGGAATACCCTCTTGGCCAGCTCAATATCCTGTTGGCGATTCTGCCTCGGGATTAATATCGCCGTAGGAGTGACTACGACGACAATCACGACGATTGCCGCCAGGACCGCAAATACGTGCCATGGCTTGGCGCCCCGGGTGGGCTTTTTCATGGCGGCGCGCGTGGGACGCTGGTTCGCGCGGACGGGCGGTTGTTCATATGATACGGGAAAGGCGAGTTGGAGGTTTTGGATACCTACCTACCTAATTACCTAGTGGTCGGTATGTAAGTGAGATAGTTTGACTTTCTTCCCCTCCCCAATCCCATCCGAACATCCATTCAACGAGGGGGGGGGTAAACAGACGAACACCCTTTTTCTAAGGTAGGTTAGTTAGTTTGTCAGTTAGTTGGTGAGTTAACCTCCCCTCCCTTCACTCACAAAGCGATCTGATCTGATCTGATCTGACCTGACCTAATGATCTACAGAAACAAAGAGATGCAGGAAAACCCAGGGATCTAATTAGCATATGCGACTTATTCGGGGAAGAAACAACGAGCACGGCTTGTCCCTCGTCGCGCAACGTCGTAGTCCTACTCCCCCGCTCTCTCGCGCATGGAATTCAGTATCTACCCGCAGGCAAGCCCTCTCGAGGTGCTCCAAGGTTGATAGATCGTACCACAGGATCTCCGCCTGCATGGAGCGGAAGCGTGGGATTCGAGAAAGTGATTAATCAGTTTTGACAAGATTCCTGGATTCAATAACTAAGTCTCATACCAAGTTCCTGTTAATTTGGTAGATATTGACTACGGTTTTTTGTTACGAAAAGATCTAATAGAGCAAGATATCAGAGCAAAACCGGATTTACTCGACGTCAATAACAAAACTATTTAGTAAATAAAGACATTAAAGAGTCACTAGACAGGGAAACGGACCGGGGTCGCTCATCTTTCTATTTTCATCCATATCTGCCCTGCCACTCGGCTGGAGGGCGGATATATACGAGGCTCGCTCATGTCGCAATGTACTTATTCACCGCCTGAAGAAACGAAAACAAAACAGAATTGAACAGAAAGTATTCATCATATGCGCGTATTTATCTAAACAGCAGAGAACAATGTTACTTCGACTTTGATCCTCCCCTTTTACTCCAATGCTCTGCTCGCATCTGCTTTCCAACAAAAAACTTGGGTGACGGAGTCAAACATAGGCAACATGGCGAGTCAGACAGCCCAGATTAAAAATAAAAAACAATGCTCATCATGTCCATTCCAAACCGATACCAAGTAATCCCGTAAACGCCGTAAGTCATTCAAACATTTCAATATTGGAGAGCTCGCCAGTGAGAATATACGCCGGCACAATAGCCAAGGGGGTCTTTTGCGAAGGGAGAACAAGTAGGATCCATTGTCTCTAAGCGAGGAAAATTCATATGCCTCGTCGATACCAAACGCCATACGCATATGCAGGGAACCGTGACTTAGTCGTCATAGTCATCATCGTGAAAAATAGCTGGTCCGTGGGGTCTAATTATCATTGAACATGCCATTAAAAACGCAACATCATTAAACAGCCATTAACGCTCACTTCGGCAATCGTAAGGACTCGGTCTCCTATATCGCGGATACCTTACGTGCCGTCGTGTTAGCATTTGAGGTGGCATTGATACTGCCAACCCGACCGCTCGTCTTGCGCACACCTGCCGAGTCTTTGCTACGGCTGGAGTCGGCGGTTCGCTTGCTGCTCCTGACCTTGGTCAATACACCCGAAGCGCTCGCCGACCGCGTTGGCGAGCCCGTGACATGATCCACGATGGTCTTCGGCCGAGCACTGCCAATGTTCTCAGCGTCTTTAGATGCATCGTTATCTATGACCTGGTAGATTGTCGTCGTCGTGCTTTGGCTTACTGATCTCATCTTTTCACTGCGACCTGGTGTGTGTGATGTTTTGCGATGCGTTCGCATGCGTAGGAGCCATTCCTCTTCGGATTCGGCATCGTTGGACCGTCTGTGGACGGATATAACCTCAGTATCCTTCTCAGCTCCCTCGTGTTCCTCCTCAACCGGGGAAGGTTGAACCGTGTTGCGCTGGTAAGGATGGTGTCGGTCTATACGACTCGTCTTCCGGGGCTGACCTGGTGTCGGGGCAGGTAGGTAGTCCTCTTGCGTACCCGCGTTGCGTCGCTCACCGTCCATTTCACCCAGGGGTGTACGATTTGACGGGCTTCTGCTAGGTGGTGTAGATGCCTGGGCGCTTCGGCTCAAAGTAGCTTTCTGCATTGCCCGGATGGGTGTGCTGGGCGCCTGGTTTGCCGCGGCGAATTCCTTTCTAAGCTTTCTCTCCAATCTTTCCTCAACCCACCATTCCCGGAAGACGCCTTGGTTGATGTGCAACCAATGCTGTTGAGGGCCAACAACCATGCCGGGACGCATGAATCTCATGAAAGAAATAACCTCATTTGCCGTGAACCCATGGCGGTAGATTAAGTATGCTCCAATCAAGCATCCAGTCCTTCCAAGACCGGCCTTGCAGTGGACCGCGATACCCTTTTTCCGAACAGTGATCGTCTCGTGCGCAAGCTTAATGAATTTTCGAACGGTGCTCAGGGGAGGGCAAGTACCGTCCTCGAAAATCATATCCAGGTGTTGGATGCCTAACGCCTCGAAGTAAGATGGGGAGTACAGAGGCGAGTTGAGTCGGACAACTAGGCCAATGCTGCGCTCAGAGAAGTGTTTTAGGACATTCTTGAATGGTTGGGGGAGGCTGGGATGAGAATCGACTGCGGAGAGTGTCTTGGGAAGAGTGTCATACAATTCTGACGACTCTGTGATGCGTGCTACCGGGGTGTGTTGCGGAGACGCGAATGCTAGGAAATGAGGCGTGATCCAGTTGAAGTCGCCGTGCTCTACTCGTTCAAATCTTTCGTACTCGTCAAGATCGAAATTGTCCAGGACGCAGCAGCCTTCTTCCTTAGCTTTCCAAACACCGTACACGATATCCTGCACGGTGATACCATAGTCCGCCTGACTGTATCCAGCGTCGCGGAAAGGCATCAGAGGCGGATCAACCTGCGCAATTGGCGCTAGGGCCAGGTGAGGTGGCCAGGACTGGATCAAGACCATGTAGCAAGCGAGTAAACAAGCGGCGTTGGCTCGACCTATTCCAAAGTTGTTAGTAACAGCATTAACCGTTATACATGTGCGCAGACTTACTTCTCGGGTCTGCACGACTCCAAAACACAATCGGCCTGTGCTGGTTTTCCTTTGCGCCAAGAACATCATGGAAATGCAAAGCGAAGCGGTACAAATGACCAATGTGAAGTGGGCCAAAGTCGTGATGGAATGCATTGTATAGGAGGCTGTCATCAACCGTAAAGTAATACGGGGATGTCGGTCAGACTTAGACACGGCAGGAGAAGGACCGTCGACAGCTCTTTGTGATCGTTTAGTGGGTGAGCGAGTTGGTTGTTCCGAGTAAGGGAAGACGGTGTCGGCGTTAGGAGTGTGAAGGTAAGATGCTAGGTAAAGGCGGTCTGCGTATGTTAGCAAAGTGACTGGAAATGCTTCCGAATTAAGTAGCAATGAGGGATACAATGGATTGTGTAAGATGCCAGGAGAAATGCCAGGAGAAACAAGATCTCCCAGTTGGATCTGCGTCAGGCAGATGCTCAAGGAGTCAAGGGACATAATAGATGTGACTAGGACGATAGACCAAGTAGATGTAGGATAATACGAATAAGAGGTGAGAGAAGCGAATAAGCTGATATCGGAAGTGCTGTCGGATATGCCAATGCGGTGGGAAACGGTAAAAGGGGAATATACCTGGAATATACTCAATGACCTGACCCGAGTTGGAACTCCTCGAAGGCGGCATCTTGAATGTTAATGTTGTCGCTGTTTCTACTCGATTCTGCTTTGCTTCCTTTGTTGTTTCCGGGTTATGAACTCGTCTTTGGGTAACCCCGTCAAGTATAGACTCGGACGGGAAGACGGGAAGCTTCAATGGCTCTGCATAAACAAACGCAGGCCTTGCGGTATAGTATGGATGGTAGTGGGCAGAAACTTATATAAAGTCGCTTAGAAGGGACGGGGACCCTGTAATGATATCCGTGAAGCAATGATTCTAAAAACGGATACGGTAAACAAAATAGTTCATGTATCGGTAATTAGTTTAATGATGTGTAATGGTCTAATCGGTAGCAAGTAGTAGTAGTAGTGAATGCGTAAGATGCAAATGCGTAAGATGCAAATGCGAGTGAAAAAGAATTAAAAGGAGTTGGTGAAGGAGGAAAGGTTGAGTTGGATGATGTAAATCATCAATGGGTGCTTTTTAAGAAAAGCGATGTTTTTGTATGGTTTCGCTCTATTATTATTTGATTGTTGTTATGTTGGGGTAAGAAAGAAAAAAGACATGGGTCAAACTTGTAGCCCATCTAGGCTTTCTAGCCCGTCGCATAGCGTTCTCATTTGACCTCTTACCTTATTGGGTTAAGACCGTAACCTGAGTCCCTGTTGTTCCTGTCGTGTTTACCGGTCAAGCTCGTTGCTTAGCAACCGTATCAGACCCACTCCGTTATTACTAGGTATGTACATCCCCCATTGCATAGGTGGCTGAAACGTCGGCCTCATGAGCCGCAGCTGAATTCCAACGGTCATTATTCATTATTCTCCTACCAATCCTTATCTTATCGTATTTTTCGGAACCTGGTTTTACCCCTCCCTGTTTCCCCGCCGCGGCTCACAACTGCAACCGCAACCTCAATTATTTCCAACTATTTGCTCATTGCGTAATCCGCATTCCAAGCATTAATCCACAATCCACCCTGGACTTCATTCACCTGGGGAAAGGTGTATGACTGCGACTACCATGGCCTCAACAGCAGATATACAATTCCCTTGTGCACTGTATGTTTACATAATATCACAATGACTAATGAGCAATGAGCAATGAGTGACTCAAGGCTAACGCTGCCACCTTCTAGGACAATCGAGGTGCCATTCCCTACATCCAGATTAGCATCCATTGCTCTGAAAGCCCTACAAGTCGACAAAGAACTATCGCCTTTAGTGAAGCGAACTTTCTCTATCAGCCAGTCAGGTGAAGATACCAGCAATGGAAATATAGAAGGGAGTATCTTACGAACCGAGTACAAGGCCACTACCAATAGGATGCTTCGCGTAGCTGTCAACTCTTTTATGGATAGCCTAAATCTAGTAATCGAAGTCATGCAAGAACTCGACACGGATGTACTGGACACAGAAGATATTAAGGCATAAGCGGATGTGATGAAAGCCCAGCTCTCCGCCTATACCTATTGAGCCATTCATCATCGTGGTTAGTAAATCGTGGCGGAAAAGGGAGATCATCCCTTAACTTTTAACGGAATGTAAAACTATACTAGGTGAGTTTCAAAGTGAATACAAGCCAGCAGCAATCTAGGGTATCATTATTAAGACAATCTTAGGGAGGCTTCTTCAAGTAATCGAAGTAATCGATCATTTATTGCTATACTAAGAGTTTGTGCTACCCGCAACTCCTAACGCCTACCATTCCATCCTGCGAGGTTACCACCAATATTCCATAACCAGGTTACCAGCACATATCCTTCCACTCCGGGACATCATATGTTTACTCGATGTCAACCTTGTGGATTTCAGTCCACTCCTTCTCAGTCTTGGGGACGGTAACGATGAGAATACCGTTCTCCATTTTGGCGGTGATATTGAGACCGTCAATATCCTCCTTTTCGTCACTTCCCGGAGGTGGCAGCTTGATGCTTCTCTCAAACATACCCACCTTCCGTTCACTAGAAGCTAAGGACTGGAGGAACTCTTCGTTGCCCGGACGGTATACAACGCCAGCGATGTTGATTTTTTCACCGTCCCAGTTCACTCCGATGTCCTCCTTCAACGCTCCTGGTAAGGACACATGAAGTACATACGCTTTCTCAGTATTGAACACGTCGACGGGCGGGACGAAGGCGTCATCTTGGTGTTCGTCCGATTCGCCGGAGGGACCACTGCGAGCTTGGTCCATGTACTCCCTAAAAGCTTCGGCGAATGGGTGAGCAGAAAGAGCATGCATCAATGGACGGAAGTCCCATGGCCCGCTATAAGCCGGCGGTGTATGTGGTCCACGCCGGCCGCCACGTCCGCATCGACCTCCTCGCCCTCGTCGGGGGCCGAATGGGTGCGGATGACCGTGATGGAACGGTGCATGAGGTGGGTGGTTCGGGGCAACCGGTGGTGGGGGATGGTAGGTGGGAACGTAAGGGAAACCTCCGGCTGGTGGAGGGGGTGGAGGCGGCGGAACGTCACCAGTCACTGACTCGTCTGGCGTGTGTCTCAGGGTTTCGGGAGAACTCTCCGTTTCGGTATCGCCGTGGTCTTCTTCCCTGCCGGCCTCGTGTGCGCCTTGATACTGTTGACGGCCATCCCGCCGTGTCCCCGCCGTGTCCCCCGCGAGGGCCCCGTGGGTTGGCCCAACGGCCCCAACCGTGAGCCATCCAGGGATTGAACTGAGCGTTATCAAATGGAAATCCCGGAGGGAACTGAGGACCGAAGTTGGCATGGTCAATGCCAGCGCCGCTTCTCCCGGCCTCTTGCGGGCCAAATTGCTGCATGAATTCCCAGAAGGGAACTTGATTGTTGTTGATGTTTTCCATGTTGGAAGATTGCTATTTAAGTCTTGTAATGATGAAGAGATTGTGGTTTCTGAAGATGTGATATCGAACTGAAGGACGTCCAGCCCAGCTCTTATATACAAAGGATATATCAAGGCTCCAGGACGGAGTGCGTAACTTACGACTTGCTATGGCGAATAGCTAACGCAGGCTACCATGGCCTACGACTTACCGAACAGTCAGAAATGTGTACGTAATTCAGTCTCGAACAAGTCAGAACACACTAGAACTCGTAGCCTGCCTAAAATATGATATCTACGGACGCAGCATGATTTCGATGGCTGCCACGCGTCCGACACACCAGTTCAGAGCGTCGAGGAAGAATGGAGCATTGTGATTGGTCCAACGGTCGAAACCCGATCCCTTTTTCAGATTGGCGTCCTATGAGAAGACGGGAGGCAAAAGACGTAGTTCGGACGCGAGAGATAGGCTCGGTATCCGAACCCTACATAAAGATAAATCACATATATATTGAATCATAAGTTTTAAGAGTCATCATATTCCTCAGAATTTAAGCCAGGCAGCTGGTGCATTTGTCGTTGTTTGCGGGACGTGCCGCGTCAGATTGTCGCCTTCAGACGGGAGTGAAGGAACTGATTTCGCAACCGACTCCGAGGGTCCGCGACCGAGCCAAGGCGAACAAAGATATTGTGAAAATGTATTTTTAAGATTTTTATTATAATGGTATTTGTGGTGTCTGTGAGGCTGAATCTGAACGACATCTCCCTCTTGTATCTAACGTTACCTAGTAGTTATAATAAAAGCGATGATTCTCTTGACATTGGCGATATTTCTATTCCGTGTGGTCAAATACGGATAGTAGAAAGTCTTATAGGGTAATTGCTTTTTATTAAGAAAGCTATTTAATCACGACCGGTGAACTTGTAATAAGAGGCTTGTATATGGAAATATAATCAAATAATATTACTAACCATAAAAAAACCATAGTTATAGAACAAAATTCAATAGGATGGAAGTTATAGACTATCCTTCTTATGAAATAGCGGTTCGATTTACACAGCGGGGCGACGCGGGAGCCCTCTTATTTTAAACATGCTTCTTACAATCAGTCTACAGATCCCATTCGACGGGAAGGATCGTCAATGTATGTACGATATGTACGATATGTACGATATGTACGGTACAGCATGCATATCACACAAGCATACAGGGGCATACCCAGCAAATTACGCTGGATAATTCCAAAATTTGGTTTGATAGCCGCCTGCTGTCATGTATCATGTATGCATACTTTTCATCCTACAGTATTTAAAGCTACGGGCCGTGACACGGTTATAACGGGATCTTTCTCGTCAAGTGAAATGTAGGTACTATGGAAATACTATGTCACTTATTAACAACGGGTATTTCCATCGTGCGGTAACCCCCTGTCCCCTGTCACATACTTTGATGAGCGTCTAGGTTAATCAACTTCACAACGATGGACTTAAGTTGACTGCCCGACTACCTTAAGTGGACTATCTTGCGTTAACTATACATACCCAACCTAATCATCTTCACTTGGTGGTTAGCAGTGAATCAAGAGGTAAAATGTACAGCTGATCCACCATCTCTATTTACATCTCATCCTATCATGACTCTATAGAACAAAGCCATGCCCTAATAGCTGAGCGAATTATACGAGCTAACCTCTCCCAGTGGCTAGCGTATTCGCAGAAACAATGTTCAAGGAAAACCGGCAAGCCAGAGCTAGACTTCTGCTCATATGAGCATATGAGGGAACCAGTATGGTTGATTGGGCGCTTGGAAATGCCATTCTGCTTCACCCAAATTCCCTATTTCTTAAGCGCCAACTTGGAAACCAACCAATCATCTGGCCTGTCTTCCAACCTGCCAAGCTGGATGAGTCCACTGGATCGGACAAGGTGCTTCCCCCCCAAGAGGGGCACGTTCATATCCAATCCAATCCACACGCACAAGGCCAGACAGTAGGTCGCATATCATAGACCTCTTCAAAGCCATCTTATTCTTCCGCGAATTCGTTTCATCTGTTCATGTTTTGTACTACGCCGTATAGTATACCGTACCTATTAGTTATTATTTTCATTCCCTTTGGTTGAAGCTCATCAGCCTTTAGTGAAGCTTCACGACGGAACCAAAGCCAATCATCTCTACCCCACCTCGTAGCGATAAATATCAAGCCGTTTGTCTGGACGTCGTTTACATCCGGCTTGTCGCAAAGCGCCTATAAATAACATTTTTACCATTTTTCCGTGCGTCATCCCGCGTATTCTTTACCGGTATCTTTGCGCCCGTTTTAGTTGGCCCGCGGTCCGCGTACGGGAGAATACGTGAAACAGGATGGATCGTCACGGAAGACCTGAAGAGGAGATGTTCCTCAGTAAGCCTTCTGAAGATTGCGACAGCCCTACGGTCGAGCCTCTAAGGATATTCCACCCCCAGAGCCCTCAGCCTGGCGTCGATAGAGCCTCGGAACGATTTAAATATCCCACACCGGCATCTTCCCAGCCTACCTTTCCCCTCCCGCCTGGCGCTTCGAGCTCTGCTGCGCCTCTGCCGTATCCTGATGACGACGACCATCGATTTGGTCAACCCTCCCAGTCGAGCCGACCTCCATACCCTTCCGACGATCGCCGACCATCTCTCAATAAGATCTATACGAGTCCTCCAGGCTCTTCACATTCGAGTTCGTTCAACGACATTACCCCACGAATAGACACTAGTCCTACAGGGAAAAGACCTGGTCTTGCTGAACGACGGGGAACCGCTCCTAGACCTCTACCGGCGTCGCTCAGTCCAGCCAGCCCTCCTCCTCCAGGAGAGGATAGCGGTCTTTTCGCAAAACCCCTCGGCAACCAAGCAAAGCCAGCACCTATTACTAGCACATCTTTCCCTGATTATCACCAAAAACCTTACTATCCCCCACCCAGGACGAGCTCTGCGGCTTCGGGCTTAAGCTCGAATAGCAATGCGCGACCTCCGCCAGCAAGTGAAGATAACCACCTCAAGATGCCAGACAGCGGCGTGAACCGCTTTGCATCCACAGCTTCTACGTCAACTACAAGGGCGAGTCGGGGTTCGCCACCCCCACCAGAGACGCCCATCGTCGAGCCCGGCACTGTCCCTGGAGGAGGTATCGAGGCGAGATATGCGGCTGCTGGGATATCCGGAACCGCAACACTTAATAGTCTTCAAAGCTCCGCGGCGGCTCAGCGACTGGCGCAATATGGACAGCATCCAGCTACGCAGCAGCAGCCGCCTCGCCCTTGGACACCGACAGAAGCTCCCGATCAACAACCACATGGACCCCCTACGGTATATCAGGGGGCGAACCCGGTTACAAGCCCTACCGCTTCGACTTTTAGTGCACAGGCAGCGGCACGGCCAGCGAACATCAACACGAGTTCAACACCAACCCCAGTTCCAGCTCCAGCTCCGGCTCCAGCCCAGGCCCAGGCCCAAGCCCCAGCTTCAAGCTCGAGCACGAGCGGCGGACCTGCGCTTCAGATCAGCGTGCTAGAACAAGACTTCCAGCGTATGCAGATGTCACCCAGTCCTCCTCCTGCATACTCCAGCATCAATCCGAGCGGAGGCTCTTCAGCCTACCCCAACGAGAAACAGCGACCAGCCCAGGCGAGCTCAAGCTCATCGACACCAGCTCAAGCCGCTCAGGCCACATCGCCGCCTAAGAAGCAGGCAGAAGTAGCAGCAGCAGCACTTGCATCTCCGGCTCTCCAGCACCCCGGACACCCTGCCTTTGCGAACGATCCTAGACCGGAATCTCAGCAGAACGGCCAACCGGCGCAAGTCGTTGTTACCCATACGCCCTCCCCGTTCCAGGGACAAGGTCCTACTTCGCCGCCACCGCTACCCGAGGGTTGGATCGCGCATCTCGACCAGAATTCCGGCCAGTACTATTATATCCATCTGGCTACGCAAGCGACGCAGTGGGAGTTTCCGAAGGGTCCTAACCCTATCCACCACGACGCGCCACCCCTATCCCCCACCGCATCAACGTACGGCAACCCGCTCGGCTCGCCCATGTTCGGCAAGCAAAGCGCCTTGGCCTCGCCTATGTTCCCGCCGCAGACGCCCGGCTACGCCGAGAGCATCATGAGCGTGGCAACAGCGACCCCGACCGCAGCCGGCTTCACCGGGCCCCCTCCCGGCGCCGGAGTGGACATGTACAAAGTGCAGCCGACGAACGGCGTGTACTTCGGGCCGTACCTCCGGTACACCAACATGGACATCGAGAAGGGCACCTGGCACGGCAGCATCCTGATCGTCACGGACGCCCCGCAGCCGCCCACCATCCACATCCACCTCAGCGTGGACCTGTCGCCGAACCCGCGGCAGCTGGTGCCGCACACCATCTTCACGCACCAGCGGTGGCAGTTCTTCAAGTACGACGTGGACCTGCAGATGGGCGAGGGCGGCACCGAGCGGTGGACGTACGCCGTGACCTCGCACCTGGGGTGCACGCGGTACGAGTTCGCGGTCGCGGGCCGCGGCGAGACGAACTGGCGGTTCATCGCGCACTCGGGGAACGACTTCGCGGCGTCGACATCGCAGGCCGAGCGCAGCAAGCTTGGAGGGTTGGGGTTCATGTGGAAGGACGTGCTGCAGAAGAACGTGGACTGCGGCGGCTTCCACGTCCAGCTCGGGCTCGGCGACCAGATCTACGGCGACAGGCTGTGGAAGGAGGTGCCGCTTCTGAAGCAGTGGCTCGCGATGCCCGGCCGCGACAACAGGAAGAACGCGGCGTGGACCGCCCGCCACGAGGAGGATGTTTCGCATGCGTATTTTCACTTCTACACGAGCCATTTCGATCAGCCGTTCTTGAGGGAGGCGTTTGCGCAGATCCCGCATATTTGCCAGATCGATGATCATGATATGTAAGTCTGGAAAGCATTATATATGAAAGGAAGAAGAAAGATACAAGGGAGGGACGTGGGGGGTGTGTGTGTGTATGTTTCTGAGACTATGGGTGCTAATAAATTACATTCCAGATTCGATGGCTACGGCTCGTACCCGGATTACATGCAGAACTCGCAGATGTTCAAGAACATCGGCCGGATAGCCGTGGACATGTACCTGCTCTTCCAACACCACACCACTCTCGAAGTCCTACGGAATGTCAGCCACGACATGGACCTCTTCACAGTCACGGGCCAGGGCTGGCATTTCGTCAAGTACCTCGGCCCTGCTGTCGTCGTAGCCGGCGCGGACCTGCGATCAGAGCGGACGCAGAACCGGGTCCTCGCGGGCCCAACATACCAGGGCTTATTCCCCAAGATCGCCATGCTCCCGCCTAGCGTGCAACATTGTCTTTGGATGCTCTCTGTGCCTATCATTTACCCACGTTTAGACACAGTCGAAAGCCTAGCAAATACGTTTGCGACGGGTAAGAAGGCAGTCAATACGACGTACAACGTGCTAGGCAAAGTGACGAGCTCGGTGGCGGGGATCGTCGGCGGCAAGGAGATGGTGGCGCAGGGCTTCAGCCAGGTCAAGAAAGCGGTTGGAAAATCCGGTCTGATGGGTAACGTCGTCAACCAGTTCGGCGACCTGGATATCGGCGAGATTCTGAAAGATATGTGGACGCACGACACCAAGGATCTCGAGCGGACGTATTTGATCCGCACACTACAAGGGATATCGCATCAGAAGGGCTTGCGTATGACGTTCTTGTCTGGAGGTATGTTTATCCCACTCCTTTTCTCTCCTCTCCTCTCCTTTCTCTTCTTTTCCTTCCTTTCCTCTCCTAACCAATCATTCCTAGACGTCAACGCCGCCGGCGCCGGCCTAGTCCACGACCCCGCGCACCCGCAGGACCACAAGACCATGTACCAGATCATCACGTCGCCGATCGTCGCGGCGCCCGCCGCGCAGTACATCCTGAAGATGCTGCACAGCAACCGGACGCACTACGTGCCGGCCAACGGGCAGCGGTCCTCGCCCAACGAGGTCAGCGACACCAAGGAGGACATGATGGAGATCTTCCACACCGACGCCAGCGGCGCCCCCCGCGAGCTCAAGAAGCTCATGGGCCGCCGGAACTACGTCGCCGTCGTGGCCTATGATCCGGACGCCGTTCCCGCCACGCCGTACGGCCCGGGCCAGCAGCAACAGGCCCAGCAGCAGCAGTTGGCGAATGGAGGCGTGAGCAGGCTGAGTCTCGCGGTGGATTTCGTGGTCCAGGGGGACGGCGCGTTTACGGTGCCGACCAAGTATGGCCCGGTTATTGTCCCGCATTTGGAGTTTGGGAGGTAAGATGTAAATGAGATGAGATGAGATGAGATGAGATGAGATGAAAGTGAGTGAAGAGCCATGCGGGTGTGAGAACTACGAGCCGAGAAAGCGAGAGCAAGCGAGCGAGCAAGTAAGCAAGCAAGTAAGCAAGCAAGCAAGCATGAATAATGTTACTGTACTCGGGAGATTCTGCAGGCCGGGAACTTGCGGTCTGGTGCTTAACATCTTTTTGAATATATACCTGGATAATTAGGTTATGGAGGTAGCCATATCTGAATGAAATCAAAGTTAAAAAAAAAAGACCTGGTGTTGAGTCTCTTCTGGGATATAAAGCATTTCGATGAGTTGACTGGATTCTACAATATCAGTTTTCATCGTGTGTATGATAGGAGGCATATATTTTACTTTTATTGTGTGTAATTTAAGGAGCCAGTTTTGAAGGTAGGTTTGTAGGTATTGGGAATGATATATCCATGAGTTGCCTAAGCACTCTCTACCTCTTTAGATTTTCTTTTGTTTTAATTCGTCCATGTGCAAACGCAAACGCAACATAATCTAGCCAGATCTATCAGGTTTGGCGGGATTCAGTCATCATCTTCGCTCATCATAATCGTATAGCTCCCTCTTTTCTAACCTAAGTTTTATAGACCGAAAGTCTCCTTGATCTGCCTCATACAGTCCTCGGGGTCCTTAACGGCGTGGCCAATAGTGCGAGGGTCTGTGTAGATCTCGTAGTCGTTACCGCCCTTGTTGGTCTTGTCGCCAAAGAAGTGGATGTTGGTGTAATGGATACCGCCGGGTTTCTTGGCCTCGTCCTCAAGGTGCTTCAGGCAGTACGTCTTGTCCCATCCCGTGGGGAAGACATCAAAGGAGATCTGGCCACCAATCGAGAAGCTAAATAAACACAATGAATTAGCCTAGATTCTCTCCTTCGTTTCCTTTTCTTTACCCAAGCCCTATCTATATTGAGGGAAAGGGGGGGAGATCAACTCACGTTAGGCCCAAGTGCCCAAACTTCTCCCTCATCTTGCCGACCATTGTCTCTCGGATCTTGTGCTTCTCATCGTAGGCCTGGTAGTCGTCACGTTCCTGGGTACTGGCATTACGACCTATGGGGGAGACGTTGATCATGCCGTTGCGGAATTCAATAAAGGTACCGCGCTTGATGGGAATATCAAGGTCGGCGATATAGTGTAGAATCCAGTTGGCAAGCTCCTTATATTTATCCTCGCCTATCCACTTGATGAAGCTGTTAGAAGGTAGCTCAGCACCCATCTTGTAAGCCGTTAAGCCGTTCTCGCTAAAGCAGAAATCGAACATGGTAGTGACAGGGCGGTCAGCAGCGCCCAATTGCTCTTGTTGCTTGACCAAGTTCGATCCACCAACAAATCCGATAGCGACCTTCTGTCGTAACAGCTCCAGCGTGCGAAGAGTCTCGGGCGAAGCAGCGCGACGCGCCGGCGTTAATGTCTCGTCCACATCGAAAAGGACGATGGTGTTTTTGATCGGGCGGTCCTCTAGGGAGGATAAGGGGGGGCACCGGCGTCCATATTGGAATTTCTTTTCCTTCTTTTTTTTTTAAACTTGTTCTACTTGGGCACAGTTAGAAAGTTGAGTAAATGAAGAAGACGGGATTGAATTGAACTTTAAAAGGATTATTTTTAATCTAGGTTGTAAAAGTTACCTTACGTACCTTCCTATGAAATATGAAAATATGGCAGCGACCCTCGATGGTAAGTAATTAAATATTTAATGTACTTGGACCCCTGGAAATACCTGATGTATAGAGAAAATGGAGGGGAGGGGCTGAGGGTACTTTGTATTTATGTACTTTGTATACTTCGTGTTAATTCGTGTCGTGTTAAAAGTGAAGGCGGTCAGGGAATAAGGGGGTTTAGATGCACCAATTGAAGTTTAACATTTCCCACATGCTCCACACTAGCTCGACTACGAAATACTTTGGTGGATGTACCCTTTACGGGCAGATATCTCAGGTACGTACCGAAATAGGGGCTACATTCAAAGGTAAATACTCTCAGGGTTACCATCGTGAAGTCCAAGTCCAACATCAACTCCATAAATGTAAAGGAACTCAATGTATCTCCAACGTCTCAATCTTCAACTCGCTTCTTCTGACCATACCAGCAGGGTTTTCCTCCAGTAAGCCTACAATAAAGCAGGTTCCAATATGTATGAAAGGAGGTTTCTCATGCCCTAATGATTCATCCTTCCTTAGGGGGATTGGAGAGCAACATTCACCAACGAGGCAAACAGTATCCCCAGGTGCCATGCCGATGGGACTAATACCTATCCTACCATTATAAGTTTGGAAGAGAAGCCCTTCGATGCAGCCATGTCGCCTAAAAAAAGTCCAACTCTCCTCCTTGTCGCCGTCAGATTCGCTGGTAAACTTTTCTAAGTCCACTAAGCAATATACCATATAAAATGGTAATAACTCATAAGAAGGAAGCTTGAGCCGTCTCGCCGCATCTTGACGTTCGTCTTTAGACAAATTCGTGGCTCCAAAAAGTAGGAAGGTGAGGAATCCCCAAGCATAGTCGGGCATCGGTGGGCCGCGGTAGTGATGATAATGAGAAACTTCATCGCAGGAGACATCCCAATATAAAGCAGCCAGAAGTATCTTCAACGGCCTTAGACGCGCGATTGATAGTATTCCCTCTATGGGCTGGTTAGGAATAAACCAATCTACAAGAAAGTCGATACAGAGCCGATATAACATTTTCCCAACATCTCTTTGAAGCCATGGAGTATGCTTAACGTATTTTATAGAATCGTAGACTACCCCGTGGATGCGGAGAGTTTCCCCATTTATCACCTCCGGCTCACCAAGCTCGATTCCCTCCAATAGTCCGGGCCTCGGAGGGTAGCAACCCCTAAAACAGCTATGCTTCTGCACTCTCGACTTAGAGAGGTCCGGTAGCCAGGAAGGAAGGTTATGTTCGTTTTCAATATCGTAACCAGGCCCAGATGTCTGCAAGTATAATCCTGCCGTTTTTGCCGTCACATCAAGAGCATCGAGATAGACCTCACTTGTAGACTTGGTATAATCCGGTGCGATATTATCAGGAATCAGGCCAAGCACTGCATGCACCACTTAGGCAGTAAAAGTTAGCAATTACCCCTTAAAATACTGGCTCTAAGGGGTCTAAACATGTGTCGGACGTAATCGCTACCCGAAAAACTAGATTAGGAAGCTTTTGTTCCCGAGACAGGCTGGAAAGGGAATAATCTTGACGCCACTTATTATCACGGGGGTCAGTAGCAATTGCCCTCGTCCCTGCTACTAATACAGTTCCAAATAGGGAGTTGGATTGACCGAGCCTATTTTCGTCGGGTGCTTTCAGTACCGAAACTATGTTAGCCCAAGGGTTACTCTCTAAAAGTATGTTTAACAAGTCTTCCCTCTTGTCAGCTCGCGTAACTCTTCTCTTCATATCTTCTACCTCCCGCAGAATCACCACTATGGTATCTTGCACTGAGAGATGCAACACACGCCAAGCCATACGGCTCATTTCTGTGAAAATGTCTAGTGCCAAATTTTCTGGCGCCTTGAATATGAATAATATCCAACAGTCGAATAGAGCGAGCTCCGCGAAGGTGACAGAGCCGTGGCCACAGATAAACCAATGTCTCAGTGGTGACTTCGATAAGGCCATTTCCTGGACGATCCATATCCTTTTCCAATAGTTGCAATCTGATAACATCTCAAAGGGTCTCATTTTCTCGGGGTCTGAGAGGAGCCAGTCAAGACCCGCCCTTCGTATTGTAGGATAGCATTTATCTTTGTCTCTATCCAACATATCCTTACCACATGACTCGACTAGAGAGTCTATCTTGAGCGGGAGTTCACGGATTAGTGGAAATACGGTGTCGAGGTGTCGAAGTTCCGGATCTTCAAGCCACGAGAAAACCGAGCCCGCGTTACGAAATATAGCCCCCATAAGAATTACGTGGTGGCTACGTTCAGCGGTGTCTTCCTGGTTGATGCAAATAGCATCCACCCAAAGAAGCTGTATATCTTCTGTCTCGTTATTCTTCGGGAATCCCCCTTTTCGGAAATACCACAAAGCGCACGCGAGGTTAGTAGTTACGGGAAGTACGTGCCCGTTAACTAGAATGTCCCGTGTCACTTTGGGATCGCCCCAAACGTAAGACAGGGCGGCATAACGAAGATCTGGGTCCAGTTCAGCGGTGCGGAGCAGGCAGCTGACCGGTTTGTCGTCATCATCAGAAGGTAGAATCTCTATAAGCCTAACCTGGCTAGGGCCCAGAGGAGAGTACATTCCAGCACTTGGGCTAGGAGAACTCAGCATCGTATTGGCAATCATATTGTGTTAGTACGAGTAAACTAGACTTACTATAAAGTACAGACCCAGATGACTTTGTAGGAACTCTATCTAAATAGTCCCCCGAGTAGTCCTACGGGGTCGCTTCTAACCAAGCATGTTTAAAGGGATATGTTTTGCATGTGGAAATACTAGATACGTACGAATACGACACGAGCCACACTCGAAATATCAGATTAACCTTGTCGAACTATGTCAGTTGCATTATAGTTAAGCAAGTTCAAATATACAATTATACCAGGTTGCCTGTCATTGGCCGATTCTCTTATTGGGTTGCATTGGAGCCAATTACCTTGCATAAGATCGAAACCAACAGCAGATATCAAATTAAGTACATACTTACACATATACTTGGAAGGACGAGATAGCTTTACATGCTCAATAGACGTAGACGTTCTCATCATCATACTTGGAAGCATAAACGTGTGTATCACGTATCATGATAGCTGCTGGTATAGCACTGATACGGCTGGCTTCATTAAGTCTAACAGAGATTTGAGTATTGTTCCAAACACTACCATTAGCTAGCTACTTGACGTTAGACGTCCTATTCAAGAGAACATGAGGGATATATTGGGTAGCCTACATCTGTGATCACTATATACCCCTTTCCTACCAAGAACGCGAACCAGATCCTAATACGTAGAATTACTTCCTTTGCCCCTTAACCATAGAATCTTCTAGTTGTCCATACAACCCACACCACCCTGTCCTTCATCCTTCATATATTCTACCTAGCTTCTAATGCCGCGTTGAGTTTACACCAAGTAAGCTAAAGGGGACGCGCTGGTAGGAACTCAACAGCTAAGTCGGAGGAAGCTACCTAATTCTCTAGGTTAGAAGCCCAGTAGTGTTCTACCCACTACAACAAACCCAAATTCGTAGTTCAAGCAAAAGTAAACACCTCTAGCATTACATTACGTTCAAATAAAATTTATAGCCTCGCTAATGATATATACTGTAGCGTCGAAAAACATCAATCTCGTCCCGCGTACTAATAAAGCTGATTTGACCGTCTATACCCGAACCCATAGTTAATATTTTTACGCTATATCCTGCCAGACTCCTGTTACTTCGATAACCAAATTCACCACCGTGCTGATCGACCAAAGCCCGATTAAACCCCAACCGATCTTCCTACTCATCATCCACTTGTTCATCGGGATGATAACGAGCAGCGCGAAGAGCGTGAAAAGTAACGTTATAGCGGAGACCATCAATGTCCCGCTGACCTGGATGTGGTATGGTTTGTAGTGTATCGGTCTATCGGGATGCTTTGCCTTCTTCTTATTCGCCGCACTTACTGTCTGGTACGCACCTCCAAGTCCAATGCCGAGAAGTATGTTCAGCAATGGACCACCAAAGCAAGCAGATCTGTGAGATGTTAGCCAAAAATATCCTGTTTTCTAGATTGGGTATTGACATACAAAGCCATTACTGGGTACCCAAGTCGTGCGACAGTTACGTCTGCGACCAAATCCCCAACGGAGTTGCCGACTGCAAAAATAGTGAGACCTAATATTGCTTCTGATATATCCAAGATGACACCGAATGCTTTTAGTACGCCAACGACCTCTCCAGCAATTGTGGATATCCAAGCAATTGATATGCAGAATCCTAGGAAACAGAATAAGAAGTGGTATTTAGGTCGACGGTCAGGTGACGTAGTCAGAAGTATAAGCCCAAGTAATACCACGGAACATGCGAGTGAAATTAATATGGCTCTTACAAGGATTGCGATGGGTTGCTCAAGATCCTCGAGTAAGTTCACCCAGACGATGAACACGGCAAACAGTGGCCCGGTAAAAACTTGTAGAATCAATAGCCAACGATTCCAGCCCTGCTCATCGTCACCCAGTGTTGAGCTATCTTGTGAGAGCTCCGGGGCAGGTTTTGGTATTTGTACATTTGATGGAGGGGCGGTTTGTTCCACCTGAGCTTGGTCTGGCCCCCGAGCACTATCGGGGACGGTTACAGAGATGAGACTAGGCGAGTGACTGCGGCTAGAAGCTCTGGACCTTGCGCGCCGCCTGTATCGCTGCCACTCCGTTTCTGGTTCGATAGAGCCACCGGGCTCCGTGGACACTGGTGCTGCTATACTTTCTAGCTGGCCCGTTGCTGGCTGTTCCCCAAGGCTTTCTTCTGAATTATCGTCTGTTGTCTCGGTTTCCACAACAGGTAACGTGATAACTAGTAAGAATATACTTGGCACAGATATAATACTAACAAATTTATCCCAAATACTTTTACCCCTCCAATCTTGAAGGGTTGGGAAGAGAGTACTAACTATCACTTGCGGCGGGGGCAATATGCGATAAGGCCACCATCTGATAGGTTTCGAGTCCGCATGTTCAACCAAGCCAAGGAAAGACGGGCTTCGTTCTTCGGCAGCAGGCGGCAGTATTAAATGCGGGGGATGTTGAGAAGACTCGGAGAGAACGAGCGGCGACTCTGTAAATGCCGGAAATGGTGATAATGATGGCGAAGACCTCTCGCTTCCATGAGGGCTTGGGATACGGAGGCGATGCAATTGCGGACGAGAATTCGACGATTGATCTTCTGGGACAGAATTATCTGCATGGAGGCCACCGAATTGATCAGTAAGCGGAGGTGCCAACTTCCCCCCTATCGTATGCGGGCTAGGGGTTCTGCCTCTATCCTCTGAGGATTTTCGAGGTACAAGGTCGGCATCAACAGTAATTGGTACTCCTCCAGATGACTGCGCTCGGCTCCTAGCTGCAACAAAAGCATCATCAATGTTTTGAATCGTTTGAGTACTTTTGGCAGCTTGGATAACCACGCGTCCCGCCCGCAGAAGATCGGCAGAAGAGCTTCGGCCGTGGTGTAATGGTCGCATACGCACGTTTCCTTCTTCCTGTAACGACGATAATACTGATCTGAACTCAAGTGCACCAACCAAGCTGGGCCGGATTGGGGTTATAGTAGTGGTGTTGCTTCTCCTTCCTCGCGGACGATTTACACGCATGCTACTTGTCATCTCTGCAGCGACGTGCTGGCTATGATCAGTATCCTCATCATCGTCGGGTGCACCAATCTCGATTCTGGGACCTCGCTCTAGAATTCCAACATCGGCAGTACTGGACCCACTCCTCCCCGACGAACGACGTTCTATGGGCTGTGTGTCCTCGTCGTCTGGGTCATCTCTATATGGCACCAGCTCGTCATTACCATGTTCGCTTGCAGGCGCGTAGTAATGGCTGCGAGACATGGCCTCCTTGAGTTGTTGTGCCCGTCTCTTTGTCGCAAACGCATGCCAGCCAACAACGACGATAACGTAGAAAATATAGAAAACAATCATGGTGGTGCACTCCCATAGATGTAAGTTCCCGTCGGCTAAGAATCCCATCGCGAAGCCCACGGCCACAATAAAAAAGCATATATCTCGTACAAATGTCTTTCTGCTGACTTTGAACTCGCGCACCAAGGCCATAGAGCCGGCCACAACGGATGTGATGAAGCCTGCGGCACCAATCAGCTCTCCGATGGCCATACTCCCACTGTTGGAGTCCATGGCGGCGAAAGTGCTAAACACATCTGGCGAACCATTTCCAAAAGCCAAGAAAGTAACGCCAGCAAGACTCTCACTCAAGCCAAGGATGGTGGCGATGGTGCTGAGATTGACGCTGAAAAAGTCACTTGCAGCTATACCGATGGTGGTGAATAATAAGCCTAACCAGAGGGCCAACACGATAAAAGCAAGAGGTTGCGCATGTTCAAGATCGCAATAGTAGAATGTTAAATACTCGATGAGACCAGCTTCATCATCGTGGCAATTGCGTCTTACGAAGTCGCACTTGTCTTGAGCCT
The DNA here is from genome assembly GCA_902805475.1 of Entonaema liquescens. NCBI lineage: Eukaryota > Fungi > Ascomycota > Sordariomycetes > Xylariales > Xylariaceae > Entonaema > Entonaema liquescens. The sequence goes on along the minus strand of CADCSX010000001.1, from coordinate 457,763 downwards.
GATGGACTAAACGACAGTCTTCGCCGGACCGTGGGGACAAACTCGGTCGCTGTTCTGATGATATCGCTGGTCCTCGGATGAACAGGCTAAAGGTGGCGATGAGAGTGAGGAGAAACAGCGTGGTATAAAATGGGCGGGAGGTGAATCCCCTCTTCCCACGCACAGCGGTGTACATGTTTATAAGTCGCCCTTGGTGGTTGTGTTAAAACGCCATCGCCGGATGGGCGCATAAGATGTATGCTTTAAGGGATGAATTGAGATGAATTGAGATGAATTGGTACTTGGCGCACTGAGCTCGAAGACGGTATGTTCTGAAAGGAGTCGACTTCGATATGAGAAATTGGGAGGGTTCGGGATTAAAGAAAAGAGAGATAGTATGTAACTAGGAATTATTATAGGAATTGGTATTATTAAAGTATTGAATAGTATCGAGGCGATAATTTCAAAGGTGGTGAATACTTCTTTTTACTTAAAACAGAAGACCAATGAGGATGCGTCGTAGATACCGAGTAGGTACTGATTTGGTACGTGGATGTTTTTTTTTTTTTTTTTTTGCACAGCCCTGACATGGAAACTGACGACCTGACGACCTGACGAGGACTTTGCGACTTGGCTTGTAACTTGGCTCGCAGTTTGGCTACCAGGTTAGTGCATCATTATTGCCGTTCCCAAACCATCGGATTCAAGGGAATTCAAGGGAAAGTCGCCTTGGTTACCTCAAACAAACTTCGTTACACTGACGTCAAGTATTTCAAGTATTTTTTTTGAATCGAACAAGGGGTAAAGTCGGTAGATGTCCCGAAAGACGTATTTTCTGGAAAGTTTAAACGGGTTCGAATGCATGAGAGGTATGTACGATCCTATGTGAATTGCGTTCAGTTGCATTGGGAAGAAGTCCCAGTTAGGTAGCGACTACGTAGTTGCCAAGATAGGTATTTGGAGCTTTTCCATCTTAGTGCTTTTTTTTCTATCGTAAGGGGGGATGGGATAAACGCGCCACACACCGCGTACAACTCTCCCCCCCGCTCTCCCCCACCAGTGATGTGGCTCGCATTCATATACGCATGTACCAATTCGTAAGTAGACAGTAGACAGGTTAGGTACATGTATGTAGATCATTGATGTTAGGTTACCTAAGCCAGTAAAACTTTCCATTCAATACCTAGGTACTGTACCTAGTAATAGTAATAGCCCAATCTTCTTACCTAAGCTACTAACAAAACATATTCAGCCCAATCTAGCCAAACAGGTTAGCGCTTTTGATTTGTTTACTTGATTGTTGCGCAAAGTCGAAATCAAAATTGCCGGTCAACCTAAGAAAACACGAAGAGGTCTTTTGCGACCTGCATCTCGACCTCGACCAAATAATTCTCATGTAGCCCGAATTACATGTAATACAAAAACAACAAACCAAATATGCCTCGAGTTGCTCATGTCCCCCGCGCCAGCGCGGGCAGTAGAACCACAACTGGTTCTTCCGGTTCACCATTTAAATCCCCCTTAAAGTAAGTCGGCCTATATTTACGTTTGTTACTAAGTTATCATGGCCCCATAGCAACCCAAATCTCACCGTCGAAATTTAGAATTCCTCTCAACGACGACGTTCAAGAAAAGAGGGGTCGGTTACACTCGCGAAGAGCCCTCCACGAAAAACAGATTAACGAACTGCAGGCGGCTGCGGCTACGCCTGCGAAGAAAACCGCCCACAGACTGGCGGACGGCGACAATGCCTCTCCCCGCTCAAATCCCCATACGCCGCGACGCGGCATGGATGACGACGATGATGTCTACGTAGTCGGTACCAATACTGGCGTAACGCCTATGAAGCGTGTGCCCATCCTAGCCAACTTTGAGGAATGGATGAAAATGGCTACAGACAACAAAATCAATGCTACGAACTCCTGGAACTTCGCCCTTATCGATTATTTCCATGATATGTCCCTGCTCAAAGACGGAGACGGTGTTAACTTTCAGAGAGCAAGCTGCACCTTAGACGGCTGCGTCAAGATTTATACCAGCAGAGTCGACAGCGTAGCCACGGAGACAGGCAAGCTACTAAGCGGTCTAGCCGATAGTAATTCCAAGAAAAAGGATAGGGAAGGCGATAACGAAGGCGAGGAAAGTGAAGAAGAGGTAGACGAGAACGGCAATGTGGTCAAGAAGAAGTCAAAGAAGCGGGTGAGCTTCGCATTCACTATACAGCAAAGGAAAGCATTCTAATCTTGTTACAGCAACGGTCTTCGGAAGCGACTCTTGCACCGTCGTTTGCTTCACTGCAGCTGAAGAAATTCGAACTTGAATTCGCCGTGGATCCATTATTCAAGAAAGCTTCGGCGGATTTTGACGAAGGCGGTGCTAAAGGTCTCCTATTGAATCACCTTATGATCGACGGCCAGGGCCGTATCGTATTTGACAGTAGCGACGACGCCAACGACGCTTCTGCAGATCGTATTAAGCCCCGAAGAAGGGAAGACGTTACCGCTGAGGAAGAGGACGAAGAGGCGGAAGAAGAACAGGAAGCTACTATCACAGAACAGCAGACCGCCCAAGAAGAGGAAGACGTAGAAATCGACATTGGAGCGCTCGCCTCCAAGTTCTTCCCTGATCTCTCCAGATTAGATGAGCAAGATATATGCCCGTCTCTGAAAACTTTCGAGCTTGGTAACCCGTCGGGTTCTCTGGACATCCCGTTCCTACGCGCCCTAGAAGACGATGAAGATGAGGACGAAAGTGGAAGTGGCGGAGCTGGTAACAAGTCTGGCATGTTTATCGATGATGATAACCCGGCCGGTTTTGACGATATGACAGCCATGGGCGGTTTCGATGTCGCATTCGGCGAAGGTGGTGAAGCCTGGGCACGGGAAGCCGCGCTAGAACCGCAGATGCGAACTTACAAGGTCGGTACCGACGACGGAATGGTTGACGGTGACGGTGGCGACGGGGTAGACGGCATCGATGAGGAGAATGGTGACTACGTCGTGTCCATGAAGCATGCTAAGAACGCCGATAAGATGCACGAAGACATCTTATCTTACTTCGATCAAGCTCTCCAAAAGAACTGGGCCGGTCCGGAGCACTGGAGAATACGCAAGATCAAGGACGCTAACAAACCCGAGACGAGCACCCGTCAACGGAAGGAGAAAGAACCTTTCGAGATAGACTTCGCGTCCCCCCTGGATCAGAAACTGGCCGAAACCATTTTCACCCAGGCGTCAAGCAACTCCGCCATTTCCATGCCCAAGAAGGACTGGAAGTCGAAGACTCGGAACTTGATTCCCGATGACAAGCACTTCAATTCGACGCAGCTTCTTAATCTGTTCCTGAAGCCCAAGGCCCGCTTGAGCCGTCGCAGCCGCTTTGGCAGGAAGACAGCTTTGTTCGGGAACGCCAACCAGCAGGACAACAACGTCATTCCAGGTGATATGGATGAGGCCTTCTGGGCTCAGAGGGAACCAATGCAAACCCCTGATCAAGACACGGTCCTTCCCACAGGTGACTACGACGCCAACTTCTTCGATGACGAGATGCCTCTACCTGGTGGTGGTATGCTCGACGATGACGACGACGAGTTCGCTGATGCTAGAGATCACTTCTCACCAGGCGCCGACGTCCCCGCCACACAGGATATCGGTATTACCGGTATGCTCGATAACGGCATGACGACAGGCGGATTCGGAACACAACTAGTCACATCCACACGCCGGTTAAGACCGGAATACGTGCAATATGCTCGGCGAGCAAAGAAAGTAGACGTACGCCGATTGAAGGAAGAACTTTGGAAGGGCTTGGGATTGCCGGATGTGGAAGAGGTAAGATAACACAAAATGTTCTCCTTGAGTCCAATTCTCCATGGAATCCTTAACTGAGACTAATCTAACCCATCTACAGGAGGCCAACAATACCGGGCTTCCTACCCCAGCAAAGGACCCCGAGAGACGAATCCCTAAGGAAGAGGGAGAAACCCTCAAATTCACAGACGTCATGAACGACCTGCAAACCGTATACCCCAGGACAGTCATGGATGATATCTCAACAAGCTTCTGCTTCATCTGTCTGCTTCATTTGGCCAACGAAAAAGGACTCGTCATCGAAACACACCCGAGCTCCTAGAGCTCGAGATTCAGAAGGATTGGTCGGCGGAAGTAACTGGCGAGGCTTGATAACCTTGCCGCTTGTTTGTTCGCTCGCTTACGAGACTTTGGGGTGAAAAGAATTGAAAAAGAATAAAAGAAGTATTTACCTACGTACGTATGTATACGACGTGATGATTCGGACAGGCTGTAAGGTGGGGCGCAACATGCCAATGAGTAGGGAACTTAAGCGATCGTTTTGTGATGGAATCAATACGGCACGGCAAGCCATGATAGCAAAGCGGCTTATGGTCGGCGCACCACGTTAGAAGTTTTACTACCGAGTTACGAGATGATGAATTCGAGTACATAACCTACCTAGTATACACACGCAGGTATACATATATGCAGCACATGCCTGATCTTACGTATCGATCCAATTACTTTCATGACGGGACAATTTCTAAACGTCGATTTTGCTGGTAAATCCACACCATACAATACCGTTTCACGAATTATATCTGTATAGTAGGGACTTGACGAATAAAAACTCTTGAACTTTTTGACATCAAAACCATCAGGCATGTTACAATAATATATTGAATAATTAATGTGTTTATATCTCATCGTGTAATGTATCCCCGTGTAATATACCTACGCCAAGCAGACTACATTTTCGTATCACCAATCACAGACCATTCAAGTCCATTTTGATAATCAACACGACTATATATCGCTCTTATTCTCTTGGTGTGTGTATCCTCACAACAAAAGGGTTTATATAGGCTGCCCCCAACTCTAGCTAACTTAGGGAAGTAGTTATACGAAGACAACCGTAGAACGTACACAAAGTAACCCTATAACTAACTAGTAACTTCTCAAGTTGTAGTTTTACCCGTCGGCGATTGAAAGTTAACGCCCCGAGATGAGACAAAAAAAATAAGTAGATAGGTAGATAATAAGAGGCATAGGATGAGACAAGACCTAGACACCCGAACGCCCGAATTTTTGTCATTTCTCTTTCATAGAGTGCCACCTGATAACACTTCCTAGAAAACTCCCGTATGTGAAGTCTTATAGCGACGGTAATAAGTACTAATAGTCACATCTTGTGGTGTAACTATGAAACATGGAAATCCTCCGCTAGAATCCGGTTGCCTTAAATTTTCACAGGTAAAAATTGGGTATTTAAGCTAATTAGCTTCGCAGTCTCGCAATTGCAACTTGGGTAGATCCCGGGGGTAAAGAGAAAATATAGCAAGCTCCAGGGAATAAGTAGCAGCCGTCGATGATCGCCTCTAGGTGTCATGTCGTGTTGCAATTTCCATGCGCTCGTTTCCGTTCCAGTAAGTTCAGTCGTTAAATGTTCAGTTATCGTAAATACCATACTCCGTCAATCCTTAGTATGCAAGTATGATTAGTGTAGATATCCACATAAGGGAATATGAGAGGGTAAAATTTGGCGTCACGTTTTCGTTTCTTTATTTTACCGTCGGTCAACAATTTCTCGCGCCTTGAGCAAAGCACTGATGCCATCAAGGCTAGTCTCGCTTGGGCTACTCATTTTCGAAGTAGCAGTTACTTTTGGTTCGGCTGGCATACCAAAAACGGTATCCTTTTGAAAGCCTAATGCTGGATACTTTGGCGCTGCAGGTCCCGGAAGAAACCCTACGAAGTGAGTTAGCTTGCACGTTTTATCTCTTAGGATTCCTTAACATACCTTTACTGTGAGTCTCCATGCCATTGCTATTTAGTTGATCACCCGGTGGACGGCCTGATTGTGATTGGAGTATCGGCAGCTGCGCCTGTGGAGTTGGCGGAGGTGGACGTGAATGATAGGCTGGTTCCGGCTTAGACGATAGCAGAGCATGTATCGGCAACGATGCATCACTAGGCGTTCTTGGGATATTGTATGAAGTAAGTGAGCTCACACTACCAGTCGAAGATTGTTCGGTTTTCAAAGACGGCGGTCGCGACATCGAACTTGATCCAGAGGATCTTGAGACACGGCCAGACCCATTGCCTAGGCCGTGACTTGAGGCAGAGCCGGATATCACACTATCGGGAGAATGTACCAATGACCCTTGGATACCTCTCGGGTCGAACCAGGAAACCGCCGCACTGGGGGATTCTCCGTAGATTCGCTGGCTATCAGTCCAGCCGGTTCGACGATGCGGATGGTGAATAGAGGGATCACGAGAAGTAGGGCTCGACAACCCACGTGACCGACCGCTGCTACCTAGCTCATCAAACGAGAGGGTTCTGGGAGAATGTAATAATTCGTCCCCGTGATGTATACCATTTAGGCCGGGAGAGAAATTACTATCGACGGTGGATGCTGATGAACCTAGTCTTTGTTGACGTGTGGGAGGCGGCTCGCTGCCAGGCTGACTATCAGAGCCGCTTACAGTTCCGCTGGTCGTACCGCTAGCTCCGGCTGAACCACCACTAGTACTACTACCACGAATACTATCCGAGTCCAACTTCAGGCGTTTAGAAACATCTTTCTCTATTCAATTCGTTAGCTTGATGTTTTCATTAAAAAGACTAAAGTCTAGAGGATATTTGAGGCTACCTTGTAGCTGTGCAGCTTGTCTTTTACGGAACTCGTGTAAGTAGTCGTAGTACTTTCTGAACTCGGCTGTCTTTTTATACTCTGCTAGCTCACGGTTATATCTCTCCTTGGCCTCGTGCGCTTGTCTTTCAAACGGCTCTTTTTCATCGCGGTTTAGATTTTGCCAATTCTCACCGACTAATTTAGCGATTTCCGTGAAGGTCAAGTTTTGGCCCTTCAAATCTTCTCGCATTTCTATAACTTTGTCAGCAGGTGGTTCCAAATGGCGGGCACCAATAAAACCCCTCCGCGAATGATACGACCGCCGCCATGTAGGTCAACTTACTATTCGAAAACAACACGTACGCCGACGGGGGACGCTCCGGGGCATTTTCATCTGGCTATTACTAATGTCAGATTCACGTTTCATACTAATATGCGATGAAATATCCAAGTTATTTAGGTGCGGGAGCAAAGTATTAAATGATAAAAAGTAGGACGAACCTTAGGGTGTCGTCTGTATTTGCGCTTCGCAACGGCCGCCCCGTCCGACTTTTCAGATTTGACAGGTTCTGGCCTGTTAGAGTCGAGCCTAGCATCTTCAATGCTACTACAGGTAGGCGATACTAAGGACGTCTCGGGCGCAACGCCACGATAATTCGCTATACGACGCTGGAGTTTCTTTACAGTGGTCAGTACACCGTACTGGTCGGGTTTTTATGTGAGTAGGTGCCTTACTCTTCGATGGCCGAGCTTAACACCAAGTGCGTCTCTATATGCAACTATCGTCAGCTACTGACCGGAACGAGATAGGAGACAACATGACTCACAGGTCAGACTCAGTGATATCGAGAATGGTTTCCCACGAATCGAAGCCCTGCTCGATGAAGGCATCGAGATACTGAGTGATGCCTAGCTCGCCGAAGATGACTTCGAGGGAATTCATATAGCTGATTTTGGCCGCGTTTTTGCGGATCAGTCGTTGAAAGTTTCAATTCAACATCGGGCTTCCCGAGTGCCCGGTGCGTGGTGATTACGGATGCAACTCGCAGGGCCTATTATATCTCGTCGAGTGGACTTCGAGAGAACTTGGGCGTTCGAAATTGCTAACGGTTGGAAGTATTGGAGGATGGCTCTACCTCTCCTTCCACAACACCTCAATATTCACGCTGTAAGTTGCACTTCCTCACCGAGATAACTGGTCTAATAACCGGTCTACTGAGACAGCGTCGAGATTTGTTTAGTCTTCCCAAAGGGGGTAAGGCGGCAGCAAGCAAATAGTCAAAAGGACTTCCGAAGCTACGTAAAGATGGAGACGCGTCGTAGGTTCGAAGGGAAGTTTAGGTGTTCAGGTGTTCAGGTATGTGGGGCGTGGGGTCTAGAATTACAGGAGAGTGAAATGCCGAGATACCTAGTAATGAGAAAGGCCCTGCTGGAGGAAAAAGAGAAGATTTGCTACGGGTTGGGATGCGCGCGTGTGCTGTGTGGGTGCGGGTGCGGGTTGCGATTAATCGTTATGCTGTGGCATGAGAAGGTGGATGGATCGGATTTGTCTGTTTGCCCCGTAATGGTCAATGGCAATGTTTAAGGGAAATGTGGAAAATTAGCATTCTGGATCCCGGGCTGTTGTGGTGATATACGATCCCTCTGCATTTTCCAGATCTCGATGAGTAGCGCAATCGATGGGAATCGAACAACTTTGACGTGTGACAGCAAAAGGGAGTTAGAAAATAAACGGCCGCGGCAAAGACCTAAAGACCTAAAGACCCAAAGACCCAAAGACCCAAGGACCCAGAAAAGCTAGTGCACCGCTGAAGGGGAAAAATAGAAACTCACCTACAGGACTAGCTTCCCATCCGTTTTTCTTTCTGATGGCCGGCGGGCTGGCGGGAGAGTCCTTGGGAACATGCAAGCACGAAAAATGGCCTGATGGACAATAATAAGTCGGCCAGCGGACACACGGTACCTGGCTATGTATCTATCGAGGCATGAGATCACGCTCTACAGCCCCCCCGGACCTAGGCGAGACTTGTTAGACTGCCTGGAACTGTTCAGGCCTTGTTCAGGAACGTGACTTTTACTAGAAGATCACAACCTAACCTGTGCTTAGCCCCATAAATGAACTACAATTTTCAGAATCAAGCTCATGCAGCCTAGTTCAGGGCCCTAAAAGCTTAGTGCTCTGTGGGCGCACGTTTGCCAACTCAAAAAGGGATGCCCGTATCTTCGGGAGTCGAGCTTTGGAGCTGCCGTAAGAATCTGTTTAATAAAAACAAAAAGACGAAGCCCCGGCACCTACACGACTGTAAAGGGTCGGTCATGGGAATGGAGCAACGAATGTCACCACAAGAGGCCGAGGGAATAAAAGACGACAGGTTACAAAGCTAAGGAAGATCGAGATCGCTGGCCAAAGCTTCGGACGAATCAGTGAGTTGCTTCACCTCGTGTCTCCCTGCCAGGATGGTCTGAGTGTGTGTCTCTTGTTCCCGAGTCGCCGCCATCCTCCCCTCGAGACGTACCTTTGACGTCGTGCCGATGTAGCGCCATGAGAGCCGCTTGATCTCCCATGACGAGTCACAGTCTTCTGTCTGTCTGCTCATATATCTTGTCGTTAAGGGCCATTAAGGATAAGAGCCAAAGTTCCTAAAAGGGACTGGCCTCTGTTACAACCATCCAACGGCTCGATGGTGACGAAGACAGTTCTTTGCTCAGGTACCCTCTTCCAGACTGACCCGAAGTAGGTATCGGGGTGTCGGACCACCAGCCAATATTGAGAAAGAAACGGGAGCCAAGAGGGCTACCGACAGCCCGCCAATGAGATTGGACTAGATGGGAAGAGCGCAGGGTACCGCAATCGATTTTTCAGCCTGGGATCGAAAGTCTTGGCACCTCTCGAGCTAACGAACCCCAGACTCCTGGACTCCATTAGTCGTTTTTATTTTTCTTTAATTTTCCTATTACTGCATTTCACTCTCAAAATGCTATGTATCGGCGATTGCCCCCTCTCGCACCCCACTAGAGGGAAGAGTAGAAAACGTACGAAAAAGCCAGCTTGGTCCCGGCATTGTGGTATTCAGAGCGATAGTCAGATGGTAGGGTTATATTAAAGTCGTAAGGTAGCATTGACTGTCATAAGCCATGTTCGAGATTTGAGTCGAAGCAGAAAGAAGTGAAGAAAGGGGAGAATTATGCATGATAAGATGCCACGGGAGGTCGTCATCGTGGGACAAGATCGAGATTGGAAAGGGCTCTCACAGTTAAGAAAGTACATGTTTACCTAGGTACTGTTCGTGTGTGTGATGGTTTGTACACTTGTAGCTTGTAGCTTGTAGCTTGTGGTTTGCAGGTAGGTATGGTTTGTGTGGTTTGGCGACGATGTGAGTGGCGACGACGTAAAAAGTTGCATAAGATGTAGGTAGGAACTCCATCCACCAATAGATGGTATCTATTAATTGATCCTGCCTGGTGCAAATATGGGGAATCACCTGATTCTTAGTACAGCTTGGTCTTATGCAATAACTTTAGCGTCTGTGTTATTTACAAGGGTATATAGTATTAGTCTACTCTTTGCCGCATATTAACGTGTATATCGTGCCTACCTAGGTAGTGTAAGTAGGTAGGTAGGTAGGTATGAACCTATAGGTACGTACCTTGCGTCGTCGCTATTTCCCATTTCCCATTTCCCATCTCCCATCTCCCATCGAAGGAGATGGAATTCTTTCAACTTCCAACTTCTTCATCCGTGCTACCGACTGACGTACGTCAAAACTCGAATCTTCCCGACCAGCCCGTCTGCACCCAACGGCAAAGCTAAAGCATCGATCAAAATAGTAATAGTAATACGATATCGGTATGTACATAAACACGTGGGTCGACAAGGCTGTCTAGCTGTCTACCTGTCTACCTCTAATAATAAAGCCCTACCCTACCTACCTTAAGAGGGTAATCCGGTACGTAGTTGTAGCTACGTGGACGTGAGACCCTCCGTTTTCTTTGGCATCGTCAATCCTTGATACGTTTTTACCGCTGCAAAAAAAAAAAAAAAAAAAAAACCAAAAGACCAGAAAAAATGACCCCCCGAAAAGACCCCTGGAGCCAATAGCGGCCCCGTGTCTTCTAGACGTTGAGCAACGTTTTAAAAATGCCGAGATGCAGAGATCTAGACCGCGCAAGCGAAAGACAATCTTGACAATCTTTCGTTCTGACGTCGGGCTTATTATCCAGCTGGAGAGAAGATCTGCATTTGAGGCCACCGTTTTACTGTCGATCTTTTGTGAAATAAGACCATGTTTACATAGTTAAATTATTGTATACCCGAAGTCGCATGCATTTTCTTTTATACCCTAATGTACAAGAGACCCTGGAATTGGATTCTCACGTGGGGAGGCTGACAGTTCGCCCGTTCTATCAAGATACCAACCATTCGGATCGATCCGTCGTCTACCCAGGCCAGCTACCGTCTTCATACCCAAATATTTTACTCAAGATCTCCACCTCTTTTAATCATTGTGTTTACTCGTTCCGAACCACAGATACTCGCGAGTGGCAAAAGTAGCCAATCACAATAGTCTTTTCCCTAAGATCCACTCTGAATCTTGGAACCCGGGATCACTTCCGATCTTTTCGTCTTTTTCTTTTGCAGTCAGTGCCAACTTGACGGGGTAAGGTTGGCAGAATAGCTTCGCCATGTCTAAGTCGCCATCGCCGTCAGACAGCAAAGAAACCTCCACATCCAAGGCTTCGGAGCCTAATGGGGGTTCGGCGGATGCTTCAACTTCAGCTTCAGCTGCGACAGCGCAAGTCGAGATGGCAAAGGTAAGTTTAAGAGTATTTATTATTCAGTATCAGTCATTCTTTGATCTAACAAAAACTTGTCGGGAATAGGCGTTCCAGGACCTCGCCAGGTACGTAAGCTTACTGTCGCAAATCACAGCCTTATTGCTGTTAATTCAAGACGGCTGCTTGAAGAGATCGACGGTCGATCTTATCAAGTTAGCTAGTCGTTATGTTCCCGACCTGGAGGTTCGGAAGAGTGGCCACATGGAAATGCCCAAATGCGCACCGCATGTCCCATCATCTGCCATGCCAATCGCTTCCCAGACCCCTGGTTTGCCCATCCTTCCCATCATGCCAAATTCTCTTTGTGCATACACGCGCGACTAGCCCCCATTGCGTGGCCCCCTGTCTTCTTCCCCCGAGGTTCTAGATCCCCGCCTAGTAGCTACGACGAATCCAAATCAAAGCCACTCACACTTTTACTCACCTGAACCCCCATCCAGATGTAATCCCTACGCGGGAACCAAACTCATTCCTCTCATGACCCTACTCATCAACACCGCTTTCACCTATGGAAGTCCCCGGGTGATTAAACAAGTGGCTACCTGCCTTGCTCGCATTGCCTTCTACTCGTATCTAGGCGTGGCTAGTTTTGCAACCGGCTCCACGTCGGACGCCTAGTAAAGCTGCTTAGGTTGCCGGCCCTTTCCCGTTACAACACCAATGCCGATCTATCCCAAAGTCGCACAAAATCTTCAGTTTTTCTGTGGCATGTCCTTGTCCCATAACCGTGTCAACATCTGATTACTACTAGCCTTACAGACTTCCGGTTTGTTAAAATAGGACAGTCTATTCAAAGTAACCCCGTCGAAAATTACTAGTTTTTTTTTGGCTATACTAGTAGCAGATCGGGAATTTGCGCGTCACTTCGCAGATTCTCTGTTGGAAAACGCACCGTGCTAACGTATGCTCAAATAGGGGCGAACAACAAGCTGCGGCTCTGGAAGCGAATCTGACAAGTTTAGAGAGCAAGCTCGACGCCCTGTTAGCATCGTTTGAAGGTGGATCTGCCTCGTTCGATGCTAGTCAGACGGAAAAGAGCGTTGAAGAGCAGGGACCCGAGGCAAAGAAGTAATATGTTGCTTTCCTTCTCGTCTATCGAGCCACTCCAGTCTTTATTTAAGCGGGGGATGCCGGTACTGTACAGTTATCTGCTATAGCAAGGTTGAAGGAGTACATGTTAAGCGAAGCTATCTTCAGTCACTCGATCACCGAAATTCGCCACCCTACCCATACATACACGTACATGCATACACATAGTCCCCCGCATGCAAGTTACATGTAGATTATCCTAGGAGGTCGGGGAGGCTCACAAAGAAGCTTCCCGCAGAGACGTTGGTGGCACAGATCCAGACCGACGTACATATTTAATGTATGCATATAACGATATATAGATTACAACAGCCTATTGCATTAGCTGCAAAGTCTAGATCATTAGGTCTAACGTGACGGACACGATGTGACCGTTATGGAAGCAGGTTGTTGGCTACAAGAGTAGTCTAAAAGGAGCAGCGGGTAAAATGTGGATATTATTCCAAGGTAAGATGGGAACGGTGTCTTGAGGCTCATCGTGGTAAGTGACGTAAAGCAGGAGAATCCAATATCTCATTAGTACTGGTAGCTGAATCCAGAAAGTCCTCGGGCACGGTTTTAAACGAAATTTGAACGTCTGACATCGCCTGGTATTGGGGAGCGGCGCCGTTCAGGGGTAGACCTGTTCTACCTATCATCGTCTACCGATTCGTGAGCACATGCGGATCGCATCCAAATCGCAATCCATCAACCGTCCGGCCGACACAAGACACGATCGACAGGTCCGAATCTATTTCTGGGCATCAAAGACAGAATGATGATGCTTTTTTCGGCTGACCGAGACAGCGTTTTTTTGAGGGGCTGATTTGTCGAGGCTTGGTAAGGGAATCCACAACGCCAGGACGTGTGCTCGGATCGAGAGAGAAAAAAAAACTCACGGTGGTCCCACAATCACACGACTAGGTTAGTCATTTTCGTATATGGACGTATGCACGGGGATGGAATAGGAGCTGCCAACTAACCCAACGGAACGCTCTCCATGGATCGCTACTCGGTTCGCGCTGGGGAAGGGAAGGTTTGCGTACGAGCCCGTGTGTTCTTTGAATTGTTTCTTCTAGACGCGTCCCGTGGGAGCTCAGCTCCGGCACAACTGTGGTGATAATATCTGGCCCATTGGACCGGAGCTTGGGAGACGTACGACTCAGACCCATGATAACCCGCCTGTGGAGAGATCTCCATGCCCGGGTTATTGACGTCAGGGGAGAGACAATGGAGGGCCACGGTACGTCACGAATTACCGCCATAGCTAACAGGTGCAGCTCCCAAGACCTATAGCGCGTCTAAAATATGCGCGGAGCGGACTCCGCCGTACTCACGCTATCTTAATGTCGGCTCAAGATATAGATCTGTAAATAATCATCATACTAGTTCGACTAACCGGGGACTAAGAAACTAAAATTTCAAGGGGAAATATTATTCCCACAAGACAAGAAGCTACACAGGCCTTTGGGGAGCATGATCCATCCCTATCTCCATCTCCATTCGGGGAGTTGTGTTTTCACATTATAAATCAGTAAGTCAACGCACGAAATCTGGGCACTTTCGAAGATCCAGGGACAGACTCTACGAAGAATATAGTATAGGCAGTAGATTTGGCACGAAATAAAGCACTGGTTGTTAATAATATATGGCAGCACACTGCTAAGGGGAATAAAAAGATGAGTGTATACTGGGACACGACCGCGGAACTACGATTCTGGTTGTCGTTTAAGCATTCCCAACGTAGCGAGGATGTGGTTTTAATGAGTTCTTGAATATTCTACCATCAGAAACAGAAGAAGGCTAACTTTGTCTCCAAACGAAATTCTATCCTAATACAAGTTTAGTTGCTGGACCACTACCACGACCATTACTACCGTAAATCGGACAAAACAGGCCCCTAATAATCCAATAATGATCTTGTACAAGAAGACCCAAACTATTCGGCAGCATGGGGTCCCTGGCAATTATATAATGACTAATTCGAGCCATTGCTAGAACACTATGCAAAATGACAGTAGTATTCAGTCATCCTCCAGTCTCCCAAAAAGGGGGTGAGAAAGCTGCGACATGCAAACTCTAGTAAATCGTCTCGAAATATAACCTTCAAAACTGCGTGCGTATAACCAAATAGCGTTAAATAGTTTATAGATATCTATTGCTTATAATAATGAGCTATGAACTATTATACGGGTATTATGCTTGACAGTTGTGTTTGTCTATTCTTCATCTTACTAAAAGATCAAACCTTCGTTAAACATTTTAATAATCGTCGTTTTAATGCCTTTCCCTCCTAGTTACCAGAATATGACCATCATTTTTCATGGTGTGTGGTTCATCCAAATTCTAGAGAAAGGTGAGCGTTGTATTGGGTGCGTATATTGGTCACTAGAAAACTCAGACTGACGATTCTAGTTATCTACCTAAGTATAAATATACCAGATGTTCTTGCCCACCGGTGTACACAGTAAGGTTGATACACGCCATAAATTCGCATGCATATTAATAAGAGGTATATACTACCATGAGCTTTGCATATCGCGATAAGCCTAATATGGATTCATGTTATATGGTTCCATCACTACCTGGTAATGACACTCCTATGTTGGCAAAAAGTAGCAGACAAGATCACTATGCAACTTGACACGATATTACACGCATTTGGAAGAGATGAAGTATCCTGGCTTGTCATTTCTTATCCATTAACAAATGACCCATCCCATTTGCGTACCAGGAGGCTACACCTCCCACTTTTCAACATGGACTAACAATCAACGAACATAGGAAGCGCCAACTGAATTCCATGATACAGGGACCCTGCCACTATTTACTTCCGAATATGATATAAGCCAACTGTCCAGATTTCAACAACAGGAATCTAGTATCCCGCTACTCGATCCATAAACTTCGCGTATTCCTTCCAGAGGCGGAACCCTCTCTCCAGTAGTTCGATATAGCCGAATGACTGTACCGAGGACCTTCCCATGACTAATATATTCACAAACGACGCATGACTGATGTTCAAACATAAAGCCAAAATAACGCCCAATGAAACACCGACAATTGCAATAGCTCCTCCCCAAAAGCGGCACATCCTATTCAACCCCCCCGTGTGTCGTCATATAAAAAAAAGCATAGACCCGAGAACGGACAACAACAGCAGCCGGTTTTACACCACTCGTAATCAAGCTTGTGGTAACGAGAGTACAAGAAAGTTAGGTGGTGATGCCTGGAACTGATGGCATTCTCATAGGCCGTGGGTATCGTGAGAATGATCAAGAATTGATCCTGATTGGAACACGGACTCCGGACGCATGAATAGACACACGACTCGAAGCGAGTGGTGCTCTTCACGCCTGGCCGGCACTGGAAGCTGATCAGTTACTATGAGCTCTGATCAGGAGCTGAACGGAACGACCGCAAGTTAGTCATTTTGAACACAAGGTTCAGAGAGGTTTGAACGTGCCCTGTGCAGCGGATCGTCTTGATTCGCTGTTACGAGAGATGGGCTCTCCATGGTCCCCATTAAGGGCTCGTTTGACGTTATCGAACGGCCCTCTAAGCTAGGCCTCAAATGTGCCGAGCCATTCGGTTTGCCACCGTTCTTCTGCTCGGCTTGACGTGCCAACTCCCGTTCTCGGTTCTTCTCGAGAAGAGCACCGCCAAGCGTTGCGCACTTGAGGATAGTCTGTATCAAGTGGTTTTGCTGTAGGGGTTTGGACAAGTATTCGTCCATCTGGGCCTGTATACACCTCTCCCGGTCTCCCATCATGGCATGGGCTGTTAATGCAATGATCGGCGTGCGGTGGGAACCGAGGCTGCGTTCGTACTCGCGTATCTTATTAGTGGCTTCGAAGCCTCCCTACATATGGTTAGTAAGTTGTAATTGGATCCAGAGTATTGTGGCGGGTGTCAAACCATTATTGGCATCTGAACATCCATTAGGATGACGTCGAACTTCTTCTTTTTCACAGCCTCCACCGCTTCCAAACCGTTTCCAACCACGGTAACAGCGTGGTGATACTTCTCCAGAATCTTTACAGCCAGTCGCTGGTTAACTCTGTTATCCTCAGCAAGGAGGATTTCGAACGATTTCGTGTTATCGGCCAAGGATGGCGTAGCACGGTTCTCCAAAGCAGGGACCATTCCATTACCTAAGTCAATTGGTTTGCAAGGAGTTGTCATGTAAGATGTAATACCTAGATCCAAGCATGACTTCAGGTTGACGTGAACAACCGGAGCCAAGAGGACAATTGGGAGGTACTTGAAGTCTTCGACAGCCCTTAACTTACGAGCAGTGTCAATAGACTCTACGATGATCACATCGTACGGTGGGTCGTCCGAGCCAGGAACGTGAGGATTTCCTTCGGTGTTTACAACCACCGGTACTAACCCAAGCCTCTGCAGCATGTTGACGATTTCTTTCCCATATTGGGTGCGCCCCTTGTCGATAAATAGCACTTGATGTCCTTTGTAAGGTTTCAACTGCTTTTCGATGGATGCGACCTCGCCGTCTGCCAACTTGACCACGCATGTAAAGTAGAACGAGCTACCTTTTCCAAACTCGCTCTTAACCCAGACGTCACCACCCATCAGGTTCACCAATCTTTTCGAGATTGATAGACCCAAGCCAGTACCACCGAACTTGCGAGTCATTGATCCGTCCGCTTGCTGGAAAGTATCGAAAATCAAGTCGAGCTTATCTGGCGGGATCCCTATACCCGTGTCTGAAACGACAAACTCGATTGCGTACTCGCGGGGGTCCTTCGGAGGGGCACCTTCGGCTTTCCGAATCGTCAAGCTGACTTCGCCGTGCTCTGTAAACTTAATGGCGTTGCCCACCAAGTTCAAAATGATCTGCCGCAAACGGAAGGAATCACCGACCACATAATCGGGGACGGAGCTATCAACCCGGTATGTGAGGTCTAAGAACTTCTCGTTTGCCTTGACAGCCAACGTCTTTAGGGCGTTGAAGACAGTACCCCGTAATGTGTACGGGATCTCCTCTATTACCATCCTTCGAGCTTCAATCTTTGAAAGATCCAATATGTCGTCAATGATAGTCAACAGACTGTTGGCAAGGTTGTTCACAATATTCAGCATTTCTCTCTGATATTGCGTGAGGTCGGTGTCGAGGGTCAACTGAGTCATTCCAATGATACCGTTCATAGGGGTTCGTATCTCGTGGGACATATTCGCCAGGAATTCTGACTTGGTCTTATTCGCCTGCTCAGCCGCCTCTCGTGCCTGCGTATTTCTCTGGATACTGTCCCGAAGGTTATACACCATCTGGTTAATTTTTCGCTTGAGCTCGTCCATCTCGCCGGAAGCTTCTACGTCAACAAGCTTCGTGAAATTTCCGTCGGTAGCGGCGTTAGTAATATCGCCGAAAGCTCGCACCTGGGTTGTCTAGATGATATAATTAGCCTTGCCGAGTATAACATGTAACAGGTAAGTAAGAGCAGGACCTACCAAGTTTGTCGCCATTGTGTTGACATCCGCTGTGATCTCCTTCCATCGTCCCTTTAAGCCTCCAACATCTGCTTGGCCTCCCATTTTCCGTCTACACCGACATCCTTTGCTACGCGCTGCACTTCGTTACAGAAGACCGACAAGCGGTCAACCATGTTGTTAATAGTTTCCTTTAATACGAGTATCTCGCCCTTCGCTTGGACGTCGATCTTCTGGCTCATGTCGCCGTCGGCAATGGCTTGAGTAACAGTGGATATACCTCGTACCTGGGACGTCAGGTTCAGAGCCATGGTGTTGACGTTCTCGGTGAGGTCTTTCCATTTTCCTTCTACATCGTCAACTCGAGCTTGGCCACCTAAGGTTCCATCGGTTCCGACTTCTCTGGCAACCTTGCTGACTTCGAAGGCAAACTTCCCTAGGCGGTCCACCATGGAGTTGATGGTGAGCTTGAGTCTAAGCATTTCGCCCTTGACCTCGACGGTAATCTTCTGAGATAGGTCTCCTGCAGCCACGGCGGTGGTAACCTTGGAAATCTCGCGCACCTGAGTCGTCAAATTCATAGCCATACCGTTAACATTGTCAGTAAGATCACGCCAGGTGCCTTCAACATCATTCACCGTAGCCTGACCACCAAGACGACCTTCGGTTCCGACTTCTCGCGCAATCTTGCTGACTTCGCGTGCAAACTGTGATAATTGCTCAACCATAGAGTTGATAGTCGACTTGAGTTCGAAAATCTCACCCCTGCATTCGGCTTGAATTTTCTGAGTGAGATCTCCTTTGGCGACTGCAGTTGTGACCTTGGCAATATCACGCACTTGTGTCGTGAGATTATTCGCCATAGCGTTCACGTTTACCGTTAACTCATTCCATATACCTTGAACACCCATCACATCGGCCTGTCCCCCTAAAATACCTTCGGTACCCACATCGCGGGCGACACGACTGACTTCGGAAGCAAATGTACGTAATTGTTCTACCATAGTATTGATCGTCTGCTGGAGCTGAAGAATTTCACCGTTGGCTGGCCTCTCGATCTTCTTAGTTAAGTCACCATGAGCAACAGCAGTGGTCACTGATGCAATCTCTCGCACTGTAAATAATGATTAGCTACTGCCATAGGCTAAGCAAATCTCAATTTTAAACGAACCTTGATCAGTAAGATTTTGAGCCATAACGTTAACTACCCGGAAGTCAGTAACCCGCAATAAGCATTTCACGAGGTACTCTTACCATTGTCCGTAAGTTCTTTCCAAGTGCCGTCTACACCTTCGATCATAGCCTGGCCGCCGAGTATGCCATCTGTGCCGACTTCACGCGCGACACGAGACACTTCGCTAGCGAAGACCTGAAGCTGATCCATCATGGTGTTGATAGTCCGTTTGAAAGTCGTGATTTCTGGGTCCATTTCTACGGTATTCATTCGAACCTTCATAGTGAGATCACCCCGTGCGACAGCGCTAACAATAGCACCGATCTCACGAAGGGCTTTTGGAAGGCCTCATTGGCCTTTTGGTGCTTCCATAATTCTCGTTCCAAAGCAGCGACCCGTTCTTTTCGATTAGTTCAAGGGCTTTCTCTTGCAGTTGCTTTTGTTCTATAAGTTGAGCATTGACATTCGTCAATTCTTGGCGTTGGTTGTCGAGTATTTTCGACTGATCTATAACATGCTCATGAAGCCCCTCAAGATCTTCATTAGTGAGAGGAAGAACCTTCACGGCTCGTTCCTCACCAACGCCGTTTCGGGCGGGAGGGAGGACTGCAAACCGGGACTGTCTTGACGATTTGGAACCTAGGGAACTAGGGGACTCATCGCCAAAGAGAGATTCAGCCGTCTCGTTGGGGGTATCGGGAAAAGTTGCGCCATTCCCAACACTTGCCTTGGCCTCAAGCTGTTGGATCCTGACTACAAGGGCAGAGAGCTCACGCTCAAGGGTTTCCTTGGCATGGCTTTCATGGCCAGGTAACCTGATTTGAGAATTGGTGCCGATAGGAACAGGAACGGAATTGACATCCTGCGGATAGACGGCTAATGACTTAACAATGGCAGCAGTAGCCACCAAGGTCTCCTCGTCGGCCATCACCCTCATGATTATGGATCTAAGACGTTTAAATCGTCTTGAAAATGGGGGTTATCAATCGTAAATTGGTAAGACAACGGGCGGGCCAGCGTTCGGTGGGCGCTGGATGGGCTTATGACGAACGCATGGAGCAGGACGATGCCGATGTCGATGATACAAGGAATACAAGAGCAGACCAGTGGGTTAAAAAAAAGGGATCTCTATCTCTATCGCTATCGCAATTTGTCGCGGCGTGCCCGCCTCGACGGCGGTTGGAAGGGAGCGATTTGACAACCGTGTCAAAGTTCGGATTCGTGAATATAAAAATGATTTAGGACTAACTAGTTATACAATTACAACGATAGGAATGCTCGAATGTAAAAGATGATAATAGGTGGTCGTGTCGTCGTATAGGGTAATTGTGTGACTTTGGTGAGATGGATAAATCTGGAAGGGAAGGCCTCTTCTGTCGGAATAAGGAGAGACCCTGCTTGAAAGCGAGTGGGTGGAGAGACGAGGGCTCAGGCTGGGAGGAGGTGTATGTACTGTAAAATGTATGTCAAGGTATGTAAAGGGCCGCTACGTTAACCTAACTGGACGGGTGGGCCGCCTTTAGCTTTTCAATTAGAACCCTGGTAAAAAGAAGATGCAATAAGGGAAAGTGAAGATTTAGGCGGGGACAACGGGTCGGGGGGTTGCTAGGTGCTGAAGGATGAGAAGGCGAGAGGGCGAGAAAGAAAGACCTATGGACTGGCTATGGGCTGGGCTATGGACCGCGCTACGTGCTAGCCCAGTCTTTGCCCTTAGTCTTGCCCTTTTTTGACTGGCCGCTATTGGTTGTTATTGGTTGTTATGGTCGCTACCACCTGAGGGAAGTACGGCTTGGGGAAGGAAATAGCCGGGTCGAACCAGCCACGCATAGAACTTAATGTGTGAGTTGGGTCAAATCGTAACTGTGTATTCGTACGTATATTCAGGCATTAACAACCCATTAACAAGCAGATAATATGTCGCTTTTTTGTGTGGGTGTGTGTGTTTTTGTTTCATTGTAATTTTCGCCTTGATAAATAAATTTTTTTTTTTCTATCTTTGTGAAGATATGCCTTCCCATTATCCAAATTTAGATGTTGGGAGAAAGAAGGGTCCCCGATACCCACTCCGTAGGTATCATGTGGGCACATACTTTGTATCTACATACATATATACAAATACTTCCATATGGCACTAAAACCAAATAGCCTTTACATGTACATAACTGTATAAGCGTGATCTATACCTATGTAATATATCAAATGAGGCATGCATGGTATCTCTATTTTTTAAGGAACGTTTAATTATTTTCGACATTACATACATACTTAGATACGTTATCAGATCCAAGGTAAGGGGAGAAAGCAAGCTGACCTCTTGACCCTCCAAGTTGACCAGATTTCTCGCCTCCGCATGGACAAGTTCAATACGAACTGTTGGGTTGCCGCCCATGTCGCTATGTGGGTATCTAAGTACTTTTGCGCCTATCTCGCTATAGTACGGTACTTAGCGTAGAAGAAAGATTTACCTATCTGATTATGGTACATACCTAGGTACTCCCACCTGATGTACCTTAGATACAGTATAATTTTATAGGTAATTTTTGTAGGTTTCGTACAACCAAGACGAATCGAGTAATCACATCCCATAGCAGCCTCCGTGTACTAGAATCTATCTGGCATTTTCTGAGGCAGTTGCAAAGCGTTTGTGGGGGGTAACGCCATTACCATGCGCCTAAGTACCTAGGTAGGTAAGGGTATAAGGTAATCTTTCACATCGTTTAAAGAAGTGTACCTAACCAAAACCACTAAACACAACTATTCCCACAGCTTACATAGGTACCTTTCCACAACCACGAGACTTAAATCAACTCGACAGGGTACAAGCTTGCAAAGTCCGCGGGCGGTAGTCAACGTTCCACTCAGATGGGTTTCCCTAACTTTACCTAGATGCGAGACAGTCCGTCTCTCGGGGGAAGAATCCATGGAGTCCAGGGAGGCTCGATACGGCAATGAGCTGACGCGCCCCGTCGTGTACGTGCCGTATTCCTATCCAGCCTTCCAGCCTTCTAGCCCTCCGGCCTGTTCGACCTGAACTTGAAGTGATGCTAATGCATCGTACTAAGTGTTACCAGTTGTTCAAGCGAGGCAGCGGACTTGACGTCATGTGCTACTTTAAACATTTATTCACTTATTTTAGAATCTCAGCTTTATTTATTATTATTATTATTATTATTATCAATCTCTCACAAAAGCCTCTATGGCTTCAAACCTCCTTCGAGCCTCGCGCTCGGCTCCGGCGTGGCAACCACTGTCACCCCCGGGCTTTACAGGTTTGATACCTACCTAGATATTCCCCCACTGGTCTGGACTCGCCAAAGTCGCATATTCTGTACTAGGTTGTTCTGCATGCTGCTTGCTATTTGCTGCTTGCTACTTGCTGCTTGCATTTTTACATATTATGTACGCAGTAGAGTAGGGTTGGATGCTCCGTACCTTAGCTGCTGGCTTCTCCGACTGGATTTCCTACTTGGAATTCCGCCTGGAGGCAGTCGAGGAATTGTCCTCCCGCTTTGTCTCACCACACCGTATTCAACATCCGCTACCCAAGTAGCAATGTACTGAACATTTGCGTACGGCTTCGCGGATTGGCTCTATACCCTGCACGCACAACAAGCCGAGTCTCCACTGGATTGGTACGTGGACGGGTGGACTTCGTGCGTAGCAGATGGGCAAAACGGGTCAAGAGATCGCGGCCCATCTCCCCTCTCCATCTGTCGGGAGTGGCTGGACCCTAGGAAGGAATTTCATTTGTGCGTCCCTCCTGTCGATGTCGCTCTACTGTACGGCATACAAACAAATTTGTTGCAAATCTGATGAGCAGCGCATACTTTCCTATTTTGCTCGGTATGCAATTTAGTTGTTTACCATACAAGACTCCGTGGTCCTATGCTGCTTGTGGTTTTACACGAGCACAAAGCCGGGAAGCTTGCACACTCATTCAGATGTGGCAAATGCTCGACTCTTTTCGATTAGCTTTCTTTTTGCCCTTTTCGCCCCAGCGATGATCGGCAAGGGGGGGCGGACGAATGGTGGACACTTCACCAGTCGGGGTTACCTATGGCAACTTATCGTCACCAGTATCCTGCGAAATGCTTCATTTAAAATTACCTCGAGTCGCATTTTTCATCGAGCAGGCCTAGCAATCGGCTAAGAATTCTAAGGGAAAACGCCCTATCGAGGTTGCTATCGCTTCCCCCTCCTCATGTCCTTACCCCCCCAAAGCATCAGATAGCATGCCGAGTGACGTCACAACATCTGCACATCTGCATGTGCACCCAGCCCGACCCAACAGGGAATCATCCCAGGGTCTTGCCCGCTCTGTGCCAGGTCTTGGCCTCGAAAGACACGAGGCAATCAAATGCTGTTCCATGCGCGAAACTGCCCCGATTTCACTGGCTTCGAAACGAATCATATTGGAAACCCGGATCATCGGCTCTTAGTGAGATGACAAATGGTCCGGATTCGTAGGGCTATTGGAGCGTAGCGCCGGCTTCGAGAAACGGGACACGCGATAATCCAGGGATCACTGCGGTCTGTCACCCGTGTTTCCTCCTGTTTTGGTTATTACTAGTTTTTTTTTTTTTTTTTCCTACTGTGATGTATTGTATGTGGGAAATGGAGCCCTGATAATTGATGGGTCGCTCGGTAGCCACGATTCTTATTCACACAGGAACAGCAAAAAGACCCTTCGTCGTCCGTACATAGTATGTCAACCCCCACCAAGGGACCGTCAAGCGCTTAGCTGCTGAAAGGAGTGGCCGAAGGTTTCCACTTAGGCTACAGATATTTCTCTTCATTTTACGTTGGTTATGGTTCTATGTTTAGTTGTTCCGAACATCTCTTGCTGAGCGTGGAATGGCGCCCTGCTAGAGAGGTAAGGTATTGTCCACGGGATGGAGCCAAGGTGAACTAAAGAGGCAGAGAGGTCAACTTCCCGCGGTCCCTCAGCTCCGTGTAAGGCCTAGGCTGCTAGGCTGGCTACGCTCAAAGCACGCGAACGAGTTGAGGTGAAATTACACACGCTAGCGTTTCGAATCGTGGATCTCGTTCGCTAGTCCTCCATTGCTGGAAACGCAAATCTTTCGAGAATCACTCAGCACTAAGATCATGGTTAGATACCTCGACTATTGTCTTATCTTAGAAATGAAGGAGTAAGATTTGCATTTCGAGACCCGGGTTCGTATATTCCTCGGTAGATCTACAGACTGACTATCAAACCAGTACCGAGGATCTCAAGATCCATCAATTACGCCGTTTAAGGGCTAACATAGTAGCTTTGACATATTGCACTTGTGATCTAGCCTATCGGGCCAAGCGAGGTTATCAGGCAATCCGACACCGCTAGATCCAAAGACTCCGCCCATACATAGACCGCGCGAGACTTCTAAAAAGGTCATTCTCTAGTCTAAATTGCCTGTCATTTACGTATACGCACACAGCATTTTGACAGTTCCGACGGGACCGGCAGTGTAACTGAAATGTCACTGCCTAGCCTTTCGATTCCATCCTAATATATCCTACGAAGCCGGGAGCTTTTCCGGCCGCGGCGGAATCTTAAATGTACGGAGCTTAACGATGATGTTAATCCTATCGCCGAACTGCAACCTGATTATTACAACCCCTCCGAGCATGGTTATGTCGAATACTATATTACCTAAGTATGGGATGTAACTAAGTCACCATAAACTGAGGCTGTTATAAGGGAAGGGGAAAAAAAAGCCAAGGAAGCACTTGACAGGATAAATGAGGCGCACGCGGCACGGATCTAACTCAAACATATTAACTTCATTGCCTATTCCCAACACACTCAGCAGAATGACCAGACGTTTCCGCGTATTGTCATAATCAAGATTGCGATGAAGTTGATTAAACATAATATTGTGCATATGTTTACGGGTCGTGGCTTGTTCGTAGTCTGGCCCAACATCGCAAAAGCGACCAGAAGTTGCTGCTATCCGGGAATCATCAGTACCGTCCGGGAATAAGATATGCCCACGGGGTACCGTCGCATCCTCATCTGAACTGTCAAAAATCTGTGTTTCAGCTTGAGAAGATCGGCCATGGATCCCCTCCCTTCCCCCCCAAATCTACCAATCTGCTAACCTGCAAATGCCTTGCGTGGGAATACTAGGTACCCAATCCAACTCTCACCAGGACGCACGAGCGAATCTCGGGGCCTGGGGAGAGCAAGGGCGGGGAGAGGTGGACACGAATTTTGGGAAATTCCGGGGTTCGACAATCATTATCATAATAGCCCAAGTAGTTATTTTATTTATTTTATTTCATTTCTTAATAACCCTATGCCCGATCATTTTCTTCCACCCAAGAGCTCCAGCGCAGAACCACCAAGGAGGTGAAGATCGCCGACTGGCTCCCTCCCAACCCATCCACCCAGAAGTTTCAAAAATGCTCATGTGATAGCCCTCGGGTTGCCCAACCATCACACAAACAGACAAGCTAGCTACACCGCGACGGCATAAGAAGATATTCCCTTGGCTAATAGCGGAAAGTTAAGGTTCCGCGCGGAATCCTAGAAATCTCGGTGTTCATTTTGGCCCTCAATTCCACTGTCTGGGAATAAATCTCTACAGACGTATTATATAACTTGTGTTCTACTATTCTTAGTTGATAGGAAGTAGGAAGTAGGAAGTCTGAAGTGACGTAGTTGTGTTATGCGCATGCCGCATGCCGCCGACAAACGTCGCACGTAGAAGTAGAAAAGAAACAAGGAAACAAGGAAACAACAACAAAAAAAGGAACGGAACGGGCGCTGAGAAGGCGGAAGAATAAAAGAGAAGGAAGCCATTCGCAGCGATTCTACTCGCCTAGCTGACCGCCTGATAGGGTTTAATGGTAATGGTGCCCATCTAATACCACATGGTGCTCTAGCCGATCGTAGAGATCTGCGCGAGTCGTCGACTACCTTAATTATCACAGATGGGGATGGATCTTCACGGACAGCGCTCCTGAAGCAGTAAGCGACACGCGATTAGAGATCGGTCGGGGTTTTTTTTTTTTTTCAGTTGAGAGGAACAGCAAAGCTCTTTTTTTTTTTTCTTTTTTTTTGGTGTTTCCCCAAGTATCACGGGCCAAGTAAGCTTCCATTCATCATTCTATATACCCACCTCGGACCACGTAGGTATGTTTTTAATATATCTACTTGCATTGAACCCGAGTCTCGTGGACATAACCTACGTGAGTATGACAGCACGTTTTTTCGCTTAGACGGCGTGATATATACATGGGATGGGATGGGATGGGATGGGATGGGATAGGGTAGGATAGGTAGATGTTTATCATTAATCGTCATTTCGTGTTACTGTGACAGCTTCATTCTGGAGGGGTTTGTGCTAGCTAGCTACATTAGATTTTTATTTTCATCGGCAATAGCCGCGTGCTAAGAAATGAGAAAAATAAAAGAGCATGACAATAGATAGATAGGTAACAAATAATAGCATCAAATCGAAGACACCCGCTAGAGGATTTACAGCTTTCCCAGTACAAAAAAGCGAAGTAATAAAAGACAATTCAAGCGCCCGTGAAACCTCCAAAGCTTGCTTCGTGAGGGTATCTAGTCGAATGCCAATGCCGCTGAGCTTTGTTGCCTAATAACGCCCTTCCACTTTCCACACGCATCTGCAGAAAAAAGACAAAATACTACTACCGAGACGTATTCGACGTATTCGACGTGGTACCAAGCGAGGGTGACGAGAACCATTGGGAAAGAATAAGCTCGCCCCGACCCCAAATACGTCAGTCTAATCTGTCGTCCCGTCCCTCTTTGTCCCACCGCTGACGTCCTCAGAAAACCAAGCTCTTCGACCCCACACAACTTCTGTCTCTGTTCGACGTCTGATTCGACCTGATTCTGTAGAACGTAAGATTAACGTCGCGGAACACCACCACGGCCGAAACCGCCACCAGCTGAATTCCAGCCTTGGGTAACGCTCTGCTTCACTATCATCGCAGCAGCAGCCGCGGCAGCCATTCGCTCTTTTTGACGATGTCTCTCTTTAAGGTAACCAGCCGCCTCGGGCCGCATGCGTAGAATTCGGAGAATCATGTCATCAGATGGATCGGCTTGGGCCTCCTTCCGTTTCTCCTCTTTGGCCCGGCGCATGGTACCAAGGTTGCGGCTCATCATGATGCTCTTACCCCTGCGGATAGTTCCCATGCTCGCGAAAGCTGGGCCGCTATGGGAAGGGCTTAGTGATGCACCTAACGAGGCGGGCGCAGAGAGGCGATTGGAGCTCATTTGTCCTTGGAGCTGTTGCTGCTGGCGCTGGGCGGTAGCCGCAGCCATACGTTCTGACGTGCGAATCAAGTTTTCAGTAGAATCGAAGTAGAAGAAGTTAAGTGAGGCGAGCTCGTGATACTTAGGCGATCTAAGGACTTCTGCGGGGACACCGAGGACTTCACCATCCTCGTCTCGCGCGTTGAAGAATTCGAATAGGAGTTCTAGCCACTTATAGACAACATCAAGCTCGCGCTGACTTAGCGGCCGTTGGTTAGACGGCTTGTCTGAAAGCGGTGGAACGAGTAGAGACTCAATAGCCATGAGCACTTCTTTCCATAGACGGGTCATAACTGCAACCATCGTTGCCTCCGTCAATGTCTCTTTCATGGTAGCAAAGTTTTCATTGAAGTAGGTGAAAAGAGATTGCAACGCGTTTTCGATTTCGGTATTGGTGATTTGCGGAATTGTGGACGATCGCTTGAAGAATGAATTGACTTGTGAAGCAAGGTTGCGCCCGAGGAGGTTTCGCAAGGCTTCGTAAGAAAGTGATGCGCTGATATGCCGCGTGAGCTTTATGCGAATTCAGTTAGCTGCTTGTGTGAGTGTCATCAGCATTGGAGAATAACCTACTTTGTCTGTAATTTTGCGGACCATATCGCGCTCCGTCCTCTTCAGGTGTCGGAATGCTTTGCCAAAGTAGAACTGGATGTCGTCCCGTTCTCCCTCCATACTGACTCTTAAGAGTATCCTTCCTTGAGTATCAAGATCAAGCCAGAACTCTCTTGGGAGGTAGTCGCTGAAATGTATTGGATCAAGTTTCAGCGAGGTTCTGCCTACAAAGTCGTGATCGCCGAAGGTATCGTAATCCCAGATCGTAGCTACGATATTAAGAGGACCGGAAACTGTTACATCTACCGACTCATCCCAACGGGGATTGAGGGACCTCATAACAATTCGCGTTTTGTGTAAACGCTTTTGGTACTCATCCACAAGTACCACATACGGGTCGCTTGTCCCGTTCGGATCGCATGCTTTGATTTCCTCGGCTTCGACAATCTTGATAGTAAAGACATACTTGGCCGGCCTCCTGACCTGTTTCTTAGGCCCATCAACCTTTGCAAGTATGTCAGCACACGCATCCACATTCATTGACTTTTCGAGCTTATCCAGCTCCTGCATGGCCCATTCGACATTGTTGAGTTTCACTAAGGACTAAAGGGTACGTTAGTATTAAGTTAAAATAGTACCGTTGGTGTTAGCCATACCTCCGGATAAAATTGAAACGGTTCAACTTTCTCCTTAGTATTCCAAGCATCTTTAGCGTATTGCATGAACCTTCCTTGTGTCGTCTGGGATGCTGCTGCTGCTTCTTTCTCGTTTGGTCTCGGCGTGTCCATCTCCTTTATAAACTTCTGGTCTACGAGCTCGCAGTACCGAGCAATGCTGTTGGCAAATATTTTTGATAGTGCAGTCATGAATCGAGCGTGATGAACATCGTTATCCCATTCCAGTTTGAAAACTTGGTCGGCCGTCTGGTGAAATAGCTGAAACATATCGATCACTGAGTGGCTGTGACGTTCAGAATCCAATGAAATATGTCCTGGCCCGTGGCCTCGTACTTGGAATGGGTCTTGCTTGATGGCTTCCTCAACAAACTGTTCCGCTCGGGATTCTGCATTTTGGATCCAACGCCAGACGAAGTCAACTAGTAACTCTTCAACATCAAATGTAAAAGCCCTATTAGGAAGAGATGATCTATGAATGCGTCGAATCTCCACTAGCTCCTTATATAGGTCAAAACCATCTTCCAGAGCTAACTCTTCTCCCCGATCTTGCGCGACTTGCACGATTCTCCTTATCAAATCGTGGGCATCGTCTTCAAAATTGGGAAACATCGTCTCCACAAGCACGGTCAATGGGTTCACGCCGAGGATCTCCGGGTTCTTCTTGTAACGTTTCTGGATCCTTTCGCAAAGCTTCACGACCGATTTGCCAAGCTCAACTACGTGACTAAAATTCCAGTCCTCTTGACTTCGAGGTATTTCCGCATCGAGAAACTCGCGATATACGACTGCGGCTTGTTCTTGCAAACCCGACTCTAGTAACCGGGAAAACTCCTGGGCATCTTCTTCTTTTCGCGAGAAACTGGGGTCGTTAAAA
The DNA here is from genome assembly GCA_902805475.1 of Entonaema liquescens. Taxonomy (NCBI): domain Eukaryota; kingdom Fungi; phylum Ascomycota; class Sordariomycetes; order Xylariales; family Xylariaceae; genus Entonaema; species Entonaema liquescens. The sequence continues at coordinate 428,211 of CADCSX010000001.1, read as the reverse complement.
ACGTGGTTTGTTAGCACGTGTAGTGCTGGCCCAACCGATGGGGGTTTTGGTTCGTAGCAATGCATTAGAGTATCGTAGAGATCGCGAAGGAGAGCGTCATTAACTGTTTGTAATGTCTGCTGGTATACACTGTAGTCTGTAATGGTCCACTTGCTTCGCTCTATGGTTACCAGGGTCTCATTATAGAGATATATATGAGGAGGCTTTTTGACTTCTGGAGGTGGAATTTTCACCAAATCGAAAGCATTGTCCAGATCAATTACGGTAAACATAGTATCGGTGAATCTGCGGGCTGCTACTTCTAAGAAGACGACCAGTCGGGTAACTTGAGGAATTCGCCAGCGGACACACAGCTCTGTAAGGAGATCTAACGATTGTTTCGAGAACAAACTAGATTCTTCGGTCTCTCCATCATGCATAGCATCAAACTCAAGAGCGTATTTTGCAATAATCTTCAAGAACTCGCGAGGTTCATGAGGTATAAAAGTGTAATTTGCGTCGTCGACAGCCCTGATACTGCTAGTGTCGTCAAGCGACATGGATCCAAGATTAAGTATGCTGTCCATACCATATACGGATGTCCTATTCGCTATACCTAGTTCTGGGTATCCTCTATCTTCTGGATGTGCCGAGGAGGGGCTTCCAGGCAATGGTTTATCAATGGGACTAATGATAGCAGTAGATCTTCGAGCCAGCTCTGGGCGAGCCGTTAAGATTTCCATCATCATTTGCGACAGGAAGGGCGCCTCCGCCTTCTTCCACTCTTGATACGCCTCATCGCTGTTGAAATCCTGGCTCCCTAGGGCGCCGCTCATGTTAGAGTTCAGGCGATGTTGGTATGCCTTGAGATCTCGGAGGGCAGCCTCTTCGGTCCAATTTTGTCGCTGAGCGTCAATATGGACTTGGACGTCGGAATGGGAGAGACCAAAAATTTTAGCAACGGATTGGACCATAGGCATGTCCTTAATATCGTAGCTAAGTGGCACTACCACTTCAATCGTATTCCCGGAATTCTGGCCCGTGTCAATGAAGAGGTTCTGGTCGTTGGTCAATAGCTTCTTTTCAAGGGTGCTTAACCTGTTCATAAGTTCCGATTTATCGCGCTCGTGCCCTTGATCGCGCAGGATATTAAATAGAAGTCTCACGAAAAGGGCGAGATGCCTATCGACAAGAAGCTTCCAGGAGTCATCGCCCGGCTCGTGACCAAGACTACATGCCTTAGTAGCAGCTGAATAGAAAATCAGCACCAACGGCTCGACCTTGCGCTCCTTGTCTACATTTTTCCGAAAAGCCTGCTCGGTAAAGGCCGTGTAGGCCTGCGCAAACGTCTTTTTTACGGCAGCGTCGTTAAAGCCAGGCAATTTTTCAGCACCCATTATAACGCGCTCTAGCCTCTTCTCTAGCGGACTTCGAAATCCATGGGGAAGTTTGACACCGCTAGAGTTCCCCGGAACAAATTCCTTAACCAAATCAGCGATGTTGGACGTATGAGTCCGCGTGGGTGCCTTCGGTGCGGGAACCCATTGTTTTCGTTTGGCCTTGGGTTGGAGGAGATAATGGAGGTAGGCGACCCGAAGGGCATAAGTATAGGCATCGTCATGGCTCACAGCTAATTGCCTGGCTAAAGAATCGGCACGACTCCGTCTTTCGTCATTCTTTAAACTGTTTATACGACGGTCGAGCCGTTGGTACGATTGTCTCGAGGCGGACGACATGATATAAAAGGCGAAGCTAAGCCGGTCTTATGAACTAATGCTCCACGAATTATTTGCGCCGCATGTTTTTAGCATCGCCAAATGACCCCGTGGAATTTCGATTAGATGGGAGACCGGTTAGAAAGGGTTTGTGTGAGAGAGATGACGATGACGAGAGTCGTGTCGGTCAGGCGATGATAAGGTTAGGTATATGATTAGGTATATGATTAGGTATGTGATTAGGTATGTGCCCAGGTGGGTTGCAGGTGACGCCGCCGGCAATTCGAACTAAAGTTTTACGTCCAGAAATAGATCACAATTGGGCGGCTCCCTGGGGGTTGGGCTTTCCCTTTTACGAGGTGCAGCAGGTTCCACCAAAGTCATTAGGGTCGAGTAGGTACCTAAAATAAAAATATAGAGCGTTGTATTGTACTTCCTTATAATTGCCAAATGGCCATATTTTCCCCACAACAAATTCAATATATGTAGGTTTTAGGTGGTACCTAGGTAGGTAAGGCTTGGTTAGGTTAAGTAGGTAGGTCACGTACAAATAAGGGGAGTTATCTTATCGTTGTACATGTATTAAGTGGTATTGAAGGGAGTTGAGGGGTCACTAACCAATTTGTATCCAATGGGAAGCCACTAGTTACGATTCATTGATGCATGATGAGGCCCTTTAGTTTCGCTTTTTTTGTTCAGTACCTTTTAATAAGTCACATGTGCGTTTGCTGTAACATGAGATGTACCTATGTATTATCTAGAGTCCTTTAACCTAGGTAGCTTTGCGAGATACAGAGACCAACCCGAGGAGAGACATATAAACAAAAAAGGATTGAATCATGTAAAATTTCATGGAATTGCATCTCTGTCTGGTCAATATTGTATATGATATGCATCTCCAACGCTTGCTGGGTTCCCCCATCTCAGCTTACCTATCTCACGAGACGAAAACATGATGTATGGCATGCAACATGTACCTCTCATAGATTCTGCAGGTAAGGATATAATAATTGGCACTTACGTTCTATATTGCTTACCTATGTAGAGAGAGATGCACGTTTAAGATTTCCAAGTTTCTGCGTGCAACCAAGGTTCCTCTACAGCTGAAATGTCTCAGAGCCTTTCGTAAATGAGAATGTTGCAGCTTTGGAACTTCTAATACACAAGTTGAATAACCCTTTCAGATACTGTCTTAAGTTTCTTGATCAAACCTACCCAGATATTATATACATACCTACTTACTTACTCTCAACTCTTCGCTTATAAACTCGGGCTGTGCCGAGTGCTTGTAAATACTTAGTGCTTATATACCTAAGGTAGAGATGACGAGATTATAATGATAGCAATTCATATGTCCATGTAATCTTTACGAGTTGTAAAGACACATAAAAACGCAGCGGTAATAAGTGTGTGTTTATAAATAAAAAATAGTAAGACAGCTTCAATCTATAGGTACTCAGCAGATTCGTTAATATGTACGTGCGTATGTGTACACGTACTCACGTGTTAACCATTTCATCCCTTTTGCTTTACTTTGATGTTTCCACTCTTTTCATTCTTTTCACAGCATCATTAACACTACTGTGGCTTCTCCTTTTTATGTGTTATACCTTATGTAAACATCTTTAGCTTTGTCTATGTACCATGTACATATAACTGAGAGTACCTACCTACCTAAGGTTGTGATGGCAGGAGTTCCATGCCTGCACGTAAGATACTTGAACTAAAATGTAGATTGGGTTTTGTAAATGCAGGTGCTTTCTTGCTTGGATTTCTATACGTACCTGGCATATTGAACCTGATGCATTTCTTACTCGCATGCTAATCGCTTCAAAATTCTTTACTGTCCACCTTTTTTTTTTTTTTTTTTTTCATGTGCTACTTTTTCTATACTACATGAGGTATACAACAACAGAAAGATTTTTTTAGGCGCATTGCATTTTACACGTGTTCTTTTAATAAATCATCCCGAACAAAATCATATTTCCGAGAAGCACACGACATAAATACGAAATACGTAAATCCTCAGACACGCATTGGATATTGGCTTTAGGAAGCAGTATTTTGACATCACATGCGAAGGTTGAACAAGTTTTGGCTCAGCCTTGCTTGTCCACGAGTTGCTTACCAAAGATTTTATATAACTGGGCATTGCGTGTGCCTGGGGAAAAAAAAAAAGGTACGGGTCATCTTAACCAACCAACCAGATTTGTTTCAGCTAGAAGAAGAGAGGATCCCTCGCTGTCCATTGTTCTTTTAGCGAATAACCCCCCTGTTTTTGTCCCCCCTTCGCCCTTTTGCCCTGCCGCGCTCGTGTTTCTGTCTAATCCATTTAATTCATTCTCGACCTTGTTCGTGTAATGAATGCCGCGTACTTACATCTGCGCCATCTAGGTTTAACGTCGCAATTAATAATATTGTGATATATTTTGCCTCTTCGGTGACTCGAACGTCACTTGGGGGCTCTTAAGATATTATATGCAAGGCTATATTCGGCGCAAGGCAACACGGACGCCCAGCTGCAACGACACACCCCTTCGGTGCCTTTGCCTTTGCCTTTTGGTAACTTGACCCCGCCAAAGTCCACTGTGTACCGCTGATTCTAACCGGATTGGTTGCCCGCAACCACTCAACATTGCGGTCGCTGCGACCGTTGCGACACCACCTTTTCTCCAATTTGATACATATCTCTCCTACAACGTCACTAGTTAATATATTAACCTTGGATCCCATACTTCCTTTACTTCTAGTCGTATATTTTTATCGGATTGTTACTTTTTGCTTTGCTTTCGCGCGGCCTTCATCTGGCCAGCTTCCCTCACCATGGGCATCGTGAGCAGCAGACTTGATGATGGCTCTGCCATCTATTTAAGGGATCAGAATCGATGTTTGTTAACTCATCCTATTATGCGCGCGACTGAAGCTGACAGGATCTAGTATCAATTGCATCCCTCGTTATTTCCTGCCCTCGCAAGCGCATCTCAACTACTATAGTCCCTAACGCTTTCCCTGCAACTCGGGCTACAGCAACACGAACATCGGGTGATTCTGGTCCGGCTGAATTCATTCAGGTTAGTCGTGATACAAGAGGCGGAAATAAGCCTGGTCTGGAAGTATTGCTCATATGTCTGATAACGTCGTTCTAGGATATTGACCCTACCGTTGCGCCGAACTTCCTTCTTAAACTTAGTAATGACGACGAACTTGTATTCAACTTTACCTTTGTCGTCCGCCAAGAGGAAACAAGCCCCGGGGCCGATACACATATTAATGGCTTAACATATGTTTATGCTTCAAACAACAGAGAGCTCGAGAATCTTGTCACCCGCGAGTTTCACGCAGACCCGAATTTACATAAAAATGCGAATGTTGAATTGGTCGGAGATTACACCACAGGCGGAAGCCCCTCGGTAACGTTCGAGTGGTCGTGGAAATGGAAACCACCAAAGGCGACGGAAGACGCGGGAGGCGGATGGAAGAATGTTTGCAGCGTATGTGAATCTGAATGGCAGCATTGGACTTTGCTAAGCAGTATCTTTATAGTTCGTCGAATACGACCAACGAGCACACCGCCTGGATACCCTCGCCAGATTCTCTTTTTGGGTTGCTAGTAAGTTTGCGAGCCGAACTTGGTTGGCATTGAATTAGATCTAACTCCATATCCAGATACATCACCTTTCTTAAGCCATCCCAATTCCCCATCTCCCGCATTTCAGTTAGCAGTCCCTCCGAGAATACGGGCTCCGTCATCTCAATCGGTCGAGTCGCGCATTAGTGAGCAAGAAGAACCAATATCTCCTCTACATCCTCAACATCCCCAGATTGATACATTATCCATCGCGCCCACCATCGCGCAAGGCTCTCGGGAATCTGTGAAACTTGATATATCCTGCCCTCGCCCAGGGGAAGACATGACCGTGAGCGATGATGGCCCGGTTTTCAGAGCTACCATTAAGGCGCTCGAACAAAAGACAGGCAACATGAGAACCCAGATGAAAAAGGTGCTAAAGAAAGCCGATCACGCATACACTGCCCAGATCGAGGCGAACGAGGCTTTTGTGGCGTTTACGGAGGCCCTCCGGGAAGCCTCTGCGACAAACGCCAATGCCGTCCAACCTGCTATAGACCACTATTTTGACAAGATTGCTAAAGAAATTCTCGCTTATGAGAAGCAGAATGCAATTAATTTACAAAAGCTTATTATCGACCCTATAGGGAAGTTGTATACCTATGATATCAAACAGGCGGAGTCAAAACGACGAGACTTTGAAGAGGAAAGCAAGGACTACTACTCTTACGTATCTCGATACCTTGGCCAACGGCAAGACTCGGTGAAGACTAAGAAGCTTGCCGAGAGCGATACCAAATATCAGACAAAGAGGAGGAATTTCGAGCTCAAGCGCTTCGACTATTCGTCGTTCATGCAAGACCTGCATGGTGGTCGCAAGGAACAGGAAGTTTTGTCACATCTAACCAAGTATGCGGACACTCAGGCAAGAACCTTTTTAGCTACCGCTCAGAAGGTGGAGGACTTGCTACCGCAATTGGAGGCTCTGGCGAACGAAGTTCAAGACGCTGACAAGGAGTTCCAATACCAAAGACGCGAACGGGAGGAAAAAGACGCGTGCTGGAGAAGAGTAATTTACAGTATAATGAGCCGGAGACTGTGGCTTCGGCAGCCAATACGCCTCCAACTCAGAATGCCAATGGCAACCTGCACACCTCCGACTCTGAGCTTGGCCGGGCGGATAGTACCAGTTCTCAGCTTAAAGCAGTTCCGACAGGGAACTCGGGTCCCCTGGCTACAGGAGGCACAGACCTCTCAAGATCTCCAGGGAGTATTGGTCATGGCTCCTTACATAGCCCCGCGCAAACCTTAAAGTTCAAGGGCATACGAGACTTGGAGGAGAAGGATTTTAGTCAGTTGACCAACGCCGAGAAGAACTCGACGCATCGGAAAGAAGGTCTGCTCTGGGCCTTGAATCGGCCGGGTACTCATGTAGATCCCCTCTCCCTGAACAAGCAGGGTTGGCACAAGTACGTACAGACTTGCATATACTGGATGCTGTGATTGCGCGCTAACAAATATAGGTTCTGGGTCGTGTTAGACCAGGGGAAATTATCGGAGTATAGCAACTGGAAACAGAAGCTAGATCTTCACATGGACCCTATTGATCTTCGTATGGCATCTGTCCGCGAAGCAAGAAATGCGGAACGACGATTTTGCTTTGAAGTCATTACGCCCCATTATAAGAGAGTATACCAGGCGACTTCAGGCGAAGACATGAATAGCTGGATCCTCTCTATTAACAACGCTCTCCAGAGCGCGGTCGAAGGCCGTGGCCTCAAGGAGAAGCCGATGTCTCCCGGGGAACAAACTACTAGCCTTAAGCGCGATATTGGGTCGATTTTGACCGGGAAGAGTAGCTCCTTAAATCATGGTTCTCACCATGGCTCGCACACTAATAGCAGCTCTGCTCCTTCCCGCCGGACTACAGTTGGAGCGCGGCCCACAAACGCACGCGCGCCCAGCAGCAGCTATGACGAAAATCCGGACAAACTTCTCCAGATGCTCCGTGACAATGATCAGGGCAATTGCTGGTGTGCTGACTGCGGCAGCGGCTCTAAGGTTGAGTGGGTATCCATCAATCTAGCTATCATCCTCTGTATCGAATGCAGTGGTATTCATCGATCTCTCGGGACGCATATCAGCAAGGTCCGGTCTCTTACGCTCGACATAACCTCATTTACGCCCGATATTATCGAGCTACTGCTCCTTGTCGGAAATAGAGTCTCTAACATGGTTTGGGAAGCTAAGCTTGACCCCTCGTTGAAACCAAGTCCTCAGGCTACACGAGAGCAACGTCTCAAGTTTATAACTGCGAAGTATGTGGACAGGGCTTACGTAGAGCCAATCTCGGCCACTCTCTCAAGATATCCGACCGCCGACGAAACGCTCCTCGCGGCTATAAAGCGTAACGAGATCCAACAAGTCATCTATGCACTGGCATTAAAGGCCAACCCCAATGTCCTAGATAAAGTCCGCGGGACGCATCCTATCTTTTTAGCCCTCGCTGCGGCTGATCCGGCGTCCCCATCACCTACTACACCTACATCTGGACGGCCAGAGCCCGAAACACGGGTTGTTCCTTTTCCAGTGGCTGAAATGCTAATACAAAATGGAGCCGAGATACCCTCTACGATGCCTGCCTTCCCGTTAAGTCGAAGCGCGCAGATGTACATAGAGCAGAAGCGGGGCCGTAGCGCTGCTATCGAGGCCTCAGGGTCGTCGTTGTCGGGTAGTTTAAGTCCCAGCCCGAGCGAGCGACTTCAGCGCGATAAGGACGCACGCCTACAAAAGCGCATCAGCGCGGGCGGGCGCCTGGCCAAGTCGCCGATTCCCGAGCGGTAGAAACGGCGGAAGTCGAACACGTCACTCTCGTCTTCATCTTCCTTGCCGCACTCACAGAAGAATGGGCTCAGTCGACGGAAGTCAAATGTCACAGGTTCAAATTCTTCTTCATCCACTTCCGAGCGGTAGAAACGGCGATCGAATCGCTCCTTCTTCCAGATACCCCATTTGGATCTCTCTAAGACTCTCACACCTTTCTGTCCGCTGATCTTCTGTCCTCCTCTGAGGATTGTAACGCCCTCCCCACCTCGTCAGGCGATGGATTCGATGACGATAATTGCTTCACGAACTAACGAAAATGACCCCATATGACGACGGTTGGGGCTGCATTCGACGCACTGGCATTGGTAGAGAATATGGAATTTCAGGTACAAAAGAGTACAGATCTCTTTGTTCACGGCGTTATGGAGCATTCTGGGTGAATACCAAATCAGTTCAAAGGCTCTTGGTGGACTGCTGATATTGTTTCTGAGCAGTAGTTAAGGATATCGGGTTGGCATTCGCAGTCATGATACCAGGACATAGCTTTGAGCCATTGGGTGAGAGGAAACCCATATAAGGATGGAGACGTGTACTGGTGCACCCGTAATTTTAATCGTGTATAACGAAGGTAGCAATTACCTAGATATGATTCTCTTAAGTTAGTACAATAGTATCAAAGTGAATGACCTTGTTTCCTAGGTTTTCTATCTAATATCCAAACGTTGTGGCTATGAGTTAATTACAACTCGTATACTATGTACCTAACGTATACCTGATACAACAGATATTTCAACTGTGCTACTGCTGGGATAGGTACCTTACGTAGAATCTTAGTAATACTAAAACTGCGAAGTTCTCAGAAAACTGGTTATTATTGTTTTTGTTTATGTTTATGTTACTTATAGACTTGAGAATCTCGTGGGTAAGCGTAACGCATGTGAGGCGCTGCAGGTGGCTTTTGCAGTTAATCACCTGAAACTAAAGCGTGTTGAGATGTCGAGAGCCAGACTACGCGTGACCAATACTAAGCCTCATGCGAAGTAAACCTGCTACTTTCTTCTTTTTGGAATAGTTACCTCAGTATAAGTTGTACTAAAGTCACCTCATGTACCTATTATTCGAACGTATTGCATCATCATATTTAGAATAAGACTAGGTTAAAGAGGTCAGATTTTGGGCTTGGATGAAGGTAAATATTCCGACTTAAAGTTTCTATACCCAGGTCTTACAAGGATGTAGATACTACCTACTAATAATGTATAGTTGCACAGAAAAGGTCGGGAATCTTTGAATGACGGAATTTGAGAGTGTAAGAGATAGGTTCATTCTATTGGAAGAGGTGGGACTGGTGCAAGCTTCATCGCATCGGGTAAAAGGGTACGTACATGTACTTTCGTACATGTTGCACAGCCCTACAGAAACCTGGGCAAGACTGGGGAGCTTCCCCACTTACCGATTATAGCAGCAGCAGCATCAGCAGCAGGAGCAACAGGCGTCCATTGAGTTTAGGAAACTTGAGATGACCTCACGCACTATCAGCTGTTTAGTTTCAGTTTCGCTCTTTCGCGATTTCTCTTGGATTCCTTCTCACGGAAACCACGGGTAACTCGGTGCATATGACTATTCTAGATTTTTACACTTTTCTTTTTTATTTCTTTTTTGCAGAAATGCACCTGAACAATTGCTCGGTTATGAGTCAACATAAATTCGGTGAAATAGAAGGGTGATAGTGTCGCAAGTCTCCCCTGGACTTGCCCTGGTCGCCCTGTTGGTTGCTCAGCCGCTAGTCCCGTGTTCGCGTTGGCACCGTCCCTTTACTATATTTCTTTTTTATGTACCCCGTCTGTACCTGCCCATTGATTCTCGTCTGGTTCCATGTGTAATGTAAATCTACCCGCAGACTTTCGAAGCTGGGGGCCCTTTTTATACCAATAAGCTTTTTCACCTTCACCAACCCGTCTTTAACAAAATTCTACACCAACTTATCTAAGCTCGCCTCTTTCGCTAGGATTTGAAGACGGTATCCAGCAACCCCCTGTTATATTATAGAGCTAAGCGTAGTTACTTGTTGTCTCCGTCCTTTTTTTTTCTTTTTTTTCTTTCTTCTTTTCCTCTTTCTCTGTTGGTTTGTCGCATCCGAATTTCTAATACATCCTCGCTCAAGGCAGCCAACCATGGCTCCACGCGAGAAGAGTCAGTTGAAACGACAGAGGGTACTTCAATCTACCTTTACCTTGTTCGCGTTCTCTTTCCGCTAACAATACCTAATAGGAGTCTCCTCCTTCTAAGACCGACAATGATCTTTCCAAGAAGCCGCGTCGATCTGGCCGATTGTCGCAGAAGATAGAGAATACCGAACAGTTAAAAACACCAGTTATTACCAACAAGCAACAGTTACCTTCTCCTGTTACCCATCGGACCGAAACCGAAGACCTATATAAGGAATCAACAGCTGAGCCGCCAGATGGACGGCCTAGTCAAGTCACGCATCGTACTCCCGAAGAGACTTTCTCTCAACTGCAGAGACTATCATCTCCTCCGCAAGACACACAAGCTTTTCCTACTTCACAGGTTGTTGAAGGCAATGGCGCTCTGTCTGACGAGGTTGAGGATGAAGAGAAAGAAGGTGTATGGGGTTATCTCTTCCCGTTGGACCCCAAACACGGTGGCAGGTGTGTGGTACTGAAAAAGCGTTCTACTTGCCAACTACCCAATGACGTTTCGGGTGCACTAGCAAAGGAGCAGCCTGGCTCGTCTAATGCTAGTGCCCTAAAACAGGAAGAAAATTTCGAGAAGTCCAAGATTAAGGGTATACCGTCAGGCGGATATCTGATTGGACGACATCCCGAGTGTGGTAGGTCTATTCTTCTTTTTCTCTGTTATTCGGAACTCTGCTATGACTGGAACGAGTACTGACTGCCAGTAGATATCATTGTGGATGATCCAATTGTCTCCAACCGTCACTGCTTAATATTTACCGAGAACAAGGGCGACGACACAGTTGCTATTCTCGAGGACATGTCGAGCAATGGAACTTTCGTAAACGAGGCCATCGTTGGAAGGAATCAGCGCCGCGAGCTACAAGAGCAGGACGAGATTGCGGTTATGGACAAGGCCCGATTTATCTTTCGCTATCCACGAACCCGAGCTTCCAGTGCGTTCCTACAGCAGTATACTCTCCTCGACCGCTTGGGCAAGGGCCATTTCGCTGAGGTATACCTGTGCGTTGAGAAATCTACTGGCCAAAGATATGCTGTAAAGATTTTCACGAAAAACCCCGGTATGGATGAGAGGTCGAAAACGGATGGCTTGCAGCAGGAAATTGCAGTATTGATGGGAGTCAGCCACCCCAACGTCCTATGCCTGAAAGATACCTTCAACGAGAAGAATGCTGTGTATCTTGTTCTCGAGCTTGCGCCTGAAGGAGAATTGTTCAATTACATTGTAATGAAGCAAAAGTTGAGCGAGTCGGAAACAAGGAAATTATTTATTCAGCTGTTCCAGGGTATTAAGTACTTGGTATATCTTCCATTTCCTCTTGCCTTGACATGGCTAACAACAAGAATAGCATGATAGAAATATTGTTCATCGGGATGTGAAACCCGAAAACATCTTATTAGTTGATAAGGATCTCCATGTTAAACTTGCCGATTTTGGTCTCGCCAAGATCATAGGCGAGGAATCCTTTACGACCACTTTATGTGGTACACCAAGTTACGTTGCGCCCGAGATTCTAGCAGAAGGAAAACACAGGAAATATACTAAAGCCGTCGACATCTGGTCGCTTGGAGTGGTGCTATATATCTGTCTGTGCGGGTTTCCTCCTTTCTCGGACGAACTCTATAGCCGCGATTTCCCGTACACGCTTTCACAGCAAATTAAGAGCGGGCGATTCGACTATCCTTCTCCATACTGGGATTCAGTAGGAGATCCGGCGTGTAAGTCCTTACTATTTTCAGTCTGTTGTTTCTTATTGAGCCTCGTGACTAATTAAGTTGTTAGTGGATCTCATTGATCACATGCTGGTCGTTGAACCGGAGAAGCGCTTTACAGTTGACCAGTGCCTTGCACACCCGTGGATAACTCAGAAGAGCTTGGGTGTCAACGATAGTACTGATGGACTTGTAGCGGGGATTGGGGGCCTTGAAATGCAACGGAGAGGCGCGGTCCGAGAACGAACGTTACTCAGTTCCATCAACTCGGTGCAAATAACTAATAAGGTCCCTCATAGCCCGGAGGCTAAGAAGAGTCCTATCAAGGTCTTTTCTAAGAATCCTGCTGCCGAGCAGAATGATGCACCTACAAAAGAACCTCGACCTGCGGACCAACGAGGTACGAAGGAATTCATGGAAATGGGCGGCAAAGGCGACCAGGAACTATTCGGTAACGACACGACAAGTTTCTATTCTAAGCCGGAAGCTGCTGCTGCGAAGGGTAACAAGGCGAAAGGGAAGGGTAAGGCCAAGGGCAATGGGAAATAATTATATATGATGGAGCCCTAGGGTAATATAACCCTGGGTGAAGAGTTGTCGAATTTGCTTAGTGGGATCTGCTGGACGTCTAAACTGAGAGTGGTATATTACGAGAGCGTTTGCAGTGTCGTCCTTTCTAGTTAACTATACGCATGGCTGGTCTAAAGATCGACTCTATATATGTCACTTAAAGGGGCGCATGTTACGATTTGAAGGTGTATGGATCTGGAGTCTATGGGCAAGGGTTTATTCATGAAAAGGGGCGAGGGTTCTGCAGTTTGCATCGCATTAAGTTCATCATATTGGTACTGAATATATATAATAACATGCGCTGCTCCGTGTGAGCGCTCTGAATTAATTGAGATTATTGATAAACGCCATTCCTCAAGTATGATAGCAAAGTACATTCACCACCAAAGTGCTTCGGGTACTTCAGGTACTTAATTGGGATATATATACTCTTGTTTCTATTTCAATACCATTACATCATTTTATAAAGCAAGGCCCTGTGGATTGGAGCTTTCCTATCGACGTTGCCACGTTTTATATGCATTTATCGTGGCCCTCAGGTTGCCTACCTTTGTTGTCCTGTAACGAACAAAGCAACCTGTATTCGCGTCACCGAACCGATCCGGACACATGCCTGGAGACCCCGGGTCAGATTCTTTGTTTAAATACGACAGCAAAATATAGGATGTCTGGCTCTTCCTCTATTGCTTTCGGCCCGCTTGAGAAAGCATAGCCACATATGCTGTGAGATGGCCTCAAGCGATATCATAGACAATCAAGACGGCAATAATGGCCAAGGGAAAATGGACTGGAAACTTGGAAAAAATCGACAGTATCCACCGCCAAAAGGGATACCAGATTATGTGAAAAGGGCCCTTCCTCCGCGGCCGGATTCAGGCTCTTCATCTATCTATTCTTCCTTGGATGAGAGTGCTCAACAAATACCCGCCCAGAACCACCAACATCAATATGTTGAACCTGTTGAACCTACAGATATTCTCAACGAAGCTGGTCTGACTATGGTCCAGCCGCTTCAATTAGTTGCTTCATCGTCACCACGTTCTGAGAAACCACCAGAGATAGCAGCGCCACAACCAAGATATCCAGCACACATGATTCTGGATACGAGGGGGTCGAAGATATGATCATAAGCCCTATCTCAAACCCATTATCTGGGAACAACAATCTTCACCAATACGAGGTCTCACCGATCTCCCCTAACGAGTCTGCATGTAGCTTACATTCGGGGATTTCTTCAACACCTAGTCCTAGCTCCTCTTCGGCGGAAGAGATATATCTGAGCCGAAGACCCTTTCTATACGAGGAACATCCCATAGTATTTCCATCAGCAGATCTGCTTCCTTCACCCGGGATGGCCGCACCGAATCAAAGGCACCAGTTCCCATACCAGCAGATCAACCTCCGGTACAGTGATCCGGGGAGTCCTATAAACGGCGCCGTTATATATCCTCCAACTTCATTTCCTTCCGATCCTAACCTCAGGCTTTCGCGTCACCTTGATGATGAGATTCAGGGGCATCCGCTGGCCATCAACACTAAGCCACCGCCACAGGCCAGCTTGGACAATAACCCTAAGAATGCGTCACAAACCCCTACCGGAATGGTAGTCAGCTCCAAAGTCGCGTTCGCCGGTACGATAGACGGATTCTCGACACGACCCCGGGCCAACAGCAAGCGAACAGCCCCGGCCCCACCACCCCTGAAGCTCAGCGAGCGCCCCTCGCAGAGCACTACGTCAAGACGCCGTTCCCGGGCGCAGAGCCCGTGCAGCGACAGAACAGCCAAGGATCCACGCTCCAGAAGCAGGAGCACAAAACCCGAGAGGAGCAGAACGGCATCGCGAGGAAACGGAATAGGGTGTCTGTCTTGCCTGCGTTTGTATTTGCGAAGACGTCGAGGCAGAATGTTAGCGAGAAAGAGAAGGAAAAGGAGAGGAGAAGGAAAAGGGGTCGGCTGGACCTAAGGTGAAGAGTATCTTGTCGAGGGCGAAGTCCCTGAGGATAGGGCGCGGGTTGGGATTGGGGCTTGGCTCGGAGGAGGCGAGGAAGGAGAGGAGGAGGGAGGAGATGAAGAGGCAGATTCGGGTTGGTGAGCCGAGGTCGTGATGGAGGATAGGTTTGCCGCTCGTCGTAGGATGGTATAGGTCTCTTCTTTTTAACGGGATATGAAGCAATGAGGAAGTTGAATAGGCATGATAGACAGTCGACCAGATCGGATGTGCAGCTGAATTTAGTTTGCAATGATATTCCAGGGCATACAACATAGTCTTTTCCTGGCTTCATATATCTTGGTGCTCGCCTGATAGGACATGGAGAGGCCTCGCTAACCACTGCCTCCAATATGCCCCAAGGTTGTCCGAGATGGACCGTATTAAATACTCGCCAGCTTTCCCAAAGACCCAAAAGCCACGGAACTCATGTAAAGAAAGGAGTAGTGTGCAAGAATGACGAGTGCCTCCGGAGTTCTCTTCTCCAGAAGCTGGATGAAATCAGGGGATATGAAATTAGACCATGCCAGCACGGCTTGAACACCCCATAAACGCGGCTCCTCGACTAGATACCGTACGTAATTCAACGCATCACTTGCGGATTTACAAGCATCCGTTGACTTCTGGTTAAGGTCTGATATCCGTAACATGTCGCCGAGCTCATTATCTGTGCCTGGGGAAACCCGCATGGCCATATCAACTTGTCCCGCAGCTTCGACCCACCATCTCATGGTCGAACCCCGAAGCGCTTCCCACCCGTTCTCGCCAATGATCCGGATGCCGCGGTCGATATGGAAGCAGTGGATCAAGCCGTCTAGAAATTTGTTGAAATCCTGGTATTCGCTGAGGAAGTGTTCGGCTAGCACTTGTATGCTGAGAAGAGCGGAAAACCGAAACCTTGGAGTTACGTCCAACTCCGTGCTATATTCCTTTGCTTCGTTGAAAAGGGATAGAGCACGGGTCTGTAGCTAGGCGGAAAGGCAGCGGTAAGATGCCGACTTGTTGGTGTAGATAGTGCTCAAGTGCAAGGCTGAAAGAGCTAATAGCTGGTCCATTAGGTATGGAGTTAAGAGAGCCGACTCGATATACGCTTCGGCCACAGGTCTCATTTGCTCCGTTACCATTACCCAGTCCATCAACCACCTTTCAACGTGATGGAGTAACCGTAAATGCTGCAGTGTGAAAAACTGATTTCCATTTGAGATTTCGACTTGCGGACTCTCTTCGTGGACAGACGGTATATTAGGTGTGACCGAAGTGTCAGGCGACGACGCTGACGTATACGTTGGGGTGGTAGCATCACTCGTAACCGTAAGTGAAACTTCACTGGGTTTATCCGCTTCGAGATACGTGCAGCGAAGCTCGGATATATTACAGTTGACGCAAATGGGTCGGCGTTCGTCACACTTAATATGTCTTCTTTTACATTCTACGCAGCCTATAATGGGTAACGTGTGAGTAAACCTATCCTCAGACTTAGAAGTGATACGACTAAGCTAGCCCCAAGGCCTCGGTACTAGGTATCTGAAAGAGGACTGGATATAAGTTTCCGTAGGCGTTTGGAGGAATTAGCGGTGCCAACCCCCGTACATCTTTCGTACATGTATAAGAGTATACGGATATGTTATGAATCAGGAAACTTACTTACCCTTTCGGGACTTCTTATGAGTTCGGCGCGGTTTACCTCTTATGATCTGCGTTGGATGGATCTGACTGAGAAAAGGCCTGGCATGGGCTAGGTCAACCTATACGCGTACAGGGGTAGGATAGATGTGTTTGAAATGCATAGAGAATAGCAAAAGAGAAAAAAACTCGAACAATGGCCTCGGAATTTGTCCTATCCACATATTCTGAGCCTGGCTATTCCGATGAGTTTAGGGGTAGAGACTTGTAATAGTTCTAATGCTTGATTCGAATTCGTAGTGCTGATTCGTTGGTTGCTGCCAGGGTTCGTTCGCTAGTCATGAATTCCAGTCTTTAACACATGCCTTTACGCGTACGGAGTTATCGCGGATAACTAGTACACGTATGGAGATATCGGTATAGAAGTACGTCTTAGGCTGTCTCGCCTTTGGAGCTTATAGGACTTATTAGAGCCATGGCACAAGCGGTGGAATGCCTCTCGGCGTCTTTTACTTCGTATACCAAAGATTACTACGAGGTTTAGGCAGCACTGCCTCACATCTAGCAGATGTAATGCCGGATCTATCTTGGATGTGGGGAGGGAGATGGGAAGGCTTTGGTTTCAAGAACTGAGGAATAGAATATATAAGCTCCTCCAGTTAAGTCACTTGTTTCCATCTAGTCGGTCCTCAAGGCACCGAAAGAAAGAACCGGCATATTAAATACTAATCTTCACTTAACGCGGATATACACTGCTAATTCTCCTTCTCTTTACTATACTTACCTATCCTACTTTATCATGCCGCTGACGAAACACGATATTGCGTTGGAGCCGAGAGGCAACCTCTTGCTCTACAAAGACAACTTCTACCTTTGGAGCTATGTGCCATCAGTGGCGGGTGCCACTATATTCCTGATCTTGTTCCTCGGCGCATCCATGGCTCATACGTGGAAGATGTTCAAGAATCGGATGTGGTTCTGCATTCCGTTTGTCGTTGGTGGATTCCGTATGAATAAACCCCTGACACTAGGATCTTGTGAATCGAATGTTATCCTTTGGTGCTAATCTTATGAATAGTCGAAGTGATAGTGTCAGGGGTCTCACTTGAGACCCCTTTAGAACAAAGAAGCTGTTTTGTATGTATAGCTCTGACTTCAGAGCTTCCTTAGTTAGAGTTCCTTGCGGAACAACGAAGTTGTGTCCTCACCTTTTGGTTTGCCTCGTGACAGATAGGCTATGGCGGCCGGGCTGCTGCGAGCAACGGGACGGACCAGCTGATACCTTATATACTCCAATCGATCTTTCTCCTTGTGCCCCCGTCCCTCTTCGCCGCTTCCATCTATATGACTCTCGGTCGAATAGTCACTGCGTTGGGAAGAGTTGCTGAACAGTGTTTGATCGTCAAGGTCCGGTGGTTGACGACGCTCTTCGTACTCGGAGATGTGTTCTCGTTCTTGATACAGAGTACTGGTGCTGGTATGTCAGCTTCTGGGGGGCGACCCAAAACTAGGAGAGAACATCGTAGTCGGCGGCTTGGTTATACAAATTGTCTTCTTCGGCATCTTCGTGGCATCGGCGGTAATCTTCCACGTCCGATACGGCCGATGGGTTAACGTTACCGGGGCATTTGTGAATCAGGGATCGGCTGGTAATGGTCGCGATGAGAATCGTCCACCGTTAAAATCCTTCGACTGGGAATTGTTGCTCTGGATGCTGTATGGAACATCGGATCTGATTTTAGCTCGATGTATTTTCCGCGTTGCTGAGTATGTGATGGGCTCTGGTGGATATCTCCTGAAGCACGAATGGACCCTATACGTGTTCGATTCGATTCTCATGCTTGCTACCATGATCATATTCTATGTCTGGTATCCGTCTACTATCCAACCAACGCCTCGATTCCCACAGGAGGATGTAATGGAGATGGGTCATTAGGTTGTCATTTGGGTACCCAATTAGCTAAACACGATACAGGTTTAGCATGTCTTAGCCTGCTAAGGCTACCCAAGAGAATTAAAGGTGTATCATTCTCGGGAGACTTTCCTATGGCAGCTATATTCGGCGAGACTAACACACGATTTGAGTTATAGTGTAACTAAATTCATTTCATTTCATTAATCATTTGGCCTTGGAATGCTACTTTTCCTTATTTAGCAAGTAGATAATACCTATATAGTTCTTCAAAGAGCAACTTCGTATACCCATCTATTCCGCTTCCAAAAGAAAGGAAACTTTGACTTATAGCATACTGGTAAGTAGAGTACCTAGCCACACTACTACAAGAAGCAGTGCGTAAAAAAAAAAAAAAAAAAAAAAAAAAACTGGGATGGTTACCACTCATAACTAAGACATTGCTTCCGGAACTTTGAACCTCGCTCTTTTCATTGATGAAATCACGTTTTCGAATGTGCGCTTCCGATTGGGGGCCTCCTGATAGTCCTTAGAAGGAGATGAAAGCATTTTAGGTGATACCATATCCTTTGCAGGAGGAGTAGCATCGCTTGGATCAGAAGTAGAACGACGACTGGGAGAGCCAAGACTCGAGCCGAGTACACTGTCGTATAATACCTCCTCGGCCTCTAAGTTAGGCGGGGATCGCCTTTCACAGGGTCACCGTCGTCTTGCCAATGCCAATGGATGTTCATGTTATGGCCAAAATGACGGCCCCTTGACTTTGTAGCTCGACTTGAGGTTTTTGTTTGAGACTTTTATGAAAGTCAGAGGAAATAAAGCTTGAACTGGGTCGTTATGCTTCTGAACTAGGCCTTTGGTGCAATAACAAGGATCGAATGTTGCTTGTTTCATGTACCAGATGATGTTATGACATAGTCGTCTTGGATTGGAAGTTAGATCGCCGTCATTCTCCATGATGTCTTGCAGGTCGGGTATAGAGGCGGCGAGGTAATACTTTCTGGATGGTAATGAAGACCAACGAGGACAGGGTATAGTATCTGAAAATTCTGGTCGGATAAGCTCGCCAAAGCCGCGCCCGAAAAGGGTCACTGCGTGTATAGCTCTGGTGAAATCAACCCATCCCTTACCGACAGTATGAAGAGTAGCGACTCGGGAAAAGAATGGGTCCCCATCTGTGATTAAGTCCTTGAAATCCCAACCTTCTAGTTGCCGACGCGGTCGAACTTTTACTTGCAATCCTGCCTGGCGTTCTGAGTCAGTTTGGTAGTCGATCAACTTCTCCAAGATGTTGTATATATGCTCGATTCGATCTTCTAGTCGATAATATCGAGTTTTCCTTTTCAACAGTGTGCTGCTCATCTGCAATTCGTAGGTTTTCTTTTCGTACAGCTCTGTTTTGTCAATATAGAGTTTAAGACCCCTATTCTGCTCGCTTATCAAGACCCCAAGAGCGGAATCACGTCGTAGTTGGCCGGAGGGCTCGCTTATCATGCTCGGATCTAAGAGCCAGGCTGAGTGAAACCTGCGTTTGCTGTGCTCTAAAGAGGCCCTGAGAATGTGTAGCAAAGCATTCGCTCCATTTACTAGCCAGCCCTTTTTTTCTTCCTCGTCCCAAAACACGAAATACTTAGACGATATCCATTGTAGTTTCGTAAGATAACCATGCCGGGAAATGTGAACCGGCTTTTGCGTGTTCCGAAAGAGAACACTAATGTCCCTGTAACTAGTTGTCCTCCTGAGATATTCGCTTTTCAAGGGTACAAGTAGAGTGTACATTGGGTAGCCTAGACTTGGCCACATTGTAGGCAGCTTGGGTTGTTCCTAGTATGGTCAATGAGTATCAGGTCCTTCAAGACGAATACATGTACCTACCGACAATAGAGACAGCCTGGGAGCACCAACCCAGTATATGACGGAAGTTTCTAAGATTTGCCAACTCAATATCTGCATGCTCAATACTACAATCTAGGTATGATATTCGTTCGGTAGGGTTTTTATTGTAGAGTAAATGCCACATAAGTAAGTCGCCGGATTGTTTTACCGGGACCAACATAGTGGAATATCCCTTAATAAAGATCTTCCCTTTGAACGTATCGATACAACGCGCTCGCGCCAATGCGGCCAACATATCTAGGGATATTTCGAGCCCTGTATTCGCTTCATGTCTTTGGGGAATAGGGAAGTTTCCGGCAATAACGGGTTTGGCGAATAGGTCATGCCAGCATTCTCCATTAACGTGATGACCTTCTCTTGTTTCGCATGGTTCGAAGTCATATTTGATACTGAATCTTGTCCATGACATCTCACTACTAGGTGCTGTTATACGATGCAAATATGGGGTACAGAGGACGAGTCCAGCTTCGGCGTAGCGTGAAGAAGGTCTTAAAGCAGCTCCAAGCCACGTTAGCTGCTCTCCTGTTTCCACGACAAGCTCTGGAATCCCCGTAGCTATTACGAGAAGCGAATGATGCTCAATGTGGCCTTCGAGTACTATCCGGCTGGGAATATTGACTATGAGTTCGTAAGTTTTGTGCAATATAAGAATAAAAATGGGCGCTTAGGAAACTAGCTAAGAATAATTCACTAACATGAGACTTCCCCCGTATACTCTGTGCTTCTCAACACTTTTTGTACGAGTGTAAGGAGCTGCCATCCTGTCGCTGGCCACGTCTGGGCCATGTACTCACGACAGGTAAGGGCCTGTGCGTCCGTTTGAGACCCCGTGAGCGTAATCGCGTTGATGATAGCCTCATCAGCGGGGGTATCGTGTTTTTCCTGATCTAGAAATCCCAATATATCCCAGTCAACGACATAGGCGACCGTGACTTCCTGAGGCGAGACATTGCGGCTAATATAGTTACTCCCAGATACCATTTTCATGAGAGTTTCTCGTAATTCATTTATATGGTGTGGCTTCGTTCTCGGCGAAGCCGCTATTCTCCACAGTCGACCGCGTAGCCACGTAGAAATAGGATCCGTGAAGATGGCCTTTACAAAATCATCGTCTTTATCCGGAAGAAGAATTCCATTGTCGAAGGAGTTATGATTGGGGTTAGTGTGCTCTGTGCCCTCAAGGCTATCGTGGGTAGAGTCGAGTTCATCGTTATCTTTGATATTAGGGGGGAGTTCAAAATCGCGATCTTGAAGTCCAAGGCACTCCTCATACATAGAGGGTGATGTGAAGTTCGCAACTGTGGTGGAGTCTAGGACAGACGAAATGATGGGCCCTTCTTTACGTAACTTTTCTCTGAAAGAAGTCGCAATTGTACTTTAGTCGAAATTAGCCAAGGTTAGTATACGTTTGTATCTGAGATACAGGTATTGACCTACTTGCGATACTTGTATAAAAGACCATAATACTGCGGTGAGTTTGCGACGGGGATTGGGAGCCGACTAATAATGCCAAACCTTTCAAAATATTTGGGAGTGTATGTAATACGATATCAGCTGTATAATCATCGAAGCCTATTGTTCTAGTTATGTTCGTAATCTCCTTAACAAATACGCTTGTATAATTTTCCATTGTTTCATCGGATGGGTCAATACAGTCAGAGTAGAATGAAACTGCATCGTCATCGTAGTTATGGTTCAAACTTCTTCTATATTGGAGAACTGATCCATATCCTGAGTCTGGCAGTGACGGCGACCGTAACGTGGCTTGGGATACGGGGATGCTGCAGTCGGCATGTTGCTGCGAGGGCATTTTGGTTGTATCTCCTGGGTAAGTATGGGTGTCCTCATCTACCATGCGTTCGGGATTGGTGCGAGGCTCTCTGCGACTTTGTGGACGGTAATCTGGTGTTCCAGTAAAAGGCATCTTGACTTCTTCCTGGAAAGCAGTAAAGGAAACCGAAATTGCAGGTGGGTAAAACCTCCCTATAAGCTCGCCCGCGGGTTCTTGGAGTTTCTGTGAGGCATTCATGTTATTACTACTAGTTATAACTCTCAAACTGCTGTACGAAAATATATTACCAACCAATTCTCTTGGACCGAGTTTATAGCTACAGTAATCTCTTTCACTGTCATTCTAATCATCAATATTTATGTGAGCATAGTCGAAGTTATATTCATGAGGGGTTTGGGACGGGTTTCTTCCATTGGAAGCCCTATAGTATCCGTCAGATGGAACACTGAAATTGTCCGTGAAATAACTTTTCCTACGTGATTTTAGCACCAAATATAGAGGTATATGAGGCCGCGTGTTGATATGATAGGTACCTAGTCTTGGGCTTCAGATTCCTAGATGATTGGTATGTTTTCAAGTAATATTCGGGTTGGGTGCAAGTCGGCAATTAAATTACTAGTTGCGTGCTTGTAATATTGTAAAGGAAATGGGTTAATAGGTTTGAACTGAAAAGCAATTATTAAACTTAAACATGCTAAACGGGGCCTTGTTCGGCCCCTGTGAGACTTTTCCAGACTGTACGTTGTTGTGGCTTGCTCCTTTGAGGACGACTCGCCGTGATCCGTGGGGGTATAGTAACACTGCTTTGCTAATTTTGGTATACACGGTGTGAACTTAATGAAAGAGGCTATTGGATAAATGTTAGTTATATTTACGTTCATTTGGCTGATTGGCAGGATGGATTGAAAAGCCAGGACATTAAGTAGTGGAAAAGGTAGCTATTGGTAGTATTGTTCATGGCTTTGAATATAATAGGGGTCTATGGTTTCGCTAGCATACTTGGATGAATATCCCGCTCATTTCGATGCCTTCGCCATAATTATATCGATACTTGTAGTTTAGAGCTTAAAATAACTTGGCCTATCTACGTTTTATGCAAGCTATTCTTTATGTCATGCTTGCTGTCTCAGTCTAATGGAGTAACGATCTTTTCTCGCGGTGTCGTAGCAAAGTGCTCTGCTAAGTATATTTATATACCTGGGACTTATGGTAAAACTGGCCCCGGGAATAAAGGCGTTAAAAGCCTGAGGCATCCAGGTATTGAACAGTGCGTCGTCTCGGATAGCCGCATATGCATCGGACGTAGTATCGGCTCTATAAATAGATGTCAGGAATTATGGTAGTACTCATTTACCACATCATTGCCGGGCTCGTTCGGCACGACACATTCTAGTCTATTTATTAGCTTCCGCTTAGCTGATACTCCTCGTCATGCCTAGAAATCGTGAAAGCCGTGGGGCTAACCAAATTTCGAAGTTTTCCCATTTGCTAAACTTCATTCAGGAAGACGATGATGACGTTGATTTTCAGCAAGAAGAGACGTTTGCGAACACTCCGATTTTCACTGCGGCTGTCGAGAAGTTTGTTCTCTCGAACTCCAAAGTCCCACCAACATACTTCGCCGCCTCTGCTTCGAGTGATACGTCTTCCGCCTCAATCTATACCGCCTTGCCATCCTTATCCAACAACCAGCCCTCAGAGCTCATTCCCCAGTATGGCCTGATTGGCGTTAGGCAGGATTCCGCAGACATAAACGTCCCGGTAGAGGATCGGCTAGTTCTGGCAAATATGAACGTTCCATGGTCAGCGTTCATATGCGGATCTCAGGGTGCAGGAAAAAGTCACACGTTGTCTTGTCTGTTGGAGAATGCGCTTATACAGGATAATTTGGCTGGCCATCTCCCCTACCCCTAGCCGGGATGGTCATGCATTACGATAAATACACTAGCCATACGTCAACTCAGGTGTGCGAAGCAGCTTACCTGTGCTCTTCCGGGATACCCGTGACCGTGCTAGTATCCCCTTCTAACCTCTGGGCTATGCGGAATCTGTATGGCAGTCTCCCTGGGATGAACATTAAAGTTCTGCCACTGTATCTGAACGAGAATCAACTTGACATTTCAAGAATGTTGAAGCTGATGGCCATAGACCCTGCGGCTAAGGATACGCCTTTATACATGGAAGTAGTGATGAATATTGCTCGCGAAATGGCCATGGAAGGTCCTGGTGTTTTTACCTACTCGAGATTTTGCGACCGCCTCTCAAAGGTCAAATGGGTCAAAGGCCAAGAGACACCATTGAAGCTACGTCTCCAACTTCTCGATACTTTCATAGCTCCATCTTCAACAACGACTAGCAAGCGGCCGGCTCGTGCCCAAGAAGATATCTGGGCGTTCGAACCAGGGTCGCTAACCATCGTTGATCTAAGCGATCCTTTCTTTAGTTCTGACGACGCGTGTGCCTTATTTTCTATTTCTCTCTCGATCTTCCTGGAAGAGAGAAACAGATGCGGCCGTATTGTGGCGTTAGATGAGGCACACAAGGTACACTTAGCCCTATAACGGGAATTATGGAAGCTGATTGCAAACAGTTCTTAACTCAAGCGGGCGAGGCGAGGATCCTTACGGGTGATTTACTTTCCATAATTAGACAACAAAGACATACAGGCACACGAGTGGTGGTGGCAACCCAAGAACCCACGCTCTCCCCAGAGCTGATAGATTTATCGAACGCGACTTTCGTACATCGGTTTATTTCACCGAGCTGGTATGAAACGCTGAAAAAGCACCTCGCCGGCGCGCAGGAGCAAAACGCGGATGATGCAGACGAATTGTTTGATACAATTGTGGCATTGCAAACAGGGGAAGCGCTGCTATTCTGTCCAACTGCACAAATGGATATTGTAAGGGGAATGGGCAGGCGTAGACAGGTAAGAACCATGGGAAATACTTACGCGAAAGTCAAAATCCGTAAGCGTTTGACTGCAGACGGTGGCAAAAGCATCATGGCTACGGATGCTTTAGCTCAAGTGCTCGAACGCACCAAAATCGATGATGTGTTGATGAGTGACACCATTGCGCAATACCAAGACGATAGGGATGACTCAGTGAAAGATATCGAGATCCCAAGTGTAAGCCCGAAGCCGAGTAAAGCAGAGAAGAAAAAGGGCAAGAAAGATAAGAAGAAGTCATCTACAGCAGCGCCGCTACTTGCGAATTCCGACGCACCTACAACTACGATGCCTTCAGGAGGAAAAATGAGGCAAGAACTAAAGCGTCAAGCCCAAGCCATGTTCGAGAATGGTTCTTGGCCTTCCTTCAGGGATCTAACCAAGAGTCAGCGGGATCAGCTTTACTCAAGCGTTGACGCCGCTTTTCAACTTCCGCCTGGCACGGCTGCGAAGCATAAAACTTTGAAGACATTTTGCTACATCGGGCTAGACGAGAGTATGGCAAAGCTAAACGGATCTGAGGACAAGAAGTGAAATCTCACGATTTGCCAGCTGAGGCGTACTGTGTATCAAACACTGACTAGTCCAGAATATAAAACATCAATATCAAATGTACATTGCGGTCGGGCAATTCTGTCATGAAGTAACTAAAGTGAACTAAAATACCAAAGGCATACTTGGGCGGTAGTCTATTACCTAGACGCCAAGAAATTACTCTTAATTTACCCCTATTTATTCTGTAGGCAAGCGTGGGTTCAACTAACACTCTGATACAAGAAGGGGATTCTACTAAAGACACTTTTAAATCTAGATATACTGATACTGAAATACCACATTAGAAAGGCGATACACCATACACACCCAATACCTTCCCAACATCACTATCCTTCTCCCCTTTGACCACCGTAGCAACGCGTTCACCCCCTCCCAGGGTTCAGCAGCATTCCTCGCTCGAAGCGAAGCGGGATCTCCAGTGAAATTCGTAGCGCACAATCCCGGATCTGCTCCAAACACGAAGAAGCCCTCCGGCTTCAGCCGCGCGTAGTACATGACCATCATCATGTTCAACGCCGCTTTGCTCGTGCGATACTCCACCGCCCCTGGGTTGTAGTACGGCGAGGTGGGGTCCGACGCGTGCGTGATGGAGCCCGTGCTCGAACTGACGAAGACAAGACGGGGTGGTTTGTGCACGGCCTTGCGGAGGAGGTCTAGGAAGGCTTCTGTGACGCTTAGGGCGCCGACGACGTTGGTGTCTAGGATACGCCGGAAGACTTCCCGTGTGGGGGGACTGGCCATTGAGACGATCCCGGCGTTGTTTACGAGCACATCGAGTCTTCCGTACTCCGCAGCGATGCGTTCAGCTGCGGCGTCGACTGACTTGTCGTCGGTTACGTCGATCTGTGTTGAAGATACCGTGCCTTGGACACCCTCGGTGACCTGGAGCTCCTTTGCTGAGGCCTCTCCTCTGGAGGAGTCTCGACTTCCCAGAATAACATGGTAGTCTTGGGATGAAATGACCAAATTCTTCGCTGTTTCATAACCAACGCCCTGGTTACCGCCTGTGTATATATGGTCAGTCTTTGAACAAAAAGGGAAGTGGAGGCTATGATGGTTTCACTCTGGGCCAAGTGCGTACCTGTTATGAGAACAACCTTCTTGTCTTGTGAAGCCATGTGGTATATGCTCTGGGTAACTTTATCAGTGGAAACGACTTGGAAGAGACTGAGTTAATATTATCAACTGCGCTAACTGTGATATGGCCAGCGGGCTCTCAAAGGCAAAACTTATGGTGTTCTCTTATACGCATCTCGTAACTGATTGAGTTACAATAGACTCCTTATACGGGGTTAAAAGATGACGGAGATAGGGGGGGATGGAACTTAAGTCCACGGGAGGCTATATAAATATCACACGTCAGACCATTGAATACCAACAGTAGAACCAATTTGGTATTGGTAAGTATCGGGATATGCCTGTTGGCTAAAGAAAAGATTCTCAGCTGCCCCTATTCAAAGCGATATGTCGTAGGTTACGTATTAAGTTCTATTATAGTTGATAGGGCACTTTGAACGATGAAGATTACATCATATAAATGCAACATAATATCTACATGAACTACTCTTAAAGTTAATAAAAATTCCTTTTGTATGATGCATGTTGGGGTTATTCTAGTCTAAATCTGCGAGTGTTAATAGTTAAGTATATGATAGATCGGTACTTATATGCTGAGATGGGTTGAATAATCGATAATACCCTTCTCCTATGGTTACTAATATTCCCATTAGTATTTCAGCTTTATGAATAAGGTTACATATTATTGTTTGGAAGAAACGTTTGAATATTAATGCTACAGAAGGCTTATTTAATGTGTTGGTCTTACCCCTTTTCTAAAACCCGCTAAAGTCCGTTAATCCCTATACAGACATACTCTCATTGTTTCAGTATTTTCATCTTTGGCAATACCACCGTATAAAGGTATTGACTCTAAAGGGTTAGCCAAGTCGATGCCTCCTGTGTGGGGTACCCCGCGGACGCTACGTCAAGCCGATCTAGATCCGACAAGCACCTAAGGTTAAAAACTGGGAAGGTAGGAGCCGATCCCGAAAACGGTGACTTACAACATCTTTTTCCCTTTGATACAATGAGCGCTACGAACGGCATCTCCGGTACGGCCAAGAGAGACGACTCTCCTCCCCTCACGGAGCTCGAAACGGCCGAGATTCTGCAGAGTATCCGTAATTCCACTACTGGTCCTTCGACTTCCTTACCCGCCGATCTCGCCCTCTCGCTCGACTTACACAACCAACAACAACCACCATCACCACAGTCGTCGTCCGAACCACCTGATCTAGCTTCCTATTATTGGGATGCGTCGACGATGGCCCCGTTAAATAAAGTCTCGGCGGTCAGTATAGCTACAACCTAAAGCACCTTATTCACCATTCCGTATCTGTACCCGCACACAATCTTAGTAAGATGTCTGCTGTCTCCGTACATCAGTCGGGGTGAGGGTGAGAGAAATGGAGGGGGTCCAAAAGTGATTCCATACATGCTCATGCGCTCAAAGGCCGCCATTGCGCGTCTACGCGCCTACAAGCCCCCGCCGTTTCCCACCTGGGACCATCTGCCTGTAAGCCGACGCGCCGCGGTCCTGATCCTACTGTTCGCGGATCGCAGAGGTGATCTGAGAGTCGTGATCACGATGAGAGCTACAAGTTTACGCAACTTCTCTGGTACGACATTATACGAACCCCTCTCTAGAAAATAAAAGCAACTCAAGTCTCATATTTATTGTCCTTGGGATTAGGTCATGCAGCTTTCCCCGGCGGGAAGGCAGATTCGTTATCAGAAACGCCTTGTAAGTATAGACGTCAAACCTATGAAGGACTCCCAAAACTAACGCTGTCCTCCTTAATTGTCCATAGACCAAATAGCTCGCCGCGAAGCGTGGGAAGAAATCGGCCTTCCCATGGACGACGCCAAGATTCCGAAGCCCTTTCGAATAGAGCCGCTCTGCTGCCTGCCGTGTAGTCTAGCAAAGACGGAAATGGCCGTACGTCCGTGTGTAGCGTTCCTCCATGCCGACGACGAACCAGGTAAGCCAAAAACTATGGTGGATGAGAGCATGATACCCCGACTAGACGCGAAAGAGGTAGCAGCGGTCTTTAGTGGCCCGTTCCATAATTTCTTAAAAGCGAAGGACGAACCGCATGAGGGTGAAACGATACCGCCCGGAGATTGGTATGATGGATACTGGCATCACTGGCACGATAAGCCGTGGCGGGTGCATAACTTCCACGTGCCGGTCAATAACCAGAAGGTAACAAGACCGAAGGTCCGGGATGGCGGGCAAGCCGTGCTGGCTGAGGAGCTAGAAGAGGAAGGAGATGCGGTACAGCGGTTTCTAGTATGGGGCCTTACGGCACGAATGTTGGTGGATGCTGCGAGAATTGCTTATGAAGAAGAGCCCGAGTTCGAGCATAATTCTCACTACGGCGATGAAGAGATCATTGCGTTTCTAGACGAGGCGGGTCGCCTCCCCGAAAAGAAGAGAAAGGAAGTAGGACAAGAAGCTATCAAAGACGAGGTTAAGGATGCAAAGATGTAGACGGGTGCGATATACTGTCCTTGCATTATTGTAGATTCATAATGGGCTCAAGCCGCCTTTATCTGTAGTTTCCACCATTACCAAATTCATACGACGCATCCAACATAATCGATCGACACCCTCTAGTCGTAGCAGAGCTCTAAATTAAACCCTATATGGTTTCTTCGCATCTCTATTCGTTTCTATTCGTTCGACTGCTCGCATATCAAGTGCTGATGTAACCCTAGCGCTATGCTATACTGCGTTTAATGGCAGGCCGTTTCCTTGACGGCCTTCGTATGCGAACCGAAGAAATAGTATCCGAGGCCGGCTCCAATAGCGACGGCAAACATGACGAATCCGTTGTAGGTCATAAAGAGTAACCTATTAGTCCATGCCCAACTGTCAGTATTGAATCTACTGGTTTTAAATCCAGCATTTAAGAAAGACTTCCCACTTACATGATCATGAAGGCGTAAAAGTTCTGCACACCGTACAGCACGGCCTTAACGGCATGGGCCCGTCGTCCAATCGCGTCGGCCTGGCTGCTTCGTCCTACCCCAAGTAATGTCGCGCTCTCAGTATTTGATTCGACTTGATTATTCGCGATACCAAGATCTTAGCCTAGGATTTCCCCAAAGGCGTACCAACGAAATGGAAATGCATTTGCATAAGTGTGCGGATAGTCAGATGCAGCAGTGCAGCGCAAGTCGTATTACGTTCGTCTAGTTATACGACAGGTGCGGACTACTGCCAATCCGGGGGAACGGAGGAGGAAGAGGTCTGAATCGGGAAGCGGTGGAAGAGGCGATGGAAGCTGTACTCACTGGGTGCAGCGTCCTGCTTAGCAGCTATCGAGGCATCATAGCGTCGGATGCCCTCGCGGAGAGCTTCGTATCCGGCGCTGATGGCAATAACGGCTAATAAGCTGAAGACCAGCGAAGCCGTGCTGCGAATATGCCACTGGCGGAAAACGATACAGAGGTTGGTCGTGTCCCATGTAAAGAGCATCTATATGGAGGAAGCGCAAGAAGCTAAGGGTTAGCCTATGATTTTCTTTTGACGTCTTCCCATTTAACGGGACCCAATAGAAAAAGATGGTAGATTCGGGATGGTAGATGTTGGTGGCGCTACTCAGGCGCTCCGTGCATGAGGCTAGAAAATACTCCAAACATGTAGGTACTGACATTCATGTTGCACATCGGCATGTCGCCGTGTCCACCATCTCCATGGCCCATATCGCCGTGGCCCATATGTCCGTGATCCATATGCGAATGATCCATTGGTGAGGTAACGGAGGTAGAATACGTAATGCTACCTATTCTCGAAAAGCACAGGTACGAATGAGACTACGACGATGATGGATAGAAAGCTAAGAGATGAGAATGATGAAATAAAACAGAGCTAAAGAAGATCGATTAAAAAAAAATAGCACTTGCTCGATGCTTAAATTCTGTAAAACTTGCTTAAACGTGCTCACTTTCAGGTGAGAAACGTGACGATGGCGTCAGATCGTGTGGTTTGATAGGTTGTTGATTGAAGCAACGAAACACTATCAGAGTTTCTGTAACCCGGTACTTCGTACCAACGCCTGGATTAGGTAAAGCGCTAATGCATGCAGCTGCTGGTTTCCATATGTACCTATGTACATGTATCTGGATGGGAGCGGGGTGTTGCATAAGTTATGAAGATACATCAACCATGTACAGATGTACAGATCTAGGTATATCAAAGCCGAATCTGATAAGGATGTTATTATCGCCGCGCCCACATTCAATGGTGGGGTTATAGAACCTCGGACAACCCTTACATAGTACAAACCTTACGTTATAAGAAGCGGAAAGTCGCGGGAGAATAAAATAAAAGTTGATAACATAAGTCGCTATCAAGCTCTTATGACTAATTGCCACTTTATATGTAAAAGGTACATGTAGTTTCAATTCAACAGCTCCGTGAGATTAATTTGAGCTTGTCCATGAAACACAACTTTCAACTTCAGCGTCATAGAGATAGTTACAATTAGCATCATTCCTTTAAACTTCCTTTAACCAACCACGATGCTTTCCGCTCCAGTAAATCTCCCAAAGTGGTAAGCCAACAAGGTTCTCATACGGCCTAGGCCCGACTAATAGCATCTAAAGGCTCGAGGAGAATGCCCACCTCCTAAAGCCTCCAGTCAACAACTACTGTGTATACAATGAAGATTTCACCGTCATGGTGCGCACACACATTTGTCAAGTCTTACGCTGAAATATGAAACATAGACTGACTTATATCCTTACTAGATCGTTGGCGGTCCCAACGCGCGAACTGACTATCACATCAATCAAACCCCAGAGTGGTTCTACCAGTACAAAGGTGCTATGATGCTGAAGGTTGTTGATGGCGGCAAGTTTAGGGACATTATAATCCGCGAGGGAGACATGTTTCTCTTACCGGGTAATACGCCTCATAACCCGGTGCGTTTTGCTGATACCATCGGCGTGGTACTCGAGCAGAAGCGACCCCAGGACACTATCGACCGTATGCGTTGGTACTGCCAGGAGTGCGGTGAGGTCGTCCATGAGGCCGCATTCCACTGTACAGACCTTGGGACTCAGATCAAAGCCGCTATTGAAAAGTTTATGTCGAGCGAGGAAACTCGAAAATGTGGTAAATGCGGCGAGATAGCCAATTCTGTGCCCAAGCCTGGTACTATCAAAGACCCGAACTTAGAGTAAGGACTAGCGGTTTACAAATGATCCCTAGTTTAAGATGCCATAGGTTGAATATATTGATATTATCGTGAACAAAGTTTCGTCCGTGCCATACACGGGCTTATTATGATGCTTGATCGGGAAAACCTATAGGATAATAATGCTCGGACGAAGCAAGGACCTAGTAGGCGTTACCTATTCATAGCGCGTCCATTCAGATGTAATATAAATATCGGCCATTCGAACAACTAGGAGCTTTTCTACAAAGTCCTACTCTACGCATCTAAGACCTTTATGAAGGCATTTCCTGAAACGATGAATATCCTTCCCGCCGCTTTTGTTATAATACCTACGTTCTAATCCTTAGATTACAGCGATACGACATTTACAATGGTACCAAGCAGCGAGGTTTCGTATCTGCTACCACGCAGAACTCTTCAGAGGAGGAGTATCACGAGGAGGAGTATTACGAGGAGGAATATCACACCACCTCCTATACCATCAAATCTCGTCATTGATACTGGGAAATTCTCATTACTGGCAAGCCTACCAAATGAGCTCCACCTTCAGATTATATCGTACTTAGACATCAAGGACGTTGTCCGTCTTAGAGAGACGTGCCGACATTACTATTACTATTTCGAGCGCAACACCATCCGGAGACACTTCAGTATCCGTGGGCAGCCTACCCCTGAACTTCTCAGCTGCTGCATCGATTGCCTCCGAGTATTCGACAACAAAATGCTAGTTCTCGACGAACAGAGCTGGCGAAGCCAGTGGAGGTCCATGTGTCTCGATTGTTTCCGCATGAAGCGAAGCCCGGCGTTCTACTACTTGGCCAATTCTCCCACGAACCCTCCCAGGATTCCCTTCGCAGACGGGGGCTTCGGCCATATTTGCTATGGGTGTGGATGGCCCGTCCATTCGGCGAATTGGCACCAGCATTGTCATGAAAGAATACACGATTTCAGCGAATGGGTTAACATATTTATGAATTTCGGCCTAGTTCATGTCTGTGTGGCAACTCCAATCAGCACGATCATATGGAACCCAGGAGCACGTTTACTCGTTGCGCCGGCGGTGGTAAGTTTTCCTAGATATGTTTCGCCCGCATTCGCGACTATACGGTTTGATTTCTCAGGGGGTTAATTGTTTATTTCTAGTTTGATATTCTCGTATTCCTCAACGGCTTAAGGGGGTGCTCGTCGTCCAACGGAAAGCGGTACAGCGGGATTTTTTGCTTCAGCCATTTCCTCGCGGCCCCTATAGCGATTATCCTTTGGATACCGGCCGTGAGAGAGAGCATATATGCGACGCGAACCAATCTGGGCGGCTGCGCAAAGTCCGGGAATTGTGGAATAGTAGCCACGTTTTACCTTTTAACGATGTAAGCTACTCGCATATTACTAGAACCACATGTTAGTTAGTAATTTGTTCTCGTTATGCTAATATGTTGTGGTAGTTGGCTACATTTTTTCAACACAACATGCATGCTTGTTTGGATTTCGGGGTATAATGTATGGAGATTTTCGCAGCCACGGCTGTCTCTCCCACGGAAAATATTCTATCTATTTCTTACATACTTGGCACACTGCTGGGCTGCAAGGTGTTAACCTCTATGAATATTCAGGAGATAGGGTGTAATAATTTGGAAAGGGATTTCATTATTATGTCTATTTAACTGGATAGCATCAATAAACTTAGTAGAATTCGGTATATTAATGTGATATTATGTAACTAAGAGAAGTGCCTTCTATGTCAAATGCAAGACACTATAAATATATATCAATTATTTTCGTGATTGGTAACAAAAGTTAGGTACCTGAGGTATTGCGCAGCTATCAGAGGAACTAACGATCTTCGTGAGGCAGAGAGTCAGGATGGCGCATGCCACTCTAAACCTTCCTTCATTGCCCATGGGAATATTCCGTACTTATTATTAAGGTTTCTAAGTGGCTTAAGAGAGAGATGTCGAAGGTGATGGTAGTTCAAAGCGCCGCATTCTCATCTGAAGCCATACTATGCCGTGCAATACGTAGCTACTTACACCTACACTATGCTCACGCCTATTAAATAATAATAAGATAAACTCGACTTCTGCCAGCAAATTGAAGAGCATATATGCTAGTTTATAAAAACTACTTCCGCATGCCGCTAAGATGGCACTAAGGATCGTGACTGGGGCGGCAGGTGATAATTACGCTGAGTTAGGGAGCCAGCTATACTCTTCGTCCTGAATGGGAACTATTCAAACCCAGCAGTATGATCTACTGTTTACCCCTTTTTCGTTATATCCAGAATCGAAACCCGAAGTCTTTGTCATTTGCCTTCGCTGAGGTCGGATCACGACAAAAACGTATACGCCAAATACCAAAGGCGTCAAGGGAATTGTAATACAGGGATATAACCAAATATAGCTTGCATTGAGGTCAAAAAATGTCATGGAGAATATTGTCTAGGAGCTTCGTGTAAGAAGGATGCCCTTGGTTAAGGGGTAGATGGTAGGTCGAGGTAGGTACTCACTGTGACAAATGTGGCGGGAAGAAATACCATGGTCAACACGGCGATTGATTTCATTTGCTTGCTTTCGCTCATGTTGTCTCTTGCAAGTGCCTACCGGTATGTTAGCTTCACCATTTTAAAGTCGTTCAAAAATAGGGGTAAAAAGCGGACCATATTAGTAGCCAGAGTCATCCCGTCGATAATCATATTGCAATCGCTTGTTAAATCCAAGTACTCGGAATGAATCTCAGCTAGACGATCCTTGATTCGACGGCCTGTATTATAGAAGCTATCATCGTTGACCTGGTCACACGCTCGACTCAATTCGTCTATATGGGTGATCATGCCAGTTAGAACTCCAATCCAGGATTCAAGGCCGTTTCGGATCGCGTATATGTCTAGCCAAGGGTCAACATGGGACCTGGAGCCCGTGAGTGATCCGTAGCCGTGAGCTTGAAGCCCATCAATAGTATCTTGAAGAGCGGTCTTCTTAGATAAAACAAGCTCGCGCATCCGAAGCCCTTCAATTTCGGCAAATATGCCAACTGAAAGCATCGGATGGCAGAAAGCATCCTCCGAGCTTCTTATTAATCGGTTGGAAATCCTTTCCATGATTGTTTTACCCGCGGAATGAGCGTTGCAGCCATAGAAGACCGCATAGGTGCGCCCGGTATTTGGAAAATATGTCACAGAGAGGGCTAGGTCACCCTCCCAGTGAGCGGACGAGCGGCAATTATATACTGTAAGATAGGTAATTAGTATATTACGAAGCGATGTGTACGGTTCATGAGATCCTGTACCTACCTAACGCAGTACCTGGCGTGTTCTCAATGGGGAGGTATGTTCGTGAGAATGTTGCTGCATAATTGCGAAGGATGGTCCTGGCTACTGAGTCGTGAATGAAAAAGCGCTTCAGGATCCGTTCGAAAGTTGGTCTAGAGAAGGGTAGATAGCTCAATCCAGAACCAAATTCCTCTATCCGACTTCCTAATCTTATTGAGATATTAGCTTTAGGTATTTATACGGGTACCTAGCTGTGTTTCTTGTGAAGGAGCTTTACATAACAGAAGTAGTGTTGTTGCGAGATTCCTCGGGTACGAGTTTCTCCTATTATTGTACCAATTAGTGTGAGTGATTGAAATAGGGGTCATGGCTAACTTCTCCAAACCAATCTTGCCATTCTAGATCCGATGATAAATCCCAATACTGTGCTTTTCTTCGCCTCTAAGTTATTTCATTAATCATTCTGGAACCTTTCACGAACGTCTTGTTGGAACTTACCTTATTATCACAGCCTAACCGTATGACCTTGCAGTTCCGGCTTGCGTATTCAAAGTTACTAAGATCCCCCTCAGATAACCTCCATCGTTGTCGAACCTAGTTCATGGTAACACAACGTCGGAGAAATAGATCGAGGGAGGTCTCAAGCCTGATGGAAGGACCTACTTATCTTACCATGCTTAGGTCTATCTATAGAGACCGGTGAGCATTTAACCCAGTCTTAGTTGGTGTGAGGCTCCTCTATAATATGCAATTACGGGCGAGTGAATCTACCGTACGGAATGCCCGACGGGCAGCCATCAAGCTTGGGTTGTCTTGCGCTACAATAAACCAGCTAGGTAATAGCCGTGGAGTGCTTATCGATGGCCACTAATAGTTACAGGAGGTCATGATGAGATAATAGAGCCTGCCTACTAAGTTTGCGTGAAGCAAGAATGTTAGTGGCCGGTACTACCCAATATCCCTTGGAGTTCGAAGCAGGCTATGGAGTTTCTGACTCTTCCTTGCCGGAAGGTATGCTTGGCACTATGAGGTCCTACGAGAAGTGATTCCAGTAGATGCTCTTGTATTATAGATAAATGGAAAATACCTAGGGCCTTTCAGAAATGAGATGCCCATGAATTTACACAGCCCAAATTCCAATATTCGACCTAGGTACCTACATAATGCCTTGCTACGACTTTAACATTGATTACATTGACAAGGGTAAACTTATGACCGCTTTGACGCAGATCCTAGGCATTGGCAAATTCTCGGAACCAGTCAGTACAACTTGGAAGCTACTAGGTAGTGATGATACCACGCTGACCGGTCTGAATAGACCATTGCTCATGGATTATATACAGTCTCGGTGCAAGGCCTTGGGCTGAGTACTGTCAGATGCCGCCTTTAAGAGCACTTTAAAGGGTTTTATTCTGACTCATTAAGCAGGCGCAGTACCAATGGGTTAAAAGGCAAGCGAAAAAGCATTACGAGAGTCAAGATTAACTATCTCTTATGTTTATAAGTACTGTATATGCAATATTGGTGTCGGGATTTTATATAATAAAGAGTAATGTTATTTCAAAATTACTTTACCGGACTTACAATGCAAATTACCTCAACGAACATTTATAAATAATTAATAATTAAAATTATTAATAAAATAATATAATTTTATGATTTTTTTAAATTTTATAATATAAATAATAAAAATATTAATAATAATAATAAATTTAAATTATTATATATAAATATAAATTTAAATAAATTATATAATAAAATAAAATAGTAATTTATTATAAATAATTTAATTGTTTTAATAGAAAATATTATATTAATATTATATATATTATTATAATAAAATTTTTTAAATTATTATAATAATAACTTTTTTAATTTTATTAATTTATATTATTATAAATTTAATAATATTAATTAATATTAATAAATATATATATAAAAAAAATAATAATAAAATAATAATAAGTAAATAAATAAATTAAAATTAATATATTAATAATATTTAAAAAAAAAATTATTTATTATTAAAAAATGGGAAAAACGCGTTTTTTATATAATTTAAAATATATAAATATTTTTTTATATTAAATATATATTATGTAATAATATATATAATTGTCATTTAACCATTAAGTATAAAAAAATTTTAATTTAATAATAATAAAAGTAAAAATAAAAAAATTATTAATATTAAAGTTTTTTTTTAAATTTTAAAAAGTTAAATTTTTATATTAATTATATAATAAAGAAATTTTAAAAAATAATAAATTTAATGGTATTAAAATAAAAAATAATTTTATTTATGATAATTAAATTGTAGATTAAATAAGTTATTAAAATAAAAAAAAACTTTATGTAAAAAAGAAAAATGGTAAAATATAAAAATAATATAAAATTAAAAATAAAATATTAATATAATAAAAGTATATTATAAAATAATATAAAAGGTAAAAAAGGTTTAATAGTAAAAAATAGTAATAAAAATATTAAAAAATAATAAATTTTTATGGAAATTAAAAAAATAAATTTAATTTAAAAATTAATAAATTAATATAAAAAATAAAATTGTTTTAATATTAAAAAAAAATATAAATAAGTAATTATAAATAATTATTTATATATAAAAACTAAATATATTTTAAATAAAAAATTTTTTAAATTTAAATTTAAATTTTATAAATATAATTTTTAATAAAATATTTAATAAAGAATTTATAATTAATAATTATATAAAATAAGAAATAATTAAAAATATATTAATAATTATAAAAAAATGGAAGATTTTAAAAAAAAATAAAATATTAATAAAGTTTTTATATAAATATAATAAATTATTATTTAAAATTATTATAATAATAATAATAAATAATTTTTATTATAAATATTATTTAATAAAATTTTATATAATAATAATTATTATATTATTTAAATTAAAGAAAATTAAAAAAAAAACGTTTTTAAATATATATAAATTAATAATATTATTGAATATTTTAAAAAAAATAATAAAAAAAATAATAATATTATAAATAACATTTATAATAAAAATAAATAACGTTTTTTTTTAAAAAAATAAATAAATAATAAAAAATATAAGTTAATAAAAATAATTATTAAAATAATAATAAAAATAATATATTTAATATAAAAAAATAAAATAAAAGTATTATTATTATAATTTAATATAATAAAAACATTTAATTATATTATTTTAAAAAAATTATTATATATTTTCGAAAAAAAAAGTTTTTTAAATAAATAATAAAATAAATTAAAAATTATTTAAAAAATAAAAAAACATAATTAATGTTTAAAGGTAAATTTAATTTAAAAATAAGTTTTTAAATAAATATTTTGTAAAAACTTTTATTATTTTTTATTTTATTTATTTTATATATATTAATATTTTTTAAAAAATTAAAAAAAGATACAATATTTATAATTAATTTTGTAAATAATATAAATTTAATAATAATAAATTTAAATATTAAAAAAAATTATAAAAAATTAAAAAACGTATATTTTAAATATATTTAATAAGTGAAATAATATAAAATAATTTTTATTTTTTAAAAAATGAATTAATATATTTTATTAAAATATATAAATTAAATAAAAACGTAATATAATTAAAAAATGTAATAATAAAATTAATAGAAAATATAAAATGTTTAAAAGTTTAATTAAATAAAAAATTAAAATAAATAAAACATTTAAAAATAATTAAAATAAAAATGGAAAAATAATAGTATATTTTTTTAAAATTAATAATATTTATATAAAAATGTAATTTTTCAAAAGTAAAAAAAATATATACGAAAATTATAAAGAACGTTATAATATATAAAATAATTACGTAACATATATTAAATAAAAGAAATAAAATAAATAAAATAATAATAAAATTAAAAAAAATATAATTAGTTTGTTTTTAAAAAATGATAAAAATATATAAAGTAATATTAATTAAATATATAAAAAACGAAATAAAATGTTTTTTATTAAACTTATATTTAAATAAAAAAGTAATTAAATTTAAAAGAAAAAATAATAATAAAAATAATTTTATAAAAAAAATAAAAAATAAAAATTTAAAAATGAGTTTAAAAATTATAAATGTAAGATTAAAATTTAATAAAAAAAAAGTAAGGTAAATTATAAAACTTTTTTATTATTATTTTAGTAAAAGAATTAAAAAAAAACTTATAAATAAAATAAAAATAGATTAAATTATAAAAAAAAAATGATTTTTTAAAAAAAATAATATTATAAATATAAAAAATAAAATAAAATTAAAGATATATTTAAAATATAATTATATTAAAATTTTTATTAAAAAATAAATAATTAAAAGAAATTTATAAATTATTAAAAAAATATAAAATTTTAATATTAATTTAAATATAAAATTTTAATATTAATTTAAATATATATAAAAAAAATAAAATTAAAAATATTTTTATTTAAATAAGAAATATTTAGAATAAAAATATTGTAATATTAATATTAATAAAAAAAATAATATATTATAAAATAATAAAATATATAAAATTTGCAATTTAAAAAAAGATTATATAATAAATTAATATTAAAAATATTTAAATTATAATATGATTATAAAAAAGTTATAAAAAACAATAAGAAAGTAAGTTAAATTATAAAGTGGTTTTTAAAATTAAAAATATTATTAATATATAAATTAATAATTAATTTAAAAAAAAAAAAATTTAAAAATTTAAATTTAAAAAAACTTTAATAAAGTTTTAATAAATATAAATAAAAGAAAATATATATAAAGTTATTATAATAAAATTATAAAAGTAAATTAATTATAATTTTTTTACATTAAATATAATTTATTATTTAATTTTTAAAAAATTATTATTATTATTAAATAATTTATTAATAATAAATTAAATGTTATTTTTAAAAAAATTATTATTTTTTTAATTTTAAAATTATTAAAAGGTTTTTTAATATTATTATTATTATTATTATTATTAATGTTTTTAATAATTTTAATTTTAATTTTTTTATTTTTTTTATTAAACTTTTTATTTAATTTATTAAAAAATATATTATTTAATTTTTTTTTTTTTAAAATTATAAAGTTTAAAAGATTTAAAATAAATAAGAAATTCTTTTAAAACAAAAGAATATTAAATTATAATAATATAAATATGTTTTTTGTTAAATTTTTTAATAAATATAATAAAAATTTTATAATAAAATATATGTTTTATAATAGTTTATTAAATAAATTTATAAATAATATAAAAAAAATAAATTAAAATATATTTTATAATAATTTTAATATAGTAATAATAAATATATTAATTAAAAAAAATTATTAAATAATTAAAATAAAAAAAAAAAATTTAAATTATAATTATATTAAAAGTAAATTAAATAAAAATAAAATATATAAAAATGAAAATAATAATAATAATTAAAATATTTAAAAAATATATAATTTTAAAACGTAATAAACTTATTATTAAATTTATTATTATTATTATAATAAAAAAGTTAATAGTAAAATATAATAATAAAT
This sequence comes from Entonaema liquescens, assembly GCA_902805475.1. NCBI lineage: Eukaryota > Fungi > Ascomycota > Sordariomycetes > Xylariales > Xylariaceae > Entonaema > Entonaema liquescens. The sequence goes on along the minus strand of CADCSX010000001.1, from coordinate 387,839 downwards.
AAAAAATTAAAAATATAAAGTTTAAATATATTAAAAAAAATTAAAATTAACTTATTTTATCTTATTATTAACTTAAATAACTCATTTATATAATTTGTGAAAAGCTTTACTTTTCATTATTTTTAATGGAACAACTTTAATATAAAAAAACTTTTTACAAAATAAAAGTAAATTTAAATAAAAAAAATAATAAAATTAAAAAAAAAATATTAAAAAAAAAAATATTAAAAAAAAAATAAATAATAATTTTATAATATATGTTAAATGAAATTATATTTATTAAAAATATTATTATTATATATTATTAATAAAATAATTATTATATTTTATATAAAAAATAAAATGGAAATAAAATTATTTATAATTTAATAAAAAATAATATATTAAAAAATAATAAAAAAAGTTGTTTAATAAAAATAATAAAATAATTATTAAATAAAATATAAAAATATAATAAAAATAAATTATATAAAAATGATAAAAGTAATTTTATATAATTAAATATATTATTTAATTTATTAAAATAATAAAATGTTAATAAAATATAATAATATATAATATAAATATATAATAAAAATTAAAAACAAATAAAAATAAATTAAGTTTTCTTTAATAAAAATATAATTTTTATCCGAAAATTTATTAAAAAAAAATATTAATAATATTTTAATTACAATAAATTAAATATATAAACGTAATAAAGTAAAAATAATAATAATAATAATAATAATAATAAATATTTTTAATTAAATAAATAATTTTTTTAATAATTTAATTATAATATTATTTAAATATTTATAATTTATTATATAATTTTTAATAATTTTAATTTTAAAATAATAATATAAAAAATTAATATATTAATTTTTTTTTAAAATTTATATATATATTATTATATAATAATAAATATTAAATAAATAATTTAAATTTTAAATAAAATAATATATAATTTAAAGTTTTTTAAATAATAATTTAACGGGTTAAATAATTTTTAATAAATTTTATTAACGATTTTTTTTATTAATATATTTTTAATATAATATGAAATATAATAATAATTAATTTAATAATATATTAATACGTTATAAATTAATTGTTTATTTTTCATATTATATATTATTATTATTATATAAAATTAAATAAAAATATATATATTATTAAATAAAAAACAAAATAATAAATTAATTAATATAAAAAAAATTAAATAAAAATAGTAAAAAAATCTTAATTTATAAAAAGTTAAATTAATAAGTAAATTAAATGCGTTTTTATAATTAGTAAAATTGATTATGTTTGTGGTGGGGTAAGTTTGTAAATGGGTGATTTACCTTATGTATATTAAAGCTTAGGACGGTTTAAGCGTTAAGTAATAGTAGTAAATATACTTATATTTACTAATCCTGTCTGCACAAGTTCAACGACGCATCCTATTGGGAATGCTGCATATTGATTAGGAAACCAGACAAGATTAAGGATAGCGTACAAAGCTTCAGTTGCTAATAGGAGGTCATTCCAACCCTTGCTCGTCACTGACAGAGGAAAAGCAATGATGAAATTCTGAAAAATACATCGAAGTGAGTGAACGGACGCAACTGTTCGGAAATACTTCAGAAACGTCCTTGGTTGCTTCACAATTTCTTAATAGGTACCTACCTAATGCGCAGCACCCCAAAGGGGTGCGACGTCGAACTTGTGTAGACAGCATTAATAAGGTTGATACCTTGACTCATGGCAAGTAAGAGGCTGTACGCAAAAGCCTCAATATATCGCATGAGCTTTATTGTTTTGCAGATCCCAAACGTAAACAGTGCTAACCGAGGAAAAAAGACTGCTTCAATATCTTCCTTGACAAGAATTGAAGACCTCTTATCGTGGCTAATGTTAGATGATATTCTAGATAGAACTACAGTGTAAATACTTAGGTATTGTTGAAAGCTGATAAGGGGCGCCTAGGAATCGGGCGCTGCAATATGAAAGGTAATGCTGACATTGTATGGCTATTCTTAACTTTTTACTATCGGCCATTTTGAGGGCATCCAAAGCCGCACATGGTGATCCTTCATATTTAGAATACGTCAGGCACTGCTATGTCTTGGCCTTATCCGATGGTGAACCAGGTAACATGGTTACAAACGGAGAGCTAAAGCCTCAAACGTTCAAAAGTACAGTAAAGACTTCCTTGTCTGCAGATATGGGACCAAACAGCTTAGCGATAGCATGAGTACCAGTGAGTTAGTTAGAACACTCCTGGTAATAAATATAAGATGACGCTCCGGTTTGATGCGACCTCATTAGTGTCAATGAGTCAATTTCTCGGTCAGTGGCTAGAGTCCTCTTTAGACGGCCAGAATAATCATAGCGCAGATGTAATCCACGTCTTGGATGACCTGACGCTTTACAATAATCATATTATATGTTAACCATACGAATAGGTCCACAAAAGGGGTAACTCTGAGTAAGTAACAGTTGTTAATGTAATACGTCAACCCCTACTTGAAAAAGTATTTAAACAGAAAGCTCTGTAAATATTCTGGACAGAGCTTATAATCATATTGAATTCATTTGATGTAATTTGAAGCGCCTCTTGAAATCGAAACACTTAACAAGTACTACGATACGATATCCAATATACTTTACCCAAAGATAGCAATCCAGAGTACGGAAAACATTCGGGACATTCCCAGTTAACCTTTATATGGTATGCAGCTGGATAAGGTACATCCAGAACGATTGTGGTCTTCATACTCCATAGTTTCTCGCGGCTCACCCATGATAAACCCAACCCTAACGATCGTCCACGCCCAACTCCAGCAGAGACAATGCCTACACAGAACCTTTCGGCCTACCGCTGGTATAACCGCCAAGAAATGATACTACCCCTCATTCACAATTTGCAAAGACATTACACCGACAAGCAGAATATTGCCATGGCCTGGTCGACGTCGCTGACAGGGGTCCCAATGGCGGATCATATTAGAGACCGAATTAACAGGTGGGCTCCCTGGGTTGGGTCTGACAATCAAGGCTCGATATGGATCCAAGGTTGCCCTGCGACATCTGGGTACAGTCAAGCTACGAAAGCAGCTATTTATGCTGTGTCGCTATCGTACACCACCGGGGTCCCATGCCTATATTACTTTCATTCCCTTACGCCCCGTGCTATCAACGGTGAAGAACCCTCCCGCTGGTGGATGGTAATGGATATGGTTAGGACCATCATTGTACAGCTTATTCTGCTCTTACCGGAGGAATTATACACTGATGTCGACCTTTCGGCCGTGCGTTTCGTAGGCTTAGCCGGTCCTTCAGCCTCAGTCACCGATTCACTGGCGTTGCTAAGAGATATTCGAGCCCATGTTACGTCCAACCTATCCTGTATCGTTGAAGGGATTGAGAGAATCGATAAACCAACCTCTTGGGATCATTCCTCATGCCTTCACGCAATACTCACAGAGCTTGGCCCACATGCGCCGCCATTGACATCTAACAGGCAGCCAGGGGACTATGCAGTACCAAAGTTTATCAAATCATGCTTTACGAGTCATCGCTCCGTGGATATACTATCTGCTTTAAAAGAGAATGGCCAACTTGATAAAGTAGAAGAACCGGCAAATACCACCGGCCCGCAGGGTTCTATCTAGAGTAGACTCCAACAAGCCTCACGCGTCACGGACCCGGTATCATATTGATAAAGCAAGGGCACTATAACATCTTTTAGCTTGTAATGCGATGTGTTTTTCTGTATTTCACACCGAATAGCTAAGCAGACAAAATAGAATATTTTACTAAGCAAGTAAGAAGATTTACGTTGATATAATCATTCTAATAACTTAAAGTCCTGGGGTTCATTTGTACACCAGTCAGCAAAATGCTTTCTAGCTAGCTACCGTTATCACTTTTTCTTACAGAGGTTCTGATTAGAGTTATATCTAGTTGTCTTAAATCTCCATAGGAAAAGGTATGGTTCACATCCTTAATTCGAATCCATATTAGTCACTTCAGCGAGTGTAGGACACAAAGGGCTGAGTTAGATGAGAAGTATTTCATACAGTACACAAAACTGAATGGTAAGTGAATCTGACGATAAAGGTTTCCTCCTGCTTTTGAAAGAAGGGGTGATTACGTCCTATTCGGCTGGGTACGTCAGAAAGTGTTCACTCAGACAGATTGCTTATTTCGAGGGTTTGAAAGTATATTTAAAGGAAGTAAAACCCATTGCAATACTTTCCTAGTACACTTAATATCACTAAGGCTAGCAGGACAACTACCACTTATTAGCAACAAAACTAGAGGACAGCATTTCAGATCTTCTCGCTGAGCGTGTATAATTTTCCACCACGGGAGATAGCTACGGCAGCTAGGTATTGCCTGTGCAACCTACACTCTCGCGGCTCGCCACCAATAGACCCAAATAATATCAAAGGCGCCTAGGTACAACACAAGCAGAGATCATGAGTCGGAGCTCCCTGCCTACCTACACCCGGGCCATTATTGTGGATGCCGTCATGTCAAGTTTGAGCGAATACACCAACCCGTAGGATGTTGCGCGCTACATGGACGAATCCAGACGAATCAAAATTCCGGATCGTGCTACATCGCAGATCAACGCCTGGCTTGCCTCAATACCAACACAGATTCGATCTGGGTCCAAGGTCCCAGTGGAAACACAGGTCCTCGTCTGGCCATGCCAATAGCCCTAAATATTTCGGCAACAGATAACAACATCTTGTTCCACTCCTGCTCTATTGGGTACCCCTTTCGCAGCGGCCAATTTGGACGTACCCCCAAGGGAAGGTTATTGGATATGATCGGATACCTCGTCGTCAGCCTCGTCTTTACCTTCCCCGAGGATCTACGTACCACATTCAAGATGCCCGTCTCACGCTTTAGAATGCTCACCGACCCAGATGCGGATCTTGATATGGCACTGGATTTACTGCTCGATGTGCGGTGCCACAGCAGCTCTCCTCACATACACTGTGTTATCGAAAGTGCCCATTTGCTCGACGACGAGGATGATCCCCATTATTCAGACGAACTCCGACACGTACGTACTAATATGACAAAAGTAATGAATATATGCTTTACAAGCAACGGCAACGTGTATGTGCTCGATACTATGGCAAGGAATTACCGGGTCCAAAGAGTGCATATCTAAAGGAGAAACCGGTAAATATGTCACTTCATGATGGGAGCAGGATTAATGGCATATATAACAGGGGCTTTCCCCGCCACATGATATGGATTATGGGAAGTACACGGTCACTTATAGCATTATGAACAATATCTCTAGAATAATCGCCAATACCTATCATAGGCACGCAAATGCCTAAGGCAGGGGCAGGATAACTTCTATTGATTTCTTATATTTAGGTGCCTAAAAATTAAGATCATCCTTCCCCTATGTGCTTGATATGCGATCAAACGCATGGTGTATCTTGTAGAATCAATGGTACTAACAGTGACTTGAGTCCTAGACTGGATCCGCAAGCACTTTGTCTCCCACCGTGATGATAGGAAATTGGGCCTCCTTGGTCTCGGTTCTCGGTGAAGGGACATGGCACATGTGTGTCCCAAAGAATACTTTACCATCAAATCTTCTCGTCTTAGCCAAAGTCACAAACGGCTCCTCGTTCTTTTCAGCTGTGTCTTGATCTATACATATCATGTGGCATCTCCGACAGGAACCCAACATCTTAAAATCTTGTTGCCCAATTCTTAGACCCGACCAGTGATCTTCTGAATAGGCAAGTGACTGCGATTCTGCGGCTGAAGAGGCAATGACAATGTTTGCTCGGAAAGCTTCTGGGGAGATGGGTCTTCCGCCTTGCTCCACTATCTGACGATTCAATGCCTCTAAACTGGCTAAGTTTATAGCAAGAATAGGGCTTTCGTTCGATAGTAGAATTCGCTGCCGTTCGGATTCCGAATCCGAATCTGGCGGCGTGTCCATACCTGGTAACTGGTGAGGGATCTTGTACTGTATCTTCCTATTGACTTTTTGATGCTTTTGAAGATGAGCTTTAGCATGCCGCATGCCGTTTCCTAAGCCACCTGGTGGGAAACGAGCTAACATACACGGGACATCGAGGATATCTGAAAAAAAGTTATTCACTCTGTTAGACGTATAAAGTTGGGCTGATATCTCGTCGCCGCAAACCCTGGACGACATTTGCTTAGAGGGGGCACTAGTCTGGAAGAGAGATGGATTCGCGGATAGAGGGATGCATAGGTTAGATTCGCCATTCTCTGAAGGACTTGAATACGACACTCGCATATGTCCCTTGGTCAAGTCAATTACCGGTCGGATGAGCGCCATTCGCGGATATCGCTTCTGGCTTAATGCCTGGCCGGTACCTCGATGAATCAAACACCATTCTCTATCCCATGCTAGCCCCTCTTCTCTTACTTCCCACGTCACCCCAGCAGGAATACAGAACCCACCACAGCTCTTGATCGGAAAAACCGTTATGCTCTTCACATATAGATTAGGTTGATATTTGGAAGCTGCAGTTGGAATTGTAGACACAGGTCCAGGAACGTTGTCAGTCTGATAAAATTCGGCAATGAACGCGATGAACTTGTCGACATCTGAAATAGTGCTGATAGCTCCAAGGCTAACTCTGATAACGCCCGTAGGCTTCCCGCCCATGATGTCGTTCTCAGTCCCACAGCGAAAGCCAGAAGAAAAGTTCCTCCTCATTTCCCACGGCTCAAGGCTAAGAGAAGATGCGATCCCCCCCGGGTTGCAAAGTCCTCCTGTGCGAACATGAAATTTTTTCAACACCGCGAGCTTCTCGAATTCAGCTAAACTAACCCAGCCCCCAAGGTGGCTTCGCAAGTTAAAAGCTATGACCGGGCCATTATCCGACATGGAAGTAGGTTTTGAGTACAAAACACAAACCGGTTGGTGATTGCCATGTCTGAGAGTAGCCAATCCACGGTATAGTCTTCGACTTAGGAACAATGTATGGTCCGCGACATCTTTCATAGAGCTGAATAATTGGCGATGAACATCCAGAGCCGAACTTAGCGCGATGATGCTGTGTACTGGCAATGTCCCATCTTCTAATGACTCATGCAAAGCCTGCGACTTGGAAGCATGCCATTGTTCTTTGACACAAACCACCATGTCGACAGTGCCACCTCCGAAGTATTTTCGTGATGAAAAAATCGACGCCGCCTGGCGTCTCACAATAAGTCCGCCCAAGTCCGGGAATCCGAAGATTTTGTAAAAACTTAACACAGTAAAGTCGGGAGCGGTTTCCGAGTTGCTTAGATCCAGAGGTGAGGTTGAGACAAATGCTGCAGCATCTAGAAGTGTGAAAATTGGGCGGTCTATGGCAGATTGGTGTTTGCGCACCTCATGAGACCAATTTAGTGGAAGCCTTCTGCCGTCCATATTGGATTGGGCTGGATATGAGAAAAGGACTGGCCCAGCATGAGGTTCAAGTTCAGCGATGGGACCATCTCCGTCAAGCCAACCATGTACAGCGGTATCATCCAGACAGAGACTGTGCGATGCTTCCTCTCGAACACCAATTAAGCTAGTATGGCATGTCTGGTGATATAAATAGCTGAAGCCGAGTTCGTGGCCTCGAAAGGCGTCGGCAACCAGTTTAATACCCGCAGTTGCGTTGGCAACAAAAATCAGGTCGAACTCGGAAGGGTCCGCATGGAAGAAATCCAGGACTCGAAGTCGAACATCTTCAATACGAGAGGTCGAAGTCTGAGATGATAAAGAAGCGGAATGAGGGTTGCCAAAGAGATTCGACGTCATATCCGCAGCGAATTTGTCCACGAGGGACTTCGCATACAACGTTGTCCCCGCATGATCGAGATAGATTTCATCTCGCAGCATGGGAAATTCATTTTGTCGAAGCCCCTCGATGTGGCTGTTATATGCCGTACTACCACCGTCCGTCATATCGATGGTGATGTAAAGAGGAATGCGGACATCGAAGCTGTCCCACCCACCAAGTATATGCACTTTATACGCACCTAGTAGATTATTAGTTACGGCGGTACGTTGTAGAGAAAATATAAAATGATAATGAAGATAGTCGGAGATAATTCATAGTTCGTCATTATTCAAATGAAGAGTGGGATCCCCAACTTCAGTGAAGTGGCAATAGCCCAACTACGTCTAGGTATGTTGTAAGGACGATACCTAACACCGATAGCGAATGATTAGAAGTGCCTCGGATGCTAACAGTCGAAGTGCGGGCAATAAGACATTGGCAGCTGGCAGTCCAAAAGACAAAGAACGCCCTTGCAGCTGTCCAAGTCCGGAGTTCGCCCTGTTCCATTGAATTGGGATGGCCCAAGCTTCGCCAGTACTAAAGTGGGGTTTGTTAGTGAACATTAGCTGACAAAGAGCTGGAAAGCATTGAAGAGTGGGGAAATGGTTCGCGCGTCATGTTCGCGCTATGCCAAGACCCTAGCCAGGGGTTAAGGCTAGCCTTCCTAGAGAACTGGAAGGAAAGTACTGCCTCCGCGTCGAGACCACTTTACGCGACCTTCTCGCGTTGAGCGGACCCGCGTTAATCTCCCTTGCCAATTTCATCTTAAAGCTGGTTTGGTTTTCATATCTTCCCATCTCTCCTGCACAACTAATTCTCCACATCCCAAACAACTTTCTATTTTACACTTTACACTTAGAACCTACCTTGAGCCAAAATCACATTACCAAGATGGCGCGATCAACCCTCGGAAAGAGGACTAGGAGTACAAAGGAAATTGGTAAGAGGAAAGCGCATCAAATTAATCTCGAATCAAAGCAATTGACACCAAGTCTAGAAATTGCAGACGTACCTTCAAAACGAACACGACGCCAGACACGTACTTCCTCACCCAACGACGAGAACATTGATCCCGAAGAAACTACTACCGAAGACAATCTCGACAGCCAAATTGGCGTATTAAAGGTTACAGACAAGTCACCTTCCCGACATATTCGGAGCGCGAAGAATGAAGAAGGTAAGTTTTCTGAACTGAATAACAAAAAGGGGGCATTGTCTAATTGAACATTTAGGAGAATGTGCGCCACCTACACCATGCACACCGAGTACGCCTCGTTTCCGAGATGCGCTTTCGAAAGTTCCCGTTACTCCACGACATCGAGTTATGTCAGCCGGAAGAGTCTCGAAGCGCCTTTTCCCACAGACACCGCTTACACCCACCGCCCTTCAGACCGTATATCACCATGCACGTCAACTATTCTCCCGAGGTGCCGACCCGGGTCAATTGATTGGCCGTGACGATGAACGCTCACAACTAAAACAATTCCTACAACGATGCTCGAAACCAAACCCCAGCGGGTGCATATATGTCAGTGGTCCACCAGGAACAGGGAAGAGTGCTATGATAAACGAGGTCACGCAAGAGTTGGTTGAGAAAAAAACCGTGAAGAAAGCCTACATCAATTGCATGAGCATAAAATCATCCAAGGATCTTTACGGAACTTTGATAGATCAGATTTGCGACGAATCAGACGTTTCCGAGGATGATGCCGCTACAACAATCGAGAAGCTCTTCATACCGCGCAAGAAGACGACTGATGTCTACTTAATTGTTTTAGACGAAATCGACCATATACTCACCCTGGACTTGGAAAGTTTGTACCGGGTATTTGAATGGTCCATGCAAAAATCATCACGCCTTGTTCTGATCGGCATTGCAAATGCGCTGGACTTAACAGACCGATTTCTACCACGCTTAAAATCTAGGAACCTGAAACCAGAACTACTACCATTTCTGCCGTATTCCGCGGCACAAATTAAGTCGATCATCACTACCCGTCTCAAGAGCATTGTACCCGAGGGTAGCCCGCTACCATTCATTCATCCAGCTGCCATTGAACTATGCTCCCGAAAAGTATCAAGTCAGACAGGCGATCTTCGCAAGGCTTTCGAGATTTGTCGGAGAGCCCTCGACCTCGTGGAAGCTGAGACAAAGCAGAAACACGAAGCTGAGATCAAGGAAAAGATACTCCTCGCTACGCCATCCAAGAAACCTCTCGGGGAGAACACAAATCTCTCATCGTCGCCTAAGCGATCATCGGAGAAGGGCCCGTCGGCAATGCTAGCACAGTCATTAAGAGCGTTAACAATAGAAACGGCACCCCGCGTGAGCATAGCACATCTCAACAAGGTTACGGCCGCCGCGTTCAGTAATGGAACAACCCAGCGATTAAAGACCTTGAACCTACAACAGAAGGCAGCATTGTGCTCGCTCATGGCGCTAGAAAAACGGAATAGAGCAGCCCAAACATCGTCTATTCCAACCACACCGTCCAAATCGCAAACCATTGCCCCTAGCATCAAGCGACTATACGAGACTTATAGCATACTATGTACCCGAGAATCCGTGCTACATCCATTGTCTAGCTCGGAATTCCGAGAAGTAATTGGTAGTCTCGAGACATTATCTTTAGTTTCCGCCGTGGATGGAAAGACGGGATCCCTTGCCATGCTGCAGACACCAAGCAAAAGAGGGAAAAAGGGTGCGTTTGCATCCGGGATCGGACTCGCTGACGAAAAGAAAGTTGCGAGTTGTGTGGGAGAGAAGGAGTTGGAACAAGCCGTGGAGGGACTCGGCGTTGATATTCTGAAAAGCATTCTTAGCGGCGAGGCATTAGATTAAAAATTTCAACGGATCAGATACGATCTTGCATAGACACGGCGTTGCATTACAGGCATTCACGGAAGGGTCATGCCGTATACCCACAGATTATCCTTTACGAGGATATGTTAGATAATAATGTATAAACCTTCGCTGGAACGACTACGTACCAACGTCCGTTATTCTCGCAACGTAGCCTCTACTTAATCCTTTGTCCAACAGAAATTTACGAAGTCAAGCCAAAGGAAGCATGCTTTCATAACTGACTTCCGGTAAACCCCTAAGATGTGTACCATTTCATGTACCCTCCGTTACATATGATATATATTATCCTTCCAAGCTAAATGAGGTATTGCTCCAAACAATAAAACTCACGCCTTGACGCTGAGCGCCATACCCCCGTCAACCAGATAGGCAAGCCCCGTAACATAGGATGATCTTGGGCTACATAAGAAAAGGGCTGCATCTGCAACATCGTAGGGCGTGCAAAGCCGTTTAATGGGTATACTCTCTAGGAGAGATTCAGCAGTCATTCCCTCAGATATGTCCATTGAGTGGCGCAACATAGGCGTATCAGTCCAACCGGGACAGATACAATTCACGCGGATGTTATGAATAGCGCTTTCCATAGCTGTATAATATGTTAGAGAGCAGGGCATGTAGATAGGGTAAATAGGTTTGATAGCTTACCGGCAGTCTTGGCTATTGCAAGCACAGCATGCTTCGATGCAGTGTACGGCACCAGGTTGCGTATTGGAAACAAGGAGGCATACGAGCCCATGATAACGATGGATCCACGGGTACCACCCCGCTCTGGATGAGCAGAGTCAACTGTTACTAGTTCTTGCGATTTCATTACCGCTGAGACCAGACTGGTTATAAGAAAAGTCCCGTGTACATGAATGGCGAGAGATTTCTTCAACTCGTCAAAGCTAGCTTCGTCAACTGTTCGAGCCGACCATATCCCAGTCTCAGTTAAGAATATAAATCAGTACCAGAGATATTACACTTCCGATGATCATTTGGCAAAGTCGTCGGGATATCAAAGACTCACCCCTGCGCAGTGTACACAGTAATCGATACGTCCAAAGGATTCAATCATTTTGGAAACGGCCGCTTTCACCAAACTTTCGTCAGAGACATCGAGATAAAATGCTTCAGCCCGGAAACTAGGGTTAACAGCGGCAGTAGTTGCTTCTGCAACGGTTTCTTCGGCAGCCTTGAGATTGATATCTGTCACAAGGATGCCCTTAGCCCCTTGTTTTGCTAAAGCGATGCAGCTAGCTTTGCCGATTCCGCTTCCTAAAAGCATATCAGTAATAGGTAAGTAGTTATAGACTTATATTCCACTCACCTCCGCCAGTAACAAAAGCGTTGCCAGTAATGTCCATATTACTGTATAGGGGTTCGAAACGATGGATGAAGAGAAGATAATAATGAAACCAATGCCAAGGATCGAAATAAGATTAGCTGGAAGTTGGTTGGTGACCTTTCCAATATAAGACCTACACGACATGTCATTATATAGACTCCTAAACATCGTTGGAGAGCTTATAGGTATTCCTTGTTTTGACGTCGGACAACTTATGCCCTTCGCCAGATCATCTCTCCAACCGGAGATCACGGAGTACTACCCAACCAGTACCCCAAGGAGTTAATCCTTGGCTGAGATGTATTCGTGATATTTGGTTTGGAGTTTTACGACAAGATGATGTCTCCCCACCTCCTTACCTCGGTAAATACCCTATAATGGGAAGCAAATAGTTTACTAACCTACCAATGTTAAACGTCCAAATACATACTGTGATAACATGTCGTTTACTTACACAATCGTTCAGAACAGTCAGATGAGCAAAAGAAGATTCAATATATCAGCCATGCTAGGTAGTAGGAAATATACAGTATAGAACAATCTCCAAGCCTGTATATAAACTTCATTCCATAAGCACATGTTAGTTATCTGAAGCCTAGACTCCCATGCATGCAATGCATTCTACTGTAGCATTCCGCCATGCCTTTTACTCTTCCCCGCGCCCTCGGCCACCACGATAATTCGAGATCGAAGACTGAAGGCCAATGAAACCGGTTCGTATCTCCACAGAGCTTACGTCTGTCGCAGGCAATGCTACACGAAGCACGTGGACTGTTGTTATGACGCTCTTGTTCCGGAGTCACATACAGGATTAATGGATTGGTATACGATCGCCACGCGGGGTCTTCGTTAGTCGGTTCCGGCGGAATAGTGGAGAGATAATGACATAGACATTGGCATGACAATCAGGGAGATCAGTCGAGGTTATCGAGATCCTAGAGGCATGTAACTCTAAGCTACCGCGATGGGTTGTATGATTTAAGTTGTTGCTGTACCATAGGCCTCCCAGACCGGTCAAAATGTGAGTATCTAGATACTAAGCCACCTAGATGTTAGGGGCTATGCTAGACAACCAAGTACAATAGCTTCTTGTTCCATCATTATATGTAATATTTATGGATAATTTATACCAAGAGGATGAGTTTCTGTGAATGAAAAGCGATTAACCTAGCCGTCACGCAACGACGACGTCACGGACCTGGAGCAGATAGGTTTGCACCGGAAGACGGTCTCTACCCGGACACTCACTTTCCCTGCAGGCTTAGTAAATATCTAGATAAGGACTTGACCCATGCTAAGGAGGAGCAAGGGGGTAGAACGATATGATGTATATAGAGATCGCGCCGGCCGTGGTACCGGTCTTCAATGCAGAGAATAGGTTAATTCCTCCTAGTTTTGTTAAGCAGCTATTCGAGGTTTCATATTCGGAGTGGATGTATTCCAAAGTGATGAAGAACTGAGAGTTTTATATGAGCAAAAATGAGTTGAATACAAGCTAGATAACGTCCATATATATCGATATAAGGGGCTGGGATGGAAGTTAATCTAGTAGAGAGCGTAGTTGGTGTAACGTAATCCACGGGTCAACGGCCCACACGGGTCAGCGGCCCAACCCAAAATATAACATATTAAAGAAATTCATAACTTTACGAATATTATATTTAAAAATTCCAAAACTTAGTATGTTATATTTAATTATATAATTAATTTAATGGAAAATTGAAAAAATTAAAAAATGGATATAACGAAAATTATAAAAAATATAATTATATTTTATTACGATGATTTTTTAATAAATAATAAAAAATGTTTTAAAATTTTTAAAAAATACTATTATTATAATAATATAATTACTTATCCAAATTTGAAATCCGATTTTTAATAGCATTTTTTCTAAATAAAGTGCACGGTTACGCACAGACGTATTTTGTATATATTTTCGTTGGGCCATTGACCCGTGTGGGCCGTTGACCCGTGGATTACGTTACTCGAGTTTTCTAGTATTGATATCATTCCCTTGTTACCTTCTTCATGGGTGTAAAATGTACGAAAGTCAAAAGGGGCAGTACATCCTATTATTACTACCTATAACCTCCCATTGACCTAAAGCATGCTTATACGTCAAGCAGATTGCATGTCTTTCGTATAGGTGTATTCATCGTAGTTAAGGGGGAGTTGCTAAATATCGGATCGGACTTAAAGGATCATGTGACTTCCCCACATGAACAAGCATTTCCCTAACTGCCCCCTAGTAATGCACAGACTATTTTCGGCGAGGTGCCGATGAGCTAAGCCCTGCTTGGAATAAAAGCTTGTTTGCCCGTTTTTGACTTGTATTTTCGAAAGCCATGCGAAGCTAAAAAAAAAAAAAAAAAAAAAAAACATAACCGCGTAATTGTTTGTCAGAGCTTTATCTACTTTCGCCCCGAATTATACCGAGGCGATGAAGTTGAAACCTGAAAGTGTGGCATGATTTCCTATCAGAGTTTTTTATTTTATAGTGGAGGGTCTTATTAGAGTCAGAATTTTTCTACAACCAGATTCGACTTGTTTGCGGCGGCGCACGAAAAACGGGGATCATGACCGGTTCAAGGAGGTATAGACAAACCACACACAGACAGCATGCACAATATGTGCAGTGACATGCGCAGTATAAGCGAACGCCTTTGCTTGGAGCATATTCGGCTCGCCCATAATTGAAACTCCAAACTCCGGTCAGCTGTGATGGGGATAAGGATAACTTTTGCCGACCGAGTAGGCCGAGGGACAACAAGCATAGTGCAGTGCAGTGCACCTTTGATCCTTACGTGGTGGCGGCTTACCGTATCCAGCTTCTGTCTTCCATGCCACCAAAGCAAGTCTCGTGAGTCAGTCGAATGGCGTACTGTGAGACCTCCGTACGAAATTTCACAATCCCGATAGGTGGCTAGCAGAGGGGAAAACGGTCCTCGCTCACCACTCACCTTGACGCTTCTTGACGCTTCTTGACGCTACCAAGTTTGTGGTCCCTCGGTTAGCTAGCTTGCACATCGTACATCGCACATCGTAATGCGCTACGAATTGCGGCCTATTACTATGGCCATCAAGCGTCTAGTAAGATATAAGATATTAGCGAGAGAAATATCTCATAGCCGGAGTCCACGGTGCTTATCCGATGTTACCCAATTCTGAACCAACTTGCTTTTCCGTAAGGGACTAAAAGGTCCAGTGCAGACGTAGATGCATATATGTGGGAAACACTACGTGTAATAAGTCAACGTTCCCAACGATCAAATGTTGAATTTTCGAATCCATACCTATGTACTTATATAATTCTATAGGTGTCTACCTATGTAGGTTACTTACATGTAGGTTACCTAATTATTTCAAGGTGGCTTATACCTACTATGTAATTGTAGCCAGTAATATCATGTAAATACTTAGAAACCCGAACGAGTCACTGCATACCTCTAGTTTGTGAAACATGTGATTTAATCTTAAGGCATATATTTCGATGTTCTCGACCTACGCCTTGCATGCCTAGTATATACTGAATAAATTGAACCGTTCAGCTCAACTTCTTCTTTATAGATCCTCAACAGTCCGTCAGCTTGTTTAATAGAAGAAACTCTTACCGATGCTCCACACTAGTTAGTTAACTAACATAACTAACATACCCAGTTATATTAACTAGTTACCTAGGTATGGTTCGCAAGTCGAGTTTCGAGGACTTACAATATTATCTAATACATAGGTACCTACCTAGGTACCTAGGTAGGTATGTACGTCTAACAAATTTCGCTTATGTACTTGTGCATTTAACATCAAACGTTCGAGTTTTCCCTGGCGAAACGGGATTTCTTCCGGGGGTCGGGGTTTTATGAGTGTCGGGTACTTCTAAGTTACAATGTACCTCTAATAACTCAAAGCCAATTTTAGTGCAATCTAGAGCCAGCTAGGAGAAGCAAAAGCAAGCAGCCGCCCGTTATTAGACCCGGGGTAGTAAGTTCTTACGTACCCTAACTCTTGTACAACATAGGTATACAACATACAAAGACTTTCTAGCTTACCATACTTGTACAGCAACCCCTCCGACGCTACACTAGCAGGCTATCTCTTTAGCACCTATCTCTTAGCACCTAAGAACACCTAGGAACAACTATTAATAATAAAAGCTGGAGGTCCCATCTCTTGGCAGCCGTTCCCAAACCCAAGTCCCTTTTCTTACCAAGACTCTCCCACAGCTTGGCACATGCAACACCCAAGATCTTGGTGAACCCTCCTCCGAAAGCCAATCCCAAACCAGGCGCATTTCGATTCTTTTCCCGTCCTTCGCGTCCCATAACGGCGCCCTAGCCATAGGACTCCTCTAGGGGTCCTTTAACGTGATTGCCATCGCCTTGGTCGTCCTCTTCCCGATCCTAGTCTTCGACCGTTGACTACCGCGATTCTTCGTTTTTGAAATTACGCGAAGATCGAAGCCCGTCCGTTCCCCGACCGATCTCGTTTCTTCATCTCGACCTCGAAACGGACTATCGGGTAGTTGACGACGATATCCGTGCGGTGTCATGCAAGACACGCACGGCGTTGTCAATCGAGACCAGTCGAATAGATGGGTTCCGACGCCGACAAAGGTCAAAACTTGCCGGTCGACGATCCGCCATCCAGGCCCTCCTTATTTTCTCGCCTAACATCGCCTCTTCGTTCCCGAACACGTAACCTTGCCGATTTCCACGTTCGCCTTCAAGAGCCTCATCGCCAGTATTCCGCTGGTGATCATGTTAAGGGCCACGTTATTCTTTCTGTTGTTAAACCCATCCGTATAACACATTTGACTGTCGCGTTGCATGGATATGTGCGCGTCTACAAACATGCCGGTGCTGCGGCGCAGCTCAGTCCCGTCAACCCTGCTGTAATTTCCCACGAACGGAGTCGAAGCGTAAGGTATTGCGGCAATGGATTGGCCTCTCTCTTTCAGGATGAGCAGGTTTTATGCGGCGAGGGGAGACTTAAGCCTACAAGATTCGAATTCGAATTTGATCTCATATTCCCCGCCAAGGGGTTGCCAAGTAGTATCGATGTACGATCTGTCCGCCTCGATGATCCATCTATTGTTGGCCGACAATGCTAATGTAAACTATAGTTCGAGAGAGGAACGATATCCTACATGGTCACGGCCACGTTGACGCGACCGACTTCAATAGCGGCGACTACTAGCTGTGAAACAAAAGTAGCACTGATAGAAAAAGTAGATATAGGTGTGCTTGCCCCGCCGCGAGAACGAAGGGTATGTATGCAGACTTTACGGAGAAGGCCAAAAAAGAGAAAGAAGCAGTTGCCGGCGGCGGCATCAACGGCCACCCGTGGTTCGGCGTCTACAGAAACGCAAGAACCGGCGTCGGACCTTGACTCGACAAGAGTTAACGAGAACTCCAACGGGAGTTCCGTAAGTTTAGGAGAAGTAACAACATCGGTTGGGCCGCCCGGGAACCATTTACCGCGAAGCCCATTACGGAGCGATTTAATCCCGCATGATCTACAAAGCGAAATAAGCGGTGACAGTGCCGTTAGTAATAATAGCGGCTCTAATAGTGCTAGGGGCGCCGATGCTAGTGCCGAATCCGTGGCTGCAAGTAGATTATCGGGTGGTGATGAGAGGGAGATCACTGCGACTGTTGAACTATTAAAAGGAGGTTGTCTTCCAGGGGATATACTACCTGTTAAGATCAAGGTCGAGCATAATCGTCGTATGAAGAGTATGCATGGCGTTATCGTTACGCTATATCGCCAGGGTCGAGTGGATTATTCACCACCGCTCTCCCTATTTACAGCGGAGCTATCTAAAGAGGATGCCAAGCGACTAAAGCACGAGGATTACTATCCAAGATCAAGAACTGGACTGGGAGGGTTGTCATTGTCTTCTGCCGGTTCCTGTAGTGTTTTCCGAAAAGACTTATCCCAGGCGGTTGCGCCGCTAATCATCGATCCTGCGACCCTCACGGCAAACATTACTACATCCATCAGGGTACCAGAAGATGTATTTCCGAGTATAAAGAATGTTCCCGGGGGTCTCATTAGTTTCAGATACCACGTCGAAGTTGTTCTCGACCTGGGTGGGAAACTTGCTGGTCAATCAACTGGAAGTTCACAGCAACCAAATAGGATGGGCTCGTTAGGGGTTCCTGGTGGTAATCCTGCTTCAACGGTCGGGTCATATGATATAAAACGGCTCGCGAATTGGAACGGCACGATAGTAGATACTGATCATTTAAGACGCGAAAAGGGTGTTATATCTGTATCTTTTGAAGTTATTGTAGGGACTATGGACTCGAGCCGCTTGCGAGGCAAGTCTGTAATGCGTCCTTCCCTTACAATCCAACCGCCTTCGGAAATCGTCGATGCCGAAAACAACGAATCGAATTATACCTGGCAACACGAATATAACAACGGGATCAACTATAGCGGCGACTTTACGTCCGCACAGCTTGAATCGTCGCCCCAAACCTATTTACCACCGGGAGCGTCTCCACAAACATCATATTATGACTTTCAAGATGGAGAAACACACGCTCCAGTCTATATACCACCTCCAGAAGTGCCTCAAGAGAGTGAGCTGTCCGAAAAGGAACGCGTTCGGCAAGCAGAGCAGAGGCTATTACCCAGTCAACCGCCACCCCAGTCTTCAGAGACAGAAGCTGGACCGTCGCAACCATCCGCACCGGTTGAGGAATCCGTCCACCAAATTAATGGTAATCATAATTCTAGTAGCCATGCTTCGCCCGTAGAGCCGGAAGAGGATAACGGGGGACCATCTGCGCCTACGCTGGCAGATCTAACGTCAGCAAGCCCTCCATCTTCATCTAACGTGGATGACAAACAAGAGCTCGAGCGCCGGCGACTTCTTCAGGAGGCCAGTGCCCCACCGGAGGTCCCAGAAGATGTGGAACCATCAGCACCACCCCTCGTCCCGCTACGGACCCAAGAGCCGACGGCCCCAGTTCTTAATGATGATCATGACTACGGAAACCTGGACGCTTATCATGATATCGCCGGATCATCAGAGCGAGCCGCGGGATCAGAACCATTGCCGAGATACGAGCGATGACACGTACACAAGGTGACAGAAAAGCCAACTACTCAAAGATAGACTATTATGTGAGAATACCCTTATCTGTGATTGGGGGGTTTGGGATGGAGGAGTTCTGAAATATCAGCTATGTAGGAGAAATACCCAGTCAGCGCTTCGGATTTAAGATGTAAGATAAGGAAATTCCACACTTGGCATGATGAATGATTTGCATAAAAGTGGTTCGATATAGCTATTGCTTTTACTCATTCTGCGTTGCTCGGCATGGGCGTCATGGGCGTCATGGGCGTCATGGGCGTCATGGGCGTCATGGGCGTTTGGGTAATAGGTCTGCACGCGTGGGCTGTGGCAGACTAAAAGTAACTGGTTAAATGAGAACATCTACACCATTATTACGTTTCTAGTAACTAACTCCTATATGACCGAGCAGTATACAAAGGCCGATATCATTTCACATATGAGGCTTTAGAATATCCAACTAATAATATGATCTAGATATTCAAGTCTACTTGCTGGAACACACTAATCTATCCCGGCTTTACCCGGCTAGGATATTATTTATGACGCTATACGTCCCTCAGAAATCTCTAAGAAACTATTCCCAAGACGCCATGCCAAGCTAACCCATTGTCCATCTAGCAAGTCATTATCCCATTGATACTAAAATATGGCGGGACTGATAATAGGTGTCAATTGACTTCCAAACGCAGACGCGAAGACAGGATCGAGTTGAAGAGGGCTTTCCCAGGCGAATCTTGCACAGTCCCGATCCACATGAACGAATCCAATTCAGTGCGCATCGCAGACCATGAGTTCACACCACATAGCTCTAGGTTTACTTGCAGCCAGGGCTTCAACCAGATCTCGCCGTCAGCCCCGTTGAATACGGAAACGGCACCAACTGTTAGCAGCCAGAGAAGCAGCCGCGAAGTGGAGATGTTCTCCAGGCCGCCGTCGGCATTATCCGAAACGGGCAACTCGAGATTCACGAGGTTATCTCGGTATACGCCTGGGAAATGTGTGTATGGTAGCCGAACACTGGCCCATTGCAGGAATACGCTGGAGCAGAAAGCTAACAGGCCTAAGCGCACGACTTCCGAGGGAGAGCCTCGCGCGAAACGCATGTGCAGGAGTCGGTACATGACTGAAGCCATGGTGTCTAGAAGGATTTGTTCAGACAGTCTTCGCCCAGCGGCGGCGGCACGGTTGACGAGAGTGCAGAATTGCTTCATTGTGCGCCAGGTAGAGGCTAGCTCTGTATCTAAGATGGTGAAAAGAGGTTCGTCTTCGGGGTTGGGCATGATACCGTATAGTGAGAAGTCCGGGTATGGCCAGTACGGCTCACGGACTGGGTCGGCGAAGAATATAGGTTTGGTGCCATTATGTAGGGCCATTCCCATGTCGCATCTATGTGATTTGTTAAACGGGGTAGGAAGAGGGACAGCAGGTTGAGCTTACCTTAGGAGTTCGATGATAATCTTGACATTTTTCAGGCCTGTGAGTCCCCCTTTCAGGTCGACTATTTTACGGAGTCCGAGCATGTGGTGTCTTGCCGTTTCGCGCTCCCCTGTGATATGAGCGTGGAATGCGAGGCACAACACCACCGCGGTTGTGCTGAATGACGACTTGACCACTACATCATTTTCCGGCGTATCCAGCCTCTCACGCAGGAGCCGGAGCGTCTTGAGCATATGTGGGTATGCCGAAGCGGGCCCCTTGCTCGGCGTGCAGCCTGGCATAAGGTCGAAGTAGGTACGTGTCGAGAAAGCCAGGGCATGGAGATACGCGGCGTCGAGAGTAAGAGCCTCTAACCACCCTGCCTTTTCCCTAACGCCGAAAGAGATGCATGACTCTAAGGGGAATAGTGCTTTCTTCGCAATGCTGGAGACTGCGTAGGAATGTATAAGCATACGAATCATGTATTAAGAGGACCAAGGGGGCTTCCCGGAGATAGGATGTTACACTTACACTCTAAGATAACAGCTATACTAGAGTCCTCTATCGTATCCGCAAATCTGATGAAAGATAAATCACCTCCCACTCTCCTGGGAACGACAACGGGTGTTAATGTGATTGGTTCGGTATCATCATATTCCCCGTCCAAACTCGATTTTGATCTAAAACTATGCGATTCCTCCGGGCTACTTGACTCTCCTCCGCTTTTGCTATGCTTCGGGCGTAGAATCTTTCCGCGGTTCTTGCCCATCATCACGTGGCTCCTGATGAGCTTCCGCATTTCGGGGTCTGGCTTCTTGGTGCCGGTAGACACGATGAAGGGCATACCCCTGCTAGATTGGATGCATATGTGAGATTCGACCCTTGGCTAAATATAAACTGACATGTGTCTCTTACCTGAAGCCTTGGGTGTTGGTGCCATATTTTCGGTATGGAAGATAGGTACAGTCGGTATTAGTCGTTTCCAAGATAGGCCCGTTAATGGTATGCAACAATCAAGACTAGTTCGCCATACGGATTCTCTTTCAGTCCCATATATTGTATCCCTACTAGATAAGTATATAGTTGGTATGATAGAACTGAGATTGACTTCCTAGATGGGAAAACAATCTATACATGAGTGTGTTGAGATGGAGAAGTATTTAAAGCCTACCAGATGAGTTTATAATCCAGGGCCGCCGGGATCCGTCAAGTCGTATGCAATGATCGTTCAACTAAACCTTATCTGGCCAAGCGCCTTAGAGATTGTTTGCCTATTTGGGTATAGCCTCGATGTGCCATTGCGGCGAATGCTACATTCGAAATAGAAGTTGGCTCCTATTGGTTGAATGTTATGCAGAAAAATGCGGACCCTTGTCCTTGTCTCTTCAGCACTGCCGGGAACTTGTCTACGAAAGTCTCCGTTCCAGATACTCCGTCTCATTGTTATCCAGAAAGAGCTTCACCAAACTCATTACGTAGACGTGGTAATCAGGAATTAGCGTCACAGCGATGGCGTTCTATATCTCACATAAAATGGTAGACCCTTCGCGTTGGGTCTATTCATTTAGAATTTTTAACACAACAGAGTTCTTAAGTTTTGCAGTTATCAGCTCAAGTATAAGTCAACAACATATACCACCATAATAGTGTCGATCTAGAGTCGCCGCCCATACCCTAAGAACAAACACAATGCCTACCTCAAAAGAATTACCACCGTTAGATGTCGGATTCGGCAGCGTCTTCGTGAAGAATCAGTTCCGGACTAAGGCGCAACATCCGCCGAGTACTACCGATCTTACCGGGAAAGTCGCCCTCATCACCGGAGCGAATACCGGCTTGGGATACGAAGCTGCTAAGCAGATGCTTGCACTCCGCCTGTCCCATCTAGTCATTGCTGTCCGGAATCAAGAAAAGGGAGATGCAGCCGCCGCCAAACTTCGAAAATTGTACCCGAAAGCAACTATTGAGGTCATGCTTGTAGATATGAGCAAGTACAGTTCGATCCAGAATTTTGTCAAGCGCGTCGATAGCCAGCTCGCCCGACTTGACATTGCTATTCTCAACGCAGGCGTAATGGCGTTAAAGTACACCACGGAACCTAGCACCGGTCACGAAATGATTCTCCAAATCAACTACCTATCAACGGTATTCCTCGCTATCCTATTACTCCCTATCCTCAAGAACAAGTCTCCACCCGGGACCCCTGGTCGGCTTACAATTGTCAATGCGGCCTTGGCACTCACCGCGCCCCTACCGACAGCCGACGGCCACAAGTCTATCATAGCGGCTCTAGATGACCCTAAGTTTTTCGCTCCTAATAACGAGAAGAACTATAATTTATCCAAGGTCCTTGGTCAAATGTTCGCTTACAAGCTCAGCGAGTACGTGTCTGCAGACGATGTTATCGTCAACCTGGTGTGTCCGGGTTACGTCAAAGGCACGGAGCTTAGCCGGGAAGCTGGCATCATGATCAGGCCTGCAATGGCCTTATTTGCCGCTATAGCGGCGCGAACAGTGAGAGATGGCGCCTCGACATATCTAGACGCGGCCCTAGTTAAGGGAAAGGAGTCACACTGCTCGTTTCTTATGAGTTGGAATATTGCGCCGTAAGTTATTTACTTTTGCAAGCCCCTTTCTTTTGTGCTTACTAATTTGCTAACCCTTTAGATTTAACGCCTTTTTATATACTCCTGAAGGGAAAGATGCTGCAGACCAACTATTCGACGAGACGATGAAAGAGTTTGAGTTTGCTAATGCTAGAGGTATTCTGGAGTCGATGAAAGGTTCATCAGTATGAAACTTAGTGTCTTAGGTAGTTTCAGGACCGAGGAGCGGTTGGACTAGATTGAATACATTAAGAGGACTCATCATGTATATAATACGATAAACTGGGAGTATCATTACCTATTTATATAGGTATGTATCTTATTAATCTTGGTTATTCTTATCATACTGTTGTATATCCGTCAACCTGGCTCTATTATATATACCTAAACATCATCTAAACGTATTATTATGTAGTTATAGTTATTCTTCTTTTATATACATGTATTTCCAATTTATCTTTTCTCTACTCTGCAGGAATAAGATACATGTGGCAACACTGATTGGGGTGGGTAGGTTGGGTTACCAATGGGAATACTCTGCTTCGGCTCTAAAGGCCATATCATGTATATCATCTTGCATTCTAATTCTCTTATTTTCAAAATGGACCGGCCCGCACTGACTTGGGCGTATAAACGCTTGGGAAAGTATCCCTTCAGGATAGATCTCTTCTGCTAAGTGTTGACTCACCCACTTGATAAACTCAGCGCGACAACTAAAGCAATAACCTGGGACATAGCCGCCCTCGGGTAGAGTTAACGGAAGTTGTCCAACGCGCTGGAAGCGTGGATCGTAGGGCCTTATTTTTATTTCATGGCCGCATTCCGGGTATATGATGCAGAAGCGACAGACGGGGCAGTCTGGCGGCATGTCATCGTCGAGACGAGTTCTGATCCAATCGTCAATGCCCCTAAACCCGAAATAGTGGCCGCACGGTAGAACGGCCATTGGTTCTGTTCGGGCAGCCTCATCGGGGTTCCGAGGCCGAGAATTTCTTGTATATACGTCTAATAAAGCATGGGATACATGGCATCTTAAATCGAGTTCAATTTGACGCCCCGCAGAGTCTAACCCTAGCTCGATTAACCTGGCGAAGTCGCCGAATACAGAAACATCTTCGTTCGTTAAGACGCGAATATTGCTAGCCTGCGCTTGCATGTGTGAAGGGTAACTTATGAGTTGTGGTGTCTTTTCCCGTGCTTGTATAAGCCCAGGGGGTGGGCTATTGCGGACATTACCATAGATGTCTTCTGTTACTCCGGGGGGAAGATAGGTAGCACGTTGTTCATGGTATACAATTTCGCCTGGCTCTGGTGTATATTCAATAGGACTACAGCTTCTCCTTGGGACTTCATATCTATTAGGCATGGTTGAAAGGGTACAGTTGATGACACTGGTATGGGGAACTGAAGTCAATGCACTACTGAGCTTTTTCGGCAAATTGAATAACAAAATAGAACTTGTGATATAGCCAGTAGTAATCCAGGGAAAATAAGAATCCCAATTGGAGACAAACTTTTTTTTTTTTATAAACGATCTAGAACAATCTAGCAGCATAGACAAAGGAAACTAGGATTTCAATATGCCTATAATGGACTTGTTTAGGAGACAATGAACATTCTCTTTATAAGTGGCTATCTACCCGAGTCCCTTGTCTACCACCAACGCCAAGCAGCCCAACTACATAAGACCTATTTTGACAAGGTCTTGCGCAGAGTGCCAGTCATCTGAGCAATACATACACTTTGTGCCTGTACTGCTTTTATAGTTAGGCAATGGTTTTCTGAAGCGAAATCGTTCCCGGCAAAGCATACCTACTTGTAGGAAAAGAAAAAACCCACCCCTTACTAAAACTGAACTATGGACAATAATAGCTACCTAGTGGATAAATTCCTGTTGACTTCTACGTAAAGCCTCTTAGTTATCTCGTAACATGTTCTTCATTAGGTATAGGTTGGGCAGATGTGCTAAGTATATTATACCCCTGACTTGAATTATTATTGGATGCTACATATACGCACCGTACGATCATATGCATGATGACTATTGGTTCGGGAATCGCTGGCTGTGCAATGGCTGTGTTTGATAGATAAGCCTTACTTCTAAAGGCAGAATTTCTATCCGGGCCGTATTTAGAGCCTCGTGATAAATCAAAACATCTTAATATCACACTTTTCACACTTTTCACACTTTTAAGGGAGAAGAGTATAGTGTGCGTGGCTCCGTTGGAAACGACTCGGCTGTATTCTGCAGCTGTTTCCATCATGTCGTTTGGGTTCTCTGTGGGCGACATCCTGGCCGGCGCGCAGCTGGCATATACGCTCTGTAAATCTTTATCAGACGCCAAGGGGTCTTCGAACGAATATCGAGGACTCATTGCGCAGCTTAATGTGGTTCATAAGGTTCTCATCCAGGTCGAAGAACTCCGAGCGGCGAATCAGCTTGCACAAGCAACTGTTAATGCTCTACTCTTCACGATTAATACTTCAAACGAGGCGATTGAGACATTCCTCACTCTATACGAAACTTATCAAAAGAGTCTAAGGCAAGGTGGTTCGGGTAACATTGTTAAAGATGCCTATAAGAAAGGCAAATGGGCTACTCAGATGCCCGACAAGGTGAAAGGGACTCTAGGACGTGAAATTCGACTTTGGTACTGATTTGTGTATAAGGTTAGTGATCTGAAAGGAACACTGTCTACGATGTTGGCGGCTGTCAATTGCCTTGTATCCCTGGCATGTTACTATAAGTAAACCGGTGCCTTTCCACAATTTTTGAGACGTTACTAATGGGGGTAATAGTACTGGTTATGATGCTAGATGCGTAGCGGAAATCGACCCGGCCTATCCACTACTGAGATATTATGATGAAAGGTGGGCGAAAGACGTCAAACCTTCGGCTGTAATCTATCCTTCCGCTTTTAGCCTAGATATCTGTCCTGGATTCCATGAATAGAAAGCCCCGGAATCCTTTTTCAGGCCTGGCTAGATATTCTCGGCCCAGATCACTTCGTATTTGAGTTTACAAAATGAGCGAGGGTTTAGAGACGTGGATTTCGGGAACCTCCCCCTTGAACCAATTCCGGCACTTAAAGAGAAGGCCAGAGCGGAAAGTCTTGAAGACAGGGGAAAACGACATGTTCAAATTCGGAGTCTCCCTTTAAGAAGAATGGTCCGGTATTGCAAGAGTGTACCGCATGATTCTACTCAGGTCATCTGTCTGCTTTGTAAGGATGCTCGACCATGCCCAAAGGAATTTTGGGCTAGCGAGCATTTCCGTAGGGTACATTGGGAGTATTATTTCTCAATGCTACCGAGAAACGTTTCAAAACACCTGAAATCAGAGAGGAGGGATTGTTTAGTGCCCCGTATCAAACTTACATCCCCTTTCCTGGGTTTGGGCTTCTCGGCAGAGGCATGGATTGACTTAACGCATATAACAGAGGACATACCAATTCCCACTGATGTTGAATTAGCCAGATCTATAAATGGGGCAAGCAAAGTTCTTCATTTTCTGATGGGCCCGGTCCTTATTCAACGCTTCGTGGTTGTTCGTCAGGGTGCAAATAAATGTCTATGTCTCGGAATTCACATGTAGGTGAACTTGTTCTACTATCAAGCTTAATTTACAACTTGTATAATGACTTATAGCTAACGTACTACACCTGGAATAAACAGGTACTCTCGGCAGGGTTGTGGAGATCAACCAGATCAAGAACTATTTGGCATTCTGCATTCAAGTAATGAGCCGCCTCCGCCTATGGCTAACGAAACAAGAATGGTACTTTCACCTGCACGAATGAAATCCGATCACCCGTCAACTACACTTTCAAGGACCGCAAGAATACACTACGGTCGCGCGTATGAAATCTCCCACTTTTTACCAGTCCAATCTATTGGGTTAATACAAGATGCTTCTATGGAAGTATTACTGGACCAATTCGAGGCAAACGTGTTTAGACGCACCGAGAGCGAGGATACGGATACGGATACAGATACCGTGTCTTGTGATGAGGTCCCTGAGCCAGGAGTACAAGCGGCGGACTTAAACGTGGTTAAGGCAATCCGCCGGGATATTGTGAGCGTACTTGGATCCGAAATGTCTCCCAACGTTCATCAGCCGTCTTGGTAGATGAGATATCGAGTATGTCTTCGTATACAGTGGTAGCTTCATGCATGCATCCCTAGATGCCACATCTTTCGAAGAGCTTCAGCACGCCCATCTTGGGAAACTTCCTATGATGGGCATCCAGAGCAAGTGACCTGTGAGCCCGCTCCATTATAATTGAAGCTTCCACCAACACAATTCAATACACATACTGAACACTCCGGATAGTAGTCCGCTACAGCACATCCATAACCGCTTTTGGCTGGAAGACAGTCGCTATGTGATGTTACTTGGAATATTTTCTAGCTACCTAGGTAAAAGCCGGCTTCGTGCTTACTCTGCAAAAGACAGTCTGAAGAGCAGGTACAGCGGCAATAAGAAAGAGGAATCTCATGGCTTAGATTTGATTTCGGAGTTGTTTGTGTTAATATGAATCTTGACTTGATTATCACTCAGGAGACACGCTGGTGGGCAATGAATGGCAGAAGAGTCTTTAAAATAATTAATTTGGTTAGAAATATTTATTCAATTCAGGAGAATATAGTTTACTAAGTAACAGTACACAGTGCAATGACCCTTATGAACGACATTCAATGCTGCTCTTTTGTCGCTAAACGATCAACTAACACCTGCCATACTGGTAGTCGGTAGCCGGATACGATTCCATCCCTAGGTAATAACCTACTTAGATACACACATTTATGATGATTGTCTTATAGACTACTAAACTAAGTAATGACTGGTCTTTGGATAGCAATAATTCACACCGCCAAATGCTATCATATTTATATTTACATCCCCTTTTCATATATACTTTTAATAAAATACTTCCTACTTTCGGCTTAGAAAAGAGCTAGAGCATTCGGCGGAGACCCGACCAGTCCGGGAATATTCAACGGCGCCGATGTAAGGAGGAAGCTATATCGTCCCGAAGCCTTGCAGTGTGCAGAGAGCGCCTTGAGATCCCAAAGCTCGCCGATCGACATACCGAACATGGAAAGTAGCCAAGGATGGAGAACTTAAAGTGTTGTTAGCGAATGCCTCGTTTCAAATTGTAATCGAGGATGATATATGAAGCTGTCATATTATCCAAGGGCCGTGTAGACTTACCTAGGTCCGTTGGACTTCCTACTGTCCCATCCTCTTTAAGAGGCATTATGGCCTCAAAAGCCCACGAATCTCCAGCCACGGCGGCGAAGTGCTTATTCCACAGCCATTTAGCAGTCTCGAGAACACCATGTATGCTAGAATATATGTGGTTGGTAAATCAGGGGGCTAATTATACACCCCATACCCGTAGCTTTTATATATTATATATACTTTATTCATACACTTAATCAAATAACTAATTAATATAATTAATTTATACTTTATAACTTACGTTTATTTTTAACAAGTTATAAACCCGAAAATTTATAATTATAAATATAATTAAATCCGATTTTATTATTTAATATATTACCCATTAAAAACGTAATTAACTTAAGTTATTGCGATTTCCATTGCGCATTAAATAAAAAACGAGAAAATCCTAAAAAATTAAAAAGGAAAATTTGTAAAAAATAACGTGTTAAAAAAAAGCGTTAAAATCGAGGTTATAATAACGGAAAATCCATTATTTTTTTTTATAAAAACTTTTAATATTAAACGTTAATTTAACTTTTATAAAATTACCATTATATTAAAATATATATTAACTAATAATAACATTAAAATTCGTTTTATTTTAATAAATATAAATTATAAATATATTAAAGTTTTTTAAATTGAAATAATAACTTTAACGGTACGAAAAATTATTATATAAAATATTAATATTATTTAAATAATAAATTTTAATTAAATATTATAATAAATAAAAAATTAATAAATAATAATTAAATATAATTTTAAAAAAAAGTTATTATAAAAAACATTATATTTTAAATATTTAAATAAACGAAATTTCTTATATTTAACATAAAAATTTAAATAATTATTAATTAAAGATTTTTTAAAAAAATCTTATTTTAAAAACTTTAATTTTGCATTTACGATAACATTACCGAAATTACGCTCGTTAAATATAAATAACGTATCTTTTATATTTCTTTTAATTAACTTAAATGTTAATTATTTCGGTTTTAAAGTAATTACTTTACGTAATTTATTATAAAGATTTATTACATTTTCCAAAATATTTATTTTAAAGTTTTTAGAAAAAAAATATATTATTTACTTTAAAAAAACGTTAATTTAAAATTTAAAACTTTTTAATTAAAACTTAAGTAAATATTTTAAAATAATATTAATCTTAATTACAAAATCAATTAATTATATTTTAAAAAATTACCTCGTAATTAAATAATTCCATCGATCGAAATTTACAAAATTTTTTACATTATTTAACAACCTTTTTTAACACTTTTTTAATAATTACAAAAACGAAAAAAAGTAATATAACCTTAAATAATATTATCCATTTAAATTTAACGAATAAATGGTTGATATTTAAAAGGGAAATATTTAATTATTTAACAATATAAAGATATAAGAAAATGTTTTTAAGCAAAACCGATAAAATAATCCTTACGAACATAAAAGATAATAAAAGTATCATAACAACCAAGTTTCGTAAAAAAGTTAAAGTTTGGCAAAATAAATAAAATAAAACTTACAAATACATCCGTTATTATTTAAAAAAAAACCTTAAGAATATAATAACGGGGAAAATTATAATAATCGATTTTTGGAAAACTTTCGAAAAAAAATATAAATTATAAAGTAATATTATATTTTAAAATTTAACATTTAAATAAAATACCATTTTATTAACCATTAAAAAAACCGTTATAATGTTATTATTTAAATTAAAGTAATTATAATTAAATTTTAAAAAATTAAATAAAATTTATATAATTAATAAATTATATTTAATTAATAAATTCTTTAAAACCTTAAATTTTAATTATAATACTTTTTTTATAATGTTTTTCTAAAGTTATAATATCATATTTATATAAAATAATAATAACTTAATTGTTAAAATTATAATTATTATAAATAACGTTATTAAATTAACTTAATAAAAAAAACAAATTTAAAAAATTAAAAGTAAAAATAATAAACATGTTTTAATTAACCATTTTAACAAGTTAAATACCAAACGTAAAAAAAACCTTATATACATTTATTACATAACGGCCGGACAATAATTAATTAATCATAAAATAATTAATTATTTTTAAAAACACTTTAAAAAACGGTTTAAAAATTAATAAAACGGGTTTAAAAACAAAGGTAAAAAACCCAAATATAATAAAAATAATATTATAATTATTATATTAACTTATAAAGGTCGAATTAAATTGTTAACATTTATTATTATAATAACGTTTATGGTATTTAAAAAATTACTTAACATTTTAATAATTAACTTTTCGAAACTTAACATTTTATTAAAAATATTTCGGGGACGTTTATTTAATAAATTATAATTTAATACACCGGATAACGAGGTACGAAATAATTAAATACGAGGTAATTAATTATAAAGTAAATCGTTAAAATTGATAATTTTTACAATTAATTTTATATTTAATTACGTACCGGTAAATTTATTTATAAAAAAAATATTAATAATATTAAAATTTATAACTATAACGAAATTAAAAATTAAAAAATTAATTATTAAATTACGGAAAATAATAATAATTGATAATAATTACAATTAAATTAATTATTATAATAAAACATTATTTATTAATTTATATTTATATAAAAAGCTTTATATATATGGCATTAATAATAAAATTATTATATTGGAATTATAAAACATTATTACATTTTAAGTTATTATAAAAAAACAATTTAAAAAAATTAAAATTACAAATATTATTTATTACTTTAATTTAACTTATAACTTCATTTCAATATTTTAACTCATTTACAAAAAAGTAAAGTTTTTATTTCAATAAAATTTAATTTATAACATTAAAAATAAAAAAATATTTTTAATTACAATTAAAATAAATAACTTATATATAATCGATTAAAAAGATAATTATTTTAATATAATAAATTTTAATATAACATTTCATTTTTATTTTATATTAAACCCATTATTAAAAATATAATATAAATAATTAAGTTATTTAAATAATTAAAATTTAAAGAAATTTATAAATATATTCATAAATATTAATTTTTTAAAAAAATATTATTTTTATAAAATTTATATAAAAAGTAAAATAATTAAAAAACTTTATATAAAAATATTAAAAAAAAACATTTACAATTTAAAATTATTACACATTAATAAAGCAAATATACCATTAAATATATAAAGTATTAATAATTATAAAAAATAATTAATAATAATATGCAATTACTTATATATAAGTTAAGTTATATTAATTAAAAACTTTAAAAATTAATTATTAACGTTTAAAGATTTTTTAAAATAATAAAAAAAACCCGAACGGTGTTATTACATTATTACTTTAAACATTTTAAATTTATATATTAATTATGAATTTAAATAATATTATTGTTAAAAAGGTATTATAATTTATTATATAACCATTAAATAATATTAATTAAAAGATATTATTAAAAACATTATTAAAAAATTAAAAAATAAAATTTAAATAATATTAATATAAATTAAAAATAATAAAGTGTTAAATAAATATTAACTTATAATAATTTAAATAATAGCGTATTTAATAAATAAGTCCTTTTATAACGCATTAAATAAAATTTTTTACGAGGTTTAATATAATAATACATTAAATTTAACATATTTAATTATTATAAACGTTAATAATTATTATTTAAAAAATTAAAAAACCAATATATTTCACGTTAAAATTATTAATTATAAAATATTAAAATATAAAAATAATAATTTACAAATTTATAAAATATTATTAATAAATAAAAATAAGGTAATTATTGTAAATAATATTATATTTAAAAAAAATTATTTTTATATATTTATTAAAAAACCTTTAATATTAGGTAAATGCGTAAAATTCGAATTTTTATTATTGTTTTTACCATAAAACCGTTTAAAATTAATAAAATTTACCCGGAATTTACTTAAGATTTATTTTATAAATAATGATTTTATCCGAATATCGAATTATAAAAATTTATAACGTTTAAAATTTAATATTTAACTTATTATAGAAGATTAATATAATATTAAACTTTAAAACGAATTAAATAATAATAAGTTATTTTAAATAAAATTGAAAATATTAATATAAAATTTAAAACTTAAATTATACGTTGGTAACCCGCCTCGTAAAACGTTTAAATATAATTTTAAATAACGGGTAAATATAACATTATTATATAAATATTAACTTAAATTTAACATAAGTTTTAAATACACCATTTATTTAATTAACGTTATAATAATAATATTTAAACTTAAACCCAAATTTTATAAAAACATTAAACACAATTTTAAATGGCATAAATAATATAAAGTTATAAACATTAAATACCAATCATTAATAAATAATTAAATATAAACGTTATATAAGTTTTTTATAAAACGTAAACCATTATTTAAAAAATAACTTTATAAAATAAAACAAAACTTTAATAATAAAATCACTTAATATAAAACTAAATAAATAATAAAAAAATTCAAATAAATAAAAAACTTTAATTACATTAACACCTTTATATTAATAATTAAGTTTATAAATTATAAAACTTTATTTATAATAATTACAATTTTAAATTTAAAAATAAAATAAATAAATATTATTATTGTTTTTTTATATAAAAACATTAAAAAAGATATTTATATTAAATAATCCTTTAAATTTAACAACGGAATTAACAAATATTACAAATTTAATAAAGTTTTATATAATTTAAAACAAGTTTTTAAAATATAATATTAAACTTTAATAATATATTTAAAAATATTAAAGTTTAAAATATTAAATTTCAATATAAGGATATTTGTTAAAAACCACATTTATATTGCAATTTATGTAAATAACTTATTTATTATAAATTTTTCTAAAATTAAAATTAATAAAATTAAAGTAAAATTTATTAAAAAATTTAAAATAATAAATTTAAAATTATACTCATATTACCTAAAAATAACCATTAAAAAAGATCGCTTTAATAAAATTATTAAATTTAATTAAAAAATATATTTAAAAAAAATTATTAAAAATTTAAAATAATAAAAATTTAACTTTATTAATATATTTATAAATATTTTAAAGATTTTTAAACCTTTAAACGATTACGTAATAACCATTATTAACTTAAAATAATATATATAAATTATAAAATACTTAATATATATTATAATAAATACACACTTTAACATAATATATATAATATTATATTTAAGTTAATACATAAAAAACTTTATTATAATATATATTATAACGGTTAAAAAAGTCTTAAAATACTTGAAAAATACTTTAAATTATAAACTTATTTTTTAAAATAATTTAAAGAACTTTACAAAGTAAATAAACGTTAATTACGCGGGGTATACGTAATTAAAAAAGTTAATTTTAAAATATATTTTTAATATTAAAAATAGCACCATTAATTAATCATTAAAGAAATAACTTATAATAATTATATCCACTTGCAAATTTAAATTTAAAGATATGGTAAACATTATAAAAAAAGTAATTTAATTACGCCATTTATTAAAAAAATTAATGGTTATAAAAAACGATATTAACATTATAATAATTTACGGAAATAATTAAAAAGTTTTAACATTCATTAAAAACCTTTAATTCCACATTTATATAAAATATATAAAAATTAACATTTATTTTACTCGTAAAAAATAATAAATTAACAAAGTTAATTTTATATATACTTTTATAATGTAATAAATGATAAACAAATTTATTAAATTTTTATTTAAAAATATATTTATTAAATTTAAAAAAATAATAAAATTTCGGTTATAAAATAAATGGGAAATTATAAATATAATAAACGTTTTATAATTTATAAAAATTAAGTTATAATAATTATAAAATATAACCATGAAACATTAACCATAAATAATAAGTTTAAATTAAAACTTATTTTTAAAACGGTTGAAAAACACTTTATATACATCATTAAAAACTTTAATATTTAAAAAATATATAATTAAATATATTTTAAAAATTATTAAACAATTATATTAAACATATTTAAATAATATATTATAAAATAATTAATATAAAATATAATTATTTATAAATATTTTATAAAAGTAATTTTTAATGTTTAAAATAATTTGGTAAAATAATAATAAAGGTTAATACATTTTAAAACCTTTTTATAAAATAAAAACCAAACATTATAATTTTTTTAAAATTAAAACTTAACCCGACAAACTATTTAAAAAACTTTAAAAATATATTATTTTACTTTTTAATTTATTTTAAATCTTTTAATTACTATATACGTAACTAAAGTTTAAATGATATATTTTAAAACTTTAAATAATAAAATATTTAAATATTTACAATATATATTAATTTTATAAAATAATTAATTATATATCCATTAATAAATTATATCTTTCCATAATAATTTAAACCGAATAAATTAAATAAAATATATATTTAACTTATTATTTTAAAATTTATTTAATAATTTTACAAAATTAATACTTAAAAATAAAAAAAAAACATAAATAAAGTTATTTAACATATTTAATAATTAATTAATGGGTAATAAATGGAAAAACAAATATTAACACGTTTTCGTGGTAATTATCATTAATGTATTTATAAAATAAAAAAAATAAATATTTATATGAGATTATAATTTTATAAAAAAAGTATTTAATAAAATTCGTTAAAAAAATATATTATAAAATAAATAATAATTATTCGTAAAATATTTACAAAATAAAAAACGGATGGACAAAACCGAAATATAATATAATATTAACGTATTAAATAATAAAAAAAATCTTTACTTTAATTTATTATTAAATAAAATTAAGGAATAAATTACGCTCGGAAATTTATTTTATAAAATTTTTAATAACTTTTATTTTAAACGATACGTACAACTTAAACTTTAAACATAAAATTATATATAAATATAATTATTATAAAGTATTTATAAAATATTTTAAAATAAATTACAAATTTAATTTAAATAAAAATGTTAAAATATATGTAATTAGTAAATTAAAGGGTTAATTATATACTTTACACCCGTAACTTTTATATATTATACATACTCTATTTATATACTTAATCAAATAACTAATTAATATAACTAATTTATACCTTATAACCTGCGTCTATTTTCAACAATGTACGCCCGTAACTGTACCAGCTTGCAGTTTTGCGAAGTCTTCGGGACGCGGTGCCTGCAGTATCTCGGTAAGTCCCGTACGGACAATGAGGACGTCGCCGTGTCGGAACTCGACGCCTTGATCCTTGGCTACGGCTTCGATCTCTTCGATAGTGATGCGGTGACCGTCGAGAGGGTGGAAGATTGCTTCTTCCCCTGTTTTCCCCTCTGCTCTAGCACGCTTTTCTGCCCACTCCTTGAAGTCGATGAGAACACCTCTTGTTACCAGTCCACCCACCGCATGCCAATGATCTAGTGTAGGCGTGGTGTTTGCAGAGGTATGTGCCACGGAAAGTGCTTCCTTGTTAACAGTAATACCATTGTAGGCCAATCCGGACGGTTGATGGTGCCAGTGGATGAGACTATCCCATTGACTGCTTAATTGCGTGTTGAAATGAATCTCATCATCCCAACCTAAGCCCTCAGATAATCCCGCTTCTTGTAAAGTCATATGCTTATGCACGGGCGCTATTCTTCCCGGTAGCGGGAATGGCATGGCATTGAGAGGCCAGCTGGATAGACGTTCGTATAAACTGGATTCATAACACGTAACGGGCGAAGACGTAGTAATCGGGACTCACTTCAACGATATTGATATGCCATCTCGCGCCTCGCTGTATGCAGCCTTCGTAACAGACGGCGTGACGAGGTTTAGCGTGCCCAAGAAGTCTTTCTTGCCGTCCTTGTCGAAGATACCCCAGGCGCATCCTTGGGGCATATCTGGGACCTTGGGCAGGTCGTCGAAATCTGGCACGTTTACGGCACTCATCTTTCCAAACAGCAAGTATACTCTTCAGAGATCGAATGACTTTAGATAATATGGTGCTACAAGGCTATGTGATATGGTAGTATGAATAGGGTTCGGTTTAGAGATGGCATTTTTCAATATGCGCATAACGCATTATACCGTATAATGACGCATAATGTCGCATAATAAAATTACTATACGCATAACGGAATAACACCCCCGATTATCCGGCGCGCTAATACAAAGGTAAGATTAACTTAATGTTGAAACATGTTTTCAAATTGGATAAAGTATAAAATAAACTTAATTTAATACGTAATTTTTTTTTATAATATTTATAAGCCGCTTATTTTTGCAAGAAAAAGCATTAATTAATAAAAATAAATTAATTAAATATAATTTTATTTTTAAAAAATATTTTTTATTTAAATTTAAGCGTATTTTAAGTTAAAATAGGTGTTGTTATTGTTGTTATACGATATACGGAAAAATTTTCGCTAAGTTATACGCATTATACGTTATTATGCGCATAATGTCATACAATTTGCGTATAATGACATTATACCGCATAGTAGATCTATTATGCGCATAATGCCCATGCCTAGTTCGGTTAGCTGATGGTACGATTCATATATATCAACGTGCGCAACAGTCCCCCCTGCATTGGTGTCGTTGACACTTAATGTGGATTTCCCCCTCATATGCGTGGTCGAGTGGGATTTGAGATAAATATCCTAGTCTAGGTAGTCTTATAGTATTACTAGGATCTCCCCCTATCGTTAGCTTATGTGACTATCGTCGGTTTTGCGGAGCTCGCGAACTTTTGTTTATGAGGGGTCTTAAGATCTGACCTGACCATATCGACTCCATGCGAAACACGAATACGATTTCTTTCCTCCTACGCGAATACGCTAGAATCCGTGTATTATTCAGGGACTCGTGAGGTAGCACCGTGAGGGGTAGTTGAGGTCAAGAGGGCGGCCAGAACCTCTCGCCAAGAGTGTGCAGATATTCGTTAAGCTATTCCCCGTTTCGCCCTCGATTCTCAACTCTCATAGGTTGGAACATGTCCATCCATATGCTGGCTATCACGTTTGCAGCTTGTTAGTGTACGAACTACGGATGGACCGTTCCCTTTGCATTAGTTGATACAGTTGCAACTAGTTGAATGGCCAATCAGAATGAGTCGTGTGTTGAGCTCACTTCTGCTAGACGAACTAGAAATAGAAGAACTGGGATGAAAGTTGGAATTGGAGAATTTGGAGTTGAAAGGGGTTACAGCATACATAAAATACGCCACATCAGCTCGCTTAATCGCTCCATTGCATCCAGATTCGCTTCAGCAGATATCAAGAGACACCAGGGCAATTGCCGAACAAGACATTTTTACAATGGAGGAATTCGCTCGCGTTCAGGCGAAGTATGCTGAGGAGGCCCAAAAGCGTGTTCGCCCTGAAGGCGCTGCTCAGTTCCAGACACTGTCGCAGAGCGATTCTGATCAACTGCGTCATCTAGCTGATGACTTTTGGGCCGACCATGCAGCTCTAGACGCGTTATCATCACCTCTTAAGGCTGGCGATCGTCCCAAGTTCCTCATAGCAGGAGCAGGAATAGGCGGTATTGGGGCAGCGGTGCGACTTATCGAGGCCGGGTTTTCAGCAGACCAGATTCGAATTATCGAAACGGCCGGCGGCGTCGGTGGAACGTGGTACTGGAATAGATACCCAGGTTTGCATTGCGACGTCGAATCATATGTGTACCTACCACTGCTGGAGGAAACCGGGTTCGTGCCCTCTCAAAAATACTCTTCCGGAATTGAGATCAGGAAATATCTAGAGGATGTTGTGAAGCGGTGGAACCTCCAGGACAAAATCTTGTTTAGGACTAAACTCGACAAAATCGAATGGGATGACAGTGCTCGCGTATGGAACTGCGATGTCACTACTGGGAGGGGACCAAGGGGTGACGAAAAGACGACTTTTAAGGTGGAGGCAGAATTCGTTTGGGTAACTGCTGGATTGTTGAGCAAACCCCAAGTACCGAAGCTCTCTGGCGTCGGGATCGAGGGATTCAAGGGCGATGTTTTCCATACCGCGCGGTGGAACTACGATGCTACCGGTGGTACACAAGAGGAAGTCTTCCCGGACTTGTCGAAGCTGAAGAATAAAAGAGTAGGTGTAATTGGAACTGGAGCGACAGCGATCCAAGTAGTACCATGCCTGGCCGAATATGCAAAGGAGTTATACGTATTCCAGCGTACTCCTGCTGCGACTTACGCTCGTAACCAGAAATCTACCGACCCGGAAGAATGGAAGGAGATCGCTGGCAAACCCGGCTGGCACGAAGCCCGACGGCAGAACCTGGCACTGAACATATCTAACTGTGCTCCTCCCGGTACACCAGACTTGGTTAATGACGAGTGGTCTAGACAGGTTGCTTACTCGGGTCTAATCGGAGACCCCGAGTTTGCCTTCGTGTCGCCGGAAAAGATACCCGAGGTCATCGGCCAATTTCTAGCTCGAGATGCGCCAAACCAGGCGCGACTACGAGCGCGAATCGCCGAGATTGTCAAGGATAAAGACACAGCCGAGAAGCTCACGCCGTGGTATCCAGTTTGGTGTAAACGACCGACCTTCAGCGACACGTACTTGCAATCTTTCAATAAGCCCAATGTCCACCTAGTCGACACGGACGGGAAAGGTGTCGACGGCGTAACGCCAGAGGCTCTAGTTGCCAACGGCCAAGAAGTCCCTCTTGATGTTATTGTGTTTAGCACCGGTTATCGAGGACCAAGTGCAGATGGTTCAGACCCATCGAAACGTGCGGGAGTTGAGGTGCACGGCCGCGATGGAAAGACCATAGAAGAATCCTGGGCAGAGAAAGGCACGGCTACGCTACACGGGTACGGGAACCACGGCTTCCCGAATCTGTTCTGGCTCTCCCCCCTACAGTCCGGTGTCAACGTGAACCACTCGCATGTGCTTGATGTGCAGTGCAAACAAATCGCATACGTACTAGCCACAGCTCACCAGAAAGTAGGCGGTCTGTCCAAGAGCGGGGTTAGCGTGGAGGTCGAGGAGGCCGCTCAAGAGGCCTGGAGCATGAAGATCATGCAGGGGGCAGCCCGGTTCGCGACGGTGACAGTCTGCACGCCGAGCTATATCAACAACGAAGGACAAGCAATTGATCTAACGGCAAGTCTCGAGGAGCAGATGAAGCGGGCTAGGGCATCTCCCTATAGCGCTGGTCTGAATGAATACATCAAGGAGTTGAAAGAATGGCGCGATGAAGGTAACCTGAAGGGTATTGAAGTTACTGCCTCGTAAAGATAGTTCAATTGAAACAACCGCTCAAGAGCCATATTTTGTTACGACGCGTGACAGTGATACTCCCTAACGTGAAATTGTTAGCCATGCTAATAAGCCTATAGAAGGAGATTACGGCGAGAGTGTCTGACATAGGGGATGGGTTGCTTCGATATGATCTTCACTTTCGCATAAAGATTTTTAAAATATGAAAAGGAATATTTCTTCATTGATAAAAAACTCATCAGTCATTGGGTAGGGCATAACTGGAACGTTAAAAGGAACATCGAGTAATTGATCATCCTAACCCTAAAAAAAGACAGGTAACTCTATTCACCTGTTCCCTGATATTCCCCTGGATCCAACAGAGCCTGAGTCTAATATTTGACATGATTTACTAATCCTCATACGCTTCCTCGTATTCCTCTTGGTATTCTTCCCGAGCCTCTTCGAGCTCTTCAAAATCGCTACTACTTGCGTCGGAATCTTGTGCGTCGGCGAGAGCTTCTTCGTATTCATGACGAGCAGAACGCACGGACTCTCGGTCGCTAGCATCTACGTACTCTCCCTCGGCATTGTACGCCGGCTCATAGACTGGCTCATAGACAGGAGCGGGAGGTGGAGCGGCGTATACCGGAGCCGGAGCTGGCGGGGCATGATGATGTTCATCATCAGAATCATCTACGCGTATATTAGCATGGGAATTCGCATTGAGTTAGATATATGGCTAAAGACGCCATGGGTAGAAATGGGCTTACCGAGAGCATTGGCGATTAGCGCACCACCGATAGCACCTACGGCTAGACCACCAGCAGCGCCCATTAGGAGACCGCTATGGTCCTTTTTCTTCTTCTTCTCTTCGCTGCCGTGTCTATCGTGGTCTTCCGAATGGTGGCCATAGCCTTGGTCTCCATGACCATAACCATATCCGCTCTGTTCACCATGGCCTCCGTAAGAGCCATGACCATGCGAATCCTGGGAATAACCATATCCCGGTACGCCATGGCTTGGTGCTCCGTAACCGTGCGTGTCATGAGACGAATAGTGGGACTCGCCGTGAGATTCACCGTGAGATCCCCAACCTCTATCCCCTCCACTTTGGCCCCCAGAGTGGGAACCTGGGGCTTCCCATTGAGAACGACCTGTTGCCTGCTCATAGTAATACCAACGTTGGTACTGCTGGTCGAACTGCGGCACCCAGCCGGCCGGGAGTGGAGGCTTATCCGAGGGCGGCGCATAAGTAGGCCCCGCGCCCGGAGCAGGCGGCGGAGGACTGCTGTAATTACCAGGTGGTGGAGGGGAATTATAATTTCCAGGCGGCGGGGGAGAATTATAGTTTCCAGATGGAGGAGTATTATAATTACTTCCGTGTTGTGGTGGATAGCCACCGCCGTAATGCTGGTTGGGCGGGTTTGATGGGTTCGGCGGATATTGATCTCGGTTGTAATTATCACCGTATTGCTGAGAAGGAGGTGGATAATTTTGATGGCCTAAGGTGGCGTTTAGTTACCTATTATACTCAAGCTGGATGTAGTTGACGAGCTAATGAAGGATATGGGACAGGGTTCAAAGCATAAAAAAAAAATAAAAATAAAAATAAAAAAAATAAAAAATAAAAAAAGAAGGAAAGGGGAAAGAAAACTAACTCACTTGGATATCCCTCCCTTTCTCGTGGCTTATCCGAGCCGCCGCCGAGATTTAGCTCGTCGAGCTTACTGGTCAATTTGTTAAAGAAAGACATTGATGTATAAGTAAGTGTGTTAAAGGTGTCCTGCTGATCTTTCTTTTTGCTTTTGCTGTTGGTACTAAACTGTATCTTATAAGATAAGAAGTTGAGAGGTTAGAGATGATAGATGTATGTATATCGGACACCGTGCAAAACTAATAATCTGCGGGTTTATGGTGCTTAAGAATTTCGTGATGGAGATGACTGGGTTTAAAATCCCCGTTTGCCTGAAACTCGTAGTGCTTTATTATACACGTATACGGGATGATTTGATGTTGTATACTTTTAGATTGTCTTGGAAGTGCGTGTGTAGACTCTTTAAGACGAAAGCTGTTCAGATGTATTAGGTAGGTAGGTATCAGGGTATTTAGGACTTAAGCTTAGGTACCTAGGTATGCACCTGATTATTGTAAAGTACATGTAGATGATTCAGGGGTTTCTAAATCCCCTGTTGCGGTTGCTCCCGGTTGGTGAGCTGTTAGGGTTGTATGCGTGAGTAGGAGGCCTA
The DNA here is from genome assembly GCA_902805475.1 of Entonaema liquescens. NCBI lineage: Eukaryota > Fungi > Ascomycota > Sordariomycetes > Xylariales > Xylariaceae > Entonaema > Entonaema liquescens. Next base: position 345,997 of record CADCSX010000001.1, on the reverse strand, counting down.
TTAGCTACCTAACCCCCTAATATACGCTATATTTCAAAGGTTAAAAAAGGTTAGACGCATTAGCGCCGTAGCGGGCGGCCTCCTGTTTGCCCCTCCAAAACCCCTCCCTTGATCCCCCGCCAAGACTATAGTTTCCCACTTCGTGATTTCACCCCACCATTAGCGTCGACCGTCGCTGCCGTGCTACCCGTCCAGCCGTCAGCCCTACCACAGTATAAGAAGAAATCAACTGATTGCACTGTTATCGAGACTGTTATCGGGACCATTATCGAGAACCCTTCAACCCCTTCTCCTGTTTTATCACTTCTCAGCCCCAAATCTCACATCTCCCGGACCCACACATAATCAATAGATATTGGTCCTATCTATTCATAGATTTAGGTCTAGGCTTCGTTCTACACCCAACAACATCTTTCATAGCCATAATTCCTTTTGCAAACGAGTAGAATACCTCATCATAATCTATCAACTATTTTCCATAGATCCGTCTTAGACCTTCCCATCATCAACTGATAATATGTCTGGTTGGGGTCACGACCAAAATTACGGTGGAGGATACGGTAGCCACGGCGGCGGTGGCGGCGGTGGTGGAGGATATCACCAACCTCCTCAAGGATATAATCAACCTCCTCAGGGATATAATCAACCTCCTCATGGATATAATCAGCCGCCTCAAGGATATAACCAATACGGGCCACCTTCTGGTCCTCCTCAGGGTCATAATCAATACGGGGCTCCTCCCGGTCCGTCTCCTCAACAACATGGCTACAATCAATATCCCCCTCCATCCGGACCCCCGTCTCAGCAACATGGGTACAATCAATATCCTTCCCAAGGACATCCTCCGTCCTCTCACGGCCAAGGATCTAACCGCTATCCGCCCCCTTCGCATCCCCCGCCGCCTGGGTTGGACCCTTACGGATATCCCGTCCACTCCGGGGGCCCTCCCGCTCAGGGTTACGGAGCTCAACATAGGACCGGCCCTCCTCCGCCGACTGCTCCACAGCAATTCGGACACGGTGCACCCGATGGATATACTTTCCAGTACTCTAATTGTACCGGTAAACGCAAGGCTCTATTGATCGGTATCAACTATTTCGGCCAAAAGGGTGAACTACGTGGTTGCATCAACGACACCAAGAATGTGTCCCAATTTCTCATCGAGCGTTACGGGTATAAGAGAGAAGACATGATAATCTTGACTGATGACCAGCATGACCCTATCATGATTCCGACGAAGGCGAACATCCTTCGAGCGATGGAATGGCTTGTCGCTGGTGCTCGTCCTAACGATGCATTATTCTTGCATTACTCAGGTCACGGTGGACAGACGAAAGACGAAGGTAAGATGGTCTCTCCAGGAAACTTTAATTGTCAGTAACTTATTTATTTTAATTCCTAGATGGAGACGAAGAAGATGGGTACGACGAGGTCATTTACCCCGTTGACTATGAAACTGCCGGTCACATTGTTGATGACCAACTTCACCATGTTGTCGTCAAGCCTCTTCAGGCAGGTGTGAGATTGACGACCATCTTTGACTCGTGCCACTCCGGTTCGGTTCTGGACTTGCCGTACATCTACTCGACTAAGGGTGTTCTAAAAGAGCCGAACCTCGCGGCCGAAGCTGGACAGGGATTGCTTAAGGCTTTCTCTTCCTACGCCTCAGGTGACGCAGCTGGAGCGGCCAGCGCTGTCTTTAACTTTGCCAAGACTGCATTCAGAGGAGACGACGGGTATAAGAAGACTATCGAAACTAAGGTAATGAATACCCGAAGACTATTACCCTAAAGGCATAACGTACGAAACGTGTACTAATCCTCGGCTTCCTAGACTTCACCCGCGGACGTTATCATGTGGTCCGGCAGTAAGGATGACCAGACATCGTAAGTTATACCCACAGATGAGTTCCAACAATAGCATTAGGTAATTAACAACACTGCAGCGCGGACGCGACAATCGCATCACAGGCCACTGGGGCTATGTCTCATGCGTTTATCTCGGCTATTAAGCAAAATCCCAAGCAAAGCTATGTGGAATTACTCAATAGCATCCGCGACATACTGGAATCCAAGTATTCTCAAAAGCCACAGCTGTCATGCAGTCATCCTCTTGGTAACTTGTTCAAATCTTATGAACTTAGTATCATACTAATTTTTTATAGATACGAGTATCCTATTCGTCATGTAAACCAATTATGGATGTGTCGCATCCAGACAAGACGTTATGAGGCAAAGATTGGGAATATGGATCTTAGGTACATACTTCGGCAATCTACATTGGCGATATTGTTTGAAGTTATCCTAAAGGAGCAAACGTAGATTTAGAGTAGGATGTCAAAGAAAGCTATTGAAACTTGTTTTATCTTCCTCTAGATTTCGTGATATGATGTTATCTCGTGAAGTAGGTATATGCCGTAGAGGGTCGATTTTCAAGACAGTCAGCCGATACGGCTGCTGTCTAAACGTGTAGAGTCTGATATGCGCTTTTCCCGAAAATGCCACCTCATGATATTTTCACTCAAGGGGCCAGCTACAGTGTACCTAGGTAGTCTAACAAAACACATCCCTTATACAATTCTCCATAATGCATTTCTCTAGTGTCCCCCCACTCATATATTTTTAGTTTTCTCTTGGATGAAGCATAAGTCATCAAACTTCAAGACACCCTGCATTATCTCCGTGTTATGTGTCCTTAATCTAACAGTGCTGTCGTGAAGAAAACAATATGTTTTTTTCCGCGGGCCCCGAAAACAATCGATAAGACCATAAATCCACCCTTTATCTACGGTCCTAAGTTAAGTTGAGAAAAGTCTCCGCGTATATTATCCATGCCTTCCTTTTTATCGGAAACATTTATTCTAAAAAGAAGTTTAATCGGATAGTAATTAGTCCTACGGGACTTGAAGTGTCATCTTTCGCAACTTGAACCCTGAAGTATAGCCTGGTGTATGTAGACCTCGGGCTTTTACTAATAATACCTACATTCTAAAATACCACCAAAAATTCCGAGTCGAACATCCTTTTCGTAGTATAAGCAGCAATTAGTCTCGATTAAGCACTAATAATTTCAACTTCTCTCATGAGATGTAGTCGGTAAGTGAGTCATCCCCGCATCCATTCCGGGGAGATATGTTACATCCGAATTTGAACAGCTATTCGCAGTGAGACATGAACTCATAATGACATATCCTAATTCACATAGGATTTAGATGCAGGTAAGCTACAAGGATTACTCGGGTCCAGCCCACGGCCAGAGCCCCATGCGGATAATGCAGGCACCTACGTAGACGCAACATACATATATGCTTAGGCTTAAGACTAGAATATATTGCTTCGGTACATATATAAGTCTATCTCCTCGTCCGCTCTTGGTCTCTCTGAATATATCTATATCTATATCTACACACAATCAGAACTCTTTTTATTTATACCACAGCTTAGCTACAGTTTACACACTATGGCCGACGGAGATATCAACACTAGCTTCCAGGAAGCTCTTGATGCTGGCAAGATCCGCGGCGCTATCATATGCGCTACAGATGCCGAAGGTCACTTCACCTTTGAAAAGACATTAGGCGAACGTACCTTGCTATCTGGAGAGAAGCTACCTCACAAGCTTGATGATGTCCTGTACCTTGCTTCGGCCACAAAGCTACTTGCTTCCATTGCCGCGTTACAGTGTGTCGAAGATGGACTCCTATCATTGACAGGCGATCTTTCGTCTGTCGCACCTGAACTTGCCGAAAAGCAGGTTCTCACCGGGTTCTCCGACGATGGCAAACCTCTGTACGAGCCACAGGTCCGCCCCATCACTCTAGAGATGCTGTTAACCCACAGTTCTGGTCTTGCTTATTACTTCGCCAATCCGCTCATCGAGCAATGGCGCGAGAAGGCCCGCGCAGAGCAGAAAGCCGCAGGAAAAACAGGCAAGAGAACAGTCGAAGAGTTGTTCGATTACCCGTTAATCTTCCAACCTGGTTCCTCCTGGTTGTACGGAACGGGACTCGACTGGGCTGGCCGCATCGTAGAGCGTGTCACTGGTAAGACGCTGCTCGGGCATCTACAGGAGCGCGTTTTTGGCCCGCTCGGGATTTCAGACGCCCAGTTCTATCCGGTAACTCGTGAGGACCTGCGCGCCCGCCTCGTCGATTTAAACCCCGATGATCCGGACGCTGTAGGTATTGCCGTGCTAGGCGGGAATGGCGATATGAACAGGAACACCAAGGGCGATTTTGGAGGCCATGGTCTATTCATGACAGCTCCAGACTACGTCAAAGTGCTGCGGTCGCTCCTCGCCAACGACGGAAAGATCCTCAAACCAGAAACGGCCAATAACATGTTCGAGCATCATCTCAGCCCAGAAGCCACCGAGGGCCATCGAGCTGCACTAGGCGGTCCCATGGGCATGTTCTACCGCGTTGGTACTGCGGCGGATGCGTTGTCGGGACACGGTCTTGGTGGTCTGCTCACACTACAGGACGTCGAGGGCTGGTATGGCGAAAAGACTCTCACCTGGGGAGGCGGTGTGACGCTTGCTTGGTTCATCGATCGTAAGAATAACCTGTGTGGTGTCGGTGCTATCCAGGCTTTGCCTACCTTGGACGTCGAGACTACCGAGTCGCTGAAGCAGACCTTCCGCCACGATATCTACCGCAAGCGCGCCGCTTGGAAGAAGGAGCAGACGTCATGATTTTGATAGCCCATGTTGATTGGATTGGTTTACATAAGACATGTATCTGATGTATCTAGCGTATCGTTTATCTCTCGCTCTATTCGATGGTATAGGTATATCAATAAGACTTATACACCTACCTAGGTATCTGGTATAATTTTTGGTTGTGACGTTACCTAGCGAAATCAAGCCGGAATTTTGATGTCTGTCTACCTTGAAATTCTAGTTTGTAGTAGGAACAGAGTCCTAAGCGTATTCATTAGTTTAACACAGTAGCGATGCATGCTTCCTTACCTAAAGCAACGATTTCAGCAATATAATATAATATAATATAATATAGAGAAGCTTCTCTCAAGCGATGATAGCTTAGAGCATGTTAACCAAAGATAGAATTCCACTAAAGGAGCTACCTAACATTTAAGTTGCAGGCCAAATATACTGAAGTTGAATATTTATATGATCCGACTCGCAGAATTGTCTTAAATGCCTATGGTTATCCGCTTTATTAGTCGATGTACTTAGCAATAAATATCGTCGAAACGTACCTAGAGCAGTTGCAATAGCTTCTCCCACCCCCTTGGCTGAGTTAGGGTTCTGACCAGTAATCAACTTCCCGGAGACACAAACTGTTGGAGCCCATGGTTCAGACGCCTTATGAAAACTAGCGCCACCCTCCTTGATCTTATCCTCCAGCACGAACGGCATGTACTTAGACATACCCACAGCATCTTCCTCCGCACTACTGAAGGCACTGACATCTTTACCCTTCAGGATACTCTCACCATTGGGTAGTTTGACATTCACAAATGCAGCAGGCCCGTGACAAACCGCAGCTGTGACCTTGCCTTTGGCCCAGAACTCGTTAATTAGAGCAATGGAGTCCTTGTCTGTTGCGAGGTCAAACATGGGGCCGTGCCCGCCTGGGTAGAAGATAGCGTCGAACTCATCGGCACGACCAAGGAAATCCGAGACCTTGGCGGTGTTCTCCCAGAGCGATTTCTTGTTATTGAAGAAATCGGCTGAGGATGAATCATCTTGGACCCACGGTTGCAATGAATTTGGATCAAGGGGCGCTTCGCCGCCTTTTGGCGAAGCAACTATAATCTCGGACTTTGGTGAGAGAACATCATATGGATGGGAAAATTCGGGCTAGTTCTCGGGCGTATTAGTGTAAGTTCGATATCATCAGATGGGATGCTGCTTCGTAAGCTGTGTAATTATATCTAGTAAAGAGGCATACCAAGTACCATCCAGTCCGCTGAATGGCTTTGCCAGAGGAATCAAGGATTTCTCCATACGAGGTCAAGACGACAAGGATTTTCGGTGCCATGGTGAGTTGAATTGCACAGGTTAAATAGGTACCTAGAATTGAGAATTGAGAGTTGAGAGTTGAGAGTTGAGAGTTGAGAGTTGAGAGTTGAGAGTTGAGAGTTGAAAATTGATATATCTTGTAAGTTGGATCTAGATCTAGTAGAATGTTTGGAACCACCAAGACTTGTAGAAGGTATTGTAGTTTATAGATGTCTTTATGTTTGTTCATATATCCCTCGACTTGATTACTTACCCGAATACAATATGTCCGTAGTTATCCTGCTCTTGCATAGAATGTCTTATGCCGCTTTAAGCCCTTTATGGCTTTATGTCGTACAAATTCGGCCACATTGACGTCAGAGTGTATGGTTATATGAAAATATGGAACACCATTAGCAACCAATCAGAACATGAATGTCATATTTTATCGATTTTAGGTGCTTATAGACTTCTCTATATCATATATGCAGTATGAAACTATCTCCGGATGTAATGCTGGATATGTCTTAGCCCTAAAAGATCGTCCAAGTTCTCGGGGAACATGGTATAGTAGGTTGCGCTTTATTACGTCGCGCCCTCAATTTGCATATAAATCCGTGGCCCACTACTTGACTTGTGCTTTAAGGGAGAAAGGAGGGAGGGGGGTATCGAGCACGAGTTATTAAAGATAGTATGAAAAGAATCTTAATAGTTACAAAAATTGCATGAATGGATGCAGGCTAACAAAAACATTAGTTGAAGTAGGAATATATTAGAACGTCTTAGCATTCAATATCATCTGTTATTAAGTAACTTCGTCAGATATGCTGGTGATTGCGAAAGGTAAATTTTGCGACAGGTAAATTTGATGACAATCTAACTAGTAGATTGAGAGATGGAAGAAAAAGCTTAAGATGTAACACACGGAGGATGAAGAGGAATAATAATGATGAGCACAAATCATGCCTTAGGTGGTGTCATCTTAGGATGCGTGTTGTAGATTTACAAAGAGAGTAACTAACATGGAATACAATTCTGACCTAAGCTCTACATGTAAGAAACCAGGTCATTTGTAAGTTAAGGTGAAACCCTTTCATATTTCCTTTAATAGACTTATATAAATATCTTTTGATTAGGCTCATGTGTTTAAGCAGTTCCTTTTTAATTTTATTGTCTTGTGTTTGTTTATAAGTTTGGCCTGAAAGAACTCACCTGATCTCTCCAATACCAACCCTTAGCGTACCTAACGTGACGTGCATATGTATACTCATGTGCGCTGGTAAATGGTAATTGGGCTTTAGCAGAGTCTTGGGTAGCTTGGGTAGCTTTGGGCGCCAATGGGCATGAATCTAGCGGTCTATAGTCCACTAAACTAGCCCCTCGTAGCCCCTCACATCTCTTTGCTACCTAGGTAACTTTAAAACCAACCAAAGAAATTGCAGAATGTGATGTGATGTGATGTACCTAGTACCTGAGATATGGAAGATGGTTACCCCTCCCCCTCCCCCTCCATCCTGCCTGATTTGTCGTGCCCTCCAACGCCCCCCTCGGACACTCCGCCATCACCCGGGCGGGTCTTCTTCAATGCGTTGTCATCATCATCATCATCATCATCAACAACATCAATATTCAACAATCATCCCTTTCTACTTTTGATACAGATTATCTTTTTTATCCATAGTCAACAACAAGTATTTTACTAACGCTTCTTCTACCAACTTGATATCACTCTCATCCGTGACTTTGTTATCTCTGGAACGAAGTTCATTTACCGTAAGCCATTGCGACGCCATCCGCTTCAACTTTCATCTTTCGTCTTCCTTTTGCCTCGACACGTCTCTCTCTTGTCCCCTGCTCTTGTACAGAATCAGACCTCTCTTTCAGGGGTCTAGTTTCATTGACACTGACCGCTTGTCCACCATACATCGAGGCCCAAAGCAAAGTTTCCAAAACGAAACAAAAAGGACTTTATTGTCCAACCTCGAAAGGATTGTCTTGAACCATTCATCCCCCGGGAACTTCTAGCATCCGCTCAGTATTTAGTATAGTCAATATAAGGCAAAAGTTCTCGCAATTCTTACTTTACCACAAACGCTTCTGCATTTCTCTCTATCCTCATTATTACTCTGACCAGAATCCTCATCTCTTCGGACAACTATTTCATTCGCACTTTGCAAGTTAGGCGGCAACTTCGGTGTACCGACTTCAGAATTTGTTTAGATCGTGTATAATCTCCCCGGACGCGGTGAATATTCTTGGTCCTCAAATTCTGAATATCTCTAACCCCTAATTGCAGGAAATATTGAAAATGACTTATTCTCAACCAAACGTGCAAACCGGCGATGAGCTCGCTGCGCTTTTCTCTCGTAACCTAACCTTCCAACCCCAACCAACTGAGGCTCCCCGTGAAGTGCCACCGGCGCAAGAGCCACAAATCACGTATTCCATCTCTCAACATTACCACCATTCTGCTCATATCGCCCACCAAGATGAGCCGCAAGCAGAACCTCAGAGGCCATCATCAGAGCCACCACAAACCCAACAGTTTTCCGTCGAGTCTATTCTGAGCTCGTTTGGTATCGATCATACAGCACTTTCTTCAGCACAAACCCAGCTTTTCAAGACGGCCGAGGATAGTCAAAAGTTACGTTTGATGGAGCTATGGAAGATATGTCCCCCTACTAGTGCACATGAAAATCCGGCAGTTGCTTGGATTAGTACAACAGTCGAGCAAGAACAGCTCCTTGCTCAACTACGCTACGAGAGACAATTAGCAGAGGAGGAGCAAAAGAATACCATGATGTCTATGGACGGTACGCCTCTGACGCCGGTCCAGACTGGGGATGGACGATGGGTTGCCACGTGCGATGTGGAACCTTACATGATGTCCGGCTACGAAGCTTTGGCTCGACGCGAATATGAAGAGACCGCAAGACAGCAGTATGAGGAAGCTATGACAAGACCAAAAGATGTCTATAGTCATTTCGGTACCGCAGTCGGTGGACCTAACTACCGTTCAGCAACGGATCCTGTCTACGACAACGACTGGATGAGAAAACAACAAACGATGGAGAATCAATACGGACTTTTTCAACAGATGGATGATATGCAACTGTAGTGCAGCTTTGAGTGTATATATCCGTCAAATTAGCACAGCACAGATTAGCATAGTTTACTTTGACTAGATGATACCATGTAGGGTAGGGGTGGATACAATACAGGGAGCCCAAGGGCATATCATGGACTTACAGGGAGTTGCACCCGGACGAGGGTAGAGGGCATCCAGACTGAACTGCACATATTTCAATTCATGTCGTGGGACGGAGTTGACGGATATCTCCCCTTTCATAGGCTTTATACCTCTCTTTCCTGTCCCCTTACTTGCATAGTGTATGGCTAACCATTCTTGACTTCCAGAGTCACTCGGAAAGCTCAATTTGCTTTTGAAGGTATGTGTGTATCCCGTCCCAAAATTAATAACACACACGTATCCTATATACCCCTACCACTTTTCATTCTTACTGTAGTAAGCCCCCTTTATTGTCATTGTGCTTTCGAGCACTCGAACGTGGTAAGCGCAGCGTCCCACCCGCCCCTATTTCTTTACATAGTACTGCTGGTTAGTATCTTTTGTGTCACTTTCTACAAACCCGCAATATAGACAATTTGAATAAATCAAAACATTTCACCCCTATTTTTCTGTGCTACGTAGATTAACCGGGAGATATTATGACAGCATACTTAAGCAACTGACGTTTTCGTTGATTGCATCCAAACGATTAGAGATGCCTCAGGTCTAGTCAACGTTGACGATGCGTGTGGAATACGACGTTTGAGTGATAGATGGATTATTCAAAATCTCCGGTTAATCCTTTCTAAATCGAATGCATTCACTTTTAAATTCCGCTACAGAGAGCCCTACATCGCAGTTCCGGATAGACACAGTTCTATGTACGCTCCTTTCCACCAAACGTGTAAAAGCATCCAAGACGCCTCGAACATCCCTCTCCCGATGCGCCGCCCCGCTTTCCCAAGCCCTGGTTCTAGCGCTTCTTGTTCCTCTTCTTGGCCTTGTTGCTCTGCTGCGCTTGGCTACCCGTAGCCTTTGACTTGCTGGGCAAGTCCTCGACGCTAGTTCCCAGGAGCTCGAAGTCTTCGGCCGAATCGGTAGAGGGCGTGCGCTGTGGCTGGTCGGAGTCGGAGTCGTCCGCGAGATCGTCGGCACCTGGAAGGTCGGAGTCGGAGTCGGCTTGGTCGTCGTCGTGGGTGGGCTTGCGCGTGCCGAAGACTCGGCCGACAGTGGCGGAGTAGGCCCATATCGGAAGCTTGATGAGTGCGGTATCCTTAATCGTGGGCTGGGGGAGTTCGTTGGGCTGTTATGTAGATGTTAGGTGTCTGATCTGTGAACTAGATGGGTGGGTTAGACTTACGTCGAGAAGGAATTCCTCCACGTTGCCGTCGGCGTCCTCTTGCTCGAGGTACACGTCGCCAAGGGAGTCGACAACTAGCACTTTACCGTTTTCAGCCACGACGCGCTTCTTAGGGCCCGATGGGCCGGTCCCTTGAGATTGCGGCACAGGTGTTGCGCTTCCGCTTGCTTGCTGTCCGGGACGTCCCCGACCACGTGGTTGGCGTCTTCCCTCCTTGGCCGATTCTTTGCGTGCATCTCGCTCTTGTAGACGTCGCTGCTTGCGATTCATCGGCATCGGGGGTTGCTGGTCGTCGTCTGCTGGAGGTGCCTGAGGGGGAGGAGTAGTGGCGGCAGGTGTGTCGACGCCTGGGATTCCAATGTTCTCACCCCAAGCGGCCTGTCTGGCAAACTTGATATACCGTTCAACAAACTCGCGTTGCCGTTTCCAACTCATGTAGAGGGCCAAATAGTGGAAGCCACCACCGCCCACAAGCAGACAGCCGAATAACACAGTGCCCAAACCTGGCCGGTAGCGGTTGTAGTAGTATTCGGTGCCCTTCCATACGGGGAATCCATTTGCGATAAAATGGTCATAACGAGCACGACCAGAACCTCGAAGGATATTGGCAATGATGGATAGTCGAGCTTGACGGTCGCTAGCGATTTTCACAGCGGCCTTGATTTCGGAGGCGGTAGGCTGTTTCGTAACATTGACACCAGCCTTCTTCTTCCCCTTGCTCTTAGATTTGGCCTGCTTAGCACGTTCTGCAGCTAGCTGCTGCTTGACCTTGTCCGGATGCAGGGCGCGAGACTTCTTACGGTAGGCCTTATTGATCTCTTCTTGGGTAGCGCGCGGTGTGACGCCGAGGAAGTCGTAAAAGGTAACGTTGGCGCCCTCGTACTGGGCAATCTCGTCGCGCAGGCGGAAGATTTCTCGATCTTCTTTCGTCCAGGCCGATGTTAATGGAGTAAGGAGGGCCAGAAGACCCACGGAAAGAATGGAGAACCTCATCGTCGCATGTATTTGCATGTATTTCTTAATCGGAGTCTGGCTCCGGAGAGGCTTAAAGAGAGCGTCGATCGGTGAATATGAAACGAAGATGTATTTTATTTTTTTTAATGATCAAGTACCTAATGGTTAGAAGGTGCCGGATACGCACGGCCAGTCGAAGTATGGAGTTTGGCGCATCAATTACGTCGTTCGTTACACGCGAACTGGGAGTTTTTGTTTAGAGTTTGGTAAAATATTTGGCGGATATTATTTTTTTATTGTTCGTCTTTGAACCCATGTCAATTGCAATGTGTCGACAATGTAGTGGGGGCTAAAAGATACTAACCGTTAGGAATGCATCTAGGGACTATATTATGTAATCTTCACTAATGAGTTATGCAGCATGTGATAACTTGGGTATTTAGGGGCAGTAACTATTAAGAGAAGAGAGAACAGAACTTTGCATTCATCACCACGAATCTAACATAAGCTTATGAAATAGGTCAATATTCCAACTTGGGCATATCACGCGACATTTATGGTGAGGATCTCAATATAGTTTTTCGAGAGGTAGGTATATACTCTTGCCGAGCAATAAGCGACTAGTATCAGCATGTAAAGTCCTGACCCCCTTTATCAAGCGACAGAATCGTCTACCCGGTCTGCATATTGGATGGCCTGCCTCTACCATAGTTAAGGTCAAAGCTCCCAGATAAAATTCTACGAAGATAGAAAATATGTAAATCAAGTCGATTTCTTCTCTCAATAAATCTGAACCAATCTAAAAACAAGGCCATGGTTCTCCGTTGTCGTCTTGTGTATTTTGTCAAGGTTTAAAGCCATCCCCAAGTAGGACATAACTGTATTCGAACATGTCTAGTACCTTTCCGACGAGTCTTCCCGAGGTCAAAATTACCATCAATACGGCATTTTATAACCAGGTACGAAATATCCTAGTCTAGAAGGGTCTTCAACGACCAGATATTAAGTACCGAAATGCGGGGAGGACTAATTTGGGAAGGGCTTGGTCAATAACAGGGAAGATGCGAAGATCGTGTCGTTTTCCGCCGCGGTAGTGCTTCAACTCCACACGTGGTATATAAGATGCTATACAAAAGTTGGGGTAGCTCTCCGACCCTGGATAGTAACTATACTTGAATAGTAACCATACCAGGTTTCTTAAAATGCGAGGTGGCAGCATATGTTCTTTCCAAGCTACTCCCTTTCTTTGGATTGTGGTGGTATAGGTCTTTATTCGCCTTCTGTTTCTTCTCTGGGATCAGTAAAATAATCATGACAGCCATCGTCAAGATACCAGAGACATCCCTCTGGGCAAATCGGAAATGTTTAGCTATATGCGCCACCGTGGCGATTGCAAATATGCAGTACGGTCTCGATTCGGCAGCAATAGGGTCTCTACAGGCTATGCCAGGCTTCCTAGAAGTATTTGGATATAAGGATCCCAGCCAGCCAGCCGGATACGCCATTGAGGTAAGATACCCAGCTAGAATCTACCTGTTTAACAACAATAACTAATCGTAATACATAGGGAACTTTTCAACGACTTATCGGGTCACTCCTAACACTAGGCGCTTTCATATCTTCCCTTGTCGCCGGAGCATTCGCCCATTTCTTCGGTCGAAAGGTCGCTTTATGGCTTGCGTGCGTTTTGAACGCGATTGCATGCATTATCCAGATCTCAACAACAGATAAAGTGGCAGTTTATATTGGCAGGCTTGTCCTTGGTTTAGCCAATGGCTTTCTGGTCACCTTTTCTAATATTTACGGTATGTTCAAGCGCACCCCTTTTCTTTTCCTAAGATGACTAACAGCTGGTAGTATGTACTCACACCTTTCGGCATACCATATCAATTCTTCATGTCTACTGTGTGCCATGTCATCTCGATATCTTCCTCCTCTGTTTTGTCTAGTATATTAACACACGATAGACTGCTGAAGCAGCTCCAGCCCACCTACGGGCCGTGATGGTAGCGCTCTTCTCAGAATGGGTAAATATTGGGAGTATAATAGGTGCAGCCGTAACAAACGCTACGAAGAGCCGTTTGGATAAGGCATCTTACCAAATCCCACTCGGGACCCTTTTCATCGTACCGACCTTTCTAGCGCTAGGTCTCTTTTTCGTGCCTGAATCGCCCCGATATCTACTTTATAAAGGAAACACTGAAGCGGCAAGAAAATCGTTGAAGACTCTAAGGGGAAACTCGGTATCTCCTGAAGTGTTTGAACTAGAATGGGTCGAGATGGTAAAAGGTATTGAAGAGGAAAAGCAAGCTGCGAGGACAATTGGACCGCTAGACATGTTCAAAGGTAAGCGGTCGACTTCTTTCGTATGCTAGTAAAGAGAGAGGCTGATATATGTCACTGCAGGAACTGAGCTAAGACGCACGCTCCTCTGCTACGGCGTTATTGCAACTCAAACAGGAGCCGGCTCATGGTTTATCATCAGCTACTCAACTTATTTCATGATAGTTGCAGGGTTGTCAGTGGACGACGCCTTTAAGTTCTCAGTTATGAACACATGTCTGGGCTTCATCGGCGTCAATTTCGGCATGTACCTAATGCGCCACGTCATGGGCAGGCGAACTGTTCTGATGACTGGCGCTGTGGCTCAGGGGTGCGCAATGCTGGGAATGGCAGTCTCCGCAACCGTCGCCTACGGAACACTTTCCGCTCGGAACTGCGTTATTGCGTTTACCGCCCTTTATCAATTTTCTTACAATGCTTTCGTTGGAGATGCCACATACCCTACTGCCACAGAGATGGTAAGCACCAGGTTGAGATCTTGGTCTGTAGGATCAGCTATCAGTTTGGGTTACTTCCTCGCTTGGCTTACGGGATTCTGTTCGCCGTATTTTATCAATCCAGAAGACCTTAATTGGGTAAGTACCTTCTGCTTTCTTCGCAAATATGACTCTCAATCTACTTATGCTATATATATGCTGTCTGTCTAACATGAATTAATAGGGGGCTAAATATGCTTACATATGGGCTGGTTCGAACCTCTGTTGTTTAGTGTTTTTCTACCTTTGTGTCCCAGAAACCAAAGGTAGAACACTAGAGGAAATCGATGAGTTGTTTGCAAATCGGGTTTCCGTTCGAAATTTCAAAACATACAAGACGACCATCGTGGCTGAAGCTTTGAAGGACGTAGAGGCCCGTGTTCCGGGATCGGAAAAGAAGCTGGCTATTGCGGAACATGTCGACGAGCCTTAGCTGCAGCTTAACATGGTGCAAGTGTTTCGGCTAGACACATCAACTCAACGCTGTTGGCCATCTTTCCGTATATATCTAACTACGTAGACTAGAGATCTGAAAGAACACAGATATTCCACATCATCAGGATGCATTGTGGATAGGCGCCCAACTATGATATGAGTTTGAACTATTTAGGAAGTTGGTTGGAAAGACATATGAGAGCCAACATGGCATCATAAAACACACCGCGTCGTTGTGCTTCGTGATAGCTGATTCTATAGATTTCTATTAGGTAGAGAGGAAAAGATTGACTGCACATAAAGCCTTTATCGCTATTGCATCCTATATTGAGCGTAAAAACGAGGTTATTTCGATGCAATCCTTAATCATCTAATTGATTGAGGGGTTCCCAGGAAAGAGGTCTTTCAAAATGTCCCACATGATACCTAGCGGCCAGCCTTATAGAGCGTACAGCGTAGTAATATCTTTAAAATCTCTTGGCATATCTCTATGATGACAGAGTCGAATTCCTTCGGATCTTCCCCCCCCCCTTTATATTCCACTTTAATCGGGACCGAAGAGTGAGCCAACATGCCCGGGGCATGATAACCTCTTATTTGGGGGGATAAGATATGACTCTTAGAAGTTATAAGACCAGTCTTAACAACCCATATAGGAATGAATATGCGAAGAGTTGTATCCTGAGCATGCTTCGGGCACTTTCGACAGGAATTCCAACACAGGAAGGGATCGGGGAGATAAAAGCCCACCCCACTTTCACTCCACATGTGAATGTTGGTTACAACAAGTGCCCGAGGTCAGTAATGATGTATTAATAATTATAGATAAAATAGTTAGGCTTATAAATGAGGTGAGCAACATATAAGGCGACGTCAGCTAACAGCCGTGCTTGAGGGATTATAACAAAGTATTGAAAATATTGTAGAAGGAGTATTTACCTCTATGTGAAATAAATCCCAAGCAGTTTTCTACATTGTGCCAGTTAGAGATCGAAAACAACGCATTGGCACCATACCAAGCAAGTAATATAGCAACAATGGCTAAGATTCCGGATCTCAACATCCCTGCTTCGGCATCAACTGTCAATGTCTCTATCCTGAATACCAGTGGCACGATTCGCGGTCTCGGTCCTAACTTCTTCTTTGGTCCCAAAATTGAAGGCCATGACTATCTTGCGGCGCCTTGTTATGGCTTCTTGATTCAGCATCCGGTTTCGAAACGGACCATTGTGTTCGACTTAGGCATCAGGAAGGACATCTGGAATCTGCCACCGGCAACTCGAGAGGGGTTCGAATCCTTAGGCGTGACCATAACCGTACCGAAACATGTTCGCGAGATACTCGACGAGCAAGGTGTCGACACTAAGAGTATCGAAGCTGTAGCTTGGTCGCATTCGCACTTTGACCACACTGGAGACCCATCCACCTTTGAGCCAAGCACTAAGCTAATTATCGGCCCCGGAACTAAGGACGCTGTCTTCCCAGGGTATCCCACCAACCCTAAGTCCGCTTATATCCTCGAGTCCGATTATACGGGCCGCGAGGTTCACGAGCTCGACTTTTCGAAGTCGAACCTAAAGATCGGAAAGTTTGGGGCCATCGATTATTTCGGCGATGGTTCCTTTTACTTCCTCGACACACCGGGACATTGCATCGGGCACATCTGTGGTTTCGCACGTGTGACCAGCAATCCGGACACCTTCATCCTGATGGGTGGAGATGGAGTGCATCACAACGCCGAGCTGCGACCTAGCCACTGGCACCCCTTGCCGGATTCCATCTCACCGCACCCGTTCCACCCCGAGTCCCCGGGACAATGCCCCGGCGAGCTCTTCCACAACATCCTCCGTGATGGCAAGGAAGAGGCGTTCTACGTCCCGGTAGATGGCCCCATCCACGCAGATGCGGCACTAGCGACAGAAACAATCAAGGGATTGCAAGAGTTCGACGCGGACGAGAAGATCTTCGTCGTTCCGGCTCACGACCAGTTCCTGCTTGGCATCATAGACTTCTTCCCTAAGCTAGCTAATAGCTTCTCGGAGAAGGACTGGGTAAAGAAGTCTAGATGGCTGTTCCTAGCGGACTTCGCCAAAGCTGTGGGGTATGAGGGCAAAATAGAGACGGTCGGAGAGTACGGTCCAGTCCCCAAGAGTACCTAGAACACTTAGGGAGAACTCGTGTAGATCCCAGAATGAAAGAGTTGAACATGGCAGGACAGGAGTATGGTGGTAGTAATTTTATTAAATAAATAAATCACCTCTCAGCATGCCGAGACAAATTTTGACGGACATTGCGGAGACATCTAATCCATATATACAAAATCTTACAAAGTCCCCGAACCTAACTGTTGTGCTACCCATCCACCAAGGTACTCACCACAACCAGCCACGCAGAATGCACGATCTGTAGTACAGAATATGTAGTTAATGCTCTAATATATAGTACATAGTATGAATCCCACGAATGACCCGAGAACCCCTTGTTTAGATATAATCTCCGGATTCCAAGTGCGCTATTTCGGTATATTTTATCTTGACTTTAACTGGGAATCATCGTAAATACGTTGTTTATCTTGGAAGTCCTAATCCCCCACTTTAGACATCCACCTCCTATCGCCTTTAATAGAATCCACATACGCAAGAGGCGTCGATATCTCAGAATTTGCCCCTCCTTTTTCACCCCACTTTGCTTGAGAAAGGACGCTTCTAGCCAACATGAAATATTTTGTATTAATTATTAATCACTTCGATTTAGAAGTTAGCTATTAGTCATGTCCTAGCGACTTGTTTAGTAACTTGAGACCGATGGATTTATAAAGGTACGATATCTGCGGATACTATCTTGAAGAGGTAAATACATATTAGACAAGAGTGGTGGATGGATTGCAGATTAAGTGAGTGGGCATGTTTCCTAAGTGCGTATTCCAACCAATATGAGCGTGAGTATAACAAAGCCAGTGATATTGCAGGGACGGTACGATATGATGTTCATCTGGCCTTGTATTGGCGTAGGGTACCATCATCGGAAGGCCTCATCCGACACGGACCACAACGTAGTTCGGCACGGTTGCTGGTTTGACTGGGTTAGTGACCCGTCTACCGGACATGGTCCCCATTTTCAGACACAAGTCATCATAGTAAGAGACTGTTGACTTAGTGGAGTAATCTGTATTCATATACATAATGGGTAACCCTTCGCTACTCTCCAGTGGGCATCGGATGTCTACCGGTTCTATGTGTTGTGGGTGTGGGGGATATATAAAGTCCCCTGGAAGCTTTTCCAAAAGTACGATACCTAGAATGAAATTTTATATATAACCTCGTTTCGTACGATAAAGTCGTGATGAACCCTTCCCTATCGCGTACCAGCTCCAAGTCGCCGTCTTCTGATACGATAAAGTGTAGCATGATGGTATAGTCTCGCAATCATATCTCATAATATCCCAGCTTAACAATATAGCAAGGGGAACCGACATGCTATCACTGATAGATTCCCCCGAGTGCGTTGATGTCGCTAAGCTCATGAGGCATAGGCTGGTGCATGCCAGGCCAGACGCTTCCATATTGGCCTAAGTTCGCTGCAGGTTGCTCTGAATGTGCAACTAACGTGCTAGTCCCCTGATCCATACCTAAGCCGAACGAAGGCTCCGCCGCTGTGTTGCCTGTCATAGCATTGACCATATAAGAGAAGTCTGCGCCCACCCCGGGAGCCCACTGGCCTTCGAAGCTGGCTAATCCCTTCTGGACATTCGGGTCTATATGAACAGGGTTTCGCGGTTCATGCTTGCCTTGGGCAATGATGCCCATTATTGCCGATTTGATGCGCTCGAATACGTCGCGGTATTTTCTGGCTGACGGATAACGTTCGGTGACGATGTACAAGAGAATTTGGCAGTCGGTCAACGGACCGTCGACAGAGATGAAGTTTGGAGGGGCTAGCCATGCGCAATATATCAAGGTCAAGCCTGTTGGGTGTTAGTATGCCGATTGGTGTATAGGTCTGAGAAAGTTATGCTCACCTGCTAAGAAAACGGATTGTATCGACAACGCCGAGAACCCTATCGGAAAGGTGTGGTGCAACCGTCGATAATCTGTGATAATGCCTATACAAGCATCGGAGCACATCTTTAAGTAGTGCATATTCACCGGGTTTTTAGCAAGCTGGGGGTATAATAAGAACCTAACGCAGCGGTAATAATGGATCGTGTATAACTCAGCGCCTTCGTATGCATCCTCTTGTCGGTGCACGTAGTGCGTCGTGTCGAAAGGGATGGTGTCTTTCCACACATTCAACCTATCTAAGAATCCATTTATGGTAGCATCGGAGACATCATTCGGCCGATCGACTCGGTAAATATCATGCTGGATTTCAGACTCAATTTGTTTGAGTCTTGTCCGATGAATGAAAGATGTTAGTGTATTAGGGGGATTCACAGGAATATTGCTGACGCGTGTCGCAGCTTGACGCACGACCTCATCGTCAAGGGTGTCTTCGTTAATGTCCAGGGGCAATTCGGCATCGATATCGCGGTCCGATATGCTAGGCGGGCGTCCGACAGCGATGGAAATATCCCGATCGAGGAAGTAGGCTGTCCAAAATCTCCGCTTATCCATTTCACCTTCAACGCTAGGCTGCTGTCTTCGTTGTCGTCGATGCAAACCCAGTTCTATACACAATCTAACCGCAGCTCCTACATATGTCCAGGCTCCCGGGTCCCTGGGCGCCCTCGTGCAATATAATGCCATGAGTAACAAATAATTGACCGTACGAGAATCGCGGAGACGAAGCATTGATTCCAACTCATCAAAAGCAAGATCATAATGGTGATCGCTGAAAAAGTGACCCATTTCGCCAGCCGACTCCAGCCATCTCCCACTGACTGCATATATGAGGTGCAGAATGGTTTGCTCATATTCATCTGTGAGGTTATCCCTGTTATTGTGAAGCTTCACCACCTGGGCTGAATGTAGCACGGGGTATCTTGTAGCTATGTGTCGGAAGTAACCATGAAGTAGTCTCGCAGCAACCTGAGGGCTTAGGAACGGAACCCCAATCATATCGCCTGCGACTGTCGAGTATATCGACTTTGGTGCCGGGTCATCTTCGCCCTGGATTGATAATTCTTCGTGGGAACCTGAGATGGATGATTTTTGGCTATGTACAAACGAACTGAGCACTCGCCCTATAGTGATATTTGAAGACGCCCCAACATAGTGGCCTGACGCGGAGAGCGATAAGTCCCTGACGGCAAGTAAAATGTCATTGGAATCATCCCCGTCATCCCGTGAGGCTTGTTCGGCCGCGGGCACTGTTATTTGGTTATGCTGACCAGTTGGTAGTACCGCTACACTCTGAGATGACGATGTCGAGAGACTTAGACGTCCTAGATGATCGTTGCTGACATTACGGTGACCGATTGAAGTGAGATATGCTTCTAGCTCGGTAATTCGGTTTTCAAGAGCCTTGATATAAACCTTCTTCTCCCCCGCCGCTGGCACAAGCGGTACAATGTAAACTTAATCTCGGATTAGAGCACAGATCGATACTTTAAGGCATTGAGGGTAGTGGCATACCACATTTTAAGGACAACCGAGCGCACGAAGCACAGGCCGGCCGTTGACCATCACACTACGATATGATAGTGTTATTAGGCGAGTTCTACCAATCCAGAGGGTAAGAGAAAAAGAAATCGAGTTATACTAACTCATCCTTACCTTCTGCTTCCTGGTCTTGCACCTTTTTCATGGGCTAATTAGCGATGGATGTTATGTTCAAGGCACATGATGCAACTCACCTTTGGCAAGCTAAAGCGACGCGTTCGCGCTTAGCAGGCTTACGCTGTGCCGCCGGCTTCTCCGCAGCCGGAGCGGGCTGTGATGCCCCTTGGCCAGTGCCGCATGTCTCCGGAGAAGACCCACAAGGTTCAATATGAGACATTTGCTAGTGTTGGTAAAGAAAACCGAAATATCGGATCAAGGAGGCAGGGGCTTCGGGAAGGCTATCCTAAGAATAAGCGGCTATAGTAGCGTCGGGAACAAGCGAGCTGGATAGATGCAAAGTAAGGTTCGGCTGTAGATCTAGAAGCTTGATGACCTAGCTGACCGCTTGCAGCCACAGTAAGACTAGAGTGGTAGAATTTTGAGCTTGGCTCAATCTGTCTATGAATTCGAATATTTCCATCAAGCTTTGGACAGACCCCGGAGGGAAACAAACGAACGCGGATATGTGTACCTATAGGAAACGTAGGTGTAAAAATAGCTCCGAACCGTAATCGGCTCGAACATCTACACACCGACTTCCTAGAAAGGGAATCGCTCTCCCGTTCTAGTATTTTCTATATCCCCTCGATTAGAGCTATATTAACTAGGTAGTCAGTAATTGAAACCGGTGGCTTTAAAGGATGACACGAGTGGCGCATATACTCTTGCTATTATGGTAGAGGAGCGACTGGGATAGACGGATATAATAGGGCTAGGCACAACTCGGAGATTATAGCGCTCAGAACGTTTGAATCCGGGCGAAGTGATATCTTGAGAATAAATCTTCGGTGATTGTCGATCGCTGACCGGCTCTATGATCGTCCCTTATTTTGGAGGCTTGTTGTATCACCCCCGTCATGATACTGTCTATAGGCCAAGAGAATAATAATAATAATAGACACTATAACTTTTAGGCATGCATTATTAATGTCGGGTTTTACGGAGATCAGAGAAGTCCATACGTATTGAGCCCGTGACTAGAGAGAGTCGGGGAATACGGAGTTGTAAGTGGGTAGGTAAAGAGCAGCAGTGCTACTCAACGATGAGCCGTGCACGAAATACTGGACCCTGGATTCAACGATTCCGCTTGCAACTGGCGGAATACTTCCACGGGCTAAGAAAACCAAGCTTGCTTGGACTTAATGTAATTATGCCAATCCAAATCCTAGCAGCCCTACTTTACTCGACGAGGTATCTTTCGCTAACGCAATCTGCCCCTCTGCCTGTTCGTAAAGGTATTAAGATCACCACTGTTGTGATGTATTTACTAGAGATGGCATTTTTACTATGCGCATAACGCATTATACCGTATAATGACGCATAATGTCGCATAATAGAATTACTATGCGCATAGCGGAATAACACCCCCCGATTATCCGGCGCGCTAGTACAGAAGTGGGATTAGCTTAGTGTTGAAGCATGTTTTCAAATTGGATAAGGCGTACTTAGGTTGAATGAATTTAACCTAGTACGTAATTCCTTTTTATAATACTTATAAGCCGCCCGTTTTTGCAGAAAAAAGCCCTGATTAATAGGGATAAATTGACTGAATATAATTTTATTTTTAAGAAATATTTTGTAATTAGATTTGAGGGTATTTTAGGTCAAAAGAGGTATTGTTATTGTTATTGTACAATATACGGGGAACTTTTCGCTAAGTCATACGCATTATACGCAAATTGTATGGCATTATGCGCATAATAACGTATAATGACATTATACCGCATAGTAGATCTATTATGCGCATAATGCCCATGCCTAGTATTTACTACTTAGGCGAAGAAGCGACATCGTGGAAATAAGACGAAATAATTATGACATTACCCTTAGTAGTTTTGAGCTACATATACTAACCACCAATGAAACTTTTATCTCGTTCGAATGCAGGCGCTGGAGTTATGGTTCTTGCTCCTATCATAGTGTAAGTTCCCCCGCAGGTGCCTGTATGATAGCAGGTAATAGGATGTCTATTATATGTACGGTATAGCCACGATGGATGCATGGCATTAGTCTCTAAATGTACTAGCTTTTCTTTTCTATTTTCTCTTATGTGATAGCGTGCCGAGCATCTACCGATCTGTCTTTGCTTCACAAGAAGGTGGACGGGGTGAATATTCATACCTGTCTTAACTAGAATAGACTCCGCACTTGTCGCCGCTCTCTGGCTTTTTACTGACTCGCCCGCACCTATGGTGTTGACCTCACCCAATGATGTAACCATTAGGTGCTTAATTACCCCCCGTGTGGCTTTTCTAGGGCCGCATTTTATCGGAACTTGACTCCCGTTAGCGGCAGCCAGCAAACTACCTCACCTGTATAGACCATGGGTGTGCTGTAAATTTCCTGTACGATTCGGAAGTGATAACTGTTTTCTACTACGCTCTCGTTCTGCTTTTTTACATTTATGGTATGGAACTAGAGATAAAAGGCGGCCGTATGTTTTGTTTCGGTATCTAGTCCGGCTTCTTCAGCTGGGAAAGATGGGGTGTAGTCGAGGCCGAGTTCGTCTCGAACCTGAAAGCACCCTACCACGAATGGGTGTTTCGTTGGAAAGGTGGCATGCCATAACAGGTATATAAATGAAAGAGCATCATGATATTCATTGTAACCTTATGCTCAGGGAACACTACTAAGAGTAACCAATCTTCCCATCGGTATCGGCATCGGGATATAGCTGCATTAACAGCTTGATAACCCCTCCATATGGCTACATCAATTTCCGGTATGCTTGAGAAGGATTTTATTCCCAATTGCCTCCAAGTTCCTTACTGAACCAACGTTTAGAATGCGACGAGGCAACAAAGGAAGAAAGTGTAATTGACTCAACAATGGAGGTGCGCTATCCGACCTCTCCCACCATTGCTGTTGTTGGTGCTGGTATCGCCGGCTTAGCTCTTGCTATCGGCCTCATAAAGCGCAATGTTCCAGTCACCATTTATGAAGCGGCAGACCAATTCTCAATGGTTGGTGCCGGTATTGGCCTAGGCCCAAACTCCCTAAACGCTATGGATGCGATTGATCCCAGGTTCCGGGAGAGATACGAGAAGGTGAAGACGCAAAATGAGAAACCGGAATTTAAGCATAGTGTCTTTGACGCGCTATACGCCGAAGAAGGCTTCGGCGAAAAGCGGGGATGGACCCGTGGTCTCATCGGCGCCCCTTACTTCACACGGAGTAGTGCACACCGCCGCGACTTGCTCGGCATTATGGAAGATTTCATCCCCGAAGGAGTCGTCAGGTTTGGGAAGCGCGCAAGGTCAGTCGAGCAAGTGGGCAGTAAGGTCTTAATAAGATTTCAGGATAGTACGGTCGAGACGGCCGACGCAGTTATTGGCTGTGACGGCGTTAAAGGAATTACTCGCCAAACCGTGTTAGGGGAAATTGTACCCGAAGAAGTCCAGCCCACGTTTTGTGGTATGTACATATATAGGGGTATAATACCGATGCAAGAGGCGAAGAAGATATTAGGGACTCACGCCGGCGACGCGAAGTTTTTCATGGCTATGGGGAAAGCTGCGGCCATCTATCCTATTTCACAGGGCAGGGAAGAAAACTTTGTATTTTTCGTTTCAAAACCCAGTCCTTGGATATATGGAGATACCGCCGTACCTTGCACGAAGGAGGAGATGCTCGAAGATCTAGAGGGGTTCGATCATAGACTGCTAAAACTTCTGGACTATGCTAGACCTTTGAGATGGCCAACGTGGCATCATCCGCAGACATCCACATTCTATAAAGGACGGGTATGCTTATTGGGTGATGTTGCGCACGCATGTAGCCCTCACCAGGCCGCCGGGGCCGGCCAAGGACTGGAAGATGCCGCTATTCTTTCTCATCTACTCGCTCAGGTTACGACTACCGATGAAGTCGAAACCGCATTTCGAGTTTACGATGCTATCAGACGTCCACGTGCGCAGAAAGTTGTCCTGACAAGTGCCGAAGCCGGGTTGCTTTATACATGGCGGGCACCCACGATCGGAGATGATATGCATAAGATTGTCGAAAACGCAAATCAGCGGCTGCATTGGATATGGCAGCATGACCTAGAAGCAGATATAAAGACAGCTGAGGATGATTTCCGTAGATCAGTGCGGGAGTGGCCAGATTTATCACGGGACGATGACTTAGCTACAACTGCGAGAATAACGAGACGTCTCGAATTGGGCGCCTCTGGTCCTGTTCAGTGTACATAGCCAACAACTCCCCGTCATAAGTTTTATCAGAAACTTCAATATGTATCCCCCCAGACTTATGTGCTTTGGATCTTGTTGGATGTGGAAAAGCCACGGGACTTCATAGGATTGACCTACCCGGTTGAATCATACGCTGGGCAGGATCTGATATAACAATTTCTACATAAGTTAGGTACTGAAGTATCAGAGACCGACCGATAAACTAAGGCGGCACCGAGTCGATCCCCGACCCATTGACCTGGATAGCTGGACCGGATGCGGGAGTGCGGCACAGATCGCTCAACTAACTTCAACTTTGTGACTAAACTGCCCTGTAATTTTAGTATCCCTGCGAGCTGAAAAAGCAAAATCTGAGCCGATATCGATATTAGTCATTACGACGTACGAATTCTTTACTCGATGAGAATATGAGGATAGTTGGTGGAATTCGGTATGGAAGGAGTGTAAGTGGTTTGAGTAGGTAGGTAACGTATGCCTATTTGGCTTAGATACCTATCACTTACCGCCCAAATATCCTGGGCTGTGAGACTCCCCTATTCTTACACAAGGGTCGATAAAAATCCAAAGATCGTCACAATGTGGACCATATCCCGCTACTAATTACATGAGCTGAGCCAGCCTAACGGGATACCGATTCTCGCGTTACAGATACCACCCAATGTATGGATTATCAAGCATATCCAATATAGGCAATCATGTTGCCGAGCTGACCTAGAGTCTTGGCCTCTTCAAAGAGAGCTCGCTAATAATCAGAGCTGCTGCATACTAATACCGGGATGCCTAGAAACGAAGCAAGTTCTCAAATCCGACCCCCACCGAAAGGAATTAATGGTAATTGGGCTGTCCCCTTCCGTTCAGGGCTGCTAGGGTCCAGAACTGCGCCCCCCATTTTCCACTTAAGGGGTATGGGGAATAAAGTGACGGAATTCTTAATCTCTACGGGCTATATTATATTGGGCATAGTATTAATCCTTACATTTTCTTGGCGCGCTAGAAATATGTATGATCTTGTCCATATTGAAGTTCCGCGAAACATTCATCCATAATAGCCAATGATGATCGATCGAAACATTGTTACAATATCCAGATAGTTACGCGAGGTATAAGAAAACATCCTACGAGCATTACATAGGGCCGGTTAAGGCCTGATTATTCCCTATCTTGGTACTAAGGAAGAAGCAAATTAAATGACGCCGCCTAAAAATACAACATTAGGTGCATATTACATGCCGAGCGCGCTCGGACGGGTCGTCTTGCACCTAATATGTATGTATCTTGCGGGTGGTTACATTTCGGATCGAGACTAATCACCGTCTTTTAGGTGCGTGTAGGATAGAGGCATGATACTGTGCCGTTGTCTACCTCTCCTACTTCTTTGCCTCTTTATAATACCTCGATGTTCCGTACCAATATTTTACAGGTGCTAAGCCGTTTGATTAATACTCTTCGTTAATCATTGCTAGATCGTCACGATGACTACAACCGCGGAATCTGTTTTTCAAGCACAGAAGCTAGAAGAAAAAAGAGATGGCTCGACAGACAGGGAAGGCGATGTTGTCACCATGGAAGAAAAGCGTGAGCTTGACCGTAGAGTTAGGTGGAAGCGAGACATAGTAATTATACCCATCATGGGTATTTTATATATGGTACTATTTCTGGATCGGACAAACGTCGCCAACGCACGGAGTATAGGTATTGGAAAGCCAACCGGTTTGGAGATGTCATTGAATATGCCATCTAATGGATACAACACGACACTATGGATCTGCTACGTCCCTTTTGTCCTGGCTGAGGTCCCGGCGAACTTGATTCTCAATCTGAACAAAATACGCCCCGGTATTTTTCTCAGTGTACAAATGTTTATCTTGGGTCAGCTACTGCTATTTCCATAGGTTCGTCTACTTGTCGTCATCTACTTGATATTAACTGCAATGTAGGTGTCCTCGGCATGTGTCAGGGCCTGACTGGGAGCTACGGTGGGCTGCTGGCTGTCCGCTTCCTCTTGGGTATCTTTGAGGCCTCTCTTCCTGCCGCCGCGACTTATATGATATCCATGTACTACACAAGACGCGAGGCATCTATCCGGTTTGCCTGGTTCTTTAACTTCGCCCTCTCGGGTCCACTCTTCTCCGGACTCTTAGCTTATGCCCTTGAAAATCTTGAGGGCGTTGGAGGCTACGAGGGCTGGCGTTGGATATTCATCATTGAAGGGTTGATGACATGCTTTATCTCCGTTTTCATCCTTTGGTTATGCCCCAATTTTCCTCAACAGGCGCAATCTTGGTTTTTATCCACACAGGAACGTAATCATCTGTTAGATCTTCTCGAGGCCTCTCGCGGCTCTGAAGCTGAAGGCTCAGCTGCCGATAACGTCCCTATCTGGAAAATCCTCGTCGACTGGAGGATTCACCTGCTGACTCTGTGTTTCTTCTGCACCGACGTTACGGCCTCGACGATGGCGTCTTTCTCGCCGACAATTCTCACTGAACTCGGCTGGGTAGCAACTACGGCACAACTGATGTTAATGCCTATATGGGCAACTGGGATTGTCTCTACTTTTACCACTACTTGGCTTTCTTCGCGCTTCAATCTGCGGGCACCCTTCCTTCTCGTTTCTACTTGCTTACAGATCGTCGGATGGAGTATTATGATAGTCTATGTCCCGATAGCTGGGGTGCGTTACCTTGCGCTCTTTTTCATGGCGGCAGGTACTTTCCCACAGATGGCAATCTTAATGGGATGGCTCAGTGCCAATCTACGCGGCCGTAGATATCTCGCCGTAGGTATGGCCTGGATGGTAGGGTTTGGCAATTGCGCTAATTTTGTCGGCGCCAACATTTTCATTACCACTGAGCGCCCGCGGTATCCCACTGGTGCTGCTACGGGCCTTGCCTTTACGCTCCTAGGCTTCGTGCTGACATGGGCTGCGTTCGTATTGTTCTTCCTTGGTAATAGGAAGCGGGATAGAATTCGCGCTCAGATGACGGATGACCAGCGCGAGCAGTATGATGAGCTCCATTTCAAATTTGTGTACTGAATATTGCCCAAGGTAAAACTAATCACCAAGTGAAAATTGCGTTCAAGTGCAATAGCAAATCACCCCAAGTGTGATCTGAAAGCTTGTCGAAGTCAATTGAAAAAGCTAATGACACTAAAATCTAGGCTTAACCGTATATAGGTGAGTATCTCAGTGAACCTATTTCTAATAGCTTCCCGCGTATTCATACTGATAGATATCCAGACCAATTTATTTCTACTCTATACCATGCACCACAGACGTCATGCTCGAGGGCTAAGCATGAGACATCCTTCAAAGTACCTCTGCAGATCATCAAAGTCCTCGAGATCACCGACCCAACCGACGTACTGGTCGGGCCTGGCTACCACGACACATCCTCGCTCTTTGTCCACACCATAGTTCACATAAGCGTCTCCGACACCTTCGTGGTAACTTATGTCATCCACGAATATCTTGTCATAGTCCCAACCCGTATGTGGGTCATAGGGATGAAGGATCTCAGGGAAATCTCTTATTAAGTCTGTCTCAGTTCTCTTAGCAGAATGGATTGTTAATACTTCGATCGGCGTGTCCAATGGCGGGTCAGCGGCTGCGGAAGTGCGATAAAAGCTGTTTGGCGAGCTAAGAGCCTCGCAAAATTTGTCTACGCGCTGTTTTTGCGAAGGATTGAGGATATTTCCTGCGAAGAGAACTATGCGGAATTGACCGCTCGACTTGAGCTTCTCCTGAAAGTGCCAGGGACGAGCATCAGACTGATTGACCACCTTGAAGCTATTGAAACGCATTCCAATTGGGAGGCCGGTAGCGAGAGACTGCTTTGCGAAAGCATTGGCCGAACTCGTCGTCGGGGTCTTCTCGCTTAGTTCTCCTTTCGATTCATCTATGGCCTTACTGACAATACTGCTGGGACCATAGTTGATAATCAAGCCGGAGGCAAATAGATTGCCTTTCAAAAAGGTATCCTTGAATTCCTTCATACTAACACCTTCGGCGTCCATAACATCCTTAGCTGGTCTCCCAGAA
The DNA here is from genome assembly GCA_902805475.1 of Entonaema liquescens. Lineage (NCBI taxonomy): Eukaryota > Fungi > Ascomycota > Sordariomycetes > Xylariales > Xylariaceae > Entonaema > Entonaema liquescens. The sequence continues at coordinate 317,401 of CADCSX010000001.1, read as the reverse complement.
AATAGCCTACTAAAGCGATGATCGAAGTCGATGAGGTCCTGAGCTATTCTACGCCGCTCACTCGAGTATGTGCTCAGAATACTGGGCTTTGCGATACCCTTTGCGACAAGAGCTACTTTCCAGCCGAGGTTATAAGTGTCGTGCATAGAGACATTCATACCCTGGCCAGCCTTTGGGGAGTGCGTGTGCACGGCATCTCCAGCAAGAAATACGCGCTCATGAGCATCAAATTGTGTGCCTACTCTTTGTCCAATCTGGGAAGTGTTAATGTTTGCATTTGGCATTATATCAATATAGAGATGGTTAACAGTACCTGATATGCAGTCCACCAGTCGCAATATTCATAGTCAATCTTGTAGGGGTTAAGAATCTTTCTAGCAGCATTCAAAATTATATCAGGGGTGATCTTGGACCTATCCGCACGGCCCGAAGCATCGGGAGTGACCTCCGTCAGCTGGATATAAAGCCGAACTAATTTATTCTCCCGGGGGATAACCATCAAGCTACCGCTCTCAGCAGAATGAATGGCACATCGCATTCGGATATCAGCTAAATCCACTGTTAGGGTGCACAGCTCAGGTCTCATAGGGCTACCATTAAATACTTACGGAAGTCGGTGATGGGAATAATATCAAGGACGCCCCAGATAAAATCGGTTGCTTCACCTTGCAGCTCAAAGCCTAATGTCCGACGAGTCCAGCTCCGCGCACCATCACATCCGATGATGTACTTGGCGTGAACTATCTCTTCCGTTCCAGCCCGGGACTTACTCTTCCGAATCAAGTCATCCTCGTCGTCTTCATGCATTAAATTGCTTCGGAAAAGACCATCAGCAATCTTGCTTCCGTTTTCCTGCTGCTTGGGTGTGGCCTCCTCGTCGCTAAGATGGCGCAACTTTAGAGTAACCGGGTACGCAGACTGATCCTTGACTTTCGACTCGTCAATCTCCAGAGATTCTGGAAGAACCCCGCGTTCCACTTTGATGGTATCTTTAGAATACTTCCTGATATTGTCTAGGAAGAAGCGTTCGATGCGTCCCTGATGTAACGTGATTTGCTGGAACCGAGACAGCCCTACAATTGTGTCCGGAATGCGATCTGAACGGCGGATCACACCATCAGGCCCAGGGTTCTAGCAGAGTTAGAGGACATCACAATCTTACAAGTAGGTAGCAAATGATACTTACCCACATGCATATCTATCCAGACCACATTAGCTGAGAATTATATCATTATTCTGGAGTTTTTACCTCTATCATATGGTTGGCTTCCTTCCAAGCCCTGTCCGCAAAGCCCAAACTGTCGAATATCTCAAGACTGCGACATTGAAGTCCATCCGCTTGGCCACAGTATATTTTGGTTCCTCTTTTATCAATGATACGAGTGTTCACACCGCAATGTGCCATCCAGCAAGCAGCCATCAACCTGTGATACCATTAGTATAAGTCCGAAATAAAAAGTAATGCGGGAACGGTCCCGCGTAACTCACCCGGCCGGGCCGGCGCCAATGATGAGCCTATAAAATAAAAATAGGTTAGTATGGATACCCGCTTCGAAGCATATATCCTAGGTTGACGTACACATCTACATTCGACTCGGGTACATGCTCGTTATTGGCCATCTTGGTTGAGTCTATTTCAAGATATTTAAGGTTGAAATAGTCAGGAAGCTAGATCGGTCGGTGAAATGATGGACAAGACCAGGTACAATGTGCAACGAGTAGAGTTTAAAATGCCAAAAGAAAAGGGGTAATATCAAACTATTCCCAGCAGATTCGCCGAATATCAAACGTCATATTACCGAGCAGCAAAGATTTTCGGCGACGATTCACAAGAGTTTGCTCTTGAAAAATGATAAAAGACATATATCCTCATGGGGTCGCTTGAAGATGTCCCGCTAAGGATTGAACATACGCAGCTTGCTCCTCACGCTACGCGATCTTGGCCCGGATGCGGGCCCATGTCACGGCAACCGGAGGACGATCAACCTAATACATATCATACCCCCAAAATCGAATGTAACCTAATCAATAAGCAGCGGCGGTGGCCGCCAATCGGTTTCCTCCATTTTTCTCTTCGTTCCACGAAAGACATACGAATCTGCGACACTACTCCATGTGTAAGGTAAGTGGCGTTCTTACGGAGGATTTCTAAGTTGTCATTTCTGCTTACGAGATCCGATTCTGTATTAAAATCCCGGATGCGCATGCTAATACCTATGTTTCACTCATATCCGAGATGCGCGAGGCCTCGGTTCGGCTATTTCAGTCCTGCCAGAGCAGGGGAGAGGAGAGCACCGCCAGGCTCATCTTTCAAAACAGAGAAAATACATGTCAATATTCTATGCTGGGTGCTGGGGTCTTAAAATGTGTATTCCAAGTTTTACTCCCGGGAGCTATCAGTTTCGCTTCATGTCATTTATATCCAGCGCCGGAATTGAACGCAACTGGCTACTGCAAGTTATAATAACTGCAGGCGAAGAATTCTTATGCAGTGAGTGTGTTACACCAGCTATCGTGTTTGCTCAGCATTATTGGCCAGCTCTCTCAGCGTCGCTAAACATCCTATCTTCAGCATAGACCCAACAAGATCGAGATCTGATATTTAGGAGAATAACCTTAGCTAAGATGGGAAAGGGTATCCGGTGGCTTATTGGCCATTCATGCAATGACTATCTGTTGACGTTGAAGAGAATATGCTGTCTGTAAGGGATGCAGCTGTCGGTCTCTTGAATCAGATAGTTCTCATCACTTATTCAATATTAAACTTACCTATCAATTAAGCTTGGACTGGCCACTCCATTGTCGAAACTGTACTCTTTCGTATGTCTCTATCTAATTTCAGGTGAATATCGCTTAAACACTCGCCGGTTTCGTATGACGACCTCGTATTCTAGTCCATCTCCAAAGACTGTTAGTAGGGCCGAATTAGCCCCAGTCGATTTAAGCATTCGCTTAGCAGAACAGAGTAAAAGGCCATAGTTCATACTGTGGTGGTCAGTATAGACATCTTTTGTCGACGCCACTTTAATAGGTCGTCCCACAACTCAACATCCTGTGAATCGTATTGGTCAATCCTAGTAAAGGAAAATATAACACGTACCTCAATCACTGCAGTGTCCCCCAAGCGAAGATCATCGGAACTTCAGCCCTGTGAAAGTTAAGCTCTGCTCGTCCTACCCCGGAAACGCAGTGAATCCATGCCAACACCCGCACTTGGGACAATACCGATTTGACGTTTATTAAGAGGATTCCCATGTATGAAGTCGAGGATAGAGAAAACAATCAAGATTCTTGTAGCATAGAGGAGTTGTATCATCTCGAATTCCACTGATATCAGTCTGCCTTTCTCATCATATTTCTGCGGTGGCTGTTTCATGATATCGACATGGGTAGGCTTTGTGATTGATCGCAACCACTAGCAGGGAAAAAATGGCCACTTAACAGGTATCAAAGGCCGGAATCAAAATCACCAAATGACTTTTCCCCTATTTGATGGATCTCGTCGTTAAAATTGACATCTCTGTGATGTTTGGATGTAGCCCCTGAGTTGTCAAATTTCCATAGTTAAGTAATCAGCACTCCCGAGAGATTAGGGGGATTATTCCTAAGTTAGCTACTACTCTATCTTGAAATCCCGTTGAAATCTTGATATTAGAGAAGTTACTATGCCGGGGGATCTTGAACAAGCCTTCATTCGAGAAGTATGGGGACTACAAGGAACCGCTTATCTTGTCGTTGCCCTTCGCTACTACAGCAGATTTACGATCATGGGATGGCAGAGTCTATCATGGGACGATGCGATAATGTTTCTAGCAGTTGTAAGTCAATAGGAGACCGAGTTGTATCCAGTGAATCTTTATCCCTGACAAGTTTCCCTTAGGTGGTTCATACGGCAGAATCCCTCATGGCATATCTCGTCGTAGCGTACTGGAAAGGCCTCGCCAATAATGCAATGACAGACACACAGCGCGCAACACTTGATCCGCAGTCGGAAGAGTGGCATCTCCGAGTAAATGGGTCGAAAACTCATGTTGTTGGTCTTATACTCTATACTACGCTTCTTTGGTTACTGAAAGCATGCTGGCTAGTGTATTATGCACGTCTAACGTATGCAAATGGATTCAACCTTGGAGGCTATATAATACTAACGGTCTATAGGGAAGGAGTGAATAACATGTATAAGATGATACGCTGGGGGGTCGCCATTACTAGCATGACTTACATTTCCTGCTTGCTCGTGGCCTTCCTGAAATGTATCCCCTTCCACCACCAATGGCAAATTAATCCTTCCCCAGGAAGTGAGTATCATGATTAGTTCCAACGCAAATAGCATTAAAAAAGCTAATCATGATCGCTAGATAACTGCATGCCCGCCATTTCAACCCTCCAAACTATTTTCGTCATGATAATGAATACTATCACTGATTTCTATCTGATGGCCATACCATTACCTGTAGGTTTACTGGCTTAGAGATTGAACTGTTCAATGCTGTACTAACATTTCCCTAATAGGTGGTATGGAAATCACATCTTCCATGGAGGAAGAAGCTTGTACTCTTGGTAATGTTTAGTGGTGGCTTTCTTGAAATGGCATTCGGCATTCTAAGATGCGTTTCTATCTTGACAGTAAGTTTTGCCCTTTCTATTTTCCCATAGTTAAGATTTTTGGATAAGTCGAACAAGTTGCTAATTAACGCAATTAACCAGCTCGGCGATATTGATCCCGCTCAATCAGGGTACTGGTCTGTCCGTGAATCTTTCGTTTCTGTCGTATTAACCAACATGCCTATGGTGTACCCGATGTTTCGAAAGTTTATTGAGAAGGGCATCAGCGCCAGTAGATCGAAGGCTACTAGTCAGGGGACAGTAGAGGTTACAAGCTTAGCAGTCTGTCAGGCCATGCTGGTGCTACAGGACGAAAGCAGAAGCCATCATTTTCTCAGCCAAACGATACAGCATGGGACTCAGAAGAGCATATAATTGCCGATAGAGGACAGGAGGCATCCTTTAGTCTCCCCAGGCAGCAAACGATTGGAGTTGCATTTGATGAGGGCGGAATAACTGGGAGGGACGCGAAGCCAACGGATGGTAGCCACCAGATCATGGTGACTAAAGAATATACTGTAACAGGGGATCTAGACGTGGCTCAAAGAATTTGAGTAGGTCAGGCTTCTTAGCTTAACGCTTCCTCTACTGCCGACTATGCGGTTGTTTCCTAATGCTTTTATACTGTCGATTGGAGTGGTTGATATCTCCGGGGACACTACGGTTTTGAGGACCCAGCTTACAATAATTGGGTTATATCTATATACTTCTAAGACACAAAGCAGTGATAGCTTCCCATAATTAGATCAAATTTCCAGCCGTACATTTTGTTAATTAATCATTGTGGCATTTTAACTATGTCCAGTATTGTTGAAGAGGTCTTCTATCGCTGGAGTTACGTGACCCTCCTGCGAGGAAACATTAAACAGATGCTATCATTCAAAGTTTCTTGGAAATGGATAGTTGTTGATATTTAGCTCGAAAAGGCCTAGGATATAACTTAAGACTTGATGTACTTGGCTCCAATTCCCTTTTGGACTGCAGAGCGCTGGGCAACGCGGTCAATCCACTGTAGTAGGTGGGGGAATTGTTCAAGCTCCTGCTTCGTGAAACCGCTCCTCTCCCATCCCTTAACCCAGGGCCATGTCTTAATGTCTGCTACAGAGTACTTCCCTTCCCTTTCCAGCCAAGTATTCCCTCGGCTCACCGGTATACTTTCCGGAAAGTCTGATCTCAAGCACACCATAGACTCTGAGTGTCTCATTTCTGAAGCGGTTGATGGCATCTTCGTTACATTAGCTTTCTGCAACCATTACTATTCAGGTTAGGTAGTTGATGAGCTTACATTCAATCTTCTCAGGAGCGACCCGGGTAAAGTGATTCACTTGACCTTGATAGGGAGCCCCGGATCCGTGCCAGAAAAATGTCCACTGAAGCGCTTCGTTACGCTCAAGGGCATCTCCGAAACCGAACTTGTCGTCCTTATCGGCGGCTTGCAATAAATACCAAAGTTCGGCTGATGTCTCATGAACTGTGAAAGGGGGGCTTTGATTGTTGTCAACCAACACTGGGATGCGACCGTTGGGGTTCAATCGCAGAAACCATTCCTTCTTCTGCTCATTGGTGGATATGTCGATCAGTGTGGTCGTCCATGATGTGCCGTATGTCTCGGCAAGTTCCTCTAAGAGAATCTGCACGGCTTGCCCGTTTGGGGTATTCTGAGTGATGAGATGGAGGCCCTTGGCGTTCTTCACGTCTTCAGGTGTTTCGGATATGTAGAGCTTGTCCGCCATTGTAAGAATAATTACAGTTATATAATTGGGTTATATCACTGGAATCTGAAGGAGTGCGTATGTTGGTTTGCTAAAAGTGCATTTGTGGAAGAGGGGTAAATGGCGATTATATATAACATTTAAGGGGTCACTTAGGGGAGCATCTTGAATACGTAACGAGGGGTTGATGAGGAATCAACGTCATGACGACAGAGTGCGAACATATTGCGAATCAAACATCAGTAAATATAACCTAAGTAAGCCTAATTAATAATACGGGGGTATTATATGGGATATTATACGTTCTCTATTTGTAATCAGTTCTATATGCGACTTAATTTCTCACATAATGAAAACGACAATTCAGTTTCATAAAATCGTTATCAGTGAATCAGTGAGCATCACAACGAGGGGCAAAGAGCGAAGAGCGAGCAAGTTTAAAGACCCCTCGTGCACGGACCACTCGATTCGTGCTTCGAAGATGGAATCCTCCCCCTATCTTTTGATATAACACATTTTCTTTGACTAGGTACCTACCTAAGTAATATGAACATGAATGCAATAGTTGTTCCTCTATTGAGCTTATTTAAAAGAATTCTTTTTGGCAGATTCGCAACGCTGGCTGAATTTTTATGCCTCATATTGCTGAAGCACCGTATAAGCACCTGCTACTAATGTAGTCAACCCCTCGAGTGTGTGGTGTTTGATAGTTACCATATATCATGATATATAACGAGAATTAAGCATAGTATTCCATATGGAAGGATGTAAGGGACCTCTGCGATAGCCTCAAAGAAGTAAGTATGTCTGATGCTAGTTGTTAGGTACCTAGGTAGTGATAGGTTAATCAGCGGACGAATTGAAAATGCAGTTAATAAGGTGCTACCAACTGGATTCCAATGTGGTCAAACGACTTTGAAACCACAAGATTGGGCATAGTGAGTTGGTTTAAATACGTAGGTTATATATTAGGTCGCGATATAATATGTACTTTACCTAAAATCATCATGAATAAATTCCATGGCTTCCGGCAGGCAATCAACTTCCAGTCATGGGTGACCTTGCATATACAGGTTCTATCACATTGGAACATAAGCTAATACATGTTTGCTGCATACACCACAGCAGCTTTAGTAGTTTGAGTATACATACATATGAGGTCTAAGTGGAGAGACGGGAAGTCAGGAGGACATACGCACGTATACAAAACCATCAGCACGAGATTGAATTTTTATAACCCGATGATTCCTTCTTGACGAATATAGAGAAGTTAGAATTTGAGACCATAGATAATTATTAGGTGGGTTACAACTACCTACCCACCCAGTTTTTGTATTATCTCCTTACCACAGATTCGTAAGGTGGTTGAGATGATGAAAAGTCTCTTGGAAATAAAGGTGCCAATATACTTCCACGCATCGGGATCAAGTATGATAGTGTAAAAGTCTAGAAGAATTGGATACATTTAAACCTTGGATAGTTGATAATTAGTGACACTCAATTATTCATCCTCTATGCCATTCAGTCGTTAGCACTCCAAGTCAACTATTCCGATGGTTCGTCACATGAATATTTCCAACGCTTTCGAGGATAGGGGTATCATCATTATAATTACTGTCTGATAACGTGTGTATAGTGAGATAGTATAACGTTTTCTACACTATTTGCTGTTGAGACATATACAATATTAAGGAAAAAATAAAAAATAAAAAGTAAAACGAAAGCCGGACACTGTCCGTTCCATATCGTCCCCCTATGCTAAACCCATCATTAGCAAACAAGCATATATCATGTTTCCATCATTTCTCTTTCATTGTGAAAATGTAGAGTCAGTAAGCCGGAAAGAATAGTGAGGGAGGCTCAAACTGTTAAACACTGAATGATTGCGCGAGCTATCAACCTATTGATTGCTGCCTCGGGGGTGTCCTGGGTTATTAGTCAATGAAAGCTCATCCTCTACTCTGTCGAAGGACCTTCCTCGTGCTTTGTCCATTTCATGGTTAGACGCCGTCTCCGAATTCGATGTGCTCTCTATGCGCACATCGACTCTTCTGTGGATTCCGTTCACATCCTTCAGAACCTCAAAGTCCTCCTCTGATACTCGGCCTCCCACAGCTGTTGTATGGTATGTTTGCATGGGCACGGCATCATTATGGCTATGGTGGATGTTGGACCGTCCGACTGTGCTTCGATTCTTGGCGTATGAAAGAGAGGCGTCGTGATGGTCATTAGTCTCGTCATCTCCCAATCCAGCTTCTCGGGCAACCTTGGTAATTAAAGTAGCCATAGACATTTCGATGTTGAGTTTCACCATATATGCGACAGGGTGGAATTGAACAAAGACGATTGGGTTAGGGTGAGACATTAGGCAAATAAGCATGACCTTGGTGGTTTACAAGTTAGCTTAATCCTTTGAAGAATACGTTGTATTGGCACTTACATCCATAAGAATTGAGACGATCATAAGCTTATCGTTGAATTTCGCCAGAGGAGCATATTTGACCAATCCATGCTGCTCGACAAGACGCTTTCTAACCGTTCGCGAGAAATAGTAATTGAGGGCGGCGTCAACAACAAGAATGAGGCACTTGGACGTTCTGTCCCAGTACTTATTAATGTCGACATATCTTTGGATATTGTGTTAGTACTTGGGTTTCCTATATCAAAGACAATTGGTTTACTCACAGTTGGCTCACGGGTGGAACCACATGAGCTGGGATAAAGATACAGAAAACTGCGATGTTGATAGAAGTGATAATAATGGCAGTTCCGTATTTAAGCTTTCTTATGGTATCTTGACGCTCCGCAATAACCGCAATTCGATTTATGATAATTTGCATGAGGAACTGGATTTCGAAGACCCAGAAAAGCAATATGAAGAACAGAAGTGGTATACTATGAAGAAACACTTGGTTAGTTGCCACGATGCAATGATAAAGAATAGCTTACTCACGTTGGTTTGTCTCCGAAATGCCCATCAATCCAAAGGTAACCGACAACAAGGATGACTAAATTTGCTATGATCTCGCCCCAAAGCATATAAATCTATAATTGTATCGCGTTAGAAGGGTATAATAAGGATAATACTGTCCCAGCACATCCCGCCTCGGATCTCATGAGGATCATAAAGTTGTTACTTACATATGTGCTGCGAAGGGGATTTCTGTTTCTGCGTGTTTGTTTTATGGCCTCCCAAACTGTCAATATACCGAAGCCCATCGAGAACCCGGCCGCCAAAGAGGCTATCTGAATGTCCGATTTGCTCGCCATGGCGCGCGATTCAATTGAACTTTTTCCCTTCTTTTTTGGTAGGTGGTATTAGTAGCGCAAGCTGTCAGAATCTGCAAGTGGACGCACGAACACGTCAACAAAGGTGACCAGCTGGGGTAGTGCCACAACGTTAATCAATATTCATGGAGGAAACTGGGGGAGATATTATGGTTACCAAGATCTTTAATGTAACTTGACGGGCAAGTTCGACTTCATGAGTCCCGGGGCAATGGACCTGCTAATGCTTGGAAAATTCCGCCACCTTTGGTTAGTGGCTCGCGGTTTGACACTTTAGCTTGTGCAGCGGAACGATGCCGGACATTAATTTTGTATGGCGGGTACCATTTGGACCTCCTTGATAGACTATTGTATATCAGGGAGTTATAGTTGCCGATCGAGACCTTCAAGTATTAAAGCTTTTAGCTTAGTGCGAACTATTCACTCCGATACTAATAAGGTATAAACCCAGGAGCTGAGTGGAATCGTAGGTTACGGTGGACAGTCAGGAACCCCTTATTTCCGCTACCATGTTTCAAAGTGACAGATGAAAGCTTTTACATGGCAACTACATCAGTTTAATGCACGCTTAAGAAGATCTAAGCGAATGTGCCAAAAGACTGATTGGATGACCGGATCTCAGCTACATTCAGATCGTAACTAATATCATAACTAACGCTGTCAGTCTAGCGGCCGGCTTTAGTCAGCGGCAAATTCTCTGGTGTAAGTTCTCAGACCTCACGGTTTCGGCATTGATGGAACCTCTAACTCATGCAAGTAATGAAGTGGATTTTTTTTTTTTTTTTTGATTTTCAGCTACAAGGATCCGGACCGATTTGTGGATGATCAAGGCTAGACGTACCAAATTTTCCAAAGCCAAGAATGAGAAAACTGATTTGAGAGTTAGATGTCATGTATGTATTTCGGTACTCACTTTATATAAATCTTTCGTTGCCTATTTACATGTAAAGACTGCTGTATATAAAGAGATAGATATGGTTAAAAGCCGGGCAAGTATCAATCTTACGAGACATTTCAACGCAGTTGGTCGCGTGACCCTTACTGGCAAGTATCAGGATGAGTTTCTAAAGACGAATCGAGGCAAAAAGTCCGTAAAAGATCCACGTTCAGCTTCCAGAACGTTACCTACCTGATATTTATATAGGAACGATACATGTAGCGTATATGGTGAATACTGATATACGTAAGTGTCATACTCCGGAAACTCCGTACTTCCATTAACCCGTTTCGGGGCGAATTCGGCGTCCACTACATTAGCCAAGCGGATACCTAGATGCAGGTACAAATTCCCCTATTCTCCTCTTCATTACCATCCACGACGAGCAATATTCTGTTAAATTGTTATAAGCTTTACCGCTTCCAGTAAATTTTGGAGTTCTAAAACTATGCCAACAGTAATGTCACAATAAATATCAATAAACTCTAACACAACTCTTGTGAAAGCGAAAGAGAAAAAAAATTACTCTCTTCTGTGCGTCGAAGAGTCTAGTGGCAAGGAAAAGTAGCCGACTAAGGATCCACCAACGCCTCGGCTCATGGATATCTTGTATCCACAGACCTTCAATAGCGCACGCCCTTGACACCATATATCATGCGTTTATGAAGATAGTCCCGATCGTAAATGTGGAGTTTATGTGACAGATTATCTGATGGAAAACGCAATAGATTCAATACGTGCAGTGTATAAAAATAAAACTAGGTACCTACCTTAAAGTTTACTGCACGAAATTTACGAAATTTACGAAGTACGAACTCGAAGCGGTTTAATACCCCACAACTTTAATACTTGGATATCGAATGAAATCGCTAAATAAACGAATACATTGCCTCATGGGGAAAGCTTCTTATTACTTGCATTAGCAGCATTCCCCATAACTTAATTGATCCTCTTCTTCTTGTGCTAACTGTACGCCTTGGGAGATAATCTAGTTCCAGGGGTAAAGGTGAATCTTTTACCCCATATAAAAAACCCTCCTCAGCCACGAGGTTAATAATATGCTTAACTTTGATGGATACCTAGAAAAGGGCAAAAGAGTCGCATGTGCTCTTTGCGTTCCTACTTGCTACCCAAGCCATGTAGATTTAAAATGCCTGAATTATACTAAAAGCAATCAAACTATCGAGATATATTAAGGCTCATCCTGTAGACCTTATTTATCGATTTTAATAGTTATACGGCACGAAAATTCATTAAACTTGTCTTTGAAGCTCGCTCTCAATACGAAGTATGGAGTAGCCACCTATCCTTAAAGCTCTAAGCTTTGCAGTTAGTTCATTAGCTACGTCGAAGCTAAGAGGTAGAAAGAATGATGAAGTTAATGATTTTTTGATAAGAGCTGTGCCGATTGTCGGGATGCTCAGAGCTATGTATCCCACTCAGAGACTGAACTAGGGGTTCGGATGTTAGTTCCGAGGAATACCAGTGAATGGGCCACAATGCTACCGAAGTAGTCTGTTAACCCGTATACGTCTTAGCTCAGCCAGTCCCCTTAAAACGAAAGACGGCATCAGCATCATCCAACTGCAACGATATTGCTATGATAAACAGCTAGAGATTTTACACCCCCCTCTTCTCTAGATAAGTTAAAACAATAAATGCTTCGCAAAATCAGTCTAAGTCTCAACGAAGCGAGTTCACATAAACACTTATAAACTTTTCAACTGCTAATTATTTCCTGCTCTGGATTTAAGCGCTGAAACATAGTTATCTCATTCTTCTCACAAATATGTGTATTTAAATTTACTCGTTATATTTCCTGAAGTATTGGTTGCTCCTTTTCTTTACTTTGTGTCTGGGCACACTATGGCCTTTGTATGCGAAACGGACAACCGGAAGCGGATGCTTTTTGCACAAGAGGTAAATGAAGAACAAAGAGTAGAGTCAGAATGACATTGTTAAACAGGTTTGCTCGGCGCAACTTTCAAATATTATTGCTGCTAGTAACAGGTAAATATGTAAATCACCTGTTATTTGATGTCATGTATCTACCCTTAACCCCTCGTCGGCGAACGCTGAGGTCATCTGCGAACCAAAAAATATCTCTCCGGAGTTTTTTTAACTTGAGTAGCCAGTTTCACTTTGAGGGGTTGTATCGTAGAGGAGGCCAAGGTTCAATCTATCAAATTAAATATGTTGGATCAACGAAAACGACGCCTATTATTCGGAAATTAATTCTCAAAGTGGCGGACCCAACCAGAGGATCAGATGTCGAAGGAATGGTAGAAGAAAGAAGGATCTTAAAAGTAGGGATATAACCTCCTAACTATACGAAAACTATTGGAAAGTTTTAAGCACTAACTCTCTGGTATTTATAGACATTGGCTCACTGTCCACATATCGTGAACATCGTGGATATTCCATACGACCCATTAACTCCTGCTGAAAGCCTTGGTTGGACATGGTTTTACTTGGATAAAATAGAGAATGGCACTCTAACTTCCTTTATGGAGAAGGTCAAAGTAGCGGGGTTTGTAAGGCTGCCCAATCGCCTCCTCTGGCGGATATTCCTTTGCAGTCAGTCTTCGCATCACGCTTCTTACATTTGCTAGTATTGAGAACACTGAGGGTTTAGGCTAATTATTTCATTGACAGTGATTCGGGCCTGTATTGCTATGGCATGGCCTTTAAGTCAACCTGGTACTAATGAAACTACTGCGCTATGTTTTGGTGACCCGACGGGACTAGCACAGTACGTAAAAGCCTCACAAATATTCGTTGACTTACTCACTCAACAATAACATAATTTACGACCTACTTTGATTCTATATTCTATCTTCAATTAGTTTAGTAGTCAACTCACTTAAATTTATAGTAATGATATACATGGAGATAATCTCTTGTTCGGGGATGTGGAGGATTCTCCTGAACATGGAGTATTTCCCTTGCTAAAGCTTATAGATTTCGGAATCGCCGTGGAAATGTGAGTCACGCTTAACATTCTCAAATAAATTGAATTCATGAGGCATAGGCATAAGCTGACGCCCCATATAATATAGTCCTCTCAGGTTGAGCTCAAACGGGACAGGAGAGCAACGGAATATAGAGGATATAGGAATAGTATGTGGCTATAGCTTCCTGTTTACGTCGTAGCCCCTTTTGAGAGTTCGGTTACTAATTCATCCCTATTAGATGATGGCCAGTGTTATAACGCTCCGAACCGACTCAAAATACACAGGAGGCGAAATAGAAGTCGATACAAGTAGACTTGGTTACTATTCCGCTGTATTATCGCCGGCTTCTGGTATATTAGATGATCCTGATAGTGGCGAACCAGACCCGCTTCCATATATTGATCGAGACTTACGCGTCATCGTTGCCGCATGTATGGCAAGCGACCCTCAAGACCGACCGAGCATTTTTGAACTTGAGAGATGGGTTTATAGCCAAGTGATCGATAGGAAACCTGCATATTATAATGACAACCCCGGCGGTGCAGCATGGGAGACCGATCTGTCAATTCACGGTCTTGCACAAAGATGCATATTCGATGCTGTTTGGTATTTTGCATAAAGATATTATTTGTTATGAAAATCTTCATTGCTTTAGGTAGTAAAAACTGTGTATAGATATTGCTTTTCCCCCGGAGCATTTTCATGCCACCCCTGACCTTATCTACCAAATTTTATGCGCATGGGTCCTCTAACCATCGTACATAAACATGAGACCAAGAGCATCGCTCGAAGTCAGTCAGATCCTGTCGATTCTTCTGGTCGAGTATATGGCGAACTGCGGATTGGCTCTGACAGCGGTAGCAGCAGAAGCTCCACTTCATAATTGATAGGTCTCCGTAAACCCCTATTGTCTGGACATCCTCGACATCGAACCAGAATTTCTCGTGAAAAAAAGCGTTCAAGAAGTCGCGGTTCACGATCTCTATTGGGCCACTGATCTCAATGACGCGGGATCGTCTTGATGGAACCTGTGCACTAACCTTTATCCGGTGGGGTGTCACTCGAGGTTCGCTGTAGCCTACTCTGAATTGCCTCAATTCGATCATGCGAATAAGTTTATCTACCGCTCGACGGTCCCAGAAGACTACTTTGGCAGCAGAAGTGGCGTGCTGACCGCCTGGAGGGTTAATGAACATCGAGTAGATCTTTCCTGTCCCCCTGAGGGCATGGCAGAGCATCGTAGAATCACACTGCGCCGGAAGGAAAGTTATCCACACAGAACAATTTTCCTCATCCGCGATCTCTTCCGAGTAATTTCGTGTTGACGCTACGGAGCCTTGGTAGTTAGTCGACCAGTAATGAGGCTGTTGTGGTAAATATTCGCTATTTATAGGAGGCGCCATTTTTCGGGCTGGGGAGATATAGACTGGTGATATTTTCGAAGCCGTGCCACTAGGCTTGCAAATATTAGGTTGGTAGGTCCCTAGGTAGATAGGCTGTTTGATGAAAGGAGAGAAGATCGAGAGGAAACCTCCATGCTATAAGTACCTACTTAGGCAGGTAAGCAGAGTTCCTCTTCGAAATACTTCTATTCCCTGTCCCAGTTCCAATATAAGCACTTAGTTACGCCTCGAACGAGTCACCAATCAAAGCTATATGATGGGTAATCGAGAGCCAGTACACTCGATAATCAACACGATGTTCTCTTCCGGTTTTGGTCGATACGAAAATAGGTAGCAAAGTCATTTCTTTGAGAAATATTATACCTACGCAGTTTTCTAGGTTTCTCCCCATTTGATCCCCGAGCGTGAATATGGACACCTAGGAAAAGTCCATAGCCAACAACAGCGAATTGTAATCTTCATGGTGAAGAAAAGGGTCGAATCCATATATCTCACATGCTAGAAATTACCCAAGGTACCTTACTTACAACAGTTTCAACTATGAACAGTATTATTCAATTGACGGATTGAATTTCTGAATTTAGCCCGCGTTCTAGTGCCATTATCCGAAGGAATCTGACATACCAACATTCAACCGCCGCGAGTCAGGTTAGTATGTAGGCTATACAAAAGAGTCCATCGTCACTTCAACATGACTTCTATACATTAAAAGTTTACCAGTGTAACAATAAAGGTGGCCAATGCACCGATGGTGAAATATGTACATTGAGTATTTTAACTAATTCGACAAGCCTGATTTTACATTTTCCTTGCGGCGTGCAAAAAGAACCCTCCCTTAACCTGGTCTTAGTAGATTAATTCTATCAGCTGATAGGATTTAAGCCACAGGACCCCTGCAAAAACCATCTACTAACACCCGTATTATCTGCGCAAACATATTTTGCACAGCCCCATTCTGAAGTAGGACATCCTCCATATCAGGCTGGCTGCCCCCGTTCGATCGAGGATAAGGCGCCATCTATTCATGATCTCAATCTTATTCAATTAATTCAATTATACCAATTATACCAATTCTCATCATGTCCTCCACTCGTTCTCTTCGCGACTACACGACGGATCCAGTAGCTCTTTTTGCGCTCTCCGACGAAGCACTTCTCACCCTTATTCGCGATGAGTTTGAAGATGAGCTTCGTCGGTTGAAGAGTGCATACTCTGTTGGCGGTAGGAAGGAAGCCAAGCCACTTCCGAGATCGCCTTCCGCAATCCTGTACGGAGAAGACTACGACGAAGTCAACCGTACTCTTGTCGGAGTATTAACGTTGAAATGGATTTACAACGGAGAATACGATACTCTCGTTGCGAATCAAGCTGATGTTCTTAAACTTTCTCGCCAGTCATTTGAATGGATTTGTAACTTTTATGCCGATTCAATTTCGAGTCCCGATGAGTTATATGCCCTTATTACTTCCATAGTAGTAAATGATATTGGAAAGGATAAGAAGCTCGCCTCCGATTATCAAAAGAAAACTGGGGAGAATATTGCCGACATGAATCATGATATGATACTACTCAAAGCCGTTGAAGCTGGCCTATTAGAATGCTTGGATCGACTCTCCGAAGAAGACAGGGCTGACATTATTCGAGGCATGGAATTAGGTGCGGAATTCAACTTCGGACAGCTTGCACAAGCGGAGAACGCACCGGCTTGCTTATCCAGCCTTGCGAAAATGAAAGGCCATGCTCGTAGCTTTCGGCTTCGATTTCAGGAGCAGCTACTGGACATTGCCGGTGCTGCGGGTCACCTGGATTGGACATGCGCGAAGAAACTAACCCAATCTAATTTTGATGCTTACCATACCGTCTACGACGTTGGAATGGGTATAATCGAAGGTGGTCTCAGTCTACGCGCAGGATACGATATGGTTTTAGCGCGGCGGCTAAACTTACTTCGAGAGAAGGGCTTTCGGCTGCTTGATCTCAATGCCGACGACGATCGTGCTTTCGCGAGGCTCCTATGTATGAGTAGTGTTGCTGACCTGGCAACCGCTGAATTATACAGCCGGGTATGGTCGTCCCTCGAAGATAATGTGAGGGAATCCCTGCGCAAGGATCTTAACATCGACGGTTCTGTATCTCAGCCAGCAGTTCAAGTCACCTATATACCGGCACTCATCACCCAAGCAGTTGATATAAGTAGCTCTTCAACCACCGAAGATAAGGAACGTGCGCTACGCAGTGCGCTTCATTACTTATGCAGAGTTATGTCCGCTCCTGGTAAGCCCGACGGGCCAGTGAGTGTCATTGAACGGAATGTACTATCCACGTTGAAAGGGATTGTGCAAAGTCCTCAATTCCGTGAGGATCCTACCATCTTAGAAACTGCCCCGATACCCGAAAGTCTTGCAGCAAAGACGGAACCACACGGACAATACTGAGGATTACCTATGTTTTTTTGATAGAGGTTTTATGGGAAACACTAGCTTCATGGTGTTATTCGGTTCGGGTCGATATAAGGAAAGACGAGGGTAATGATGTCACTACGAAGTAACGCATTGATCACATTTTCATATACCCTTAACTCTCGCGAGTTGAATATAATGATGCCTTACTT
The DNA here is from genome assembly GCA_902805475.1 of Entonaema liquescens. Lineage (NCBI taxonomy): Eukaryota > Fungi > Ascomycota > Sordariomycetes > Xylariales > Xylariaceae > Entonaema > Entonaema liquescens. The sequence goes on along the minus strand of CADCSX010000001.1, from coordinate 299,891 downwards.
TATTATAGTAAGTTGCTATGAAGGAACTAACCAAATACGACTTCATGACCTTAATTTACGGTACGTTGTGAGTATCGTACTCCTAACGCCGTCTTATTGTCAATTTTTGTATTTGTGTTTCCCCGCATTGAAGATTCTCATAACTTGCACCATTTTCTTAGCCCAATGGTAGGAATTTCCTCCACAAACCCCAGAGGTAGGTAGCTTAGTGAGCAGTCACATCAACATTGTGAAATGGCATGATATGCACTATTACGGAAGCTTAATTCGATACATCATTTTGCTAATATTTGAATATACCTACCCAATCCCCACAATCCATTGACGTGGACCAACAGAGTCTTGAGCCACTTGGATATTAACCCCAACTTCCGCGGCCGCAGAATCTGCTACCAATTCCCCTCTCCTAATCAGTGACCACTACAACATTTATGGCGCTATCCATGGTAGAAAATAAGGTAAGGCAACCAATGAGATTTCGCTCAAGGTGCATACTTCGCCTCCTGAGACCTTGGCTTCATATCTCTTAAGTTGTTGGCATTTTGACTCTAGCGAGTAAAGAAGTGTATAAACTATCCTATGCACCCAACTGAGTGAACTGTTAGGCCAGCGTTACATTATAGCGACCACTAGATTATCCTGGAAAGTATGGAAACAGCTTCGTTGTCCCACAAGAATCTCTAGACTAAAAATGGTGGCCTGTGTATTGGATGCCTAATATTCCTATGTTAAAGTATCATTTTTCTAAATGTTTGGCCTAAAACTTTGATAGTGTCCAAGCGTTTTGTGCCTCAGACGATTGCAACAACCGATGGTCGATAAAATATCATGCCTTAGTTAATGCCATAAATCATACAATCAATTCTTCCACTCTCTAATCTACTATTCTTTTGTTTCTGTCGCAAGTAGGTTCTCCACATGTGGCATAATTGAGCAACATGCACGTCCCAAATACAAGCAACAATGTACAGCTGCCACGGCCTGCCCTAGGGGAAGAAGTATCCTTTGGCACACTCTACGACGCTAGAACCGACAAGTTTCTTCCTCAGTCCTTACTGAAGAAAGATGGCCAACTATCCAAGGAATCAGTTTCACTTCCTAAAGGACAGCCGCCCGAAGTCAATATCACCTTCGATGATTCCTATCAGTCCAAGTTCGATCTCATGAACATTAGCCCCGATCTAGGTGCGAGTATTCTTGCTAAACTCGTAGAGCCTAAAGGAGCTAGCGTGTATTTCGATGCCTCACAACAAGGAGACGGTATCCTATATGCTGCTATTCACCACAAAGTCGTTTCGATCCGAGAGAAGTTCAATATAATCCGCCCCCGGAACCAAGCCGCAGTAGACTGGGAGGCCCTGGAGAATTCGTCTGCTACACATTTTGTCGTTGGCATCGAGTGGGGCATCGAAAGCATTGTCTCAATAAAGCATGCAGTTAGCAACTCAGCAGATCGCAACGTAATTGAGGCTCAATTTCGAGCCGATGTCTCCGAGTTCAAATCGGCCCTCGAAACCAATACCCCGGTATCTCCGCAGAGTACCCTTCCCAACGAAGCTAGCATGCCGCTTGAAGTCACATTATACAGTGACATATCCACGGAATGCGGTACCACGGTAGATGACTTAGAGAAGGCACACTCTCAATTAGGCCTCGTACCCAAGTATATTGAAAAGGAATATTCTAATAGAGGCCGACCAATCTTGTATATGCTATTTCCAATCAACGTCCTTGGACTAATCTTGGAATCCGACGACATTATTGGTGCATCCATGACTCCCGTCGGCTTGGAGACAGAGCATCACATAATCCAGTTATTCGATCAGTTTGCCCAGTGCTACCAGAAACTACACAATGATTACGAATACATTTCTCAGCATGAGAAATACTGTTCTGAGCGTTTTCGTAAGGATGTGGAATCGAAAATATCCAAGTTGCAAGACGATATGCAAAGCTTTGAGCAGCAATACACAGACGCTCTCGTACGGATACGAAAGGGGACGGAGAAAGAAAGTATCCTGGAGAATCTCTATGATACTTACACCAAGAGTGAAACATCCCCTGTTAATCTTGCCGGTACTACCGACCTGAAGATCACCAAGATCAAATTCATCCTCGATGCGGTTCAAATGGGAGCGGTGTACGTCAACACCGAAGACCCAATCATGAATTCCATAGGTATTAAAGACGCCTATGCCTATGTTTTCTCAATTAGCGATGCAGCCTTGAACGAGATCGGGTCTTGGAATGGCAATGTCGCTTTATTCCGGAATCTGTTGGGTCACACCAAGCTTGACACCCTTTATGTCATATCCGACGATGATGCTGTAGGACACGGTCCAACTTCTGCGTGTATCTCCTACTACGAGAAAGGGGAACTAGTCTCTGAGGACGTTCTTGAGGAACAGAATTGGCTCGCAAAACAGTGCTTTGTTCAATGCCCACCAGACACTATTGAGAGCCAGGCTGTTCAGAGACCACTGAAAAGGCGTCTTATTACTATGCCTTGTCCGAGTCAAAATTGCAGTCGAAGCCGCATCTGTGAATGGAAATGCCCAAAGTGCCGTACCCCTGTGGAGTTCGGGTTCACTGACAAATTCATATACTGCGATTGCGGACGCAGTTTGTATGAAAACTTTAGCTTCAAGTGTGACCACTCAAGTCATGGTGGGATGTTCGAGAAGTGCCACCCCCAGCAGGTTTTATCCCAGCTAAGAAACCTAGGAGACGCGGAAAACGTAAATATTCTCATCTTAGGCGAGACCGGCGTAGGAAAGTCCACATTCATCAACGCATTCGTCAATTACTTGACTTTCAACACGCTAGATGAAGCCAAAGCAGAAGAGGGACTCAACTGGGTTATCCCATGCTCATTCTCCACGCAGATCATGGATAGAGATCGACCGGATGGAGCCATTGAGCAGATCAAGATCAAGGTCGGTACGAGAGATGATGAACATGACGGTAGCAAAGGGGCATCTGCCACACAGCGAACTACCGTTTACCCTGTTACCATCGGTAACCGTACGATTCGACTAATTGATACGCCAGGTATCGGAGACACGCGTGGGATTCAATATGACAAAAGAAACATGGCCGATATACTAGCAACTCTAAGCAGTTACGATGACTTACACGGCATACTTATCCTAGTCAAGTCGAACAATGCACGATTGACGGTCACCTTCAACTTTTGCATGAAAGAGCTATTGACGCATCTCCATCGCTCAGCAGCAAACAACATGGCTTTTGGCTTCACCAACACCCGCATCTCCAACTACACTCCGGGTGATACCTTTGGACCGCTCAACACCCTGATACAAAACCATTCCGATGTTGGCCTATCTCTGACGACACATACGACCTATTGCTTCGATTCAGAGAGTTTCCGTTACCTTGCTGCGTTTAAGAATGGCGTTGTGATGGAGAATGAGGAGGACTTCCGACGTAGCTGGAAGCATTCGAGGATGGAATCACTGCGCCTTGTTGAATACTTCAAGTCTAAGACCCCTCATAAAGTCCAGAACACCATCAGTCTCAACGGTGCGAGGCAACTGATAGCGAGCCTGACCAAGCCGATGGCTGAAATATCGGCGCTCATCAAAGCGAACATTGCCATGTCGGAAGACAAGATTAAGGAGAGTGAGTAACATCTAGGTTGATATTAAAACAAAAACACCCTATTTCGCAGGGGTAGCTCCCTGTGATTAGCACATGAATTATAGTAACACATTAACGTTTGATTGGCGTGTTTTTCGCTAACTCAACTTTCTACAGTGACGGACACCCGTATCACAGGTGAAAAGCTTAGGGAGCGTCTTCTCATAGAGAAGATGCATCTGCGTTCCAAGCAGCTTGAAATGCCTCGGACCGTCTGTAAGGATAAAGACTGCATTGAGCTCCGGGACGATGGAGGAGGTGTGGTCGTTACTGTCTACAAAACACACTGCCATGCCGAATGCTATCTTGATGATGTAAAGGTTGATCAGGTAGCTCACCCTGGTCTCATTAACTGTTGGGCTTTCAGTGGTAGCAATTACTGTCAGAATTGCGGCCATCACTGGCAATCTCACCTACACGTTCTATTTGAATTGGAAGAGTATATGGCCACAGTTACAGATACTGAGGTCGAACGACAGCTTCAGGCAAACGCCAATGATGTAAGCCTAAGAGAGGCGGCAATCCAAGGACTGAACACTCTTATCGCCGAGTATAAAGACGAGCACGCTACCATCCAGAAAGCATCAGCCAGATTTGGCGTTTTCTTGAAGAAATACTCTATTACCCCTTACAACGATGCAACGCTTGAGTATCTGGACATGCTTATCAGGGATGAGGAAATGAAGGTTCATGTTGGTGGCAATAGGAAGCGCCTTGATGATCTCTTGGAAGATCGCCGGTCGCATGAGGAGCTCGTCGACGTCCTAACGCGCAATATGGACAATAAGTACGAACTACAGTACCAAGTCTTGAACGAAGCTGGCGTTGAGACCCTTGTTTCTCAACTTTACGCATTGAAGCATTTCGGCGCAAACCTCCAGGCGGTCAAGAATACCATATCCACGGCGCATCAGGCCACGAACAGAGAACGCCCATTCCGAGTTAATCGAGGATGGACGTCTACAATAGCTAGACACGCGCGTAGGGCTACTGTCGACCGCTACAATATATTTACGAACCCACGAGATGGATCAGCATCGCCACCAAAGACTCGACGCAAAACCAAGTCGTCGATGAGGAAGTTCTTTGAGGGCCTTCCATCTTGGTCTCTCAAGCATTATTAACTATGCGTCGCATGCATGGTAGTCGGTATGTTCTAGCTATTGGGGCATCGAAGCAAGAACTAACTCAGAGCAGAGTACATATGATGAGAGTTATCACGTGTACCACTTATAGGGACCAAGGTTGAAGGGGTAAATTCTACCAAATTGTACAAGTATCAAGTAGTTCATCATGAATTTGTTATGTGCCTGGTATGCATGATAAAATGAGATTGAGCTTTCCTAAGAGTAAAGTTGACATTTATGCATGCATACTTAAGTACATATCTTCCTACTCAATGACTCGTTTAAGAGTCGTTGCTGTCGTTTACGTGTGGATCCTATGGCAGTAGTGCACTGACCACCGCCAGGCCCTAGCGCCCCATAACTAAGGCTTAAATAAAAACATCTCCATAATATTTTATAATCTTAATTTAATTAATAATTAATAATTATTATATATATTATAATTTATTAAATTTTAATTATTTTATAAATAATTAATATCCCAAATTATTATATAAATTAATTAAAAAATATAAATAATTATTTATATAAATAAAACGTTAATTACGTAAATAAAAATTTAAAAATTTATTAAAAATAACGTAAATTTTATTATTAATTATTATTAAAATGTTTAAAAATGAAATTAAGTAATTAAAATAATATAATAATTTATTTATATTAATTAATATATTTTAAAAAATAATTAAAAATATTAATAATTATTTAAATTTAATAAGCGAAATTATTTTAAAATTATTTAAAAAAAATAAAATAAATATAAAAAAATTTAAAGTTAAATTAAATAATATTTTAATAATAATATAAACGTAAATATTAAAAATATTATTTATTTTTATAAATTAAATTTTAATATTTATTTAAATAAATTAATTAAATTTAATTAATATATTAATGTTATATATATTTAAAATATTAATGATGTTAAAAAAATTTAAATTATTACCATTTATAAAATATTTATTTAATTTAATAAATAATAAATATTTATTAAATAAGATTATTAATATTTATTATTTATATATTAATATTAAAATTTATATAAAATAAAAAAAAATAATAAAATTAATATAATTAAAAATAATATTTATAATAAAAGTAAAAAAATTATTTAAATACGAAAATAAAAATAAAATAATTTTATTATTTAATTTTAAATTAATGTAAATAAATAAAATAATATTAAATAAATTAAATAAAATTTAATACTATTTTAAAATAATTTTAATTTTATATAAATTATAATTAATAAAAATTATATTTAAATTATTAAAAAATTTTTAAAAAGTAATTAATTATATAAAAAATTAATAATTTAATTAAATAAAATTTTTAAAAATAAAATTTTAAATATTAATTAAATATTATATTATTTAAAATTTAATAATAATGTTTTTAATGTTATTACTATATTAAAATAAAAATTTATTTAATTTTATAAAATAAATACGTAAATTTTATTTTTATTTATATATACGAACGCGTAATATTTATTAAATTTACAAAATATTAATAAATATTTTTTATATATATATATTTTAAATTTTATTTTTAATATAAAATAAGTAAAAAAATTAAAATATAAATAATATAATAAAAAAAATAATTATTAAAATAAAATTAATTATATAAATTATAATAAAAAATAAAATTTATAATATTTTAATAATAATTATTTAATTATAAAATATTAAAGTTTTATTTTATAATATAAATATTTTAAAAATAATATTTAAAAAATCCGAAATAATAAAAATATAATAATAAAATATATAAAAAACGATATTAAATATTATTTAAAAATTAACGATTTTAAATTTAAAAAATAATAACTATAATATTAATATAATAAAAAATAAAATTACGTAATATAAATAATTAATAATAAATATTTTAATTATAATAAAAAAAGTTATTAAGTTAAAAATTATAATAAAAAATTATAATTTCCACGAAAAATAATTTTAAACAATAAAAAAATTATTATTAAAAAAATAATTTTTAAAAATAATAAAATAAATTTAAATGATAAGTTTAATTTACTATTAATAAAAAAGAAAAAAACGAAAAATATAATTTTAAAAAAATTTTTAAAAATTTAAATATAAATTAAAAATTAATAGAAATATTTAATAATTTAATTTAAAATAATAATAATTAAAATAATTATATTTATTAAGTTAAAATAAATAATGGTAATAAATTATTATTTTATAAAGATAAATTTATTAGAAAAAATTATAAAAATAATTATAACGTTTTTAATGTGAAATTATAAAATAGTTAAAATATTAATAATATATAAAATATAAAAATTATTTAATATAATTAAAATAAAAAAATTAAATTTATAAATAACGTAAAAAATAATAATTTATATAAAATTTAAAATTAAAAACAATTATAACGTAATATTTGCTGTTTTAATAAAAATAATTTTAAATTATATATGTTTAAAAGAATTTACTTTTAAAAAAAAAATATTTTATAAATGGGGAATTATTTATGAAAATTATGTATATAATAAAATATTATATTTATAAAAATTTAAAAAAAAACCTTTTATATAATTTTTTAAATAAAAAAATTTATATTAAATAATTAAAATAATGAAATTAATATTTAAAATTATTATTATAATAATATTAAATTTTAAATAATATAAAAATATATTAATAATAAATTTTTAAATTAATATATATTTTTAAAAATATATCGAAAATTTTTTAAAATTATTTAATAATATTAAACGTTATATAAATATAAAAATATAAACTTTATATTATATAAATATAAATAATAATTTTTTAGTAAAATTATTATTATAAAAATATAATTTTTATTAAAAATAAACGTTAAAAAAGTTCGTTAAAATTTATAAAAATAAAATAATTTAAAAATTTATAAATTTTTAAACATTATTATCATTATTAATATTTAAGAAAATATTAAATTAAATGATTAAATTAAATAAAAATAATTTAAACATTATTTAACGTTTTTATTACGATTATAAAAAGTTAAATAAATATATTAAAAAAAATATATATTCGTTATTTAACATATAAAATTAAATTTAACACGTAATAAATTATTATTAATACGTATTTATTAATTTAAAAAACAGATTTTAATATATATTAATTTATTTATTATATCGTAAAAAAATAATATTTGTAATATTTTTTAAAATATATAAATAAATAATTATATTTTTTAAATTAATAAATACATTAATTATTTTTTAAATATTTATTAATAAAATATTATATAAATTTTATAAATTTATTATAAATTTTTTTAACGATATTTATATTTAAGCAAATATTTTAAAATAATTTCACAAATAAATAATAATTATATTTTAAAAATTTATTAAATATAAAATAATTATTAATATTAAAAAAAGTTAAATATTTATTAAATAAAAAGTATTTTTAAAATTTATTATTTTAAAACAAAATATTAAAATTGATTTAATAAAAATAATAATAATATAAGATAAATTAATATTAAAAACAATTATCGATATTTAAATTTTTATTAATGTAATAAAATATTTTAAAAATTTAATAAAAAATTATTTAAAAATATTAAATCTTTTTATAATATTAATTAATTAATAAAAAAATATATTAATAAAATTTAATAAAATAGTTTAAAAAATATAATTTAAAATATAAAAAATAATTATAATAATATTAATTATAATAAAATTCGATTAAAAATTATTTTTAATATTAAAAATAAATATAAATAAAAAATATATTAATACCGTTTTATTGTAATTACATATATATAATAATTAATAAGTTTTTTATTTAATAATTTATTTTTTAAAAAAATTAATTAATATTTAATAACGTTATTTAATATAAAAATAAAAATTATTAAAAATCATGTTAACATTTTAACATTAAAAATATTAAATAAAAAGAAATAACATTATAATAATAATGGATTATAAATTTTTAAAAATTATTAATATAAAAATTAAATAATTTATAAAAATTTTTTAATTTTTTAATATTATAAAATATTATAATATTAAAATTATTTATTATTTAAATAAAATTAACATTTTAATTAATTATTTATTTAAATTATTTAAATTAAAAATAATTAAATTTAACTTTTTATTTATTAAAAAATTTTATAAATGAAATATTATATATTTATATAAATTAAATAAATTTAATTTATAAATTATTTATAAATATTTTATATTTAAAAAAAAATTATTTAATTTAATTAATAAAAATTAAATATATAAAAATTTCGTTATATATAAAAGTTATTTATATAAAATAATTACGTATAAAAAAATACTCGAAGATTTTTTATACGTAATAAAAACGGAAAATAAAATTGTTAATTTATAAACGATATTCGAATTTAATGATTTAGTAATTAAATTACGAAAAATATATTATAATTAAAATTATATTATAATAAAAATTATATTTAAAAAAATATTAAAATAATATTAATATTTTAAAATTATATTAATAATATAAAAAATAATAATTAAATATTTTATATATTAATTAATAAAAAAACTAAATTTAATGTTATTTAATTTATAATTTATATATTTATTAATGTTGTTAACGTAATAAGTAATTAATCACACGTTTATTAATAAATATAACGTTTTTATAATAATTAAATACGTTATAAAATAAATTAAAATAATAATAATTATAACGATATTATTTACGAATTATATATTTTTATTTAATAAAATAAATATTATTTTCGGTTATTTAAAAAAATAAATTAATGATAACATCGGATTGTTTATAAATTATAAAATAAAAAAATGGATAAAATTTAACAAATTTACTGTTAAGCCCATTATATTATTTAAATTAAAAAATAATAATAAAATTAAAAAAATTAACGAAAATTTAAAAAAAATCATGTTACGTAAATATTAAATAAATCCCATATATATAAAATTATTATAATTATTATAAAAAATGTTAATAATATATAATTACATTTTTAAATTTAAAAAATATAATAATTATTATTTTATATTTAATACGTAACCGTTTTAAAATTAATAACTTATTAAATATAACGAATATATTTGCAAATTAATAAAAAAAAAAAAATATTATTCGTAAAATAGTTAATTAAATAATATAAAACATTATTAACTTGTAATTAATTTAATAATGCCAAAACATTTAAAAATTAAATACGTATATATTTATAAAAAAAAAAAAATTTAATTAAAACGTACGCATTTAAAAATTAAATATTAAAAATAAAATAACATATTATAAAATATAAATTTTATTACGATAAACTTTAAATTATAATAAATTACCACTTAAATAATACGTATAAAATTTAAAATTTTAATAATATATAATTATAAAATAAATATAACGGTATTAATTTTTTTTTCGTTTACGTTTATAACGGTTATTTAATACGTAATATATAATATATTAATAAAATTATATTAAAATAAAATAAATAATATTTATTAAAACAAATAAATTAAACATATAATCGTTAAAAAAATTAATAATAATTAAAAATAATTATTTAAAAAAAAAATAATATAAATTTTATAATAATAATATATTAATTATTATTAAATTTTAACATTTTATAATTAAAATTTAAATAAAAATATTTTTATAATATTTTATAATTTTAATTTAATTAATAATTAATAATTATTATATATATTATAATTTATCGGATTTTAATTATTTTACAAGTAATTAACATCCCGGATTATCGTATAAATTGATTAAAAAGCACATACGTATATATCGAGATATCACCTCGTTAGATAAATATGACCACTTAAGTAATACGAAGAGAACCCCACTATATTTCAAATTAAAATAAATAAAAAGGGGCTTCTATCTTGTACCTTTTCTCTGTTTACGGTTGAAGCAACAAACATTAGGCGTTGAACAGGAAGAGAACCCGGGATAAAAATGGCGGAAGGGGATATTACTTCTAACCCGACGAAGGATAATGCTGAAAAGGCTCTACTCCCTCCACCGGATTGGCTTAAGATCTGGAGACGGCGTTTCCACGGTCAGCGTTGGGGCTTCGTCGCCTTCCGCACCGCCTGCTTTAGCGACGGGAATGGCAACGACCGCTGGGCTAGGTTTCAGCAGGAGTTGAACCGAATTGTCCAGTTGCCTTTTGTGCACGAAGTTGCCTACGCGCAAGAAAAAGGGCTTTTGCTCCCAGACGATTACGAGGAGGCGAGAGCTAAGTTTGAGATTCAGTGGGTAGATGACGTTGGCCCTGGTAGTGGGAATACTGCCGCAACTCCCAATGCAGATTCACTGCGAGCGAAATACGCCGCGCTGAGACCTAATTTGGATTATGGGATGGACTGGGAAGTTTTCCTCTGCGCGTCTCCTGAATCAGTCAAGTCCTTTGAGGACGAGGCGCCAACGACCGATGAGACAAGCCGTTTCTGGAGGCCCCGCGCGCCGTTCCTATTAGCATTGACGGCTCACGGCGATGTCAGTTTAGAGGAAGCCGATCCAGAGGCTGTATGGTTCAAGCCCGTTTTTAAGATCGCAGTCGAGGTGTTGGTAGAAAATCTTATCACCGTACTAGATATGAGTATGCCACTGCATCGAATCACGCGCACTGTTTTTCGAGCGACTGAACTTGATCAATCAACCGAACACCACCAGGAAGAGCCGCGGGACGAGACTGGAAGGTTTGATGAAATTTGGTGGTCAGTGCATTCGTCCCCTGCCCGAATGAGGATGAGGCGTCCCTATCTATATAATCAAAGTGGATGACCTCGAAGAGTAGTGGTCATGATGAAGTAGCTCTATTACCATGATGCTAGACGCTGAAGGGATTCAGACATAGGTAGTTCCTGACCACGAGGCACTTCATAATATACTTAAAGCCATCATGTAATTTGTAGATGGTAACACGTAAGAAATATAGTTAATGCTCCGTAAACTTCGGTTCTGAAGGACTATTCCTCGATAGATACTGTTTCCGAAACAAAACCGAGGCCGACGGCAAACAGGGGACTACGTAACCTATAGCACATACGAGTAACAGCATATCCTGTTCTTCCTTTTTGGTTTACGTGAGTGCAAATGTCGACCACAACATAATTACCTATGGTAGCAAGTGATCTATGATAGATTCTAAGTCTGCTACCTTTCCTCTTTTTTCCTTTTCTCTTGGAAGCATTATCCTTCCGTATCGCCTCATATTCACCATGCAAAATCTCATTACATTATTAATAAAATTCACTCTTGTCATATATCATACCAGTCGGATAGTATTTTGGTATATGGCGAAATCGGAAGATAAATTATCTCTATAACTCACCCGCGGTTCCCTCAACCTTTGCTGCATCAAATAATCCTTCGCATTCTTATAGGAAGTGGGGAATCATGATTCAATGTGAGCACAGACTGCATATTAAATGAAACAATATGTATACTGGTTCTTGCTGGACGGTGTTAGCGAAGGAGTGAGTCCCAAACTTCAGCCCAGAAAGCTACATGTGAAAGGCTTCGGTTAAATAATTTTGCATGCGTCGGATTAGAAACAATCACAAAATCCATCAATGACTGACGAGTACCTACCTTATATCTTCTTACAATGACGAAGGGTGACATAATTAAATTCCATATTGAAAGGCGTATAAGAGAATTGATGAACCGCTATATGTCCGTTTGGTTGCCGAGAGCCTTATAAGGAGAGTTTCCTAGTAAGCGACATACGATGCATACACTAAACTCACGCGAGTTGCCAACAATGCTACAGTGCCATTTCAGTTATCAAGTTCTATCATATTCCGGCTACAAGCTACGGTACCAATGACTCTTCAATTAGGGTTCCCTGCAGGCATTTATGTAGGTATGACAATCTTTACACCAACACCCGTGGAATAAGGATTTTATTTTCCCTACGCACGGCTGTCTTGGGTCCTAATTGTCATTGCCTGCTTATACTATAACTCTTCGTATCAATGACAAATGTGACAACTACCGCGTCAGGTTGTAACGTAAACCCTAGAGCCGAGCGTAAATACTCTTGAGCAGAGGTGAGAAGTTAGAGCTGTAGCTTGATACTGTCAAGTAAATAATCTTATTTGAGTCTCATATTTTCCAGATGGATTTTAATAATGAGCGGGTTGCTCGAAATGATAACAGCGACCAATGTCTACCAAACTTCACAGTTGCCGTCTAACGATAGAAGCGTAATCTTTACCCTAGTAAACATGTTATCAATATGAGTCAGATACTAGTTTGTATAAAGTGTGTGTAGTATATTGGCTGCAGGACTCTCCAACGCGAAGATGTCTTATGGGATATTATGCTAGCAGCGCTCTTTTGTTTGGTATATTTCGGACGCAAGCTTATCGTCATGGCTAGAAGCAAATGAAATTGGCACATGTTATACTTCTCTGTAGTGAAATGTAGATATAACAATAGGACTTCAATTAAGAGGTCTCTGAGCTTCTGATTATCAATACGTTATGCATAGTAGGGACCACGAGTTGCATCGCATTTGCCAAGCCTTTCAACCTAACATGAAGATGATTTATGCTAAATAATTAAAACAACAAACACGACAATCGTACCACTACCGGTACATTATATACAAGTACTGAGCTTGCATACCTCCACTAGGTAATGGCAATGGTATCCGAGAAGGTATATGCAGTTCTTTAGATAAAGGGAAGCAGTCGCGTTGCAAACATTTTGCTGAAGAATCCTATATGCGGCGTGCGGCATCCCGCATGTTCAACGACGGGGTGCATTCCTATTGGTAAATCGTAACCCTCATCCAATGATATACATGTTGATATACATAACTGCACCTCTTACTCTCTTGTTTGAGTTGCATCCGGGGAGCAGGTTCACGTTACGGACTACATCACGTTCTTAGACACCATTAACATTCTTCAAACCCCCACGTTAGTTTATTACGTAGCGAACGGATCGGCAATACATCCGATATCCTACGTCCTTACGCGTCTTGTTCGGTATACTTTACTTGGATACAGTCATCACCACGATAGACTGCCGTTGTATAACTCTAATCTAGTTACCGTACCTTTCATCATCAACGACCGGATTCTACGCCGTCGTCGGAGAGGACGGCCGTAATTCGGAGTAATTAAGTACGAGCAAGTAGTATAGGATAAGTAAAGACATCGTGCGGCTGTATCAATACCTATATTAGGAGTGAGCGACGTAGCAAAAATGATTTCTGAAGTGATCAATCACACTGCCTTATTGTGCAACCTTACTCCCTACTCCAGCACTTTAAATCGCATTCTGTAAGAACCGCATTTGCATGTACTACACGACATAATGCGCCCTCCGGTAACACAGCAGACGGTCGCAGCAGATGCATCTCGATCAAGCAGTCTAATGGCTAGTAAGTGATAGTTCTCGTTTAAACAGACATTCAAAGTACTACACAATAGGGTATCAATCAGTACCCGGGGAAACGGGATAGAGGTCGTACGAACCTGATATCTAAACTGTTAAACGAAAAAACTCGTACTATTATTAGCTGGTCGACCAGATGGGCGTCTGTCGTTGGTGATTTCCCTATGAACCAGCTGTACATTTGCTAAAGAAATGCAGCGAATATTGCTACGCCTCCAAAGCAACATGACATTCTTGTTACCCCTCCTCGTGTCCGGGTATCACTCGGGAGCAGATTGTGGTCACGTCTACGCGCATATGTCTCCAACGTGGTAGATGAAACCGTCCAGACCCGCGTTGAGGCGCGGTTTGAGAAACATGAGGAGTGGCTAGCGACACGCCTCGATAATATACTCGAGAACCGAAACAAAGCCGACCATCGAAATAGGCGAGACATATACGAAGCTGCATGGCGCGATGCAGCAATCTCGAGCGCTCGATTCGTCAACAAGAACTTTCCAGACGCGATGCCTTACTACGACAAATTTGAGACCCTACAACATGCTCTTGATGAAGCTCCGAAGGAGGGCATGGCTCTTGAATTCGGCGTATACCAGGGCTCCACTCTTCGGAAAATTGCAGCGAGTCGGTCAGGTGGAGTATACGGATTTGATTCCTTTGAAGGTCTTCCAGAGGCCTGGCGTTGGGTAATTCGCCCGGGGGCCTTCGCCGTAGAAGCCCCACCCGAGGTACCCGGAGCCGAACTAGTGGTCGGATGGTTTGACAAGACCTTAGCGCCTTTTCTCGCCGAGCATCCCGGCCCCGTCGGCCTACTCCACATCGACAGCGACCTTTACTCCTCGGCAGTCACCGTACTAGAACTCTGTGGACCCCGCCTGGTGGCCGGTTCAATCGTAATATTCGACGAGTATTTCAACTTCCCAGGCTGGGAAAACGACGAACATCGCGCATGGCAGGAATACGTCGAACGCACCGGAACACGCTTCAGCTGGCTTGCCTTCACCGCTGACAACGAACAGGTAGTAATCCGAATCGACGACCCAGGAACCCAGCCATGATTTCCTAACAGTATATTTCCCCCTCCACCGGCTTAATACATCGCATGGGGGTTTTCTAATGATAAATGAATTGATGCATGTGGAATTTGATTGAGAACAGGGAGTTAACGGCTTGATGAGGAGCGGACCAACGAACAGCTACATATAAATGGAAGTTTAGAGAAATCAATCTGGCATTTAGCTAGTGATACACGTGCCAGTTTATCCCAGTCCCAATTGCGTAGACATCTAACAAACCTCCTTTAAGCGTATATTGGTGTTGAAGTATACTACCTAGGTGCATGATTGTCGAATCTATTATGGCAACAATGCCTTCCATGCTTTGCTTTAGGCACATATACTGTATTGGTAGGCTGACGTGTTAGATACAGCCCATGAGTCTCCATATAATAATGGAGTAACGACGCCTAAGCTTTCTGTAGTATAGACGAATCGACCATTTAACTGGTACCTATGAATAATTTTCATTCCAATCACAGCAATATTTACGGGAATTGGTAAGATAAGGGGCTTCATAAGGAGATATGAACATAAGGATTTAATATCATTGGCACTTGTAGGGTGAAGCATAGGAATCATATTTCCCAACGTTAAATGAGTGTATTGGTGAGTAAATATCCTTTAACCCCTAAACGGCTCCACTGACAGAGAAAAGAAAGATAATTTTGTTGAAATAGCCAATATCGTAACACAGCCAACTCCCCCCTTCCCTCCACAAGATACTATTTTATAATCAGGAGTGAGCCCCAGATAATAAGTACTCATCTCGCTTAGTCCATCTAGCAGCTGCAGCCGCAAGAATCGCATTTCTGGCCGCCGACAGACTGACCACAGTCGTAAGATTTCTTGCAGTCCTTGTCGCGCGAGCACGTCCACCAGTCGCCGAATCCGCCATTGCGAGCAGTCCAACACCAAGGGCCATCTCCGCACTTCTTCCAGCAATAGCCCTTAGAACATCCGTGGGATTTCCCGTACCAACAGGCCCTTTCAAACAGTGCTCCTTCGCGCTTGACTATAGCCTCCCCTGGGCTAACGTCGGTCTCCTCCGAGGTAATATTGGCCTCTTCGGGCTCGGGGATAGCATTGCCTAAGGGGTGCTCGAGGCATTTGCGGACTGCGCCGGGATCGACGCCTTGGGGGAGTTGAGCTATGCTCATGAGTTCCGAAGTACCGCAGTCTGCGTTAGGTGCCGCAGGAGAGGGAGAGGCGAGAACGCTGAGTGCTTGAGCGGCGAGGAGGAAAATTGCGTAGGTAGTCTTCATTTTGACGTCGAAGGGTAGAGTAACTGAGAGATAAAGTATTTATTTAGGAACTTGTTGTAGGTATGAATGCAAGTGAGGTGTGTTTGACTTGTATGTGTGATGTGTGTTGTGAGTTTGAGCTCTCGAGGAGGGAATCACCCAGGTCTTATATATCCCAATACCAGGTCCACGATACTACTCAGCTTACGATTTGGCTCAGTTGAAGAATGATTGCATCTCCATATTTAGGAGTCATAAGTTGAGGAGTAGCCATGCCTCGACAGCGCATTCATTATTCCACCAGACATACCACTAGCTAGACGATGAGCTTCGATCCTCATCTAGCCGGATGTTTATCCCCGGAGAATATCGAGTAGGTAAAACAAGGATTCTGACTAACATAATCATAGGATTCAATTAAATTCTGGCCCTGACGGTCTGGTCCAATGTAGACCCTTTTACATTAGTACAGGCAGCCCGTAAACCACCCGGCAATCAAGAGGAAGATATGAGCGAAAGAGTTGGCGACTCGTTAACGAGGCTGATTAAAATTGAACTCAGAAACGCTGATCTTTTTATGTTTCGAGTAACACTGAAGACGTAATATTAGATAATCTCACCATTTAGTCTAGTTAACACGCCGTATTGTAAGTAGTCAAAATAACGCCTATCTTTATGTGTTCACTCTAATACATAGTATTTAGTGCGGAGACTGTGACTAAGGAATTTTCCATGTTGGGCTGTTAACAGTATCCAGCCCTCATCTGCCCCTATTCATCGAGGTGTATCAAGCAGACACTTCTTTGTACTGCTTAATCTGAAAATCCCTTCGTAAACTCCTTTTCGTGTAACTTAAGGTCGTACCATATTTTTGAGCCATCTATGAGGCATTCACGATGTTCTGGACCAAATAGCACAATGCTAGTAAATCAAGGATTGCTGACTATATCTTGTAACTTAATTTCAATGTTGTAATAATATCTGAAATGGCAACACGACTCCGTTCCTCAGGGCCAACGTGCAGTGTATATACGCAGATTAATAGTCTTCATTATACGACAGTTGCATGTAGACTTCTAGAAAGTCGGTTCAAATTAGGATCCAGGTTATATGGGTGACCTGGTCCAGTACGTAAAACGTACGACAAGCGCGCAATGCTTACACAAAGTGGCCTAGTATAGAATTGTGCATTAGCTGTTCCATTGGAATAATTCGTATTTCTTCTGTGGTTCGGGCGTCAATCTGGGATAACCAGGCGGCTGTGCCGCACTGAGCGCCTTGGCCTTACTATTAAATTACAATAAAGCTTTCCCCAAGGGCACCTAAGAATAGTTTACCTGAAAATGATTCCAAAGTGTAAGCGCTCCTTTTTGAAACTTATTGGATAGGATCACACTTTTAGGTTCTCGAGATGTATAGGCAGCCGCCAATTAAATACATGCTAGGTACGACATCAATACGGTCGAAAAGGGGCTATACTTACAAATCATACATCGTCGACAATACGACGTACCCATCCTTAACTCAACCCGCAAAAACGACCAAAATAAGGTGCAACTTTTGATTCGACGAAACATGAATCTTAAATGGTCTCTAGCAGCCTTGAGCGATCATATTAGCATGTCGCATTGGCGTACAAGGGCGGCGTGTCTTTGCAAGCCATGACGATAAATAGCTCTGTGATTAGGTATCTTTGCCTCCACTGCTAAAAGTTTCTGTCATATGATGTAGAGCTTGAAGAATATTTTAGACGGCTATATTTGTATTTAAGATCAAAATGCTCGCACATTCGGTCGTTGAAGCTATCCATGAGGCTAGATGGTGCGGTCTTGCTGCTTGATGATTTACCCGATTTCTTCTTGCTATTTGGTACTCCATTCATACATTCAGCAGTCCTACTCAAGTTATTGTAGTTTATCATTGATGCATTCCCTTTTCTGTTTGCTGCGTTCCTCTCTCATTAGAGCATCTTTTACTTCTTCGCCTATTTGCCCCTATTTCTGTGTTACCCACCAATCCAAGCTATAGTAAAGTAATTGTGACTGCGATTTGGAAAAGGAGGAGGCGAGGCTCTGTGCGCCATGAAATAGAATAGATTAATGCAACAATAGCTGTAGATATGTATATGTACCTTGGTCTCCTTCTATTCGTCATCACCAATGTGACTGCAGTATTTAGGCCCAACAGTCCCAATTCTACCGGCCTGCTTCTGCATCTACCCGTGGAAGCGTAATGACATTGGCCTAACTGAAGAAGTCGCTAATAGGTTCGGGCGGCGGGAGTGTTGGGGTAAGCAAACGCCGCCATGCAAGATGAAACTGGCATGCGATGTTCACCGCCCGACTTCAAGCAGCAGAATGCAACTCGGCTTGCCCTTTAACATTCTTATAGATAACCAGACATTGGGTATATATCACAGGTACATTAGATACACACAGGTTTAGCGGTGGTTATCGTGTATGTCCTATTCACATCTCGTTCTACCTAAACATTCTATCTCACGGCCTCAATATCACATCCGCAATCACGCTTACGGCATTGCGCGCCGGGAACTTGCTTATAGGGCTTTTTATCCCCCTCAAGTCTGCAAATACCATGGTAAACCATTGATATACCAGGGCAAACTTGAATGGCATACTGAATGTGACATAATACAGGCTGCATTAAATAGAAATCGTAGTGCGGGCCGTGAACTTACCGCAGCACAACGTAGTCTGATATATCATCGCACAAGTCCCTTAGACACTCTTGATACCTTAATATCAACCATCACGATCGTACAACTAAGAGGCGAACTCACGCTCAATCAATATGACAACTATCCACGTCCTCAAAGGAACCCTTAGACAGATAGCTGCGGGGCAGATTTCGAACCCGACGCAGCCGTTATCCGAAGAACAGTATAGCACTGCCTTTAGCATTATAACAGAGGGTTTGGGATGGACAACGTATCAAGACTTCATTATCCCTCAACTGTCTCAGCTACTAGCTACGCTCTTCGACACGCGTGCCAGTATCTCAGTGCTGGAAATCGGACCCGGTCCGAGAAGTATTCTCGGACACCTGCCCATCGACGTGAGGCAAAGGATCAAGAGATACGATGCCTTTGAACCCAACAACTTGTTTCGTACACGTTTGGAACAATCACTGAGTCCCCCAGTGGGAACTGAGTCTCTACTACCCGGATTAGAAGGCTTGCCTAGGATTTGCAGAGCCCCATTCGATCTGGAAAGTCGCACAGGGTATCATACCCACAAGGGTTCGATCGAAGATAGCAAGTACGACGTCGTCCTTTTCTGTCATAGCATGTACGGCATGAAACCTCATCATAGGTTCATTAAGCAGGGTCTGAGAATGTTAGATAACCAGCAAGAAGGAGGGATTGTAGCGGTTTTCCATCACGACGAAACTCTCGATCTCCCCGACTTGGTATGTCATCGGACGGCTTCTTACCCTGCGGGAGTTATTAGCGTTCCCGATAAGGACGAGGTGATAGACCTTTTTGCTGCTTTCATGGCGGGCTTCATCATTCACGGTGGAGATGAGAATACAAAAGTCCAATGGCGGAAGCTTTGCCGTGAGTTAGGAGGCCGCGAGGAAGCCCAGCCCAGCCGACTCTTGTTCAGCTCACCCGAAGTTATGATGACCTTTACTCAGCATGGAACATCGTTAGCAGAGTTAACGACACATGTGCCCTTGGTCAAGGAGAACTGGACAGTTAAAAACCGAGAGGCCAACTTACACCACCCTGCTTGCGTTGTCTGCCCGACAGAGATTAAACAAGTTCAACATTGCGTTCGATGGGCGCTAAAGCATAGAGTTGGCCTAACTATTCTTGGCGGGGGTCACAGTGGTCATTGTATTCAGTTTGGTGTAGTTGCGGTGGACATGAGCGCCTTTAATGACGTTGAAATTGTTACAACAGAGACGAATACTTCGCATTCGTCTACGTTCGTCGTTGCCGGAGCGGGTTGCAAGACGGTGGATATTATCCGCAAGGCCAGTGAGCACCGCCTAACAGTTCCCTTGGGGGCTCGTCCAAGCGTAGGTACAGGGTTGTGGTTGCAAGGCGGCATTGGGCACCTAGCTAGGTTACATGGGCTCGCGTGCGACAATATCATCGGGGCTGTAGTGGTGAGCGTCGAGTCTGGTCAGCTGTGTTACGTTGGCTATGTGCCAAGCCAGCATTTGCCAGCCGGCACCGTGCGCTCGGAGAATGAGACTGAATTACTATGGGCCATAAAAGGTGCCGGTACCAATTTTGGTGTTGTTATCAGCGTAACTTTCAGGGCCTACGCTGCTCCTATTCGGTACTTGGTTCGGCACTGGTTTTTCCCGCTGAAAGATAATCTCGAGGCACACCGGAGGATAAGCGATTTTAACAAGTCTATCGCCAAAAAGCTTCCTCGGAATGGTTCTGCGGACTCATATCTCTACTGGGCTGATGGTCAGCTACACCTCGGCATAACCATGTTCGAAGGCCTGACGGGGTCTACCCTGGAAACACCCGCCCCTACTCTTAATTTACTAAGTGAAGCTTTAGGGCTACCAAATAGCTCTAGTGAAGTTGATAGCATTGGTTTATTCGAGACAGAGATATACATGTCGTCGCTGCACGGTGGACACGGCGGTGGAAAGACCTCCTCATTTAAGCGATGCTTATTCTTTAACGACATTGGGGCAGTAAACGTCGCCCAAACCTTAGTGACATCCCTTGAAACTCGTGCCTCGCCACTCTGTTATCTCCATCTGCTGCAGGGTGGCGGAGCGGTCAATGACATTAAGAGCAACGCTACCGCTTTCGGTTGTCGAGACTGGGGCTTCGCTTGTGTGATAACAGGAGTCTGGCCTCGCGACCAAGATGGAACAGAAGTAGCCCGAGCTGCCGTGCGGTGGGTTTACAGTGTTGTCGACAATTTGCTGCCTTTGAGTAGAGGAGTTTATGGTGCTGATCTCGGACCGGACCCCCGAGATGCTGCCCTTGCTGCTAAGGCATTTGGGCAGAACCAGTCGCGCCTTGCACGCTTGAAGCAGAAGTTGGACCCGCACAACGTGCTCGCTTACGCCTGTCCACTCCCGAAAGCGCCAAATGAACCTCAGCTTATTATCCTAGTGACAGGCGAAAGTTGTGCCGGAAAGGACTACTGCGCTGGTATCTGGGTTTCAGAACTCAACAGCGCGGGTATAGCAGCATGTGCAGTCAGCATAAGCGATGCAACCAAACGAGAATACGCAGCGGCGAGCGGTGCCGACATACATCGTCTGCTTCAGGACCGTGCCTATAAAGAGCAACACCGCCCAGCTTTGACAGCATTTTGGGAAGATCAGGCACGGCAGCGGCCTCGGTTGCCAGGGGAGCACTTTTTGAGCTTGGTTAGCAGCGCCACAGAATCAGACGTGCTGTTTATTACTGGGATGAGAGACGAGGCGCCCGTCATGGCCTTCTCATATTTGGTCCCGCACATCAGAGTACTGGAAATTCGCGTCCAAGCTGATAAAAAGATGCGGCTGGCCCGCGGAGCGAATAGAGACAATGTCAACAACATGAACGGCTATGACGGTAGCCACCACCCTGGCCTAATATTCAACAATAATAATACAAGCGGGGATGAGGCGATAAAGCAGTTTGCAGACCGCTTCCTATGTCCATTCTTCCACGGGGACTTGCAGCGTCTAGCCGATATGGTGCGCACGGTACCCGACTTTCCACGCCGAGGTATCAAGTTTCGCCATGTTCTCAACATCTCCCAGCAGCCTGGCGGGCTAGCCCTATGTACATCCCTATTTCAAACCCACTTCACTGGTGATTGGGATGACGTCCATGCGGTGGTGAGCTGCGAGGCCGGCGGTTTCATTTACGCGTCAGGGTTAGCTTCGCGGCTCGACGTACCCTTGGTGATGATCCGCAAAGCTGGGAAGCTCCCCCCGCCTACCGTATCCGTGGTCAAGTCCCTGTCATATATTTCGTCTTCAGCGCCTAACGATTCAGAAGAGCAGAGGATGGAGATACAGCCGAACGCGATTCCTACGGGAGGACGAGTAGTAATAGTAGATGACGTGCTTGCAACAGGGGAGACGCTTGGCTCAATGTTAGAGCTATTAAAGACGGCTGGCCGCAGCATTGACGACGTCAGTGTCATGGTTGTGGTCGAGTTTCCTGCCCATCGGGGCCGGAAACTGTTACGCCAGAATGGGTTTGGTAGAGTCAATATCCAAAGCCTACTAGTCTATGATGGCATGTAATAGGATAAAAAAGAGATTCGAATAAGGAGCACACTCATACAAGTATTTAATTACTAGGATCTAAGTTTTGAAATATGAAGACCTTCGTGGAAATGCATGCATTGAATAACACCCCTGATGAGACATTTATACCAGCTGACGCGGGCCACAGGAGGTCACTTAGGTACCTGTTTACGTAGGTGTGCTTCTCTCATCCCCATAGTACGACCCTCTCCTCGTCAACCACCACATACAACTCACACTACATAAACACAACTAGTTAACTTACTCAGTTCTCGTCCAACTTCATTTAGGTATTAAATAAAGTCAAGAATGAGATAAATAAATGTAATCTTCGTAATTAGGTACCTACCTAGACACGCCACGCAGATACTCGAAAAGATAGGGTTACAAGCTACCTGTTAAACAGCCTTATTAGCATCTGAACAACGTATGCACCTAGTCACAAGTTGCGTTGGCCAGTGACAATAGCCAAGAACCTTCGCAAGAGCCATGCATAAAACAGTTTACCTTACACTCAGGTGAGCCTTCATGTAGACCTGCCTTAACCAAGCAAGTATGTACCTATCTATCTTATCCAAACCTCAAGTTCCAGACCTGACCCGAGAAGCGAAAACGACTGTCGAAGACGAGCTAACCGACTCATGTACGCACCACTTTAACCAACCGACTCAACCTCTAGACTATCCGCTTACCCAAGTATCTAACCATATCTCCCTACGTAGCTGAGCTGAATAGATATGTTCACGCTTCAGCTCTAACCCGTTGAATACCTATGCGTGTATGGTTTCTATCCCTGTTGTCTTATTGCCTTACACCTGGGATCATATACTGGTAAGCGATCCGCCGCGCATGACCCTAACAATGCCGCCGCTTGTAGCTTTACCACCGAGCGAGCCCGGGGCGCTAAGATCGCTTCCAGCATCATCGGTATGTCCGTGCGTCTTCCGTCGGGACAGCTCTAACGCGCGTTCGCGTTCGCGCTCGTTGCGCACGGCCGCCGCCTCGTGGTGTCCCCGCGGTAATCCTTTGCGTGAGTCGAGACGAGCACGAACTTCTTGGCGCAACGAAGACCAAGTAGTGGAGAAGAAAATGACCGTGTTCCAAACGCCCTGCAGAGGTAGCACGACAGCGCTGGCCAGGTTTAGGGCGAAGCTAGCACTCTCAGCGTAGACGAGGTCATGCACCCGGTTGATACTGCTTGGCGTCCATGTTACGAAAACGCTAATTGCGAAGACAAACGACGTGCGTAGGTACGCCAACTTGACCGGATCCATATGGTTAAATCGGTTTTGCCATCGTTGAAAATTCTCCTGAACACGCGCCCAGAGACCTTCTCGCGGCGCGGGCTCCGCACTAATACGGGTAATCGTGGTATGGTATGGAGCTTGTGACGATATAGGTGTCAGAGGGCTTTCTATATGATTCTTATCCTCGAGCGGTCCGTCAAGCCAATTAGCGGGTGTCGCACCGATCGACGACGGCCCACCGATAGAATAGGCGGTAGTTGAGTTTACTGTCGTTACTTGCACAACTTCTCGATTAATACTGCCCATAACAGCGGCGTTCGTAAAGAGAGTCTGTTAGCCCATTAGCTAATATAGTTCAGGTGAATAACAACTTTGTACAAGGCGCTGACCGAGCAACTTACCTTCTCCCCCGAGTCACGCGGTGCCGGGGGGTCTTGAGCAGGATTGCTGAGAGACAGATTACGCAGCTGGTTGCGCTGTTTAAATACATAGTAACCAACAGCCACATATATGAAAGTAGAGAGGATAATGCAGACCCAAATCGGGAGGTAGTACGTATAGATGCGCAGGTTGGACCAGTCCTTATCTATCCAACACCATATCTAAACGTTTGGTGTTAGTATACACGACAGTAAGATGATTATAGGAGAGGGCTAATAAACTACAGGGACTTACAGTCGCATCGCCGTATACATTCTGCCCATCACCTCCATGAACAATGAGTAGCCATACCGCCGGGATGAAGGGTATTCCATAACAAACGAGGAAATAGGCCCACCAATATCGGAGGAAGCTTTTAGGATTCGCAGAGAAGAAAAAGACCATGTACACATTGACGGCCATGGCAAAAGACCACCACGGATCCGATTGCATAAATCTAACACATGTTAATCGCGACCCCCTGGTACTCTGCCCCTCCTGTGTAGGGCTATGGAAGAGAAAACCTCTCGGTGAACTCACAGTTCAAACATGAAAGCCTGAGCCTGACACACATGACTGGTTGATCCTGCGAGCACCCCCGAGTACCCTATCAAACAGGCAATGCTCGCTCCCAGGTTCGCGAAAGATGCAAAGAGAATGAAAGTGTTTGGTACCGTGCGAAGCCTTTTAAAGAAAGCATAAGCAACGAAAATGAGAAGGACTCCGGCGACGGATAAAGAGGCACCTAATCTCTCGAATATTACGATGGTGTCGATATGACTTCTTGTAAGCTCCCCCGGAGAAACGCTCTCTCCAGTTCCATCAGGATCACTGCGTACCGTTTCGTCCATCACTGCTTTCGTAACGCGCTCGAGCCGGGCTTATAACCATTGGGAGTACCAGATATCTATGTTGCACACCGGGGTAGAGCAAAGAGTCGCCTTTACGGTGTCTTCCTTTGTATAAATTCGAGGCTAGATTAGGTAGGTACGTATCCAATTTGCGAGGGGAGCTTCTTGGGGGTCAAAGTGCCCCCGCCATGTATAAAGCGAATTGATTTTTGGAGTTCAAGGATTCAGGTCAAAGCTGCGACCTTGCGTAGAAGATTGTCCTATGTCTCAACGTGTTGGGCAGCTTGTTGCTCTTTCTGCTACGCAATGGTGGACGGGCCCGGTCCGACACAAGCGTGAAAAGGTCAAACGGGCAAAAGTAAAAGCGTATAAATGGAGGTCTCAAGTAGCCAGTGTTTATGTAGAGCAGCACTACGAACAGAGTTGCTGAACGGAGATGCTAAACAGGAACAGCGGTATCGAAGAATGATGAGAAACTGCTCAGCATTTCTTGCTAATATACCTATTAGAAGAAACACTACGGCTGGCGACCTTAGGTATGAACCGTATCGTAATAGGTAAGGTACCTAAAGTAGAAAAAGAAGATGAAAATCGCAAAGACCAGTCGTTCGACGGAATCCCGGGACCAGTTCTAGGGAAATTCAAGATCCGGTATGTAGGTCGAATTAAGAATTTGATTTGAGTTGCCGATCGAATCAAGCCAAAGCGAGTACCCTTCAGGAAAGGTATAACGCGACGGATATAGAAGTCTGAATGAATGTGAAGTCGAAAAAGCTTGAAAACGCACGTACCCGGAGCTTTCGCTTGTCGGTCAGATGTATATCAGGTCTATGGTTAGGTGCGGCATCATAACAGGAGAGGTAAAGAAGGTGAGAATAGGTGATGTACTTAGGTATCCGAGAAGATACCTATCATTAATTGGGTGAATGCATACCTAGGTACAATTCAAATACATCCTATTCTCAGCCTTAGCTACCTAACCTAGGTATACCTACACCTAGTTATACTCCGGGCAGTTGTAGGTGAGATGGAAGTATGTACCTTGTACCTACGCATGTAAAATGTGAGTTCGCAACGGACTGGTTGGACCTAAGAAGACATCCGGAGTAAGGTACGTACGTACGTTCGAGAAGAACTTGAAGTTACCAAAAATGTACTAAGAAAGGCAAGCTGTTAGAGTTGTTAGTCCTTTCCATAGATGTATACGTTATGTAACCTACTTGTATGCAGTGTCCGGACTAACGTTTTCATGTTTTATACATGCATATAACTAAGTACATACACTTGTATTCATTCAAATTGCTGTTGCACAAGAAGGAGATGCTTTATACCTAATATCCTTGCGAGAAAGCAGGGAAAGTCAATGTTATGAATTTTATATGTAATTGGTATGGGCCAGACACCCTCCAAAAGATCCTATCAACATTTAACCGTTACATGCCGAACGATCATATTTAATATTTCGGGGAATACAGAAGACGCATCTGGCAAACGGATTGAGTATCTGTACGTCTTACACGCCACACAGATGTAATAGAGGTGAGTGACACCATACGTTACGTGGTATCTCAAGCCTTGTCCAAAGTGCCGGTTTTCGTGTTGGAAGGATTTCATCTATTCCTTCTGGAAAATGCAATGTTGTCCTAGATGTTGCTTGCTTGATTCGCTCGAAATGACCAATTGAGCCTTCCTGGTCAGCTTACAAAATATAGTACAAATGCTACCTATAAGCAGCTGGGCTACACCTACGAAGGAAATACTACTTGGGGAATGTGGCCTTGCTCCTACCTTGCATTCTGATTACGCCCATGGAGGTCTGGATATGCCAAGGCCAACAGGGAGATTACGACTCAACATGTATATAATTCATCATTCGCAATGCGTCTCTAGAGCCTGCATTGATGAACGGGCCAGCCTCACCAAATATGACCATATAAGCGACCGACGATGTAACCGGACGGGATAACGTGCACTTTAGAAGCGCAAATCGGGACCTGGAAAGGATTCTGAATTGGAGACCGATAAGTGCAGATGTCTGAGCTTCGTCCTAACGTACTGGGCGAGTGGCTGGCTTACTCACTAGTTCAGGCAGACGCCACGATATACGAACAGTATACCCCCGTATAAGTGTATAAGTGCCCGTGAATGCATGGAAGATTTGGAGAAACCGAACGGTTGCCACGCGCGCCGAATTCTCTATCTCCGTGCTCCATCTACTGTACAGACGGGACCCTTGCGTCGATCAACCGGGGTTACCGTTACTAGGATAACTGCTCTAGCATCATTAACAAAGCGTCTAGCCGACCTCCGAGCACCCGTACACGGGATCACGAGAGTAAAAGTGTTCGAAGGAACATGGTAGACAGGAGATATGCTTCTTTAACATCCCAGCACCTCGACCCCAGAGACCTTTGAGGTGGGCAAAATGTATTAATTGAGGAGTGCGGATGGCTGTTTGCTACACTACATGATGCATCCTGCAATCCTCGTCCAATGACAGCAGGCTCTCATATCTCAAAGAAATGCACCGTGGCTAAGTACTGCCGACTCGAGGGGTCGAACCAACCAGAAAAGGCTCTTACTGAGCGTACTAGTTTACAAGTCATCAAGTCTCGGTCACCGAATGAGTTGTCTAGCTAAATTCCAAGGTTACCTACTTCAATAGGTATGGAATATTGCAGATAGAAACGAAGCTTCCCGCGACATTGAAGAAAAGACTCACGACTAACCTGAATCCAAGGTTCCGAGTGTACCTAACCGTTATGATGTATGCTTAACACGTTTCGGTACCTATATATCAAATCATGTACTTAGACACGTCTTCAGATTAGGTACCTACCTATGTTTAACATACCTTAGTGCGCGGGGGGGGTGTTTGAAAATGTTTACAGTAATAATATTAACTTACTGAAATGGATTCACATAAGCATGTAAATAAAACAATCGTTTATTAAATAATTTTCGTATTAAACATAAATTTATATATATAATATATTTATAATTTAAAATGATTTTAATTTAAAATAATTTCGAAAATATAATACGTTTTTTAAAAAAAATATATTTACGTTATAATATATATATAATATAAATAAATATAAAATAAAAAAAAAAAAAACATTTAAAAATTATAAAATAAATAAAATTCGAACGCATGATTTTTTATTAAAAAAAATTAATTTTTTAAAAAATTTAACGTATTTATTAATTAATTTAACGAGTAATTAATTTATTAAATTAATTATTTAATAACATTAATTATATAAAAATTTAAAATTAACGTATATAATTTTTATTTTATAAATGTAATATTTTTTAAATAAAGTTAAATTTAAAATAATAATTATTCGAAAATAATTTTTATTTTAATATATTTATATATATAAAATTAAATTAAAAATTCGAAAAAATATTATAAAAATAAAATTATTACGTAATAAAATAACTTTATTTTTTAATATTTTTTTACGTTTAATTTAATTACAGTAATAATTTTTAAAAATTAAAATAAATTTATTTTTTAATATTTTTATATAAGAATTTTTAATGTTGACATTATTACTATAAGCATTTTCAAATACCCCCCCCGCGCGCTAAGGTATAAATCTTTAAGTATTTCTCATGCCGTAACACTGCATGAGCTACCTCATGAGACCCTTAAAGCTACATGTACTTCTGCAGCTCTAGAGGCGGTGGAAAAGCCGCTAAAAGCTGAGGCGGATTCAATAAAAAACGTGGGTGTCCAATATTAGGGATCCGCCCCCATTCATTGCTCGCGGGGAAACAAAATTCAGCACTAAGACATTACCGTTTGTGGCGGATAGTCCCTGGTCTCTGCGATGTAATTGGCTGATCAGGCTTTTTCATCTTCAGGGGAAATATATGCCCATCTGAGATTGAACGGCATTCCTTGCATCAACGGCTGACGCAAGTAGTAAATTGCGATTAGATTAAATTTTCAGGTTTTTTTTTTCTGAGATAATTATACGTCAGCCCGTTCCTTATAATTATTCCCTGTTGTTTACTACACCACGCAAGACTTTGAGCCACTACCTAACCTCAGCCCCAGTTGCTTGGAGAGTACCCAGAAAAAGAAGCTATTCGAACCAAGACTCGGGTCCCCTGATCTAGTATAGTTTGATATAGTTTCAGCCAACAATTTGTATCACCCCTAATTTTCGTGTTTCCAGTGAAACGAACAGGCCATTTCATGTGTCTATATTTCAAGTAGAGGATTACGTTGCACCCGAAACCCGAAATTCTCCGAAGCCCGGATTAGAAATCTTCGTCCCTAACTGTTTTCGCCAAACACTGATATGCTTAAAGCAACCCGGTAGCTCTGCAAGCAATAACATGCATTGGAATCTTAAGGTTTCGGGTCAACTGATATCAATGATATAAGTCAAACGGTGACTACCCGCCCGTGTAGAAATCTTCGTAGACTCCCTTCATAACACATCTCTTCCGGGAGTGGAATTTTAATAATATGGGCCAGTGACTAAGACAGGATATGGATGATAAAGGCAAAAGAATTATATAGCTTTATTGACTTTCCTAAGCTACGTGATAGTCCAAACCCAAATTAAGACAGCCAAGTTCATCCATTTGAGAAGATCTACATGAGTTTTTACGTTTAGTTATCTCTAAGTCTATAGAGTAAGTGGCTTAGGGATTGGCAATAAGGGCTCGGTATATGCTAGTACTTTAGAAAGTGGATCTGGGGGAAAATAGGGGTTATGCTCAAGATAAATCGCGAGGCATATCATCTGAAGAAATATGGTATGTCAGTGGACATTTCCTATTCATGCCCTTTAATCTTGCTCTTACTATAAGAGTAATATACGATGGTGAAAGATATATCCCTAGGAAAAGGATGACTTTTATATATATGTGCCTGTCCTCAATCCTTAATATACCAGAGAAAGCCTGATCATTCGCTTTGCTACTATGCAAAACATATTCAGAACAAGGGAGAGGATATCCTATACCTTCCCACATCAATACGCCGGCCAAGTCCGTTCGCCCATCAAACTGTGTAAAAGAAATCCGGCTTGTTGTCGCCTAGGGCCTCGATCTCCTTTAAGCTCTTCCCCTCAATTAAGTAGTCGCGCTTCCCTTGTCGCCTCTTCTTGTTCTCAATACGTAGTAATGTCGTCATCAACAGACTTCCACCGAACAGGAACAGAGCCATGTATGCGACCATAACTCCGTGACCCTCAAGATACCTGGGGGCGCTGAAGTAGATGTTGGAACTGACGATGCCGTTCAAGTTACCCCACCCGATCACGAAGCCGAGTACAACACCTCGCTTATACACGCCCTCGATGTTGTTTGCCATCCAGCTAATGGTGTTTGAAATGCAAGGGTAGATACCGAGAGCACCAAGGAAAGTGCCAGCGTACTTCACTCTAGGGTCTGTTGACGCCAGAAGCATCAAGAAACCGGCAATGCCAATGAGACTGACGAAAATGTTGCACAGACCACGCTGACGAGTTCGGTCGGCGACGAAGCCGATGATAACAGTAAGTACAGCGGCAGCGGCGTAAGGGGGAACGCTCAGAAGTTGGGACCGGACAGTACTTGTACTCCAGCCTAGCTCCTGAATAATACTGGGTAAGAAGAGGGAAAAGGCGTAGAGGGGCATGTCGCAACCCATATAAATGACCATTCCAAGCCACATCTTCCAGTCCTTGAGACCGGCGATGAGATAGCTCATTTTCCATTCCTCGTGTTCGGCCGAGGATTGTTGGTCGAGTTTGAGCCGACGAATTACACGGGTGCGATCTTCTTCTGAGAGGAACCGGGCTTGGTCGGGGAAGTCATGAACCATCCAGAAAGATGCAGCGCCAAACACAATAGTAAGCAGACCCTCCAAGATAAATATCCAGGCCCACCCGGGTCGGCCGCCAATACCATCCATTAGTTCTATTGCGGCCGCCAAGAGCCCACCGAATGAACCGGAAATAGCAGCTGCTGAGAAGAATATAGCCTGCAGCGGTTTAGTAACGAGGAATAATCGCTGGAGGGTGACCCGAAAAATTCAACTTACAGCACGGACGCCGAACTCGGAACGTTTGTACCAGCACGATAGGTAATAGTTGATACCGGGAAAGAGGCCTGCTTCGGCTAGACCGAGGAACCAACGAGCAGCCATCAGGCCAGAGTAGTTGTAGACGAAACCCATACCAAGCATAGAAGCACCCCATAGTACCCTTAGGTGTCACGGCGTTAGCCTTGCTATCGGTTGGGATCCGGAAAATCACGGGAGGTGCAACGTACATGATAATTGGGATGAACACGGACGGCCGCAGCCGCTTAAGCAGGACATTGGTTACCGGCTCGAAAACAGAGTACGAGATGAAGAAAATGGTAAGTGTCATATTGTACTGCTCCGGCACTGATAAATGCAAGTCGTCGGTGAGATGCGCAACCTTCGCATTGCCAATGTTGGTTCGGTCCAAGAAGGCAAGTAGATAAAGGATACAGAGCTGGGAGGAGATGGCGGTATGGTTAGTTACGTGCGGCTTACGGATTGCGACATCATCACCAACTTACCCAAGGTATTAGTATCCAATCGAGCCTCCAAACCAACTTACGGTCCTAATATACTTATTAGCGCCAGAGGATCTCCGCATAAAGATTTAATGAACGGCCGTGCTGCGGCAATAATAATAATAACTACTTACAATCTTATCTTTCTCTTCTTGGCTAAGATGAGCATCGGGATCGGGTGGAAGTCCGTCGAGAGCGAGAGCCCCGCCTTGCCCTTCATCTTGGGAATCGTGAGGTGAAGAATGCTTTTCAATGTCGCTCATGATGGTGATAATAGTATCTTAACGTCGCTCGCTGTGCTGAGAAGGGAAAAGAGAGAAGAGAAAATAGAAACTTTATCCAGGTTTGCTAATCTGAAGCAACGATGCAAGTTCAAAAAGGTATAAGATAGGATGGCCCGGCGAGAATATACCGGACGGGCGCGAAGTATCTCGGTTGCCCACTACCCGAACTTAGGATGCTAAGATCAGGGCGCAACCGGTATGCGCGATTGGTTAAGTTCAACTACTAATATTGAAGACACCGAGGCCAACTAGCATGAAGAAATTCAAAACAATTGGGTGGTGGGTTATCAATGAAATGAGACGAAGGAAGGGAGCGATATATGAAGGTATATAAAGAGCTATCTAACAGATCGCATCATAGTATAGAATTATGTAGGTGTGGAGGGAGATGAGCAGAAAGACGCTGGCCGCTAAGAAAGCATGTATTTAGTACAGCGCGCGGGAGGCGTTATTAGTCCGAGTTTATAATCTTCGCAGGGCTAGTTCAAAGTCGTATTATAAGTTGACAAATGAGAGGTAGCAACGAGGACCGGGGGAGGGAGGAGAAAGAGAAGGATCGGCACTTTGTTTAAATGGAGATGACATGGGGATTATTTTTTGGGGGGGAAGCTAAGCGATAACCGGCTTACACATGTCTTATTATTCTTAACTCCTACCTTTACGTACAGTCGTATAAGTAGAGTCGGTGTTGAGGGGATACCCTGATCCAGCAGCAGCTAACAGATGAAAACTTCAAACACATACATATTCGAGACTTCAATTCGGTATTCGATTAGTCTATTGGACACTTGGCACGTGGCATCAAAGCACCAATGTGAACGACGAGGATATACTCTGTACCTCGGGCTCAACAAACTCATCCAATCGAATGTCGTGACAAGTTATCTCGGCGGCAACATTTCAATAATCCCTAGGATAGAAATTTGCCATCCGGTCAAGTGGATTTGAATAAAGGGATGTTTGAAATCCATCTCGTACGACTGAACCTCATAACTGACTGACAACTAAGACGAGAAGGATAGAGATTACTTTTGGTGCAGCGGCGACTAACTCTAGAATGGTATGTGTGTTACATTCTGCGGACTAAGGGCTACCATGGACGAGGGCCAAGATGCGGCGCAGGACCCCTGTGATGCACCTTAACTAATAAGGGTTACGCTGATAAGAACACTAGTAAGAGATGGGGTTTTAGTTAGTTGGACTAATTTGGGTATACCGTAGCCAAATCCCAGGTTTGCCAAGGGGTTAAGGCCAGCGGATACATCGTATACATCACCTCAGACAGGTTTGTTTGGTTGAAGTCGACCTGGGTACCCTAAGCTACCTAAGCTTAGGTAGGCTAGAGTGATGTCAAACTGACATGCTAACCGTGATTGCGGAAATGGTACACGATAGCTAGAAAGGTGTTGCTCGGTGCTTGTAAGACAAGTGAAAATATCACGTCCTACCTACAATCTTTTATTGCAAAGGAAGTTCTTCTGCCTTAAATCCCCAGGTAGGCGGGTTATCGGTAATGATATATCACAACATTGTCTAACATGATGTTCTTGGGGAATCATGTCTCGGGAGTTTGAGCCGCATCGATAGGCTTTCCGGCCGAGATGGTCTGTATAACTCTAGACCAGCTAGTGGGATCCTTTGTCGCATGGGAGCCATGATTTCCCGTCATCCGGTATCCAGCAAATAACATAGGGCAGCACAGTCCCACAGGGTCATGTTGTAGACATTTTGCGCTACCTGTCAATCAAAGGGGAGACAAAACGTATGGTCACGCGTCACGTGTCTCTTCGGTTCACCGCCGGCGAACTACCCAAAAAGATGACCCGTGGAGGTTTTCTTAAAGCGAAGCTGTAAAGTCGATTCAAGCCTTACTTCCTCGACCCGCTAATACTTGGAAAACAATTGCTTTAACTGACTTTGGTATGCGGCGGTTGAAATATTGTGGAATGGAATCAGGACTAAAATAGTTCACTGTCGAAACAAGACGGGAGCTAATATCGAAGGTGAAAGAAGGGTTGAAATCGTTGGTTGAAATCGTTAGACTAAAAGACTTGAAGTTGCATTTTCGGCCATTTACGTCGTCATTCGGATCCACCGGTTGTCGCGTTCTTCTATGGATCCAAAAACCTTGCATTTGAAATTTCTTGCCTACCTCCCCAGTTATCCAGGCGTATATTCGACCTTGTATCCTTGTTGTCTTTTACCAACTTTAGTAGGCGGGCGAACTTCCCCGCGTTGAAGGATCCAGTGTAATGGCGGGGATTAGCCCGCTCAAAAGGAATGCCCACTTAGTTTACCCCACCATACCCCATCTAGCGGGAGTCCACCACGGGACTAACGGACTAAAACTTGTGCCGAGCTGCTTGTTGAGCACCTTGGGCAGTCGGGGTAGAAGTCCCGATTATTGCATATCTCAAAAACTTTTCAAATCATCATTCGGGATTACAGAGCCACGGCTTCAAAGGTACTTCCGAATCCACCAAGATAGAAAATTCAGATTTTAGGGCATGATGAGACGGCCCAGCTGGTGCGCCATTTTTGCTTCTTCTTCTTTTTTCTTATTTCCTTACATCGCTGATCTTAAGCATATTTGGCGTTCGGTCCCATCCCGTTCAGCCTTGTATGTATGGCGATGATAACTTTCCGTTGTATGCGACATTTAGTTCTCCCGAAACTCGCGTCACCCGTCCCAGATATCCAATCCCTACCTCATATCATAAGGCTCCTGTCGTACAAAGAATAAAAACTTGTACTATGGTATAATTTCAGCTGACGCAGTCTCGTACGAATATTTCCAATACGACCATTGAGCACGGAAATATTCATGGATGTTCCATGCTTCCCAGCTTTCAATTACATACTATAGGACAAACCAGGACTTATGCACTTTCCCATTCAGCCACTAATTTTACGGAGGGCCCGTAAGAGTGAACTGGAAATGGGCTATAGGGCCGAGAGAGTTACGTTGTAAAGCCGAACGAGATGCGCGGTTCCTCTCGGGTGACCTATCCCATGTAGTTTGCTTCAATATGCCTACATGCAAGTAGAGAAATATTAGCAATTCTATTTACAAGGCTCGCGACTTTCAATCCTTTAAGTCCGTGAGCCTCGATCTATGGATCTCAAGGGATGAACCACGGTTCTGGGACACCGAAGTTAATCTACCTGTTTTCAGCCGAGTACTTCATTACATTAGTCCCAGCGGTTGATTGCGAAGGATGGCATTGCAACCTACCTATGAGAGCATAGAGGGGAATTCCAACCAAGTATTTCAAGTGTATATGCGGTGAACCCTAATAATACACCCGACAAGCGCATGGAAAACTTCGGGTAGCTCATGGCATTTGGCTGTGTTTGGCTCTTCGATGTGTACTACGTAAGGCAGCTTGATACGTGAAGTAGACCGTGCTGAGCTCTGTCGAAAATTTACTCAAGTTGACCGTAATACAATATATGGCGCACGAGAAGTTGGCCAGACTCACATACATCCCTCTCACGCATAGAAGAGGGAGCAGCCGTTGTGCTCTGGCGGGCACGTGTCGATCATGCGAGATTCGGAAGCTCCCGCGGGTCCGTCCAAAGTTGACGACCTTATTCCAGCCGGACGGGTATCTACTTCTTCCTATGCTGCCCCCGCTTTTCATGATGCTTTTCATGATGCTTATAGCAAATGGAGACCGGATATCTCAGTGGGTTCCTACATCCTATTGACTAGTTGAAATAGACTTAGCGCCCAATACTGTTAACTTGGAAATGGCCGCTACGTCGGTGTGTAACTAGGTCGTTATTTAAATTTGATTAATACAACACTCCTCGAGAACTAGATTGGGTCCTTTTGTTGTTAACACAGCCTCCAGGACCTGTTACGCCTGGGTGGGATGTTGTAGGTTGAGCCAGTGCTCGGTCTTTGATCTCCACTCGAAATGAGAGACATATCGCTGATAGCTGGTCATGAACTATGTATATATATATATATATTATATATAATCGAGACTAATTCTCTCACGATGCAGCATCATTCCTCATAAAAATGGTACGCGATACGAAAAAAAAGTTGAAAAGCTACCTAGGTACCTATCCATGATAGACTAATACTTACCTCAAGGTAGAAAGTCGAAGCTGCCCATTGAAAATGTTGATTGCGTTAATCTACGGCGGCAATCGGCGTTTCATTGATGCGCCACATAAAATCCACCTGGGAAGTCCCGATCTACCTAGGTAGTTCGTTATATCTACATGTATCTCTAGGGCAGGTACTAGTGAAAGTGACGCAATGCTCATATTAGTGGATAATTCAAGTAGGTAGTGGCCTATCAATTTTCGTTGGGACTTAGACCAAAATTACAATTGCCATCATTTTAGTGCTGACTGAAGTGAGTTGAATATGAATTGCCTCCACTAACAGGAAATATTTAGAGAAGTAAGAATAGTTTTAGATATTCATATTAAAATTTCAAAAAGTCCGATCTATTATATTTTTTCACCCCAATCACCTCACCGAACTCGACTATTAAAGATCCTCACTCGATTCCACCACACATCCCGGACCCTGGTTCGGGTCCGGATCATGGCCAAGACCGTCTGTATCGTTGGTAAGATAGCGAATGATTATTCATCCACACCAGCCATCTCAGGCTTTGGGTTTCAAATTACTCACACGTGATGTAGGTGCTGGGCCTTCGGGTCTCGTAGCAGCGAAAACGTTACTACATGACGCACCCGAGAGTTCATTCAAGGTCACTATCTTCGAAGCCCAGCCCCGAATCGGTGGACTGTGGCCTACGAGGAAGGATGACACTGGCGGTCTCGTACATCCGCTCATGGTAACCAACCAGAGCAGACATACAGTCCAGTTCAGCGATTTTGCCTGGCACAATTCTGTCCCGCAATTCCCCAAGGCATGGCAAGTCGGGCAATACTTGGAACAATACATCAATGAGTACAGTGGTGCTGATATACGACTTGGGCATAAAGTTGTAAAAACCGACCTACAAAGCAACGGCACCTGGAAAGTGGAGACGGAATCGGGTGAAGGATCTGAGACGGCAACATTTGACTACTTGCTTGTTACCACGGGATTCTTTGGGAAGCCAATATGGCCGGACCATATACCGAAAGAGCCGAGCGTGCCCATCATCCATAGCAGCGAGTACCGAGATCTTCAGAGTCTCTTAGCAAAGTCAAGCAATCGTGGCGGTAAGATTCTTATTGTTGGGGGGCAGATGTCTGGAATTGAGATCGCCGGAACTATCGCGACACATCTATCATCTGCTATCCACTCACCCGGAAAGAAGACCATCCAAGATCCAGAAAGCTACTCCATACACCATGTCTCCCACCGACCTTCGTGGGTTTTCCCACTATTTACATCTCCAAAGGTAGGAAAACATTATTATATTTCTCGCTATCTTAAGTGAAAGACAAGTACTAACCAGCTAACTAGCCGGCTGCGTCAGCACCGCCGTTTCTGCCATGCGACTTGCCCTCATACAACTTGGCTAATCGGCCACATCCTTTAAAAAATAGCCAAGGACACATAAGTATTGAAGCGGCACACACCTTGAACTCGATCTATGAATCGGTCTTGGGCACAAATCAGGGCGAGTTCTCGCCAGAGATCAGCATAGATGGCGATCTACTCGATCAACAGCCTTTCGTAGCTATGAGCGCGTACTACACGAACTTCGTGAAATCAGGATTCATTAAAGTCAGCAATGGCAGACTATCATCCTTCGAAGGGAACGTGGCCACTATCGCTCCAAAGAATGAACAAATTTCCGATATTGCCGCTATAGTCCTAGCGACGGGTTTCGACCCCTCTCCGTCACTCTCCTTCCTTCCATCATCCGTCCTCGAAACCATTTCTCATTCCCCTGCTCACCCAACCCTACCTGTCGCGCTTGCTTTCCATGGGACACATCATCCGTCTCTACCTACTCTAGGCTTCGTGGGCCTGTACCGTTCACCTTACTGGGGTGTCATGGAGATGCAGGCCCGATTTATTGCGCGCCTCTGGACGTCGAATGGTCTTCAGTCCCAGAGCCCAGCCTTTCACCAGGCTCTTGCGGACGACGACACCATTGCGCGGACACTAGCCCAACGCACCGATCCACGCGTCTCACAGTTCCCAATGGGTGACTACTCCTTCCTAATGCAGGAATTTTCGCGCGCTCTTGACATCCCTATTACCCCTCCCTAGGAGTCACTCCACCACTTGCTACGGGCAAGTCGATGGACATACTAACGCCAGCTCGATACTCTTCCCTATCAGCGGCAACCGCTCGAAACCCCCGGGCTGCGGAGCAAACAAAAGCAAACCTGCTCGCGACGCACGAAACGGCGATAGCTGGGCTTTCAAGTGGTCGGTTCGTTGCTGGTGCCGTTTTCGCTCGCTGCTCGGTGAATGGCGGCTCGAGAGGACGCTTTCTTCACAATTACAATCGCATCCAAGCGGCCGGTTCTCCGGAACAGCGCGCTTTCTTCTACGTGAGGGAACCGAGGACGGGATATCTCCGGCTCTAGTGTCTAAGGCAAACTCGGACTCAGGTATGGGTCTCGGACTCGAGTACCTGTACATTGAGGACGGCACATTCACTGCGCAAGACAACCCGCAGATATCGTTTCGTGCCACGAGGCGGTATATATGGCGGTATGACGAGACGCGTGATGTGTTGAGCGTGTGGTTTGCACGGACAGACGACCAGGATCGTGCGGATTACTTGTTCCACGAAGTGGAGTTCATCCCCCCGGTCGATGAGGCGGAAACTAAGGCGCAGGGCGAGACAACACCTCTAACTACAGGTGCTGCGGCAGAAGAAAAGGTGATGGAGAAGGAGAAGAAGGGTTGGTTAGCAAAGGCCAGCCATCTGTGCATCGAAGACTTGTATGACGTGCATTACGAGTTTAACTTTAATGCTGTCAACTTGAAAGAGTGGAAACTTGGATATACAGTGAAAGGTCCTAAGAAGGATTATACGATCAATGGAGTCTATAGGAGATAGGATGCCGGCTCCAGATACATATAGTATAAACACCTGGACTCCAGCAAGAGAAAGGAGGCGAATGGTGTTCGGTATTATGGTTACCCAACTAGGGGGGGTTAGAGTACAGGATAATTAGCATCGAGGGCTCATGATAATGTCTTATCATAGGTTCATAGCGCTTTATATCACATTATAAGCGGTGCAATTAGGGAACTGGATTTCTTGAAAACCTATTCGACATCGTTATGCTCGTATGTGGACCTCTAATGTACCCCTACTTACCATCATTTTACCTACAGTATGGACCTCTATATTCCTAGATCCGAATTGGTACAGACTCTCTTCTAACTAGAGGGCCCCCAACCTGGTCCTGTACAAGAGCGTACTTGCACTGTCTGCTATGTAGAAAATCGTTCAGATTACTGATCGTTCCCTCAGCAATCTCGCGCAGCGCCTCTTCCGTGAAGAAAGCCTGGTGCCCACACACAAGCACATTATGGAACGTAGTCAGACGCATGAGCTCGTCGTCATCAATAATGTGGCCCGAGTGGTCGTTATAAAACAGTGCGCCTTCACCCTCGTACACGTCTAGCGCCAGGCCACCGAGGTGCTTTCTCTTCAGAGCTGCTATAACGGCCTTGGTGTCAATGAGTCCGCCGCGAGAAGTGTTCACGAGCATAGCCCCGCTCTTCATCTTGGCCAACGTCTCATCGTTGATGATATACCGCGTCTTCTCCGTTAGCGGGCAGTGCAAGCTGACGAAATCGCTCTCGGAGAGAAGCGTATCGAGATCCGTGTACGTGCCGTACTGCTTGAACTCGGGGTTCTCAAAGACATCGTACGCGAGCAGACGGCATCCAAACCCACTCATGATCCTCGAAAACGCAACGCCGATTCGCCCCGTGCCAACGACGCCCACCGTCTTCCCGTTCAGCG
Organism: Entonaema liquescens; assembly: GCA_902805475.1. Classification (NCBI taxonomy): domain Eukaryota; kingdom Fungi; phylum Ascomycota; class Sordariomycetes; order Xylariales; family Xylariaceae; genus Entonaema; species Entonaema liquescens. The sequence continues at coordinate 259,861 of CADCSX010000001.1, read as the reverse complement.
TGCGCCCCAGCAGGCCCTGGAGACTGAAGTTGCCCTCGCGGACGCGGTTGTACGCGCGGTGCGTGTTCCGGTTGAGCGTCTGGATCTGGGCGACGGCGAACTCGGCGACGGCCTCGGGGAGTACGACGGCACGTTGGCGACGAAGAGCCCGAGGCGCTGGGCCGCCGGCAGGTCCACGTTGTTGTACCCCGCGCAGCGCAGCAGGATCGCGCGGACGCCGCGGGCGTGCAGCGACTCGAGGACCGGGGCGCCTAGGTCGTCGTTCACGAACACGCATACGGCGCTGGCGCCTGCGGCGAGGGGTACGGTCTCGAGGGATAAGGCGAACTCGTGGTATACGATTTCAATGGGGGTGGGGATGGTGTTGGTGTGGTCGAGTTCGGCCGCGCGGGTACTCGTTAGATACTTTTTGTCGTAGGGTTTGGCGGAGAAGACGGCGAGCTGCATGTTGATTTGGTAATGAAGATTATTAGGTCACTTTTGGGTTTATTCTGAAAGGGTGAGGAATATAATCTGAAATGAGCGAATGCTTATTAGGAAGGCGATTACAACCGATGACGTTGGTGGGATGTTGTTTGCTTAAGAGAGTTGGCTTCAACTGGGTACGACTATTGACGTTAATATCTAGAGTTTCCGATGTGGTTACCTGTAGCAGTTACACACAAGAGCGGTGGACTATCTAATAGGGTTTACTGTTTTCTTGGACGGAGCTTTGGTGCGAGGATTTCCAATCATCTGTAGGTTGGATCGACTTATTTTGCATCTTGGCAGCTGAAGTTCCACAACCTTGATGACATAGGGAGTATGTATAGTTATATACTATCCATACCTGTGTTGAACATGTTAATTGGGTATGAGTTAAGTTATCAGCGATTCAAAATAAACCGACAAGACATTTTAAGCTTGTTTGTTTTGTGGTCGTGAATTGGGAAGTTCACTTGAAGGACAATTACCTGAGAAATGAACGGCAGAATTAAAGATTCGTGGGGTGAGCCCCGAAGGAGAGCATAGCGCTGTCTATTAGGATTAATATGCCTATACGAAGGATATAGATATATCAGATATAAATCACTGCTCCACGGACACTTTAAACCAATTCGTTATTTCGTGTTATTTCCCTCTGTTAGCATTTGAAGTGAACTTATATGAGTAACACTGAGTCTTTCATATAATTAGAACGCGGTGGAATGTCATCGTACTCATATAGCGTAGACTAGGAGACTATTACGAAACCATCTGTGGTAAACGCACCGCCATCTCAGTTTCATCCATGATTTATATTTCTGTCTTTGGTTTATGCTGATATAATTGACCATATAGAAATCAAGCATCCAGGTTCAAATCATTCGGTCGTTTCATTATTGGGGTAAGAGTCGTAGCCTGCCTCAGGTACCTAGCTAGGTCCATACGTGGTCGTGCTGTATGGTATATATTTATATATACGCTGCCGTATATTTCGTGCGATTCGCAGGAAGTCATGCTTCGTTACTAGACCTGGTCAATATCAGGTATCTAATTGATTTGAAAGTCCCCATCCCATCCGATTCCTAGGAGCACACACCAACGTCCATTTTTTGGAAGCTTGTTGGGTACATGGCAATATACTCATAAAAATCCCGCTTTGGAATAGACCTAAAATCCGAGGAGCTAGTCGATAAATACTTATACTTATATTTGTAATGATTATTGCGCCATGAGGATCCCATCAAGCAGAGCTGGCAAGCCCCGCAATGATGGACGTAATCAGAGCACGCACGTATCGACCGACAAGGCAGACTTCAAAGCTTAGCTAGACCGGCTTTCCGACCAGACTGGCCGCTATCTCGATGTAACTACTGGTCTTACCCAGAATGTTGCCAGTCTCACTGCCGCTCTCAAGGAGACGCAAGATACGCTCACATTGGTCAAAGAGATTGCTTCTCTCAAGTTCGAGAATGTGTAGCTACGAGGCGACCTAAATGTTCTCCAATATAGTCAAAATATCGATAATAACCCACCGAAGATAGAAAACTTCCCGTTGATGAAGCTTCCGCTAGGTGTCCGTACTAAGATATGGCGCCTAGCTGCGGGGCCAAAACTCACGGAGATATTCGAAATCGATTGGTAGCCAAATATGGTGCCACCCTTCAAAGTGACGATGGATAAGAGGCGTATGGGGGTATCGCATGTCTGTCAAGAATCGATGACTCCCGTACCCCTCCCACCATTGCTCCGTGTGGCCTCATACGCCTGCACAAACGTATATGGATCCAAATCGTGACAGCATCATGATCAGCGGCAATTTCGTGGTCGGAGTAGAATACGAAAATATTCTTGGACATGTGCAGCATCTCATCCTAACACCTGAAGACGGCGGCTTTCGGACTGTAGAAGACATAGCCATGGCCTACGATCCATGTTGGAAGGTGCAGTTGGTCGGCTTCGTGCTCGAGACCTGGAGTATTCCGGTCTAGGCGAGTGCCTTGATTTGCAAAAGGCTATCTACGCGTATGCCCGTGGTGGTTGATTTGGATGATGATCAAGAGATGATCCGGACAGTGAATGATCTTATCAAGGGACCCCGGCGCGATCAGGACTATAAACGGGTAGACAGGCTCCTCGACTTCCACGAGCAACGCCATGTGACACGAACAGAGAATTCATATACCAGGCTGACATTTTGTGGAAGCAGGTCATGCGATACCACGCAGTGGGGAGGGTTTTGCAATGAGTTCCGTGCGGGTTGGTATAAGCAGAGTCACTGGGATAATCAGAGGGTGCCAGATATAAAGAAGGTGGCGCTGTTAGTCGAAGGAGACGAAGGGACTGCAAAGATATCGCAGCACTTACCATGGCTCCGGCACAAGTCGTCTCCTTATTAAGGTTGGAAATATATGCGTATGCTTTATTTTACCATTCTGTCGTAGCTGAAAGTAATGTCCAATCAAAAGTTGGACTTCCGAACTTATCCGCAAGTGGGACGATTCGGATCGGGATCTTAGAATTCATAGGATGTCTGTTGAATTAACCCTCCTATTTTACCTCACTGTGTTTTATGAAATGTCTTTATATACCCCGCACAATTACCGCTGACTAACTGCAATTAATTCTTTTTAAACTGAGCCTCTATCGGCAATGAAAGTCATCATCGTAGGGGCGGGCCTGAGCGGCCTTAGCACCGCCATCGCGCTCCGCAAATTTATCCCTGCCAGTCAACCCCTTGAGATTAAAGTCTATGACAACATAAACCCGGCCACCGGTCAAGCTACGGAGCAAGCCACGCCGCAGGTTAGCACGAGTCGGTTAGGTGCCGGGTTGGGACTCCAAGCTAATGGGCTTCGTGTCCTGGAAGATCTCGACCCGGCACTGAAGCGGAGGGTTTATGCGGCTGGTTTTCCGTGTACACGCTTCACTTGGAAGATGGCTAGCGATTGGCTATTAGGTCATGAATATGTTGATGTCCTACCTATCTCAAGACCTCTCCTTATAAATTGCCTCTATGAAACTCTACCCCCCGATTCAGTAATTCAGAAAAAGGTAGCCAGGGTCGTTACGCACCAAGGAAGAAAGCCCGTGGTCCAATTCTCAGACGGGTCGCCGGATGAGGCAGCGGATCTTGTCGTTGGTGCAGATGGAATTCGTAGCACCGTCCGTCACGATTTGTTCGGCGACAACGAGAAATACCGACCTCAATATGTGTAAGTTTTCAGTGTCTATCCCGTCGCTTAACCGAGGCCAATCGTCTATAGCGGTATTTGTGCAGTCGGGGGAGTACTTGACGTCCCACTACCGAAGCACCTTCTTGATAACCCCAGTATGCTCTTCTTTATGGGATCAACGGGAGTCTTTGGTTACTCTGGACTTACCCAATCGGATAAAAATAAGCTCCTCTATTGGTCCGTCTACGAGACGGACCTGCCTGGCAGAGGGCTCAAGCTAAACCACGATCTAATGCTCCAGCAGCTCCGTGAGCGCCACGGAAACTGGACGGACCCTCTGATCAGCCAGTGTTTAGAAAAAGCCAGCCTCGACAATGTGTACCCCATCTTCGTCATGCCTGATTTACCATACTGGGGTCGCGACGGGTGCGTCCTCGTCGGCGATGCGGCTCACGCTTTACCACCGAGGAGTGGCCAAGGCGCAAGTCAGGCCTTCGAGGATGGCGAGGCGCTAGCGCTCCTTCTAGCCAGATACCTCGAGAAGGAATACGACCCGGATGATGCTATCTCTCGCTCGATACTTGGGCTATTTGAGGTCCGCGCTCCAAGGGTTAACGGGATCAAAGTAGATGCTCTGCGATGGAAAGAGCCTAAGATGCCGATGTCATGGTTAAAGATTATTGGCCTCTATATTTCTCTGTTCATATTTGTTAGGGTGAAGAGGTTTTTGAATATTTTTACTCGTAGAGACTTATGGAACGCGCGAGATGCGGTGAGCGAATATCTGGCGCCTTAAGACCTGGCTGATTTAGACATGTCATATAGGTAAGTATATTTGGTAACAATTTTGTCGATGAGGACGACACATTGTACAATAGGATTCTTAACATGAGGCTACTCCCCTCATACCAATAGCTTGTATAGTAGTTGAAATTCTAATGATTCTAACGATTCTAACTTGAACAGGAACCCTCGGTATCCGATAATTATATTGCTTGAAATGAAGCCGCGTGGATGAAGTATGAAGATACGCGGAAACGAAGGCTTGGTTCAATAAAAGTTGGCTGTGCAACGCCGCGCCGGAATTACAGGAATGAGAGGAATAAGAGGAATAAGAGGAATAAGAGGAATAAGAGGAATAAGCTGGGAGGTTGGTTTGGTTCAAGGTGGCTTGGTTGGTTTAGCGAATGAAAAGGTGACGTCATTATAATCTTACAACGCAAACATGAATTTCAGGTACCTTGTGCATTTCTTACGCATATACGAACTCACCGCTCAGCTCACTAACACGAGACTTAGTTAATTTAATACATCTTTAAACTCATCTCATACTTAAACAACAACTTACTTCTCAACTCTACCTAACTACTACCCTACTACCTAGTATAAATAAACCGGTAATATTATTTATTCCGAGTAAAATAACAGAATCCTACGCCGATCATGTCACCATCGCAATCCACCCCCGAAACGACAAACAACCAGGCCGCGCAACCCAGCGGGTCGACGGCTCATCAGCCCGTCCAAACCACGCAACCGGTCGCTCTTCAAGCAATGGGTACGTCAAACGCACTTTTTCCAGTCCTATTTATTCAGCCATAGTATTGGCGTAAGAAGAAAGAAGTATAAGATAGTTATGTTAGTTACTAATACTTAGAACAGATCCTCAGCGGCCTCAGCCCGAACAACCCGAATACGGAAACATGCGCGGAGGAGAGCGCAGTTCGTGCTGTCCAGGCCGGTTCTGTTTCTGCATTCCCTGTCCGCTACCGTGTGATTTCTGCATCATTTGAGCACCTCTCGTTGATTATGGTATTACTACGGCTGTTATAGATGGATAAGTCGCGGGCGTTGGTTGGCTTCCCTTTTGGCTCGGGCATGAGCGGAAATCATGATGTCTATTGGCCTAGGTTAGGGTTCCTCTCACAGTAAAGATGCTACCATCCCTTCGGGAATCATAACGATCAGATACGATAGACTTTTATAATTATTATACATAACCACCTGAAGTACCTGGACCCTCGAGCTTGTTGAGGTTATTGAGTTCTACTACTGACCGAACCGCTATGACTATTCCCCCACCATAACTTCTAAGCTGAATCAGGGTAAATATACATGATAAGCTCCTTTCAATAGCAGCTATTACATTATATACCAGTCAAACACTGGAGCGTATATTATCTCCGCCACTGTTAGCAGCGACCAGTACACGTACCTTCGGGAAGTCTTCCGAGAATTTTAATCCAGTCTGTCGGGCGCGTGGCCGGGACCCGAGATCGTAACGGCTTGAGACGACCGGTCTACATTGTTCCACACGGCTGTCTCAGATTCATCGGAAGCAACCCACACTAACGGTCCATTGATGACTTACCTAGCCAACTATTCACATGTTTCCTAACTGCGGGCGGCGTATATCGATATCTCATGTTACTCCAACTACGATCTGTTGTATCAGGAGATTCTTCGTCCACCAGATTGGCCTGTCGCTTGAGATCGTAAGCATAGCTGTCCAGTTTAGCTAAGCCTTAATATTTAGGCTAACCAACCGTTACGCTTCTTCTTACACGCACGATATTAAAGACAACGATAATGGGCATGATGGACATGTGCATAACGGTTTACCATGAGGAACTTGCATCAGTAGCTCCAGCCTAAGCCTTGCTTTCAACCCGATACCCAAGGTTAGGCTTACTTGAACACTTATTGGTCATGAAGCAGGCTAATCAGCTTCAGCATCATGTTTATCGACAATCTATATGGTAGTCGTATTTCCACGTCATACCAGAACAGATACTAAATGCAACACTTTTGCTTACACGTAGCTCGATTACGATTGAATTCGTCGACAGACATCACAAAAGCAAGTTCGCTGGTCTTGATGTCGCATAACGAATCAGTCTACGGAGCCTTAGGGAGAAATGATTTTGGCAACAACGGTTATGGGGGCAGAAAAAGACCTGATCAACGGGGATAGTTTGAAAATGAAATCTTTCCATCTTACATGTTTATTTTCTTTTCTGGTTCTCGGTCGAGCTCCTTCGGTGACTCTTGCATCATCGTATATTCTACCTGTTACTCACGATGGGCATCTTCGAGGATGTGCGTGAAGGAATCCTGGATCAATCCAAACTGGACCAGTATAAAACAGACTCTTTTGATATTGATGCACTAGACCCAAAGATTGGACTTACTCTTCTTTCTACCGCGTCTCTTAAGGGTCGTACAGATGTCGTTAAGCTTCTTTTACAGAATAATGCATCGGCAACCAGGCTCTCCCGGGGCGACCGCACCCCGGTATGGTTCGCAGCAATGGGTTCCATGAAAACGAACGACCGCGCCGAGATTATCCGTCTCCTCCACTCCCACGGCTGCGATATCAATAAGCCATCCCCTAGGAACCATAACTATACGCCTCTGATGAAAGTAATCGTGGACTGGGAAGACGCCGAGGTCGTCCGTCAGCTCGTAGATCTCGGTGCGAATGTAGCACTAGAGAACTCCGACCGGGAGACAGCCACCACGCTCGCCGTCAAGACGAAGAATAACGCAGTGATCCGAGCTCTCGACGGTAGCTCACCGAAGCGTACGACGTTCACGGGCCTTGTATTTAAAGCCATTATATTGATTCTTCATGCAATAGTTTGTGCTAGTGCGGTTGCATCCGGTGTAATAAGGGTATCATCGAATCGAGGTACCAGGATCGCAGAATCAGACACGCCGGCTTTTCGAGAGTTAGTACTACTGCCATTTTATCGTGCCTCGTGTCTCTAACTTTCACTCATAGGAAGTCCGAGAAAGCAGGACTGTAGAAAAATATAGTACCGACATCTTGAACTTCATTTCTGACAATGGCATGGAAAACTTCTTCAAAAAAGACGACCCTCTCCTGAGAACGCTCGTGCAGAAGGCTGCCAGGATGAAGACCAACCCAGACTCTACACTAAAGTCTGACAAAGATATCCGTGATCTTATAAAGCTATCACTATACCAGCAAGTGATCTACTGCGGTAAGCAAACTTACTATCTACAAGCTAACACAGTCGAATCCGAACCTAACATGGAATCTTAGACGACAGTACTTCTATGTCCACAGGCAACCGCCTCGAAGGCCAGCGACGGATCGTCAAGCGGATTGCGAAAGTTGCCACCTATATAGTACCCGATAAAAACGGCGTAGACATTCGGTTCATCAACAGCACCGTATCGGGAAGCGGGCTCCGAGAGGCAGAAGTCGACACGCTCATGAACAGCGTGCAACTAGCTGGAGACACGAATATCGGGACGAACCTAGTCGCGAGGGTTCTTAAGCCGCTAGTATACGACAAGCTAGAAAACAAGGACCTGAAGCGACCCTTACTAGTGACCATAATCACAGACGGCTGTCCCGAGCCAGAGGCCCCAGACACGTTGAGGAATGCAATCAGAGAGTGCGGGAAGAAGCTCATCAAGGCTGGTTATGACCGTGAGGGTAAGTACCACGTATTTCTCACTTATACTTATAACACCCATCACTAATGAGCATTTATAAGCGGTGCTATTCCAAGTCAGCCGAATCGGAGACTCCGAGGCCTCGAAGCAATTCTTCGATAGCCTACAAAGTGACAAGCAGCTACAGAGGGTCCTCTACTGCACCACCGGTAAGGCACGACTCGTGTACTCCCACCATTTACGATTATAAGCTAATAGCCCTGCCATAGATCGACTAGAGAAAGCATCTGAGGGCGCAAAGCAGAGTGAGAACGAGCTGGAAGAATGGGTTTATGTAACTATTGTGCCTCCTGATGAACTATCAGTAGTTGTCTAAGTAGTTAATGCTGGAATATGTGTGGCTGGTAAATCAAGGGGCTGGTTATATGTTCCACACCCGTGGTTTTTATATATTATATATACCTTATTTATATACTTAATTAAATAATTAATTAATATAATTAATTTATACCTTATAACTTGCGTTTATTTTTAATAAATTATAAATTTAGAAATTTATAATTATAAATATAATTAAACCCAATTTTATTATTTAATATATTATTTATTAAAAACGTAATTAATTTAAATTATTACAATTTTCACTACGCACTAAATAAAAAATAAGAAAATTTTAAAAAATTAAAAGAAAAAATTTATAAAAATAATACGTTAAAAAAAAACATTAAAATTAAAGTTATAATAACGGAAAATTTATTATTTTTTTTTATAAAAACCTTTAATATTAAACATTAATTTAATTTTTATAAAATTATTATTATATTAAAATATATATTAATTAATAATAACGTTAAAATTTACTTTATTTTAATAAATATAAATTATAAATATATTAAAGTTTTTTAAATTAAAATAACAATTTTAATAATATAAAAAATTATTATATAAAATATTAATATTACTTAAATAATAAATTCCAATTAAATATTATAATAAATAAAAAATTAATAAATAATAATTAAATATAATTTTAAAAAAAAAGTTATTATAAAAAATATTATATTTTAAATATTTAAATAAACGAAATTTCTTATATTTAATATAAAAACTTAAATAATTATTAATTAAAAATTTTTTAAAAAAATTTTATTTTAAAAACTTTAATTTTATATTTATAATAATATTATCGGAACTACGTTTATTAAATATAAATAATATATTTTTTATATTTCTTTTAATTAATTTAAATATTAATTATTTTAATTTTAAAATAATTATTTTATATAATTTATTATAAAAATTTATTATATTTTCCAAAACATTTATTTTAAAGTTTTTAAAAAAAAAATATATTATTTATTTTAAAAAAATATTAATTTAAAATTTAAAACTTTTTAATTAAAATTTAAATAAATATTTTAAAATAATATCGGTTTTAATTACGAAATTAATTAATTATATTTTAAAAAATTACCTCGTAATTAAATAGTTTTATTAGTTAAAACTTATAAAATTTTTTATATTATTTAATAACTTTTTTTAATATTTTTTTAATAATTATAAAAACAAAAAAAAATAATATAACTTTAGATAATATTATTTATTTAAATTTAATAAACAAATAATTAATATTTAAAAAAAAAATATTCAATTATTTAATAATATAAAAATACAGGAAAATATTTTTAAATAAAATCGACAAAATAATTTTTACAAACGTAAAAAATAATAAAAATATTATAGCAGTTAAATTTTATAAAAAAATTAAAATTTAGTAAAATAAATAAAATAAAATTTACAAATATATTTATTACTATTTAAAAAAAAACTTTAAAAATATAATAATAAAAAAAATTATAATAATTAATTTTTAAAAAACTTTCGAAAAAAAATATAAATTATAAAATAATATTATATTTTAAAATTTAATATTTAAATAAAATATTATTTTATTAATTATTAAAAAAATTATTATAATATTATTATTAAAATTAAAATAATTATAATTAAATTTTAAAAAATTAAACAAAATTTATACAATTAATAAATTATATTTAATTAATAAATTTTTTAAAATTTTAAATTTTAATTATAATATTTTTTTTATAATATTTTTTTAAAATTATAATATTATATTTATATAAAATAATAATAATTTAATTATTAAAATTATAGTTATTATAAATAATATTATTAAATTAATTTAATAAAAAAAATAAATTTAAAAAATTAAAAATAAAAATAATAAATATATTTTAATTAATTATTTTAATAAATTAAATATTAAATGTAAAAAAAATTTTATATATATTTATTATATAATAATTAAATAACGATTAATTAATTATAAAATAATTAATTATTTTTAAAAATATTTTAAAAAACAGTTTAAAAATTAGTAAAATAAATTTAAAAATAAAAGTAAAAAATTTAAATACAATAAAAATAACATTATAATTATTATATTAATTTATAAAAGTTAAATTAAATCGTTAATATTTATTATTATAATAACGTTTATGGTATTTAAAAAATTATTTAATATTTTAATAATTAATTCTTTAAAATTTAATATTTTATTAAAAATATTTTAAAAATATTTACTTAGTAAATTATAATTTAATATATTAAATAGCGGAGTATAAAATAATTAAATACAAAATAATTAATTATAAAATAAATTATTAAAATTAATAATTTTTATAATTAATTCCGTATTTAATTACGTATTAATAAACTTATTTATAAAAAAAATATTAATAATATTAAAATTTATAATTATAATAAAATTAAAAATTAAAAAATTAACTATTAAATTACGAAAAATAATAATAGTTAATAACAATTATAATTAAACCAATTATTATAATAAAATATTATTTATTAACTTACATTTATATAAAAAACCTTATATATATAACATTAATAATAAAATTATTATATTAAAATTATAAAATATTATTATATTTTAAATTATTATAAAAAAACAATTTAAAAAAATTAAAATTATAAATATTATTTATTATTTTAATTTAACTTATAATTTTATTTTAATATTTTAATTTATTTATAAAAAAATAAAATTTTTATTTTAATAAAACTTAATTTATAACATTAAAAATAAAAAAATATTTTTAACCATAATTAAAATAAATAATTTATATATAATTAATTAAAAAAATAATTATTTTAATATAATAAACCTTAATATAACATTTTATTTTTATTTTATATTGGATTTATTATTAAAAATATAATATAAATAATTAAGTTATTTAAATAATTAAAATTTAAAAAAACTTATAAATATATCTATAAATATTAACTTTTTAAAAAAATATTATTTTTACAAAACTTATATAAAAAATAAAATAATTAAAAAACTTTATATAAAAATATTAAAAAAAAATATTTATAATTTAAAATTATTATATATTAATAAAATAAACATACTATTAAATATATAAAACATTAACAATTATAAAAAATAATTAATAATAATATATAATTATTTATATATAAATTAAATTATATTAATTAAAAATTTTAAAAATTAATTATTAACGTTTAAAAACTTTTTAAAATAATAAAAAAAACCCAAATAATATTATTACATTATTACTTTAAATATTTTAAATTTATATACTAATTATAAATTTAAATAATATTATTATTAAAAAAATATTACAATTTATTATACAGTTATTAAATAATATTAATTAAAAAATATTACCGAAAACATTATTAAAAAATTAAAAAATAAAATTTAAACAATATTAATATAAATTAAAAATAATAAAATATTAAATAAATATTAATTTATAATAATTTAAATAATAATATATTTAATAAATAAATTTTTTTATAACGTATTAAATAAAACTTTTTATAAAATTTAATATAATAATATATTAAATTTAACATATTTAATTATTATAAATATTAATAATTATTATTTAAAAAATTAAAAAACTAATATATTTTATATTAAAATTATTAATTATAAAATATTAAAATATAAAAATAATAATTTACAAATTTATAAAATATTATTAATAAATAAAAATAAAATAATTATCGTAAATAACATTATATTTAAAAAAAATTACCTTTATATATTTATTAAAAAACCTTTAACATTAAATAAACATATAAAATTTAAATTTTTATTATTATTTTTATTACAAAACCGTTTAAAATTAATAAAACTTATTTAAAATTTATTTAAAATTTATTTTATAAACAGTAATTTTACTTAAACACTAAACCGTAAAAACTTACAGTATTTAAAACTTAATATTTAACTTATTATAAAAAACCAATATAATATTAAACTTTAAAACGAACCAAATAATAATAAGTTATTTTAAATAAAATTAAAAATACCAGTATAAAACCCGGAACTTAAACTATACATTAATAACCCATTTCGCAAAACGTTTAAATATAATTTTAAATAACAAATAAATATAATATTACCATATAAATATTAACTTAAGTTTAATATAAATTTTAAATATATTATTTAATTAATTAATGTTATAATAATAACGTTTAAACTCGAATTTAAATTTTATAAAAACGTTAAATATAACTTTAAATAATATAAATAATATAAAATTATAAATATTAAATATTAATTATTAATAAATAATTAAATATAAATATTATATAAGCTTTTTACAAAACGTAAACCGTTATTTAAAAAATAATTTTATAAAATAAAATAAAGTTTTAATAGCAAGATTATTTAATATAAAATTAAATAAATAATGAAAAAATTTAAATAAATAAAAAACTTTAATTATATTAATATTTTCATATTAATAATTAAACTTATAAATTATAAAACTTTATTCGTAATAATTACAATTTTAAATTTAAAAATAAAACAAATAAATATTATTACCACTTTTTTATATAAAAATATTAAAAAAAATATTTATATTAAATAACCTTTTAAATTTAATAACGAAATTAACAAATATTACAAATTTAATAAAACTTTATATAATTTAAAATAAGTTTTTAAAATATAATATTAAATTTTAATAACGTATTTAAAAATATTAAAATTTAAAATATTAAATTTCGATATAAAAATATTCGTTAAAAATTATATTTATATTACAATTTATATAAATAACTTATTTATTATAAGCTTTTTTAAAATTGAAATTAATAAAATTAAAATAAAGTTTATTAAAAAATTTAAAATAATAAATTTAAAACTATATTTATATTATTTAAAAATAACTATTAAAAAAAATTACTTTAATAAAATTATTAAATTTAATTAAAAAAATATATTTAAAAAAAATTATTAAGGATTTAAAATAATAAAAATTTAATTTTATTAATATATTTATAAATATTTTAAAAATCTTTAAACTTTTAAATAACTATGTAATAACCACCATTAATTTAAAATAATACGTATAAATTATAAAATATTTAATATATATTATAATAAATATATACTTTAATATAATATATACGATATTATACTTAAACCGATATATAAAAAACTTTATTATAATATATATTATAACGGTTAAAAAAGTTTTAAAATACTTAAAAAACATTTTAAATTATAAATTTATTTTTTAAAATAATTTAAAAGACTTTATAAAGTGGATAAATGTTAATTACGTAAGATATATGTAATTGAGAAAATTAATTTTAAAGTATATTTTTAATATTAAAAGTAACGTTATTAATTAATTATTAAAAAAATAACCCGTAATAATTACATTTATTTATAAATTTAAATTTAAAAACATAATAAATGTTACGAAAAAAGCAATTTAATTACACCATTTATTAAAAAAATTAACAATTATAAAAAATAATATTAACGTTATAATAATTTATAAAAATAATTAAAAAACTTTAATATTTATTAAAAACCTTTAATTTTATACTCGTATAAAATATATAAAAATTAATGTTTATTTTATTTACGAAAAATAATAAATTAACTAAATTAATTTTATATATATTTTTATAACGTAATAAATGGTAAATAAATTTATTAAACTTTTATTTAAAAATACATTTATTAAATTTAAAAAAATAATAAGATTTTAATTATAAAATAAATAAAAAATTACAAATATAACGAATATTTTATAATTTATAAAAATTAAATTATGGTAATTATAAAATATAATCACGAAATATTAATTATAAATAATAAACCCGAATTAAAACTTACTTTTGAAATAATTAAAAAATATTTTATACGTATTATTAAAAATTTTAATATTTAAAAAATATATAATTAAATATATTTTAAAAATTATTAAATAATTATATTAAATATATTTAAATAATATATTATAAAGTAATTAATATAAAATATAATTATTTATAAATATTTTATAAAAGTAATTTTTAATATTTAAAATAATTTAATAAAATAACGATAAAAGTTAATATATTTTAAAACTTTTTTATAAAATAAAAACCAAACGTTATAACTTTTTTAAAATTAAAACTTAACCCGATAAATTATTTAAAAAACTTTAAAAACATATTATTTTACTTTTTAATTTATTTTAAACTTTTTAATCACCATACACGTAATTAAAGTTTAAATGATATATTTTAAAGTTTTAAATAATAAAATATTCGAACATTTATAACGTATATTAACTTTATGAAACAATTAATTATATATTTATTAACAAATTATATTTTTCCATAACGATTTAAACCGAATAAATTAAATAAAATATATGTTTAATTTATTATTTTAAAACTTATTTAATAACTTCGTAAAGTTAATATTTAAAAATGGAAAAAAAATGTAAATAAAGTTATTTAACATATTTAACAATTAATTAATAAGTAACAAATGGAAAAACAAATGTTAATACGTTTTTGTGGTAATTATTATTAATGCATTTATAAAGTAAAAGAAATGAATATTTATATAAAATTGTGATTTTGTAAAAAAGGTATTTAATAAAATTTATTAAAAAAATATATTATAAAGTAAATAACAATTATTTATAAAATATTTACGAAATAAAAAACGAATAAATAAAGTTAAAATATAATATAATATTAACGTATTAAATAATGGGAAAAATCTTTACTTTAATTTATTATTAAATAAAATTAAAAAATAAGTTACGTTTAAAAATTTATTTTATAAAATTTTTAACGATTTTCGTTTTAAATAATATATATGGTTTAAATTTTAAATATAAAGTTATATATAAATATAGTTATTATAAAATATTTATAAAATGTTTTAAAACGAATCATAAATTTAATTTAAATAAAAATGTTAAAATATATATAATTAATAAATTAAAAAGTTAATTATATACTTTATATTTATAACTTTTATATATTATATATATTTTATTTATATATTTAATTAAATAATTAATTAATATAATTAATTCATATTTCATAACTTACGTTTATTTTTAATAATTAAGGGGGTAGTTGGAAGGTGGTTATTAAGGTTTGGGTTTAAAAGGTCTAATAAAGGCGCACATGTTTAGGTATTGGACGGAGAAAGACATCTAGGGGTGGGGGGGGCGAGATAAAAAACAGATTTATTTATAATGGTTCATGGGATGGAGGCACCTATTCATACTGGTTGGGGGTTGATCATTGTTAGTCGGGTATGTTACGGAAAGTGTTAGGTAATTTCAAAAGGTAATCTGTAAATAGCATCACTCTTTACATATGATAGGAACACTTGATTGATATTTTGGTATTTGTTCCCATTATGCATCAGTTCCTGGACAATTATCGTGGGCTTGGGAACAAAGATATACAAAGCTTCGTTATGAATCAACGCTGTCATCTATATTTTGCAATTGAAATATCTCGTAGCATTTGCCTTAATACACCTAGCCACGTTGCGCCCTTCGACATTCTTCACACTGAGCACGAAGTGTGTACCTGAGTCTAGCATGGGGTCCACCAACGGTAACTCTCTCCATCCAAAGGTACGCCAAACCATTTATATCTAATCTGCCTGTACATATATTGCATCTCCAGGGACTATCGTTGTTGATTGCTGATTTCTTGAAGAGCTTCACGATATCTATAGCCAGCTCCGGAATGTCTTCCAAGGTTGTTAGGAATCGATCGTACTTTGTGATTCGGAATTCGCTCAAGACCATAAATCCCTTTACTAGACCTCGCAGAGGTCTATTCGAGGGAAAATGTACCCTATATGAGGTCTCGATTATTCGGAATAAATACTCGAGTTCTTCATTGGTGAATGCGCTTAGCAAGTCCGTCTTTGGCTGAGGCATGTTTCGTAAACGTACTGCCAGGTTATCCAGCTTTGGTTTGGTTATCGATAGGATCTCCTTCACCAAACTGCTGATCTGGAAGAAATCTGCTAGCTTGAAAAGGGTGCAAGGGTTGGTCTCGACGAGTTCTTTCGAGACTAGTTCATTACGATATGTTAATTTGACTCAAAGAGAAGGAGGTTGACTAAGTTCCCACCTTTTCCGGTGTACAAGAAACGAATAATCTGATCTATACCATCGGGGTCTTGTTCCTTGAGTGTGATTTCACGCGTTGTAGCTTCCTGGGAAATAGGTAGATATTAGCCTCTTTACCACGACAATCTTCGCTTTTATTTGCCCCTTTCTGCATGCGACAGTAAACATGGCCAAATTAAGAATTCTCAGGTTCCGACCAAAATGACCTAAGCTAGTCTTACCTGAAAAGAACCGTTGAATGCTTTGTTAAAATAAGGGCATCTTGGACAAATGATGGTTCTATGGAGTTGCCACACTCGGTCTTTGCACTTGACCTTCACATCTGAAAACAGTCCAGATTTTAGAAGACTGTCGACTCTGAGTCAATATCGTAAGCAGGAAATGGTATTTTTTTCTTTTTCTTCTTGGTTTCTATATTTTTGACTTACTCTTCACCGGATCCGCGGAGCATAGCATCAGATGATGCAAAGTCTCGAGTTTTGTTTGACATGGTGAGACCGTAAGGGGATTGGTGTGATATAAATGTCTACTAGTGTACCTTGAGTATCGAGGTAGGTATGAATATAATACTTGATATGCTGGCGCTATTTTACTGTGAGGTATTAGAACAATTGAGAGCAAGTGAAGTTGAAAAGATTCAGGGAGAAACATCTATTTATACCTATATTTTCAGGGTTGTTGTACCTTCCAAGTATTTGATACCTTGGGTAGGTAGACGCTGTGGTTGCCTTGGAATTGCAAGAAAGTAAGAACCTTCCCAGTGTTTTCTTAACGTACTGGTAGGAAATAGGCACCTGCTACTGGACTTACAGGCGCGCTACCTGGGCTACCTTTATGGGTTTATCTAAGGCAAGTAACTGGTAAGTATTTGAATTGATATCGGGTTCGTGATCCCCCTAAGCGTTCTAGCCCCCCTAAATCCTCCCTTTACCTAACGATTTAAATATTCGTTTATGCGCTTTAGGTATTACTCATCATTCAACACATATATCGGCTCTTATTAAATATCTCCCTTAAAATTCTAGGTGCTTAGGCAATTTTTTTAGGGGGCCCGAATATTTCGTATTCAATATCACTCCTACCTATCATAAGGTAGAACATAGGGCATGGAAACAACTTCGTAATTCCACAAGAAACTCTAGGCCAAGCTATGGGAGTCTATGGCTATTATCTATACTACTTAAGCAAGCTCTTTGTTCCCGATGCCTCACTCATAAACCTGATACATTCCTAATGTCCAGGGCTAGGACTACACATACTCCCAAGCATCACCTCCTTCGGATCTATAGGTTCGTACCCCGCTTAGGTAGCACCCTTCTTGCTCGTATATACCAGTAAACAGCTGATATACCCTTTCCCCCGGCTCTCCTTCACTGACCGGGCAAATGATCCATCCGTTATGTTTGTTGCCCAGGTTAATTGGGTCGCCCCATGCCACGCTTTGCTCGCGTGAGAAACCCGTGGCAATACCTCCATCAGGTACCTTTCCGGAATCAGCTGCAGTATAAGAAAGGGATCCATCTTTGGCGATATAAACTAGTATATCAATCAGCGTCACCACTTTAAAGACGGTGGATATTATATATAAAGTCACCTACCTTGCTGGCTTCCTGGGACGCCAGAATTTAGGAACACTGTTCCATTTCCACCGGTGAATGTTGTTGACGTCCCGGGGTACTTAGAGCAGTCTACATTCTCGTCGTCACTGGGGCATTTCGCACTAGGATCTCTGTTGATATAGAACTTTCCACCACTTGCATTGATTGCGGTGCCCCAAAAGAAAACATCGGTGCCCTGGGCGATCTTCCAGACACCTGCTGTCCATGGGCCTTCAGGCACAGCTCGCGGTATGACAGAAGCTCCAAGAGCGACGAGCGGAAAGGCAAGTAAGTTCGTAATAGCCTTCATGATTCAAAGCTCGGTATTGCTGACAGAATGTATTGAGTTTCCTTGGAGATCAACGGGGACAAAGTAGACGTTAGGTACAGAAAGACGACTTACATATATGCAACGACGACGTGTTTTATAATTTTCGCTCGTTTCTAATAAGGCCACCAATTCTAATACCCTTCGTCGTCTTCACGAGGAATCATACGTTACTTGACTATTTATTGCAGCTGCACATAAGAGCATGGCCCAATACCAAGGTCGCAGTTCAAATTGCGACGTGAAGTGTGGGTACCTACATCTTCCACATGCCATCACCATTCACATCCTTTGGATTCTACCGGCTAATATCCTATGGTTACAATACACACCGGCGACTCGTACGTATGTTAATACGAGATTCTAGATTTTCGAATCCTCTTCTAGGTCAGAGCTAGTTAGGACGTAAAATTATACCCCTTACAGCTAAATGCAGTTAAGAATCTAATAACGCGCGTCTTCAATTGCGCACTCTCTGAAAATGTGTTGGAAAATAGTCGAGGTTTATATCATGGCCTATGGTTTATCTGCATACCGAAGTACATATGTAACGTCATGTAATACTTTTACGTTACCTCCCATTCCTCTATTTTAAGTCGTTATATATTACCTAGCTCCGTAGGTGAACGTCGTTCATCGTCGGGTAGACCATGCCAACTCATAAACTCCCATTTCGCTGACGTTTTTCAATACATACATTCGAATCGTTCAATAAATTCGTGGCGAATACCTTTGGCAGGAGTAACGTAGGAAAGTCTGGCTCCCAAGGGATCTGTATTTCTCACGATGAAGCCTGTCCCCCTTTCTTAGGAATCAATGAGTACTCACAAGTCTTTCAAACTATCAATAAAATTATCATTATTCAATATCTGTTGACCGGTCCGGGTCAAGGATTTACAAAAAAGACAGCTAGATCTATCGTATTATTATGGATACCTGAAATTCATATAGTATTCCCTTTTCCAATTCTCTATGATCAAACTTCTCCAAACGTCTCATCTTGAGCAGTGAACGCAGACGTAGCCTGAACCGCAGCTGTAAGGTCTGCATGAAAGTTGGGATAATTAATACCATGCGTAGCTGCTAGTTGCCCAGCACCCATTAGTGTTTCTTCCACAGCAGAGCTCTCATTTTCTTCGTTTTCAATATCCGTAACTATTCTCCTACGTCTATCCGGTTGTTTCCCCGATGAAGTGTTGGGGGCTGTTTCCGGGGTATTTTTCTTTGCCAGAGTGAAAACCGGATTCCAGTCGTTGGGGGGTTCCAGGTCTTTCGTACTTGGGCGACCAAACCCGGCTATAACTAACGCCCTGCGCACCCAGCGGTCGTCTACACTTGCAAAATGCAGTTGAACCGTTTCGGGAGATGACCAACGTTCTAATTGCTTGCGGAGAACAGTTAATCCGTTTATTGCGTCCGTATCGATGTTGATTACAGTAGAGAAGTCAAGGATTAACGCTTTCAGGGTTGGTTTGGATGTCTCTGAGTTGGGTTGATCTGGTGATGCTTGGGAAACAGATGGAGTACGCTCATTCCACGGTTGGTCCTACCACAGAAATTAGTAAATGTTATTTTTCTATTAGCAAAGATTTTACTCACTCCAGAATTCTTGTAGTCAAGTACGGTGGTTCGACGGGTTTCCTTCGTGATATAGGCGAAAAGAGATTCCATGTGTTGGGTTTGATTAACGTAATTGAAACCCTCAGGGAAACGGTAAATAAATACGCCGGGACGAGGAGATTCAACATAAATAGATGGGTTGGAGGCATCTTTTCTGTCAATTCGGAAGAAGGCGTCCCTTGGTGTCATTATAGATATTGATGATAGATTAGTCGTAGATGGATTTCTTGTGTAGGAGTCCGGGTACCGGTGGATTTGAACTCGGCCGAGAAACTGTCCCTGCTCACGAATGATCCGAGTAAGAAGGAGGCATGCAGATAATGCCGTAGTTACGTAAATGCCGTTTTCGATAGTAGTGAAAATGGACGTCAGTAGTCCAGTAATATAAACGAAAAGGTCTGGGGGCGATATCAACCATAGTTTATGCAGCTCGTCTAGAGACATAGGTAAACCAATTACGGCATGTATTATCAGAGCCGCAAGAGTAGCAATGGGAACCCAGGATAATGCCTTGCCTAAAGCATACAAAGCAAGGACGATAACAACAGCATTAAATACCCCTGCAAAGGGCGTTTTAACACGGGCCTTCGACGAGAGAGCGCTGCCACCGAACGACGCCGTTGAAGCGTAAGCACCAACGAATGGACCAACTAGATTTATCACGCCGAGTGACACAAGCTCTTGTGAGGGTTCTATAGTGTAGTCGTTTTTCTGACCTAAAGATTTGCCGATGGCAATATGTTCAACAATGATAACAATAGCTGTGGCAGGAAGCTCAGATAGGAGACTTTTCACTAGCTCAGGTTGAAAATTCGGGGGCCCATTATGACCAAAGCCTACTATATGTGAGCCAATAGCAACTCGTTAGTTAGGATATACGCACCTGGTGTGATGTGTCCGAGTACGCGAAACTTGAATTCCTCTTCTGAGACATTCCAATTGACCAAATAACTGACCATAATGTAGAGGAAAACAGTGAATGACAATCGAAGCGAGGAAAGTGTATCCCACAGCTTTTTCCGATGAGGTTTCCGTACATTTAAGTATCCGAATGACCGCTTTAGGAACACCAATAGTAGCAAGGCCGTCAGTCCCACTGCTGCATCTAGCTTAGTCCGACCAAGCCCTTTACATGTATCAATGAGGACTTGATAGGCGGGACCTCTCGTATTGACGCCTCTGATTCCTAGTAGATTTGGTACCTGTCCAAGAGCGATGGTAATTGCAGCGGCAGTGACAAAGGCCGAGATAGCTACGTGAGGTATCAGCTCGATGATCCATCCCGATCGTAAAAGACCAAGAATAAGAAAGACACAGCCGGCTAGGAACGCGTGGGTTTTGGCAACATCTTCTCGAGTAAATTCAGGATGTTTTTCGGTAATACTGGTGCCTGTTTTTCCAACGAGGAGAGATATTACTGCTGTGGCCTTCTTAAGGGTAAGTAAAGTATTTATTGGCATGAACCCCAAAGAAAAGATGTTCACATACCCCAACAGAAATGTCTTTCGATGTTCCAAATAGCCAGTATAAAGAAGCACCTGCGAACGATGTGAAGAGTCCAAATTCGGGGCTGAGATTGACCAGCATCGCATATGATAACCCCTGTGGGATCATCACGAGACTGAGTGTACAGCCTAGATATTGTTAGGTCAAATCATACTAGATTAAGCCTCGACAAGGGACAGAACATTACCAGCAATAAGATCGGCAACTAGCCATCGTCTATTATATCGCCGAATCCAATCGAGAAATGGAAAAAGGCTAAGAAAGTATGAAAAGGGGCTTATCCCCTTCGAAGATTGTTCTATGATCCATTCTTTCGTTGTCGGAGTTTGTTCTATGAATGGTTCGAACGGGGAAATCACTTCGCTACTGCGCTGGACAAGACTGTCTGGAGTTGGATTCGCATCGGAATTTTCTTTCAGACCAAACATCTTCGCAATGGCTTTGCGACTTTTCCCTAATATTCTGTCCATGACTTATTCTTCAGTGGAGAAGAAAACCCCTAAGAGTAAGAGACGAAAGAATAGAGATGACCGGTGGAAAACGTAAGGGAAAAGACTAGTCTCTACCATAGGGCAGAGTAGAATAAGTATTGCTTATATTGTGCCGAGCTAGATTCCTACCCGGCGCTGTGACCTACTAGGAGATTTCACTGACTTTGATGGGAAGTGATAGTGGATATCTGTCGTGATTAGCCAAGTCACCAACTAGCTCTATCACTCTCCTATCGTGAGTCTATATCCCATTTCGTGTTACCTTGAAAGGTCTGATATATGTCTGCATAACTCACGAAAGCAAGGCGAAAACACTTGAGTGCCACAGGTCAGGAAACCATCAACTGCCTTAGGAACTTGCATAGGTAGTCGTGACGAAAAGTCTACGGTAAGCCATACGTAACATTACGCCCATGGAAGGGAAGTCAGACAAACTCATACTTTGTCCCAGGTACATGCTCGACCTTACGCTTGATTCCAATTACTCGATCTTGGTTCTGTCAAAACTTTTGACATTGTAGTATCTTAAGGTATGTTTAAGCAGTCATGGGCATTGTGCTTAGATCAACCCCTGACTCGGCTGAAAACGAGGACACAGAAGAATTTCAACCATTTGGACCCGAAAAGGATTCTATACTACTTTGAAACTCTACAGTCCAAATATACTAGTAGAGCAGATATGGGATATAAGCGTATTGTTCGTGAAAGGTTGGGTTGGTACTGCGCTTAGGAGGGCATGGAGATAAGGAATAGGGGCTTTATCTAGGTTCTAGTCACGTGATTCACTACGTATGAACAGACATACAGTCAGACAGTCAGAAGGCGTGGTCTGTGCTTCGGCGCTAGCGCTAGGTATTATCTTCCATAGATGTACCTAAAAAAGGGTACAGCGTCTTAGGGGGGTTTCGAAAAAAAAAAACCATTTTCTGTAAAGATTACAACCTCCTCTTAGTACCTAGAAAGACTTCCATCACGACCTTTTATAACAATCTAAAAATATGCAGCTCAAAGAGACCCAACGGCTCGAGCTGCCTCCCGCAGCAGACATGCACGTCCATTTGCGACAGGGCGAGCTAATGGAATTGATGGTACCCACTGTGCGTCAAGGTGGTGTTGACACTGTATTTGTGTATGGCCTCACCACTTGATATCTTGAGGAAAACTGTGAGCTGACTAGGAAGTACAGCATGCCTAATCTTGTACGTAACCTACCATACCTTAATATGTCCGTAAGGAAAACTCTGTATTTATATATACTAACTTAATTCAATATAGATTCCCCCTCTGACCACCGTTGAACAAGTATGCATAAATAGATCATATAGACTTACAAAGACTAGTGATTAACTATTACGAAGGTGCTTGAATACCGATCTAAACTCCAGGCATCAGCTCCGGATGTCACATTCCTTATGTCGTTGTTTGTAGGTTTCCCTCTATGGACTAACTGAATACGTCTTTCCGTAATAGGGGTTAGCAAGACTGACTCTCTTAGCTTCACCCCTCTGTGACGCCCGATGTCATTGCCCAAGCTGCGGCATCAGGTATTACAGGTGTAAAAATGTACCCTCAAGGTAATCTTTCTTGTCGTCGTTCTTAAGTCTGTGAAGTAACTAACAGTTTTCAGGGGTAACTACCAACTCCGAGTCTGGTGTCTCAAATCTCGAGTCCTTCTACGCTACCTTCGCGGCCATGGAGCAGCATGACTTAGGTACATATACCCTATAGCATTTAGGAGCGACCCTATATAAGAGGCTTCGCTTTTATTTCTAGGGGATTAGGTAACTTGCGAAATAAGGCAGGCTAACAAACCTACGTACCTCCTTAGTGTTAAATCTTCACGGAGAAGTTTTAGAATCCCTTGCACCAGCCGGGACAACACTTGAAGAAGCATTCCTTCCGACCCTCAAGACACTCCATCAGCGTTTCCCGAATCTACGTATTGTAGTATGCTATATGTGCACACGTGTTTCCCGCGCTTACCTCAAAACAACCACTAACGTACACCTCAGCTTGAGCATTGTACTACTGCAGCAGCTGTTGAAGCTGTGAAGGCTTGCGGGCCCACCGTCGGCGGTACGACATTCATCCTCTCCACCTTTACTGTGATTGATATTAACAGAAATGGACTAAGCTACAATCACCGCTCACCATCTATATCTTACATCCAATGAAGCCGACTGCGACCCCTTTGCCTTCTGCAAGCCTATTCCAAAGAAGCCCACTGATAGGGACGCACTAGTCAAGACTGTCGTTAGCGGCAATCCAAAGTTCTTCTTGTAAGTTATACCCCAAGATATGTCTGTGTTTGAAGCCTTGTCAATATAGTACTTATTATTATATTAGTGGAAGTGATAGTGCTCCTCACCCTCTCCAGTCTAAAACGTCTGCCGAGAAAGGCAAGGCGCCAGCTGGAGTCTACACACAGCCCTACGTAACACAACTCGTTCTTCTTGCTCTTGAGGAGGCTGTTGATCGCGACTTGATCACGGAAGCGGATGTGACACAAGAGAAATTGGCCGGGTTCCTTAGCCAATTTGGACGCCGCTTCTACAAGCTTCCTGAAAGCCCAGGCCAGAAGATTGTGCTAGAGAGAAAGGGAGAGAAGATACCCGTCAGCGTGGCGAGCAAGGACGGTAGTATCGAAGTAGGAATTTCTAAGGCGGGCACTGAAGTATTTAGTTTACGTTGGGAGTAAGTCTGACGAGAGCGATCGGAGTTGGGAGGGGGTGTGGTAAGGTGTTAGGCACGGACATATGAAAAAAAGGGGTGAGATAATGAAATTCAATTCATATTTGCAGCAAAGTAGTAGAGGAGGAAGCCTGGCTCAGAGATGTGTCATTCTGCTAGCTACACGAAAATATATCATACACATTTCCAGCTTGTTAGGGCGATATGCGACTCCCGTAAAAGTAGGACTATGATATATTCGGAGATCTTGTAAGTTATTGCTGTCTTCCTGCTTATATCACGATCTAAAAATCCCAAGCGCCGGGTCGATAGTTTGGACACTCCACCCATGGATGCTCATCTGATCATTGCGCAATGTAGCGTACATCACCTACCTCCGCCAGCAAAGAAAAAGGGTGGTAGAAATGGGAGATATCAGTATTCCACTGCAGTAATTAGGTAAAGTACAACGCGCGATGTCTTTATTTACATATAGTTATCGACCATTGCCTAAGAATCTCTTAGGGGGTATCACTACAATACCCGAATAGCCGTTCTACAAAGTAAAACGCCTCTGGAATCCACATTCCATCTATGCATATTCTAAAGCGAGCTCATTCCCAGTCCTTTTCGACGAGCCACTGATCCTCCAGCTTCAATGCCGTTTCCTCGACCAGGTTGCAGTCGCGGTGCCCCCACTTCTGGCGGAAGATCTCACGACCTGCCTCAGTTAAGATCCAGAACGATATCGCGAATCCTTCCGAGTTATAATAATAGGGTTCGCCCACCCCGCCGTGCTGGCTGTTTTGCCACGAATTGCGGGCATTCTTCTTGTCGCGATACTTATACGCGCCCATATCGTTACCGACATTAACCAGTTCCCGAAAATACTCAACCGACCTGGCAATACTCATATTCCCCGTACCATTAACCATCTCATTCGTTTCATCCGCCTTTGCCCCTTTCCCATCCTTGCTCAGTTCCTTATCCGTCCCAGTTTTTCCCACTTTCAATGGCTCTTTCTCTTTAGATTCTTCCTCTGGTGCAAAATCAGGGTTCGGATCGACAAATTCCGGGACAACATTTGGATCTCGATACAATGCGCCAAGATCCTTCAGTACAGATGATACGTCGTTGATTATACCCACGCGGCGATACCTCATAGTCCACCCATCCATTTCCAACCTTGCCTTCATGTCGCAGTCGCTGCCATAGTACGGCATCAACGAGTCCCATCCGCCCACAGCTTCCAGCGCTGCTCTGTTTACTAACGTGAGGTGATCATACTGGAACCATCGGAAGGCCCATCGCTCCTCTCTTTCCAAGGTTTGATTCAGCTCACGCAAGCAGTTCTCGTAAATAGTCCTGTAGCCCTCCTGCCCAGCCGCCGCCGGGCGCATAATATCCGCCTCATCCTGATCGTCGTAAAAGAACCACCCCTTATCACCGTCACGCTCCAACGTGTCGGGCCCATCCTCAAACGAAAATACTAATACATCCTGGTGCGAATAGAAGTAATACGGCCAGGACCGGGAGAGAGCAGTGTTCAAAAAGAAGTTCTGCATCTGCGAGAAAGTCAACAAGACAGGCGTCTGTATGACGTTGACCTTGAGCTTGCGTAACGTTGCGTAGTCGAGATAAAAGGGATTTTGCAGACTAAGTTTTCCTTGCGCGTTCGAATCTTGTACGCCCGTGTTTTCGACTACGTAGATGGACTCGGGCGGCCAGCCGGCTGTTATATAACCAATTACACACTGCAAGAGCATTGGCCATTGTCGGGTGAATCCGATGAAGAGAGGTGGGGTATAAGAAAGGCCGTATTCTCGATGTAAACCAGGACGGGGGATATTGTATTCCGGTATAGGCGGAGGTGTTGCTGTGGGATTCGTAAGGAGAGGGAATGGATCGGTTACGGAAGGGCGGGCATAGAAAGGTGTCGGCTTGTACTTGGGAGGGGGGTGATCATTCGTCGGGCGGTAACTCTCGTGAGTGTCTGTTTGGTTTGGTTTCGCATTGTTAATAATAGAGAGATTTCGTAAGAAGCTGTCGTTGCCCCCTATCCCGCGATATAGAGCCAGAGCCACGAGACTAATGGCAAGCAGCCCAATTGGAAGGGCGAAAGAACGCAAGCCTCGTGGGCTGCCGACAAGCGTCATAGTTATAACCTAATGGAGCTATGTAGTAGGCAAACAGACGAGGAAAAAACGGGTAATCATTCTAGTATTTGCCTGCTTTTAGGCCCTAATATTAAGTGGGTGGTAGTAATTATTTTCGCTTCTATTCGATAGTATATCACTTCTACACACACATGTTTTCGTAAATTTCAGTAAGTAAGAAAAAAAAAATGAACACGTCAAATAGAAAAGGGGCAGTGACGCGTACGGGACTCAGGAACCAGGATACATCAGATCGTGGGTCGCATCATGATCATCATGATCCGCATGAGCTCCAACCATCCCGTCCTTGGCATCCTGTCAAATCCCTGTACCAGACCCAATTAATTGCAGTTAATTGCCGTGTACGGCACGAATCCTAGTCATTTTACCACCCTGTCACATTGTGAATTGCGGCTTGAAATGTTTCAACTACGATGGAGCACTAATATGTCCTCAAGGCAGCAGTTTTGTTGTTTATGGTAAGAACTGCAAAAATATAAGATATCGTGAATGCTACTAGATGTACCTACGATATACTTCTATACACGTACGCAAAGAACCTTTAGGGATTTACTATTTACTGAATGGCATACTCTACATGGATTAACAGAATGATGAAAATCACTCAATATTCCCGGAAATGTTAAAACTAACATCTGCAACGAAAAAAAAAAAAAAAAAAAGATGACGCTACTAAAAATAAGCAAGACATTTGTACAACGCGACAAAGATATTTCCTACCAATTGGATTATGCGGAAGACTTGATTAAACCGAAATTAATTATGTCTCTGTCGCGTTGCTTGCTACCGAATACCCCCGGCAAGCCACTTTAGCAGCCATAAGAATAGTCTCACTATTCAAGGACTCAGCTTCTCGAATCCTACGAAACAAATCACTTAGGTACTTTCAATTAGGCCCTTGTAAATTTTAAGAAATTAGTGAAATAACCGAGCGGAAGAGATTATACCATTCTTCAGCTATCTCTTGTGCAACGACCGTCGCGCCACGGCCGTAACCATAGCAGCGCGCATGGTCAAACATGCCGTACATTCGACAATTCCGTTCGGCGGTCTCTGATAGGCACAGCGCCTATGTATGCAAGAAGCATAGTTAAGTTAGTATTATTATACAGAAGGTTCAACCTCATGGACTCCGAGACAATGTTGATTTGCCACCAACTAAACGATTTGAAGATTTATATTAGTAAATTGGACCCTCGCTTTCGATATCCTTGGCCAACTCCTTAGCCAAAGGTCCCGGTGGAAGTCAATAGGATAGCATCGTAAAGATTACTGATATAAACCATTGGGCCATTGCTAAAAGTTACCAGAAAGGCCTATAGCTAGCGAGTTTGGGTTGGGTTGGTGTGGTCTAAGCCGTGATAACCTAGTTCAGATGTAAATTCACCTCTTCAAGTACCTGCATAACAACACCGGCCTAATCCTCTAATATTTATTAGGAATTGATCCAGTGGCTGGTGTATGCTTGACCCCTCTACGTTTACCCAATCGCATTTTTTACGATATAAGCGCGAACAACAAGTACTGTAGCATCATCCACCATGTTTACATGTAACGATCGCCCGACTCCCATAAACCCTTTTATAAAACTCACTTTGAAAATAGCGTGCTTTACTACCTTCTTATAAACGAGTCATGACGCCACTAACTTATATAGTATCATTTAGTTGATTCCTCCGCTCGCCTGACTCGCTCCTCGGGCCTACCTCTGGACCAGCAGAGCTTTCATTGGATACCACCCACTCGGGAGATACCTATATGATAGGTGCATGCCCACATAGATAGGGTACTAGAAAAGTCATTGAATCATTCACTTCGAGAGCTTTCACCACTATCTGCTTTAGATTCTAGTTCTACACTACATACTGCTCTTGAAGATACTAGGCCTATCCCGCTAGTTATACGACCTGGCTCAGGGGTTAGATAACTGTCTAGGACCAATACAGCCTTGGTCGGACTTAAAATCCAGGCGACTCTTGGATCGGTAGAAAACTGTACGAGTATTTTACTTCCAACGGACAGTTATATTACACCAATACTAAGTCTTATTAAGGCCAAACAAGATATCGCAATGTTCACTAAGAATCTCTCGCTCCCCTAGCGGCATGGATCTGGAGCACCCACTGCTTTAAACTACAGAACGATGTCTTAAGGATCCCCACCATGGCCTATTCTAGACCAAGAGAGCTATGGCACCAATAGTGAGACTCTGGTCCCCGGACTCTACGATTTGGAGACATTTTATGGTGTTTGAAATCGTACCTTAGCCAGAAGAGGCAACGGAATCGGCATGGTCTCATGTACTTACTCGCGCGAAGCGTATAGCGCACATACGCTTCCTTACCCGCGCGTTCTGCAAGAAGTCTATAAGCTGAGAGGGCTCTCGTTGAATATGTTAATCTTATTCTACCATCAACCACTACCCAATTGCCCAACATGGCCAACTCAAGGGTACTACTAGGCGTGTTAGCGGCGTCATTGGCCAGTTTCCAGGGTGCGGACGCCTACTGGCGCATGTCATGTTCCCTCATCCAGACGGGCCGCCTAGATCCCAACGTATCCCCCGGTGCCGTTTCAGCCCACGTCCATAAGGTCTCAGGTGCAAGCAATTTCGGTCTGTCGAACACGTACGAAGATCTTATTGCCTCCCAGTGCACCTCGTGCGAAATACAAGACGACAAATCTATTTACTGGACGCCACAGCTCTACTATCAGCATGCTAATGGGAGCTTTGAGGAAGTTCCCAACGGCGGGACAGTAGTCTACTACCTTGGTCGCGGCGAGAACCGGTCTAATATCGAACCGTTCCCTCCCGGATTCCGGATGGTATCAGGAGACCCATACCTCCGATCGAATGAGACTACATCCTTTACCTACTCAGGTGGTGGAAATAATGGGAGGCGTCTGGTTTCGGACCGCGTATCCTTCGCATGTCTTGATAGTTCGGGAACCATCCCGGAACAAAACTATCTATTCCGCACCGACTGCGATAACGGTCTCCGCGCCCAGATCCAATTCCCGTCTTGCTGGAATGGTCAAGACTACCAACTCGACCAGTCGCATGTGGCATACATGTCCGGCATTGATAATGGTGTCTGCCCGCCTTCGCATCCAAGACAACTGGCCCATCTATTCTTCGAGGTTATCTACGGCGTGAATGACATAAACAAGGAAGAGGGCGGACAGTTCGTTTTCGCAAATGGAGACCCTACCGGGTTCGGGTTTCACGGTGACTTCATGAATGGCTGGGACACGGAAGTTCTTACTGATGCTTTGGAACAGTGCGTTAATGACGCCTCTTTCAACGGTCAGATCTCAAAGTGCCCGCCGCTAGCCAAGTCTCAAACCCCCTATTATGCCACCAACTGCCCAGAGCGTAAGCCAATTGTCAACGAGCAGGTAAAGGGGATGTTGAACTGTCTGCCTGGCTGTAATGTAGTTACGCCTGGTCCTGAGAGAGCAGTCCAGCTCGTGTGCCCCGACGATACACCCTCGGTTAATGTTGTAGCTAATGAAGGGTCTAATACTATGTTTAACCCCTCCACAGGGCAGAAGCTAGGCGGGACTACGTTCGCTTTCGCAGGATGCGCATCTGATAGCGGGACTTCGAGGACACTGAAGGGGTACTCGATCGCGGCTGACAACATGACCATTGAGTATTGTACATCAGTCTGCGAGTCCCAGGGCTATCCCCTTGCGGGTCTCGAGTACTCGAGGGAATGCTATTGCGGAAGTTCTCTCGGCAACATAGCTACAGCAGATTGCTCAGCGACGTCCCAGATGATATGTGCCGGGAATGCGACAGAGTGGTGTGGTGCACCGAACCTTTTAGCCCTCTGGAACGACACCTCCTATTCGCAATCCGCGACAACACTTTCAGTCGATACCACAACGATCAACAACGGCAGCGCGACTTACATGGGTTGCTTCAGCGACCCTGGTGGGAACAAGCGAGCGCTAAGCAAGGATAACATGTTCGACACGGTTGCGATGACAAACGAGAAGTGTGCATCATATTGCAAAGGCAAAGGATACACGTTAGCCGGGACAGAGTATTCGCAAGAATGCTACTGCGGCAATGTAAACACAGGCACTCTCATCGCAGATAGCAGCCAGTGCGACATGAAATGCAAAGGGGACTCACGCGGATTCTGTGGTGGTAGTTCCAAGTTAAGCGTTTGGAGTCTTACTCAAGTTTCACCGAGCCAGTCTCAATCTACCACGCCGCAACCCAGCCAGACTCAGTCAGTCCAGAAAGGTGACGGCGTGCTAAGAGCAGCGAATGGGACTGCTACCTATTTCGGATGCTATACCGACAGTGCCTCGGGTGGACGTACGTTAGCAAGCGACTTCTACTATAGCGACACTATGACAGTAGACTCATGTGCTTCGTACTGCCAAGGCAAGAATTACGCTCTCTTTGGCGTCGAATACGGCGCAGAGTGCTACTGCGGTAATTCGCCGAAAACATCCGCAACCGTCTCCGCTGAAGGAGATTGTAAGATGGCATGCAAAGGCAATTCGACTCAGATCTGTGGTGGGGGCTCCAGAATGTCCGTCTGGAATAACACACTCTACGTTCCCACGCATAACTTAGCTACTATAAGTGGTAGCGGTTATGCATATCTCGGCTGTTATACAGAAGGGACGAATGGAAGGGCATTAGGTAAAGGAACGAGCGCATCTGGCACGAGCTCCTCAACTAGCAGCAATACGCTAACGGTTGAGAAGTGCGCAAGCTACTGTGCGGACAAAGGGTATACTTACATGGGCGTTGAGTATGGGCAAGAATGCTATTGTAACAATGATGGACCTCTCAACGGAGCCACGAAAGCCACTGAAAGCGATTGTAGCATGACCTGTAAAGGCGACATAAAGGAGTGGTGTGGTGGCAGTTCAAGAATCAGCATATATAAGGCTACCAAGTCCTAGACATGTATGATATTAACTAAGTTAGATATATGAACTGAAAGGGGTCTTCATCAGCGTTCCAAGTAGATGAACCTCAAATACACCACCAACCAATGTGGGTATTTTATCAGAAGTGGTGTAAGTAAATCTATTTACTAATACTGTGGTTTCTATAAATATCTAGTACATGATCTCAAGGTTACTTATCACCTAGTATCGAGATCTATACGATTCTGATTATGTTTCTAGGATCTTGACTTCTTCTCGCCATCCTAAATGCTTTAACATACGGAGCGACTCTATTTAGCGAAGTTCAATGGCAGGGAACATCCTCGGGCCAATACGGTTAGCAGGCTCTAGGATATCCAATCGATGAACTATATCATCAACAGTATGTGGTACTACGAAATCCATGTCCTCCTGGCGGGTATATCGCACAAGTCGAGGCTTCACCGGGGCGCTATCACCCCAGAACCTCAGGTACGACGCTACCGTACGAAGTCTACGTTTTGCTGTAGCATCTAATTCCTCAATGTTCTTAACCGGAACAATGTCCCTGAGGGTCTTGCCCTCTGTATCGAAACTTACAGTGTTCTCAAACAACTGTCTTAGCATCTTTCTCTGCGACTCACTCGGGTTGTTAGCGTACAATTCATCAAGCTCGTCCGGTGAACGTGCTCCCTCCTCATCCGTAGCCCATGAATGTACCTTCTCGTCGATCAGGATCCAATACTCTTGCATGCGAACATATGGCCGGGCGAAGAACCCAAAGAACCTATGCATGCCATGTGGATCAGTCCGCTCCATCTGCACCATGGCGCGGTACACTTCCGAAAGGCGGACTATAACGTTCGGCCACCAAACCGCGCTGTTAGACTCCCAGTGTATGTGGTCTAGAGTCTCTACCTGTCGAAAGTGGTAGTTGTCCAGAAAGTGGAAGTCCACGGGCTTTATACCTTCATAAAGGGGGTACACATGAGCGACCCGAGGACCGATCATCGTTTGTTGCCTTGTAGGTATCAGTAACTGCAAACTGGATTGATCCCTTACGTGACTCCCGAACGTTTGATACAAATGCCATGTAACACACCGCATTTGCGAACTTTCATGTGTGTAGGGGACACTCCCACCAAAATGCTCCGAGTCACGCCTCGTGTGATCGTCCATTAATGAGTCATGGTAGAGTTCGACATAAAAAAGAGCTGGCTTATTAAACCCATGTTCCATATTTATCTGTGCATCCAATTGTCTCTCCACCTCTAGGAAATATTCTATAGCATTGTTAATAGGATCCATGTTGGCGGATGAAAACGCGATCGTTGATTTTGATGTTGAGTAATATCTGCAGCTTATGGATGAGGATAGATGTTCAAGGTAGCTACTGATCAAGATCCTCTGTCAAGGGCGTACTAATGGAATATTATTCTCATGAATCTGTCTACCTAACCTATATATATATATATATATAGTGATTCTATCATATATGTAACAACTATAGCGTGTCAGTAGCGAATTGGCTGTGTAGGGACCGGAAAATACAAACCATAATAAACTAAACTACGACAATAGTAACTTGGTCTACTGGGTTAACTTTGAGATTGTATTTAGTAGTTGCTACCTGTTTAGGCACATTTTATGTTTGTTCACTTATACCATGAGGATGATTTGCGTATGTACAACGGGATGGGCCTGGTCCTAGGAACCGTATACAGGGTCTCTGTATTGCCAGTTAGCTGTCAGGGGGTATTCCTATTACTTGCTCTATGCCTAGCTACAAATTGAGAAATGATTTCGGAGCAAATAATACAATGGCATTACTTATATAGGTCCCCTTAAAGTAAGGGGCCTTATCTAAAGATAGGGAACAACTTTGTTGTTCAACGAGGAAATCTAATTTCAGATACGGAAGATACCCTTTCCTGTCCCATGTCTCAATCATACGCTTATTAGTCCTAATCTTTACCCGAGAAGCGGGACGAAGATATGCACACGACTACGGCATGGATCTAGTCAAAGAGAATAGCACCCAGCACCACGTGTCCAAATACCGTAAATATTTTACCAAGCAGCAAGTGTAACCAGAGAACAAGAGACTTTTAAAGATATGTTTTCAAATTATTTCGTAAGAACAGAGGGGGAGTTAAGCCCGAAGGAAATCTATTCCGGGTATCAAATAAGAGTGACAATAACTCAAACCCCCTCCGTTTCCGCCTCTCTAACGGGGGCGCACATAAACCGGTCCCCAAAAAAACTCATCTTACACGTGAATCGAAGTCCCTCTCAAGGGTTTGCCCCCATGCAAATCCGATACAACGACCAATTACTCTCTCTACATTCGGCAGAGTCCCAAGGTTTATTCCACCCTTGGGCTCGACAATCCTGCATATTCCAGCTTCTTCGAACGGTCCCTAGCCATAGAGATGGGGCAAACGCATATAGAGGATCGTGAGTGATTACGTGTTTAATAGGTATAAATGTAATCCAAACAAGGTACCTCTAGCAACACTGATGCCGTCCCAGAATTTCCTATCCCAAATTTGCTCGCCTGATAAGCTTATTCGGCACCACTCACCGGCCGCGAGCGCTGTGCGACTACCTCTCGAGCATAAAATTCGACAAGCATCGTAGCATAAGCTTCCAAATCTTCGACAGGCACAGCAAGTCGGAAATCATTCAGCAGGAGGAATTGCAGCTCGAGATGGTTTAGTTCAGCTAATGGGAGGCCACCGACCTGAAAGGCGCGCAAATTAGCATGGGTCGCATATCCAATGAGTCTGAGCTGGAGGACATTGATAAATATTTGGGGAAGCAACTTACCTTAGCATATCTCGAATTAGTGTAGAAAACATCCGAGAAGAACTTGCTCGCACAAGTGACACCAGCAATGATTAGGCGGTGAATATTAAAGCTGTCGACAACGAAATAAGTAGCGGGTGAAGCAGGCGGTGGCTGTGGCGCTCTTGCTCGCTTTTCTCTACTCCTTTTCTCTCTTCCTTTTTCGTCCGGGTCATCACCAACAAGATCAGATTCGGTTTCGTCGCCATCACTGTCATCATCCCGCATCTCCCTGTCAGCATTGTCGCCAGACTGCGATTCCGCCACCGGGGCCGGAGATCGTAGAGGTTGTTGGGTTTGTGACTGCCTCCGCGCTGCTTCCGCTTCCATCACCTTAGTATTTACGCGCTCTGTCATTCGATCGAAGTAGACTAAAAGACTGAGGAACACTTCATATGTAGTCGGGCAGTACTTATGAATTCTACTCAAATAACTCAAAATCGTAATCGCCGGGACATTTTTCCCATGGAATGCGAGGACTGAACTGCTTAAAGGGCTCATCGAAGTACCTTCGCTGTTATGGCTGGCTGCGGTCTGCTGGTGGGTAGCGTTTCTGTGTAGGGCATCATGCTGAAGATCGTTTGTGGTGGTGATTTTTGTTAAGAGAGCCGCAACCATCTCAATGATGTCACCTATCGGCATTTGACTGATCTCATACTTCATCGCCTGAAGCGGCGGGTCGTTTAATATACCCGGCCCGTTACCTCCATTCATCAGATCGGCTCGAGCAAGGCTCTGGATATGCGCGAGATCGCGCACATAAACAGTGTGTCCTTGCGGCGGTGTTGGGGTACTATCAGCATGGACGCGTGGGGTGGGAGACTTGTATGAGTCGGAATCAGGTGATGGTTGCTGCTGGGTAGGTGTAGGCGTGGAGCTATTAGGTACTGCCGATGCAGTCGTTTCGGTCTCCGGTGCCATATATTCCGACGACGGACTCGCATTCTGTGCTCTTACGCGTGCAGAAGCGGGGTTCGGCGAGGAAGAATCAGGTGGCGTAGGGAACCTCGAGGCTCCGCCTGTAGATGAGATATATTTTGCTCTGTCCCTGTTTCTGTAGATTCCCAAGATCGTTTGGAAGGGGTGGCACTTGGTGCTGAAGGTCGGTAAGACGAGGCTGAGATAGTGGGGGAGTAACCCTTCTGAGACGGAGTTTCGCGCGGTCGGTTCCTAGAATCTGATCGGTATGAAGATTCGCGGGATCGCGAGTGTTCGTGAGGTAAGCTAGAAGCTGCAATCATATTATGGAGGCGCGTGTGATCCGATACAAAATCTCCGATTATAGCAGCCATCGCATCGTCTTGCGGAATGTGTAATGAAGTCTAGTTGGTTGATGGTTGATTAATATGCGAAGTGGATATCGCAATCGAGGATTATTAAGAAGCCTAAAAGAAAGCGGGTATTTGTTAGTGAATCTCTATCTATCGTATTAAGTTGAGTTCGCAGTGTCTTTTTTTTCCTTGTTTTCGTTTTTGGGGACGAAGGTGGAACGAAGGCGATTCGACCCAGCTCAGCTCAGCTCAGTTAAGTCAAGTAGCCGATCATCAGTTCGGTGACATGAGTCTGGCTGGTTGGCCTCTCTTCTGGCTTCGCCTTCGCGCGAAGCAGAACTTCTGGGTCCGCGAGTGGGGAAAAACGGGTAAACAAGAAAATGTTCGGGCCACAATCTCGACAGCCCAACGATCCACGACGAAACAGATAAGGCCAAAATGTGTGGAACGCCCCATATGTCACTTGTGGTTCCAAGGGTGGCAAGGTTCACGGTTCCATACAACAACCAAATGTAAAACAGTAAGGTGGTGGTGGTCTTGATTTGGTTTGAGCCCGAAAATTCGCTTGACAAAAGACGGAATGAATAAAAGACATAGTTAAATAAGTTGGCCACTAAGAAAAAAGAATGACTAGGTCGTGAGGTGGATTGTCAAACTGAATGACTAGATGTGTAAGTGTAAATAGACAGACAGCTCAACTCCAGCCTCACTGGTTGGCAAGGCGCATTCTATAGCTTTCACCATGTCCCAGCATCTCTCTTACTGGTTTGATCTGCTAACACTGGCCCGGGATAGAGGGCTGTGTGAATGGAAGCCGATTTATGGGAACGGGAGGACAATAAAAGGACTAGACGGAGCCGTATGTATGGTGTGGTTGTGGTGTGTGCGAAAGAAGCCAGTGAACTTAAGTTCAGACGGCGGGCCCGAACGCGGAACACGGACGACGGCGAGACGAAATATGAAATCATGATGGCTTACCTATTCTAATACTAGTAAGTATAGCGCCGTAAGCATAAGCTTTTTTTCTTCGGTCGCTATTGAATGAAATTATGCGATGCGCACAAAAAAGTGATTTTTCCGTTGGTAGATCAGTAAAGAGTACCAAAGTTCGGGTTGGGTGTAGACGACAGCCTCAAAACGCTTAAAATGCTCGAGCGTTGTTGGTGTCGCGCCTTAGCGGAGATAATAGTTGTTATCAATGCGCCCGTTTGCAACAACGAACAATACGGAGATTAAGAAAAAGAATATCTCGTCAGCGCAGGCGCCCCAAACCTAAGTAACAAGATTCCGTAGATGATTGTTGCTGTTGATGAAAAAAATGGGAGAGGACGATTTGAAGAAAATGGATTGCGTTGTTGTAAGTTGTTGTAGTAAGTTACTCGTCAGGATTCTAAACATCCGACCTTTTCCCGGGGCTTCGCCCCTAAGGTCAGGGACTTTTAAAAGGTAACGAACTTTTAAAAGGTAATTTCTGTGGCTACTTAAATTTAGGTGGGATGCACACCTAATGTTAAGTATTACCCGAATTTTAAATATTATTAATACGTATAATTTTAATATTTCAACCTTTTCAATTTTTATATAACATAACCATTTTTAATCGCATCGGTTTTGATATTATAATAATTATTAACTTTTTAATTATTTATAATATATTTTATTTATTTTTATTAAAAATTAATAAATATTATTTAAATGTAAAAAAAGCGATAATAAAAGTGACGATAATCGCATTAAATCAACGTTTTATTACATAATATAAAGTTAAAACATTAAATTTTTACATATAAATAACATTATTCATTTTAATTAAAATATTTAAATTTATATAGTTAACATTAGTAAAAATTTATATTAAAATTTACTTTTTAAAAATCGTTACTTTTTAAAAGTCTTTGACCTTAAAAGCGAAGCCCCGGCAAAAAGTCGGATGTTTGGAATCCTGACGAGTAGTGTACGTAAGTACGTAAAGTTCGGGTTCAGTTTAGGTTCAAGTCCAAGTTCCAGGGAAGGAAAGAAAAAAAAAAATAAGGTAACAGGCTAGCCCCGTAGCGGTCGGGGGGTCGCTACTTAGTTTCAAGATGTAGGTGGCGGCGGCGAAGATTGATACGACAGATAAAAGGCAAGCATACGTCAAAGCCTCAGATCCAATGTCTCGGCGCGTGGAACAGGGTAGTGCCCGCTTGCCTGCCAACCCACACTGCACTTGCTTCGCTGATAAGACGCTTGGGCTTTGTACCGAACAATTAATTGACGGTATTTGGTACCAGTAAAAAAAAAAAAATTTTAAAAATAAAAAAAAGAGTAACGAAAAATAAAAATAAATATCCCGACTACTTAAATGTTAATGTAAAGTTAATTAATTATTCGATGGAATTAATTAAAAATAAAAAAAATAATAAAAAAAATAATAAAATGTATATAATATAATGTAAATATAATTAAAATAACATAAAAATAATAATAATAATAATAAAAATAATAATAGTTGTTTTTTTTTTAAAAATAAATTAACTTAATTATATTTTAACGTATTATTTTAATTTTTAACTTAAAACGGCAAAACGTTTCGATTAACGCATATTAAATTAAATTTCTTTTTTATTATTTTATTAATATAATTTTTATAAAACTTATTTTTTTATATACCAATTTTAATTTAAAATTTTTAAAATTTAAAATTTAAATTTATTATTAATTAATTAAAAATTAACTTATAATTAATTTTTAATTAATTAATAATAAATTAAAATATTTTAAATATTTTAAAAATAAAAAATAATAATATAATAATCGATTTTTAATTAATTTTTAATCGATTAAATAAAATAAATAAAAACT
The DNA here is from genome assembly GCA_902805475.1 of Entonaema liquescens. Taxonomy (NCBI): domain Eukaryota; kingdom Fungi; phylum Ascomycota; class Sordariomycetes; order Xylariales; family Xylariaceae; genus Entonaema; species Entonaema liquescens. The sequence continues at coordinate 221,067 of CADCSX010000001.1, read as the reverse complement.
TAATAATTAACACGCGCTATAATTATAACGTATTTAATGAATAGTACGCTTTGTAATTTAATGTATCTTCAGCGCTTTAAAGCCTTAAAGCTTATTTTACTATGGAGACCTTACTTGAGTCTTGGCTACTCAAATGTCTGCCTAATCGGGTTAAAGGTTGGGGTGATGCGCAAGGATATAGTTGGGTTGACCTGTATACTCCCCCCTTCCGGTTGCGCGCGCGCTTCAATTCAAATCAGCTCGGTGTATTTGATTAAAATAGATAAAACACAGAAAGCCACAGGGACAATTCTCTTCATTCCTCGAATGATAAATTGATATCTACAAGAGCCACAAAAGCAAAATGGCAAGGGTAGCAATAAAAGATCACGAGGAAGGGAGAAAAAAGGATATCAAGCACTTTTTATTTTCTTCTTATTATTTTTTAATGAGGCGACAGCGGCTGTAGATTAAATCAAGATAAAAAGAATATTCAAGTTGGACAAGTTGGACAAGCCAAAAAAGGGGGAAATGTCAAGATGGTGTGCGATAGGCTGAAACTTGACACCTCGAGAAGAAAAAAAAAAAAAAAAAAAAAAAAGACAATTCTCGTTGGCTCCTTTTCCTTTCCCTCTCTCTATCATTCGTCTTGCACGTGTTTGAAATGCTTGGGATGGGTGGATGGCGGGCAGGATCGCTCGAGACCCGGCTCCGGAACTGCAGGTAATAATTGCGTCTTAACGAAATCGGGCATAGCATTGAGGCGGTGCACAGTCGCGGTCAGCAGCTAATGCACGGGAAGCACTGAGCTCGTTGGTCCGTAGGATTTTACTTGCGCTACTCCGGTACAATGCCTACCGGGGGAGTGGGAGGGAAAAGAAGAAAGAGGAGGAGACATATCTACAAGTGAGGTTAGCCTACCTAAGAGTTGAATATGATGAAAATTCTGGAGATAACAGATAAGTATGAGTTGTAGCAAGAAATAGTTGATAGCATATGAAAGGATGATTCTTTCAGCTCACTCTAATGTTAATGGCTTAAAATCTATTTACTACCTATCTACGTATGTAGGTACTCACGAGGTGTATATGGTATCACGACGATCAGTCGTCCAATAAGTAAGAGGAGATAACCGGTAATCTGTATCTTTAGGCTACGTCATCTCTACTCTCTACCAACGAGCATTCGTAGTAATTTCTTATTACGAGTTACATACTATGTATGGAATCACATGCTTTTATTATAAGGAGACTCGCACCGAAGCTCAAGAAACAAGCATAATACGTCTAATAAAAGTATGCCGACTTAACTTTCAAAGAGTCAGTTGACTTTACATACGTATATCTCGGGTAACTAACTAGTTGTTACGTGGGTTTCGTCGATAATAAACTTGGAACGCAACTATGTTTCCATGGCATATCCCGCACTAATTACATACGAACGGGGACCCTTAAAGGTCCATATATCGGTCTAGTCGATTTAGTAGTTCGCGCTCGCCGGCAAATCCGGGTCCGCCGTTCGTCTAGTCCGGTCCCATTCTCGGAGTCTACGATTCAGGGACCTTAGGTAGTTCCAGATTAACCCTTCACGTCGTATGCCGATCTCTCGCTCCATAGCTGTTACGAGCGGTTTAAGCACTTGTGATCGCGTGGTGTTTTGTTACTGTCGATTATCCAACCAAGATCTCATACTCCTCAGAACCCACTCTTTGATAGATAGATGTACTCACCTATGGAGGCGCTCATATGGATGCATTTTCTATCCCGCCCAACCCATGTTCCTGTTGTAGATGGTGTGGTAACTAATATCATCCCGCACTCTATCCCCGTGCCAAGAGCCTGGCAACGGCGGGTGCTGATTTCCCCCTGTCCGGCTCGAGGCTGACAATGCGGCGTTCCAGAAACCGAGAAAGCAGATGTGACTTGATGGCATCATCGTACCCATGGATTCCTTTTCCCTTTTTACCCTACTACCCCCCACGACTTCTTTGAGTGATGAGATAAGAATAAAAAAACACGGGACGGTCTTTTTGGCTAATAAACCCTCTTCAACACATTCACCTGCCCCCTATTCCACCACTCGAAACAATTCTCTCACTCCAGTCAGTGAGATACAGGGTTAGGAAATCATCTTAATAACTATTTGCTCCTACAGTCGCTTTGCGACAACGCTCGCCAAGACCTGACGTTGCTCTCACTTTCGGGTTTCGATGTTTAGGCTAAAGAAGGACCCTGGCTCGAAAGAACGTATCAGTCGCTACAGCAGCTTCATCTAAAGTAGATATGTTAGGTAGGTGATCATGATCATACCTCAGGTGCGTTAGGCATCGCTAGCGTAGCACTGATGACGATAAACGAAGCGGGAGACTGGTTGGGTTATGCTGTGAAGTAGCTTCAAATCGGATACTCCCTTTTTTTTTTAATCGCTTTGTCCCGAAAGCTCAACGAAAATTCCCCTTCCCATCCGATCTCAATACCAGCAAGCGGCCCAAACTGTCTAATCCGAATCAAATTCCCACGTAACCCGGCTTGCCCCGGGATCACTCTTTGCCCTATCAAGGACAAGATCGAGGCACGATAGGGAGGTAGCTAAAAGTAATTTGGTAAGTTCATTGTCAGAGTGACCCAACCACTATGAATCCTCACTCATCAGTCGAATTGTAATTCTATTGGTAATTCTATTGGCAATATTCCGTTACGCCATGTGACAACCAGGGCACAATGATTTGTTCGATGTCGTACGTATATCTTGCTCACCGCCTGATTGTGTGCGCTCCGCCAAGGATTGGAGCTCGAAATTCCCCCAACCCTGCAGCATAAGAGAATCCATTCACGGGGTGTTACCACAGATTGGCTATCTGATTACCCAAGCGATTGGAAATCTAATACACCCCATAGCAAAGCTTCTATTGACCTCATATCAAATCAGTACCGCGTAGTTTGCAGCGGCTGCGACACGTGAATTCGGGTGTTATTATACAGATACGGGAAGGGATGCTCATGCTTAACCCTCGAATCGTTATTGGGACTGTCCTTATGTTTCCATGTCTAATGCGATCTATTGATGCCGCACCTTGTAGTCCTCGTCAGGCAAATACAGATGCCGATCTGCCCCTTTCTTCGTTAAGACAACCATGCGGATAACTCCTCCTGAGCTTCCATCCCACTTGATCGCCTCCCGTAATGCACCCTTGACGAAATTGACTGCGTCCTGCTCCTCCATTCCTTCCTTCCAGTTCGCATCACAATAACCGTAGATATAAGTCGAACCGGAACCACCAATCGCATAGGATTGCTTGTGTAGAGAACCTCCGAGAGGGATGGAGTAGACCTGACCGCCGTGTCGTTCGTCCCAACCGGCAATGATAAGACCCGCGCTGTAGGAAGCCATCGCATTAGTATCAACACCAGCTCAGCAGATAGCTTCGAGCCGTGAACTCATGAGCTTACCTGAGCCTGTCCTTGTTGGAGTAGCAGATTTCTTGGAAAATGGCGGCGGCAGTTTGGGTAGTAGGTGGCTTGCCATTTCGCATCGCGAACAGGCCAAGTTGATATTGGACAATATCAGCAACAGCTTGTGTGTCGGCAGCCGAACCAGACCGGCAACACCAGATGGTGTCGTGAACCTGCGTCAACTTGTCCGTAACTCGGTTCGCAATGTATGCTCCGGTGGTGGTTCTCGAGTCAGCGCCTGAATGTGACCGGTGATGTCAGTATATTTTCGTAACTAGTTTCGTAGTAGGATATGAAAAATACGCACCAAGAATGACACCGTCCTTGAAGGTCACGGCCATGCTAGTACTGTGTTAATTCACGACCATCCTGGAGGTTATGATTCCGCAAGATCAAGCTCACATCGATGTTCCGAGGCTGATAATCAGTTAGTGGGTTGATTGGGTCTTCTTTTTAATGATTTTATGGCACTCACTTTACCTCGCCCTTCTTCAGTCTATCCATGTCTACATGGATTCCATCTGTTTTGAATTCCTGTCAGCCCAGCCCTGTTCGCCCAAAGTTGAGCCTCTTCGTAGCCAAATTTCAATGGCTAGCAGTCCGAACGTACCCTCGTTCAAGACGCCCCTGTTGCCAAATTCCATGGTGAAGACTGGCGACCGAAGCGAGAGATATGGGCAATTTTAATAATTAATAAGAAAAGTCCGAAAAGATGATCGTGGAGACAAGGTTGGTTGTTCCTGTTATTATCGTGGTTGTTGATAGAAAATGTGGAAGAAGCTGAAGAAGCTTGGAAGAAGCTTGGTGGGTTGGTGGGTTGGTGGGTTGGCGGCGGCTGCTACAGCTTCAATGGTTGTTTGACCAAAGCTCAAGGCAGCTCCGACGCGCAAGGCTGGGGTCGGAGGTCGGGAGCTATCGTTAGCCTTGGAATTCACCCCACAAAGATCACGTGGTGTCTCCAGCGATAAGATAAATGATCGATAAAGCACTTTGGCCGTGTACCTACCTGCATATGGACGAATGAACATTTATTGAGATAATCGTGAGATACATGTACTTTAGCATGGGAATCAATAGGCAAATAATAGATAACTATTCTAAGGTACTCTGCCAGGAACGTAAAATGCAACCGAATATAACACAAGATCTATCTAGGTGGTCTTTTTAACGTGCCCTTCACCCTAGCAGAGGGCCAATATAGTTGGAAGCGCCCAGGTTAGTATTTATTTTCCATCCCAACATCAAGAACAATTACCAGGAACTCCAATCGCTATGCTTCTAGAAACAAACCAATGATATTTTATAATTATACAATTAGCCACCCTTGGTCAATCTAGGCAGCCAGAATATTAGTACGTAACAAACATCAGATATAATCTCGAAGAGGATATATGCTTACCCTTCCTTCTCTAACTTCAACTCTCCTATGGTATCTGTGGCCTCCTTTTTGTCATCTCCGCAACCGCAATCATAGACAGCACCAAGATTTTGAGGGGTACAGTCGAAGATGGGCTTCTTTAGCCTTTCATTAACCTGATTGTGGACGAAACAAGCCCATCCTGCAGCCGCGCCGCGCGAACTGACTTGAGGCGGATATTGGGCGAGAAGTTTTTGGAAATGTCGCGCGCAGTCGCCGCATGGGTACAAGCGCGCGAATAGCTGGATGAACGTCTTAAGCGCGAGGGAGTCGTCTTCGGTGGGCTTTTCGGGGAATCGCGCCATCATAGTGTGGAAGAATTTCCAGGTCGAGCGGCCGAGTTCAGCTCTACGTGAATTCAAGGCAAGTCAGTAAAGTTTCTAACACATATTCCGATCTAGAGAATACCCCGGATACGGTATGCATTGCCCATTGCAGGATTGGGAAGTATACGCACTTAATGGTGGCGTTTTCAAGCTTCGGAGCAATCGCGTCTCCTACCAAAATTCCGCTTGGTAGTGATGGGAAGTTAGACTTCGAGTCCGAGATCGTATTTGCCTTCGCATCTTCTTTCACCTCCGCTTTAACGTCCGGAGCCGTATCTATTTTCGTGCCTACTTTCGTATCTGCTGTGATCGCATCGGAAGCGCCTAACGGCCGCTCGGCCAAACCCGCCGCAGGTAATACCTGTCTTATTTGCTCAGTCTTCTCGCCGAAAGACGTCATAAAAGACAGAACCAAGAAAGCCGCGACCGCTAGTATGACGACAACGGAAAGATGCCGCGCCATTTTCGAACGTGGGGAAACGAAGTTTGCTTAAGGTAAGAATGCGGTCGAAAGTTGGTGTCTCGGATCGCAATGTAGGGGGCCGGTTGAGAAAGAAATCCAACCGAAAAGATTAACACCAAATCTTGTATGAGAGTAGGCTAAAAGCAATATTAAGGTGTGGTAAACGAAAGAAGCATAAGAAACTATAGCGAATCGTTCGATCAACGTCGGATGTTAGTGTTCAGGAGTTTGAAGGTTTCAAGGATGATTCAAGACAATCAGACAATTTGGTATCCTCTTTTGGTATCCTCATGTTCAGGGGTCTACGAAGTGGATCGCACCGAACGAGTGGGTGGCCCTAACCCCGGCTACCGTTAACACAGCACCTGTTCATAAGTGGTACGGTCCCCAATTTGGTACGTGCTTAATGTAGTAGATACTTTTAAAAATGTTAGCAAATAGTAAAACTTTCACCGCTTTTGAAATTGCCGTTTTATAAATATATATATATATATATTATAAAAATAATAATTAAATATAATAAATTTTAAATATAAAATAATTTAAAAATTAATTAATAATATATTTTATTTAATTAATTAAAATTATAAATATAAAAAAAATTTTAAAAAAAATATATTATTTTAATATATTAATAAAATAAATATATAAAAAAAGTTAATTATATAATATAATTATAAATTAAATTTAATTTTTTTTTTAAAATAAAATATATAAATATTTTTTATATATTTATAATTTAATTTTAATTTAATTATTAAAAATATAATAATAATAATAATAATAATAATTAATAATTAAATATATTTTTTACGTTTTAAAATATTTTATTATATTTATTAATTTAATAAAATAAAATTAATTAATTAAAAATATTTTTATTAAATATATTAATTTTATTTATTATTATTTTATTATTATTTTATTTATATATATATATTTAATAATAATATATATAATTAATATTAAATTATAAAATTATATTATATAATATATATATAATATAATTTAATTAAATATTTAAATATATAAAATATTATTTTAATATATAAATTAAATTAATATATTTTTATTATATTTTTATTATATATTTAATAAATTTATAAATAATAATTATATATATTATAATATATATAATATTTATATTTAAAATTATATAAAAAATATTTTTTTTTATTTTTTAATAATAAATATATAAATATTTTTCGCGCGTTTTTATTTTAATAAATTTAAATTATTAATATTTATATTTATAAAAAATAAAATTAATTTAATAATATAATATAAATTAAATTAATAATAATTATAATTAATTTATATTAATAAATATTTAATTTAAATATATAAATTTATTAATAAAATTTTATAATTTTTAATTAATTTTATTTTTTAAATTTTTATAATTTTAATTTGTTAAAATTATTAATTTTATAATATAAATAATTAAAAATTATATAATTATATATATATATTTTAAATTAAATAATATATTAATTAATTAATTTATTAATTAAAATTTAAAATTAATAAAATTATTTAAAATTAATGGTAAATAAAAAAATTCCAAATTTAACGAAATAAATATTAAAAATATAATTATATATTAATAAATTTATAAAAAAATATATATAATATTTATATAATTTTTATAAATATAATATTTTTATATAAAATTATATAATTATTATTAATTTAATTTATATTATATTATTAAATTAATTTTATTTTTTATAAAATATAAAAATTTAATAATTTATATTAAAATTTAAAATTTATTAATTTATATCATTTATTAATAATAATTATTAAATAAAAGATTATATTTATATTTATAAAATTTTAAAAATTTAATAATATTATTAAATTTAATTTTTTTTTTTAATAATTTAACGTAATAATTTAACGTTTAATATTTTTTTTAAAAAAAAAATAAGTTCGAATTTTGTAATTATTATAAATTTTTCAATTTTTTAATAAAAAACCGGATTATTATTAAAATAATTATATAAAATTAATATATTAATAAATAAATTTTTTTTATAAAAATTTAAACGTAATATTATAAAATTATTTAAATAATAAATTATATTAAAATTTAAATATTTAAATAAATAATAAATTTTTAAATTATTAAACGAAATATTATTATTTTAATTATAATTTACGTTTTAAATTATAATTTTACTTATTATATAAAAAATTAAAAAACTTTTTTTTTATATAAATATTAAAAAACTTTATTTTAAAAAAATTAAAAATATATTTTAAAATATTATTATTTTAAATATTATTAAATTAAAAAAAATTAATAATTTAAAAAAATATATATAAAAATATATTTAATAAAATTTATAATATAATATTTAAATTTTATATTTTAATTAAAAAAATAATTTATAATTAAAAGAAATTATAAAATTAATTAATAATATTAATTTTATATATAAATAAAAATAATTATAAAATAATAAATTATAAATATAATTATTTAATAAAAATATTAATAATATTTTATTATAAAAATAATATAATTATATAAATATAATAAAATAAAAATAAATAAATAAAATAAATAATAAATTTTTATTTTTTTAATTTTTTATATATTTTAAAATATTATATTATAATATTATAATTTTTAACATAAAAATATATTTTAATATTTATAAAAACTTTTTAATTATTATTATTTTATAAATATATAATAATAATATTAATATTTAAAATTTATATAATATTTTTTTTTATATATTTATAATATATTATATAATAATATTATAATTTTAATATATTAAAAATTAATAATTATTTTATATAAATAAAATTTTATTTATTTATAAATATATTATTATATTAATTATATTTAAAATTTATTAAATTTATTAATATATTTAAAATAATTTTATTTATTATTTTTTAATTAATTTATTTTAAATTATATAATTATTTTTATTAATTTAATAATTTATTATTTATTTATTTTTACTTTATTATATTTATATAATTATATTATTTTTATAATAAAATATTATTAATATTTTTATTAAATAATTATATTTAATTAAAAATTATATTTATATTAAAAAAAAATTATTTATTTTTTTTTTTTATATTACGTTTATAATTTATTATTTTATAATTATTTTTATTTATATATAAAATTAATATTATTAATTAATTTTATAATTTCTTTTAATTATAAATTATTTTTTTTTAATTAAAATATAAAATTTAAATATTATATTATAATTTCTTTTAATTATAAATTATTTTTTTTTAATTAAAATATAAAATTTAAATATTATATTATAAATTTTTAATTAAATTATTATTAATTAAAATTTTTTTAAAATAATATTTTTATTAATAATATTATAAATTTTATTAAATATATTTTTATATATATTTTTCTAAATTATTAATTTTTTTTAATTTAATAATATTTAAAATAATAATATTTTAAAATATATTTTTAATTTTTTTAAAATAAAGTTTTTTAATATTTATATAAAAAAAAAATTTTTTAATTTTTTATATAATAAATGAAATTAAAATTTAAAACGTAAATTATAATTAAAATAATAATATTTTATTTAATAATTTAAAAATTTATTATTTAAATAATTTTATAATATTATATTTAAATTTTTATAAAAAAAAATTTATTTATTAATATATTAATTTTATATAATTATTTTAATAATAATTTAATTTTTTATTAAAAAATTAAAAAATTTATAATAATAATTTAATTTTTTATTAAAAAATTAAAAAATTTATAATAATTATAAAATTTAAATTTATTTTTTTTTAAAAAAAAATATTAAATATTAAATTATTACATTAAACCATTTATTAATTTAATAAAATAATTAAAATATTTTATAATTATATTAAATTTTATTTTTATTATATTATATATATTTAATTATATAATTTAATATTTTTTATTAATAATTTTTAAATAAAATTAATAATTATTTAATAATATTTATTACGTGGTTGCGACCACGTGATATATTTTAAAAATGTGGCGTATACGATCGTTATGCGTTTTAATTTTATATATTATTATAATATTACATATATTCGATTATGTAATTTAATATTTTTTTATTAAAAATCTTTAATAAAATTAATAATTTAACGGGTTAATAATCGTTTAATGGCATTTAATAATAATATTTAATAATAATTTTTTTTAATTTTAATTAATTTAAAAAAATTTAATAAATTTATTAATAATTAAATATATATAAAAAATAATAATAAAATAAATAAAATTTAAAATTCTTTATTTTTTTATATAATATAAAATATATAAATATTTTTTATTAAATATATATTATATTATAATATATATAATTATTATTTAATTATTAATATTTAAATTAATAATTTAATAATATAATATAATATTATATAAAAAAAAATAAAAAAATAAAAAAATATTTTAAAACGTAAAAAAAAATATTAATTATTAATTATTATTATTATATTTTTAATAATTAAATTAAAAATAAAATTATAAACGCGTAAAAAATATTTATATATTTTATTATAAAATAAAATTTAAATTTAATTATATAATTACGTTATATAATTACATTTTTAATAAAAAAATAATTATTATATATTAATTATTTATTATTTTATTATAAAATAATAAAAATAATTTAAATAAATATTATTTTTAATATTATTATATATATATATATTTAATAATAAATATAAAATTTTATTTATTTTATTTATTTTATTTATTTTATTTATTTTATTTATTTTATTTATTTTATTTATTTTATTTATTTTATTTATTTTATTTATTTTATTTATTTTATTTATTTTATTTATTTTATTTATTTTATTTATTTTATTTATTTTATTTATTTTTATTTATTTTATTTATTTTATTTATTTTATTTAAAATTATCATATGTTATATTATATAATTAATTAATTAATTAAATATAATTATTTCGTCGCGCGCCGCCACGTTGCAACTCGCAAATCGGTACAATGTCCACAAGTCACAAAATTGGACGGGTAGTTGCACAAACAGGTGCTGCGTTAACGATACCGCTAACCCCGATATAGACTAACCTAATATCGTGGAACCGCCGTGGCACTGCTGTGTCACGGACAGGTACTGAGATACAAGATACAACCGGAGAATCCACATTTCTTAGAGATACATAGGTACATGTACCTGAACACATGTATAGATGTACCTAAGTATATAGGTACTTACATACCTACATGTACCTATACGTAAGTTAGACATGACATTATCTTGAAATATTGGAATATCAATGTAGATAAGGTCGAGTTTACAGTAGTCATTAATCATACCGTTTGATTCAGGTAGTGAGTATAAACCTATGGATGAGAAGAAACTTATTAGTAATATCCGTCTAAACGTGGACAATTGTAAATAGTAGAACTTCGATTCGGTAAAAGTAATTCTACAAAAAACACACCTAGACTGCCTGCCTTTTTTATAGATTCGATCTTTTAGATGATACCTTTGAGAATTGTATTGTACAAGTAGTCAAGCACTTCCTTCTAAGGATATGAAGAACGTCGACTTCCTAAATATCGTCGTCTGACTCTGGAGGTACACACCCCCTTTCTATAATAGGCTATGCGGTAACATTTTGACAAAGCTAGAGCAACCTATAAACAAGCACCTAATTTACCACTCGAAGTAATTGGGAGCTTCAATGAATAGAATTTTCTAATCTCCATTGTTAAGTTCCGCCCGTACCTTAAGGGCATAGGTATACCTAGTGATAACTATCTAGAGCGGTAGGTAAAGCTGTGACTCTTGATACCGTAGCATATTATATACCTAGGTAAGTATTCATCAAGAGGCAAGGATTGTGGTAGGCGAATGACGTAGCAGGTACTCTAGTAGTCATGCAGGGACTTACTATCTGCCGGCTATTCACTCGCTATTTGTATATGAGAGGACTTTGGTCCCTTTAGAGTTGAAAACAGGTAGGCGTTAAGACATCTTCAGCACATACTTGGGTTAGATATTTGCTAGGCAGCCACCTGTCACTTAATAAGTGATAACTATAACTGACCAACCAGGGACTTCCATGAAAGTATCCTTCCTCTGTGCTCTTCGAAGTAAGAGGTGGCATGGTTTCGCCGGCTGTGGGTAAGACAGGCCCGCTTTGCTGTCTGAGGTATGGTATATTATGGATGTTGTTAATGGTGTGAATAGTTCATATTGCCGCTCCAAAAGCAATAATACTCGTCTTCATCTTGCAAGGGTTATGATATACTAGGATTATGCCTTTAGGCTTCAGAAATACTGCCATAGAGCCGCTATAGCCTCCATTCTCATGATTGTTAGCCCACCCTGGATCATAAAATTAATGATTCCAAGTATTTCCCAACCAGCATGAGTGAAGTTTTTATCACATTGCTTAGATATTGGATAGGTATATAGCTTATTAGGCGTGTTGAATAACTCTATTAAGAAGATGAGTATGGAAGAGTGTGCACTAATACGAGATATCGACCTATGAAGTGCTCTGGTCGTTCACATGTAAAGGGGTCGCGTTCATGAGGGTCGCCCTCTTGAGCTATAATGACTCTATGCCTCTTAATGGCCAGGGTTATCGAATTGCTATATCCCGGTGGGAGATTTACCTTGCTTTTAATTTGTGCGAAACGTATCCGTCTCCCCATAGCCGCAGATCCAGGACTAGGAATCCCGAAGAAGTTGCGGTTCTCCGGCATCTCTTGAATGCCGGCTCGAACGGCGCATAAGTAAATCCCCCCCTATATTAGAAAACGTTAATCGCAACATGGCTGCCGTGATTTAAGCATTCACTCACCTATTTGGGTGTGTAAACTCGGTGTGCGGGGAATCTTACAAATATTCAGGGGTTGAAGAGACGGGGCGATGAGACGAATTTGTCAATGTATTAGTCAATTATTCTGTCGCGGCTAATTTATCTGGCAGATGCAAATCATGCTTTCAAGGGAGATAACCAATGGCAGTGTATATTTCTACCCTTCCTAGGCTATACGAATAGCCGTGGAGACAAAACCACGCCCCAACAAATTTCCACCGGTCCACCGACTTCGAATCACTATGTAGCATTGGTTCGGGTCCGAAGCTACTGAAAACTACATACCACCCTCGGTATCTAGAAAACAGCTATCGGTAAAATACCGGTCAACAATATGAGGCTGTCACCACCACAGTCCCATGTAAGCATCACCACAGCAACCCCATTACGGAATAGCCACTAAATATCCTTGTTCATTCTTTATGAGGGAGCACCGTTGAATGCCAGCTTGTTGACAGTTCCGGAAGGAATACTAGATAGGATACCGCTGTTGGCAGTGGAAGCAATGTAGCTGCAGAGCTCCTGGGGGCTCTTCTTGCCCTCGAGGGCTAGGAGGTAGGCACCGAGACCAGCAATGTGGGGGGTAGCCATGGAGGTTCCGGAGATGGTGTTCTAGCATGAATGTTAGTTCTAGGTCCGTATAGAAACTAGACTAGCGAATAAACTCACGGTTCGTCCGTTGTTCCAGGTGGAGAGGATAGAGCTACCTGTTTAATTTATTAGTAAAGCTAAGATTTAACTCGTAGAGGTTGGGATAAATACCAGGAGCGAAGATGTCGACGACGGATCCGTAGTTGGAGTAGCTGGCGCGAGCATCGGACGAGGTAGTAGCACCAACAGTGCAGACGCTGGGCTCAGAGGCGGGCGAGGAGTTGGCAGCGTTCTGGTTGTCGTTACCAGCGGCGACAGCCAAGAAGACACCAGCGTTGATCATAGCCTTGGCAGCGCTGTTGATCGAGGACGAAGAGCCACCGCCAAGAGACATGTTGGCGACGGCACCGGCCGGGCAGGATCGGGTCTTGACGTCGGAGGTAACGAAGTTCATGCCAGCAATGACGCCAGAAGTAGAACCAGAACCGCTAGAGTCGAGCACCTTAACGGCGTACAGCTTAGTCTTCTTCGCGACACCGTAGGTCTTGCTGCCCTGTTAAGAAGAAAATAGTCAGCGGGCCGAATAGACTTGGCTCAGGGGTAATGGGATGAGTTACAATAGTGCCGGCAACGTGAGTTCCGTGGCCGTTGCCGTCAGAGTTAGAGCTGTCGGCGTAGTTGGCTAGGAAGGTAGCGCGACCCTCGAACTCCTTGAATAGTTGTTAGTTCATATTGGTAGAAGTCATCCCGCGAGTCATGCGTACCGAGTGAGTAGTGTAGATACCGGTGTCGATGACGTAGGCGCAGGTATCAGCACCGGCGCTGGAGTCGTAGACGTAGTTGCTGCTGCCAGTCTTGTGGGACAGACGAGAGATACCCCAGGGGGCACCAGTCTGGGTGACATAGGCGTTGATGCTCATGACAGCATCCTGCTCGATGAACTCGACCTGCCAACTGGTTAGATTCCAAGCGGGCCGTGGTAGACGGGCCTATCGTGGGACTTACGTCAGGGTGGTTTTGAAGCTGCTCGAGGTGCTCAGCTGTCAGGGATGAGGCGAAGCCCTTAAAGCCCTCAACGTTGTAGACGTGGTCGGCATCGCCCTGGAAGGTGCTCATAGTATCATCGAGAGCCGTGATAGCGGCATTCTCGTAGAGCTTGACAATGTACTTGCCCTCGATGAGCTGAGTTCCCCGGGGCTTGAGGAGGGGAGCCGGCGCGGATCGCTTAGCCGGGGCAGCGAATGCCAGAGGCAAGAGAGCAAAGAAGGCGGCGGAACGCATGTTGGAGCAAGTCAAGGAGGATGTGCTAAGGACTATAGATCTGAGGCTGGGTTTCTCTGTGAGTGATGAGGAACAGAAGCTCTCTTCAAGTCGAGGGCATCGCGACTATTTATCATGGTGAGGGCTTCATCTGAGCTTCGATATATCTCGTGCCCGTCGATCATGACCTTCCTTGGAAGGCAGCTCGCAGATCTCCTATACGGCATTATGGTCTTATTCGGCGATATAGTCGGACAGGCTAGATGACGATGTCGTTTGTAATAAGCGGCCCTCCAGGAAGTATTGGCCAGCCGTGATGAGGGGACCCTGATGACTTAGGCGAAGTTGCCTGTACGTTATCAGGGATCCTTGCTCCTCTACCGCCCTGCAGCGCCAACATGACATCCAGGACGAGATCCTGACGCTATCATGGGTTGGGGAAGCGCGGTAGTTAGCAGAGCTTGTTTACTAGGGGTGAAGAGGCATTGATGCTTTCCCGCCAACGGTAGGAGGGATTAGCGGCGGGTATAAGCTCTAAGGGTACTTAGAGTCTCTAAGCTCTTCAGGGTTAAGGTTGTAGTCCATAACTTGGAGGCTAGATCCGAACCGGGGATCGGAGCAAGGATGAGGTTGAGTAGCCCTAGGAGGTGGAGGACTCGGGCGGCCGGTTGCAACACAGGCTAAGAATCGAACCCAATAGCGTGGAGAAAGGGAATCTAGCAGGCAGTATCATGATGTTGTATCGGAGATATGCGCCAAGTCGTTGCTTTTTTCGCGAGAAGTAGTCTTGAGCTCGCGTCGCGTGGTGCCCAATGGGCGGCCTTCCTAATTTGGTAATTAGCCCCCCTTATGGCCCCTTATATTCTTCTTATCAGCGCCCAGAATATATAAAGGGCCAAGAAGCCAAGACTGAGCTTGTTTCTCGTTCCAGATTGCGCATATTATCTCGAGTGGAATTGCACGGCAAGTCCAGCAGGCTTTTATATTATTCTACAGGTAATACGACATGATGTGATCAGCTCTCGCTGCCGCAATTACCGAGTAGTCGGCATTGGTAGTAGCGGTTCACAGGTTTCTTCACACATAGAGACATATACACACAAAGACATATTATATCGTAGAGAGTATAACGTTATTCGTATTCATTATGAGCGATCAGCAACACGTAAGTTAATAAATAGGCTTTATCGATGAGCAAGTCACGGGTAGTAATAACGTGATCAATCTCTAATATATTATACATGTTCTTGTTAACCTATCCTAGTATTGGTTTTGGTACATCGCATCTTATAGATTAAGCTTATCTAAGATCCCGTCCGCGCCAGGGACTAATTACTCATCGAATGCCGGGACGGACTATTCCGAAAACTACGGAGCACCTCCCAAGGAAAGACCCCTCGGTGATCACTTGCAAGTACCGTGCCTGCCCCGCATTACGACGGTCCTGTATAAGACGTTGAGGCGTCTAACACCCAACTTGCAGGTGCATGCATCATTGATACACAAGAGACTAGTATTTCTGCGGTAAGTCGATAGCGCATGTGACAATACATTATAGACGATTTGGGATGACTAGCCTTGAAATCTCCAGCAGGGCATTATTCCCCCACAATCGCCCCCTTGCAGAGATTCACACGAAGATCACACCTTCTTCAAGTAACTTCATAAACCCGTCTCCAGTCCGAACGGCATCCGGCAACGTGTACCGCCAGGTCCAGATTCGATTCAGCATTACCTACTACACAACAGCGACAGCTCTGGAAGATGTCATCATAGCTATTGTAAATTAAGGCTCTAACGGCACCTAGAGAGACCAGGTAAATCTCTAAGATAATTTAGCGCCGCACAAAATGCCGCCCGCGCACCGACTACTATCTTAGAGCTCGGGATTAATCCCGGCCAATTCTGCTTTATTAGGAGGGAGAATATCACCGTCGGACGGACCCGTCTGACGTGCATCATTATCCTCAAGGCCACAGGCGCGAGGCTCTGGAGATACCCAGCTCGCCCCTGTTTTTCCATCGATCGGAAAATAGAATAGTGTTCCACGAGTCAGCAGCGCAACCCCAGTTGCGCGCCTAGATCTCGAAACGATCCAAACAGGTTGCAAGCCGACGATCCGCTACCTTCCTGAATAAGGTCGAACTCCCAGCCCCATGTTAGCGCGCCCCATATAGCTCGATACGTGTATCTCAAAGCCAAACCTATCTACTAATTGCAATTAAGGCCGAATTTTCTGCATTAATGCTATCATCGAATGTTTGTTTTGGCCCTTTTGTGCCTTGGATTGGCCACTATGGTCATCATGGTCATCGTCGATGCAACGATGCTATTCACATAGTCTTGGAGGAACTAACAGTCCCACAACTATTAACTAAACTAACTAGTAGCGATGCTACGTATTGTGATCCTATGTTTCCTTTGTTAAACGAACCATTACGTTTTTTTATTGAGCAAAGTCGGGGAGAAACGCTCCTTATCGTGCATCTCGTAACTGCTGGCCGGGTTCCACATGATAACGCATTGAAGCCCTGAGTTCCCTAATCTCGTTACTTCTAACCATCGAGACTGTTTGATTATACCAGGGGCCGTGCGGGGGAGTATGACCCTTTATGACTTGGATGATACCATCAAAGAAAGATGTCTCAACATCGCCGGCATTACATTGCTAGGAAGTAAGACAACAGCTCCTAGGAATTTATCAAGATTCTATGCGGTCTATGGTAGCTAGGACTACATGATTATTCCTTAAGCTAGTTCATCTTATTCCGGGAACAACTGGAATCAAGTGTCTAGACTTCCTTCTTTTTATGTATGAACTACAAGTTCCTGTGTTTTTGTATGGAACATTATAAGCAACTAATATAACCCTGATGGCAACATGTGTGATAGTCTATAGTCCAACTGCTCTATGCAAGGAGACGGTGATATAGTGTGGCTTGTCTTACCAGGTTTTGAAAGTCGGAACTACCTGCATGGAGGTAGATAAGGCATGCGCCAGAACTACAACCTCAGAAGTAGCATCCGAGGTAAATGTTGCCTAACTGCACGTTAAAGATAGAAATATAATCTACCTATATGTATGTACCCTAATAAGTACCTAGGTGGAAGGTTAGATACATAAGGCAGCTCAATGGTACATACCGACAAGGTCTCGGACAGCGCATCTTTAAACCTGGTTGGCCGAGACAGTTTGCAGCTTTCCATGATAGGTAATTGCTAAGGCTTGAAAGAGCCGTGATTGGTTCTACTCCTTGCAGCTCTACAGTGGAGAATCAGCTCAGACCCTGTCGTACCCCGGAAGAACGGGCAGACAAAGAGATAGCGAGGTTACAACTTCGTATCATTACCATAGAGTATAGGTAGCCAGACCATAAGGTTTTGGCCTGAAATTGTCTCGCCATAAGCGCCGAATAACGCAGTGCTATCACGTAGGAACAACTCAGAAAGCGAGTGACAACGTTTGGTCGGAACATAAAGAACGTACGCTCAAAATAAGCCCGAACAAAGCTTTCATGCATTAACTTCGCTTGTGTGTAAGTCTCAAACAATAATTTTTGTTAAAATTATGTATTTGTATATATCCTGCTAAGTTCCCGAACATATAATATGTTCTTAAACAACAACAAGCTTCGCGAAGATGCGAGTTGGTACAGAACATGTCATTGGTATAGTTTAAGTATATACATACAGATTAAATCACTGAAAATTACTCTTTTTTTTTTATTTTTTTATCATCATGCTAAGGCATTCGCAAAGGTAAACGCATAAAATCAGAACCTAAGATTTACAGTAAACCCCTTCTTTATCGTTATCAACTTACAAAGAATTTTATATTCACTAGCAATCAAGATGTCTACTGATGGATCTCCTTATGCTCCCGTACAGAACATTCCTGACGAGGAGCATTATAAAGCCATATGGAAAGGCGTCTTTATCGCGACCGGGGTTTTCTTTGGTCTTGTTATTTTGATTTGCGCGATAATGATGCTTTACGGGATGTATAGTGAACGCAAGGCGGCCAAACTGGCAAGGAGGTCGGCTACTGCAGAAGAACTCGTGCGGGATCTTGAAACTGCAAGAAGATCGAACGAGCAGGCTTCCGCTGAAAGACAGAGGCCCCTGGCTGGAAATTTCACGGGATTTGACTATGCCAATACTCCTTACGCTAGGGATCAAGTGCCCCCTCAACCTCCTGTGCCAGAGCTGTCTCGTCCATCTACGGAGAGACAACATAATGTTAGCAGCGACGCGAGAGATAGCGCAACGCATCAAAATACGGCATCGGTGCCTTTTGCAACAGGAAGGAGACACAGAGGGTCATCATTTTCCCATCCAGAGGAACATGAGCTCGAGGAGGTAAATCTCCACACGTAATGCCTACCTGAGCATAGTGACCTGATGTAGAAGGCTTGTTTAGGCTGAGTATAGATAAAAAACTGTAAAAAAATGAACCCAAAAGAAAATAATAAAAAAGATTTTGAGAGAAATGTCTGGTTCCCGGGAGGTAAGTACCTATACCTACAAACTTATGTTGCAAGAGACTAGATCCGGTCTTTATGCTTCCAGAAATACCTGAGTGTCCCATACGCAATAATTTTCTAAGGCTTATGGCCTTGACTTTATACTCACTTGTCATAATGCATGGGACTTCGAATTAAAGATGAAGCTAGTACTATAGGCATAGGAAGTCACAAGCAGGAGCCTTGAGGTTTAGATATTCGCAATCGTTATCTCATTAGAAATAAAATAAGCGTTGAATTTTTTCATCACTACCTAGACATTGTTTCTTAAACTAACGCTCATCTATTACTTCGAGTAATTTTCCAGTTTCTCCTTCACAAGCCAATTGACCATCATCGACCCACTCTAAGCGAAGGTTCAGAATACTATCTGCCTGGCGATCGCTTTTCCATTTGGAGAATTTGTTCCACAGCGTCTTTTCAATCTTATGGCGTATTTCTCCTGCCTCTGCTGGCTTCGGATATGCTAGTCGGATGACAAGCTTTTGACGATCATCTTGGAGGCGCAGAACGCATTGGAATCGTCCACTGACATCGGTCATCATGACATCGCTGATGATATCCTTCAATATAGACATGTCGAGGATAGTATTTGCAATCTTGATCTTGGTCGCCGCTTTGCCGCAATACTTGAAAATCCGAGAGTTGTAGTCTAACCACTCCGCAACGTCGCCTACGGGGAATCGTATTAGGGGTTGAAGGCGGCGGATAAGATGCGTGATGACAATGTTTCCTTTAACACCAGGTTCCTTGATAACAGTTCCATCATCCGCGACTATTTCAAAAGCGGAAACGTAATTGCATACCCTGTATATTGGGTTGATATCGCAGTCGGTCCCTGTTGTGATAGGACCTGGAGTTGCCAAGGGACCTAATTGGGGCTTGTCGTAAAGTGGTGCATATAGCCTGGCATTCGGGAATCCGGCATGAAATGACGCGTTAATGTCTCTGGGGACAGTTCTTCCAAGGTAGAGTATTGCTCGTACTGACGGTAGTGTGCTATGCTTTTCGCCAAGGGACTCGCTAAGTTGAAAGATGTCGGATAACGAACCGAATAAAATGCTAGGTTGGAATCTTTCAACTTCCTCTGCAATCTTGTCTGGCATCTTTTCGTTTGATATGAACAGTTGAACTCCTAGCTTAGGCGCAAGCATTCCGTTGGACAGGTTAAGTGTATCCCAAAAGCCGATGCGCAAGTCACGAGGACTCATGATATTTGCAATACGGCTTCCCTTCTCGGGATCGAGTATTCCTTCCCATAGGATAGACTTGGCCCTAGAGAGCTTGAACTCCTCCTCTTTTGTTAACTGGGCAATCTCTAGCTTGTCGCTAAGCCCACCCGTGCAGTAAGTTCTCCCATTGGTAAATGGTCCCGTCATGACACTAGAAAGGTCGCCTCTTGCTGAGTTCCAGTATTCTTCTGGATAGACAACGGGAACGTCTTCCAAATCCGGTTGTTCCTCCTCAATTGACTGGTATAGACGCTTGTAGTATGTTGAGTTTCCACGGGCGAAGATAATCGCGTCTCGGGCGTGTGAGAACTTCTCCTCCATGGCTAAAGCGTAACTCTTAAATCAAAGCGCGAGCAGGAAATTCATAAAGGGGGAGTGCAGGGATTGCAGCCTCGAGAAGGCTTCGTTTGAAAAAGTTTCAGGAAGCTTTAAATGCAAATGCATGCCTTAGGTTAGGTACCTGATTGATTTTCAAGACGCATGTGGTCGGAGCTTTGTAGTCAATCTAGGCACCCGTTTTGGTTGCTGTGATGCTAACGTTGCTGTGATACGCGTCGCGTAGATACGTTCTCAATCACCTTGATTGCTAAGATAACAGCTCAGGAGATATGACTAGATGTTCGTATGAACTACTAGTACTGGGCAAACACAAAGGTCATGCTTTCAAGTGTCAAAATAAATCAATCGATAATCAGATCCTTATATTTATGTCCACGTCGGCTACTTTGACCGTAACTGCTTTCACGTCAGATGTAGAATTGCGACGGGCTTAGACGTCGTAAGAAAGCAGACTGCTTCAACACCAAAATATCAACAGGTCTACCCTTTAGGTTATCTCAAACCTCATGCATTGAGGTCAAACTTGTGGCGTTTATCAAATTATCTCTGATAGGAAGATTGTACTCTAGGGAGATACCTAAGTCAAATGGTAACTGTATTTGTTCAATGGCTAATACTAGCAAATCTTTTGTGCTTTCCACATCATGCATCTACTAACTCGGTCCGTACCTAACGGCTCCATGACTTTGCCAACACCTGCCTTAATTAATATTTGTATATCCCTTTGTAGAATGCATCGAGTCGAATTGCAGCCTCACGATGGCATGCTATGCAAAACGACATGAACCTTGTCTACAAAGTAGGAGACAATTAGAAAGCGCCGCATTACCTACCTAGTAGTAACTCTGAGCTAATGGAATTACCCACGATTGAGAACCCACTGCCGATGTTCTCACAGCCCAAGGTATTCTTAACGTATATCTATCTCAACATCTGTCTTATCACTATTAATAACCGCGCTCATATCCCCCCATTAAACTATGTCAACCCTTAAATATCGGTTTGGCAGTTATTACAATATCCCACGATCACCCTTAGAGTAGTACAACATATAGAAATTCTCTCGAGTCCCTGCGAACATGTTCTAGGGAGGTGTCACGAGGCAAATCAGAGGGTGAGGACACAACTTCGTTGTTCCGCAAGGAACTCTAACTAAGGTAGCTCTGAAGTCAGAGCTATACATATAAAACAGCTTCTTTATTCTAAGGGAGTCTCAAGTGAGACCCCTGACAGGAGGGAACCTTTTGCTCAAAATACGCATATGCTGGGTTCGTAACAAGTTTAGCTTTCAAGATAATCTCATTCTTGGGAAAGGCTGAAAGGATGGTCTTAGATTGACCAAGCTTAGCCTCGTACATACGGCTGACTTGAGTTATCACTACCTCTTGTCTTTACTATGGTACGAAAGCTTAGGCTGGAAGGCTTGCACCTATAATCTTTACACAGGTATCTAACGTACTCGTAGAAACTAAATTGTCTCAGTTACGAAAAAAAGGGGGCTTCTGGTGTTTTTCACGAATAATTAGAACGTCTCCGAATTGGTATTGATGACCTTTAAACAAACACAGTATCTAAATGCCATGCGACTGTACATTATTACACTTTACACAGTCCGGCCATGCGCCGTCTGGGACTAGTATCTGGATAATCTCCGCCACGTGGTGGGTGATGGGGCGCATTGCTTGATCCGACTGCACTACCGTCTGAGCGATCTGGAATTGATGTACTATGTAAAGAGGCTAGTTTAAGGTTGCGGTCTCGAATGCTCCTAGAGCCCAGGTGTGTGTTATCCCCTGACGAAGTGGGGAGCTGAAGTCCGTTAGCAACAGATGGGAGACCCACAAAGTCTAGACCTCGATAGTACGGGACATGAAATATGAATGAATAGAATAATTAACAGAGGGAATTTTTATTTGTCCAGTGTTCGCCCAACTTAGTTGGGGAATGGGTCCGATTATAAATAGGTAGGTATTACAAAGCATCATTGCTAATATACCACGTCGCGAGACGTGTTCCATCCGATGAAAGAAAAAACAACCGGGGAATCAAAAAAATATATGTAGAAAATCGTCATAAAAAGTGTCCAGTCAAACCGTTTTCTAGTGACTGGTGTCGGATTAGCCGCCCAATGTATTCGAAGGACCAAAGCGGCCGGTTACCGATTTCCACGTCGAAACCCCGAAAAGGAACAAAAATTCAAGAAAAGTTTCGATATCAAGCGATCGACTTGTTAGGTGGCCGTACCACTACCGCTCGGCCCACTTAATACTGCATCCGTAGGCTTTCTGCCTGTGAACTCCTTAATACGCCGAGGTTCCTCAAGCAGATCCAACGCTCTTTCTTTTTTACTCCTGCGCCCTATTTCTCCAGCTTGTTCCATATCCTCAAGATCGCTGATGTCGTCCGAGCTGAACGAGCTTGCGCTAGGGCTACGGTTTAGCACCATGTTAATCGTGCGACCTTCCCTCTTCTTCACCTTTACTTGGGCCGCTTTCAACTTCTGGTCTTCCGGATCATCGCACGCTAGAGTCACGACACCAAGGCCTGGAAAGTTACGCTCCAACAGCTTCTTCAGATCCGGCAGCACCGACTTATCGGGTCGATAAGTACCGCTGTCGTTGTCAATTATCAACTGATAATATTCGGGCCTAGTAGGTGGAGCCTCTTTGGGTGGTCCACCCTGGATAAGCTCTGTAGGGTGAGTCGGCTCGCCAGGTTCAGGATCTTCGCTCACCCTAGGCTTCTTCAACCTACGGATAAAGAATTCTCCTGAGCAAGCGATATATATGGCAGCGTCACTATGCATGGTATGTTTACTGAGAAGGTCGATACCAAATTCCTTTCCGGTTTCTGTAAATCTCATGATCCCATCTAGGGTAATGACATACGTAAATATCCGACCCCCTTCGTCGAAGTGTGCCATCTTGAGGAACTGGAGACTAGCTTCCTCTGAACACGGTTCGAAAGTACCAAAAAGCGTACCCCTATCGAAATTGTATATGCGATGGTGTTGGTGATGGAGAGCCTTATTCAAAATTTTACCACGTAGCCCACGACTCTTGAACAAGAGGCCGATGATGGGCCGGAATTCAACGTATCTATGGTATAATCTCTCTGGAACCGGCCCGGCTAGCTGGATCTCGTTGGCCTGAAAATCGTACTTCTGAGTTCTTCTTTCCGCCTGCTTGCCATTGCTCTGGGATGTGGATGTCCTTGCATCCGCTTCGTGGTCATTTGAGTCATTAGCCTCATCTTTGTTCACCTTGATGCCTGTCATTCGGCCAATCATGGGTGAGAAGTGCTTAAAGTAATAGGTCGGACCGACGGTATACATTTGACCATAAGGCGGATCCGACTTGCCTAGAACAACGGCACTTACGTATAGCCTCGGAGTTAGTGATACATCCTTAGCGAAAGCGCTCATGCAAGCCTTGAGGATGTAGGCTCGCTTGCTACCGCTCCGTTTCTTGACCTCAAATTCCTGGCCTTCAGGTCCAATGCCTTCCCAATCCTCATTAACGCGATTGACTAGAATGGTCACATTGCCGAGTCTATCATTATGGTCTGGCCAATCCTCGTCGTATAAACGGCACTTCAACTTGAATCCAGACGATGGGACATTGGCTACAATCCAGTCCTGTTCCCATTGAGGTTCAAGAGTCTTCCTAACCGTGCGCGTCCGATAGACAAGGTCCGGGTCTTCCTTATGTCTCTTTGGTAGTGAAGTTGTTAAGGTAGCAGTTAAAAAAGGATCTGACGACCCCGTACCAATATCGGCAGCGGGCAGGTTCTCAGCACGATGAAATGTGAATTTGATCGTATATCCTGGAGGAGCATCGGGGATTGGGGTAGGGTCATAGCCACCGGGAGGCTTAGTTTTAGTCTTAATTTTCTCCTTCTGCTCTTTGAATTTGTGTTTAAAGGTACTGCTGCGAGGGACAGGACCGTCTAGCTTCTCATTGGTGGTGGCATCGGGATGTGGATGAGCCCCATCTTCGGGGGTTGGATGATCGTCAGAGACCTGTTGAACATTTTTCTCACTATTGACCCCATTGGTGTTTCCTTCTCGCGACGCCGGGTCTTGGTTACGGGGAGCAGAATCGGCTTCCCCTCCGACGGTAGCAGACATGTCGGGATGTCGGGATGTCGGGCAAAAGAATCGCTGATTAACAAATGATATCAAGTGCGCTAATATCTGTCGGTCCGCCTGCTAGCTCCGAAAATAGGGGCAAGCGCGGACAAAACAGTCCTACTTGTTAAGTTTGCAAAATCCTTGTTACGGTTCGAACTCCCGAAAAGTACGGGTGATGATGAATGCCAAGGCGGTCGCAAGTTTGGAGAATTGCTTGGTATAGGTGATGGTGGTGGGCTCGCGCTTCTCCACACAAGGGGGAGCGATAGGGACTCGAATGACAAAGGGTAAGGAACTGATAAATAAGAAAAAAAAAAAAAAGAAAGAAGAAAAAGGGAGCTTATTTCTGGGTCACATCACCTTCCTAGTAAGGCTTGGCAATGATAGACAATTATCGCGATGGAAGATGGTGCCTGATAGCAAAACGTATAAATGTTAAAACTCCAAATGTTTTAATTGTTGATGGCGGCAATTGGAGAGAAAGAGGAGATGGAATTGGAAAAAAGTCAATTCATCTGCGCGACTGCATATCAAATGTCTTTTTTTCTCTCTCTGGGTTATTGCAGTAATGCCGCTTTGCCGGTTGGGTTCTGTCCATCAGCATCTGACATGTACCCATGTATCGGAGTTGTACATGGCTCCGTGTGGCTGTGAAAATGGATGTAACGTCATAAGTTAACGGATAACTAAAAGCTTAGCGGAAGCTTAACACGAATCAGATCAATTCATTGGGTAATATTCCGTGGAAAGCGCCTGTTTAGTACCGGATGCCCCGTTTATCCTCTCCGAAAGTTCAATTACATTCAGCTGCTTCCATGTGGCTGTTCCCTTGTGTTGGTTCCGCTTCCAGGGCTGCGGGTGCCCATATGAGGCCAAGCACCTACCCACCACGATGCCGATCTTCCGATCTCTTATCAAATTGACCCGGTCCCGGCTTTAGCTCTTTAGCATCATCCCGAATCATTGCTATTTGTTTGATTAGATTAGGGACAATCCTGGACATAACACACCTGGTATCTACATTATACGCGTATTACCACGCGTCTTACTCCCATATGAATATTGTCAGCTTTATTACATCTAAGTACGGAATTCTTTATTGATTAGCCTATTCGCTGCTTAATCTTCGCTGACATCGTCCAATCGTGGAACAATTTCTCTTCTCAGCTTACCCTGCTTTGATTTCGAACGTTATACATATATATATATAACCATATCTACCTACTCATATCCCTAATCTATGGTAAGAGTTTTGCACGAAAGTCAACGAGGTAATGACTCGAACCCTGGACGAATCTGCCCCTGTTTTGTTCCTCGATGGAGGGTTGGGAACATCCCTCGAGGACAATTACGGAGTAAAATTCGATGAAAACACTCCATTATGGTCGTCTCATCTTCTGATTAGCGATCCCGAGACCCTCCGTGCGTGCCAGGCAGATTTCGGCAGTGTTCCTGTTGATGTATTGCTCACGGCAACGTATCAAGTATCCATTGAGGCATTCGCACGAACTAGGACCCCTAGTTATCCGCGAGGTATCGGCCGTGGTGAAATTCTACCTTTCTTGAATCTTGCTGTTTCCATTGCAGAGGAAGCCAAGGCACCTGGTGCTCAAATTTCTCTTAGCATCGGGCCATATGGAGCAACCATGGTTCCAAGTCAAGAATATAGTGGTAAATATGACGCGGAGCACGATTCGATAGACAAGCTTCTCGATTGGCATCAGGATCGTTTTCACTTATTTGATCGGATAGAACATCTTGGGTCCCGGATTGGATTCATTGCATTTGAGACCGTTCCAAGACTGGACGAGATTAAGGCCATCAGAAAGCTCTTTATGAGTGTAACGTCAAGTGATTTAAATGAACCCTCCCTTCTTCGCGGAGATGTTCCATTTTGGATATCTTGTGTCTTTCCCGGCGAAAGCTATACTCTCCCCGATGGCAGTTCCGTTGATCAAGTGGTCGATGCGCTCTTAAGCTCGGACTATTCGGATACTACCCCGTGGGGAATTGGCATTAACTGCACAAAAATAGCGAAAGTCGCCGAGCTGGTTCGAATGTACGAAAATGCAGTTTCCAGATTGGCAAGTGCTGGCAAACTTCGAGCGCAACCTAGCCTAGTTCTTTATCCTGACGGAACCAACGGCGAAGTATACGACACTAAAACAAAAACCTGGCATCAACCAACAGGTAGTCAGCCACTCCCTATGGTAAGTGCCGTCATAAGTATGATTCTTTAGTCTTGAGCAAGGGGGCTAAACATAACACTTACTGTAGTCCTCGTGGGAACACCAAGTTGCTGATGTGGTCATTCGCGCGCGGAATCAGCAGTGCTGGAAATCCATCGTGGTTGGTGGTTGTTGCAAAGCAAGCCATGATAATATCAGGAGACTTCGTACCATTATTTGTGACGCATGATAATATCATCGAGGACGACCCACCGTCGAAAATCCCATCCGCGCCCGACTAGATTTCACCATGTGCATTGTATATCAAGCCGGGAATGAACGTTTCTTCAAAGTCAATTCCATCTATTGGGTACAAACTCTATCATGGCCCTTCAAAGTTTCAGCTTGGGACACCATGAAACAGAAACCAAAGACTGATGAGGTAGCGTATGGTCTACGTCAACTCCTCATGCTTATCAGAGTGGATGGCCCCGTCTTCCACTTAATTGCTTTCTGTTCTTACACCATGCCAATCTGTACCTCATAACACAACAATGCATGTGGTGGCTACTGCAGCGACGAAAAGCTCGGTCGACACTAACAGCATAAGCGGCATGGACCTCGGGGCGATCATCACGCTGTATGATGGCATGAAAGCTTGTAGCCCCTGCCTGGGTGACTGTTGCCGCAGCGGTGCGCGGCGCCTTGTCTTATAGCTGAGATTATAAGCTAAAAATCACATTGCACACAACTAAAATGATAGCTGGACCTAGTGATTGGATGAAGATGACGAGGGTCAGCTTCCAAATTCTAGCAAGTATCGGGTCAAGACTCTGCATGTCACTAGTACGTCAATGAGCGCATCGTTTGAACCACACGAAGAAGCCATTCCTAGTCACCGCGCGAAGACCATCATATCATCCAAGCCGCTGTTGGGGAAGAGCAACTTGCCACCGGCATGGCCCAATCCCCAGTCGAACTTCCTAGCTGCAGTACCGAATAGAGTTCGCTTCCCAGGGCAGGAAAAACCGTGCCAACTACAGCTATTGGAATGATAATGCTCATTTCCTGGAATTGTCACCAACGTCTCGTTTGATAGCAGCACCTCAGGGTCTGGACGATACGTTCTTTATGGATCTTTATTCCATCCAACCTGCATTTCTTCCCTTGCTTCAGAACTAGTGGTCTGCTGGATCCTTTCAGACGGTTGGTTGTTAGTGAATCAACCTCCTATGTCCAGCCGTTCCACGCAAGGACTGCGTGGGACTAGGAGCCTGCAAGGCTAGCTGTGCCGTACTCTAACCAACAGCTAGTCGTAGATCATTGGAGAGAAAAAGAAATGGGTACTCACAAAGCTCCCGTCCCCCGCACAGCGTAAAGTTTCTAACCACTATCGCGTAAACTCAACATTCTACTGTCGCCGCTATGGAAGCTTTCTCTAGCTTGATCTTGTGGCAAAGCATCGTTGCTACTGTCGTCCTCTACTATGTGACACTTACTATATACCGACTATATCTACACCCCCTAGCCCGATGCCCCGGTCCCAAACTCGCGGCCGTGACGCGACTATACGAGGGCTGCTACGATCTTTACCAGAGCGGCCAGTATACCTTCAAAATAGCAGAACTTCATAAATAGTACGGTAAGGAAAAACTAGCCCCGGGGTGCCACGCCGTTATTAATCATACGCATCTGGAGCAGGCCCAATAATTCGAATCAGCCCTTACGAGCTTCACGTAAATGATGCAGCTTTCTTCGACACTCTCTACAGCCGCCAGGAAGGAGTATGGCATAAGTACGACTGGTCGGTTGACGCCTTCGCAACCAAAGGCGCCACTATCTGGACGGCTGGTCACACTCTCCACAAGAACCGTCGTCTGCCACTGAGTCCCTTCTTCTCCAAGGTCAAGGTATCGAATCAGCAGGATATGATAATGAGACATGTCCAAGCGCTTTTCGACAGACTGTCGGACTTTGCCGCATCTCAGAAGACCGTAGACCTCGGCGCCGCATTTACTGCCTTTGTGCGGGATGTAGTCAACGAGTATATATTCGGGAAACACTACAATGATCTTGGAAAGGAGGACTTTGATGCGGGCATGGTGGTCGCCGCTCAGGCTGGTGGTCTTTTGTGGCGTACCACTAAGTTTATACGCTTCTTCGGTCCCTTCATGCGATCCATCCCGCCACAGTGGATTACGGCAGTCTCCGATCCCATCATGAAAGAGTTCTTCCGCTTCATGATAGTAAGCTCCAATTGGCAGGATTCATGATTTGCTCAACAAGCTAACACGTAATGTGTGTGCGCGCGCGTGTATAGATTTCCATGAATGATACCAAGGACTTCATGGAGGCGGCAGTATCTCCAGATGACAATGGCCCACGCACATTGGTCCATGAAATCATGCAGTCCAAACTTCCACCCCAAGAGAAGTCATTTGAACGAGTCTTTGAGGAAATGTCTACCACAACAGGCGCTGGCTTCGAGACAACGGCCGCTGTCATACGAATCGCAGCCTTCCACATCTATAGTGACCCCGGATCCTCCAGAAGCTGCGGGCCGAGCTTGCTTCTGCCCCTGACCTTAACTGAAAGACACTCGAGAAGCTTCCTTACTCGACTGCCATCATCATGGAAGCCATGCGCCTGGCTCCAGCCATAGCCACTCGCAGTGCTCGTATCGCCCAGGATAAGGACCTCATTTACGCCAACTGGCGGATACCAGCCGGCACACCCGTCGGGATGACCTTGCACTTGCTTCATCAGAACGAAGAATATCCGGAGCCCAAGCACTTCAACCCAGATCGATTCATGGATCCCAACCCATGGTAGCTAGGTAACAGGACCTTTGTGCCTTTCGGAAAAGGAAAGCGTAATTGCGTTGGAATGTAGTAAGTACCCTCACCCGCTACGGTCCATCGCAAATTGCGCAGACTGACATCTTGATTTAGTCTTGCCTGGGCTGAAATTTACTTACTGCTTGGCAACATGGTGCAGCGCTTCGAATTCAAGTTCCCCGAAACAAAGGCAGAAGATTTCTACGTCACCAATGACAATTTTGCCCTCGGCACTCCATCCATGGGAGTTGTCTCTGCTCTTGTTACCCAAATTACGATATGAACAATGAACAAATGTTTAGGAAAGGGGGGGAGTTGCCCAAAGCGTTATTGTGTTATTGTTGCAAGCTTTGTTCAGGTAAAACGCCACGTCCGCTTTTGTTAATCTGGAATTTCGACTGTAGCTTTACCAACTCATGCTTTAACTTATATCTGGACTAGCCATAATAGGAATTACAATCGCGACTGATAAAATCGACTCGGTGTATCATGTCTGATCAACAAGATAGGTATGAGACAGCTTATTTTACTCGGTGCTTTTTCTTTTTTCTTCCTTTTTCTTATGACGTGTTTTAGTCGAGTCTTCTTCCTTTGTCTCCTACCTATAACCCTGCATTTTCAAATTTCCAGCTTAACAAGTCGCCTACTGTATACAACAGTGTGCCTTTCCACTGCCTATAGCCTATCACGCTCCTAGTTGAGGCCTGTCAGATCCCGAGGCTTGTACCCGCAGCTCCGTATTTATGTGAAATGGGATAACTCTCTTAGCCTTCTCATGTGGTCTTCCGCCACTTCTAACAGCCGGTCAAAAGATAACACCAGTACTAACGTTAATCGATGCTGTCTCCCCACCATTAGGGCGCTATTATTTTCTCAGCTTGAAGTTGGCGTCGGGCTATTAGCGAAATTGAGCGTCGGGCTTCGATCTATCTTCCCCACGTCTAGCACTAACCCAGGTCCGTCAGCTACTCGTACGGTTTACTAGATAAGCCATGACGAGATTCAAATGTGTGTTGACTAAAAAAGGCTTGCATTAGCCAGGGGTAATAAATGAGATTTCCAAGTAGAGATCGCGACATCGAATGGGGCCACCCATCTGATAGAGATCTGGATTTTCAAGAAGCTTCACCAGACACCGATGTGTATGTCTTAAATGAGTTTTTTTTTTCGTGTGTATTAATTCTTTTTTTTCCTAGCAATAGGATAATATGTACTACTGGCCAAACCTTCTCCGAGCTGTTTATCACTCTTGAACCCCCAACTTATTGATGTACCGAGACTGTGGCTCTCCGAATCTGGAGGGGAAGCCTGTTGAGCCAAGGAGATTAATGCCAATAGCGCGAGGCGGGCTTGAGCGGCGTTGGATGTCCAACTAGTTCAACTACTATTCCGCCAATAAGAAAACACTGTAGGAGCATACTATTCCACAAATGCGGGCTTTCCTTTTTCTTCTAGATCAAAGGATCTGGCGAGACCAGGTTCTTAGCTTGACTTGCCCGACTTACCCGACTAGGTGACATGTAATACATCGGGTTTCTTTCATCATCGTACTGACCGGTGCCTGCATATTACGCCTCATGGAGACTGTCTCTTGCGGTCCAGGCCCAACCGAGATTTACATTGGCCATGTCTGCATTGCCAATCCCTGCATGTTCTATTCTAACTGCAATCGTCCGAAAGAGGGACACGCGAAGAGGGGCCTTGGCAAGCGAACCAGGCTATCGGAAACAGCATGAAAGAACATGACAGCTGAATCCGGGACTCTAGTAATACTTTTCTTTTAAAAGCGGATGTCGTCCAACCCGCACTTGTTCAGGTTTCTTCTTTCTCTCCTATCACACCAGATTATTGCTCTCTCCTCTCGTTTTGTGAGCATTTCAGTCGCTTGATCGGTCCAACTTCAGTCATTCGCTTGTACGTGAAGAAGAAAATTAGTCAGTCAAGATGGTTCGTCTTTTGAAGTATGCTAGCGCCGGCGCCCTGCTGGTCGCTTCGGTGAACGCCAACTATGCTACGACCTCGTACCCCGAGGAGGACGATTGTCCCCCCGAGTCTGAGACCGAGTCCTACAGCGCTACCTCGGCTCCTTACCCAACCGGCTCTTCTTCTGCCGGCGGGTACCCCGCCATCACCCCCTCTACCTCAGCTGGATACCCGGTTTCCTCATCGACCAGCTCCGAGGAGGATGAGTGCCCCCCGGAGACTGAGTCTGAGTCCTCTGTCGTCACTGGCTACCCAACCATCTCTTTCGGCACTGGTTACCCGACCCTAAGCGTGCCTGCTGTCTCTTATCCCACTGGCAGCCAGTCTGAAGGAAACCCTTACCCTGTCTACCCTACTGGGTCTCAGAGCGCCCCCGCCCCCGTTTACCCCACCGGTTCTGAGAGCGCTTCTGTCCCGGTTTACCCTACAGGATCGGAGAGTGCCCCTGTCCCTGTTTATCCTACAGGGTCCGAGAACGGTTCTTCCGCTGCTTACCCTACTGGTTCTCAGACTGCCCCGGCTCCCGGTTACCCCGTCGAGTCTGAGAGTGCTTCTGTCCCCGGTTACCCGACCACCGGCATCAACTCTTACCCCGGTGACTCGACCTTGACCAGGTACACAACCGTGGTCTCCACGATCACCTCGTGTGCTGCCAGCGTCACCAACTGCCCGGTTGGATCCACCACCACTGTCGTTGTTCTCTATCCCTCGGCAACCTACCCCGCCGAGACTCCCTCGTACCCTGCTGGGTCTCCTTCTTCTCCCGCTGGAAGCCCGTCTTACCCTGTTGAGACTCCTTCCTCTCCTGCTGAGACCCCCAAGTACCCTACCCAGGACAACAGCCAACCGGCTGCCTCTTATCCCGCAGAGACTCCTTCGTACCCCGCGGGATCACCCTCTTCTCCCGCCGGCAGCCCGTCTTATCCTGCCGAGACTCCTTCTTCTCCTGCAGCGACCCCTGAGTACCCTACTCAGGGCAACAGCCAGCCTGCTCCCACTTACCCGGCTGAGACTCCTAGCCAGCCCGCTCCTACCTATCCTCCTCTATCTACTGGCCCCGCCACTCTATCCACCATCTACGGCAACACGACTTTCACTGTCCCTAGCCAGACCAGCCAGACTGCTGCATACCCTACCGGCGAGGCCTCTTCGACCTACCCGGCTCCCACCGCCATCCCTACTGCCGGTGCGGCTATCGTGGGATCAAGCGCTACTGGTGCTCTGATCGTCTTCGCCGCCGTCTTCTTCGGCCTCTTCTAAATTGGGCCTGGATATTAATAACGAGGTGATGGAGGTCACGCTATCAAGCGGACCAACAGAACAGGGAATGAAGCGATTATATTCACGCAGAATACGATTATATTTATAACTCTTCTACGATGTGCAAGAGGAGTGCCAACTTCAAGGCTACGAATCGCCTTGAGAAGCTTGAGCCCTCTTGCGCAACATTTAATGCTAACTTAATTAATGTAAATAATTGATTACTTCATCCCGCCAACCAATCTATTGCTCATGTGTCGTATGTTGTTTCAATGTGCTATTAATACTAATTCGACGTGATTTCTCCTATATATATGCCCATAAATCCATAGCTTACGTAGGCATGATGCGAGTCTGGTGTTACTGGTATGATATGAACATTCCGCACGAGCCTTGATGGGATGACACAACACGTTATTTACAACAAATATCTATTAACAAGTTGATATTTTAAGATGATATTCAGGGGTCATAGGTTGGTCTATGCGGCACATGTATACATGTCCTTTAAGATACCATTTACACCATATTCTCTTCAATAGCAGACTATTTAGTCAAGCAATATTCAATCTAATCTTAACTAACACTCTTTTATAATCATTTTAACCAATATTAATTAGTGATTGACACTTTGACCTTGCCTTGTTAATAATTAATATGACAACAGGAAACACATTACCTGGGTACTCTACCAAAGAAGTACTCGCCGACTCTGTTAGCGTAACGCACATGCGGTTCAGGACATCTAAGGGCATCGCAGCCGTTTCGATACCAGCCTCTATAGCGGAAGGCCCCCCTATTCTGACTTATCGGTCTAATTCTAGAGGTCCGGTCACCCGGGGAGTTAGCACGTACCTTATGCCAGGTCTCCGGACCCAGCTCAGTCATTTCCGCGAGTTACGACGGTCTGATATAGCTCGGACTAGTCATATGACCGACCGGAAATGCTCTTGCGAGGCGGTGTCTCCTGTACCAGCTGGTGTCGTACTAAAATACAATATATAGTTACTGCTCTGCGCCCGAATCGGGTGTTTCGCCACGTAGATGAATCTAGTACTAGCATATCAAACAAGACCACCATTCTAGGGTTAGGCCCGTAACCATCCTTAAGTCAAGCTAGTGAGCTGCCCCGTGTTGAGTTAAATTAAGCCGCAAGCTTCAAGACCATAAGTTAAGACCATCAATATATACCACAGCAGTGGTAAACAAACTATATTTTAGGCCCGCAAGGCAAACCCACCCCGATTTGGCTTCAGAACGCTCTCTATTATAGGAGGCTCGGCTAGGATTAGCCTAGACTTTAGTTCTGATATACGATGAAAAATATATATTCTGGTTCGAAGGTAGTGTTTATAAAAAGGGGCAGTCGTATCACAAAGTAGTGTGTACGTGTGGATAGCCTCATGGAGCACAGCGGCTAGGTGAAAATTGAATGTGACGAGCTGCTTGATATCAATAGTACCCTACGGAAATATATCGTAAATCTTAACGCAAGTAGTCGCGCGTTTATGTTCTGGTCATGCGGAAAATATATGTATTGGATCTTCTAAACAATGGGATTGATTCTTCCACGACAATCCAGGTTTATTTTAGCCGGCAGTGTTCCAGACAGTATGAAATATATCTACAAAGTTCGAAGTACTTTGCCAAATTCGGTGTATGAGAAACTATGCGGTTGTAGCGGGCATGTGGTGTTATTACCTGAGTATAGATCAATCCCTTTTCTTGTGCTGGGAAAAGGAACACTACAACAGAAGCAGTAGCGATCTGCGACTTCGTAGTGGCTAAAGAGATATCATATAGTGATATTTGATCTAAAGACTCGTTAAAGAGTGTCTTTAAAAAGTATTCAATAATTTTGTAATCTGTTTTTTTCTTCCGGCTTAAGAAGGTGCCAGAAGAAAGGACTTCTCTAAAGATCACAACTCGTTCATATTAGTATGATCATACGATATCGGACACGGGTAACTTGGGGCATATGCCGGTATAGGCATCAAATAGCTAATCATGTAGCTTAGGTTCTACGGTCCAAAAAGAAAAACTACGTATTTCAAGGTACATGTATTGCTCCCTGGGGGCGATTACTTGCAGTAGGATGTATAAGTACAGATTTACTCCATGTAACTACTTATATACTTCAAAGTGATTGTGACTGGCAACATACAATTACTTGTTACGTTTACTAAGAATTTGGTGCTGGAGATACCAATGGGGGTTGATCCTGGACACATATGACGCGCGGCACTTTATCATATTTTGACTCCATTCTCCAATGGAATCCTGTCGTGGTTTTCTTGTTCCGCGTATTCTAGAAGCTGGCTTGAAACCCCTTCTACCTTGTTAGCTAAGCCTCTCGGTAGTTCCCTCCACTTGCCACGCGGCCTTGTCCATCTTGCAGCGGCATATCTCGCAGCTACCTAGGGTGCCGATCTGGGTTCGATACAGTAATACATAGCCAAGATTGGGGATGGATCACTAGAACTGTGGCAATGCAACCAAAAGCTTAATTCAACGTACGTAACAGCGCTGCCAAAGAGCCGCATGCTTGAAAGGGACCTTAACGGGTTCCCGATTACCTCGTAGGAACGTAAAAGTTGCAGCCAGGAGTGATCGAAAATATACCAGTATTCGCTAGACCTCGTGATAGTCGGTTAAAATCCAAGCGAGTTTAAGGTAAAGATATCAAATAGCCAGGCAAAAAGGTGATCAAAGCTGTTTTTCACTACATTCCCTAAATCGACTTGATAAGATGGTAATGATAAGTCAAGATGAAGGTGTAACAGAGGACTAGTAATTTCGGACTGCATTCTGCGGTTCAACCTCGGTTTGTAACGTTCAACTTGGAAGCGATCGGTTGTCCTGCGGTCAGAGTGACGAGATTAGGAGCGTCAAGTGAGTCCTAGGATCTACTGCGATCGACATCGAATTATTCAGAACGGTAGTGGTACGCGATATGAAATGCCTCAAAACTCCGCATGGATGCCGATTAAGTAATGATAGTAGTTTCTCTGCATTAAACGAAGACGAACACGGTTAGCTATGCACGATAACTCATGGGTTCTTCTACCGAACCACGAGGTAGGAAAAAGAAAAAAAAAGCGTGATTTATAAGCGGTGTCATGTCGCATGGCCGAAGTTCGGTGGAGATATGATAGGCGCGAATAGGCGGAAGCGGAACTACGAGACGGGAAGCGGGAGGTAGAGAAGAGTCCAGAAACAATAGAAGAAAGGGCGAAAATTACGAGGATAAAGAGGAAAAAGCAGGGAAATCAAACGGAAGAGTCGGTCAGTTGACTCAGTCCGGCATAAGAATCTTAGTGAACTAAGAAATGGCGCATCGGGGAAAGCTTTTTGATTGTTCATTGTTGACTTCCATGTAGGCTAGACGGTGATGCCTTAACGGGAATATGGATTTGCGGATTGTCATGGGAAAAGGAGGAAAAAAAGGTGGAATCGAATCCGAATTGGGATTGAAGGATGATCGGTTCTGAACGGTCTTGCCCATGTGGCTTTTCTAATGCTTGCCTGTTCCTGCTATTGTTGCTGTTATTGTCGCTTGTTATTGCTTATTATCAATGTAGGTATTCCCTTGTACATGTATGTAGGTACGGTACTACATTTAAACACAATGCAGTTACTCCAATTAATAGAGACAATTTCTGTATCGAGCCGGAAATAACCACCTTGGGTCGCAAAAGCGAGGAGCTCCGACCTCTCCGAGATGGCAGGTGGGGTGAGTAGGGGACCGACCGGAAGGGTACCTAGGGTTTAGTGTCAGCAACTCATTCGAGATTCAGCAAGAGCAGTCGGAACCTCGTACTACCTGGGACCACTTGGGTAATGAATGTACTACTACTTCGTACTCGTAGAACCCAATTGAGACAGACATATAAAGGGAGAAAAATAATTACTATGTACCTACCTACTTGATAATTAAATGCAGAGGTGCCATATGCAGCTGTTAGCCAGCTAAGTACTTGTTGAAATAATAATGTAACTGAACGTTGAATGCATGGAAATTACCTACTTCGTACTTACATGTATTAGGCTGGGTAACTCAGTAGATGTACCTTGTTCTTTCATGCATGTTAGGTAGTTGGAGCCGCTCTCAGTTCGATATACATGCAAGAACGACGTCAAAAAGTGCCAATTTCGCAACATTGAAGTACATACCATTATAGAGAAAAGTCAACCAGAGCATCCGCATAGACTTACCAAATAACCTATTATACCTTCAAACAGAACGACAGAAATTTCAATCTTTGGAACTAGGTAATTATATAAGACGATAATTCTGTGTTTTTATGGCCTGCACAAATCCTTTATGAGAGAATCCCCCTGTTAGGCATCTATTTTGACGACATCCTGCAGGCTTGCATCAATGTATCTGTATACCTTAAGGCGTGGTATATATATGTACATGTACCGTATGTAACTGCTAGCCGCATAACACAAGTCACAGGCCACAGCATTAAGTCACTTAGGTCACCCAAGTCACCCAAGTCACCCAAGTCACCCAAGTCACCGACTTACCCGTTGGCTGGAAGTTTTAAATCCAATCATCACTTTACATATTAACCTGGATTGCCTTGCCCTGCACCAACTCTGAATTATAAACATGTACGAGCTTGTATGCAAATCGACGTAGCCGGCCCTACATTACCTAACATTAGGTAAACCCCGGATGCATTGTCCTTACATCCACTTTAAGCCTTGTTAGACTTAATAATCCTCTTTTATTCCATTATTATTGCCTCTGATCCCCTAGTTTTTCTAGCTCACCTACAGTTCGATAATTTCTCTACCTACCTTACCATATTACATACCATACATAGTGTTCCTTCGGGTCGCTCGGAGCGAACCATCTCCCAATCATACGACAGGAAGACCCTTGACATTCGAATGGTTATTTGCTAACTGGAGTCCCGCCAGAGAAAAAAAAAATATTACAAGCTTGACTCATAGTCATTTCAAAAGATTCTCGCAGCGCGTCTGTGTTGATGTGAAAACCAACACTTACACATACTTCTCGTTAGCAATCTTTACCGGACATCGCAAACAGATACATACACACACACCTGGCACAATACGTGGAGACACGCGAACGCATTCATTGCTCTCCCCTTTATTTCTTCTCACTTACATCCGGACACGTACCTGACCCTTACACAATCCACCACATATCAAACAGCACTCGCGGACGCAGGTACGGGTACAAACCCCCTCCCATCCAAACCTGTACAACATCCGTCAAGACTTTATTTACCCGGGGAGCTAGACATCAATGGCCACCGTAGCTATCTCTCAACCTGCTATCACCCCGGCGATACCAGGCCGGAACGACAGCAGTGATAGTTCTCGTTCCAGCCAGACGAGTACTGAGAAGGTTAAGCTCGCCTCCTCACTTCACACGCCATCGCTCCCAAAGAAACGTGATAGTCATGGAGATCCCGGTCAGGTCGACCGCTCTGTCTCGCCCAAGAGGTGGAAGACATTCATCAAGGCCTTCAAACACATCCACAACTTGACTCCCAAGGAAGTAGACGACTTCATGGCCTCATATGAGATATACAACCTGGATTGGGCCAACGAGGAGGAGATGATTAAGGCCTTTGGCCCTAATTACCAGCAGCGTGTCGGAGACTGTCTTTGCGCCTATTATTCGGTGCTTAACCATCTTTGTAGCCTTGGTGACGTGGAGAAGATGTACATTCCACCACTAATGGACAAGAAGGCGTCCGTACTTGACAACCAGCTGCTCTATGAGGAGTCTGTCGCGAGGGATATCGGATTGAAGCCAGGGATGAAGGTATTGGATCTCGGATGCGGTCGTGGGCGTGTAGCTGCGCACATGACGAGCTTCAGCGGAGCTCATGTGACTGGCCTAAATATTGATGCGAATCAGATTGCACAGGCAAGGGAATGGAACGATCGATGCGGTTTCAGCAACGAGTTCGTCGTTCACGATCAGAATGACTTACCCTTACCTTTTGACGACGAATCATTCGACGCCTTTTACGAGATCCAAGCGCTCAGCTTATGCAAGGACCCCGAGGCCTCTTTCAAAGAAATTTATCGCGTGCTGAAACCCGGCGCTAAGTTTTCATTGCTGGATTGGGTCAGTCTGCCGCCGTATAATCCGGAAGATCCTGTCCATGCGGGACTCATGCGCCGCGTCAAGCCTCTGATCGGCGCTGTCGGCACCCCGACACCGGCGGGTTTTGAGAAGGCCCTCATGGATGCCGGATTTACTGTCACAAAATCAGACAACCCCAGTATAGGCGGCCTGCAAGCTCCGCTCATCGACAAAGTCGACATATACTTCCGCTCTGTCAGGCGCGTCATTCACGGCCTGGTTCGCTTACACGCTTTACCACCTCATTTCAAGATCCTTTTCGACAGATTATGTCTGGACGGACAGGCATTTGTAAAGATGGATAACATGCGTCTAATTACCACGACATATCGTATTATTGCAGAGAAGCCGTCAGTATGATGATAATGACGAGATTCAAGAAATAACAAGAAAGAAAAGGGTCAAATGTAGTTCTCAATTTTATTATGCGGGAATGAGGCACAGTTATCGGCAGCCGGGAGGATCCGGCCCATTTCTTGGTATGGGGCTCTCCAAACCTCACCAACGTCATGCCATCCACACACACACACACACACACACACACATACCATCTTCCCCTTTCGGCGGGGGGTAAGATGTTATTTATAGAGCGACTCTCATCTCCACTGTCTCCAACGATGAGAAGTAGCAATGTCCTTTCCACTATTAGCCTTTTCCATTCGATTTTCTGTCCCTAAAGCAACTTTTAGATCTCGGCAAAGCATTAATCGGCATTTTTAACCTTACTAGCATTCTGCATACTGCGTTGCTTTCTATTGGGAGTGGAGGGGGAAAGAGGAGTTCTTGTTCTGCTTCGTCGCCGTTACCTTATATCTAGTTAATACGCAACTACACGGGACGAGTTTTTGGTTCTACGTTTACGAGTAAAGACGGGCTATTGACAGGGAGATGGGGAGATGGGAGTCGGTTTCGCTTCTCTTTTCGGCTCCTCCCAAATACCAAGTGCAGCCGGAGTTCAAATCCATTTTCAACCTTGATAGAGAGCGTCATGGCGTTCGCTTCGCTTTAACACGACAAGAGTACATAGGCGGTAGTGGTAGTAAATCCAACAAATATTTTCTCAACCTTTCGTTTATTATAATGTTGGGAATTCATCCCCTGGAAGAATTTTCCGATTCGCACATACCTTGGGGTGTACCTTGGGTGATATTCTACGTATTCCTCTTAAGAACAAATCTCATTAAGCGTTTGGCTAATGTTTACGAGAAATGCATTTAGTCTCATGACGGAAGATGGGTCTCATAAACAAGTTTCCTATCATTCATGTTATCATAATTTTTTTTATTCATCCCTGAACTGTAATTACCTTGCTATCCGTTCTCCTGACCCGATAAAAAATTTCATTTGCACGAGGAGCGAAAACAGGACCTGAAAGTCCACAAAATGTGCGAATGACCTGAAAATCATAAACGGGTCTTTTTCTCCGTTGATACCCAACCCCCCATATATTACTCCTCTTCCCCATCCGTGCGATTGAGTCGTCGTGGATCCGCCCCCGTTTGCGGCGGCCGACGTCCTTTGTTGTGGAGTTGGTGGCGGCATTCCAAGACGTAAGGTGGACCACACTTACGGCGCACAACCGGAGTGCAAAAGAAAGGGTAAAGCGGAGATGAGGTTGGTAAACGCGCGGATGACATAGCTCCCTGAAGCTCGCCTGAAATAGCAAAGAAAATTTTACCCGCCTACTTGTAGCTTTTCTAAGTTTGGTTCCTGGAGCTTTGCAGCTTACTTTTATAATACTTCCTTGCTCAGATTCATCCTGTCTATAAACCGTCGAGCCCTCTAGCTGTTAATAGTAGCTAGCTAATAAATAGGTATTGACTCACCTATTGAGGTTCATTTGCAAGAAATATCTACTATTGTATTGACTTACCTACGTACTTACCTCCCTACCATGACTACGACTGGAGAGATGAGTCTGGAAGCTATCGAGCCCCTGGATGGTTTCATTAGCGACGATGACGAAGGCCCCAAGACTCCGTCAATGGGCGACGAGTCTCTCTTCGACTATTTCCCTTTCGAGGATCTCGCAACTCCACCGATCGTCAATTTGTCAGTCGCTACCGAACCCGAGGATGTTCTTCTGCCGCTGAAGGTTAAGTGGAAGAGACCTAGCCAATCGAGACTAGAGAGCCTTCCCCAAGTGCATCGGATCGTTGATTGGGTCATGGGCCGAAACATAATAATACAAGAAGATCAGCCATCGACTAAGTGGGTAGCCGCGGCTGGAGATGCGTGTAAGAATAGCTTAAAAAAAGGGGGCGAGGTACATTCCAGTGAAAAACGGTTAATAGAAGAGGACTTTTTTGACATTGGAGATGTCAGTGATATCTGCCCTGCTTGTGCGACACCATATTGTCAGGCTCTCGACTCCCTGCCGTTTAAGAGTAGCCTGAAGCTTGGATATAACGACCCAGAGACACATACTTGGCTTATAGGGGATAAGTATGTTATGACCGAGGCAATAGACGATGAATTGTCGGAAGACGCAGACGTTACGTTAACTCTAGCGACAGAGCTTGTCAAGAAAGCGACGAGAGTCCCCGTGCCGAATATAATAGCTGGCTGGAAGGAGAACGGGAAGGTGATCACCATCACCGAGAGAGTTCCAGGCCAACGGCTTTATGATATCTGGTGGGACTTAGGAGAAGACCAGAGAGAAAGGATCGCGAAAGAGGTTGCACGACATATAGACCAATGGAGACGGATGACGGCAGATAGAATCTCGGCCCTCGGCGGCGGACCTGTGCGACGCCACGGACACCTTTTCGGCCAGTCACAAGAAGGCTTCGGTCCCTTTAGATCCGATAAGCAAGTTTGGGGCTCTATCCATAGACGATTGAGAAGGAAAAACGTGAGCGAGGACTTGATACAAATCTTGAAGGACTATATGCCAGAATCAGCACCCTGTGTTTTCACGCATGGAGACTTGTCTACGACCAATATTCTAATTCACAATGGCAGAGTTTCCGCGATTCTAGGGCTCGATAATGCCGCATGTCTCCCGGTGTGGGCTGAGCATGTCGCCGTACACTTCTGTTATTGCAAGGAAGACGAGCAATGGAAAGCGATGCTTAGTAAAAACATGAAGAGCTACGCCAGAGCAAGGGATTGGTGGGCGCTATGGACCGCAGTCGAGAAGAACGCACCGAATAAACGCATAGCAGCGCTGGTCGTCCGCTGTCAACAGTGGCAAAAACCACCTCGGAATAAACGGACGTTCGATCCAGAATTGCCCAACGAGAAAAAGCAGGAAGATGCTGCTGACTTGAACCTCATGCCAGAGTCGCATCTGCATTCACCGGTTCAAAACCGCGCTCACAAAACTTATAGTCCGTATAGGGCAGCACTCAGTAGAAAACTGCTAAAAGGAAGACACTTCTCAGAATTACTGAACGATATGAACTGGGAGTCAGCCATTCAAGTGGGATCAGAGGAGGGCGATAATTTTTCAGCAGGAGGAGGGGCGCAGGTGCCAGGCATGTTAGAATGGGAGAGACTCACCGAGGAAAGCAGCGAGGATGAAAAACATGAAGCTAAGCGTGTAGGCATTGAAAGATGGCTTTCAGAGAGCGAGAGAGGGAGGCAGTACTTTGACAGACCTTTAGTCGTCCAACGTTTGTCAAATGACGACCAGGATACACCCCCGCTTCTGAGTCCGGTGAAAGATACCCCTTGGAGAGAGAGGCAGAGGTCGTTTGAGAGACTAGATCACGAACCAAAAGGTCTGAGGCCATTCAGCTTGCCCCTGTCCCTCCTATCAGAAAGCGCCAAACTTAGCCTGCAAGAAGTCGACCGGGAAGAACAGGAAGGAGACGAGAGCGACTCTCGTGAAGAATTTATCGAGAAGACTCTCCATGCTCTGGAGTCTGGCCAGGGAGATTCTATCGTCGAGGATACCACAAGTCCTATCCTGCAGCAAAGGAAGCAAGAAGCTAGCTACAGCGGAGATGGTGAGAAGAAGAGGTCTTCGATTTTCCAACAGAAAACTTCCCTGGATCACTGTATTTGACGCTCGCGAAAGCGGCGGCCCAGAGAAGCAAAAGAGAAAGGAAAAGTTTCTCAGAGGAGCAAGCAACATCAGCGGATGGTCATACTACCGACAAGTAGTCCAGCGATCGAATCATTCCATCAAGTCCTTAATGGATTTTAATTGGACTTGGCGGAATGTAGAACAAGTACGACATATATAAGAAATAGCTAATCAATGAGTATAAATCAAAACTTTCAAAAAAAAAAAAAAAAAAACTAAGGATAGCTTCACCAACTTGAAGGCAATTGAAATACCATTTACGTTAGAAAGATGGGCCAAGATTTAAGATGCCATGTAAATAGGTACATGTAGGGTTGAATCTAGAGGGGCCTTTAGTGGCCAAGTACATTAAATCCGCGCTGTAGGGCTGCATGTCGCCCCTGCCGTTTGAGCATTTGGACCGATAAGAGCTACCTAACGATAAGAGCTTTATCGTCGCTAACGCGTTGCTATTCACGCGTCTTCCAAGCAACGCTTATAACCACCAAGTACATCAAGCAGAGCAGCTATCACAACTACTATAAAATAGTTGTAACTTATATTTTTAAACCTGTTTTATTTTACAGCTGAATTAATTATCGGCAGGTAAGTACTTAATTAGGGATGTTTTGCAGCGTCACTTCTACTTAACGCTACTTCTCTTTTTTGTCTTTCTTTTATCTTCGCGCTTTCCATTGGCGTGAATTTTTGTGCCTTCTTTTAAACAGAAAGACTGAATAAGATAACCGCCTAACTCCAAGTCCGTTTATTCTACCAACCAGATATGCACGCGAATGTTCAAGCAGTCATACCTCATTTAATATATTGCCTTCATCCATCAACGTTATATTCATTATTCGAGTGGTTTCCCAACGAGTGATGTTAAAGTCAGCAAAGAATATTACGATAGCATAGGGGATACTCAAGTACATACACTCTCCTGCAACTATCTTGATCTTCTCCATGACATGTCCTTGCTTCACAGCCGTGAATCACTTCGATTATACCCAGGTATAAAATGGATCGCATAGTAAAGCCAGACATCTCAGACAAGACTATGGACGAATTACGAAAGGTGTTCACAAACAGAATAGTACCGCCTGCCTTTGAAGAGAGGCTTTTGAGGTCTGAGAAGTTACGAAAGGCTTTACTGGGGCTAGGAACACAAGATGAAGTTCATCTTTTTATCCAAAATGGTCAGATGTCCTCTCAACTCCGTTCTCGACTTCTCGACGGAGCACCATTTCCAGTAACAAACAAGACAACCCCAGCACCTAGCCGTAAAGGCACGAAACAGGGCCTCCAGTCAGGTAGACACCCTGATAAATTACCCAAACCTACAGTAGCTCCTAAGAGTGATTCTACTACCTTCCAAACACAAGCGTCAGCAAAAATGGGTCTATTGGCGAGGGATAAGCCTCCGAAAATTGATTCAACCCCCAAAGCTCCAGCTAAGAAAGTATTTACTGCCAAGCGGACATTCCCTCCCCATTTGTTCCCGCCCAGTTCAAACACGGCTCGAAAGTCATCGGAGCCAGTTGGTCATCAGCCTGATGCTTCGGCCTTTTCTATTCGTCCCCAACCAGCTAGGGTTATTAATGATATTCCAGAGGCCCCTGCTGGGAACTATTCGCTATCCAATACTGTAAAACAAGCGAAACTTACCAGTGAGGCCCTCGCACCAGCATTGCGACGTCAGCAATCCCTGAAAGCAATAAAAACTCCCAGTAAAGTTCTTCAACAGCCAGGCAATGCTTATCCATTC
The DNA here is from genome assembly GCA_902805475.1 of Entonaema liquescens. NCBI lineage: Eukaryota > Fungi > Ascomycota > Sordariomycetes > Xylariales > Xylariaceae > Entonaema > Entonaema liquescens. The sequence goes on along the minus strand of CADCSX010000001.1, from coordinate 176,323 downwards.
GGTATATCTCAATCATAACCGCTGCTATATCGGAAAATAAGTACTAACGAAAGGTAAAGGGCGCCGCATTCCCGATGAACAAGAAAGAGCGACAAAGAGAAAACGAGACGATTCTACTCCATTAGGTTAGATCTTCATAATTCACTTATCAAGTTTGCATAACTCACCATTAGGATGCAGGAGGCTTCTTGGACTTTCGGGTACAAAAGGGCCACAAGGGTGATCCTATCGACACACCCCTTAACAATCCTGAGAAAGGATTACCATCTGCAGACCATGAATGCACCATATTGGAAGGATCCCTAGGGTTGTCCTTGAAGCATATTCATGATGCTAATGAAGTCCCGAATAATGGCGAGGAAATTTCAGCGAGTTACCACTCGCCGGCTAGCCATGATGGCAATAATTCGGAAGATATTCCACTCAAGAAACGAATTAGCACCGATGTATCATATAAGACCAATTGGAACTACAATATCTGGACTTGTAAGTTATTCAGTTGCCCCAGGATATTTGCAGAAACATTGACCAGCCTAAACAGTTCCATCCGGAGAAACCCAGCATACTTCCGGTGCACTGCTGCCCCGGAATTATACTCTTCATGCTAACCCTGCTGCTCAGTGGATATGCCCAATACGTTCCTGTCGCGTTTTATTTTCGAAGCTTGAAGGTCTTGGAGCCCACTTCAATGTAAGTATCTTGGGCTTGGGAATTAGGCCGATGAAGCTTACCTTGGTTATAGCGTGTCCACAGAGCCTTACTCCTTAATGACAACCGGGACGGTACTCTGTCTGTGATTGGCAAGAAAGTAGCGGCTGTTGGAGTTCCTATGCCTGCCGAGGTAGTATCTTGTAAATGCTTGGATCCTAGGGAACCCCTAAAGGAACCCTCTCTGAATTCCCACCTAAGGCAATCCATCACCACTGTACCCTCTAATCGAGTAGAGAATAATACGGAAGGATTTGGAAAGACTTGCAAATCCAGCCAGGTTTCATCTACTTCCGAGCTGGTAGGTGTAGAGACTCCTGTAGGCGAAGATGACATAGGAGAGGCTGGTATGGCACTTTGGAGATATGTCCAAGGCCAGCTAACCGATACCCCAACGTCGCCGATACCAGAATGTGATGGTAAGTGCCCAGCTTTTTTTGTTCAAACATGGATCTCCTGTCATATCCGCTTGTCAACAAGACTAACCCCGACTATTGAAGATATACGAAAGCTTTTGAAATATTCTTTCCGTGTCCGAGATATTGTGCCAAATGCTGCAACCCATATCAAGTTCTTTAAATCGGACGACAACGAGATCTCTTCCTTGATCATACAAGCAGCAGGACGACAAGCTGAATCGCCATGCGATGCGTGTAAGGAAGGAGAGGGGCCATTCCAAGGATGTTATATTGTGCCTCCTCACGCACCATTGAGTTTACGCCAGTCAATGACAGGGTGTGCCAATTGTCACTATAAGAACAATCAATCACACTGTAACCTAAAGATTCCTTCATATAAGATGGACCTGGAGCTTGAGGTTAGTCTCCTTCATGAAGTGTAAGAGGGGTTACTCTTAGCTAACTAATAGTGCGAAGCAGTCGGAGAGGATACCAATGGGCCGTTTCCAGAAGGAGGAAAAGATGGAAAGCTCCATTACGGTGCGCAGTTCTTCACGATCAGATTCCTCTGGTCGACATGGCATCATTCCAAAAAGCATGTGTGATGTTGCTATCGCCGATAGAGCACATACCGGTGCTATGAATCCGGCACAGGCGCTTGAACTAGAGACGTGGGAAATTGCTCCTGGTCGAATTTGTGACGAGCAAAGCGACTCTGTTGATAGTATGTGCCTGACTGCCCCTCACCCTAAGTATCTTACTTACTAGTCTGCAGACTTCGCTTTTTCAAATTCGTATTTGGGCCAGAACCAAGCTGTTCGAATAGGACGTGATGTCTCCTTTCAGGTCATCACTATCAAGCCTGGCACCGTTCACTATTGGGGCGCTAGTGCTGATAAGCTCCGACTCTGTTCGGTAGCGTCAGGCAAGCTGCAGGTGTCTATTCATGGGCAGGACTTTTCAATGGGTCCTAATGGTATGATAAGAATTAGACCGGGTTTTGAATGCACTGCTGTGAACAAGTTGTACATTGATGCTACCGTTCACGTTACGATAGTACCTGGGGATTTATGTGGATGAGGGTTTGGGATTTCAAAGAACTTGGATCGAAAGCTTGATCTTTCGTATTTAACTCTTACCCGAGTAGGTGTAATTTTTGTTGAGCCTACGAGAGTTTCTGGTGTCCACAATGCTAAATGCATGTGGTTGCACGGTCGTCCATCATGATCACAGATGAATACGGTTGAGCAGGGCTCACACTCGGAAAAAACACTAAAATTGATAGGGCCACACTTAAGAGTAAGAGTGTGGGAATAGAAATTGCAAGGGGTTAAAGAAGGTTTAATACATAGTGTGCATTAAGAAATTGCGCTATAAGCATAAAGAAGTTGCAACCCACTTACATTTTATAAGGTAGGTCCGATCGGATTTAGTGAAAAAAAGTTTATTTTTTAAAAAAAATAATATTTTATTTATTTTATTTATTTTATTTATTTTATTTATTTTATTTATTTTATTTATTTTATTTATTTTATTTATTTTATTTATTTTATTTATTTTATTTATTTTATTTATTTTATTTATAATTTTAAAATATAATTTTTATAATTTTAAAATATAATTTTTATAATTTTAAAAAAAATTAAAATTATATTTAAATTATTTTTATTATTTTATAATAAAAAATAATATATATTAATATAATAATAAAATAATAAATAATTATTAATTTTATTAAAAATTTTTATTATAAAAAAATTTTAATTATATAATTATAAAAATTTTTAATATTTTATTAATTATTTATTTATTATTTATTAATTATTTATTATTTATTTATTATTTATTATTAATTTTTTAAAATTTTTATATTAATATTTTATTAAAAAAATTTATTATATAATAATAATAAAAAATTAAAATTTATTAAAATTATTTTAATTATAAATATAATTAATATTATAATTAAAATTATAAAAAATATTTATTATTTATTATAATATTAAAATATTTATTAAATATATTAAATTAATAAAAAAATAAAAAAATATTTTAAAATATAAAAAAAAAACAATTAAATATTAATTATTATTATTATATTTTTAATAATTAAATTAAAAATAAAAATTACAAATACGTAAAAAATATTTATATATTTTATAATAAAATAAAATTTAAATTTAATTATATAATTACATTACGTAATTATATTTTTAATAAATTTTAATTTTAATTTAATTTATTAATATTTAATAATTTATATTAAAATTTAAAATATATTAATTTATATAATTTATTAATAATAATTATAAAATAAAAAATTTAATATTATATTTATAAAATATTAAAAATTAATAATATTATTAAAAATAATTTTTATTTTATTATTTAAAATTAATATAATAATTTTTAAATTTTTTCGTTTTTTTTATATATTATGTAATAATATTATAATTTTTAATATATTATAATATTTTAATAAAAATATTATATTTATTATAATTAAATTTTATTTTTAATTTTATTATAATATTAATAATTATTTTATTTAAATAAATTTTTATTTATTTAATTAAAAAATATTATTATATTAATTTTATTAAATTATAATAAATATATTAATTTTTTTTAATTTAAATTTAAATTAATTTATTTTAAATTATATAATTATATATATTATTTAATTAATAATTAATTTAAAAATTTTTATAAATTTATATAATTAAATTTATTAAAATAATTATTAATTATTTATTATTATATAATTATAATTACGTAATATATTTTAAAAATATAATATATATAATTATACGTTTTAATTTTATATAAATGGTTTAGCGTAATGGTTTAACGTTTGGCACTTTTTCTCGAAAAAAGGTAAGTTCGAATCCCGTAATTACCATAAGTTTTTTAATTTCTTAATGAAAAACCGGACCACCGTTGGAACAATTACATAAAAACCGATATATTAATAAGTAAGTTCTTTCTTTTTACAAAAATTTAAGCGTAATGTTACGAAATTATTTAAATAATAAGTTATATTAAAATTTAAATATTTAAGAAAATAATAAACTTTTAAATTACTAAACAAAACGTTATTATTTTAACCACGGTCCGCGTTTTAAATTATAACTTCGTTTATTACGTAAAAAACCGAAAAATTTTTTTTTTATATAAACATTAAAAAACCTTATTTTAAGAAAAATTAAAAATGTATCCCGGAACATTATTACTTTAAATATTACCAAATTGAAAAAAATTAATAATTTAAAAAAATATATATAAAAATATATTTAATAAAATATATAACGTTATTAATAAAAATATTATTTTAAAAAATTTTCAATTAATAATGATTTAATTAAAAACCTATAATATAACACTTAAATCCTATAATTTAATTAAAAAAAAATAATTTATAATTAAAAAAAATTATAAAATTAATCAATAATATCAACTTTATATATAAATAAAAATAAATATAAAATTATAAATTATAAACGTAACGTAAAAATAAAAAAAATAAATAAGTTTTTTCCAACATAAATATAATTTTTAATCGAATATAATTATTTAATAAAAACATTAATAATACTTTATTACGAAATAATATAATTATATAAATATAATAAAATAAAAATAAATAAATAATAAATAAATAAATAATTTTATATATTATTATAATATTATATATATTTAATTATTATTAATAAATACATACGTAAAAAAAATAATAATAAAATAATAATAAATAAAAAAATAAATTAAAATTAATGTATTAATAATATTTAAAAAAAAAATTATTTATTATTAAAAAACGGGAAAAACGCGTTTTTTATATAATTTAAAATATATAAATATTTTTTTATATTAAATACGTATTATTACGTAATACGTACAATTGTTATTTAATTATTAATTATATAATTTAATATTTTTTATAATAAAAACTTTTATTAAAAAATTAATAATTTAATAAATTAATAATTATTTCGTAAATTTAATAATATTTATTAATTTTTTTATTAATTTTTTATAATAATTTTTAAAAATTTAAATATAAAATATATTAATAATTAAATAATAATTATATATATTATATTATAATATATATTTAATAATAAAATATTTATATATTATTATATTAAAAATAATATATATATAAATTTAATTATTAAATTTTATTTATAAATATTAATAATTTTAAAAAAAATTATAATAAAAAATATATAAAATATAATTATTTTAAATATTTAAATAAATAAAATATTATATTAATTAAAATATATAATTTTAATTAATATAATTTATATATTATATTTTAAATTATATAAAAATATAATTTTTTTATATAAAATAATATTTAAATTTAATTATATAATTATATTTTTAATAATAAAAATATTAATTAATTAATTAATTTATTATAATATTATTATTTTTTAAAATAAAATATAATAAAAGTTTTAAAGTTTTTTTTTGTACCTCGTTTAACGCATAATACGTTTTAAATCCATAGTTTATTTAATTCTTTCGCTTTACAAGCAGAGGGGTATGCGCATTGACATTTTCAGGTTTTTTCCGAGTATGAGCCCTGCTCAACCGTAGATGAACCTACTTCGTACACTTAAACAGGAACTCAGGCCGAAAATGTAGCTATAGCACAATGTTGTATAAAATAAGATGCTTTAATGCACTATCGACTAATAAGATATGTAATAATAACAAGAAGGTTGAGACAGATTGTTTATTATTATTTGCTGTCTCGGCAGATTTGCATAATACCTCCCCCTTTAAGACTTCCTCTTCACACACCAAAAAAAAAAAAAAGATTTTCCCTCTCAGCGCTAAAACAGTTGGAGAATCTATAGGTAGCCCGAGCCTCTATGGTTATATATACTCTATCAAGAGCAGTCTATCTATGAACAAAACAGGGTAAGGATTATGGTTCTCGACATGTCATAGCCGTCTCCTTAAGAGGACAGGTTGGTGATGACGAAGTCGGGAGCGCCGCGGTAGGCGGTGGCGACGGAAGAACCGTGGTTCTCAAGAGGGAAGTCGGTAGCGGGCCACTCGTGGAAACCACCAGCCTTCTTGACGCCGTCGTAGGCGTAGGTTATGACGACGCGGTAGCGTCCCTCGGTGCCGGGCTGCGAGGGGTCCTGGCGGAATTGCCAGCGGAAAGCCGGGTCGACGCACTCCTGCTGGGCGACGGAGGGGAGGGTCGAGGCTGAGGTTTGGTCCGAGTAGGCGCAGGTGGTGTGCACGGAGGTGTTGGGGATGGCGACGTCGAAGGAGATGCTGGGTGGAGATGTTAGTTATTGGAAGTGGAGATTTGAAAAAGGGGGTTAGAAAGGGGGGCTTACAAAGCTCCGGTGCCGTGGGGAGTGGTATTGGCACTGAACTTGGTGACGTCGAACTCAGTAGGAAGTTCGGCTCTCTCGGTCACGGGGGCTCCAAAGACGGAGGCGGCTCCGAGGAGGACGGAAGAGAGAACAGCGAAGGACTTCATTTTTGTTGGTTGGTTTGTTGGTTTGTTGGTCGGTTTGTTGGTGATATATCACTTATGGTATAAGTGAGTAGATGTATTTAAGATTGAGAGTGATGATGATGATGATGATGATGATGATGATTGTATGTGTTTGATGTTGTTGGTTGACTGATAGAATTATTTCCTTTGAAGAAAACAGCGATGAAGCTTATTATTATATACACGCTTTGATACCCCTCGTACCTCTCGTGGCAGTGCTGTTATTTCTTTACAAAGCCTCACGATTCCCGTATTCGCTGGCTTACGATGCTGATTCCTTTCAGCTTGGCGCCGTAGTGAGACGGTGGAATGAAGTCATGCCACATAACACAAGCCCGCAATTCCGATTCCCACGGCCGTACCGGGTTTCCACTTTAAACTTTATTTTCATATCTAATTTCTATATTATCGGCGCCGGAATCTGCTGCTGCGAATTTCGCCTAAATACCAAGCGGACCGAGTAGCAAAATATTCAACGTTACTATAGATGTCTACTTTATCAGACAGTAGAACGCTATCAAGTTTTGCTTCTTTTTTTTGTTTGATATTTCATAGGTACGTAACTTAACAAACAATACCTTTACGAGGTTGGCGGTGTCCCGTAAATTCAACCAACTAAACGACCTTGTGGTCACGACAGCGATGGCATCAGCAAGTTTGCTTGAGAAGAAAGGGATTTACGTAAGGTTGAAAGGGGAACCACTGCGTCCACGTAGTTTAGCTAAAGATTGGGGTGGTTTTTTAGCGTTCGTTGGTTCCCGTAGGGCTGGTAGCACGTGGAATTGGGAACTCGGCAACTGGCTCAGCCCCAGCTATAGCACCAATGAAACGCCCTAAAACGTCCCTTACCTTTTGTCTTTAGCACTGCTAAAAATAAGCCATCTCGTGTTGATACCCCTTGCTCATTACTAATGTACTAAATATCTGTTTAAGCCAATCAACTTTTACTTTTAGAAGGAATCACGAGTTTCGATATTGAATTGATGATTGATGGCGCCGACCTTCGCCTCTACATCGTAAGTGATCGTCAATCAAATCTCGTCTTCGGCTCCGCATAACATGACAATTGCCCGGTTACTGCATTAGGAAATTTTATAGAGTTTTCTTCTTAAACGCAAATTGTATTCATTACAATCTTATTACTTCTTCCCGAATATTTTCTCGAATATTTCTCGAATATTTCTCCTTTTCTTTTCTTTCTTCCTTTGTTCGAGACTCGTCAACTTCGAATTGCTCAATTGCTACTACAATTTACGCCACTGGTTCGCTCACTCTTCTTCAAAAGATACATCCGACATGTAATCCAAGAGACAAAAATGAGACTGCCTGTATCAAACTGTCTCAGTCTCTAGCGTCGCTAGAGAGATGTGGCGTCCGCTAAACATCTACACGACAAGAGTGCATGGTTGATTGTCCAATGCTAAGGCATTACTGAATGAATGGCCAAATTAGCCTCTTGTGGCAACCGAAAAGAGAATGCATCGCGAGGAACGTGAAGCTATCGTCTGGCTCGTTCTAGAGCCGCGCTACAACTACAACTTGGTGGTGAAAAGGAATAATCATTATACCAATCACCTATTAGCTTAACGCTACTGCTCGAGATGTCACAAGGGAACGGTAGAAGCCGGGAAGCTTCAAGTTCGATTAAGCCCCAATCCTTTCGGGTAGTGGTATATACCTCGTGTCTCGGCCGAGATATTATCTGCCGAGCTTAAACAGCAGTTCATGATCCTTTTAATTAGTCTTCCCAGTCATTACTAGCCTGTCCAACAATGTGCTGCTACGTTAGGAGATAATTATTCGCTCCAACCCGAATAGGGGCGACGAATACTCTTCGCCATAGCTTTGTTTCTCCCCCGCAATCTATGCGAAAATGTGGCGCGGCATCCACCGTCTCCGGGTCTTCTCCGCATTGGGGAAGCCATTAGTGGCCCCTTTTCGGAGATACTAATGAGATGCCCATACCCGAGCTTCTTTACTTACCTAGGTATGATATGATCTCGAAGCGACTACGTTACGCGGGTCTAGATCCTCGGTCCTATAGGGGGCTCGAGCAAGCGGTGGGTAGCCGTTTACCAATGTAGGAGGAAATGACCCGACATGGTCGATGTCTTGAATTTTTCTGGTCACGATGGAGAGGCTTTCCCCGCGTTGGGCGATACTTCCCCGGCCTGGTTTGGCTTGTATGGTCTGCATCGAGCTTACCGCCATCCTTTGTTCCTCCAGAGCCAGACTAGTGCTTACAAGGGTGCTCTTCGTCCCGATACCCCATGTCTGCCCCCAAGAGGCGTTGAAGGACTCTTCAATCCTTCTTCTACATTTGCATCCCCGCTCGGAACTTTTCTCCAACTAGCTGTTTCGTCCTAAGGAGCTTAGTTATTCGCAATGGCCACTGAAAACACTCTTAGCGATTTGGAGAAGAATAACGGCCCTGAGGCTAGGGAGGTCGAAGAAGGACACTTGAAGGATGTAAGTGACAAATTTATGAGCTCTAATAACGTTGTGTGGTTTCTCACGGTTACTAGGAAGTAGTCAATACGCCGCATACTTCTTCTGCCCTTGAGCGAAAATTGATATGGAGGCAAGACAAGCACATCATACCTTTGGCTGCGGGTATCTACTTCCTTTGCTATTTGGATCGTTCCAACATCGGCAACGCCAGGGTCCTCAATTCAGCAGCCCATAATGACATGCAGACCGAGACTGGGACATCGACCTACGAATTCAACATTGCGCTCATGATCTTCCTGATTGGTTACTTCTTATTCGAAGTCCCGTCGAATATTCTGCTTAAGAAGCTTCGCCCGTCAAGATGGATTGCCTTTCTTATGTGCTCTTGGGGTGTGATTACCATTGGCATGGGTGGTGTTCGCAATTATGCCCAGGTGACTGGCGTCCGCTTTCTGCTGGGCGCCTTCGAAGCTGGTCTTTTCCCCGGGCTGGTATACTATTTGACATTCTGGGTGAGTTCAAATTGGAATTTCTCGCGTCGATCAACTTTCAAGTACAGTCACTAACCGCATCATCCTTACAGTACAAAAGTGACGAGCGTAGTGTCCGAGTAGCCTTCATTATCGCGAGCGCCACCCTTGCAGGTGCTTTTGGCGGAGCGATCGCTTATGGGGTCGGTCATATGAATCAGACGCGCGGCCTCTCAGCTTGGAGATGGCTTTTCATACTCGAAGGTATCCCTTCATGCCTATCAGGAGTTCTCGTATGGTTCTTCCTACCGGACTACCCCGAGAGAGCATCTTGGCTTTCGGAGACGGAAAAAGATTTAGCTGCACAGCGATTGTATCTTGAAGGTGCTAAAGGCTCAGCCTCTTCTATGACGTGGGACGATGTGAAAGCTACACTTACAGATTGGCGGTTATACGGGCACTACGCTATTTACTTCGCAGTTTCTTTACCTTTTAGCTCCCTGTCGCTGTTCTCGCCTTCAATCGTTGCTGGACTGGGCTTCCATGACCTAGAGGCGCAATTGATGACAGTCCCTCCATGGGCTGCTGCTTATGGTGAGTCTTCCAGATTATGCACGTAGAAATGCGCGATGCTAACGAAGTAGTATTCCAAATTCTCATATCATGGTCGGCGGATCACTTCAACGCTCGAGGCTTTCACTGTGCTGCTGCTTCTTTAATCGGCGCAGCGGGATTTTTGGCCTCTGTCGTGCTACCACCTGATGCATATATCCATCGTTATGGCTGCTTAATTGTTGGCACCGCTGGGGCATTCGGATGCATTCCGCCTATGCTTGGCTGGCTGACCTCGAACATGTGGAGCACGGCGTCTATTGGTTTGGCCGTGGCGCTCAACGTCAGCATTGGCGCAGGTCTCGGACAAATTCCTGGTGTATGGATATACAAGGCGGAAGAAGCAAGCAGGGGCTATCCCACCGGTCACGGCGTGAACTGTGCCATGCTCTTCTTCGTGGCTTTTGGCGCCTTAGGTTTGAGGTTTTACTACGGACGACGGAATCGGGCTCTACTGGCGGCAGCATCTGAAGGCATGATTCCTAGACTCTACAAGTTGTAAGGTGCGCTTATGGGTTACTACCTTATTGCTAGCTGTCTATTATGGTATAAACTTTAGTGGTAGCTCTTAAATTAGTAGGGGATACATCTCTTAGTTATACCATTATTATAAGTCTTGAAATAAGATATCATAACTACTTATCTATCTACATGAATTGATTCCCCCCGAAGATGCAGATCACCTAATGTTTTTCATAGTATGTATGTCAACACCCTTCGCGAAATATGTTCACACCATGCCAAGCCACACTGCAGACTAGTGACAATATTTACGGCATATCAATCTAGCTACGTAAGCTCCATTGCTTTTCAGACAAGCTTTCTGGCCAATAACCGGAATTCCTGGGCAATCCCACGTCGGGTCTCTGCCAAGTTGTGCTAGACACTTACGACAGGCGTCGGGTCTGGGTTGGGACCTGCATTCGGAGTCCCACGGTTAGTACCTCGGAGTTAACCAAATGCCTAGGTAAATACAAGAATTCCAACCCCGGCTGGAATGAGATCCCATTGTTCCCGCGGGTAAGAGACCCCGCACTTTGACAATGGAGACGAAGAAGCAAGGGACATGAGATCCATAAGCACTTGGAGAAAGCTACCCTGGATGCCTGGCTAGACTGGGCTAGGTAGACTAGACCGTTTCCACTACTATAATGTCCGAGAGTATACCATTCTAGTGGATATAGATCCCCATGCTTTATCTACCCCAGATAATATCCCGTTAGGTTACGACTAAGAGCACCAGCGGCGTGGTCACACAGGGATCCCACGCCGAGCCAGGGTCTTGTATATGACTTACAACCCCCAACCTCCCTCTTACTGTCACATACATGCCAAGGTGACCCACGAGTTTGGTCATGTGTGGCCGGTAAGTATATCAACACTATCGAGACGAAACGAAATATATACATACACATAGACGATGCATGTTAGTTAGATTGTATGTTTTCCGGTGGCACATATATTATCCCCAACTTCAGCCTGAAGTAGCGCATCCAAGCAACTCGCTCCCCAAAGAGCAGTTTCTATTGCAAATCAGTGTGGGAGGGATGCTATGTTCGCCATGATGTGCTCACGCCTGCTCCAGTTTTCCGTCAGAACCCTTGCCGTGGCGGCCTTGGCTACTACTGTAGCTTCTTCTACGTCAGCAGGAAGTAATTATGACAACGAGAATGTTCGTAGGCAGACCGGCGGCACGGGCTGCGATGAAGAGACTTTCTCCGGCGTGCTTCCGACCGGGGCAAGAATAGAGAAAATCGAGTCCGTCAGCGCGGGTAGCTCATTCGGCGAACCCTCGACGGATTTGATGTACCCGATCCCGCCGACGAACTTACCGGAATTATGCGCCGCCATCGTCTCCGTTGCTTCATCGCCAGTTTCGAGTATAGATTTGGTATATTCCTACCTGCGGAATGGAACGGCCGGTTCCTCGCCGTCGGCAATGGAGGCTTCGGAGGTGGTATCAACTGGATGGATATGGGCGCTGGTGTTAGGTATGGCTTTGCCGTCGTATCAACGGACACGGGTCATAACTCAACGACTGGCGATATCCTTTGGGCCCTAAATCACCCCGAGATGAAGACGGACTGGGGCTGGCGTGCCCTTCATGGAACTGTCGAGCTAGGCAAAACCCTCGTAACTACCTACTACGCAAAGCCCATCAGTCATTCATACTACAATGGATGTTCAACAGGCGGTCGGCAGGGCCTCAAGGAGGTTCAGATCTCCCCCGATAGCTTCGACGGAGTACTAGTTGGCGCTCCAGCTTGGTATACGACCCGCCTTAATACTTGGGTCTGTAAGATCGCTACGTACAACTGGCCCGCCAATGACCCTAAGCATATCGACTGGCACACATTACCGCCTATAGGCGATGAGGTGATGCGCCAGTGCGATGACATCGACGGTGTAACCGACGGCATCATCAGCTCGCCGGAACAGTGCAACGTAGATTTCGACGCTTTGCGATGCAGCAAAGGCAACGGCGCTGCTATATCTGACTTCGCCACATCCGACAACTGTCTAAACGACGCGCAGATATACACATTAAAACAAATGTACGCAGGGTTTACGCTGGACTCGACAGGAGAGCAGATAATGCCAGGGTTACTCCCTGGATCTGAAGACCAGATGTACACACTACTTAACTACTCGGAAGCGAGCCCGTACGGCCTAGGATATCTACGATACTTCATCCTCAACGACCCCATGTTCCAGGCATCGCAGTACAACGACTCGCTACTGCAGCTCGCCGAGACGTTAGACCCCGGCAACGCCACGGCCGACGACTACAACCTAACGACGTTCCGCGACCGCGGCGGCAAGATGCTGCTGTACCACGGCGCCGCGGACGGCCTGGTGCCCACGACAGCCGGCAGCTTGTACTACGAGCGCGCGGTGAACACGACCAGCGGCGGGGACGTGAACGCCGCGCGCGAGTTCTTCCGGCGGCTCGAGATCCCGGGCATGCAGCACTGCGGCCTAACGACGGTCGGAGCGCCCTGGGCGCTCGGCGGAGCGGGCCAAGCCGCGTTCCTGGGGAACAACACGTATTCGGTGCCTGGGTTCGCGGACGCGCAGCACGACGCGCTGCTCGCTCTGATCGACTGGGTGGAGAACGACAAGCCGGTTGACCAGGTCATTGCTACGACGTGGAATGAGGCGAAAGACCCGTCGTCGGGGGTGTTGCGGCAACGGCCGATTTGTGCGTATCCGAATACGGCGAAGTGGGATGGGACAGGGAATGTAGATGAGGCTGGGAGCTGGAGTTGCGGGTTAGTGATTTTCTCCTTACTTTTCCTGTCTTCTTCCCCTTGCCCCTTTTTAGTAAGATACGATGATACGGAACAGTGCTAACTTATCCTTCAGCGGCGACAACTCGAGCCAGGCAGAAAACGGCGCGGGCTCGTTGGCGTCTATGAACCCCTTTTCAGTCATCGTGGGTGTATTCAGGACTTTTGTATATGACTGGAGCACAATGGTTTATGGTTAGGTATATTGGTTCATTCAGCTTGAAGTTAGTGAGCAGGAGTAGGCTATGGGATGAGATATTTTGGTTGTATATAGCCGGTGTAAAGATGCACGTAGCGACTTAGAGGGGGAGCGCCCGTAGCTAATTACAATCCATTATGAGCCAACAATTTTGGGCTTCCTTAGCTATGATCTAATATCTTTCCTGTTGCCTAAATATTAAGTAGCCTGCCTCCTTTAGTAATATTTCATGGGTAAGCTAAAGGATCAAACGCTACTCGAAACCCCATTAGTATTCAAGAGTTCTATGCGCAGAAGGCTTATTCAAAACTCAGCCCTGTCGAGGGTATCGCCGAGGGTATATGCAGCACATTAATTAGAACAGATAGAAAACAAGTAAAGACCATATGTCTATGTGATATGTGAAGTAAATTGAGCGCTCCCACCCATACCATAATTCCTTTTAGACGTCCATTACCAGACTCCACCCTCTGGTGATAAAACCCTTGGACAAACTAACCTATTGCCTTATTGCGAAGAACCAATTTGGGGCGTCTTGTGACGAGCCCAACTTGCCCTTCATCCAGCAGTCATAGTTTCCATTATAGTTGCCCCATCCTGCGCCTACGCAAGTTGAGTTCCCCGCGCACATATCGATACAGTCCTCAACGGAACTCGTCTTTTTATGTGCAATATCCACGGTCCCGCTACCTTCCCTACTGCCATTGTAGTCTACGTCACAGAGAACTAAGAATGGGTCGTTGCCAGCCCCTTCGTATATCGTTCCGTTTGATTGCGGACACGCGAGTGACGTTGACACGGTTGTGCTTGGAAGATGTGATGGTGTAGGAGCTGTGCTGCTTACGTATTAGTAAAAGAGCTTCATATCGTGAAGGTTGCTTGGAGTTGCTTACACAGAACTCGACTTATGCCCAGTGGCTAATCCAACACCTAAGCCGGTTGCCAGGCCGATAACGATTATAGCGACGAGCGGGCCAACTATCAACCAGAAGGTCTTCGGTCTTAACCCACATACGGCTTCTTGATTACTTGGTGGTATAGGGGGAGGCTTGTCTGTGAGGTATGTCCCGTCTTGAGAGCCTCCCCAGTATAGCTGACCCTGGACTGAAATAGCGTATCCTTGAGAAGGATATGTCCCGTTTGAGTAAGCATTCTGTTGAACCGTGCTCTGGAAACCGGGTCCTTGCTGCTCGCAGGCATACGGTGCAGTACGATCGTATCGTTTCTCTATGATAGTCGGTCCCTCAACGATGTAGGGTACGTTGGATTCTGGGACAACTTCTAGACCATCTTGGTTCTGAGTATCGCTGTTGGCCGACATAATACCCTCCAGCTTATAATTATACGAGCGACTCTAGATTCACCGCATCGGCGACAGCTCGTCAGGATTTGGTTTGACATTTTGCAAGAGCACAGACTGGGAGCACAGACTGAAATATAGAGGAACAAGAAAGTTAATGAAAGATCTGCCTTGCCGTCTGCGTTACACAGACCTGTATGAATGTTCACTATTTTCGCATCTGAATTGAAGTTAAGTTCCAAATCAAGAATTCAACACCGTGGCAGCCCCTGTCATCCGGCCCCCAACTCCAATCTGGGAACCCAGAGCCCCAGGTTCATAGGTGGGCTAAGCATTTTCGGCACCGGCTTTCCCTGTAAAGCGCGTCCAGCTCACTGGATGTACCACGGATTTTTAGGATCATACCGTTCGTGTACCTTGCAACTTAACGGGTTCTATGCGGAACAATCCTTTGGCTTGTTTCAAGGGCCAATAAAAAGATCATGATAGCAGTAAGGAATCCCTCCGGCCTACTTTCCGAGACAGTTATCCAGCGACCGTCAGGGGCTTGTGAGATACAAGCCACTTCATGTCATCAGGTTTTAAAACGTAGATGTGTCGCTCGTATGGCCTCTCTAATGCTACCTCGACAATTTTATACCTACCCAGGGTATCATAGTTCAGCTATCATGGTTCCGGTTCGGTGTCACAGGGTTGTATAAGGCTGTAAGTTACAATCAAGGATACTACATTACAAGATATCTACTGCCATAGGCCGAAACTATTTTATGCGTGTCTCGGATGAATAAGTTTCTACTTAGGTACACAGTGAAAAGGGGCTTTGTGCTACCCGAGCATGTGGAAAACTCCCCACAGATGCGATGTTAGAGGTAGCAGATTCTTCTCCTACTTAACCCTTTTCCCCTTCAGCTAGGCGCAGCGTTACTAGTAATAAGGAATAGATAGTAACCTACTTATGTTTCCAACACATAAGCTGATTGTCCAATAGCACAGACGACAGCCGCCAGTAATTTCACAGTAGCTGGACAGACCCAAATACGCCTCCTCTTCGCCCAGCCGCATTTTATTTGGAATCTTCAAACTTGGCTCTTTCTTCCATTCAACCCAATGGAACATCCAATTTTTCAGTTCGGTTCAATGGGGTTATTAACCCGCATTCGACCTGGCGTGGTTTTAAAATACCCCCATGAAAGCGACGATGAGGAATGGAACGATAGGCGTGCGAAGTGTTTCGCCGTCGAACGCCGGATATTCGAAGTACTAGGACAGCACCCTCGAATTGTTCGCTATCTCGGTTGGCAAAGCGAACCGGGACTTCCACAGGGATTACTTCTTGCCGAAGCTAACCTTGGAAGCCTTCAAGATTATCTAAATAAAAACGAGGCAATTCCGTTGATTCTTCAGAAAAGATTATGTCGGCAAGTGGTTGAATCGATCGCATATATCCATAGTCAAGGCGTAATACACAGTGATTTACGTCCTGAAAACTTCCTCGTCCATACTACTGGCCCTACGTCTCCGGATATTACATCCTTAGAGCTTTACCTTTGCGATTTCGGTGGTTCGACATGTGAAAAGCTAGGGATTTCCGGTGGGAATTTACCAGATGCGGGCTTTGGTGACCCCGATTGTTGGGAATCAACGAACGCTACAGATATATTCAGCATTGCATCATTGCTCTATACCATCCTTACCGGGCACTGGCCATATCGAAACCCTTTTCCTGGACCTTTCGCTTTCGAATCAGGTGAGGAAATGGATGCTTATCAGAACCTGGTTGATGACTTATTCCGGAGACGAGAATTTCCTAAAGACGTGGATACGCTTTGGGCAGGGGATATAATTCTAAAATGTTGGATGGGTGAATACGCTACTGCTGATGATATTCTACGAGCGTTAGAGACGATAGAGTAAAATCGAAGCCATCTACAAGGATGTAGCAATCAACCTGAAGATAGTGCGTCAAGTTAGGTATTTGTTTTGATACCTTATTGGGGTTATGTAGGTACTTGTCTTAGGTACCTCTTTATATTATGTAAGCTCAGATAGGTTGACGCGAAGTCGGATGTGTACCCGTACCCACTATATTTATTCCCTGTACCTTTGGGGACAAAAAAAGAGAACTTGACGGCGCCTCATTCGAACTTGGAAGCTTTTATACATAATATATCATCGCTCTTAAAGAACCAACTTCTTTTTAACCTCATCCCCACGTCGCAATCGCACATTTCATGGGCCCAAAATGTCTTCTTCTCAAGCTGACCCGAGCTCCGATCCATGGGATAAAGATACAAAGCAGAAGTTCCAGAAGCAAGTCTGAGGTAAATCCAACCTAGATTGGCATTTGCTAACCGCGGGTTGCGATAGTAAATCCAAGAGCGAATTCTTTGACCCCTGTCAAGAGGCGGCAGCAAAAGTATCAGATGTTTGAATCGGAATGGTGGAGATAGGAAAATGTGCACCGACTACTTTGAGTGAGTGCCTCTATGATAGCTTAAGAGTCGGAGTCACATCGAAACGACATCGGGAATGAATATATGAATATGCTAACGAGGGGCTTCTCATAGGGCATACCGTGCCTGTAAAAAGGAATGGGTAAGAACTACCTACCTACTTATAACTTCACCTTGAGGTTATATGCCTACCAGTGTTCATAAACTAACTTCGTGAAAAGACCAACAAGCGGAAGAGAGAAGGTGGTAGTATCTTCTGGAGTTGAAGTTAACCTTCTTAAGAGTCCGGGAACCAGGAAAGATATTTTCCAGACGATTTCAATCCATGTCTAGAAGGTTCATAGCTCTGCCCTTAATTACTTGGGCCTTTGCCTAAGAAATAGCTGTAATAATAATTGTAAAACAGAGTGGGAGTTACATAATCCATGTGTACCGAAAGAGGTGTAACTGGTGTATACAACAAGAAATAACTTATTAAGCACGCTGTTCGAAGATAGGTATTTACGCCGATTACTACGTAATATCTTAAAGATGCTGCTGGAGATTCAAAATTAAAGGTACATGTAGGCGTACCTAAATGCAGGACCCTAGGTAGGTAGGTAGTGTACCTATACATACCTACCTAGGTACCTTACATCTGCTGCAGGTAAGGCGAGAGTTACGGCGGATGCACTAATTCACACCGCCTGCCGGATTTTAATCACCTGAAAGAGCCCTAATCCACATTTCGGCGGCAGAAATCCACCAAGACGAACAACGAGGTACTAGGCTCGTAGCGGCATGTTTTACAGACGTTATGGACAACGACAGTTTTCAAGATGACCCGGTAACACTCAACCAAAGCAAGCGAAGGTCGTCTTCTGTATTCTGAACGGCGATTATCACAAGGTGTCTGTTTATCTAAAGTTGAGCAGTACTAAAAATATTGTCTCTTCGATGTTGGAATCTTTTTGCATTACTTTGCAATGATACCCCACTGTCATTCTTCCCTCTTTCAGTTCTTCAAACCCTTGGAATCTCATACTTCTTCTACCTCCGTTCCCGGTCACGTTTTCACTCGTCGCTCGTCCGATTAGGAATACTCATTAGAAGGAACCTGAGTATTGCGTCAACCTACTGGATAATCTATCTGATCTATAGGTCTCGGGTTAATCACAACGAATAGCAAACAGCGAACAGCAAATATCAAACACCAGAAACAAAAGAATAGGTAATATCAAAACTACCGCAAACTACCACATTCACCATGAAGCCCCCTTTAATACCTCCAACTCCGCGTCACGTCAACCTCAAGCCCACCGGCCCTGTTAGTCTATTAACTGCCTTTGCTGAAGAGCAATGGACCAACTCGGCAAACTTGGCAAGGCAGCGTTATAGAACTACGAAGGACCCGTACTACTTAGTAAGTCGCTCGTGTTTCCTATTCCCCTTTACCCTTAACGAACCCTTAGCTAATATCTTGTCAGGCAGTCGAAATTGCTGCTAAGTCTCAGAGCGACAATGTCGCTGACCGTAGTGCGGGAAAGGTCGCTGTGGAAAGCATGATCAAGGACAACATCACCATATCTGATGTTGATACCCTGGACTTATATGAGTTCGCCTGCTCTCGTACTGACATAAAGTACCCCGAAACCATTGGCGTGCTTCGTGCAAGGCTGGTAAAGGCCATTCCAAAGGATCAAAAGTCTTGCACTCGATGTTTCGATGCTTGTGTCTGGAATTCGGACTGGAAGAATGCTCAACAGGTGATCTCTCTCTGTGTTCTGGGATATCGAACTTGTTAGCTAACCTATGCAGATCGCAGCATCGTTAACTAAGAACTTCGCTAGTGAAAGGAAGTTCTTGTTTCGATACATCTTAGCCACTCATCAATATTCCGTAAGTATTTACTCGTGATCCAATCTATTTGACACCATGCACTCTTCTGACTTAAATAGCTATCAGATGCATGTCCTGAGGGCAGCAGGAAGATCTTTGCGTCGCTTGCAAAAGCACAGGCCGACAAAGCCTTCGACCTCCGAACCATAGTAAGGCTTCAGAATAAAGGCCACGTCTGAGAAGGCAAATGCTAATCATGCTTACCAGACCTCTGGTAACGATCAGAATGCTGATCATGTCGCATATACCGAATCCGAAGCCTGGCTATGGCTTAATATTCGAATCAGTAATTGTAGCCCCAAGGAAAACTTGGAGCTTTTCAGGAAGCCTGAGTCTAGCCCCCTTACATTCCTCAAGGCGGGTCTACAGGAACCCTACTGGATAGCTCTAAGTTATCTACAGACTTACCGCGCTTGGGGTGACATCTTCCAAATTGGAAAGGAGATCTTCGAAGAAGCCACCCGTATAGCACAAACCGAAGCTTCAGCTATCGAAGACGACGAAAAGGTTATTAGTCTACGAAAGCTCGTAGAAGCGGGAGATAAGCAGGACTCGTCAGTTAAGAAAGACCTAGCTCGCGCTATAGCGAAGGCTAGGCCCCTGAGAAGCTTGAGGGACCAATCTTACATATCGGCAAGCTGTGAATATGGGTTGTTCATAGCCATCTTCAAAGCTGCCAAGTGCCAACCGGATAGGAAGCGGCAAGTTAGTCCATTTAAAAAGAAAATCGCCAATACTAACCCATTTTCAGTGCCCTCAAACAGGTTCGACAGTTGGTCGACAAACTGATCAAGGCTTTAACCCGGGCAGATAGTATGAAACCTATTTTCGAAAGAACACATGACATTCTCTCCCTATCCATCCTCGTCGCACGAGAATCACCAACCGATCCGGAATCTGATGGTTATACCACGCGGGTTGCTAACCTTACGAACCATGTTGTTCAACATTATAACGATTCTCGCTGCCTTGCTGAAGTACTAACATTCGTACCTGAAATAACCAAACCGGAGGTTGCCGCATTTATCACGTCTCTTCGTGCCACAGCCGTTAAGGTAACCACCAAGCTACACTATGGTTCATGTTGTATAACGTTACTAACTCCGACGACTCAGTGCGATGATAATTTCCAACGCTTTATACTAACTTCCTTATGCTTGAGAATCCGATATGCAGTGGCAACAGGTAGTATCCTTTCCTGCACCTTCTGTAACGAAAGGGCGGGACATGGGGGCTGTGTCTCTTGTCTCAAGTCCATCGCAATCAGTGCCCTTGATGCGTACAAGGCAGGCATGGAAAATAATGACTTCCGCCAGAAAGCTCTATCCGGTAACGGCGAGAATCCCTTCTCAGATATCGCTGTCATAGGGGCCGTATGCCTCTTGAGGCTCTCAGGGCTGGCTACTGAGTCCCCGCCAATGGGTACCAATTCTCTATACCGTGCGAACATCCAACTATTCCTACAAGCTGTTATCTGGTTGGACTCATGCCTAGTGGCATCACCGTCTGTTAGTAGTACACATCGCGTTTTGCTTGTTAAGCTATATCTCCTGATGGGATGCGTGGCTCGGGCGAAGGTCCTATGGGATCGCTTTGACGTTAAAAATGCCCTCCTAGATTCCCTAGGGCTTCTTTTTATCGATCGGATATCATCTATCGCTCCTGGATTGTTCATCTCGGGACCTAGTCGCGAAAATCCCGTTCAGCCTTTCCTGGTGCATTTCACAAGGGGGCTTATGACCACAACGCCGAAAAAGATTATGGAATCACTGGAAATGGGAACTTATTCTAGCATTCAAGAGATGATTCGGCATGCCGAAAAGCAAACAGCAAGCTGTACTCTGGCTATGGCTGTTGTAGAAGAACGCCGAGGCTTGCGAATGAAAGCAGGCAAGATCGAGGTTCCCATAGACGAGCAACCTCTTGTCCGTATGTTTTCCTCTATCTAAGGCCAAGAAAATCCGAGAATACTAACCATATAGGGCAATTAATACCCGGCCATATGGTTCGAGATATTACCGACTATGGAATTTTTGCGGTCCCAGATAGTGAATCAGCGCAACCTCTTCCTGCTATGGTCCACTATGGACCTCTCCCAACGGTTTGTTCCCTTTGATACCATATTTGTTGACTGAGATCTAATTGAGATACTAGGGTGGCCGCGCTCACGCTGGTTTGATAGCTGAGCGCTTCCTTGACTTTGTCTGCTACGCACAGCCAAAGGAGTACAAACCATCAAAGGCAGGTCAGATTGCTCAGATTGATTGGAAATATGCATTGGCTACTAGCTCCCATCTAGAAAAAGAAATGAGAGCCATCTTAGCTATAGGCGATAAGGGGCTTCCTGAAGAAGAGAAAGTCGACCTAGGAAAGCTACGAGATTCCGTAAAGGGTTCCTTCACGACGCCAGAATATTGGTACTACGGAGTTATATGGAGGCTCGCCAATGCAGTCAAGAGTATTCTCGGGCATGGGTTCCTCTCAACGTCCACTAACGAAACCCGCGACCTCGATCGCTTCCTCATCAAGGGCGTTTTAAACAGTCTTGAGAACCAAACTCAGGATTTCCTAGAAGTACCAGAGAATATACACTCCAAGATCTACGCCTTCCACGGTTTCGCAGCTCTTCATGCTATGGGCATGCTGCGCGAATCGATCCTAGCCGTCAAGCACACAACAAACTACCTCACAAGCATATCCGAGAAACTGAAAAACACGGATAAGTCCCGCGCAACCGCCGAACTCGCGTGGCTCGCGCCTGAGCTTAAGAAGATGACGGCCGCGGCGATCGAGTCGGAGAACACGATTAAAGCCCGCATTAAGCTGCTGAAGGACTACCTGGGTAATGTCGACGGCTGGAGAGATCGCCTGTGCGATTGGGTATTTGGCGACTACACTACGGCGTACGAAAAGGATCCGGAATTCAAGAAGGAGGTGGCTAGCAAGATCAGAGCTGTCATCCCCAAGGCGAATGGGGAACTATGGGCCGACAAGGTTGGTGAATCTTGGCGTGAGCTCATGAACGGTTGGTCTGCTGTCAGGTTCGACTGACCTATTCCTATCTCCTTTCGCTTTCCCCTTAATATTCGCCGCGCTCCGGACTTCAATCTGCTGCCTTGAGAAGGCCGTGGTTGCGGACCCGGAGCATTTCTGCATATCTCTGTTCTGCCCCCTTTAGATCTGAACAGGATTCTTCGAGGACTTGGAAACCATGATTTGGTTCTATACAATTCCCGGATCTTGACATTTGAAGCCGACGAAGAATATCTTGTAAGTGGGGGGGATATCTGAGTAAGTAGACCTAACAGTGGGAATATGGAAGTAAAGAGATAGTCCTGATCCTGGCCAACGGGTGATTATGTGCCATTCAGAAAAGTTGCGATAGCCTATGTAGATATTCGTGAATGGTTATAGGTAACTGTACATTCATCGCAGGCATGGGACCGACATCAAAGATGGGTACTACGTAACATAATTAATCCCTGAGGGGGAAAGGGTATCTTCTGTGTTTGTGTCTTTATATCTGTCTAGCAGTCTTTCGATCCAATTTGTATGCCTTAGCCCAATGCCGTAGAAATGCCAACAACAATATGCCTATGCCTATGCCTATGCCTACGCCAAAACATGCTTTCTAAAAACCTGCTGCACAACGCGATAAGGTGGCTAAAAAGGATAGATATAAAGTGACTGCTAATCACATAAAGTCCGGTGGATAGGAAAGACCACGCACGTCGAAACGCGACACTGTCTACCGCAGGGCATCACCACCGCTACTGCTCCCCCTTCTCCTCTTGCGCTGGACAAAGCTCGCAGCCTCCTCCTTCAACGTGACCCAGACCCAGAACCAGCTGAGGAACTCGAGGAAGGCAAACGTGAAGAAGACGCGGTTGCGCAGGCCGTCGCTGCCTGTAGGCGCCGTTCCGTTGGCGAAGATGGCCGAGGGAGGCGCGAGAGGGTGCGACATGCGGTTCGGTCCGGCGCGGCCAACGGAGGGCGTTGAGAAGTACGCGAAGAGGGATAACGAGGCGAACACGATGATGCGCAGAGGCGCTTGCGAGCCCCAGTAGTGCACGAGCCAGATTTCTTCGGGGAGGGAGAGGGTGAGGAGGTCGGAGAGGCCGGTCACGAGGAGGGAGACGCCGAGGAGGGAGGATACGGCGGTGGGGTTGGCGAAGGCGGTTGTCTGGGGCTGCGGGTGGTGGGTGTTAGTGGTTGGTTGGTTTGATGAGAGATAGGGTATATAGAGAGAGAGAGATGGGGAAGAACAAGAAGCTTACCATGCCCATAGCTTCGCCGAGCACGTAGACGAGGGCCTGCTCGGAGATAGCGTATGGATTCGTGTAGAAGAAGTAGGCGAGGGTGATGTGGAAGAAGCACAGGGAAGTCAAGATGGTCTTGACGGATATGAGCGCCATAGTTGGGACTACTTTTCCCGTTCTCGACGGTTCCGTGGTGAGATCGTTTCGTATGGATTTGTATTTTGTATTTTATGAGACGATAGGTATAACTAACTATCTGGGTATATCCACAGTAGTTGTGTACCTAATTCTTATTCGAAAACGAGCGTCGACGATAATTATCAATATCTTGTTTGTCCTCCGCAGGGTGGAGAGATATAAGTTGGGGAATACGGTGGAAGTTCCCATACACGTCAACAGGAATCTAGGCGGTCGTCGTGTGACGGACTTCAGCGGAACGGTGTCCGTCCTACGACACGCATGCAGAAAGGATCCTTGTATTAGGTATTGGAGGGGTCGTCCAGGTTGTGTCAGGTTTCCGGGGACGGGAAATGGAAATTGGTGTAGATGGTGGCACACATCGAATGCTGGCAATGCAATGCAATTCATTCCCATTTTCAGGGACTAGGATTATTTAGCTTTGGGTAACTTTCTAGGTATGCTTATCCTTATCGCCTATCGCGGGATCTTTAATGCATACCTAGGTACCTACATAGGTACTATTTTACTTGCACTAAATTCAAAGGTACATGGAAACAGGTACCTAGGTAAGAAGCGCACAAAAGCTGATTCAAACAAGTCGTGGCTCCCTTCGCAGCCACATGGATAGAGGGGTAGGCGGGACCATAGGGCTGATGCAGGTAATCAGAAGGGGAGGGGCAGGTTGAAACCATGAAACGACTTAACGCTAGGATGAACGATGGTAAGAGGAAAGTAGGACTCGAAATATACAGCAGGTACTCAAGTAATTGCTTCTCTTAATTAAGTAACTTATGTACATCTTTTTTAATAGCGTCACCTTTACTTCATTCCTCTTTCTCTTCAGCTTCTAATGCCCGAGTCTTAGCGTATATACCTAGCATAACAAGCTGCGCTCACAATGGCCTCTTCTGAACAACAACAACCCCTTGATACAGCTCGCCATATCC
Source organism: Entonaema liquescens (assembly GCA_902805475.1). Lineage (NCBI taxonomy): Eukaryota > Fungi > Ascomycota > Sordariomycetes > Xylariales > Xylariaceae > Entonaema > Entonaema liquescens. The sequence goes on along the minus strand of CADCSX010000001.1, from coordinate 151,648 downwards.
GTTACTGGCAAAGATGCTTCCGCTCTGTGCTACCTCATCACTACGTGAGTAATGACAGTATTCGTCTCACCCTGGGCTTCTTTATAGTCGCCGCTCTGGATCTCCTATCTTCGTCTTCCTCATACTCCGAACCGCCAAAGGATCCCCTGAAAGCCTCTCTTATAAGCCGAGAAGACCGTACTCGGCTGAGAGCCTGGGTTATATCACTACAACATCCTCAGGGTGGCTTTTGTGGCTCGCCTCACCATGTCCTGCCAAGAGAGTATACCACTAAGTGGGATGCCATTAACAACGTTGAATCCGCACTGGACCCAGCCAATGCTAATATAGCTGCTACCTACTTTGCCCTGCTTCTTCTAGGCATCTTGGCCGATGATGACGGCTCTAAAGCATTTGAGGGAGTGAACCGTATAAAAACCCTACGATGGCTCAAAACACTGCAGAGAGATGACGGTAGCTTTGGTGAAATCATTGACGAGGATGGGTATGTAGGGGGAGGCAGGGATATGCGGTATTGCTACCTAGCTGCTACAATACGGTGGGCCCTTGCGGGATCCGAGACGGACGAGGACTTTGATGTTGATGCTCTTGTAGCACACATACGACGAGGACAGACCTTCGATGGTGGTCTAGGCGAGAGTTCCGCACACGAGAGCCATGCTGGATATGTCTACTGTGCTGTAGCAGCACTATCTGTTCTTGACCTTACCAACTCGAACGCAGCTACAGAGCCGGACCGGTACCTTAAAGCCGGCATTCCTTCCATTCCGTCTTTGGTACATTTTCTAGCTAGTCGCCAATTTGACTATCTTGAGCCCGACTCTGACGACGAAAACGAAGAATCCAAGAATCACCCGTTACCTGATCTATCTACCTTAACTACATCAGACGAACCTCAGATCGCTGGCTTCAACGGCCGTCTTAATAAAGTCGCTGATACGTGCTATACCTGGTGGGTTAGTGGTACGCTGTTTATGCTTGGAGAAACCCAGGTTATCGATCGTGATCCTGCTAGGAAGTTCATACTTGACAAGACACAACATATGATCGGCGGGTTCGGAAAGCACCCGGGTGCTCCTCCCGACGTATACCACGGATACCTAGGACTTGCAGCCCTGGCGACGTTGGCGAATGCCAAGGGCGACGAGAAAAAGGAGGAAGGTTTAGGCAGGTTCGATCCACGGTTGTGTATAGGAATTGAGGCCTCTCAGAGAATCACTAAGGCTAGGGAGGCATTGTTAATCTCCGCCAAGGAGGACGATGACAGCGACGACGATTGGGAGCGGGAGGCGGAGAAAGTAAAAAAGGAACTCGACTGGGATAAGACAAGAGAGACTATTGCGCGCCTGGAAGCTAAGTGGAAAGCCGAGGGAAAGATACCTGTTCATGAGATGGATAAGTGGAATCCCTTCCACCCACCGAATCTAGACGAGTTGGGTGCCTGAGTAGTATGATGGGACGGGATTAGTGGAGTTGAGGTTGTCCGCCTAAACGCCCTGTGTTATTCAAACATTAAAAACAAGGGGGGACTTGTCGAAACGCGCATAAGAATTAAGCCGAGTAGATTAAAACGCGATCGCTCGGAACAACGAAGCGGTTGATTTATACCCACTCAGACAAGAGAATGCAATAAAATGGTCATAACCCTTACTTTCAATAGACTAAGAGGTACCTACCCGTGATGCCCTTAACTTAATTCAGAACATCCAACTTAATTTGATGTAGTAGGATTCCTCTACATGAATACGTAAGGCGAGTAAATCACTATACAATTACGTTGCAATCAGATGGGTAACTCTGTCAAGGCCAAACGTGATTTGGCGACGGGGAGTAGTCAATTTTCCTAGGAGTGGTTATCTTGGCTAACCCTTCTATGGTAAGCACAAATGCTATACAGACATTAGGTATATATAGCGATTTAGCTCTAGAAAGTCCCTATGTAAAGAGATCTCTTATGCCTTTTCTAGATAAACCAAGACGCACATAAGCACCGTGCTTCACCATCACGCAACAACCCTCCCTTCCGCAAACCCCCCAACCCCCGGCAACCGCTCGACATCTAATACCAGTGGCCCGCCTCCAGGACCACTCGCATCAAGACTCAGCGTAACCCGCGCCCTATCAGCAAAGACTCTAACCGTTTCCCCGAGATTCCGCAGATCCGTTTCGAACTGCGCCTGCTGCAGGATTGAGGGTGTTGTGGGGACCTCGTCGTACGTTCGCACCTCGCGGATGTCGACGGTAGGATACGGAAGCCAGCCCTCACGTAGCGGGATCAGGAGGATTGGGATCGAGGCTTCGGTGTCGGGGGTGCTTTCGTAGGAGGACGAGGAGGGGGAGGGCGCGGGGATCACGAAATGCCCCTTGCGCCGCCCGCCCAGCAGCCACGTATCCTGCGCCGCGACGATCTCGTAGCTGAACTCGAGGTCAGCCTGTTCGGCGGGCGGCGTGGCTATGTCCCAGATACGTGTCCATTTCAGGTGTAAGACTGCGGGTAGCAACTGGTTGGTAGAGATAGTTGGGGTTGATGGGCTGGAAGGGAGCACTGGAGCTGGTTGTGGGGATTCCTGGAGCCGGATGTCGGCCGTATGTACGATGGTTAATGATGGTATATCCACTGGAATAAGTATCGACCTAGGCTCAGCAGGAACCGCGGTTTCGAGGGGCAATTTTGGATTTTCGGCTTGCCACGTTTGGAGAAAAGATGTTAGAGTCTGTATGCAGTCGGTACCATCGGACGTCTTGCCCAGGCCGACGAAGTATTTGGCCCAGTTAACGGATTTCAGGAATGCAGTAGAAACGGCTCCCATAAGGGACGCACGCTCGAGCTCTTGTTCCGTAAGATGAAGTCGGACGTGTGGACGCACGGCCGAGCATAAAAGCCGAGAGAATGGACATAGAGGCTTATCCTGTAAAGATTGAGTAATATAATATTCAAACAGAGATTCGATCTCTTCTTGCAGGACACTGTAATGCAGTCGAAGGTACATGGTCTTCTTAGCTTTCGGCGTAATCTTTACCTCAGTGTTACGAGTGATTTTGTATAATAAACTAGCCGGTTGCTTTGGAAAGATAACGACGGGCGAACCTGGCGGCACGCCAAATTCAGCCTTAAAGACATCTGAGCTAAGGAGTTCGCTCCTAAATAGGCGCAGGGGACTGTGGTTTGCAGTAGACACAGTAAACCGAGAGTAAAGAGCTCTATGCTTGAAAACATCTTGAACATTAACCCCTAGAGCCAGAGCGGTTTCGATGGTAGGCGTTTTCGAAAAGAAGAATTTGCCGGTTTCGGTGGTATAAGACACATCGATGCGTATAGATATATTAAGTGCCTCCTGCTCCACTGTGAACGGAAAGCGTATTCGGATTATATCGTTCTGCGATATAGAATCGAAACAAAACAATCCCCCCTCTGGAGGTTTAGAGAAGCTGACAGAAGAGCTGATACACTTTGCTTCGCTAGTAAGTAGTCTTAAACCTCCCGTAGCTGCCTTAACTCGAACTTCAGCATTTACCAGGTTATTCCAGCCGGGGTCTAACTCGACGTCGACTGTATTGTTTCGATCCAATTGGACATGATTAGACGCGTGTAGCCGTACGTCTAGGGTATCGGCTTGGTGATAAATGACCACATGTGGGGATTGGACAATATCTTTGTCTTTATTTAACGGTTCGCCCGTCTCGCGTTCGTAATGGATGCGTAAATTGCTGGCCATGAGATCTATCTTATCAATTTCATACGTCCCTGGAATCGTAGACTATTATTATTAGCCAGAGATAAAGCTTATATGCTCATAGGAATAGACTCACATTACTCTTCAATTTGATTCTATTCTTGCCAGGCTTAATCACTACTGGTTGCACGAGTTCAAACCGTATTTCTTTTGACGACTTCCCAGTCGGGCTAACAACGCGTACCTTTGCCGAATCAACTTCAAAGTCATCAATTAGCAGGCTCATCATCTTGAGGTTGAGGGAAATGCTGTCGTGGCCTTGGTGGTATTCAGGGGGGCCATCGACTTCCACAACTGAAAAGAAGCTGGAAAGTGATATTTGTAATTCGTTCGATAAGGTCTTCGTTGCTGCAAGCAGGTCGTCTAATAGTCCTTTAATCACCTCGCTATCGGGATATTCAACATCATCTATCTTTCCTCTTCGAAATCCTGACTTCTCTACCTGGCGATCTCGCTCGGCGGCGGCGGCTTTTGTCAAAAGCTTCAACATGACCTTGACATATTCGTCTTTCCGCTGGAGTTGCTTCAGGCTTTCCGAGTACATAACTAACATAGATAGCTCAAGAAGGCTCCAGCCACTTTCGCCGAAAAAGGGGGTAGTCCTCCAAAAGTAAGAAGAAGCCGAGCCGTAGTCACCAAGATAGTACTTTAGTACCGCGATATCTGCCATGCTCGTCTGCACCGAGTGATGATGATCAGCGACGGTGTAATGTCGTAAGGCTTTGTCGGTGAGTGTCTCATAAAGGCGATAGAAGTCGTCACTAGTGTTGAGAGCCGTCCTGAGAAGCTTACTATCGATACCCGAAAGCGATACAACAACTTCTCTATTGGCCAAGGCATCCTTATCCTCTGCTACAGACTTGTCATCGCCGTCATTATCATCGTTAAGACCAATATCAACCATTTCAACCATGCTCGTCTGCCCTATTACTGGAACGTCAGCCCAGCCGTCGTTCCACCCCCGTTTCTTCCCGCATTCAGCAAGAATATTTCTAGATAGAATATAAAGCTCCGCTCTCCGAGCAGCAAGCTCTTCTAGCCCAGCTTTGAGAAATGAGGATTGACCATGCTCGCCAACAGTATCATGTACAGCGAAAATATTTGGACTTGGAGGTGGACGGCCTACATTAGCCGTACCGCTAGTCCGTATAACTAAGGATGAATTTCTGGCTGGATGCATCATTGTCTTGGGCTCAGGTATGGCAGACTTTGGCTCGTGAGAATCCGGAGAAGCCAAAGCAGAGGTAGGTATTGGCAAAGCTTTAGTAGATGTCTGAGCCAGGATTTGTTGCGCAATTGAAAATGCAAAAGAAGCCACCAGATTATCAACCACCTCAGACACTAGGGGGTCGGGTTGGGTTATTGCTGCTTCTTCATCTCCGCCCTCCTTTGTCATGTCCGATAGTGCAGCAAAAACATCATTTCGCATAACCTGTGAAAGTGTTGGGATGAATTCCAGCGTCCGTCGGCAGATCTCAGCAAGCATGGTTAAGTCTTCATGCTCATTTTCCTTTTGTTTGGGAGGGGGTGCTCGAGGCGCGACACCATGTAAAACCGACTCTTGTTGTTCCTTGAGTTTCGCCAAAAGTTCTTCCCTCGTTGACCAGGCATTTCCAAGCCGAAGTAGTAGAGCAATTTGCCTTGCAAAGATGTAACATCTAAAGTCGAAAACCGACACATTATTGGCGACGATCATATCACGATACGGCTTCTTGGTAGAGCTGATGGGAATTTCATCGTATGCATCCTTCGGCTGAGTGGCTTCGGCCTGAGACGACTGTAGATCAACTAGCTCGTCTTCCTCCTCATAGTCGGCCCCAGCGATCGCTGCCCTAGCCTTGAGGGCGATCTGCTTCAGTTCCTCTGTGTACCCTAAGAGAGCATTTGTGGCAGAGCTAGAGCCGGTCGACGCTTGGTCCTTGACAATCATGTCAAGCCCCACGCTTAACTCATCATATCCCACTAACGCATCCTCCACCAAACCTACGCTTTCGAAGCCTCGAGCTAACCCCTCCTTGAGGATGAAGAATGTACAAAAGTTCCATCCGGGTAAAGTCCTTTGCGCGTCCTTCTCCCTGATATCCTCCTCGTACTGGCTGACGCGTAGGTCAAAACTGGATAGAATGAGACTGCGGAACTTAGACACGAGATCCGTCCAGGAATTCTCCGTCTCTTGTTCCGTCTCGGTATAACCGGTAGGTACAGCAGGCACCACCCGTGGAAGCAGATCGTATGGGACATCATTGACACCTATACGAATTTGGGCGATCCGATCCACCGTCCCTTTGCTAGTAGTGTTAAAATCAGACCTCATCTTTTCAAGAAGGGGACTCGACCCAGGTCTCCATCTAGATGCGGCGGAGCTCTTCTCAGATGCCGACCCCGAGTCGCGGGGCTGGGTCGCAGCAACTGTATTTGGTATGACGACGTGGACAATCAGCCATTCGAAGGCATCATGGTTCTCCGCCGTATTCTTCTTGGAGCCAGAGGAAGGAGTATTCGTTTTAATCCAATCACGTATCTCTTGTCTCACATGTCCCTTATAGGAATCATTATCATCACATCGTACTAAAAACACCTTTAAATAAGGCGTACTCCTTAATCCAGGTATCTGATGTCGCCGCATGGGCGTACTGTTCCGATTCGCAGTTTGGTCGACAGCATCGGAGGATGATGTCGCTCCGATCTGAGTCTGAAAGCCATCATCACGGGTAGCGATGCTATCTAGCTGCTGAGAAGGAGGCGGGGAGGAAAGAGGCGAAGTAATGGAGTTCTTATCACTGGCTGGAACAAGGTCGACGTGTAAGGTATCGATAGAACGAAGGGGCCCAGCATGGGATTGCCAATGTAGGTTACGCAAAGGAAGTCTCGGTACTAGCCCAGGCGCGAGGAGTTTAAATACATCATGTGGGTCGAAGTATTCGACTGTAAGAAAATCAGCAAGGTCGACGCATAGCTTTAGGGGTCATGTCCGAAAGCACCTGTGACTTTGGAAGTAGAGAATGGCTGTTCCATGACGAACAGCTTTAAGAATCGTTCTTTATTTCATGGCTAGAGGGTCAATGGTATTGCCGGCGTATTATACGTGCTGAGGAAAAAGTGATATGTTAAGTAAGTGTTGTAAGGTGTGAACGGTGGTCTATGTATTTGTCTATGTTTTAACTTTGTATTAATGGTTTAATGTTGAGGCCGTCGCGAGATCACCAAGTCGCCATATCGATAGCAACGTAGGTACATATCATCTAAGGTCTAGCACGGCGCTAACGCATTACAAGGTCCAGGGGGAAACATGGCCGAGAGCGGTGACAGCCACGGTGTCTCATGATTGGCTGATATTAAATATACAATTCTCGTTGTACATGGCGGGGTCCGGCAGAATTTGGAGGAAATATTTCGCCATATGGTTGCGATGCGGGAGCATCTAATCACGATGGCGAAATTTCCTAGTGATTTCTATTACTATTTTTTTTTTAATTTTTAAATCTATGTTAGAACCCTCCCTAGTACACTTATATAATCTTGCCCATAGATATAGTTTAGAAATATTCTTCAATTCATTCCGAGAAATACTCACCTTTAGATAGAGAAATATGTCAGGTCTCCAAGCTATTCGATACTCGCGCGGTAAATTAGAAGTCCTCGACCAGCTTAAATTACCCCACGAGCACCAATACGATGAAGTCTCGACTAGCGAAGAAGCATTCGACAGCATAAAATCCATGAGAGTTAGAGGAGCCCCCGCTATTGCAATTGTAGCAGCACTGGCACACGGAGTCGAATTACACAACGGAAGTTGCAGTATGTATCCCTCATCGCCCTGCTCAATCCACAGCAGTCGACGATGACCAACAACTAAACCGCTTATAGAGGCCTCGACTACACATGAGACGATATCCTACATCGACTCGCGCCTAGATTACCTAAAGCAGTCGCGCCCGACAGCTGTAGATCTCAGCAATGCGATTACCCACCTTAAGAACACGATCCGGTCCGTAAATGTTGTCGGCAAGGAGAATGATGCGACGGGGCGTGACGCGATTATCAACGCTTATATAACCGCTGCGGAGGAAATCTTCCGTAAGGATACCGAAACCAACCTCTCGATTGGCGAACACGGCAGTAAATGGTTGCTCGAGAATGCGCCGACGAAGTCTTCCGATGGCAAAGTCTCAGTCCTCACACATTGCAATACCGGATCACTCGCCACCTCGGGTCACGGGACAGCGCTCGGTATAATTCGTTCTTTATACTCGGGCGGTCATCTACACCATGCTTTCTGTACCGAGACTCGACCATACAACCAAGGAAGTAGGCTGACTGCATTCGAGCTGGTATACGATGGAATTCCCTCCACATTAATCACAGATTCGATGGCCGGGGCCCTGTTTGCTACCAAAAAAGCCGAGAACAATATCGCCGCTGTCATTGTGGGAGCAGATCGAGTAGTACGCAACGGAGACACTGCCAATAAGGTAGGGACTTATAGCCTTGCTGTCCTCGCCAAGTATCATGACTTGAAATTTATCGTGGCTGCGCCGACGACCAGTATCGACTTGCAAACAGAGACGGGCGCGGGAATCAAGATTGAGGAGCGGAAGCCGGAGGAGTTGACACAAATAACCGGCGCCGTAGTAGGGAAAGACGGAAAGGTAGACGTTAGTCGTACAGAGCGCGTGGCGACCGCGCATCAAGAGATTGGCGTATGGAATCCAGCATTCGACGTCACGCCAGCAGAGTTAATCGACGCCGTGGTTACGGAGCGCGGTGTTGTCGTAAAGGGAGCAGATGGAACCTTTGACTTCAAAGACATCATACCCGAAAGATGATCCAGGGCAGTTCAAATATAAGCATTAGCACCGAAGAATACCATCAAGAGACAATTAGACCGGCTTTTCTGCGGTTGAGAATTATAGCCTTAAGGGTTCAGTGCAGGGTATCTCCTTTGTTGGCCATCCTATGATGTTGTACGAATTAGCGGACATGAACGAATTAGAAGAGCTGTGCTCAAGTCCCTCAATCCCAGACACAAACCGCCTAGCTCTCCAGAGCATGCAGGATGAGCTTCTTATAATCTTCCACCGCCGTTTCTAAATCCCCGAGCTTGATCGCCTCATCGGGCCCGTGAGCCACAAAAATTGTTCCGGGTCCGTACAAATAACGGGTATGGTTACCCGCTAGGTGATGTACATCCGTCCCATAGTTAACAGTGGTGGTCTCGAAGCCTATAAGAGTTAGCCAATTCCTATCGCCATAGTTGATAACTGCCGCAGCTTACCCTCAACGTCGCAATCGCACTTGACGACACCATAGCCACTACTACAGTCGAAATTAAAGGCCTCCTCGTCTACACTGCGCATGGCATCCTGTAGTCGCTGGACCACGATCTTCTCACCTCCAATCTCGGGACCGACGGCCACACGGACCGCAACCCGGGCCGTCGCTCTCTCCGCGATCACATTTGCAGCGACACCACCTTCAAATAAGCCAATATTTACAGTTGTATTACCAAACTCTTCACTGCTACCCAAGTCCGTATCCGAAACACGTACCAAACCGCGCGCTAGTACCTCTGTCGCACTCTTACCTAACCACGGATATCCACTATGGCCTGCGTGGCCTGTTACTGTGATATTGCAATGAAAGATACCCTTGTGTCCGCAGACAAGACGGCCTTCAGTGGGTTCACCAAAGATAGCCGCCTTAAAATTAGGAGGAGGGTCTAGTTGGCTACGCGTTTCTGAGAAGAAACGCATCCCGTCGCCTGAGGTCTCCTCTCCAACCACAAATAAAAGCATAATAGAGTCTTCCTCGCCTGCAATACGACCGGATTCGAGCAAAGACAAAAGAGCGGTAACCTGCGCGGCCACGCTACCTTTCGCGTCTACGCTGCCTCGACCAGCGATCACGGTGTCGGTAGTGAGGTCCCCGTCGGTTCGCGAGTAGGGAATAAAGGGCGGAACAGTATCGATATGGCTAGAGACAAGCACCTTCGGGGACGGGTGTCGGTTGGGTCCCAGCCAGGCGAGGACGTTGAAGCGGGGCTTGCCAGGATTAGAAGCGTTGGTTGCAGGGAGAAATTCAAGCTGAACGACGAAGTCGCGCGCCGAGAGGTAATCAACCAAGAAATTCCCGACCTCATTCTCGTTGCTCGAAATAGAAGAGATCTCTACGAGAGATTTATGTAGGGAGACTAGATCGTCACGATAGGTTGGCGCATTGGAATTGGAAGCGGACGAGATAACCGAGCTTGTAGATTGAGCTGCTTTCATAGGCTTTTGAAGCTCGAGTCCCAGGACTTGGGAACTACCAAGGAGCAAGACCGGAAGAGAGACCCTCATTTCCGAATCTAAACTCTACTATAGGGAAGTAGAGAAACACCAATTGAGTTATTCTGAACCAAGCAGCTTGGATTATCCAAGAGTGTTGAAGTTGGTAGGTTTTTTTTTGTTTAGTAATGGGATCCAGTAATATCCCACTATATTGTACCTACCGCGTCAAGCTTGAACCTTGATGGCCAGTGAAAGCAGCCACAGGAACTGCCACATTTACCACGCTTTCCTGGTCACGTCACTCCCTCCTAAATGGTAACAGTAACACTTTACACATACAACAACATGACGAACTAACACTATACCTCCTCGATTTAACTAATACGAATTCAAAATAAATTAAATAAAATCCCCTCTTTCCGAACAGGTATCTTGTTTCAGCAATATTTCTAACTAGACTAACTAAGTTCTTACATTGTTCGAAATGATGCTAGTTACGTGCAATACTCATGAGTGACGGTATTTTATTCTTCCACGAACTCAGTATTAGGTACTTAGGTATATGCTCCTATCCCGTTCGTTTAAGTAATCGCAACTCTATAAGAAAGTTGCGAAAGTATATTTTTTTACATCATGGACCTCAGCAGCTCCAAAGGTATAACTCAATAGGAGCCTGCTTGTTAGGTATTTATTAAGAAGGCATAGACCAAGATAAGTACGAGCCATATCAGCAGCGTTTAGCTGGCTGACTTAAACTTATTGCATCCGAGTAAAAAGTAAAGAGAAGCGATTACGAGAACCAGAATCACATTCCGAAAAGCGCTTTATATCCATTTTAAATCAAAGGCTTAGGTACTTACTTACACCTACTTTGACTAGGTAATCATATGTACGACCCGACCCTGCATTGAGTCAACTCTACTAACCTAGGTAGTGATAGCGGAATAGTATAACCCATGAACACCCAAAGGATGCAATTATTAGTGCTGTCTACACAAGTTCGACGTAGCACTCCTAAGGGGGTGTTGCGCATTGATTAAGGAAACGGGCAAGATTCGGGATTTAACCGAAATACTTCCGAATAAGCGTATTTCCCACGTATTTTAATATATCTTATGATATTTCATAAAATTTCATTATTCTTTTTCCTTTTTTAGAATTAGTAAGGGTTGGAATAACTTCTTATTAGTATTTAAAGTTTGGTACGCTATTCTTAATTATTGCCCGTTTTTTTAATTAATGCGTAGCACCTCCTTAGGGGTGCTACGTCGAACTTGTGTAGATAGCACTAATAATAAAAACCGAGCTATATATAGAAGAACGGGGTTTCAATTTGTTGTATGATGTTATAAGTGAAATTAATACCACCTTCAGAAGCGTCACTCGAAATCCTACTAGAAGACTAGGTACTCATATCAGTAATTTAAGAGTGACCGGTAATTCATTTCTAGTTAGTACAGTTTCTAAGTTCTGGCTCATCATAAGTTTGTAGTGATATTGCCACTGAAACGGTCCTGAAGATACACCTTTGACTCGAGTATAATATATGCCCTAGGTATAGTTAAAGAGCCCGGAATCAAGGCCCGAAAGCTCGGTCTTAGCTTGGATAATACCTTCACTTATACATCAATCATAAGTTATGAACGTCTTAAAAGAGTCATTCCTTTCAATAGTCTAAGGTGTATTTTGCATGAACATTTTGACGCTAACACTACTAGTAACTAGGGCACGGCCGGGTATAATAAGGGTAGTATAGGTATAAACCGTACGATAGAGTCAGTGTATTGACTATAGTTGCATAGACACTGGTATAGACGAAGAAATCAGGCCGAGATGTTGGGAGTCGTGGTTAATATCCAAATAAGAGTCATGCGGCCTAATTCCGCTTTCTTGGTAATAGCGAAGGCGAGATCTGTCGTCTAGGCATATCTAGACCATAGCAGTCCCTGGGCTGAACAGGGCTGAACTAACTGTGCCGCATTAGCAGACTAGGTAATTTCCACGTCGCTTACAGGTGGACCGATGGACCATCGAACAATGCGCGCGTTTTCGTGTCAGTGCTTGGCGTAGAACCAACGTTACAGGGCCAATTTGAAATATAGTCCTAGGCTTCACCCAGTACGGCATCTCCTTGGGGTTTAGTCGGTGGCTAAGTGTGGAATCTCGCGGTTCGCGTTAGGCCAAAAGCGACGTTCAGAATCTCACCAGACCTCAATAATTTACCTATAAAGAGACGGTGTGGTCCGGCGCCTTCATGATGGAGTCTCTTCTAAATTACGACGACATCCCACTTGCCCAATTCAACGATTAGGGTTAAAGCTCACTCTCGTTCACAATGAAGTCTTCGCTCCTAACGCTCGCGGTAGCCACCGCTGTCAGTGCTATCCCCAACGTCACTGTCGTTCCTAAGGAGAACACTTGTAGCAACTGGCCTTTCTTTCGCCAGATGAGCAGCGTTGCCGGGCCATTCAACATCTTCGCCGACTCGACAGGCAAGGAAATTGACGGCCACAAAGCTCTTGGCACCAGTATCTCTGATGTCGCAATTGCCTCTGCATGGGTACGGAATCCTTTTCCCATCTTCAGTTTACGCTCGAGACTAACCATATGAAATAGTTGGGCATAACTAGCGTTAAGGACGCAGCAGTTCCTCAAATTCAGTGTCAGGCGTTTGGTAGTGCAGAGATGTTAGCCATAAGTGTAGACGGCCAATTCCAGCCTCTCAGCATTTCGGAATACATCTACCACCAGTATGACGGGTTGATCTTCGTAAAGAGTGTGGCGAGGGGAGCTCCCATCGAACCTCACTGGCATTACTACCCGAACGGCACACGACAAGAGGGAACGTTCTTGGGGTGGAACAACTTCACGACGTGGGCCTACCTGCTTGACGAAAAGTCTCAACACTACCGAGTTCGCCTTTTAACAGACACATCTGCAAAGCTCTCGGACAGAGAGTTTACCGGCTTCTTGAGAGCTGGATTTCCAGGTCTGTCCGATTAAGAATATGACTTGTAGGACCTTAGGTACCTAGGTAAACGACGTGAAGTCAGGTTTTAATATTCAATATACATACCTACCTAGTATATGTTCAAATACCTAACCAAGCTCACGCCGGGCCCTGATTTGCAGAGGTGATTGACTGACTTGATACCATTCCGGAGGTGATAGCTGCAATTCGTATGGTCCCAGTGGCTCAATTATGTCTAAACGTCAGTGCGCATATCGTCTTAGCGTGAGCTTGGGCTCCGTGAATCAACAAGGTGCTTAAGGTAGATCACCCATCTACGAGCCTACCCCTGAACGAGCCACGATTTCCCATACAAAATCGCTAAAATAGCATATTTATAATTAATTAAATAAAATAGGTATTAAAAATAGGAAAGTTAATTTAAAATTATATTTTAAAATTATAATTATATATATTTTAAAAAAAAATAATTTATTAATATTTAAAAAAATATAAAATATTTAAATTTTTTTAAAATAATTTAATATTTTATATAAATTTTAAAATTAAATAATTAAATAATTAAAAATTTAATTAAAATTAAAAAAAAATAAATTTCGATTATTTAAATTTTTTTTATTTAATATAAATTAATATTATTACATAATATAATTATTTTAATTAAATTAAAATATTAATATAATAAAATATTATATAAATAAATAAAAAAAATTATATTACGTAATATTTTAATTGTTTTAATTAATTTGGATTTTTCTTTATTTAAATATATTTTTTATATTTTTATATAATAAATATTCGAAAAATTATTAAAAATATTAATTTTTAATAAATTTATTAATAATTTATATGTAAAAATGTTATACGTTAATAAAACGTTTAAAAATATATATTTTATTAAATATTATAAAATATTAAAAGGTATTAATTATTTTAAATTTATATTATTACGTTGATGGGTTTTTAAAATTAAATAAAAATATAGTGTTTTGGCGATTTTGTATGGGAAATCGTGGCTCGTTCAGGGGTAGGCTCGTAGATGGGTGATCTACCTTACATTCCGGATCACGGTGCCTGCATGTCTGGGATGCAGCAAGGACATTGATTTGCATAATTGATTCTTGAAATTCACTCTTTTGCACTTTACAGTCAAGAGCTAGTTCGGATAATAATCTTAACACTTCCATGGTTTTTAAGTAAATATCCAAACCTAAACTGAACTAAATATGGCTCTTATTGCAACGCAATTTCATGTAAAAGACAACTCATAGTTAGGTAGATACTTAAGGAGCCGATCGTATCTTTTGCTCTGATTGCCCAATGCGTAAATCTAACGACGCTGACGATGATCGTCTCGTAATAGCAGGTATGCACGGCATCTCCCGTTAATTTTAGGGTGGTATTCTATGTTCCGCCTTTCTAGTTCATTCCCTAATTGGAGAGCCGTAGAGTTGCGATATGAAGAGGTTTCGTATAGCTTCCTTACTTCGATATTCGAAAGCCCGTTATTATTTTTACCGCCGCGCTTCCTTTTCTTGTATGGTCTATGAGTGTCCTTAGTGTCGACGCCGGCATGCTTTGATTTTTGACCGTCATAGATAACTGTACCAATGGAGTTAACGAGGTTGCTTTAAAATCAAATCCGGTTATACATGCCTTTGAAACTAAACAAGGTGTAAATGTCCGAAACATCCAAGTCGAGACCGTGCGCCTGGAAATGCCGGATGATTTTGTCACCTAGAAAAGGTTCATCGAGGCATGGGAGCGCGCAAGCTCGGTGACTGCAGAAGAATGCCCATTTCTGCGCAGTCGTGGTCCGCCTAGATGTGGGCTGAGTAATGAGAGGGCTCTCAACATTGTTTCTGTCAATGTACCGCTTGATAATGGGTATGACTGGTTGGTATCCAAGGGGTTTTCTTGATGAATACTGTTCTCGCATCTCCTCCCAGCTTAGAACAAGTTGGTCATACCACATCTTGACAGATAGATTGTGTCTAGAGACCTCCCATTTACTTAGATATTTCCCATCATCTCGGGTTGCTGGATGGACTATGCAGTTGAGTGTATGTACGTCACTATAGTGTGACTTTACTCACCTCTTTTCCCATATTCCAATACCATGCTCTTCGCACCTCGGGAGAAAGTCTCAAAGTGGATAGTCTCGAAGTGATGGAGAGCACAATTCAAAGATAGTGGGTCATTATGGAAATGGCGTGGGATAGGTTCATATATGGTTCCCTTCATATTTAGATTCGGACTCAAAGATTGTCCTACCATCGCGGGACAGGGGCATTCGATGCAAAAAGACAACCCAGACTGGGCCAAACAAATCCATAATTTCTGTTGCCTGGCTTGTTCCAGAGATATGCAGCTGAGATCTCGGATCTCTTCAGTATTGAACTCGATATGGGCTGGCCCTGCAAGCGAGAGTGTTGAAGCGCCGTTACCATCTTCGGATTGGGGCTTTTGGATATCACGGGTCGGGCAGGGTCGTGTAGAAGGAAGCAACTCAAAGGGCTGATATTGGGGATGTTGCAGATCAGTAACGGTACTCTCTGATAGCATAGCCGTGGAGCGAGCCGACTTTGATGCAGATTGTATGTTTGGAGATCCCTTTATGCTGAATACCTCTGTGCCATGGCCGGTAGGAATGGTCATCTGAAACTCAGCAGGATTATAAACGAAGGGATCTTCGAGGAGCTTTGCAAGTATCCACTGGGCACCTTGCACATTTCCTTGGGCTGATAGTTCCTTAACTGCATTATCAACCTCTGCACGCCAGCTTTGGTACTGCTCCCTCGAAGTCTCCCATCTGCTAATGAATTGCTGGCGTACGTCGAGAAGCCAGGCAAACCGATCATGCTTGACATGGTCAAGCTTTTGAAGAAGATCCCATGCGACAATCTCTTGTGGATTGGAAGACTCCATCGTGCTACAGAGGAATAAATTTAAAAAGAAACTTTCCTCCAAAAGCTTCTGAGAATTACCTATTATATTCTACATCTGCGTGACTATTCATGTATAAGGCAGTACTACGGTGCATGGCAGTAACTTGGCTAAGAGACTCATAAATCGACCACCACCCCCACGCTCTCGAAACATGGTATTTTGAACGAAGGTGTGCGTGAACAGGGGCCTTAGAAATATCCGTGAGTGATACATAAGTATACTTTGATCTATCATACAACTTCGATTCACTTCTCGTCCGATCGAGGATAGTATTCTTCCACATATGAGAGAACCCTCGGAACATACAAACGCAAGCAAGTTTGTTTCTAATTCTATGTTAACTTTTAGTATGAGATATGACATAATGACCACATTGTAGGATGGAAAATGTCGAAATTTGTGTCCTAGGCATTGGCTTTGGATCATGCAAGTCGAAGATCACGCTAGCTTATAAGCCAAGGGGCGATCATGAAGAGGCTCGAATCGTCCGTGTGGCATTCAAGGGCGAAACTAATCATCCAGAACAGCCCGATGCATTCGATCGGTATGATATGAATTATGAGTTCGTGGCTTCTGCCGCCCTGGAAGATGGCAAGCTCGTACCTGGAAGAAGGTCTTTACTCAGCGACTATAGTTTTCCGCTTAAGACAATCTTCATTCATCGCGCAGGTATCACGCGCCAGAGCACTGTAGAGAGGCTGCCAGGTGGTGAGAGTCTCCTGGACTCATATCGCGCCGGGGTTATTACCTCCAAAATGGAAGAAGAGGTCCTCAAAGAGCATTTCAAGCTACTCCGAGAGATGGCAGAGGCGGGAGCGAAGTCTACTAACCGGAACCTGAAGATTGGCCAGATAGTCTTATCTTATCCAAATTACCTTTGCCCGAGGGAACAGGAAGACGATTTCATCGAATATGCGTCGTATTATAAGAAACTGTTGCGTCCGATCTGGGGTGGAGGGATCTCTTTCCGTCTAGTGAGCGAAGGACAAGCCGCAGCACGTATGCTAAGTGACAATTTGCTTGCATCTTGAGGATAGCCTGACAACTAAATGATTGACTACCTAGTTTATATCAGCGAACCTTTCGTCGACCCTCAAGGCAGCAAGGCCCACGAGTGGTTATTGGATGAAGTCAAAGATATGGATAAGCGAAATGGATTACCTTTATTGATATTCGACGGTGGAAGTAGTAGCTTAGTACGTATCCCCTTTATCTTATTTGATTCGGGTAACTATTGGTGCTAAACGAACCTAGAATATCCAGATGCAAGACGTTTTTTAACGAGGCCGGTGAGCTTCTAGGCAGTCAATCCATTAGTAACTCGGATTGGCTTTCAGGTATGCTAATCATGCTTTATTATTATTACTATTATATAACTTCATATCAATTGGAATTTTGATCAGGCGTACAGGGCGGTAGCCATATGTCGAACTTTGTTGTTCGGGACATGATCACAAAGACTTTAGAATTCCATAGCGCCCCCGCGGTGAGATCGCTGCCCTTCTGAATGATTTCGAGAGGCAGAAATGCCGGGTAGAATGGACAGAATCTACGGCCAAACCAATTTACCTCCATGGTATGCACTCACAAGATAGTGTACCATTGTGGCCCAAAGCTCTTCGGGCGGCGTTCGACGCAGCTTTTGGTGACGGTATTGGGGTTTTAAAACAAGAGGCTCGGCGTGTCCTCGATCTTGGAAAAGACTCCGTGATCATCTTTTGTGGAGGGAGCTATTTCTGCAAAGGACTTCGCGACATCGTAGAACAACTTATGGACGAAATGGAGGTGGAGGCGGAAGCCAGGGGTATCCGGATGAGGCATATGTTTCTGGCACGGCACGATGTGAATTGGTAAGTTTTATATATTACGTTGTGTTTCCCGGCTATGATCTAATACTAGATTTAGGTCATCAGCGGTATCGGTTAGGGCTGCGTTATCTGCTTTACGTGTGCCTTGCCCTATTGATGTCCTCGAAGGCTCAGCCTTCGCAATTCACGAAGTGTGGAAATCAGATCCTACGCCTGATGTATGGATAGGCGAGGACGACGCCAAGTTTCTCTTAAGTAAGGTAAGTTGTGTGTAATTGCTTTCTTTCTTGTGGACATAGGGCTCATGGGAAATAGGGATGTGGTAACCATCGCTCTGCGAAGTGCCAGAGTGATGCGGAGGAGGGCGAGGATCTGAAGTTTGTACTTGTCTGTGACCCAACCTATTATCCGAAAGAGTCACCCGGCAAACGGAAAACGAGGCGTGATGTGCTCTCGGAAGTGAGGAAGGGGAGGGGACGTAGAACTAGATTCAAGCCTGTCAGAATCGGTTCTCTACACGAAGTTATCAACGGTCCCATGGAAACGTACGACGTGGGATTTTCCGTTCTGGCTACTGACCTCCCTAAAGGCGATATATGCTTCCAGTTAAACGGACGTGATGCCGATTGTATTGCGAAGAACATGAAAGTCAAGGGTTCACCTGACATCGTGTCTCTCATGTTGGTGTTGACGTGCCGCAAAGTCAATAAGCAAGGTCAAAACATACGGGACCCACTCGACAGGAGGTGGTTGTTGAAGGTAGTGACGGATCCATCAACGAAACTCCTAGTTGTGGAAGATCAAAAGGAACTACTAGTGTGGTGTCATGTGTGCTATTACACTATTCGATCTTTGAGCTATGAGTGTAGCACATGTACTAATTTCAAAACCTGTTCGGACTGTCGCAGGGCCATACGACGAGGTGGCACTCATGATAAGTTGCACATGTGGAAACGTGTAGAAGAAACCTTTGACAGTGAGGGTGAATGATGTCCATAGAAAACACTTAGGGGTACTTTAGGTGAAGGAAAAAGAGTTCGGATGGGTTTCCCAAGTCGCAGCGTAAACTCGAACTTGCCCGGATTACAGAACTCCACTTGCGGGTGTATAGCACGTATGTGACAGTCCTATGACTCCAGACAATTCATGCTACCATGTCAACCCCAGGATGCAAGTTTTATTCCCATGACATAGATAATACGCTGCCAATACGTATATAAAAAGTGATGCTTTCACGCCACTTCTACCACCGCCCCCATCGCTTCGTACCTGCTGCAGTCTCGGCGTTTTGACATATCATAATGGGCCTCCATCAACGTCTTTGCTCGCTATTACAATCCTAGGTAGAATACCGAGAGCAAAGTGCTTGTTTAATATGTATAGCTAAAGGCTCCTATAGCTATGGTTAGAGTCACTTATGGAACAACGAAGTTGCTTCCATGCTTCTTGCTCCGCCTCGTGACACTCGCCCCGGTAAGTTGCGAGCTCTGGGGATTGCCAACCCTGGTTGTTTCTGACCATATAAGAAGCAAAAACGTAGGACTTATGCCGGCCGCAACTACTGTTACAATGAGTATGTCCGTGAGATATCATATGTGGAGTCGTTGATGAACTAGAAGGGTCTAGAGTAGGTAGCCGCGACGGAGCTTCGATGGGGAGTTCACTATTATCCTTGAGACAGGCGATCTATGGTAAGACAGCTATCATAACCCCCACACTTAGTCAATAGACGACAAATAAGATTTTTCCGAGGGAAAGAGAAGCAGAAGATCTCATACTAGCTATACTTCGTACCTAGTGGGAGGAAATAAAGGGGGGGTTGGGTGAGTATTCGTGTCACTCGCCACAATGCTGAAAAGGACGGACCGTGATGACATTGATTATGAGTTGCTTTACCTACTCCTAGAGACGCGTATTGCTAAGCAGGCTACAATGAGAATACGTATAGCGCCGCGGGACACTAAGAGTACGTCCGGGATGATAGAATATCGCCTGATATGATATCCTTCCTCCCCCCTGCATGTATCTTGTCTGCTCCTGCTTATGGTATTACTCTATCCGGTTGGCACCGGCGCTAAGTAGCCTGGCTTATACTTACCTAGGTACTATGACGAAACCTCGTTGAGCATGCCGTCTTATATCGAGTCATGACTAACCTCGTCGACGCTTAGTAAACTACAAAGTAGTACCTCCAACAGTTTTCTAAACGTTGACCACCAGGCGTATAGGAGCAACTGCTGTCTCCCACCGCGCGGTATTACAACCTTGGCAAGTGGCGCTGCTTATATTACCAGGTAAGTAAAGTACCTAATCTAGCATATTTAACTGTCTCCAAATCTTGCAGGTTCCCAACACACCAACTTTAAAGAATTGTTCGGGATTAGTAAAAAGCAATTTTGGAAAAGTTGAATTATGAAAGTTTGGCCTCAAGGATTGGGGAAATTGATTGGCTAACACATAACCACACCTTTACTATTTTTAATATCGATGCTTAAAGGTTGATTAGGAATGAAAGAATGGCTCTCGTAGTATATAAAATCGACTTATCATATAATCCTGCTTTTAGTTTTGGAGACTCATCGTGAGATATTGTTCTACTATGTTTATGAATGACGTTAAGTTTTGCATATTATACCCAATTACAGGTTGTAATCATTTCCCAGTTTAAGGCATTTTCTAAGAATTCAAGAAAAGGGTTATAGAGTGTACGGAGTGCTTCACCTTTTGTCGCTGTCACTGTAGGAGCTTTAGGACGTTTAGGATCAAGTATTTACCTACCTATAGTACTACTTGTAATATATGTTCAATTTCCTTCCCGCTAGAAGAAGGGGAATATGAATTGTATATGATATATATTTAATGCACTTAACTAGCTACCTACTTAGCAGCTTTCCAGAAGAGAATTTACGCCCATGGAAAGACAGATAGGTTGCTATATGGGAGTTACACCACACCAAATCGCCCTGTACTATACCGAATAGCGGTCCATTGATTGCGTACATTGCCTACCCTGTACGTAGATTAGGCACCTCCAACTCGTCTTAGTAGTTGCATAGTACTTGTAGGGGGTATATTTCAGGCACTGAAGTGATCATACTCTATCGAAGAGTCCCATAATACGACATCTTCCTCTGTATTTACTTGATATGAGTCAAAATGGCCGATTCCATAATTGTTGCGTCGTCACTCTCACCATTGGAACAGCCAAACCAGCATTCGAAGTCGAATTGGCTTCCTCGTGCACGGGCCGCACCCCTATTAACTACGGCATTGTCGAATTTCGTTAAAGAGCACGAAGGCGATGACTGGTTCGTAAGTTTGTCTTCTACTATCAAGTCTATCAAACCTGGGCAAGCCCGAGTTTTAGCAAAGGTATACATATTTTTGCGCGAGTTCATACAGCAAGGTCTGACTGGCAAATGGGCTCATATTTGCACGAAGGATGTAATGGATTCCTTGCTCCCCTATGCTACTCCACGGTCTATTTCAAGACAGGGGGTCAAGAAACATGCCGATTCATGGTTTGGTGACCTAGAGAAGTGGATGAGCATGGGAAGCAATTGGCGAGAAGCTTTCGAAGACGCTAGGGATGATGGCCTAAGACAGGAGGCCGATTCTTCCAAACTGAAATACTCGGGGAAGGCACCCGCGTTACGCTCACCTGCTAGCATGTTCGCCCTTCTGGCGTTCTCATACCCGGACCTCAAGTACTACAACTTAATCGGGCATTTTCAGATTGGCTGGATGATGGAAAGCCGTGAGTCTCTGGATGTCCAAGAAGGGTTTTGGAGAGGCATCAATGCCAACAACGTCAACGCTGTGTTCTCCATTGAGGTATCGCCTCGAAGCACAGAAGCCGAGTTTCTTATGGACTATGACCAATTGTTTGGGAAAGAGTTCGCTACGTGCCGAAAGGACATACGTCCATACTTACCTCCTGAACCGTGGGCGCAACGTGTTATAGACATACACGATAACGTCGTGGATAATCACGCCGCTGAGGACACACACCAGGGTCCAGCTCACGATACTTCGGACCTCACGTTTTCGGACGATTTTGATATACACCCACATCTCAGTCCGAGCGAAACGACGTCAGAATCAGAGGTGAAGCGATGGTTGGCCGGGTTGATAATGGAGTCAGCGGACCATACCGTACTTTCCACTTGGTCTAAGCATTGGGCTGGCCACTTGCGCATGGCTGGAGACTATGAAGCGCAGGTTATATTAAGGTCCCTTATCCTTCAAGGTGCTCGAAGGCTTAGGAGTTTCTACACTTCGTCAGTGTCGGCAGCAGATGCATTCATGCTGCTAGACATTGGAGACGGACTCTTGAGAAGCCAGCATCCAAGGCAAAATATACGGATGACCCTTCCTCTTGTATCACATGAGTACAAGACGTGCACAAGAATGAATAACACACTTGCGCGGTGCGTCGGTAAGGCGAACAAACGAGCATCCGATATCCTTGAGAATGTATCGAAACGACAGGCAGATTACATTTATTCTATCCTCCGGCTTAACGAATTTTCGGACCATGCCAAAGACGTTATGGAACTCGACCGGCTCCACACGCAAATGACCATTCGAAGTTTTGAGGAACCTTCACCGCAGCAGCCTATAGACTACAGCTGCCTTTGGGATGATGTTGCCATTAAAACCCTCAAACTTACAAATTGGCAGCTTCGAGAGTCGCTACAGCTGGGAGGCAGACTGGCAACTAAGGGTATATCGACAGAAGTTTAGCAATGAACAGAACGGCGACCCGTTCTCCATTGATTATTCAACTGTTCCGCCTGTTACTCCCCAGCTCTACCAGTATGGCACCGGATACCAGGATCGAGGAAAACTAGAAATACTATCGGCGCTCTTCGGGGACCTCCAACTACCCACTTTTGGGAAGCAAGCGTTAGGTTCTACCACAGGCTTGCCCTCTGGTACCTTACATCAAACCCAAGCTACATTCATCCCACAGGGGCGAGAAGATTCCGCCCAGACCAAAGCCATACCAGCCCGAATACAGCCAGGCTCATCTAACCCCGATGATAGAGTAGAGTCGTTGGCTGTGTCAACGCCGATGAGGGAAGCATCTCTTACACAGCGTTGGAACGGGGGAATCAATCCGTTTGCTTCTAAGAAGAGAGGATGTAGCAGCCCTGATACAAGGAGTGTGAAAGCACCTAAACTAGAGAGCAAGATAAAAGATATCTTGGAGGAGAGACTTGAGACTCTGGAGAATGTCATAAAGAATGATTTGGGTGCCGAAAGTGATCGTTGGTTCGAGGAGCTTGCAACAATAAGATCTACTATAGCCAATCTCGCCAGCGCGCAGTCCACAGGCATAACCGAAACGAAAATTTGGGAGATCGTGCAATCCGAGAGCTCCGCTGTCAAACAGGAACTTAAGGATATCCACAAGAAGCTAGATGATAAACTAGTTACAATGTTCAATAAGATGCTCGAGGAGAAATTAGACAGACTCCTGGGTGATAAACTGGACACAAAGTTGCAAGCGCTCGATTCTTCTCTTCACGAAAAGGTGGACGGCTTAAAAGGCACGGTGGACAGGGCGATAGACTCTCTGGTAGGACCAATGTCAGCCGGCGAGCTGGGCTATCTTACGGGTCACTGTCCGGCTCCAGAGTCGATTGACCGAACGGAATATGAAGTCACTCTTCTTCGCGCGGCGCTGTATTACTTTGGCTTGTGTGAAAATGGCGACGATGGAGTTCCAAAGGATCAAAATTATCTCGATTTAACTGTGGACAAATTCCCTACTCTTATCCCGGATCATATCCCCATGGTATTGGAGCATGTTCACATGCAAGTGTACCGTCGCCCGATGCCTAATGTTGACTGAAAATTTGAATAGGGGGTCAAGACTAGACTCGAGGTTAGATTACTAGCGAGGGCCATGTCCATTGATTTAATACACAGTCGATAAAGTTCAAATAATTAAAACAAGTTCTGTAGGGCCAAGTTATCTAGTATATAGATACCTGATAAACGACGTGAATTAAAATTACCGTGAAAGCAACGGCAAGGGTAAACTTAACCATTCTCTTCTTCATTGAAGCACAATTGCTGTTAATAATTACTGAAAGTAGCCCTTGTCTGGGATATTAATACGTTTTCCGAGCCCTTAATAGGTCTAGCTACCTCCTCTGGCAAAGTCATTCACCCAGCTGACAAATAGAATCCGCCAACCTCTTCTAATGCAAGACGACGAGAATCTACAGTTATTCCAGGATATACACCACCTGGTCGATATATATAGGGTAATCTTTTTTCCCCTTTAAAAAAGAAAACTCGCACGTCGTACGTAATAGATTCCAAAAATACAACAAGACTGTACAGACCGAGCCGCCTATATGCTGTTCTGCTGCTCAAACTGACAACCTGGAAAAATAAAAAGTAGCAAGGCAGATATTTCTAGGAGGTATATAACAACACGGCTGGAAATTCCGCCAAAAGAATAACAAGAACTCGCTCCGCTATAATGCGTTCATGCTATCACAGGGTATCATTAAGTCGTTATTCCCTATCATGCTCGCCGGCTGTCACGGTTCCAAAACCGGCACCAATGTCTAGAGTACCATCTTTCGAGTCTTCCTCACCTTCATAAATTTCTTCTACCTTTTCTCCGGGGACTTGCATGATAGGGCTGAAATTTTCTACCTCCTCGACGTCATCTTCGGGCTCAACGTCACATATCGCTTCTTCAGCTTCCTCATCCTCTTCTTGGATAGTGATTTCGCCGCTCCTCCTTCCCAATCCACTGGCACTTGCGTTGCGGCTATGACTGCTAGAGCTGGGGCCCGCGCGCGATGAGTTACCGATGGAGAGCATGGGGCCTTTGAATATATTACGTTTTCGCTTTGCAAATAAAACAGAGGGGCTGTTTGATGTAAATGGATTAGGAGAACCTGGAGGATTCTGCGCCGCCTTAGACGAAGGCATACCCTCATTAAAATTCAACGCGAGAGTCGGCCCGCGGACGAGACGAATATTAGATGGAAATGATGTACTGGTTGGTGTAGCAGGGAGGACCTTAACAGAATGATGCGGCGATCGCCCGGGCGTTCTCGTTGTCGACACGGATCCGGTGGAACTTGTGGAACTGGCCTTCGAGTGTGAGTGGTGGTGATGAGGCATCGTTCGAATGGAGGAAAGGGAGGAAGAGGTCGACTTTCGGCCACGAAGACCGGTGGACGAGCGACGTATCGTAGAGCGCGGCGTTAGCGGACTCGGTGATAGTGATTGGCGCTTATATGAAGAGGCACTCGAGGGTATACGATGCGGCCCTTGGTTGGAATAGGTCGAAAGCGGAGTTGGCGTAGGCTTCTTGGATGGGTTACCGTCACTCCTCCCAACGCCCTTAGCGTTTCCATTGGGTAGATTTGGCGAATTCCCACAGCTTAACCCAGGAACGCCCGGTGGAGAATTAGGGTACTTGCTGGTGTGAGGTCGAGGGCTAGGATCCTTGGGGTTCTTGTTGCCACCTGACTGACCGTCTTTAACAGCTAGGTTAGGTGTAGACATGCTCCCTCGTTTGTTGGGCTTGTGCCGTCTTGTATTTTCGACAATCCAGTGCGTCCAGTTCTTCCATGTAGCGAAAATTGCCTGAGATGGTTTTCTCCGTACTTTCTGGGGTGGATGGAGTTCTTGCGCTTCATGTCCCCCTAATGCATCTGATGTGGTTACAAGGTGGAGAGTTGAACCTCTGGATCTTGCACTTCGGAGGATGCCTTCTTTTGGTGGTGGTATCGGTCGCTGTTGTCGAGAGGAACTAACAGATCGAATAGAGTCTTTGTCCACCGGCGGCGGTGGCGGCGTGGTGCCATCAGTGCTCGGATGAGTATTGACCTGAGACTCGGGCAAATTGGGCAATTCTGGAACTTGGAAATCACTATATGCAGTACTTCTTCTTTCTGGGCGACCTCTCATCCTGGGCATCGGCGGTTCACCCAGTATCCCGGAACCATTGGGATCTTCGTCTAGAATCGGCGCCATGCGTTCGAGCTTGCTGGATGCCGCCGAAAATCGACGCGAGTTCCGATTTTCAGCTTCCCTTTCTTTTCTCCTTCTCTCACGCCGGCGGGCTTTCCTTTCCTCTTTTTCCAACAATAGTGTCCACCAACCAGCTAGCACGTCGCACCGCTGGGCTAGAACGCTTTCAATGACAGCATCGATGTCTACTCCAGCACTCCGCATTCGCTGTAGACAGTCCTTTTCTAAATGTGTCGTAAAAGGTGGGGGTTGGTGTAACTTAAGAATTGCCTGTTGCTGGGGAGCATACTCTGCGAGAAATGCGTGAGAGAGGATTTCAGGTAGAGTAGGCCTTAATAGAGGTCGTTTAGAGAGTAGGATCTTGATAAGAGAGACAGCATCAGGAGGTAGATGCTCTGGGTATTTCGGTTCCTCCGTTAGGATCTTGGCCCTTGTAATATTATCATCGTCATCGTCGAACGGTAGCTCCCCGCATAGCAGCGCATAAAGAATTACACCCAAGCTCCAGACGTCTATTTTCTCGCCAGCATATTTTTCTCCTTTCAACATCTCCGGTGCCGAGTAACATATTGTACCGCAGAATGTCTGCAGATAATTAGACTTGCCCTCATATTCTCGAGTAAACCCAAAATCGACTAATTTTACGTTCTCGTGTTTGTCGAGCAAGATGTTTTCGAGCTTTAGGTCGCGATGGACGCAGGACTGTTGATGTACATAGGTAACAGCACCAACGAGCTGTGTGAATATCCTCTGGACCTTCTCAACAGGGAGGGGACCATTGTTAAGGAGATAATTGTAGAGCTCGTCGCCTGGATATGGTCAATAATCCCTTAACCCTCATGGTTTTGAAAATTGTGGCATACCTGGGCAATACTCTAAGACAAGCCACACCAAAGACTCGGTTACTATAATCTCGTACAGGCGCGCGATATGAGGGTGGACGAATTGTCGGTGGTGATGGATTTCCCGAGCGAGATTGGAATCGTCCTTGTTAGCTGACTTGAGGACGACCTGTTGCGATTAGGGTTAATGTTAGGGATGTTCGGGCAAGGTCTAGTAGAAGCTTAGACATGACGAACCTTGGAACCATTTGTGAGTTTGTGGTTTGCAAGGTATACCTTTCCGAAGGAGCCTTTCCCTATCAACCTTCCCAAGGTATAGTTCCCAACATGTTTCAGGTCCTTATTTGAGAACTCGCTATTAGAGACGAAGAATATCAGTACCTAGCTTCAGGATTTACGTGACAGGGCCGGAACTCGGACTTACTCGAGTAACTCCTGATACGAATTGGCAAGCTAGACGCGACAACATGCCATTAGCAACCAGGCACATCCTCCAAAGAGCAAGACGTATACACCGGTTTTCACCAACCTTTGCTTTCCGCCCCAGCGCCTCGGCCTTAGCTTTATTCGTCTGCATGACCCTCTACAACCTGCCTTCAATGCCGCCCATTCCCCTCCAAACCACTGCTAAATATCGGCGCTTCGACGAGTATCTTTGACGGGGTAATATATTCGTGAACTGGACTGGGACAGTGAATTACGCCTCGGTAATGGCGATCAGCGCCTAACGGGATGCGATGGAGCATGAATGAAATGGCTGGTTATATTAATAGACGGTATAGCAGTAGCTATTTTGGCGTAGCTCTGATACTGGTCTATACGGGTACGCAAATGGGTTAAACGGTTGCGAAAACGTGGGCTTTCGGTGATTATGCAGGGACCTCGTTACTTGCTCTTGGTATTATCATGTCTTGCGTCGTAGCAATGTCTCGGTCTACAAAAGCTTCAAAGACGTGGTTGTTGGATAAGTCGTTCGGGTCGCGGGTAATAGACGATAAATTGGAAGATGCGGTAGCCCGGCGAATTGCGCAGAAATGACAATGTTCCCGCCGTTGTGGTCGATATTTGATGTTACGCAAAAACAATATGTTTCCGACTGCTGCAAATTAATTACAACTAAGAGTTGGGAGAAGTTTCTCTAATCCTCTTTCTGAAGGCCAAGGCAGGGACGGGCAAGGATCGCCATTGCCCGGAGCTGCCCGAGCTTCGACAGCTGACATTACTATTGCGCGGTGGTCTCACGCAGGGATCCGCAAGCAGGGCAAAGGAAACCACGGGGGCGCTAGCGGCCCTAGACACCCTGGCCTCCCCCTAAATAACCTTATCGATACTGCCTATCAGCTGCTGTAGGAGCAGGTACCTAATTTTACGTACATATACGTGATCCTGCTAGGCATATGTACCTGCCGACCGTTCATTGGAGGGGAATAAGAGCGGTACAACCTAGGTATGTACCGGCCCCCCTATTCTTCCACCCTTCTGGCTCACAAGCAGATGCTTACCAAGTACAAAAAAAGAAAGAAAAAAAAAATCATTTATGGGCGAGGACGGACTACCTTTGAAGTCAAATATCACGACCTCAAATATTTAGAGACACTCTTACCCCAGCGTACCCCTCCTTTATAAGTCCACATTCCAGGCGCATTGCCGGCCTTGAGCCCGTCAATAGCATCAGCAAGATCTGGTCCGAGCCCTTCTTCCTTGATCTCTTTAATAGGATATAAGTATGTCTTAAAGGAGAATAATATGGCTCGCGTCTTGGGCATACGCGTCAACGTTTGTAACTCCATTCTTACCCGGGCCTGCCGACCGTCAATACTTGTTCAATGAATGCTTACTTTTTCATTGCGATACTTACCTTCTCAATGTCTACATCAATGTCTTCTTCAACTTGGTCGCCTTTATTAACGTGATTACCAGAGACATTGAATAATTCAGAATTAGTCGTTATTGACCACTACACGTCCGTGTTAGTCAGTCTCAAATTCCATCCAACCTTTGGGCGCGCAGATAACTTACATTAACCCGGCAAACACTCTTGCCAACTTCGAGACGGCTGAAATATCTTTCCATACTCAGACCGATCTTGTCATATGATGGAACTGGCTCATGTATATCTTTCAACAACTTTCCCATCTTACTAGCCGGGTCGAAGCCACTTGGGGAGCAGCATACAAAGCCAACACATTGATGCCCCTCTGGTGTCTCATGTAAAAAGAACATATCATCTTCAACAGTCTCACCAAGGTTCCGTAATGCAACTACGGGGTCATCGGGAGGCAGGAGCGGGAGAGAAACTTCAGTAACTCTATTGCGGAAGTATTTGTCATCCCGTTCGAACAGTGTTGGGTATCTAGCAGAGAGATACTCTAGAAGATATGAATATGCTTCCTTCACGGCTTCAACACCAGAGGGAAGACAGCCTATAGTGTGGTTTTGATGTTTGGTCATCGTGACTCGTCGTTCTTGTATACGCGATAAATAATTACGATCAATAATTATGAGATCTGATGGAGATATCGACTTAACCGCTATGATGGATATTGCTATGTGAGCTTGCTAACGAACGACTATAGATAAATATTACCATTCACGTACCCATCGTAATGTGATAGATTGGCTTGAATGGTCGGAACTTCTGCGGCTCTGTTGTCTGCCAGTCGAACTGGTTGAGAGGTTTGATACCAGGTTGATAAATCTTGCCATCCTTTTCGTGAGCTAACTTGATGGTTTCCTAATAAGAAGCATCACCGAATCAGTGCTCGTCCAAATACCATTTCACGGGGCTCACCTTTTTCGTATGACGATTCCATATCCATATGAGAATGATGGATAAGCTTAGCAAAGCTGATGAAAAGATGAAAGCCGACATAGTGTATAGCATCTTGTTGAGGATTTCTATACTATGAGAATAGTCTTCTTGTGTCACGTCAACAAGATATACTCTTATACTACCTAATGATCCATGCAAACCCCGCAACCGTGATACGGAGACTTTGATAATGGGTTTGGTTGATGTCACTATGTTTTACGTGAGTGGCCGATGCCGGCCGGCACTTAGCAACTCATATCAATTCAGCTTATCTCGAAAGATATACTAAGATGATCTATTTGGAGCCTTTCTATATCATGTCTCCTTGGTTGGGTGGGGAAAAGGCTCAAGGCGTTACAATCTAGTTTTGAGGACCCAACCTAAGGTAGAAATGAATAAGGTAACTGTTTCTCACCTGCTATTTTTCGTCTATTGATCCTGAATCTCACTAGCCTAGAGGTTGAGCAGCTCCAATAACAAAATTCAAGCCGATAATAAAACTAATAAGTTTGGATACTTCTTTCCTTTGCTTCCACTAATATTAATAACATCGTCTCAACTGGTTCAACAAGGGGATCCAAGGTAAACATATTAACATCATAGATTAGGTACTTTGTTGAAGATATAATCATAAGGTAAGCAACAATACATAAAGCCATTGATATTACATATTAATATCGGCAGTTAAAGATAAGTAGAATCATCTGTCGTAAGACAAGCGTTGGTTGCCAAGCCTTTTTTCTTAGTCTTAGATACCTGGCGTCATGAAAGATGCCGTCGCCGTTGATCAAAATGCGGGGCTTTTAACCTCCACGAATAACCGTTCACTTATTATCAACCATAGGTAGAAGTACGCCCTACAGAAGCACTTCATTTTAAAATAATTCAAACTGTCCCTATAAAATCATGGTGAAAGTTAGGAAATATTACCTCCCACCTACTCGTCTTATACCTAATTCTCCACAACCTTTACTTTATTGCAAAGGACTTCTAGCCGACCCCTCAGAACGTCGACCGGAAGTTATCCACGATAGGCTTAATAGAAATCATTGGAGTACGCAATGGATATTCCGGTACGGCTCGAGCCAGCCATCTCACTACCACTCGCGAATCCACGAAGCTATGGTTGTACTCTCTGGCAAGGCAACTATTAGGTTCGGTATCGCAGATATTGACCCTGACCTTGATAAGAATACCTGGGGTGATGCAAAAGAAGAGGGTGGGATAGAAGTGGCGGTTAATGTTGGAGATGTTTTCATAATCCCTGCTGGCGTTGCCCACAAGACATATGATACCAGCCCCAGCGCAGAATTCAGCTTATTATCACCAGGCGATGGACACGGGATACCCGAACCTAACGCCAGAGAAGCGTTGGCTAAAGTGCAGCTTTCTGGGTTCACTATGATGGGTGCTTACCCTAAGAATTGTGGTCACTGGGACTTCTCTACTGGGGGAGAGGACGCGGGAAATTTTGAAGCCTCGTGGAGTGTACCTCGACCAGAGAAAGATCCTTTCCTAGGTGATTCACAGGACGGGATTGTTGGGCAGTGGAGAGCGCCTAAGGTTTCTTACAGGCCACCTCTGCCTGCTAATCTCTGAAAGATCTGTCGATGGAGAGTCCAAAGAGAAGGTTCTGCTAGTCGTTCACCACAGATTCAGCCTTGCAAAGAGAGCTCTCTTATTAGATACTTGATCAGCTGGATATTTATACAACGACACGTTCCTATTTCATGTAGATGCTATTATAATTATTATACCAAAGACATAACGCCTGTCTCAGATGCTGACACACAATGGATGCTACAATTTATCGTAAGTGTTGATATAGGAAATCAAAGGATATCGGCACAAGAGATGCAGTCATTGAAAACTGAAAATTATACCAAAAGATGGATAAAAGATTTCCATGCATCTTATATGTTCTTTCGTTTCGACTTTTTTTTTTTTAAAAAAAAAACACACAGGTCTGCAATGGCAATGCGTGATACCTTATCCATAGTAATCTTGTTCACAGCGAACAGAATATATAGGACGACGTAAGCTAGAGCCAGGGTAGGCCATGGCGGGATATGGACGGGAGAGAAATACTGCTAGCATTTTCCTGTATTATATTTAGACTAGCACAGTTAAACCTATGATAGAGGTGTGCAGCGTTAAGCACAGTACTTATAACCACCCTTACAAATCGATGAGATCTTAGAAAAGAAATACATTATTAATGACAGTAGATGCTAATTTTTAGAAAGAAACTAGTGTTTGCAAGAACACGAGGTAATAAACAGGCACCTATGGTTATTGTTGGGACGAATAACAGAGAGGACTTACCAGTAATCATACTGTCTTCCACATCGACAACTTCACTGTCGATGCGTGGGGCATCCGGGTTTATGTGTCATCAAGGTATGATACTGCTTTTATATTGATATATACAGCTGTAAAGGATATGCCCTAGCCACCTGGCAAACAAATGAATCGGCCAAGCATCTCTCTCATGTAGTATTGCTTCCTGCTAACTGTATGCTTGTATGATCTGTCACCTGCGTGCCTGGAGTCTACCACTGCCCTGCTCTTGCCATTTTCCAGCAGAGGAATTTCCATATAAATACATCAGCCCCCAATGCGAACCACCTCCTATTACTTTACGGACACTAAGCTAGCTGCATCTTGCGAAGTCTGTAACTTGCGAACTCTAAGCCACATCCAATAGATCTCTAAATTATAACTTCTATTCTACCATCAACATTACTACCTACCATCATCACCACCATCACCATGGATGCCCCAACGGGATCTTTCGAAAAAGTCCTCGTGAACGATGGTCTTTATTGGTCCTCTATTCAAGTTCGCGAAGGCCTTAAAACCTCAGTCATCGGAGCCTGGGCTCCGGCCGGAGTCACAAACGAAGTTGCACGAGAGCAGATGAGCAAAGTTTTCCGAGCAATGATCGATGCTTACAGGGAATTCAAGTACAACCAGGAACTCAACATCGACGATCTTGTTTTCCAATCCGAGTTCCTCGATGCTGTCAAGGAGAAAGTCATCTGGGTCCGATGCCTCTCCTATCGAGAACTTGGCCAGCTCATCCAGCACTTCATTGAGGCCAGGGAGCAATGTATTAAGAATCGCCAAGAGAAGAACCTCCATCCGACCACCAAAGACAGCGAGATTGCACGCCTCGTCCAGCAGTTTATGGATATGCGCAACAACCGTGTTAATAAGGAAGAATGCCCATATGAAGGCCAGAAGCTGAAGCCTGAACAGTGCGAAATCATCCCCTTCAGCCGCGCCAGAGACTTTATCATCGGCAATGAAAGCCCCGCCAAACACCACAAGTCGGTAGGACAATACACAGGCAAGCGTTACGTCAGCAAAGGTCCTTTTCTTGTTCCCCAACGCCGCAAGTCTAGTCATCCGTCGCGAAATGAACAGCCACAGATGGAACTGGACGAGCCTGGCGAGTTTGCAACAAGCCTCCCGATCCGACCAAAGTATGCTGAAGGTTGAGAGAGGAACGGGAGTTCGGTGGTGTCATGGCAATGTTACCTTAGGGGTTAAGATGAAGGACCTTTTTTCATTAAGCCAGGAGTTTATCGGGTTACTAGTCGGTATAGCTACGTCAGAATAGATAGCTTTAAGGGACCTATTATCACGTTTTCCTACCTCTAACGACTTTTCACCTTCCTTGAATTACGTACTGTACCTGGATGTTTCTCAGTTAATACTTGAAAATTCACTGGTTCATAAGTTTTCTCATGTTAGTCCGCTAGGTATGATTACCCCTTTTCTACCTCTAATACGCTTGGGAGGTACCTAGGTACCTAAGATATGGCATAGTAAGGAGTGTAGCTCTACATATTTGGAATTGACTTCTACTGCTAGGAGCCCAGCTAAGATATTGTTAATGCTGACTTTTTCCCCGATATCACTTCCTTTAGTATTGTATTACTTATTAAGTATGCACTTATACGGGGCTCCTTATATAATTACCCTTCGACCGTAACGTATGGTCCGCAACGTACAATTTGAGGGATTAACGTTAGTAATATGCCGATCTGGACGGACAAGGGGTCTGTGACAGTCTTAATGATGGCATATGCAAACGCACCTAGGTATTTGGCCGGCAGTGGAGATGGATGGGAACTTTTGTGTGGGACTTCGGCTTCTACCCCTGGTCAAGATGCGGGCTTAATCTTATCAGATCATCATTGTGCATGAGGGTTTGTATGTTAGATTCGAACTCATGGTAGCAATGCATGTGCCAACGCACTCCCCTGCCGAGTCGACCTAAGAGAATATAGGACATCATGGCGTAGTACTGGAATCCAATTCTTGTCCAATAGAGGTAACATTGATGGCCCTTACCTCCGATTCGGGTCTCGTGAAGGGGCTTCAACCTCTTCGGAACACGCAACTGTAATAATAAAATTTTCAAGAGAATCATCATAGGCAGGCAAGTCCTGGTTAAACCTTGATGATACCCTTGCTTACTACTGCGATATCGCTACAGACATGCTTCCGCGCTATTTTGACGGTGTTGAAATGGATATTAGGTATGATTTTATGCATGGAATACCTAAGTATATAATCCCCATCGTAGCCGCGGTGTCTGGATTTTACATTAAGCACCTTAGCGACAGCTGAACTCTTCCCCTAGTGATAGAACCACCGGTTCTATATTTTCACGATGCTTTCCTCGGTTATAGCGAGTTTTCTCTTCCTTAGTCCTCTGGTCTTGTCCGCTCCGCAGTATCCAAATTCGACACAGACCGTCGGAAATGACCAATTCGACTACATCGTTGTTGGTTCAGGTCCCGGTGGAGGGCCTTTGGCAGTAAACTTAGCCCAAGCAGGATGGTCCGTGCTTCTCCTCGAGGCGGGCAGAAACTATACCGGGAAGAACAGTCAACAGATTCCTGCTTTCATCGGGGAGGCCCAATGGGATCCTGAGCAATCCTGGCATTTCTATGTGAAAGACTATAGCAACAAAACTCAAGCCTCTCGAAACGATAAGCTGGTTTGGGAGAAGCCTGAGGGCGGTTACTGGGTCGGACAAAACCCTCCGGAGGGGTCAACTGCTCTTGGAGTCTGGTATCCTCGGGCCGGTACGCTGGGAGGCTGCGATACACACAATGGTGGGCTTACTGTTAGGCCGTCGGATTGGGACTGGGACAATATTGTAAACCTGACCGGCGATTCGAGCTGGGCACACGAACACATGCTTGAGTATTTTGAAAAGCTCGAACGCAATCTCTTTTTGCCACCTTCAACGCCCGGCCATGGATTTTCTGGATACCAGCCCGTTGGCCGTGGAGACAAGTCGCTTTTCGAGAAGGAGCCGCAGATACTTGCAGTAGCGCAAGGATCCGCTGCAGCTTTTGGTTACTCAGCTAGAGCTAGTTCGCAGGATTTTGATGTGATTGCTCAACAGGATATTAACGAGGTATCCCTGGATCGAGATCTTCGGAATGATGTCTATCAGATCAGCTTCAAGAAAGACGAGCGAGGTCGCCGGTACTCCGCCGGCTCTAGAGTGAGTGAAGGTGTTGCTCAAGGCCTCCCATTGACTGTACGGTATGATAGCCTTGTTACGAAAGTGCTGATCAATGACGCTTTAACGGCAACGGGAGTGGAATATCTCGAAGGACAGAGCCTTTACAAAGCTGACCCTCGTGCTACGGGAAACAGTACGGGAATACGACGAACTGCAACTGCTAAACGCGAAGTTATTGTTTCGGGAGGCGCTTTCAACACTCCCCAAATCCTTCTACTCAGTGGTATTGGCCCAGCTGCCGAATTGAAGAAGCACAACATCCCTGTGGTCATGGACTTGCCCGGTGTTGGTCGAAATCTTCAGGACCATTACGAAGTTCCCGTAATCCAAGAGTTTCCGAACAACTTTACCTTCTGGGACGACTGCGATGTCCCCGAGGGCCAGGTGAACCCATGCTATGAGAGTTGGGAAAAGAACGGAACTGGCCCGTGGTCAACTCTTGGATTCTATAATTTCGTCTTGAAGACAAGTTCGGTAACTCCTCGCGTGGGCGAACGGGATTTAATTCTATATGGCTCAGCCGACGGTATCCTAGGCCATCTACCGCCGTATACTAATATAACTGGTATTCTAAGTGCCACGAACGTGTACACGTATACGGTATCGGAATCACACTCGCGGAACCGTGCCGGAACTATCACACTTCGCAGTACAGATCCTAGGGACGTGCCAGAGATCAATTTCGAGTATTTTGTTGATGGTGGGGATAAGGACGTGCAAGGTCTCGTCGATGGTATCGAATTCGCACGTAAGATCTTCAAGTCGATCCCAGGTTTCGACGGGTTGACCAAAGAGGTGTATCCCGGCGAAGACGTCAAAACTCAGGAACAGCTAAGACAATTTGTACGCGACCAGGCGTATGGACACCACGCTTCGAGTACGGCTGCTATTGGTAGCGACGATGATCCTCTCGCTGTCCTAGATTCCAATTTCCGTGTTAGGGGCGTCAAGAACTTGAGGGTAGTAGATGCTTCGGCCTTCCCGGAGACTCCTGGAACCTTTCCGTTGATTTCTCTTTTCATGGCCAGCGAAAAGGCTAGTGAGGTTATCTTGAAAGACGCAGCTTCTGTAAATAATTAGGTTTAGTTTAGTTGGTGCTAGAACTCGGATATTCTTATTTAATTTAAGTTTATCTGAGCCGCATTATCCGGGTAGATATACATTTTAATTTTACCCAATCGTCTCGGCTATGATTTTGAATTTATATTCACTATGCTTTCCAGAGTTGACTTCTTTGATGCTCGCTTCTCGTCAAAGCCAATGTAACCGCCCAATAAAGTTTTCACGTACTGGCTAGTAAGGGATATGATGACGTGACGACGAGAAGATGAGTAGTGAGCATAGGAATTGTACCGAGGGAATGTGTTGTTCCTGGGAAGGATCGGCGGCTAGTTACTAGAATAAGCAGGAGGAGCTGTTGGATGAATTCTTATGGATGAAAGGTTTTCACTTGATCTCCACCACGTCAAAGCTCAAGCGTGCCAAGCCATAACTATAGACACTCGGTGGTTCTACAGCATCTTGGCGGAGAATGTTGATATGTGGAAAAGAGAGTTGTCGGGTAGATAGTGGGGGAAAGGATGCAACGGTTACACTGATGTCCACTGCTGTTTTATCAGATCATCTTATCAACTGCCAAGACCTTTTGCTAGACGAGGATGATATAGCAAACTAGCTCACGAGCCAATAATCCGTGTTCTCAGGGTTGCATTATGGTCGAGTAAAGGGGAGTATATAGTAGGGGTTACGTAAAATTGTCGTACTAAGTAAATGAACCGGCATATCTCCACTTTTGATGGTTATCAGATCCGTCTTCTTCTTATCAGATCCGAAAGCTTAAACGGTACCCTACGGAGCAGGCACGTACCTGGGCATGTCTTATACAGGAAAAGGAAGGATGCCCTGCGCCGAGGAATTGCCAAGGTGCCTGGGTGCTGCTGGGTGCAATTTCCTCGCCGGTCGCGGATTGCATTGGGTATCTAGGTAGGTACCTAGGCAGTTGAGATGTTGGTATTTGCCTTATTTTTATTTTCTATCCCGTTAGTCGCAACAACAGAATAACATGCGAATGTGCGATTCTGCATAGGAAAACACAATCAACAATGGCGGAGGACAAACGAGGCCAGGTTAACGGATCTTCAAATGATAAACCAGTAAGTAATCTTTACGGGTATACTCGGCTTGTTAAACTCCCTTCATGATTTTGTACAATCGTTAACTGTATGAATAGGCACGTCGAAAGTTCTTTACTTTCATTCATCTCTTACTCTTCTCCAATCCGACATGGCTGGATATCTGCCTTATCGTTTGTGGCGTAATATTCGCTATAGCCGCCGGTATTCCCTACCCGCTTATAGCTATCCTCTTTGGTGAACTCGTCAATAATCTCAACGGATTGACGTGCGATGTTCGATCCCATATCGATACGACCCAGTATAGGGGGGCCATCGATGGCATTCTTGTAAAGCTCGTTTCCCTCGCCGCCGCACAGTTCGTTCTTGTATATTTGCACACAGTTTGTTGGAATGTTCAATCCCAACGGCTGATGCACAGACTGAGGGATCGTTACCTCCAGCATATCTTACGCCAGGAAGTTAGCTTCTTCGACGATAAACACGCCGGCGAAATAAGCGCTCGGCTAGATGACGAATTCACTGCCATCCAGACCGGCACAAGTGAGAAAGTTGGCAGATTCATCGGTCAATCAAGCTTCTTCGTGACAGCATTTATTGTAGCTTTCATTAAGCAACCTATCCTAGCGGCAATACTTTTCTCGCTCACTCCGGCATTCGTAGCTTTGACTTTCACCGGAAGTTACTTCTTCAAGAAATTCGCGGCGAAATCTGCAACGTCTTTCGCCGCGGGGGGATCTATAGCCTCGGAAGCGCTATCTCGTATTGCCATCGTCCGAACCTTCGACGCGGGACCGAGACTCGAAGCCAAATTTGCCAAACATATGGCACTTGCACACAAATTTGCGAAGACGAAAAGTGTTGTGGCTGGTATACAAGCTGGCTTGTTATATTTCATCGCGTACAGTTCGAACGCTTTGGCTTACTGGCAGGGAAGTCGCATGATCGCTGATGCCGTCAGTGGTAAGGGTAATGCGACGTTTGGCCAAGTGTATACTGTCGTTTTCTTATTGGTTGATGCCTGTATAATTCTGGGTGGACTCGCGCCCCTTTTCCCAATTTTTGGGGCCGCTTCGGCAGCTTACGAGCGGATCAAGGCTGATATGAGCTGTTATTCTCCTGTCGATGTCAACTCTGGAGAAGAGCTTCCCCCGGACGCCCCTGGTTGCATCGAAATGCGCGGGGTTTCATTCGCGTATCCGTCTCGGCCTGAAAACCCAGCCTTGACAAATGTGGACTTAACTTTTGCAGCGGGGAAGCACACTGCTATCGTAGGACAGTCTGGCAGTGGAAAGTCCACGATCGCGGCCTTGATAAATCGCCTCTATAAGCCGATTAACGGCAGAGTATTGTTTGATGGCGTAGATATACAGTCGCTAAGTCCCAGAAACTTGAGAGGGTACATCAGTTTGGTCCAGCAGGAGTCCGAGCTCTTTAGCCGCTCTATTTTTGAGAATATTGCTCTTGGTCTTGCGAACTCCTCCAGGCCGGAACACCAAAACTTCAGATCTATAATTGTGGGAGCTGAGTTAGAGGACTTTGTCAATACCTGCAAAGGCGACATTTTAGAAGAAGCAGCCAAGAAAGGGGGAGCTATCGCGGAAATTGCTGTCCTAGTCCAGAAGGCAGCCAATTTAGCCGATTTAACTTTCATCGATGTCCTCGACCAAGGATTTAAGACGAAGATTGGCATGGGACTTGTAAGTGGCGGCCAAGCCCAAAGGATTGCTCTAGCCAGATCTTTAATTCGGGATCCTAAAGTCCTTGTTCTCGATGAAGCCACAGCGTCTTTAGATTCGACTACCGAGAAGAGAATACAGGCAAGCATCGACCGAATTGCTGTCGGTAGAACTATAATCTCAATAGCCCATCGACTTTCAACGATATCTCACGTCGACCATGTTATTGTCATGCAGGGCGGTGAAGTAGTTGAGCAAGGCACATACCAAGAGCTTCAGGAGCAGGGCGGTGCTTTCGCGAATCTCCTATCCCTACAAGGCCTAAACAATCAGATGGGGAAGGCCTCGGATTTCTCATCTCTGAGCAACACAGACGCAGAATCTTTGGACGATATAGCAGCTAGAGAGTTAAAACATGAGAAAAGTGGAGCGACAGAAGAGAATACTGAAGTCGTTTCCGAAAAGGTTCCTCCGATTGGGGCTGGCGATTCTCTCTCTTCGGACGATGTTCTCTCTGGTTTTGGCTGGCTACTTAGGCCTGACTATGGTTGGTATACCCTTGCTGTGCCTTGTGCCATCATCGTAGGCTGCACATTCTCAGCAATGGCTCTTATATTTGGCCACACTGTCAGTGCTCTTAGTGCCTGTGACGCTACTGCATCGCGTATTCTGTACTTGGGATACTTCTTTAGCGGCCTCGTCTTTATGCTGGCTGTCGTTGAATTTCTTGCTAACGTAGGTAGCTGGTCTCTATTTGGGAGAATATCGGAGAACCTGGTCTACCGAATTCGCATCTTAAGCTTCAGGACATTGTTAAACCAGAGCGTCGAATGGCATAATTCTGACAACCGAACTCCGACATCTCTCCTCACTATCATAACAAAGGACGGCGCTTCAATAGCAGCATTCAGCGGGAGCATCATTGCCACAGCACTCTCTATTCTGGTGAATTTCTTCGTTGCCATAATAATTAGTCATGCTTTCGCATGGAAAATTGCCCTCGTCTGCTTAGCGATGGTGCCTATTTTACTCGGGGCTGGAATACTTCAAATCCGAGCCACTTCCCGGCACCAAGAAAGAAGCCACAAAGCATTCATTCAGGCGATAGGTATCACTGTGGAGGCTGTCAACCATATTAAAACTGTGACGAGCTTTTCATTAGAGGATGAAATTATTAATAGGTACCGGAGAGCGTTGAAAAAACCAAAGGCGAGCATGATTGGAGAAGCGTTGCATGCCTGTCTCTACCTCTCAATCGCCAATAGCACAGGCTTATTCATTTATTCGCTCTCTTACTGGTGGGGTTCCCAACTCATTATGCGCGGCGAGTACACCCAGACGCAATTTTATATCGTTCAAGTCTCAATGTTGGTCAGTGCAACATTGTGGGGTCAAATGTTTTCCCTCGCACCTGAGTTTTCGCGGGCCAAGAGTGCAGCGTCGAGGACACTAGGCCTTATCAACCTTGGAAACGATAGGAAACTTGCAAAACCTTCCGAAATCCTTGGCTTAGCTAGTCACAACGCCGTGGACGGGAGCGATGATCGCGACGTAGAAGCGGAAGCAGAAAGCAAGCCCCCAACATCCAGAGGCGCGAGTGTTACGTTCCGAAATGTTTCCTTCGCCTATCCATCTCGACCGGATCAACCAAGTCTTAGGGGAGTCTCCTTTACTGTCCAACCGGGCCAATTTATTGGTATTGTAGGGCCTTCGGGGGCAGGAAAATCCACTATCATGAGCCTCATCCAAGGAATGTATTCACCATCAGCAGGGTCTGTAGAAATAAACGGCGTGGATATTTCCTTGCGCGAAAACGCCGACTTCCGCGAGGATATTGCAGTCGTTCCACAAGACAGCGCATTGTTTAATGGTAGTGTCAAGTTTAATGTCGGTCTCGGAGCGCGTCCAGATCATGACGCTAGCGATATCGAGATTGAAGATGCTTGCCGTATAGCAAATATCCATGACACTATCGTGGGGCTTCCACAGGGTTACGATACAGAGTGCGGACCGAACGGTTCGCGCCTCTCCGGCGGCCAGCGCCAGAGAGTTGCGGTCGCACGTGCATTGGTACGACACCCAAGTCTCCTATTGCTTGACGAGCCGTCCAGTGCTTTAGATGCCGAGAGCGAACGGGCTGTTAGATTGGGGATTGAAAAATTTGCTGCACGAGGAAGTACGGTTATCGCTATAACTCATAGACTCCATACGATCCAAAAAGCCGACGTCATTTTAGTAGTAGAAGGGGGTAAAATAGTAGACAAGGGTAGCCATAACGAGTTGATGGAACGGAGCGAGACATATCGACTGAACGCATCACAACAGATTTAACATTGGTGTCATATTAAAATATTAAAGGTAAAGGGGTGGAAACACGAATTACCTAGGGAAGGAGAAGAAGAACGCATATACCTGT
The DNA here is from genome assembly GCA_902805475.1 of Entonaema liquescens. Taxonomy (NCBI): domain Eukaryota; kingdom Fungi; phylum Ascomycota; class Sordariomycetes; order Xylariales; family Xylariaceae; genus Entonaema; species Entonaema liquescens. The sequence continues at coordinate 110,475 of CADCSX010000001.1, read as the reverse complement.
AATCTAATAGACGATCGAAGCAAGTGTATGGATAGAAATTAATGTTGATGAATGTGAATAATGGTAAGAGCATCCTCACCTGTCACCTAATATAGGGATGAGGCCCATCTCATCTTGTCTACACGCCGCTCTAGCTTGGCTGGCGGGTATTGCTAACGGGATTAACATATACCCCCAGAATATTGCATCATCTTTGATGGTATTCTGTCTTTCAAGGAGGCCGTTTTATGCGTTGAGATACGCGCGCAGACCTTCGAACTGCTCGGTGACTGTCAAATATACATGGTCTCTTCGTATCTCTAGTGTAGTCAATAACCGGCGTCGCTGGACTTAAAGACTGCGCAGGCTGTTTCTGAGAATACGGTATCTCGCCGCTAGCATGCTAACAAATGCAGCAATCCTCTTCTCGCGTCCAGCTTGGGTCTTTAGCGATTTCAGGCGATAGTACATGAAGAAGCGATTCTGTCGCGATAATGTCTCGAACACGGCTTGTGCTGCAGATACAGCGGCGACTACAATGAGGAAGTTATCCGGCAGCTCTGCGGTTGCTTGCCTTGCGTATGCGGCATCCCAGCGGCCGTATGGCGGACCATAAGAGCCACTTTGCCAAAATCGATTTTTGGTGGCTGTAAAGGGTAATTTATCCTTAACGTATGCACAAGCCATATACATCATATCTACTTATGCGTAATACGAATTATATATGATTATTAAATATATATTTTAAGTTTAACGACGAAAAATTTAACGTTTCGTATAAAATTATATATAATTAAATTTTTTATTTAAAATTTTATTTAATTTATTTAAATAATTAAATAATTAATTAAATAATTAATTATATAAATAAATAAATAAATAATTTATTTAAATTATTTAAATTATTTAATTTATTTATTTTATTTATTTTTAATAAAATAAATAAATAAATAAATATACGAATTTTATATAAAAATTAAAATTTAATAAATTATATTATATATAATATAATTTAATAATTTAAAAAATTATATTAAAATAATATTTATTAAATAAATTATATTATAAATTATATTATAAATTATTTAAATATTTATATATAATTTCGTATAAAATATTTATTTAAATATAATTTTTTTAAAATAATATATTATTTTTTTATAAAAATAATATTATTTTAATAAATAATTTAAAATAATATATTTAATTTATTTATATAAAATATAAATATTAATTATTAAATTTTAAATATTTTAATAATAAAATTAATTAACGTTTAATTAAATTTAATTTAATAATTAATTAAAATCGATTTTAATAAAATGGTATATATAATTTATTATAAACCGTTTATTTTAATAATTTTAACGACGCGTCGTTTCGTTTTCGTTATACGGTTTTCGCGTTTAAAACGCGTTACGTGCTCGACATTACGTTTTAATTAATTATTTCGTGTAACACGTAACGTAAACCGTTAACGTAATCCACGGGTTAACGGCCCACACGAGTTAACGGCTTATTTTTATATTAAAATACCATTTTCCAATTTTAAACATTAATAACTTAATTAATTTATAATGTTTTAAGTTTTAAAAAAAATTAAAATATAATTAACGTTTATTATTATTAAACGAAATAAAAATTTTAATATAAAATACGTAATATAAATTTATTTAATTTTATATAAAATATTATACGGAAAAATTAATAAACGTTAATAATGCGTTAATATAATCGAACTACGTTAAAAATTAATTAAATTGGAAAAAAATACGGTAATTAAACGTATAATTAAATTAAATACGTAAGCATTTTTTTTTCGAATTATTTACGTTAAAAAAAATAACAAATATATTATTAATTAAACGTGACGGCGGTTATGTTAACGTTAATTAAATTTTTATTTTTATACGGCGATAATTTAAATTTAAAACGCGTTTAAATTATTAAATAAATTATTAAAAAGTTTTTTACGAAAATTTTAAAATTTATTAAATTTAATTTAATTTTATTAACGTTATAATTAAAAAAAAAAAATTACGTTTAAAAATATATATAATTTTAATGAAATAAATTTTATAATAAAAATAATTATTATAAATATAATTATTATAAATTTAAAACGTTATTATTAATTTTATTAAACGATATTTAATAATAAAAAATAATTTATAACAATTTAATTTATTAATTTTTAAAATTAAACAATTTCGTTTTTTATTATTATTATAAATAAAATATATTTTATATTTTAATATTATAATAATGGATTTTTATTTAATTAAATAATTAAATTTTTTAATAACGGTTAAATAATAAATTAAATTAATTTAAAATAATTAAAATATTTTAATAAATATATAAAAAAATGTATAATAAATTGTAAATAGTTTTTAATTTTTAACGGTTACGAAAATTATATATTAATGAAATTTCGAAAATATTATTATAATAACGATATTATATATTTTTATATGTTTATTTATTTATTTTATAAATTTTAATTTTTAAATGTAATTGTTTTTTTAATTTTAAAATGCGTGTACGGGTTAATAATTAAAAATTTAATATATTGTAATTTTATTTATATTAAAAAAAAAGATTTTTTTCTTGCGTTTCGATAAACGTATAAAACCATTTTTACGTTTATAAATATTCGGGCCGGGTTTAAAGTTATTAAGTTAATTTCGTTAAATGTAAATAAAATTATTTTAAAATTTAACGTTATTTAAATTGTTCGAATATTTATTTTAAATTTTAAGTTTTTTAATTTATTTTAAATTTTAAAAATATTAAATAATTTTAACAAAATTATTTATTAATTTATTTATGTTAAAAATGGGATTATAAATTATTATTTTAATTTGTTAATAAAGTTTATAATTGTTATTAATAAATTAAATAAAACGATGTATAAATTATTATATAAAATAACGTTATTAAAAAAAAAAATTTTAAATTTTCGAAAAATAAATTATATGTTTTTTAAATGTTAATGATTAAAAAATAAATAATTATAACGAAAAAGATTTTTTATTTAAAAAAAAGCAATTAATTTATTATGCGAAAAAAAAAATAATAATAATGTAAATAACGAAATATACGTTGAAAAAAAATTATTTAAAAAGTAACGACGAGGTTTTTAACGTTATAAAATTTACGGTAATATAAATTATAACGCGTAAATTTGTTAAAAAAAAATAAAAATAAATAATAATGATAATTAAATTTTTTTTTAATTAATTTAACGCGTTTTAATTATAAAAATTATAATTTTTCGTAAAAAATGTTAATTTTTAAATTATTAACTCGTATAAACCGTTAATTTGTGGATTACGTTATATATTAAAAATGTTAATTTTATTATACGTATAACGTATTATATCGTATAATGACATATAATAACGTATAATAAATTTATTATACGTATAACGAAATAAAATTTTCAATTATTCGGCGTGTTAATATAAAAATAAAATTAATTTATTATTAAAATATTATATTTAAAATTTTTTAAAATTATATATATATAAATTTAATAAAATTAAAATTATAATTACGAATTTTATATATAAAATAACGCGTTAAATTTATAAATATATAAATTAATAAATTTATTATTTAAAATAATAAACGAAATAATAAATAATAATTTAAATTTTTATTAATTTAAATATATTTAATAAAAAATATAAATAATTAATTAAATAATAACGTAAATTAAATAAATTTAATTTAATATATAATTTTTTTTTATAATATTTATAAATAATTTATTTTTATATTAAAAAATTTTAATTAATAAAAATAAATTAATTAAACGTAATATTATTTTTAAAAAATATTTTAATTAAATTTAAAAATATTTTAAATTAAAATAAATATTATTATTATTATTATATAATATATAAAGAAATTTTCGTTAAATTATACGCATTATACGTAAATTGTATAATATTATACGCATAATAACGTATAATAACATTATATCGCATAATAAATCTATTATGCGCATAATAAACATGCTTACTATGCATAGCACATAACCGCGTTTTCTCCATTGCCTTTACGAGCTTGCCCGTCAATCCACCCATGGCAGAGTGCTTCATCAAGAGCTTGGGCGTAGGTGAGGGAAGTTGGGGTTGTGGCACCTTTCTTAGTTAGGGTCAACCACACGCCCCTTGATGTACTCCCGTTACGTAATAGCTAGGTTGACTACGCTGTCGCATCGGCAAGAGTGAGGACCGGAAGTTCTATGGACATGGCTGAAACAGTATCATAGGTAAGGTACAGATACATGGTATGAGGCGACCAGGTAAATCGGATAGGTTATGTACCTAAAATTAAAGGTTGATAATACCTAAAAAAAGCAAGTACTTACTACCTCTAATTTGCCTTACGTCATCATGCTCCCTCCAGAGGAAACCACCACGCGTCGAAATAATCGCTTACATACCTAATAAAAGAGACATTCCTGTCGTGATTACAAAACGTTGAAAACAACTACAAACACATAATATCAGGTATCATCCCGGATATCATGTAACCTTCAAATGCGACATGTAGGCTTAGACACGATGATACTTATTACTCAAAGGTTACACACGTCTAAAGCCGCGACTTATATTTACGGAGCCTCAGAGCTCTTGGTTTGTAGTGGGCAGAATGCCTTGACCAACAACCAGACCTTCAAAATGAGACCCGCGCCTATCTTGTCGTTAACGATCCTTCGAGTGGGATTTCTTGCCCTCAGTCTACTCTGTGTCTAGAGCCTCTTCCTCCATCGATGTGCTATAGGGAGAGAACGCCCTTCAACGTGGTATCCTTGACGATGCGCTAGAACTCAGCCATGAGCTTCATCAATTTATATAGCCCCGATGTGGAGAACTAGCATCAAGGGACGATAGTTATCTCAAATCCCATCGCTTTATCGTCTGTGCCCAGACTTTTTTCTCATAGGTCACAAATAATCTCAGGACTCGCCATTCAAATCATAACCTCAAAGCAGTCCCACTGGGATTATATATACCCCTGTCGAATCAATGTGTGCTTTGCCTTTTACGTATTACTCTATTCCAGTTGTGTAGATCTGAGCCATGCTGGTCATTACCCCGCCCTGTTATTCCACTGTTGGCATTAGTATGATAATGTTGTGAAGCATACCAGCAAGTGTGCTGGGCAGCCCCCCCTACCTAACGTGGATGAAGATCTAATACATAAGAACAAGAGGAGCTAATGAGAAGGTATATTTACGAGCTCTATTTTTTCCAAATATTTCTCTTTATTCTTAGATTCCTTTAGCCATTTTACTCAACTATCATTCATCATGCCAGCAAGCAGCGCTTCAGCATACGGGCGAAGACTCATCCCGCAGGTTCTAGATGAATTCGCCCAAAAAGACCCCCTTAGGGTTTACGCTGCCATACCAAAGACCTCGGATATAAAAGACGGATACAGAGATGTCTCAGTGGCCGATCTTGCACGCTGTGTTAATTTCATGGCTAAATGGCTAGAAAATTCCTTCGGCAGGAGTGACAGCTTTGAAACCATTACGTATATTGGGTTATCCGATCTTCGAGGCCCGGTCACTCTTCTAGGTGCAGTCAAAGCAGGATACAAGGTCTATCACGAGACTCTTAAAAGCTGGCCTCGCTGACTCTCGTAGCTTTTCGTTCCGTCACCTCGAAACCCACCAGCTACCAATTCCGCATTAATGAAGGAGACGGGGAGCACAAAGCTTCTTTATACTGCAGAAATCACCCCCTTAATTAAACCGTTACTATCTATAGCACCCTCAGTTAGCAGTAGTCCAGTCCCTTCCTTAGAGGAGATGTTAGAGAGCAATCCAGAACTGTACCCCTATCCGAAAAGCTTTGATGAAGCTAGGAATGACCCGTTTGTGGTACTCCATTCTTCTGGATCAACCGGCAAGAAATAAGCTCCTCTAATTATACTAGTTAAACCGGGCTAAATGAATTATAGGTTTGCCGAAACCGATAACATGCACCCACGGATCTTGGGCCGCTCACGATAACGAACACAATTTACCAGCACCAGAGGGTCGTAAGAAACAAGATTCTACCGTGTTTAAACTTGACGGCGAAGCGCGCTTATACCTTATGCTACCGTTCTTCCATGTAAGTCCACCCAGGCCTATATGCTGAAATCTCAGATCTGACTTGGCACACAGCTTGGAGGCTTTGTATTCTTCTTGAGTAAGTTCTGTTGAAGCAATGAAACCTTTATTGATACTAATAAAGGAAGATCATGCAATTTGCAATACTGTGTCTCTTGTACTCGGACCACCCCACGTTGCTCCGGACGCGGTTCTACTAAAAGAAATAGCGCAACAACAAAAGCTACGTGGAATTATGGTCACACCTGCACTGGTAGAACAGCTCCTACAAGACCCAGCAGGCATAGATTTGATCAAGAGCCTAGAGTTTCTTGCATGCGCAGGAGCTCCTCTACCTGCCACGGTAGGAAACAGCATTAAAGACGCCGTTCGGCTTTTCAACTTCATCGGTTCCACAGAAACATTCCCTTTGCCTGAACTATCGAAGTCTGCAGACGACTGGATATACCACGAGTTCAATCCCCGCCTTAAGCATGAAATGCAACTGTATGACCCTAACCTTAAGACCTACGAGTTGGTTATATTTGCAGATGAAAGCACTAAAGACACGTGTCCTCTTTATCATAACCTACCTGGCACCAACCCCTACTATACGAAAGACCTGTTTACACAGCACCCTGAGAAACCTAATCTCTTCAAATATTATGGTCGCAAGGATGATATTCTTGTGCTGGCTAATGGGGAGAAGGTCAATCCCATCCCATTTGAGCAACATGTCCAAGGACACCCGTCCGTGAAGGGTGCAATCGTCATTGGTAATGGAAGGATCCAGTCAGCACTTCTCCTGGAGCCTAGAGAGCATCCAGACGCAGACTTCTTAGAAGCATTATGGCCACGAATCAATGAAGCTAATGAGCACATTCCGGGTCAAGGACGTGTTGCTAGGGATAAGGTGATTGTTGCCGCGCCCGAGAAACCTTTCCCTAGGACAGGGAAAGGAACCATTATACGCAAGCTGACCGAAGATTCCTACGAAAAAGAGATAAAGAAGGCTTATTCGGACTTGTCTCAAGACCCAGTCGTCGGAGTCAGCTTAGAGGCAGCACCCGAGGCTGGTTATGAGCGGTCCGCAATCGTCAATTTTCTGAGACAGATCATTACATTGTCTTTTCACCCACTAGTGTATATCCAAGAGGACGATGATCTCTTTGCGCATGGCCTCGACTCGGTGCAGACCTTGGAGGTTATTGCTAATTTGAAACGAAGCCTGGTCAACCATACTTCAAGTACTGTTACGTGGATCTCACCGCGTACAATCTTTCGCAATCCAACTCTTACCGATCTTTCAAAAGTGTTATTGGCATTTTTAAACGAAGGGATCGTTCCTGGTGAAGACTCACAGATAGACCAGCGCTACGCTATAGACGAGGCTGTGGCTCGACATGTGAAAGACCTACCATCTAAACCGGCGTCCCGAGCAATCCAAAACTCACGTAAGTCGAACCACCGTTACTGGGGCCACCCTAGTGGGGGCCACCCATTTCCCATACAAATTTAGCAAAACCGCATACCTGCAATTAATCCAATAAAATAAATAAAAATACACAATCTTTATTTACTACTTTTTTACTTTGATTATAGATCATTTAATTTTTTTCAATTTTTGTATTTGACGTTTAAGCAGTAAAAAAGTAAAAGTTATTAATTTTGGTTATTTTTCGAGATATAAAAAAATGAAAATGTATGGGAATTTAGCTTCAAAAATATTAAATATTTATAAACCGCCATAATTCCCCCCAATATTTTTTCTATACATATATCTTTATCTAAAAATATAAATTAGAAAATTCGCTATTTAATTATATAAATTTTATATTTTTAAATTAAATATTCGTAAAGTTATTACAATTTATTAACGCTAACAGCTATACATACAAATTTATATATACGTCTATTAGCGTTTATACTTGTACTCACTGAGCCACAAATACTTATCCAAGAACTATTCTAACTTATGTATGTATTAAGCATGCAATGCTTATCTTAAAGGAGAGAGCCGCGTATTTCTATCTATTTTATTAAATTAATTACAGATATATGACTTTGTTGAGTTTGTATGGGAAATGGGTGGCCCCCACTAGGGTGGCCCCAGTAACGGTGGTTCGACTTACCTCTACGGTTGCTCTACTTGGCTCAACAGGTTATCTTGGTACTTACTTCGTGACAACGCTACTAAAGAACCCAGAAATTCAACGAATATATTGCCTCAACCGTAGCGAGAGCTGCGATGCACAAGAAAGGCAAACCAAAGCGCTCGGCGGCGTAGATAATTCCTTGGGCAGTCTTCTACATAAGCTTACATATATTCAGGTGAAGCTTGAGGCTCTGCTTCTTGGGCTTAGCCAAGAGAACTATAATCAAATAGTCAATGACGTAGATATCGTCGTTTATAATTCGTGGAGACTGGATTTTGGTCTCGCGATCCGGTCGTTCGAACCTTTCCTGAAGGCAGCTCGGGATTTAGTTGATCTGTCGGTGGCGAGTAAGCATAATATGCGCGTTGTTTTTGTTAGTTCAGTGTCCTCGATCGAAAATCTCGCTATCAAAGCAATGGCCCCCGAGGCTCCTGTCGATGATGCCCTTGCCGCAATGAATACTGGGTATGGCCAATCTAAATTAGCAGCCGAACGGATACTCGTTACCGCAAATAGGACATCAGGCATACCTGTCTCTATTGTTCGTATAGGTCAAGTTGGCGGCCCAAGCCTAGGCGCTGCTGGTACTTGGGCGGAACAAGTGTGGATATCAGCAATCATACGGACTTCAAAAAAGCTTGACTATATCCCAAGCTCGGTTGTCCCAGTAGACTGGGTACCCGTAGATATTGTTGCCGAGATGTTGCAGAGCTTCAGTCTCTATCCTGCTCAAGAGAAAGCTCAGGTATACAACGTTGCTTCTAATAAAGCACAACCCTGGAGCTTACTCATCGAAACCGTGAGCGAATTAATAGGGACTCCAAAAGCGATACCCTTGAGCGAGTGGGTTAATAAGCTGCGAAGCATCTCAGATCCGAGCCGCCAAGACATAGCTGATCTACCTGCGCTGAAGATGTTAGACTTTTACCAGATGCTTGGAAATGGCACAGACACTTTGAAGTATGAAACGGAGCATGCCAAAAGGGTATCAAGGGTAGAGTTTCCTGTTATAGATAAGGAGCTGCTAACCTCTTGGCTGAGAGATTGGAACCTCTAAGTAAGCCTACCGGCCTCAAGCATCAAGAATACATTGTAAAAGATATTATATTGAAGCAATCAGCTCACGTAACCCTAAAGAAGAATTTATCTCACCGGCTTTTACTCCCGAGTTCAATGGGATGTCCGACTTCGCCTTGAACTTAGCTACCACCACCGATTTCCGTATTAGTGCCTCATATCCAGGTCAATGTATCTCCTGTCTCTAACACTATCTTGGGGATAACACACCAACGCAATTTTTGGAATAATTTCGCAAACTGTGCGAATACGTTATTCCTCAATCTATTCACCGGTTTTGATTCCAGCAAGCTCTAGTTTTTCAGATACGCGGTCAAGCACTGAGTAGGTACATCTCTACCTTGTTCCATACGGCTTTACAGTCCTACTTCAAATGTTTAATTGTTGAGAGCCTATAAAATCACAACGTAGCGTCCTAGTTGTACCCAGAAATGCAAAGAGAAGCTTCGCAACTCAAAAGGGGAAAAGGCGAAAAGGACGTCCAGCCATGACTTGATCGCATTGACAGAACGTCATAGACATTCTATATGAACTAAGCTAGTTGTATTGTTACTACCATCTATTACTAGCAAGTGTGAATTTGCTGTATTGATTGCTTCGTTCATGCAGAGCGCGGTTCAATGGACTCGTGCAACGAGTATTTCCCTCATCAGGCATTAACAATCTTGTTATCTCGTGCGTTTCTCCCCTATCTTACCTCGGAGTTGTAGTTCAGGGGTTAAAGCCCTTCAAGTCCTCATAATTGGCTGCACAATGCCCTGTAGTGAATAGGGACAGGGGGGCGCATTGCATTTGTGGAAGAGTGCGTCGCTTCTCGCGACTCTCGGGCTTTTTACGTAAGAACCTATAGGCGAATTTTAAATGCAAATGCTTCATCGTTTGAGTACTCCTTATTACCTAGAGCTAATCAAACTGAGCGCATCCTCCACTTAAGCTATCCACCTCATCCCGTCGAGAAATATATTTACACTTGGCCTTGAAGCATTGCATACAGACCCAACCATAAGGGGGCGGAGTAGGACTGTCAGTAAGCCCCTATTTCTGGAGGTAACGGCCGGGGTTACACCACCAAAATCCGGGTCCCTGCGTGTTGTCTTTACGCAGTTCTAAGTCCACCTATTTAGTTTATTCTTACTAGCCGATTACTATTATCTCATAGACCCAGTCTCACTTACTATGACAACGAATAACGAATTATATAGTGGCGTTATAAGGATACCACAATTTTCTGTGCTGATACCCCCCTTTTTCTGAAGTTCCATTCTTGAATCTTCTCTCTTGGCAATTGTCTCTGAGTCAATAACACCCTTATGATAGAGGAGTGTTACTTTAGCAATTCCTACTTGACTGAGGTACATTTAAGGATATTGCCCAAATCAATTCAATTGGATCATATCTACAGGTAAACGACAATATGGTTAGCGTGTTAGATAGAACTTCCCGAGCTAGAAAGAATAAACAAAAATATCTCCACCCACAACAATACGAACTGCACTTTGAGTTCCCCAGAGCTTTCAGAGATCAAAATCCTATCTATAATCGACAATCCTAATACTACCTACTAGGTATACCTTGGTTTCCAGAGTTACGACGAGTTGACAACATCCACATTACAGGGTATATCAATAAGTAGGTTTGGACATTATATTATATGCCGAACATCGAGTTACCAAGCCCATTTGTTCTACTACTAAATGATGAATAGGTCTTCGGGTATAGGTAAATATATTCCCAGTCTTGGCAGTAGTGCCAGGTAACGTCACTATAAACGCGTGGAACGACGACTTCAACTGCTCGAAGCTAGTGAGGTAATCTTAAGACAATCTTATCCATAACCTGGTATGTTATGGGGCCAACAACGTAACTAAGGCCGCCGCAGGAAGCACCACAACAGCTCCGGATAACGAAAAGTCAGAGTTATCTCAAGGGGAATCGGCCGGTATCGGTGTAGGAATAGGAGTATTTGTTCTAGGCATGACTTTTGGTCTGGTCTGGCTTTTCCTACGCCTTAAGCGATGGAAGCATCTCGAAATATTAGGACGTTAATCCGGTTCAGGTGCGCGTATGGAGCTTCTATTCGATTAGGTAACAATTTCTAGTTACTACAAGTATATTTAAGCAACTACTACAAAATCCGACACATCCTACCTATTTTCAACATCTCATTAAGCATCAGACAGAGACTCCACGATTTCTAGGGTCTTGTGATCATCCAATGCTGCTGAGTACCTCTTGGCCATGGCGTCGACACACTCTTTAGGTTGCATCTCATAAGGACACATGATCCAACCGATTCCAGCTAAGAATGACTTACGATATTCTTGCAACACGTCCTCATCCTTCATTGACAATGCCGGACCGCCCAACTTCTCCAGCGTGGTCAGATAGTGATCCAAGATCTCGTACTCGTGAACTCTCCTATCCTCAATACTTAAAGCGCCACCGATAAAGTAGGCTACGTCATGAAAAGCCGACCCGATATGGATTATCTGCCAATCGAGGAACCTAGGTGTGTCATTCTCGAGATACGTGTTGCCAGTATGGGGGTCCCCATGTAACAAGCATCGGAACTTGGAATTTCTCGAAGCGTAATGCTTCTTCAGAGCCTCAGTGATGCGCTTTTGATTTTTGAGGTACTCAGGTACTAATGGCCTGTCAGGACCCTTTACGACGTCATCGAATGTTTGCATCAAAGTGAGAATGGCCTGATCGTAATCTGACGTGAGCCAGGGGTAGTCAATTGGCTTCACACCCCACGTCGACGCGTGCAATGCCGCGAGCTGTTCAACACCAGCAAGCACCCGTGCGATAGGCCACGCTTCTGTCGGCTCCCCAAATTCGCAGCTTTTGGAAAGGTCGTCCATTATCACAATTCCTTGCTTGGAATTATATCCGGCCCACCAAACCTTGGGAATTGCAAGATGGCTGAGGGATGGGGCGACACGATTGAAAAACTCAACCTCCCGTTGATATATCATGATGACCCAAGGCAACTGCTCAATAAAGGCTGGGCTGAACCCACCCTTGATACAGAGGTCGGCTGATCTCACTACCGCCTTGTCCGTGTCTCTATCATCTTCGTACTCAACACTGATATACAGCTTCGTGGCTGTACCGGGTAAGACCTTCTTGAGCTCTATCGATTTGACCTTAACCCTCAGCACTTCTGTAAGCCACGAGGCCGTGACCTCTCCAGGAACTGCGGGGAGTTGAGACTGGCCAGGCATTCAGGCAGATTGAGCCAGTCCGTGCTCTCCTCAATTGTGTTCGTAATACTCGGTCGCTCAAGTTTGCGTATCCCCGGTTCGACTTAAACGTAGAAGCCCTTGATAGTATTATTCATAAGAATTAAACTTAATACAATTCTTAAGTGGGTGTTATATGAGATCTTCTTATTTTATACCTTTTGTTAGAATATATATGGTTGGTAAATTAAAAAGCTAGTTATATATTTTATATTTATGGTTTTTATATATTATATATATTTTATTTATATATTTAATTAATTTATATTTTATAATTTATATTTATTTTTAATAAATTATAAATTTAAAAATTTATAATTATAAATATAATTAAATTTAATTTTATTATTTAATATATTATTTATTAAAAATATAATTAATTTAAATTATTATAATTTTTATTACGCATTAAATAAAAAACAAAAAAATTTTTAAAAATTAAAAAAAAAATTTATAAAAATAACGTATTAAAAAAAAATGTTAAAATTAAAATTATAATAATAAAAGATTTATTATTTTTTTTTATAAAAATTTTTAATATTAAATATTAATTTAATTTTTATAAAATTATTATTATATTAAAATATATATTAATTAATAATAATGTTAAAATTTATTTTATTTTAATAAATATAAATTTTAAATATATTAAAATTTTTTAAATTAAAATAATAATTTTAATAATATAAAAAATTATTATATAAAATATTATTATTATTATTATTATTATTATTATTATTATTTTTATTCCATTACGTTTATATATTTAACTTATTACGGTTAAAATATTATTAATGTTATTTTTTAATAAATTTTTAAATAAAAATCGTGTTTTTATTAAAAAAAATTTAATTTATTTTTTATTTATTTTTAATTTTTATTATACGTTTATATTATACGTTATTATATTTTATTAAAATTTTATTACTTTAATAAATTAAATAATATATTTAATTATATAAAGTTATTTTTATTATTTTTATATAGTTTATTTTTATTATATTTTCGTATTTTATTTAATAATTATTTTATTATTTTTATTAAATAGTTTTTTTTATTATTATTTAATATATTATTTTTTATTAAATTATAAATAATTTCGTTTTTATTTTATTTTTTACGCGAAATACGATAATTGTTTTATTAATAATATGTAATGATAACGTTTTCGATAAATATAATTTCGTTTAACGCATGTTATAAAATTATTATTTTTTTTCTTTTTTTTTTTTAATATTTTCCTTTTAATTTTATCGTTTTTCTTATTTAAATTTATTTTTATTTAAGTTTTATATTTTTGATTTTTTATTTATTATTATATTTCGTTATTAACTTTTTTATTATAATAATAATAACGAATTTAATAATAAATTTATTACGTTTTAAAATCGTATACTTTTTTTATATAAAATATTAATATTATTTAAATAATAAATTTTAATTAAATATTATAATAAATAAAAAACTAATAAATAATAATTAAATATAATTTTAAAAAAAAATTATTATAAAAAATATTATATTTTAAATATTTAAATAAATAAAATTTTTTATATTTAATATAAAAATTTAAATAATTATTAATTAAAGACTTTTTAAAAGAATTTTATTTTAAAAATTTTAATTTTATATATAATAATATTATTAAAATTATATTTATTAAATATAAATAATATATTTTTTATATTTTTTTTAATTAATTTAAATATTGATTATTTTAATTTTAAAATAATTATTTTATATAATTTATTATAAAAATTTATTATATTTTTTAAAATATTTATTTTAAAATTTTTTAAAAAAAATATTTTATTTATTTTAAAAAAATATTAATTTAAAATTTAAAATTTTTTAATTAAAATTTAAATAAATACTTTAAAATAATATTAATTTTAATTATAAAATTAATTAATTATATTTTAAAAAACTATTTTATAATTAAATAATTTTACTAATTAAAATTTATAAAATTTTTTATATTATTTAATAATTTTTTTTAATATTTTCTTAATAATTATAAAAATAAAAAAAATAATATAATTTTAAATAATATTATTTATTTAAATTTAACAAATAAATAATTAATGTTTAAAAAAATATTTAATTATTTAATAATATAAAAATATAAAAAAATATTTTTAAATTAAATTAATAAAATAGTTTTTATAAACATAAAAAATAATAAAAATATTACAGTGGTTAAATTTTATAAAAAAATTAAAATTTAATAAAATAAATAAAATAAAATTTATAAATATATTTATTATCGTTTAAAAAAAAAACTTTAAAAATATAACAATAAAAAAAACTATAATAATTAATTTTTAAAAAACTTTCGAAAAAAAATATAAATTATAAAATAATATTATATTTTAAAATTTAACATTTAAATAAAATATTATTTTATTAATTATTAAAAAAATTATTATATTATTATTATTAAAATTAAAATAATTATAATTAAATTTTAAAAAATTAAATAAAATTTATATAATTAACAAATTATATTTAATTAATAAATTTTTTAAAAATTTAAATTTTAATTATAATATTTTTTTATAACATTTTTTTAAAATTATAATATTATATTTATATAAAATAATAATAATTTAATTATTAAAATTATAATTATTATAAATAACATTATTAAATTAATTTAATAAAAAAAATAAATTTAAAAAATTAAAAATAAAAATAATAAATATATTTTAATTAATCATTTTAACAAATTAAATATTAAATGTAAAAAAAGTTTTACATGTATTCATTACGTAACGATTAAACAATGATTAATTAATTATAAAATAATTAATTATTTTTAAAAACATTTTAAAAATTAACGAAACGGGTTTAAAAATAAAAGTAAAAAATTTAAATATAATAAAAATAACGTTATAATTATTACATTAATTTATAAAAGTCGAGTTAAATCGTTAACATTTATTATTATAATAATATTTATAACGTTTAAAAAATCACTTAATACTTTAATAATTAACCCCCCGAAATTTAATATTTTATTAAAAATATTTTAAAAATGTTTACCCGGTAAATTATAATTTAATATATTAAATAACGGGGTATAAAATAATTAAATATAAAGTAATTAATTATAAAATAAATTATTAAAATTAATAATTTTTATAATTAATTTTATATTTAATTACGTATTAATAAATTTATTTATAAAAAAAATATTAATAATATTAAAATTTATAATTATAATAAAATTAAAAATTAAAAAATTAATTGTTAAATTACGAAAAATAATAATAATTAATAACGGTTGTAATTAAATTAATTATTATAATAAAATATTATTTATTAATTTATATTTATATAAAAAGTTTTATATATATAATATTAATAATAAAATTATTATACCGGAATTATAAAATATTATTACGTTTTAAATTATTATAAAAAGATAATTTAAAAAAATTAAAATTATAAATATTATTTATTATTTTAATTTAATTTATAATTTTATTTTAATATTTTAATTTACTCGTAAAAAAATAAAATTTTTATTTCGATAAAATTTAATTTATAATATTAAAAATAAAAAAATATTTTTAATTATAATTAAAATAAATAACTTATATATAATTAATTAAAAAAATAACTATTTTAATATAATAAATTTTAATATAATATTTTATTTTTACTTTATATTAAATTTATTATTAAAAATATAACACGAATAATTAAATTATTTAAATAATTAAAATTTAAAAAAATTTATAAATATATTTACAAATATTAACTTTTTAAAAAAATATTATTTTTATAAAATATATATAAAAAGTAAAATAATTAAAAAGTTTTATATAAAAATATTAAAAAAAAACATTTATAATTTAAAATTATTATATATTAATAAAACAAATATATTATTAAATATATAAAACATTAACAATTATAAAAAATAATTAATAATAATATATAATTATTTATATATAAATTAAATTATATTAATTAAAAACTTTAAAAATTAATTATTAACGTTTAAAATTTTTTTAAAATAATAAAAAAAACTTAAACAACATTATTACATCATTATTTTAAATATTTTAAATTTATATATTAATTATAAATTTAAATAATATTACCGTTAAAAAAACATTATAATCCGTTATACGATTACCGGATAATATTAATTAAAAAACATTATCGAAAATATTATTAAAAAATTAAAAAATAAAATTTAAACAATATTAATATAAATTAAAAACAATAAAATATTAAATAAATATTAATTTATAATAATTTAAATAATAACATATTTAATAAATAAATTTTTTTATAACGTATTAAATAAAATTCCTTATAAAGTTTAATATAATAATACATTAAATTTAACACATTTAATTATTATAAACGTTAATAATTATTATTTAAAAAATTAAAAAATTAATATATTTTATATTAAAATTATTAATTATAAAATATTAAAATACAAAAGCGATAATTTACAAATTTACAAAATATTATTAATAAATAAAAATAAAATAATTATTATAAATAATATTATATTTAAAAAAAAATTACTTTTGTATATTTATTAAAGAATTTTTAACATTAAATAAACGCGTAAAATTTAAATGTTTATTATTATTTTTATTATAAAACCGTTTAAAATTAATAAAATTTACCCGGAATTTACTTAAAATTTATTTTATAAATGGTAATTTTATTCGAACACCGAATTGTAAAAACTTACAACGTTTAAAATTTAATATTTAACTTATTATAAAAAATTAATATAATATTAAACTTTAAAACGAATTAAATAATAATAAATTATTTTAAATAAAATTAAAAATATTAATATAAAATCCGAAATTTAAATTATACGTTAATAACCCGTTTCGTAAAACGTTTAAATATAATTTTAAATAATAAATAAATATAACATTATTATATAAATATTAATTTAAATTTAATATAAATTTTAAATATATTATTTATTTAATTAACGTTATAATAATAACGTTTAAATTTAAATTTAAATTTTATAAAAACATTAAATATAATTTTAAATAATACGAATAACGTAAAATTATAAATATTAAATATTAATTATTAATAAATAATTAAATATAAACGTTATATAAATTTTTTATAAAACGTAAATTGTTATTTAAAAAATAATTTTATAAAATAAAATAAAATTTTAATAATAAAATTAAATAAATAATAAAAAAATTTAAATAAATAAAAAACCTTAATTACATTAACATTTTCATATTAATAATTAAATTTATAAATTATAAAATTTTATTCGTAATAATTGTAATTTTAAATTTAAAAATAAAATAAATAAACATTATTATTGTTTCTTTATATAAAAATATTAAAAAAAATATTTATATTAAACAAATTTTTAAATTTAATAATAAAATTAATAAATATTATAAATTTAATAAAATTTTATATAATTTGAAATAAATTTTTAAAATATAATACTAAACTTTAATAACATATTTAAAAATATTAAAATTTAAAACATTAAATTTCAATATAAAAATATTTATTAAAAATTATATTTATATTGTAATTTACATAAATAACTTATTTATTATAAGTTTTTCTAAAATTAAAATTAATAAAATTAAAATAAAACTCGTTAAAAAGTTTAAAATAATAAATTTAAAATTATATTTATATTATTTAAAAATAACCATTAAAAAAACTACTTTAATAAAACCATTAAATTTAATTAAAAAATATATTTAAAAAAAATTATTAAAAATTTAAAATAATGGGAGTTTAATTTTATTAATATATTTATAAATATTTTAAAAATTTTTAAATTTTTAAATAATTACATAATAACCGTTATTAATTTAAAATAATACGTATAAATTATAAAATATTTAATATATATTATAATAAACATATATTTTAATATAATATATATAATATTATATTTAAATTAATATATAAAAAACTTTATTATAACATATATTATAACGGTTAAAAAAGTTTTAAAATATTTAAAAAATATTTTAAATTATAAATTCACTTTTTAAAATAATTTAAAAAACTTTATAAAATGGATAAATGTTAATTATACGAGGTGCACGTAATTAAAAAAATTAATTTCAAAGTATATTTTTAATATTAAAAATAATATTAATAATTAATTATTAAAAAAATAACTCGTAATAATTACATTTATTTATAAATTTAAATTTAAAAATATAATAAACGTTATAAAAAAAATAATTTAATTACGCCGTTTATTAAAAAAATTAATAATTATAAAAAATAACGTTAACATTATAATAATTTATAAAAATAATTAAAAAAGTTTTAATATTTATTAAAAATTTTTAATTTTACGTTCGTACGAAACATATAAAAACTAACGTTTATTTTACCCGTAAAAAATAATAAATTAATAAAATTAATTTTATATACATTTTTATAACGTAATAAATAACGGATAAATTTATTAAATTTTTATTTAAAAATATATTTATTAAATTTAAAAAAATAATAAAATTCCAATTATAAAATAAATAAAAAATTACAAATATAATAAATGTTTTATAATTTATAAAAATTAAATTATAATAATTATAAAATGTGATCACGAAATATTAATTATAAATAATGAATTTAAATTAAAATTTATTTTTAAAATAATTAAAAAATATTTTATACACATTATTAAAAACTTTAATATTTAAAAAATACATAATTAAATATACTTTAAAAATTATTAAATAATTATATTAAATATATTTAAATAATATATTATAAAATAATTAATATAAAATATAATTATTTATAAATATTTTATAAAAATAACTTTTAATATTTAAAATAATTTAATAAAATAATAATAAAAGTTAATATATTTTAAAACTTTTTTATAAAATAAAAATTAAACGTTATAATTTTTTTAAAATTAAAATTTAATTTAATAAATTATTTAAAAAATTTTAAAAACATATTATTTCGTTTTTTAATTTATTTTAAACTTTTTAATTATTATACATATAATTAAAACTTAAATAATAAAATATTTAAACATTTATAATATATATTAACTTTATAAAATAATTAATTATATATTTATTAACGAATTATATTTTTTTATGATAATTTAAATTAAATAAATTAAATAAAATACATGTTTAATTTATTATTTTAAAATTTATTCGGTAATTTTACAAAATTAACATTTAAAAATAAAAAAAAAACGTAAATAAAATTATTTAATATATTTAACAATTAATTAATAAATAACAAATGGAAAAATAAATATTAACATATTTTCGTAATAATTATTATTAACGCATTTATAAAATAAAAAAAATAAATATTTATATAAAATTATAATTTTATAAAAAAAACATTTAATAAAATTCGTTAAAAAAATATATTATAAAATAAATAATAATCATTTATAAAATATTTATAAAATAAAAAATAAATAAATAAAATTAAAATATAATATAATATTAATATATTAAATAATAAAAAAAAACTTTTATTTTAATTTATCATTAAATAAAATTAAAAAATAAATTACGTTTAAAAATTTATTTTATAAAATCTTTAATAATTTTCGTTTTAAATAATACGTACGATTTAAATTTTAAATATAAAATTATATATAAATATAATTATTATAAAATATTTATAAAATATTTTAAAACAAATTACAAATTTAATTTAAATAAAAATATTAAAATATATATAATTAATAAATTAAAAAACTAATTATACATTTTATATTTATAATTTTTATATATTATATATATTTTATTTATATATTTAATTAAATAATTAATTAATATAATTAATTTATATTTTATAATTTACATTTATTTTTAATATTTTTTAAAAATAATTATTTAAATGGTTTAAATAAATTATTTTTTATAATAAGTGGTTTGACGTAATAGTTTAACGCTTAGCACTTTTTCTCGAAAAGGGGTAAGTTCGAATCCCGCAACTACCACAAGCTTTTCAATTTCCTAGTAAAAAGCTAAACCACCATTAAAACGGTTACGTAAAAACCGACGCATTAATAAATAAGTTCTTCCCCCTTGCAAAAATCTAAACGTAACGTTACAAAATTATTTAAATAATAAATTATATTAAAACTTAAATATTTAAAAAAATAATAAACTTTTAAATTATTAAATAAAATGTTATTATTTTAATTATAATCCGTATTTTAAATTATAATTTTATTTATTATATAAAAAACCAAAAAGTTTTTTTTTTATACGAACGTTAAAAAATCTTATTCCGAAAAAAATTAAAAACGTATCCCGAAATATTACCGCTTTAAATATTACCGAATCGAAAAAAATTAACGATTCGAAAAAACATATATAAAAATATATTTAATAAAATATATAACGTTATTAACAAAAATATTATTTTAAAAAATTTTTAATTAATAATAATTTAATTAAAAACCTATAATATAATACTTAAACCCTATAATTTAATTAAAAAAAAGTAATTTATAATTAAAAAAAATTATAAAATTAATTAATAATATTAATTTTATATATAAATAAAAATAAATATAAAACCATAAATTATAAACGTAACGTAAAAATAAAAGAAATAAATAAGTTTTTTTCGATATAAATATAGTTTTTAACTAAATATAATTATTTAATAAAAATATTAATAATACTTTATTACGAAATAATATAATTATATAAGTGTAATAAAATAAAAATAAATAAATAAATAAATAAAATATTTTTTATAATAATAAAATATTTATTATTTATAAGGTAAAAAGTATCAAGAAAAGATGGTAAAATACGTTACGGGGAACTATCTTACCTTTTATAATATATTGCTGCTATGTTAAAATTGAATTTTGGATTTTCCTTGTGTTTCTCACAACTAGTACTGACGTTCATGTTATATTGTTGACAAATTGTTTGCACCAATTACATACTTTCCAAGCAACCTATTCCATAATTGATGACAATTAAATCCTTGCAACTAAAGAAGAGCTTCTCACTTGTCCGAATGAGAATACAGCTTAGGTACTTGTATACAGAACGCTAACTGCCTAGTTGCGCCACATTCTTTTAATGATAGTATATTCTCTGACTGTACAACACTCCGACCACTGAAGAGCCACATGTATGAAAAACACTTCACACAATGCGATATTCACGTGGCTGTTTTCAATAAATCCATACGACTTATCTAATACCATTATTAACGAACTTTAGTGCAACATCCAATATTATTCGAGTTGAACCTAATGTAGTCTTGAAATGTCCTCACAAAATAGCAGCGACGACGTGACAAGATAATAAAGTGGTGGATTACTTTATACTTAAAGGGTCTGGGAATTAACAAGTCAATTTGCTAGTGGATATGTTTTGAATATTTACACAAGCCGGAGCTTCCACCGGGTGTAACTCCTTTTCTAACGATATTGTGATGAAAGTATCAATTACTTTCCACGTCTGAATAAAAAAGAAATAAAAGAAACTTACGATGCTAACAAGTTGTTGTCAAATCGACCATAATCCCAGTTACGTAAGCCCAGTTCATACTCGATCACGTAAGTAGTAGGAGTTGGACAAGCGGCCATTCAAAAATGCAGTTCCTAATGTCACAACGGCACGTGTCAATGTCTCTGAACTAGTCTGGCAATCAAAAATCCGGGGGTGGAGTAGAGTGGATAAGTAAAACCCAAAAGGAGTATAAGCAATGGCTGAATGAGGAGTATCGTAGTCGCCTACTCCACGTTCCTCCTCGGCAGATTACCATCGACCAATAACACAACACAGGGATAAATGCCGAATCAGGTCCCCGAGGTGTATAATAGCTATCTGTCTATTTGATTGAATTTCCAGCTGCTGGCATAATAAAGACGAGCCCTCCCCGACGAATCTCGAGCCTTGAGCCCTTGAGCAGGTATGGCTATTTATGCTCCTTCACCTCACGTACTGTCTTAATTTAGACCATTCTTAACCCCTGGTCAGCTCACCTTGCCTTGTCCGAGGTATATGTGTATTTCCCCTTATTACGATGTTGTTCGATCACTTCCTAGCCGGGTTAAGAACCGGGGACGGAACTGACTTGTTCGGTCGAATTTCGGCGTGGCATCTAGTTATATCAACTTTGGTTATTGGGATCATTACTTTGATAATTGATTATGGTTATATGTTATGGATGCGATCAAAACTAGTAAGTTACCTAACGCGTGTAGTGATCATTTATTCTGTGATAACTAATGCAAATGACTTTAGCCACCTGGTCCTTTCCCCTGGCCAGTTGTGGGCAATACTTTCATGCTCCCGGGAAACAAGCCTTGGATTTGGTTCGAAGAACTATCTAAAAAATATGATGCGCCGCTTGTCACGATATGGATTGGACGGTAAATAAATCCTGTGTACTGGTGTTAGGTAAATATGCGACTAACCTTTGAGGTAGAAATCCGACAATCTGGATCAACGACGCATGGGCGGCTTCAGAGCTCTTCGAAAAGCGTGCAGGCATCTACTCATCGCGGCCGCGGATGCTGGTCTTTGCGGAGTTGGGCGCCGGCCAAGATAATCTAGTCAATATGTATACGACGCGCCCTGAAGAACGTGACCGTTGGCGCGTTCATCGTAAGCTCATGCACCAAGGCGTTGGTATACAATCTGTTCGCAGGTATCGCCAATTCCAGAATAATGAGAGCCGTGTCGTCGCATACGACTTACTCAAAGCCCCTAACGATTATGTAAAGCACTTCGAACGGTACGCCACAAGTGTCGTTTCCATCATCGCTTTCGGAAGGCGTGTTGAAAGCTGGAATGATCCAATCATTACCGAAGTCATTGCCGTTATGCACCTAGCCGCCGACTTGAATGTCCCCGGAAAGACATTTCCTATGCTCATGGAGACCTTCCCTTTCCTTGCAAAATTCCCTAACGAGATTGCCCCTTGGAAGTATGGGTTGGGTAAGAGGCGTGGAACTCACTTCTTTCACGCTTTAGCGGACGAAGCAGTTAAAAAGGAGGGACACGAGGACTCTTTTGTACATCACTTATTCTCCGAAGGCCCGAAGTATAATCTTAGAGAGGCTGAAATCTCTTCCCTAACCGGGAACCTATTTGGTGCCGGATCTGACACTAGCAGCAGTACTCTAATAACGTTTATTCTCGCTTGTTGCGCATTTCCGGAGTCCTTGATACCAGCGTGGGAAGAGCTTGATCGTGTAGTGGGTCCTCACAGGAGCCCGACCTGGGAAGATGAAGAAAAGCTCCCCTACATCAAGGCATTTGTCAAGGAAGTTTTCCGATGGCGCTCGGTCGCCATTATTGGAGGACAACCTCATGCGCCGACACAAGACGATTACTATAAAGGTTGGTTGATTCCCAGGGGTACTTGGATTCAGGGCAATGTATGGGCAATTCACCATAATGAGCGCGAATTCCCTGAGCCGGACCGTTTCAATCCAAATCGCTTTCTCCCTGGGCACCCGGATAGTCGGCCTTTCCCGGGAGAAAGGGGATATATGACCTTTGGATGGGGTCGCAGGGTTTGCTCAGGACAAGCGCTTGCCGAACAAGGTACTTGGATTACCGTCGCGAGGATATTATGGGGCTTCAATATCCAGAAGAAGAAGCGCTCAGATGGCACTACCGTTGACGTAGACATTTTCAATTATACGTAAGTGCAATTCTTAGGAAGATCCCCTCCTGTTAAATTCAACGAAGGGCAGCAGGCGAAGCAGCACAAAGAGAGTTTGTTGATATAAGAAACTAATGAAATATCACCTATAGGAACGGACTCAACATGCGGCCACAGCCGTTCGAGTGTAGCATTGTACCGCGTAGTGAAGAGATTCGGCAAACGATAGAGCGCGAGGGCAAACAGGCGCTTGAAGAGCTTGAACAGTATCGCGGAGAAACAAAGTACCGCATGTCAACTTTTTATGCGAGAAATGACATAGCTATGAAACTCTACGGCGATGAAAAGGAAGCTTCGACTAAATAGGCACGCGTAAATAGGTACACTTATGTTAAAGTACTACTATAATTGATGAGGCTGACCAACCTAATGGATGGGATGGGATAAGTACCAATTTCAAATTACTTAAGAGTAACCATTACTTTACCAAGTTTTGCTAAATATTTTTAACTGTTAATTTACCGTAATATTATCGTTTATTTATTTAAACGTTTAAAATTTTAAGGTTAAATAAATATTAAATAAAAAATTTTTAAATTTTTAAATATTTAATTTAATTTTAAATATTTACGCGTTTATAAAAAAAATATAAATATTATAAAAATTAATAAAAATAATAATAAAAATAACGGAAAATTATATAATATATATATATATATATATAAATAAACGTAAAATAAATAAATTTATTTATAAAATTATTTTTAAAAATTTTTAAAATTATAAAATTACGAAATTATAAAATTATAAAATTATAAAATTATAATAATTATTAATTTTAATTAATTAATTAAATAATTAAAAATTTAAAAATTTAAAAAAAAATTTAAAATATTTTTAAAAAAAAAAATTTTTATATAAATAATTTTAAAAATTTTATATATTTAAATATTTAAAAAAAATTTAAATGTTAAATATAAATTAATAATTATTAATATTTATTATTTTAAATTTTTATATAAAGATAATTGTAAAAAGACGGATTTTATATTTTTACGGATTTTCCAACGGTTAAAAGAACTTAACGGAACTTGGTAAAGTAAGACGTGAAGATACGGGGTAACGCACAGGACTACTACCTACATGTATTAGGTGCTTGTGTAGGTATATAGGTACATAGTCGATAGGACCACATGTACCTAACCTAAAAACGGGCACTAGGTGGAAAGCCGGTCTCTCCTCCGCCTTAACGCATGTCCATAGGTACTTAATAACTATTAATGTTAGGTACCTACGTATCCACCGAATTCCTTCCTCAGAGCTACGCGAGGTAAATATCACGAAACGTTATATCCAGTCCCAAACATACAATATGCAAATATCAAAGTCCATTGATGAGAGTAAAGATGATAGAGTCAGTCTACTCATACTTGGAGCAGGTTGGACTTCGGCATTCCTTATTCCGCTCCTAAAGCGAGAGCAGATTAAGTATGCAGCCACAACCAGAGATGGCCGGGATGATACAATTCGGTTCCAGTTTGATCCCAAATCGAGCGACACGGAGCCGTTTGAGGTGTTACCGGTCGCCGAGACGGTACTGATCACATTCCCGCTCCAGGGAGAAGGCCAGGCTAAGCAACTGGTGCGCATGTACGAATCCACACATGAAAAGCCTGGTCGCCCCAAGCCGCACTTTATACAACTAGGGGCCACAAGTATTTGGACGGCTCCGGAATGGCAGGATGAGTCGTCACCCTATGAGCATACCGACTCCCGTGCAATCGCCGAGGACGAGCTAATGGCGTGTTCGGAGGGTGCTGTGCTAAACCTTGCCGGATTGTACGGAAAATCCCGACAGCCGCGGGATTGGATAGACCGTGTGGTGAAGGCAAAGTCTGATCTAAAGAAGAAGGGCGCACTTCACGTTATCCACGGCGAGGATGTCGCCAGAGCCATTGTCGCGTTACATCGAGATTTTACTCCTAAGAAGCGGTGGCTTCTAAGTGACATGCATGTCTATGACTGGTGGGATTTGGCACAGGATTGGGCGATCCAGACTTTACAAAATGCTGAAAGAAGCGCCGACCAAGCTAACATCTCAATTGCCAAGATCGAGAGGCAGAGGGAGTTGCTCAATTGGGTTGGTGAGCTCATGGTAGAAGAGGGCGTCAAGGCGCTCCCGAGAGACACGTCGTCAGTGGGAAGAGCACTGGATGGTAGGGGATTTTGGAAAGCAATGGGCATCTGGCCAACACAGGGGCGTATTAGATAAATTACAACCCCTTCTCAAACTATGCTTGGATTGAATTATTATATTAAAGTAAATCTATGTCCGTCATCTCTCTATGACCCCTTTAACTCAGTGACGCTTCCTTATGAATCTCTATACCCGGCGGTGCGCCTACGAGCGTTTTACATTGCGCGTAGATAACGAATTGACCAGCGACTAGGCCGCACGTCATTACTATTCGCGGACCCAAGCCCGCCAGTAATAATCTCCTAGGGCCAAACTCCCGTGCGAGTGAGAACATCCTACTCGTCACACCTTGTTTCGGATCGCCCGCGCCCTTGTTGATAGCCGACAGTAACGTATCAGCCGGGTGGGAGAGTACGGCAGCGGCAACACCAGCTACAACACCAGAACTCAGTTCCACTCCCGTTGACTGTAATTGAGTTAACTTAGCTTTCCGCTCGGGTCCCATCGTGCGGTATATAACCTCGACTGCCGCCTCGTGCACCGAAAACTGTCCCACCGCGTACGGCACCTGTTTGAAGAGCAATGGTATGAAGCCGGAGTAAAATCCCCGTATCCCCTCTTCCCTAGCTAGACGCATGAAGCCCGATGTAAGCCCAGATGCGAAGCCGCGCTGGGAGACCAGGCGAATTCGCGTAGCCTCGAGCGGACACAGCGCAATGTCGGCGAAGAATTCAGCAGTCGCGCTGGCGCCAAGGTAAATAGCTGTACGGCGCTGTGTTGCCTTCTCCTGGGACCCCGTCATATCGATAAATTTCTTCTTGAAGAACTCATATCCTGCAAATTTTCCGCCCCCCTGTACTAGATAACCGACGGCAGTAGGCCCAAAGCCCGTCAATAGAGCCGAGGCGCCCTCCTTGGCTACTATTTGCCGTGCAGCCCTGACCATGTTGAGCCCTTTCATCGAATCATCCACCTGGATCCTCGTCTTCACTACATCGATAGGAGTTGCAGCCTTTGAGGTTGTTAGGTGATGTCATAGCTTTTTTTTTTTTTTTTTTAATATGTAGGTACTTACCCCATGGGTGAGGGTTGCCGCAAGGGCGCCGGCGCCAAAGAACTTGACATAATCTCCTGCGCCGAAGGTAGGTGTTATACTCGAAGAACTCATTTTTGAATCAACTGTAACGGCTGTAACAAGAAGACCAGTTGACAACCTATTATTGAAGCAACCAAGCAGCAGTCTTATACCCTCCAGGTGGCAATCAATATTGTATTGACCTATTCCGGACTGACCGGACTCTGTGGAAAGCTCTGACGTCATGATTTCGTCCAAGGTTCTCTCGATCGGGACCAATGCAAGTAAGCCCCGGCGTTTGCGCTCGGGCTACTCGGAGACCCGGGTACACGGTACTAGTTAACGCTATTAATATCCACGTCCAATTCCGTCTCGGCGTATAATCCCCACAACGTCAGTGGGCAAATCTATTCGAAATGTGTGTTAGACCTTAGTAATAAGTTATATAGTAGCAATACGCAACTTATATAGGGATTCTTAAAACATTCATAAGAGACTTGTAGATTAAGCAAAGGCAATAATTGAAAGAAGAAAAAAACGCCATTTTCAACCATGATTATCAATGTGGCATTTATCCATTGACACGTCTCGAAGCACGACACATACTTAACATGTACGATATAAATATCTTATTGTCGTCACCAAAAGTGGACGTGCCAAAAGACCATCTAATTGTTCTGTAATTTTTCTAATCACAAGAGTTCCTAAACGCTGCCTATACACTTAAATTGTTAACAAGTAGGATAATAGGTAGACATCGTCTATCAGAAAGAGCCCTTTGACTTATTTCATACGTAGAGTTAATACTATAAGCATAAGCTTCGCCGCTGAGTGGTAGCTGTCCAGTACTAGTAGCGACCTATTAACGCTTGCCTTTCTATACTCTTTTGAAAGCGCCGCCGCCCCCTTATAGGTTATAGGTATACTAAAATCCTATGAATTTATTCATATCCCATGCCAGCTTCTATTATTTTTCAACGTCACCGCTTACGAACCACTAGAATGTGTGCGTACATTCTATTACACATTCTTAGGTACCTACCCAGTCCCCAATGTTGAATCTGTGAATTACTTCTACTACTCTAAACGCCGACCCATATGTTCCATGGTGGCATTTGGAAGCCATACTCACCATTTTCCATATCCGTCAATCCGCGTCTCATCCTAACCACGAATGCCTCACCCTACTCAGATATTCGTAATGCTCTATGATTGTATTTAGAAGTTCGCCCCATTTATCTATAACTTAGTAATATCCTACCAAAAGTGGGATATTTTTAAACTTCGCTGTAGTAGGATTCTACCTTACTGGCCTTAAATATATCAGCCTAGTACAGTGTGTGGAGCTACACGAGGCATACTAGAAATATAAGCATACGAATATACATATCTTTTCTATCAATGCTCCTTCTCCTTGATATAGAATCGACTAGTGAATCAACACGACGAGTAGCACATACCTGCTGATACGCTCACCTCGGTAGCTAGTTCTCAGTGTACGATAACATATCACACGCCGACTGCTTGCCTTTTGATTCACGATAAGCCGCTACCATGGTAAGTACAGGTAAGTACAGGCTTGGCCGTAGTTGCTAGTTAAATACCACCTTATCGACCCAGTGAATTAACTGCCTAAATAATATCAGGGCACGCCTACAGTGTAGTGTAACCTGTCGACGGTTAGCGCCATCGAGCTTAAGATTTCGATACACCACCTAGCTCCCATTACAGTAAATGTTTTTATTTTTTAACTTAATTCAATCAACAATCTGACAGACAAATTCATAGGTCTTTCGAACAACAACCAAAGATGGACGACGAAACCCACAGAAACTCCCTTCAGCTAAAGGCTGTCTCATCTACGCTTCCGCAAAAGCGCCGGGCATCTTTGCCAGAGGCTAGTGTCATTAGCAAGCGAGCTCTTGCGCACCTGTAAGTCTATTTCAGTTCCAGTTACAATGCATATCCCTTTCCCCGAAGGTAGCTGTGAGCATCTTTGGTCGCGGTGACTTATCTTCCGGTGGATACTTCTTTGTATGAGCTGGTTCTCGTATCCCCCCACTGGGGTTTCTTATTAGCAAAGCATTTGCTTCTTCTAGAATACTGACATGTTATCATTGGTAGCGCGATGATCAACTCTAGGGATGCAGACTCTAGCTACGATAGTCTAGCAGCAAATAGTCCTAGTTCCATCGACTCTGGTCCTATGATTAGCAAGGGTTATGACACTCTTGCCGACTCTGATGCTCCAACTGTAGAGCCAGTATCATCAGCTAGTCACAAGTACATTACTCCCGTTCCGGAGAAAGACAGTCGCAATTCTGCCGCTTTCGTCGATTCCGAAACTTCGGCTGAAGGCTTGGTATCAAAAATTAGTCCCAACTCCATCACATCTGACGGTATGACTGGTTACGGCTCTGGAAGCTACACCAATCTTGGGAATTTATATGCGGATTCAGCATATGCAGCTAGTCGCAGTTGTAGCGCCTCTGCTTCTATGGCCAGACAGAGTCCCAGTATCAGTTCTAGAAGCGTAGCCGCAAATCCAGACCCGGCAGCTGTCCCCAATCCTATCACATCTAGTGCCATGACCAGCCAGAGTCCCATCACACCCGCCGACTCTACATACCAAAGTGCAGATTCGGTCTTGATAGTTGGTCGTGATTCCGTCGTCTCTGGTACCATTATTTGTGGTTCTATTGCTTCAGGGCATGTGACCATTCGATGTTCTGGCAACGCCGATACTGGAAGGCCAATTGCGGATCCAGTATTAGAAACTAATCTCAATGCCTTTACTTCTAGCTATAACGCTACCCGCAGTCCTAGGATGCCCGCTGGTTTCGCAACTACATCTACAAGTCCAGTATCAGTGACTAGACCCAGTTATATCGCCGCCGCCGCTCTCGCGATGTCAACTACAAGCCTGGCATCTGCAGTCGATCCCAAGTCCAGAGCTTCAACCACGGGTTTGGTGCCGGTGACTAGTGCTGGCTCCACCCCCTCCGATACTGGCTGCGGTTCGAACGCCTTCAAGATTCCTGGGGCTTCGGCTGGAGGTTCGGTGTCGACAGTTTCTTCCAACTCTACAGGCTCTAATTCCATGATGAACGAACATTCGTACCCACCCCCCAACCCCGAAGCTTCAACTGCAGGTTCGGAACCAAGAACCGAGAGTACGGAGCCTTCCAATACGGAGGGCACAGAGAATATTATGATATCTGGCATTCAGTCGCGTGTTACTACTATCGATGGTCGGAGACGCTTTCTTTGCATTGAATGCAATCTCGACTACAAGAGTAAGGGATGCGTAGCAACGCATCATGCGCGAAAACATAAACCTTCCTCCAGCCACCAGCTGATGCAAGCTCCTTTCGACGAACCGATCCCTTGTTCAGAGGAGGGTTGTCAGGCAAAGTTACAATCGAAGCAGACGATCGTAAATCATTACCGCGGTCGCCACGGACTCAGGGGTTCGTCGGCTGATGTTTTAACCAGTTACGGTTTCTAGGTCTACTTCAACTATTGTTTCTACATTACGAATGATGAGATGTTGGTTATGTAGATCAGCAAAATCGTTCATTAGATGATTACATGTGTCTAGGTTGATGAGGTTTTGTGATGTTGCTGAGCTGGATGACCTGATGTGCTCACGGCATATTCACATAGGATTTCGAGATGTATCTTGAAAGGATCAGTTATGGGCTGAGGATAGGAGAATCCTTCTCGCCAAATTATCAAGGCTCTCTCTACGATACCCCTCGTTACGCCCTTCTTGTAGAATAGTTCGGATGCGTGATAATTTTAGTGTTGGGGCCGCAAAGATTCAGGTCCTAGCCTTAAGGCCTAGACTTGACTATCATAGGTCTCAATAATACCCCTCATAATATTTTATACCTTCCTCTTCCTTATACGCCCTTTTTATTAAACCTGAACATTTAAACCCTTGTTATTACATGGCTCCATCCTACACACCAATAACAACTCCGCAATCGCAAAATGAATGTCAATTATTTCGTGCTGTAAATTAAATATATAGGTAGGTATTCAAGCAATCCTTTAGTCCTCGACAAACGTAGCACATGCATTTCCTAATAACTTTTCACCATCGACATACCTAACATTTCTATTACCTCTACTGCCCCAACTTTGTAGATTGGATTCCAGCCCCCCAACAAGATGGCAAACGGAAACCCCCAGTTCCGCGTCGCAGCACCAAACGACGCCGCACAGATTCAACAATTGGTACAATCTGCATTCCGTGCCGAGGACAGCAGAGAGAATTGGACGGGGGATATGACTCTTGCGGCACAGTTCAGCATCAAAGTCGAGGAGATCCTAAGCAACATCACCAAGCCCGACAGCGCATACCTCATGGCTACGGACGAAAACGGTGTCTTGCTGGGCTCCGTAGGTGTTTCCAAGCGCAGTGCCGACACTGCTCGCATCTACATGCTTGCGGTTAACCGGCATCTTCATCGAGGCGGTATTGGACGCAAAGTGCTGACCTACGCTGAAGAGTACTGTAAACAAAGGTGGAGTGTTAGGAAACTAGGACTCAACGCTCTGTCATCCCGCCAGGAGCTCATCGTGTGGTATTTACGCTGCGGATACAGCAAGACGGGAGAGTTGACACAGTTTCCGCGCGAGTGGTTTGCCGGCCTAACTTTGCCGGACGACTTGTGTTTTGTTGAGCTAGAGAAGGATGTGGTTACGGATCCTGCTGCCGTGGATGCAGCATAGATGAATATTGCCTATGAATAGGTACTATATACCTACATACCTACCCAACATTGCAGGAATAAGGGCTAGATACACGCTTTTGGGAGTTTACTAACCCCTGTTTTACAATCGAGAGATTTCATGCAAAATCTTGAGTCTTCTAATTACCAATTTATTTCCGTGCTTTTATTAGTTGCGCTCTTACAAAGCCTTAGAAAGAACCGTATGCCCTTTTGGGCCACTTTGTGATATATCATTGGTTGTTAATGTACCTGGTTAGGTAGCTTTCCAATAACGCGACCCATTCATCTCGATTGTAACTGACTAGAAGTCTGCTAATAGTAGTAGCATCATCGATGTACCCAACCCATTGGTACATGTCGTGTCGCACAACGATTTCCACGCACCAACATTACTTTCTTTTATGTTTGTCAGTCAACAGTCTCCTACAATCCCCCGCCTTGCTGTTCAATTTCTTCCCTCGAGCTTGATACCACTAGACCAAAACATCTCCATATCTTCACTACGCCTGTGGTCCATGCCTTTTCGTATCAAACACTGCATTTCATCGAGACTATGGCTCTGGTCATGTTACAGGCCATCTTATTTTGTAGGGTGTTCAGCTGTTTTGCTGCTGCTGCAGAGGACCCTGTCGTGAAGCTCCAGGGGGACACGATCACGTATCGCGGCACGACACAGAACTCCGTAGAGCATTTCCAGAATATCAGATATGCTCATGATACTTCATGTAACCGGCGCTTCGCTCCGCCGGAACCCTATACGCCGCCAGAAGGTAGCGAAGTCGACGCTACCGCCCCGGGCGCAGCATGCCCACAATCTAAGTCTGGCATACCGCCTTTCTTCGACGAGACGCCAGCGATCAGCGAGGATTGCTTAAATCTCCGAATTTAGAGGCCTGCAGGCACTACAGCTGGGGATAAACTGCCTGTCGTGGTTTGGCTTCACGGCGGCGGAGTGGTTAAAGGTTCCGCATACGATTCCCATTTTGATCTTAGTAACCTGATCACGCTCTCGGTCTCGTTAAAGAAACCGATTATCTATGTCTCAATCAACTATCGCCTTAGCATCTTCGGGTTTGCACGGCTTCCCGTACTGAAGGATCAGAATTCACTGAACGTTGGGATGAGAGACCAGCGAGCAGGGTTCCAATGGGTCAA
This sequence comes from Entonaema liquescens, assembly GCA_902805475.1. Lineage (NCBI taxonomy): Eukaryota > Fungi > Ascomycota > Sordariomycetes > Xylariales > Xylariaceae > Entonaema > Entonaema liquescens. The sequence goes on along the minus strand of CADCSX010000001.1, from coordinate 77,109 downwards.
AGACAATATCGTAGCATTCGGTGGCGACCCAAAAAGAATTACTGCGTTTGGCTTGAGTGCCGGGGGAACCTTCATATCGCTTCATCCGATGACGTATGGAGGCGAAAGAGGTGTTCCCTTTACCCAGGGTTGGGTCATGTCTGGGCCTCCTGGGACGGCTTTAAATATCACTAGCGATGCCACGGAGACACATACTCTCGCTGTCGCTAATATGCTTGATTGTGCCGAGGGAAGTCATGAAGCTCTCAAGTGTCTAAGAGAGGCACCTATGGAAAAGCTGATTGGAACAGCTATGGACTATTCGGTCAGCAATCATCCACCAGCTGGCCTCTTCACCTTCATTCCCTCAGTTGATGACGATCTCATACCAGATCGTCAATCGATATTGTTCAAATCTGGAAAGTTCGTTAAAGGCATTCCAATGGTCTTTGGTTGGGTTCAAGATGATGGTGCCACCAACGCCGGCCCGGCTTCTATCTTCCAGAAGGAGGAAGACATGAAGAGCGCGATTAATAAGTTTGCTCATGCTCTCACTGAGAAGGATTACGAAGACCTCTTTTCTCACTACCCTATATCTGATTTCGTAGAAGAAGCCGAAAACTACAAGTCTCACAAGAGCGAATCGGATTCGGATGCGCCTGTTCATTACTTTCGCGTCTCTCGCATCCTGCGCGACCTCTTATTTACGTGTTCGTCGATCGAGTTCGGCTACGAGATGTCCAAACAATCCAAAGCGCTCGATGCCACCTTCCCAGGTGTCCGCCTCTATGATTTGAACCAGAGCATGCTTGCTCCCATGTTCAAGGCGGCTGGCATGTCTTACGTTGGTGCAAGTCACGGTAGCGACACGAATTACATATTCAATGGCGTGCTTCCCGAGGGCCAAATCAGTCAAGCAGACCAGAAGCTCTCCAAGTCAATGGCTGATTCTTTCATCAATTTTGCGCATACAGGGAACCCGAGTTCCGCGGGTAATGAAAGCTTTCAATCATGGCCTGAGTCATTCCCGGGTCCCCACGACAGCTCAGGGTCCAGTCCCACGAGGATATACCTAGAGCTTATTGGTGGTCCCCTGGGAACAGGCTCCTGTCTATTGACAAGTAAGCACAATGATGAGAAATTTACTATCCAAGAAAGCAACATGCAGATCCCATGGATGAACGACATGGAAGTTGGAGAGATGGAATCGAGAAGTTTTGAATCAAGGCGGCAGGAACTTGAAAGAGAGAAACTGCTGGAACGATGTGCATACATCAGCACCCTATCAGAGAAGTTAGGTGTATAAGTACCTACCTAGCAGTAAACGGCCGAGGTGAGTATTGTGGTATATATACGCAAGACAGACCGGTACTTGAGTTCGAATTACTTAGGCATATATGAAGGGAATGGGCATAGGTTCTTGCATGAGTTCCCAAACGGGCTTCATAGCTAATAGACTCTCGAGATCATTGGTAACGTGCATGAAATTCCTCTGAGCTGGTTGTTAAAACCACCTCATCCGTCAGAAGGACGTGATACGCTAGAGCTCGGGAAAATTACCAAATGAATACTCGAGATCAACTACCATTTGCCCTTTTCAAACCGCCCGGCGCTTTTTGTTCCTTTATCTCTTTTACTTGCCGCAATTCAATCAATTTGCGTTGTCGATCTTCGAATTCAACCATTCTGCCGTCTATGGGATATACCTTGCTACTTATTATACAGGTCCCTTGGCGGCTTGGTGCTAAGCTTGATGCTAAGCTTCATACATGATAAGATGCCAAGCTTACGCACAGGCACGAAGGGCACTAACTCGGGATAGTGTGATTTGTAGAATGATTCGTATTCTATTCGCGTTCTATTCGATACACCGTCGTTTTACTCGAGGCGCTATTCCGAAGAGCTAGCACGTAGATTCGAATGGACCACGTTCTGAATTGAACTGGACAGATAACTAGTGCTATCTATTGAAGAATTCCCACTTAGACCTTGCTATATTGTAAAGAGATCGTAAATTTAAATGACGCGTCCCACATTCGTATTTTGTATCTTTAAGCCCTCCTTTCTTTTGACGTGCAATTTAAATTCCTTTACGATATCCCCTATAAGTTTGACAATGTATCCCTCGAGGGCCCAAACAGGGGCCAAAAACTAGCGCTTCACAGACCATCACTAGTCTGATCGCTCCGACGTATCAAAAAGCAGTATAAAATAGCTTCTCCGTTAAATATGTCTATGCTTTAAGAATTCGGTGGGAATTTGGCCTATGCTCACGATTAACCATAGAAAATAGCCACTCAAGTCACGTCCCGACTCAGATCTGGATATAACGGCTGGTAGCGAGACTTGGCTTTTATGGGTCAAGTTTTTGGCCCCTGTTTGGGCCCTCGAGGGATAGGCAAGCATATGGCTGTTAGTAGCCTATATTTTGATATATACTAGGTATAGCGTGTATCTGTCAGTGTGCTTACGATAGGATATCGGACGGCAGATGAGTTGATAAGAAGATGCTTGGTCGGCGCTCCCGACCAACGGATCATTATTGTTTTTGTGGTTTACACGCGCTAAGTTACCTAGATAAGTTCATTTTTGACAGGGATGTCGCCGCAGTCTTAGATTCTTAGCGAGCACCCAAAAGATAGGTATTGGTGGGGATATCGGGTGGAACGGCTTAAAATTCTGCGCCATGCCCAGCGCCGATCCGCATTGGCGTCTGTTTCGGTCGTCTATTGGATAAATAGGACGCTAAGCGGCTTGAAATGCGGGCCGGACCCGTGAGCACTGACCCAAAGGAAAACGACACAACTTGAACCAACTGTTTTCAGGTCAATTTCATAGCACAAATGCGTCATCTGTCTTTTTTATTGTTCTTTAATTATTTTTCAGCCGTTGAAGATGCGCCCCGGACAACCAGAAAAAATTGGGACAGCCGTTACCTAGAGATACCTACGTACACATCAAGTACTATAGGTATCTTTTTGGCATTAAATATAGTATGTCATTACTACCTACTAACCTACTAACTAGGTATCTACCTAAGTTAAGTAGATACATGTAGGTAGTAATAATATTGAAGCTGGGTAGATTTGACGTACCTCGGTACGCACTTCTCTCTTTTAATGGGAACCTACCTATACATACCTAGATCTGCGTACCCTGTATTAGTGTGTACCTAGGTATCTACATGTGTAAAACAAAGAAAGCGCCTTGCGGCTAGAGGAAGGAATGCATTCGTCTAAGATCGTCGGCGTAAGTATATGGCGTGTTTATCCTCGACTCACATTTCTCCATCCCTCAAAGATTCCACAATTCCTACCTAAAAGTAGATTCTTGCCTCTTTGGATTCGTACCACATACGTATTTGTATTACGCTTTCTGCCTCTACCCTACTCTTCCTTTAGTTGTCGTACTATAATCTCGCCCTAGCCTTCGGTTCTCTACATGTAATCTTTCCGCCCCACGAGGTAGGATATTCAATCTTTTTCTCTCTCTCTCTCTCTCTCTATTACTTCCCTCTCTACTCGTCAGGATTCTAAACATCCGACCTTTTCCCGGGGCTTCGCCCCTAAGGTCAGGGACTTTTAAAAGGTAACGACTTTTAAAAGGTAAATTTTAGTACAAATTTTTACTAGTGCTGACCATACAAATTTAAGTATTTCAATCAAAATGAATAGTGCCATTTACATGCAAAGATCTAATGCTTTAACTTTATATTATGTAATAAAACGTTGATCTAATGCGATTATCGTCACTTTTGCTGTCGCTTTTCTTACACTCAAATAATACTCACCAATTTTTAATAAAAATAAATAAAATATATTATAAATAATTAAGAGGCCAATAATTATTATAATGTCAAAGCCGATGCGATTAAAGGTGGTTACGTTATATAAAAATTGAAAAGGTTAAAATATTAAGATTGTACGTATTAATAATATTTATAATATTTAAAATTCGGGTAGTACTTAACATTAGGTGTGCATCCCACCTAAATTTAAGTAGCCACAGAAATTACCTTTTAAAAGTTCGTTACCTTTTAAAAGTCCCTGACCTTAGGGCGAAGCCCCGGCAAAAGGTCGGATGTTTGGAATCCTGACGAGTAATAACTAAGACTCCTCAAGAACTTGTTGTTCTCTTCCTCTTCCTGATTTTCTCAGCTATGCTGCTCCCCGATGATATAGACAAGAAGGGCTCTCCCATGTTTCCATCCAAGACCCCCGCGTCTTTGTCCTCGCCAGCGTCGCGCTCCTATTCCTTGTGACCTACACGTCACTCCATCTGTATCATCGTGTCCCGCCCTCATATCCGGAAGCGGCTCCTCAAATCCTTCCGAACAAAGATACGATAACTCCAGTGGACCTGTTAGATGCCGACCATGCCGTCGCAGCAGAGTTGACTACTCGTATTCTAACCCCAAGTCCGGTTACTCCTACGCCAAGTCCTGCTGGTAAAGATGAAGAGCAAGCTTGGAAGCCAACTACTACCAGTACGACTCCTCCTCCGTCAGAAACGCCTACCAACTTGGGCGATGATCTTGTAGCAGAGGAAGAGTCCGAGGAGGAGGAACATGAACAGCCGCTTCCCGATCCTAGGCTCTGTTCTAAGGACTTAGAGCTTCTTGTTCGCTCTAGTATCAAGTTGGAACTAACCGAGCGTGTGCATTACATTCGGCGCTATATTAAGCCCATATTTTCCGATACTGTCGACAGAGACAATGTTGTCAATGTCACAGAGCCTCTCGTTGCAGGTGATGTAGAAATCGATCTGTACCAATGCAGAGATGTTACGATCCCTCCATCTGAGCCAATCAAATTAGTTGTCCCGAAGCCTCATCCGAAGGCCATGTTTGAACATCTAATGTTCGGCGTGGCAACAGATTATAAACGTCTCAATGACTCAATTATCCCGTTTTCCCATTGGATCTCCGGTACTGGTGCCAAGCTGGTTGCTATCGTTACAGACGCGAAAGAGAAATCACCCGAAGAGATAAAGAGGCTCCAGCGCAGTTTCGAGATGGCTGATATCAATGCCACTTTAGTGAGGCCCATCAGTAGGGATTTCTCGACGTCGCAGAATCATTTTGCTGTCCTAATCAACATGCTTGAACACGACAGTCCCGGTACCCAGTGGTATGGTCTCATAGACGACGATACTTTCTTCCCGAACCTAAAACCCCTTTCGGACAGTCTCGCCGAATTGGACCACAGTAAGGACATCTACGTCGGAGCCCTCTCGGAAGACTTTAGTTCTGTCCAGATCTTCGGCTTCATGGCGTTTGGCGGTGCTGGTGCCTACCTATCAGCCCCGCTAGCCAGGAAGCTCGCTGATCAAGCTCTCCAATGTATCCATGACGCAACGACTAAGGAGGGCGACACTATCCTTCGGGACTGCGTATACTCTAACTCCAAAGCCAAACTCACCATTCTTCCAGGCCTATACCAGCAGGATATAAGGGACGACGTGAGCGGATTTTTCGAAGCTGGATTGAGACCTCTGAATCTTCACCATTGGAAAAGTTGGTATAAGGCACCCGTCGAGAAGATGGCAAAGGCCGCTAAGTTCTGCGGGGATTGTTTCTTGCAGCGCTGGCGGTTCGGCAACGACACGGTGTTCTCAAATGGATTTTCTATCGTGGAATATCCAGATGGCCTGGAATCAGTCGACCTTGAATTAATGGAGGGCACGTGGGGTAAAGCCGACAGCAAGGACTTCAATTTCAGCCTTGGTCCGCTTAGAAAACCATACCCCGTGGAACAGAAGAGGAGTTATAGGCTGAGAGAAGCCGAGTTTACAGAGAACGGGGATCTAAGACAACTATACGTGCGAAATGGGGATTCTTCCCGGGACGAAGATGAGCTCGATTGGGTGGTCGAATTGATATGGCAAGGGCATTAACTAGCAGGCGTTACGGCAGGCGGCGCATACTTGGTTTCGGGTTAGACGGTCTACTTTGGCGTCCAAGTGTACGCCATAAAACCATCTATTCAAGATGGCAGTGTTGCATAAATATTTAGTGTTTTTACGTCGGTACTATCACCCGATGAACTTTGAACGATGACGTATAGTTCTAGGTCTTGAATTACATCTATCAAACTATAGGTATAATCTACCTATAACTATTAGAAGCCATATTAGTTTATGTAGTTATGTGATATATGTGCGGGATATATCTTATGTCAAGCGCAATTACCCGCATCTACACTACTAGGGACGAGAATCTATTCTCGGATGATGATCCTGTCAATAGTACGATATAACTATGAATTCTTTGTGATACTACGAAAAGTCTCAGCATAGTGAACCCCAATTTCGAGTACTCCATAAATAGACCCCAGCCCTTTCATTCGACCAAGCCATTTTCAACCAAGATAACACACCTAACTCATATATCGCTTATATATCATCTACTGTTATCTAGCAAGTGTAGATGTACTTATACATTTTACAAGTGTATTGTTTATATAGTATTATATCATACCTCTGAAAGAACTAGTATCAGTAAGTTAGCGCAATGAACAATTTCCTGTTATATATCTTAGAATGAGTTGACGAAAAATAGGGTTGTTAAGTTACAATAGTTTAATTCAACCCATTTTCAAAAAATTCATAGACCTGCATTAATGGATATAAGCACCCTTCTCCTGCGTGATGTCTTCTTACGTGATCTCTACTTTACTACTATAAGCGATCTAAACCATCTAAATTCGACTTAACTCGTGATCATCAGTTAACCGGGAAAAAGTCGGTCAACTATGATGGCATCCAGTCCAGCTGACCAACATCCGCACCAGTTGCTTTGTCCTCCATTTCCTCCCCAAGTAGAGGGGCCTGTAGACCCGTCCGTTCAACTCCTCGTAATCAGTGGCTGGACAAGTGATCTGGAAAGTCGTATCCAGCAATTACAGGAAGAACTTAGATATACAATAAGGAATGTTGATCCACGGTCCACGAGGTGGTTTGAGTTTCACACCGATCTAGTGAAGCAGTTCGAGCTTCTGTATGAAGCCATTAGAATTCACCATACATGGCTGGCCCATCTCTACCAATCACAACAGCGACAAATAGATCAAGAAGACCGGGAATTCGATCAGTGGGAACGAGAGCAACAATTAAGAGAACAGCAGGAACTAGAAAAGTTCCATCTATACGAAAAGATCCAACAGTGCCGAGAGGAGTATTATAGGGAGCAATCAGAAGTACCAGATCTTGAAGCCCGTTCTGAGCCGGAAACACAGCCAAGCGAGCTAAATTAGACATTTGGGACGATACATAATAAAAATAAAATTGCTCTCTTTCTATCAATTCTTCCACAGAGCAATATTCCAAAATTTCAAATCTAAACCCTGAAGAGTCATAATTTAACAACATACTTGAAGTGAGTCACACTGAATACCTAACACGGTACTGAGCAACATGTTACTAAACAATATGCTACATAGTTTAATAATTTATACTAGACCAGGACAATGAAAAGCTCGTTTAGTGTAACAATACTCGAACAATTTCCAAAGGGACGATGGAGTTTACTGGGTGCTACCTACTATACAAATAACAGATGAAAAGGAGAAAAGAGAGGTGGAAATTTAAAAAAATACCTAGAAAAAACTCTCATAATTGATGCAATAAAAAAAATATTTGTTCATTACTCAGGCCTAGAAGAGACCAATATGTAACCTAAGTTTCTATAGTACGTTACGTGCCATATTTTAGGGTTTTCGCTCAAGTAATTCTGTGGTTAATTGATGACTCGACAAGGAGGTTTCGCCGATATAGCTCCAAAAATTCCAAAACGAATAATCAGTAATGGCAACAACTAGCTCAATCATCGCTCTAGCATATTGTACTAAGCCAAATTGAATAATACACCATCTATAGCTCATATCTGAAATCGGGGTTCTCTTTATCCGTTAAATCGTCGAACGCGTGGGCGTGCTCAATCTTTTCCTCGTTGCTCGAGCCAGTCTGCTGCTCTCCAGTGGTCGCAGTAGAAGCATCATGGCGCTTGACAATGTTCCTACGGACGAGCAGCACGCGAAGGAGAATCAGAAACAGGTTGAATAATACATAAAGGCAAAAATGGGCTGTGAACCCCTTTTGGTATCGGGGCGCATCTTTGTCTTGGAAAATCTGCACGAAAGTTGTAGGGTAAGCATATATATCCGCTAGCACGTAATATGTTGAGGAAAGTGATTAATATGTACTAACCTGAGGAGCCGTCATGTTGCCAGCAGCCCAGGCGATAAAGGTCATGGCTAGGGTCGTAGATTTTTTCGTCTGCCCTGCCACATTCCGGGAAATCAAGGAGAAGATCATGTTACCCTCGGCAAGGTAGGATTGTGTGCAATAAAAAGCGATTAAAAGCCCAACTTTGTTTGTAGGGTTCGGGGGAACTGAGTATATAATAGCAGTTCCGATAATAGCTGGACTAGGTAGAGGGTTAGCAGTTGTTCTTCAAGATTTGAAACGAGTTTGAAACGACTATTGGCTTACAGAGTCCAAAGCTGAGAAGGTTACTTAAGGTCACCATATGAACGAGAAAGAATAAATAAAGATAAAGGGGTGATGTACTGACATGCATGATGATAGCTGTCTGGTTTGTCCAAGTCGCTATCCAAGCCCCTCCTACCATGACTAGAATAGTAACAGCCCCTTGAGCAATATTAAGGAGCTGCGTTTGAAGATATGAGAACCCAAATGCTGAGATTATTAGGTTACTAAACACCCCGAGCCCGCCTATAACGAGGGTGGAAGTAACCTGAAGCATGACATAACACCAGATTACCGGATCCTTTATCGCCTCGAGCATTTGGTACCGCTTGTAAGTCTTGTTTTGGATACCCGTTTCATTGGCACGTACGCGCTCAATCATTAGTCGCTTCTGGTCTTCGTCGAAGCACTTGGCTTTCATGGGACTGTCCGGTAACCACCAGCCGATGAAGACAGCCCAGGCACAAGTGGCGCATCCGAGTACGAGGAAAAGTAGCTGCCAGGACTTGAGCGAATGGCCTTGGAAGTGACTCGCGCCATAGGCAATTAAACCCCCGACCTATTTTTCAGTTAGAATCAATAGCTTAACCCAGACCTTAGAAAACCTCACCATTAGTTGGACACCAGTCATGCAGTCTGTAGAGTAAGTTAGTAGCTTGTTATCGAAACACGTGCTTTAAACCCAACTGCTTCTAAGTGAAAGGGGATGGGAAATTTTGACGTTGCATACACCATAGCGAGGTTAAGACGGATTGTTCGCGTTTTGTATACTGCATATAAGAGTTTAACTAAGAATACCATAGTCATCGATGCAATTATAATATCTTACCCACATAGAAGTCCTATCTTATAGTCAGTCTTGGTCTTATACATATTCTATTCATACTTTATAACTCACATGATAATGAAGGCCGGTTGGACGCACGACTCGAAGATGCCAAGGAGGAAGCGAACGACCATTAGAGATGCGAAGTTATGCGTCGCAGCCGAGCAAGCTATAACCACACCCCAGCAGAATACATTAGCAGAAAGATATTTCGACACCGGAAGTCTTTGAAGCAGTAGGTTCGTAGGGTATTCGCCGACAAGAACTCCCACATACAAAATCGTGCCTAGCCAACTAAAGGCAAGAAGGCGATATCGTGAGCTGATCATAATCTCTGAAGTCAAGTATGGGTTGGGGTTTACCTATAGTCTTGACCTTGAAGATTAGCATCTGCCTTGATGTTCATGACAGAGGCAAATCCTAGAGTTCCTTTGTCTAAAGATTGGCAAAAGTATGTTCCCAGCATGCATGCTAAGATTCGCTTATTGACCGTCCAAAATAGTTTTCTGTTGGTTTCATCGTCAATATATGTCCCGGCTGCGCCAGCATAAGCCTCAATCTGTTGACTATGAGCTAAGCTTCGTTAATTCGCGGATCTGAGAGGAAGTTCTGACCTCGCTGTCCCTATCTGCGTGGTTAAGTATGCGATTATCTTCCACGGTAGTGATGGCGCTCATGTTGCCCTGCGTTTCGGGTTTCGTCTTTTCGTCTTTAAAGTTGTAAAGAACCACTGGTGTATTGCATTGAATGAGACCTTGTCGGGACGAGCCCAGAGACAAGGAGAGATCAGCAGTTGGTAATTATGTACCCCTTGACTCAGAGACTTAAAATCCGGGGTAAGCCAACACCCGAGAATGGGCTGACAAGACCGGGGAAGTATGGGGATCCCATTTGTCGCAGTAACGAGCTGCAACACACTTCATGTTGGTAGATGATGGTACCTGGGCAGGTTGCGGACAGAAGCCCGGAAGATAGTCCGGCCTCCGCCTACCACCAAAACAGCAGTTTGCGTCCCAATGGTTTGGACCTATATAGTAGCGAGCCAACCAGATTTTCTATCTCAATGTGTTAGTGTCTTGGCAACTCAGTTTGCGAGTTTCGCGTTCTCAGAGGTTAGGATCGGGTATCTCGAATGTAGATTTCTCCACGATCAACCCCATGGGGATATATCAAAAGATGAAGCTGACTGAAGAGGAGTTGAACCTCATTTTAATTTTCCTTAGTTATAAAGAATTGGAGAAAAAAAAAAAAGGTGCAATGTTCCAAGATTTTAGATATGCACAACGGAAGTTTTAACATCGGCAAACTAATAGGTGACTCCTATTCATAAACCACGACATTAGGTACTACTTAGAAAGCCTATAGGTATGTGCTAATAGAAGTGATGTGCTAGACTAGGTATGTACGTATTTAACACATGACGGATTAAAAACGGGATATGCAAGTAGAAGATATAATATATCCTTTTTAATGATAGGACTCCATGCTAATAATCCGTTATACGCTAATATCAATCAAAAGGGGGATGTCCCACTAGTATTGATCATTGACCTCTCATTTTACTTTTAGTCAACTCGATTTTCTCTCCGTCTAACCTTCATGCCGGATTCCTAGTAAAAAGATTCCTATATTTTACGTGCGTTAGATGTAGGTAGTTATATCATTACTTGAATGCACGAGTTGATTTTTTCGATGATATAATCAACATGGACGATGAGGACGCGAGCTTTTCTGCGGATGGTGAAACTCACCAACGCTCCAAAAGAAGACGCATATCACGCGACGACGACGACGTCGAGGGCCCGGCGTAAGCATTACACTGGCAAAGAATAACCGCCTACATGAATATGTCCTAATGAATTGTGAAGCTGCCAGTCCTGTCGAAAAAAGAAGGCAAAATGCTCCCGACAACAACCGTGTTCTGTTTGTATCAAATATCGTAGGGCCACCCACGTTCGCAACTTCGCAGTCACAAGCGTGTCTCGTCCAGCTAAACGTTAACGCAAACATAGGGACCCAGTGCGTCTATGATGATACTCGTTCTAAACCAGGGATGAGAACCGGTGCTATAGAGAATCTAAGTCAGAGAGTCGGTGTGTTACTCTCTTGTTGTCACTTTTTTTTCCCAAGTCCCCGTCGTCTTGTTCCATACAGCCAACGCCCTTCCAGGCTAATTCTTGATAGCGAGTCTCGAGCAGATGTTCCTTGGGCAGAGCATGCTATGGCAGCAACTATGGACTGGTCTATCGACCACGGTCAATGGAAACATTGATTTTCCTTCAAACAGCCTTCGCGAGCCAGTTTCTTCATTGAAAGACCACATCGCACAAGTGAGGACCAATTTAGCACATTTGACATTGACCGATTCTTTACGACAGAACCCCATAATGGAGGCTCCTAACCAGCCGGGGAGTGATTTAGCCCAGGGAAGTATAGCAGACCGCGATAAGGCCATGCCTACCGAGTACGACGAAGTAGATTTGCCTCCAAGAGACTTGGTTGATGCATTGGTTGAGATATACTTCGCGAAAATTCATCCATGGATCCCTATGCTTCATGTCCGCCTCTTCCGCCAACGCATGACAGACGACCGTAAACGATCCCGTTTAACAAGTATATTCCATGCAGTTGTTTCGCTATGCTCCAGATTCTCAGATGATGCCCGCCTTGGGAATGCTAAGGAGAAACTACGAAATGCCAAGAGAAGCAGACAGACTGTTCTACTTCGAAGTATGGAGTCTTTCTCGGTAGAGAACTTGCAAGCTCTAATCATATGTGCATTCGATACTCTCGGCAGTGGTCGCGGGCCTTCGGCTTGGTCTATAGTCGGCTCCATGACCCGGACTGTCGAACAATTGCAACTCAGTGTTGAGGAAGATGATCAGCCTATTGCTACTTCTGTCAAAGCTATGATTAAGAGGATGACTTTTCTTCCCCCAGCGCGTAATTGGAGCGAGAAAGAAGAGAGGCGGCGTGTCTTTTGGAATATTTTCCAACTAGATTGGTTTTGCAGCATTGCGACTGGTTGGAACTTGTCACTAACAAGTACGGATGTGAAAATGCGTCTGCCTTGCGAAGGTGCCCTATGGGAAGCAGGGGAGCCTCTAGAGGCCCCCACTCCCTACTTCGGTGTCGCTGATCAGACTGGCTCTATTAACGGTGCGCTTCCTTCTGTAAGCGTAGGTGAAGAATCCCACGAGTCTCTCGGCGGATTTGCTTACTGCATCGAGGCTACGGAGAGCCTGAGTCTTGTAACCTCGTTCTTTCTGCAGCAGGTTATTGACATCTCTATGATACACGAGGTGCAAGTATGGCTGATGAAATTCAAGCAGTTAGATCTGCGCCTGATCCAGTAGGTTTTCCAACCCTTACGCGTTTTCGTAATTTATCATGCCTGCTAATATTGTTTGTCAGGTGGAAGCTATATCTGCCTGAGCAATGGCGGGAGGCCTGCGTCCTGAACCAAGACGGAATCATGGACCCAAATTTAACCCTTGCACACGTTACGCACAACACCGCAGTAGTCCTTCTTCACCAAAGCATCGCGTATCCCTCACCCGACTGGCAGAATAGCCATATTCGGCTACCGAGTGTTTCAAGTTCAGAGACCTGTTTGGCCGCAGCAACAGAAGTTGCTATCATAACGGAGAAGTTCTTACAAGGCTCTACATCACCAACCAATCCACAGTTTGCCTTCTGTCTATTTATTTGCGGTCGCATGCTTCTAGCACACGCGTCCTATTACGAAGTACCGTTGCTAAAAGAGTTTGAATCTCTTGTCGCGAGCCTCCTAGAGATGTCCAGTCGTTGGAATCCGTCGTGCCCGCAAGAAGGCTTGCGCTCGGTGGAGAGTTTAGCCTCTAAATTTGCGACGCGTCTCAGACACGCTCAGCGACAGGGCCCTGGAACCATCGATATCAGGCAACCCGCGTATTCAGAAGATAGTAATCTTCAGGAACAAGACGCACCAATATCGGTGCCAAATCAGACCGGTCAACTATTAAATTACGCTGACCTTTACAGCATGCCCAGCCCTATGGCAAGCCGAAATATTGTCAGTTCCAACCATGATGCTTCTCCCGACAGTATCTCATTGGCCTTTCCTCCTCTGCCGCTTGCGTTTCAGCCAGACCATTCAAGTCGGATCCACGCAGATGCGCATTCACCAGCGCCGGCCCCATTACAAACTCATGGCCCTTTCTTGCCAACCAACAATCCTGATAGTTCTGGGACAATGTCTTTTGGCAACACTGATATGCTTAACTTCGAGGACCTCAATGCATACTTACAGCATCCATTCTTGCCCACTCAAAGAATAAGCATGTTTTCAGAACCTATGAATAATAACAAGCCACCTTGAGTTGCGTGGAATAGAAGCGATATCGGTAATACTGACCTCATCTACATTTAATCACTGTAAACTATAAAGGTGATCATCTAGAGAAAAGGGTGATTCAAACCTTCCATAAATCACCACGGGATCTTCATTCTGCCACACTCAACCCTTTAGCTTCAACAAGTCTGTCTCCAAGGCCCATGTTAAGTAACCTATTTCCCACGAGAAGAAAAAAGTAATCCGCATATACCAGTCCATGATTCGCCCATCTACGCGGAGCAAATTCATAATTGTTAATCGTGGCGCCGTTCAGTATTGTTTCTGCGCCATTTCCCATTTCAACTTCCACCGTTTGCTGGTTGCCCAGACTTCCCATATCAGGTGTCTCGATGAACTCCCTTCTCAAAACAAATTTAGCCGGATCATTAATGTGAGAAGCGCAAACAGCCTCTATTATTCTCAGCGCATGCTGTAAATATGCACTCGGCCTTCCAGCAGCAGTTTCTATTTCGTGAATCAAGAGCATCCCATAGCTAGCTATCATCGCTGCGCTAGTATCCGTAGGCTGCGGCTCGTTTTCAGGCGCTTGGAAATCCCATGGTGGGATAGCAGACGCAGGTAGATGCTCTATGAAGTAATCCGCGCAAGCCTTGGACGTCTCGAGAAAAGTAGAGTCTTTGGTCCAATGGTACGTCTGCGCAAAGCCGGTAATTGCCCAAGCCTGGCCACGAGACCAACAAGAGTCATCCGCGTACCCTTGATTTGTTAATACAGACTTGATAGCCCCGTTACGAGGATCGAAGACGACTACATGCGCAGTCGAAGAATCAGCTCGAATATGGCAGCGTTGGCTTATCTTCGCATGGCTAAGCGCAGCTGCATACATTGAATCGTTCTGCGACTTTGCGGCAGCCCAAAATATCATATCAAGATTCATCAAGTTATCCTACAGTGAAGGGTTATAAGCCCATCATTTCGGTCTACATTGCCAGGGTTATGGGGATACTGTTACTTACTATGATAACCAAGAAATCTTTATCCGAATCCTGAAAGGAATACCTCTTGGTGATACACGTATCCCACGATCGGATACATTTTACTACCGGACTGTAACGAGTCATCAAACTTTCCGCTGCCGTGATCATAGTATCAAAGCCCCTCGTATCATTCTCGAGTTCCCAAGCTGCCCTAGCCCAAGGCGCGATCATAAATCCAAGATCATGCGTCGTCTTCACTTTCGCGTTTTGGTAAAGGCTAGCGGTCCACCATTTGCATGCGAACCTTTTTTAATAAACATTTTATACATCTCGAAGTACAGGATCGATGCTTACTGTAACTGAAGCTCATGTAGCTCATATCCCGTAGATGATTGGCCTATACGGCGGATCTCGTGCGCATATTTCCGCTGACGCTCGAGGAGGAGATACAAACACCCAGGGAAGAAGCCAGACGTCCAGAATTCTAACTCGCGATAAACGTACCCCATACCGCCGGGTTTTGTATATTCCGGAAACAGTATCGGCGGTGTTGGCTGTGTTGAAAGTCAGCAATTTATTCGAAGTAGTTACACTTGACTTACGCTCGAAAATGCTCTTTGGGCCACTCCCCAAATCTTTGCGGCTACATTTTCTGAATACAAATGCCCCAAATCTCGCCGCCTCGAGATGGCTAGGTCCACCGCGTCAAGCACTGGGGGCGTCTTCAGGCCATGAGAGCTCTGGGATTGTTCCTGGCTATCACGGACGCTTCGGCTTTGTTTCTGTCATGTGAGGCATTAGATAGGGTTATTACACTTAAGAAGGGTTTGGAAAGCTAACTAATGGTCTGCCATTATCGGCAGAGCTAGCCTGGTTCCGCTCCATCTCAACGATTCGGTACTCGAATGTGACCACGTCCCAAGATTGCACACCGGTATTTTTCAGTTTGCGCAAAAGATATATGTTATTGGCGAGCCGTAATACTCTAATCCAAGAATAACGACCCAGCCTAGATTATTCGGTAAATTCTAAGGCTGCCTGTTAGTTACTGACAATCAAGTCATAGCAAGTACTACAATGTGCACTGACTATCACATGCCAAAGCTGTCGGGCGGACAGGCCGCGCAGATTCACCGGCTTTACAGTCTTATGATATTTGATTCCAAACGAGAATTTGAATTATTGCCGGCGTACACTCCGATACTTGGCCCGGATCTCCAGGTCAGGAATTGGCCCCTTTTTTACAATATTGTGGGTCTGGGGATATGCGGAGAACCCCCCATGGGGTTTTATTGAGAGGTAGTTAATGGAAAAGGGGAATGCGACCACCCCTTACTATCGAATACTTTGATAAGGAGACTTTGTCCTGCTTTGACAGCTAGATAATTGGCTATTCGCGGTACGGCATACCCGCGTCTCAATTATACTGGTAGACGGGACCAGCCTACTCGGGCATTAGAACAGCAGCCATGACCAACCTCGTTGCCACTATCCTCATCATTCTATTCTCCCAATGCGTATCAGCTACGGGGGGATTGAATGGATTGCCTATCCTTAATGGGATTATCCCTACTGTTTCCTCATTCCCAGGGATGAAAACTCGAATCGGCCAATTTGTCCACCCTGGCATCTGGCATACGCACGATGATTTAGAACGGATGAGGACTGGAGTCGAGGTGGGCGAGGAGCCCTATTCATCGGCTTTTCGAAACTTTAGCATAGACATATACTCAGCATTTAATGTGAGAATCCCAACCAGGACTGCACAAGCTCATTCTTCGGTCTGATAAAAAGCCTAGTATACCATGCAAGGACCGAAGCAAGTCATTTGCCGAGGATCATGCAGTAATTATACGACTTTCTCAAATGACGCCCGAGCAGCATGGCAGAACTCCATCATGTGGTACATTACCAGAGACCAGCGCCACTGGGACAGAGCCACGACGATCCTAGACGCTTGGGGTTCAAATTTAACAGACATTATTGGTACTGATACGTCCCTTCTTGTAGCTCTGGATGGCGACCTCTTCGTAAACGCTGCAGAGATCATGAGATGGGAAGGTGGATGGTTTGAGAAAGGTGCCAAGTCTTCAGGGACGGCAGGGTTCTCTAATCAACTCTACTGGCTGTTTGCAAGACAGTCAATCATAATCGGCCAGGCCAACTATGGGTTGGCAAGCATCAAGGCCCTCCTATCGTTTGCAGTGTATCTTGATGACATTGCAATGGTGAGTACAGCATGTGATATCTTCCACTCACAGATACTAACGTTTGCTTCCATCTTCAAGTATAATTATGCGCTCAATGCATATCAGAACGATCTGTGCGCCGGTGTTCTTGGGAACTGGGACACAGAAACTGGCCAGGGCGCCGAAACCGGTAGAGATCAGGGCCATGCCACAACGGCCCTTGGCTGGGCTGCCGAAGCCTCTCGAGTAGTTCAATCCCAGGGATATGACATATATCCTCTCCATGATAATTTAATTCTCAGGGGAGCCGAGTATACTGCTAAATACAATTTAGGCTATGAGGTGCCCTATGATCCAAAGTTTTACCGGTGCGAAGCAATTTTGGTCAACGGCCCTTGGAGTGCGCCTTCAAATATAAGTCGCGGTGCTGCCGGTGGACCGCACGTGTGGGATGTGAGGCTTTCTCAACAGGTCCTAATTTTATAGTGATTGAAGTGCTGATTATATAGATATTTTATTACCAATACGTTGTCAAAAGGGGTATCGACGCGCCATACGTATCAAAAGCGAAGTTAGCTCACGACGCAGCTGGCGGCGAACAGACTGGTCAGTATCACATCCCAGCAAACACCAACTCACGCTGACGGTACCGTAGGCAATGGGAAGCTCTCGACTGACCATCCTATGTGGGGTGATCTCATAGTAAGTAACACGAAAATCCCTTTCATTCCGTATCCTAGAATTGTTCGTTATCAAAAACATATTTTCTTTTTCATTCGTTATCAGAGGGAACACTTATTGACTCTTCAAAGTGGGCATATCCAAACCGTAAAGATGTCTCAAGTCATGGTGGTCGCACTGTTTAGGGATGCGACGGAGGATCATCGCATTAGAAACGGTAGTCCGCCCTGGGTAATACGATTTACTTAGGGAAATAAGTAAAATTCGGAGTACTATAAATCATTAAATAGTTTACAGTCTTTCTTACGGTAGGTTGTCCTATACTTAGCTTGCTTGTCAAGAGATAGGTACTTTATGTCAATACAAGTCACCAATATACCACCCCATGCTGGGTAAGGTCCTTATCTGTCGCTCTATATGAAGTGCGCCTATGTAATCCCATGCTTCAGTGGTTGGTATTAACCCTCTGATATCGTTTACGAGTGCATTCCCGGAAAGTTTCAATTGGATGCCTTAACCCTTGATACCCCGTAGCCCTCGATTACCTTTCTAGCCTACACCCATCATTAAGGAATTGATTTCCAGTTAAAATATTCTATGAGTCACAGCTATCACACTACACCAAGTGTTGGTTTACATGATTCATTTAACACATAGGTTTCTACCCCTTAGCAAGATATGAGTAAGACCTTCGTCTGATGTACGGCAACATCTTCTAAACGGACTTCTCCCGTGAAATTTCCTAACTCCTTTTGATCCCATACGTCTCTGACTTTCACCTCGGTCCTATTGCAGAATTGATCCATTCCTGGTAGTTCTTGTAGCTTTATATCAATATTTGTTGTCCCTTTGCCATAATTGAGAGCCAGAACAACATATTCGCAGCTTAATGGACCACCCCAAACCTGTATCGATCCCTCGGTAGATAAGTCAGAGATGTATGTAGCAGCAATACCCAGGTCGTCTTGAGATATAGCTATCACCTCCTTATTCAACAAAATCGCAAGCGATGATTCCGAAATCTTGGTGATGTCCGCACCGATAATCAACGGGGACTTAAGAGCTGCCCAAAACGAAAAGTGCGTCTGCTCTTCAAACTCGTTCATGGTGTTGGTGCCGATTTCCAGCATGTCCATATCAGCTATTAAACGTGTTAGTCAATTTAATCTTAGGCGCCGAAACATGATGATCTCTGTTAACCCCGGCTTACCCCAAGATCCCGGTTTCTGGAAAGGAGAGATCTCTCTCATCTTGCGGATCATTGTCAGAACGCTCACGCCTGCATATCCGGTGTTTAGGCAATACGCCGTCTGACATACGCCCGACTTGTCAGATGCGAAAGAGGCGTGAATATCTCCTGACATGCGATACGAATCGGCCACCTGATCAGCCCAGTACCAAGGAAATTGATGGCCCCATTGACAAAGGGCATAAAATATGGTCCTTCCAGATGTTTTCAATGCCTGGCCCATCTTTTGGAATCTCTCCTGGCTAGAAATAGTACCAGCTTGAAAGCCACCGCAATTATCATATTTAAGATAATCAACCCCCCAGGACGCGTAGGAGTACGCGTCGAGCTCCTCATAGCCCCAGCTGCCGGGATGAAAGTCACAATCGTAAATACCAGAATCACTAAAGTGGAAGAGTGAGTATACTCGTTAGCTGCGTACGGGCTGATGGAAACAGATAGATACGAACCTGTATATACCCAGTTTAAGCCCAAGGTCATGGACATAATCAGCTACGCCTTTGATTCCAGAGGGAAATGTTGTCGCATTGGCCTGTTGTTGTCCATTCTCCGCCCTTGTACGATTTTGCCAACCAGCATCTATCATTACATATTCATAACCAGCGTCTGCTAGACCTAGTTTAATCATAGTTGATGCGGTATCCTTGATCAGGCTTTCATTTATCTCAGCTTTGAATGTATTCCAAGAGTTCCACCCTATCTACAATGTTAGCGCTGCCGGTTTTGAAGTATCAAGTTCATAGCAGACATACCCATTTGTGGCTTTGACGCAGCCCCTGCACCCGCAATTAGGAGAGCCTGGAAGATTATAGGGATCATGGCGACGACGTCTCGGCGAGGTGAGAGATTGATTAACACTAGCTTTAAGCTACCCAATACATAAGCTGGAATAGTTAAGATAGATATGACAATTTGCACTTGATTCATACGTCCTAAATACTAACCCAGAGGTTTACTCCCTCTTTCACATTATAATGCCCCAAGCTATTATGTATCAATAATATACCAAGATCAATGCTGGCGACCCTAAGGACGCACACCATCCCCCGCTCCAAGTTCTTACCACCTGCATGGCTTCCCGGACGAAACGCCGGGAGTTACCCCGATATAACTCTCCCACATCGTCTTGGCGTATGATGCGCCCCGGCAAGAAAGAGGAGCTTCAAGTTGTATATCTTCATAGACTTTATTATACTTTACTCTCACGGTAGGGCCAAACGGCTGATTGTAGATACAGAGCCGACTTCAGTTTCGAGAGAACAATGTATAGTCTCAAGATATTCATCTATCTGTTACTTAGCTGCCTAGCGTTAGCCGAGAGCAATGACAGACATCCCCTATCTTATAGGCCTGCACCGCAAGGCTTATATGAGCCACCAAAGTTAGCTGGTTCTACTTCCTTGCTTGAGTATGTAAACTCAAGGAGCGATCTTAGTATCCTTAAACGAGTTCTTTCGGAGAGTGTAGGTAAGCTTACTACTCTCAGCATTTTAATACAAGAGACCCGTTTCATTCTAACTTCATAATAGGGTTCTTGCAAGCTTTCGACACCGTACCTACGTGGAACTTTACATTCTTCGCGCCTTCGGATACTGCATTCAACCACACGGGACAATACTTCAACACGTTCGCAGAAACACCCAAAGGAAAGTGGTGGCTCGGGAATCTAGTACAGCACCACTATATCCCGAACTCACAACTTAAATTTGCCGCGTTTTCTACAAATTACACGCGCGTGCAGACGGGAACATTCCTCTACGTCGGGGCACAAATTGTCGATAACAAGCTCGTGCTTAATCGAGCAGCCACTGTGACCGAGGCAGATATTCCTGTGACAAATGTAGGTAACTCCAGAGGACTATGTATCGGGCGACTGAGGATTTGAACCAAGACTGACTATAATCTAGGGCTGGGTACACATAGTTGACCGTATCATCGACCCGTCAGCCATGATATTCGAAGCGGACACCGAGAAGACGAAACAGAGCTTTATTGCTGGAAGCTGCTCAAATCCTGATCTGCCTTATTGCTAAGGGGACTTCCGTTTTTGACCTAAGGGGCGAAACAGAGAAGACGTAAAGTTCCAGACGTCGGCCAAGGACCACAAAGTCCACCCCTAAATCTCCGCAAAGATGTACTTTGAATAGAACTTTGATTCATACTTCATGTCTTAGAATGAAAATATCGAATATTTAAGACGATGATGGTCTTCTTATAACATATGATGCACCATGATGGGAATGCTAATTCAGATTAGTCTTGCTAATCTCGTAAGTATAATGACATGTACGTGTATCAGCTATCTTGCGAACATACAAGGTGATTCGATTTCTGCCTCCTTGCACACGGATTAAGTTAAGATAAACAAAACATTTGGAGATAGCCAAGGCGTGCTGACCGAAGCTAACGTATACCCCAGCCGGTTAAATTTGGGGTTATTCGGGAAGAACCACATCTTCTCCGCAATCTCTACGACTCCGTACGCTACTGACGATCTAATTATGAATTTAACCGCGTCGTTAATAGGAACTCGACAACGTCTTGACGCAGACATGTAAACCAACTCTAGCTTGCCCAGGTACCAGGACAGTGGGTCCACACGCAATCTTGGCCTCAGGGCGCGTAACAGATTGGTGGAAAGTTGTAATGCATTCTCTATCCAGGGTCTTAGGCCGAGCATCATCTCCACCATGGAGTTCTTGGCCATCTGGTCAACAGACAGCGACCATGGCAGGGTATAAACACGATAAGATTCTCAGCAATGCGGCGTCCCAGCGTATAACTACGCGAGTCGGTCCTCCATGGACAAACTCTAATAGTTAGTTCATGACGGATTCAGCTCCTATATTCTTCATTGGGTGGGTTTTTGATACGACCTAGGTTTGCCTAGTTCAAGATGCGTTTCTCTCCCGCGGTATCTATCCTCGCCGCAGCATCAGCACCTTTCGCGGCGGCACAACTAAATTCATACGCAAAGAAGGCCGGTCTGAAATACTTCGGCGCAGCGACCGACTCGCCTGGGCAGAGAGAACGCGCTGGTCTTGAGGCAGCATACCCGCAGTATGATGCCATTATAAGAGACACAAACGAGTTTGGCCAAACTACGCCTACTAATGGTCAAAAGGTACCTATGCTATTTCTTTAAACATATGCACTTCGTAAAAATCAAGTACTTGCTTCATTACTGACACATATAAGTGGCTTTTTATAGAGCCTGAGCGAGGCGTATTCAACTTCACGGAGGGCGATATCGTGGCGTCTCTCGCCGCAGAGAATGGCCAGTTGCTACGTTGTCACACGTTGGTCTGGCATAGCCAGCTTGCGCCATGGGTTGAGGAGGGGGAGTGGACCCCTGAAGAACTGCGCTTGATAATCGTCGAGCACATCACGCAGGTCATGGGTCATTACAGAGGCCAGTGCTACGCGTGGGATGTCGTTAACGAAGCCCTAAATGAGGACGGAACGTATCGCGAATCGGTCTTCTACAACGTCCTTGGTGAGGACTTTATCAAGCTGGCGTTCAGCACGGCGGCGGAGATTGATCCCGAAGCGAAATTGTATTATAATGACTACAATTTGGAGTCGCCGGGAGCCAAAAGCGAGGGAGCGATTCGAATTGTCAAGTTGCTGCAAGAAGCCGGGATTAGAATCGACGGCGTCGGGATGCAAGCTCATCTTGTGGCGAGTAGGGCCCCGACGCTTGAGCAGCAGATCGCCGTCATCCAATCGTACGGCGCGCTTGGAGTTGAGGTGGCTCTAACGGAACTCGACGTCAGGGTTGAGCTGCCGTCAAACGAGACCAGCTTAGCATGGCAGGCCGATGTGTATAAGAATGTATGTATCTCCTTTCCTTGTGGGTGCTCTGCGTTAGCTAACGGTGTAATTTAATTAGTCTGTCGGAGCGTGCGTCCATGTTCCAGCATGCGTGGGCGTGACGATCTGGGACTTTTATGATCCTTTCAGCTGGGTCCCGGCGGTGTTTCCAGGCGAGGGAGCTGCGCTGCTTTGGTTTGACGACTTTACCAAGCACCCAGCCTATAACGCAGCTATCGAGGCGATGACGAATAGAACAGGGAACTATACTTGTAAGAGAAGAAGGCGCACAATGGAGAGTAAGAGGAGCCGACAGCTATATTAGGACATCCATATAGTAACTGCGATGAGATTAATGTAATATATAATTATATTGTGATAGTCTTGCCCGAAAGTCTGTTATAGTTATGTCAACAATCATACATAACAGACAAAAACCTATGCCTATAAAATAGGGGCCACATAATATTGCCATATATTTAAATATATAAATCACGTTAAATTCAATTGCAGCTATATTTTCTGGCGTGAACTTGACAGGATCGTGTTCATATCGATAGACGGAGAGCTTCAAAGGATAGTGTGGTCTTTACAGAAACTGCTATTAAAAAGCTTTTGAAAGGAAGCAACGCATGTCTAGTTACATATGTCTTCTTCGCTGATAGATGAGGTCTTCTAATCAAAGTTACGTTAGGTCAACTTTCCAGTCTCTCCTCTGGCGACTTCTTCGTTTTCTTGCCGCATCAACATCATCCGTTTTCTACCTAGAATATAACATCACTCACCTTTACCCTACATCACAGCTGAAGCGAAAATGCGCCCCCTGAATAGGACGTTCCGTATTCTTATCCTAGTGGCCATGATAATCCCTTTGCCTTGCGCGTTCCCGGTTGGTATCTTGGATGCCGATGCATTTAATGCGAGACATCATCGTGCCCCTTCACCAAACCCCAGCCGCCATCACTGGCATAATACCAGTAGAGTGACCAATGATCCTCAAACATTCTGTCATAATGAATCGCAACCACCTATATATACTGGTAAGCATTACAACCTTCGAAACTGGGCTATTGTAGATCTAGGTTTCCTCCACATCTGAAGTGAGCTTCTCACTCCTAACAAAACTCGCGCCTTTTTTAGTGGGCGATAAAGATGTCGGTGGTCCTGGCGTGCTTATATGGAACCACGATCCAAAAAGCCACAGCGTCGTCAACGGGACCATGTTCTTTTTATATGAGAGCAACCACGATTTCGTCCCTTATAAGTACACGACCGTGAGCGCCCCCGGGATTGTCATCCTTCTCTATACCTCAACAAAATTCATTATTTCAGGGTACGCGCTAATGGAGATTCTATACTTCCTACTAGATCCCGCCTTGGTCATCCGCATTCGTTGCCGTATGTCCTACTTTCCGCGGGCGCATCGTGCGGGGGGACCGCACAAACCTCGACGGGCGAAAACATCTCTTAGGAACGTGGGCCGAAATTAACTGGCATGCCAACGGATCTGGGACTGCGTGGGGTGATATCTCGCTGCTTCAGGGCAACGATGGAGCTGCGATGATACAGTCTCTCGATGGGTTCCTCAGGGCGAAGGGATTCATGGCGGACCTCTTATCAGATGCGCCAGCGAACGTGTTAGCGCAAAAAGCGACGGGATCATGGTGTCTTGATAAGATAATCGGGGAGGGTGCGAACAACGCGACGAGGGAATGGGAGAGGCAGTTTTTAGACCCGTGGAACGTGTACCTGGAAGACGACATTGACCCCGTAATTAATTCGAACAACGGGAGATTCCAGGTTACGTTCTACGAGGGCATCATCTAAGCAAGACAATTCTCGGCTTCCTCTCATTTTGACCCTCCGTGGTTTGCGGGAATCCACGTACTTATTTCAGGAGGCGCATCGACAAGGACAAATTGAACATGAGGACATGGAGCTACCTAGAGAATTGATCTTACCTTACACACCTAAAAATATTACATGTTGAGGTACCTTCACGCACCTACGCAAGATTGAACCTTGTGTACAGGTATTAAAGCCTTTTAAGTTTTTGAATTGCGTCATGCACATAGTACATACATGTACCTTAAGATCAAGGTACCTACCTATGTAGAGTGAGGGTTATGGCAGCTGTCGTCAGCCGTCTTCAGTGTACCTAATTGTATGGCAGCATACATGTGGGAAGGAGCAAAAGCATCCCCCAGTTTCTATTAATAAACGACTTATTATGTACAATTATGATGATCTCAATACTTTTTATCTTTCTGCCTGCACGGCCTGCACGGCCTGCACGGGCAGCAGCGCTGGGCCGAGCGCAAGCTCAGAGTTGCATTCGAACACAACAAGTTCTGACCCGCCCCCATATCCAATCACTTGGGATCTCCTTCGTGTTTCCCCAGCCTTACTTATGTTTTAACATGTTTGTGCGTTGACTTCAAAAAAAAAAAAAGTTATTCGTGCCGGATTGCCGCCATCTCACTATCAACGATCCATCCTGCCAAGGCACCCAAACCTGAACCATACAGTAGCACTACTGCTGTTTTCGTACGAATTTCATAACAATCCATACAACCCAGACACTCCATACAAGCCCACCTAGCACCTAGCATACAGACTTGAATTCTTGTTACCCCGTTTCTAATCACTTCTTCGGCGATATCAGACGCCAGAAACGGAATGAGCCTCTTTTGTTCGTAGCGCCAATATCCTTGGCAACTGATACCCTCGCTATCTCATCTTATGGCTACCCATCTTCCAGGGCTAGCTAGACTAGACACCTACTTGTTACTGGTCACTATGAATTAAAAAGTCGAGTGTCTATTATTCGAGAAGTCGAAGTGAGCGTATACGTAGACGAAGCACTCATTTGGGCTATTCGCGCAGGCCCTGTTCAGCATGGCGCTGTCGTCTAGGAAAGTCGTTGTCTTAGCTACCTGGTACGTGTGGCGTCATGTTTCTCGTCCTATCTCTTCGGCTCTTGTATAATTTGATATAACTCGAATTAAATCAAAATAGAAAGCAAGCAATTAATGCCTAATTAGTATTCTAAGTTTGAGTACCATCTTCGTCTGGTCTCGGTATTACAAAAGCGCAGCATTCGGTACGGCCCTCTTTCTTTCTTGGCTTGAAGAACATCCTCAAGCTTGCATTGTCATACACCTTATACACCTTATATACGCGCATAATGTTAATCTCTATGCAAAACAGAGCGGCCTTTCCATTTCTCTATCTTAACCTTTTTGTTCACCGGCCTCGCCCTCTCAGCCTACGCTAGATATATATTGCGCTTCGATTCAAGTCACGCGCCGCAAACGAATGGGAACGCCTTGCCCAAAACCTTCGCTGAGCTGCTGAGATCCCCCCTTCGGCTTCGCTTCCTCTCGACATCGTCCGCG
Source organism: Entonaema liquescens (assembly GCA_902805475.1). Lineage (NCBI taxonomy): Eukaryota > Fungi > Ascomycota > Sordariomycetes > Xylariales > Xylariaceae > Entonaema > Entonaema liquescens. Next base: position 51,174 of record CADCSX010000001.1, on the reverse strand, counting down.
CTTTTGCTATTCTGCCTCGTTTGTCGCACTATCCTGTATTGGCGGACTATTCGTACCATTCACTGCTCGTGGGATGGGCTTCAGGTTTGTGTTTATTCCTAACCCCTACCGAACCGTCAAAAGTTGATCTAATCACTATTAACAGTCATTCCTCCCCTTTCTCCTTATTATACACGATATCCTCGAGCTTCGACCCCTACATCTGCCAAGATATGGATACGAAACACAGGCGGGAGCTTCAGGCGCTTCCGCATTTATGAAATATGCCCTAATTGCGCTATTCTGGGGCCTGGCCGCTACCGATACTCTACTCCTCTCCGAGCGCACGACCGGCGCGATATGTCCCGGTGGAACGCACATCGAACGCTTCATACCTCTTGCTCAACTAGTCACATTAGCCCTAGATACCGTCCTGATATCCCAGGTTGGGAAACTCCGACAAAACAGTGAGGCGCAACCAAAGACGTGGCATTTTCTAGGCACATTGTTTCTAAGCTCGGCGGCTGTCTTGACCTTCTTGGCCGTCTGGTCATCTATTGACCGGGCCAACTTTCAATGGAATGTCTTCCTCACCTGGCTCGCCGTGGGTGACCTAATTCTTGACAGTATAGCCGTAACAGTGGCCATAATCTCGGCCATCTACCTTCTTGGCTATTTTCACAGTATACTAGTGAGCCTACTGCTCACAACTACGGGTATCTTCGTGTACATACAATGGAGGATATTGGATGGGACCATGATCAAGGTCTGGTCTAATTGGTGGGGTCTTGTAACGGGCATTTGGCTATTTCTCGGAGCCGGTATTCTGTTTCGTTTTAGCAAAGCTACCAATTTTCAGGTTCAATCGACTAGCGAGGGTGTTATTTCCAGGAACCGATATGGCCTCTACGCCCTCTTGGCCTTTTCTCTTATATTCTGCCAGACGGTCTTCATGAGCCCTGGAGGGTTCCGACCCACACCCGGTCCGATTATTGCCAATGCTAAAAGCGAGTCGAATGCTTGGATAGCTGGAGCTTCGAAGAGTAAGTCCCTAAAGGAAGCTGTCACAGTGTATAGAGAGCGCTATGGTATGCCGCCGCCTCCCAACTTCGACAAGTGGTACATCTTTGCAACTTCGGTCAAATCTCCGATAATCGATGCGTTCGACCAAATTCACACAGACCTTCTCCCCTTCTGGGGTGCTGTACCGTCTATCCTTCGCCAGAGGACAACTCACCTACTCGAGCACCCATCACTTTCCATGGGTGGTATTATTATTGAGGACGGCAAGATTGAAATATCACCGCACATCCGAGGCACCCACCGTTGGATGATGGATGTTACTAAGGAGATGCTCGAACCCTTTGCACAGTGGCTTCCAAATATGCAACTTGCCTTCAATCTCGATGACGAGTGTCGCATATCTGTTCCCCTTGATCGCATGAAGGCATATATAGAAGAAGGAACTAAAGCTAGGGCGCGGCTAAGCGCAAAGCAGAAGTTTTTACCTTTTAGCAAGGACCAGGAACCGACCTGGACAAAAGAGTATCTACAGAGAGATGAGAGTATTTGGGAGGAGAAATCACCGTGGTTCTTGGACAGATCCAAGCGACAGATCTTTTACGAGTGGATTTCGCCAACGTGTCCTGCAGGTGCGCCTGTGAATAGGTATCGTTGGTGGAACAGAAAAGCAGAATGTCTGGAGTGCTCCGCTCCGCATATGAAGCACGACTTCGTATCCGATTGGACGTTGTCTGGCGACTTATGTCATCAGCCTGATCTTGCGTATCTGCATGGTGTCCTACTATCGCCGTCTGCTATGGCGCCTTCGCATACTCTCTTCCCTGTCTTCAGTCAGAGCCGATTATACAACTTTGCCGATATCCTTCACCCGAGTCCATGGAACTTCGGCGAGAAGGTCGAATTCGAGAGCAACAAAAGTATTCCCTGGGCCGAAAAGCTGAACAGCGTGTACTGGCGCGGCGCCTCGTCTGATGGCTTTGCCGTACACGGCGCCTGGCAAACGTTTTTGCGGGCTAGATTCGTACAGATGGCTACTAAAGCAAAGATATCCATCCGAGCCAAGTCTCTCTTCAACCTGATTCAAAATCCAAAAGATGCCCTCTCCACTCTACGTTCTAGCGTCTCATCACCCCCCCCTCCCCTGCCTGTCCCGGATAATCAGCTCACCGTCAATGTGTCGTTCGTTGGTAACTTCAATCGCTGCGACGAGCGCGATTGTAAAGCTGAGCATATAACCTTCTACGGCTCATCCACCGCCGAACCCCCGCCCTCCCTCGACTTCCAGGAGCACTGGCGTCATCGCCATCTAATCGACCTCGACGGCGCAGCCTTTAGCGGTCGCTTCTTACCCTTCCTTAAATCCAGCTCTTTGCCGTATCGTGCAGCCCTCTTCCGCACTTGGTGGGAGGAACGCGTTCATGCTTGGAGACACTTCGTGCCATTAGACGTACGACTCGCTGATCTCTGGGGCGCCGTGAGCTACCTCGGCGGACCCGGCCAAGCCGATGCTGAGGAAATCGCCCAGGCGGGTCGAGAGTGGGCGCTTCAGTCCCTCCGCAAGGAAGACATGCAGGTATATATGTTTCGATTACTGCTCGAGTGGGGAAGGCTTGTAGATGATCGTAGGGAGGATCTTGGATTCACTCTATGAAGAGTCGGGCAATAGGGGAAAACAAAAGTTATTTATGCATTATGCGGGCATTGTACACATACACGGACTGGGTAGCGGGTGGTTTTTCATCTGCTACTGCTCGAATGAATGATTTTACGCTTGATACCAACCACGAGGCCAGATGAAGGCTAAAGGAATATATGTATACATTTTCAAATAGGGTGAATATGATATTACATGATTAATAATAGGCCGCAATTTAAATTCATTAGTTCAAACCGACCTCAAAGTTGCTTAAGTAGAAGTAGGTATAAGTTGGTTAAATAAATTGTTCGTCAAATTAACTAGGTCGGCTCCCGTTTTCCGTGTCAGGAGAAACGAGCAGCCATCTACTTTGTATCTGAGAATTATAAAGACAAAAGGGCAGAGGGAAGAAGAGAAAATATGTGACGAGGTCTGTGTAGTTGGAAAAAACTAGCAATTAACTCCCTCTCCCCAAGCCTATTTTATCGCCTTTCAAGATTCTATAGTTCCTTTCCCATTTCGTGATTGATTCGTTCCAAAGCTTTTCTTTCACGCAGCCCATCTGCACTAGATCGAGCCGCTATTTAAATTGTAATTTCTTTTTTTATGCCTCCTATGTGCTCCACTGTCGCCTTTTCCCATCGGGTCAGAATGGCTTGGGAACCGGGTCGCAATGAAACTATCCCGATTCCTCCCACCAAATCCGAAATATACACAATAGACTCGCTTAATAATAACACGCCTAGCACTGCGCCGGCAACAATGCGACCCCGAGGCTAAGACGAGTAGGGACAAATGGAGAATGATGAACGATGCCCATCTCCTCCAGAACGCGCTCACGACTTTCCTGCATCTCGAACTCTGGACATCCACGCATCAATCTTCTCCTGCTGGTCCGTCTTGTTTCTAGCATCAAATACATTCCGTATTTCAGCAGTTGTTTTGGCACTGAGTAGAGAGGCCTCCGTATCCAAGAGCAAAGCGACAGCCGCACGGACCAAAACACTATCTCCTTCAAAGACATATACATCCCATATCCGAGTACATTCATCGAGGCTAAAATATCGAGTAAAGCAGGATGTAAATATGTCACCAAGGTAATCATCTGGTTTAAGGTCGAGTTCTTGGTTGGTAAGATGTTCGTGGAGTCGCGGCGACTTCTTGCCTAGTGTTTGAAGGAGTAGGTTGGATGCAGACGTCTTAGCCCCTACGTCGGAAGCGTAAAAAGAGAAGGGAAGGGGACGGTTCAGAATATTCGCCAGAGCGATGAAAGTTGCGGCGGGTGAGGGAAGGTTCAGCAAGAGTATTGCCGCGATGGTCTAATGAACAGAGTCAGTATAGAAGTAATGAAAATAGCACCAATCAGAATGAAAAAAAAAAAACCGTAACACTCACGTTGCAACCGGATACGTAACCGATATCACTCCGGTACATAGCGTATGCGCGAAGGACATCGATTAGACTCTTGTGTAAAGGAGCACCAGCTTGGAAGATTTTCAGATCAACCCAAGTATGTTCCTCCACATCCGCTTTGATTTGCCCAAACCAACCCATCTTACGCTCATCGTCGGTTTCGGGTTTCCCGTTTGCAGAGCGTTCCTCAACCTCACGAGCTCTTGCTAAAGCTGCCTCGAACGACGTCTTAGTCAACCCTAATTCGTTTCCTATGGCTCGAGACCACGCAGCACCTCGACTTCGGGGAGCTATGCCTTTCCACCATAACTCTCGAGTCCGTCGCTCGCGAATAGCAACGTCCCATCGTTTTAAGACATCATCTTCCCACACTTGCAAGAGCGCCTTGGCAATATTGTCCTTGTTACGTTCCTTTTCCTTCCTCGCGGCTTCCCGCTTTTATCCGCCTCGATACTGCTTGCCATCATCCTCTGATACTCTTTGATATGCTTTTTCTCTTCCGCGGGATCCTTCGGTGGTAGCCAAGAAGGCCTGGTCCGCGAGAGAACTGCTTCCTTCTCCTTGGAGATTGGTAAAGGGTCAATCATGATATTACTTCGTCTGAGAGGAGGAAGCTCAGCAAGTGCTGATTTCACCCGAGGTTTTGGCGTCGGACGTTCATATCTTGAGTGGTAAATGCCATGCTTATCGAGCTCATCCGCATGCTCTTCCAACTTCTCTGTAAGTGCCTTCGCTTCGGCGCTAAGTTCCGAGATAGCAGCAGTCCAGCTCTTAGCACGACCCTTCGACGACGACGAGGCCGACGATCGTTGCGACTCTGTGGACGGCGAGGAGTCCGTCCTCCACGTTGGAGATTTTAAACAACCTTGGTGGACTGCAACCGCCGGCGTGCCATTGCCCACGCTACGAATGCGATCTTTGTTTTCCTTTCGGGGGAAGTCGTGGTCGACCCTGGACGACTGGCCGACCGCTCCATAGGGGGGCGAGGCGAGAGAGGGACATTATCGAGTATCAGATCGTCGGGAATGTCATCGTCGTCATCGTCGCATTCTTTTTCTAATTCTATTGCTGACTTCGGAGCCCGACTTGTCTGAGAGTGAGAGCTACTTCGCCGTAGCTTAGGTATTGCTAGGTTATTATCTCGAGGGCTGAGCGATCGAGCTGGAACATTGGGGCTAGGGCTTCGTCGGCGGCGAGACGCGGTTATGGAGGAAGAAGATCGTACCGAGAGGCCTCGCGCAGGTAATGAGCCTGCATGAGGCTCGGGCCCAATACCTGTGCTAATATTCCGGGTGTTGGTATCGCGAAACTGCGGAGTTAATGTTAGGGCTCCGGATCGAGAACCAGAAAACGATTGGATGGAACGCAATTGTGGTCGCGAGTGAGCAAGATCACGGGTCTGGGGATGGATCTTAGGGCCGACATGCTTCACAGATGCACGAAGGTCAGAAGCAAATGAGATGCTATAAGGGTTTGGAGCCGCCTTGGCGTGAGTGTCGCGGAAATGAGAATGATCAATTGAAGTGACATCGTCATCAAGGCCAATTTCCTCAAAATGGGCAACGTCTGCAGTGAGGCTGTCTTCGCCTTCGTCAGAATTAAATGACCGTATAGACGAGGCCCTAGAGGTGATAGCGGACGAAGTCATGCCGGGCGGTGATCCAGGGCTCGGAAGTGCGAGGTCAACCCCGTCTGAATGTCCTCCACCGTAGCTCATGATCGCATGATCCAGCATCGGGTGGCCGGCTCAGAACTAAACAGTGTGTAAGGGATGGTCGAGTAAGTTGTTTGTTTTAAAGGTGCCTAAGTATATGTGCAGAAAGCAATTATGTATGCGTCACCGATATTGAATAAAGAGATGAAGCCGAAGCGGGTTGTTATCGCTGCTGGAGGCGGATAATCCGGTATTTTGTCGATTATGTTTGTATAACGTTCTTGAGGTCCGACCGACTATTGATGGCGTCTCCGGACGAAGGAATCGAAGACCAGCAGGGTAGACAAGAATAGTAACAATAACAGTAAAGATGGAGGACTTGAGTTGCCAGTATAACCCGCGTTTCGAAGAATCCCAAATCTGAAAATTAAGTTCGCCAGAAAGGGAAGGCCCCTGATCTGCAGCGACACTGTCGTGGGAGAAGTGAGATGCCGGCTTGTCGATTGTCTCACGATCCCAGCAAGGATAAACCCCTAGACGGCGGCACGGTGTATCGGATACCAGATGATTATAAAACTGACAGATTATTTATGTTGCTTCCCGTTCAGAGACGAGTATTAATAAATGAATATGATACTCTCTTATTATCGCGATTCGGAGAAAACGAACGTGTTAGCGGAACCTGACGCTTTCGTATGTTGGTGATAACAATCGAATATGATCACCAATGCGAAAGGGGGAAGGGGTTAGATGATTTTGTTCGGAATATCTGTGCAATAATGCTTTTCGACGTTCCAGTGCTGATCAATTAAAATTGTTTGAGAAACATTACAATTCAGCAGAGAGAAGCCTATATCTGCACAAAAAAAAAACCTTTTTAAAAGGTATGCGTATTTTTAATACGTGCAATATGTACGACGGACGACAACACGATACCGAATGTTTTCGTATTATCTGTTAAGGGCTGTAAAGGCTTGAGACTGTAGTGCTACTATGCCGGCTTCGACACGAGGTGTTGGCTCCGGATGCTTACGGATCGTGCGGTGTAAACGAATGATGAAATTGAATATATAGAAACGAGCGAATTCATGTAATGATTTGTTGTTAGGAGAAAAGAGCGGACGAATATCAAGGAATCTCTTCCGATACTCTAACAAGAACAACACAATGCGGCTTCCCCGGAAAGAATGAGCGGATCCCCCTAATGCGGTAGGAAAGAAGCAACAAAGTTGGAACTTGGAAGAAGAAAAAGGGAAAGTTGTAAGTGGTGATGATGCTGCGGCTGCGAGATAACAAGATAGTACGCAATGTAACCTACTAGTTTTTTAGCGCTTTCCACCAGCTAAGGAGGTGACCTACACAGCCTAGGAAAGCGCCGAGGCCTTCCAATTTGCTACTTGACGCCCCCTCTCCACCACTAAAAGCGTGCCCCTTAACAGACCCTGGCACGAAGGACAAAGTTTCGCCGGCGCGAGAATACAAGGAGAAAAGGAGGAGTCCGTTTATAAGCAAAAATCAGGAAATCAACCAATTAAAGTTTGCCTTTGGTGAGCCTTGATTTTGTTAGTCGGCAGCGCTAACGTCTCATTGGCCTAATTAAGTGTGGAAGTACCTGAAACCTGCAGATATTATCCGCGTACCCCCTAATAATTCTTTGCATACACCGCTCCTTTATTTCCACCTGCGCAAATACAATGTAGGGCATATTCAATTACGCTAAATACATACCTACCTAGGTATATCCATAATGCATGCATTTCTGTGCGTGCCTTGATCTTAGATCTCGCACCCGCAACCTTATGTACATATAATCAAATTGAAGATTTGACGCAACGGACTAGGTACCTAGGTATATTCCCCGTTATTAGGTACTTACAAAATGGACAGCACCGCTCCAAGTTTGGTTGATAGGTATGTACAGGTACCGTTACTTATTTCATTTGCTACTTATACAACTGCATATCGCATGCAGGTATAGCTCAGTGAATAAAACCTATTGGTGTTTCATCACCTCAAATCTACCACATCCGCACATCCGGCGATCAAACCTCGTTTACCATATTCGAGGCTGTAAGCATGAGCAAACGTGACATCGTAGCTGTCTGTTGTTCATATTGTGTAAAATTGAATGTCACCAGGTACCTAGGTATGTTAGGTACATTTTAAAGGTAACTCAGGTAAGTAGGTAAACTTTAAAATAAATCCGATACAATTTTAAACTCGATGGATGAGTTTCAACTCATGCACCCCGTATGTCCCCAGCCCTACTGCAGGATCGCAAAAACATACCATCCATATGTACATCTGTTATATATACACATACCCCACAAAAAAGAAGCATCCTACAAGCTGCAATGCTCCATCATGCATACTTCAAGTACCTAATGTAGGTAACTCAATCGGCTGATGGCAATCCCATATTTATACACCTCCGCCAGGATGGTAAACGTTAAAGGCTCCACCGTTCCATACATAATTATAAGTAACTGCCAAAATATTTTATATAGGAAATCCTTTACTCATTATTTGCTGATCTAAAATCTTTAAGATATTTTTTTTCGTACGAACTATAACATTAAGACTAAAGTAAAATATTACGTACCTCCCTTATAAAAATTAGTTTATAAGTTACTTGCGAAACGTACTCGTTAATAAAGTATGGAACAGTAGAGCCTCTAACGTTTACTATCCTGGCGGAAGTATAGAATAGGTAGTAAACTCCATCTTTACCATCTTTATATCTTTACATATACCTAATAGTAGGTAGGTAGCGGCACATCGACGGTCAAAAGAAGACCCACCAACCCCCTCTAGACGTATCAGTCATCGTGGATGCTATTTTTATGCTAGCTGCAAGTCTCATTATATGCCTGTACACGGAACGCCGCTGATTGCCAGTCCATTTAGGGGACAATCTCCTCGCTCTCCTCGAGTACCTCTTCCACAATCTCTTCGATCACTTGCTCCTCTCCGCTTTCCGGTGACTTGGCTTCAACCTCCACCGGGTGCTTCGGCAATCCTCGTGCAAGCCTCTCTTCTTCAATCTCAGCTTCAACTGACGCACGCCACCCAAGCCATTCGTCGAGCAGACGTCTTCTGGCTTCCACTACCGCCAAGTCGGCAGACGCTCCACGTTCCGCATCTTCTTGCTCGAAGATCTTAGAGTATTCTCGAAGGTTCTTACGAATCTGCTTCTGCTCGTCTTTGCTAAGCAGGGTCGGCGGCCTAGGACGCCATAACCATTGGCGGAACTTGTCAACATGTTCCTCCCGAAGTAGCTCGCCCTTGAAATCGTAGACATGATAACCGTTTTCCATCTGTTACCAATCATTAGTATCAAAGTCAACTTCCTGAGAAGATATATGGGACGTACCGTATGCTTCCAGACGGACGCCCATGAGGCGACAAATCGCCCTGATGGGTCCCATTGGATATCGGTGATACCGTAGTGGTCCGCCGTGTTCATCAGCTGCAGGTTGGCGGTAAGGTCTTTGTCACTTTCAGGCTTCTCGCCTTCAAAATCTAAGTCGAAAAATTCGAGGTCGGAACTCTGCTGGTTGGCAACAGTGGCAACGACTACGAACCGGCCCTTGGGAGACCAATAGATTGCATTGCTATTCTTTTTCTCGAGAGTCCGCAGATGCTTAAAGTTGCCTACGGCCGACCCCTTAGCCTTCTCGGGACAGAAGAATGCCACGGAAGTTTTAGGGGCGACGGCGGTTGGCCCGACCGGCTCCGGTGTTGTAATGATAACGAATCGGTCTCCCTTAGGTTCCCAGGCGAAATTGATGACCGTATCTTTGATGGTATCGACAACTTCGACCGGTACGCCCTTTTCTTTAACACGGAAGATCTCCAAGGTGGTGGCCTGCGACTTCTTAGATTTCGAATGTCGGTCAACCTTAACCGACAGGTAGGTAGCATCCGATTGCCAGTGAAGTTTAGCATCAGTAACGCTAAAGAGATTCAGTGACCGAACGATCTGCTTCGTAGGTATGCTCATCAATCCGACCTTCGCAGGGTTGCTACCGATCTCCGGTGTCCAGAAGCAAAACAGCTGTTCATACTGCTTCACACCCTCTCTCTGGGGTGTCGAAGGGGCCCATTCGAAATCCATAACACCTTCAATCTTGATTGTCGTCTTGTCTAACAAATTCATGCGAGGTAGCTCATACACCGAAATCGAGGAACCCTGTGTCATTCGTGCCACGTATTTGTCATCAGCAGACCACTTGAAAGCCGGCCAAGGAAATTTAGGTTGCTGCTTTGCCGGCGTCGCATGAGAATCAGTGGTTGTAGGAATATCGAGGTTGGCAAATGAGCGGAGGGGTTTAGTAGTTTCAACATCCCAGATAACGTAGTTCTTGCCATCTTCATCTAGGGACAGTTGAGGGTGGCCCTCATCGGGTATAGAGATAGGTCTATTCGACCATGTGACGATATATTTCTCATTTGGTGAAAAGTCGAGCATGTTAACGAAAGGATGCGCGAAACGCTTTTGCCGGGACCACGAAGCTCCACCCCACAGCTGTACACCTTGCTGGTGAACAGATACCAGGAACGTTCCCAAAGGAGACCACTGTATGAAACTTTCTGTCCAATGATTCCGGTCGACGATGTTCTCAGGAGGTTCTTTCTCATTATTCCAGAAGACGCCGACGATATCGCCTCGGTACATAGCAAATTGGTCGCGACCACGACCGCTAGGGTCGGCCAAGAACGATCGTAAGTGTTCCTTCTCGGTAAATTCTTCGATCTTAGGTGGCACGTAATTCTCGTCCACTCGCCCCTCACGGCCATACCGATCGATATCAGTCATCTTGTTGACTCTCAACGTGTGCTTCTTGTCGAGGGGAACCTCATCAAGCTGCCTTACGGCGGCGGCGGCTTCAGCGGCAGAAGCATATTCAACAAAAGCAAATCTATGAGTATGTCAGCACTTGGGCTCCCACCCTCAGCAGTCACTGCAAATTCTCGTCCTATTTCTTAAAGTATTTTACGAAAGCATGTGAGGCGGGCCAAATAGTCGCGTACCTGAGAGACTTGCCGTCTTCCATCGGCATATAAACCTGATCCTCTTTTGTCCTCCCAATCTGATTGAGCTTCTTCAGCAAGAATTTCACCAGCTTGGGCTTTTGCTCCTCGGTGACCTCAGGTAGGCCGTCGATAACAATGAAGGTGTCATAGCCTTGCTCGAGCTGAACCTCATATTTCTCGCGCAGGTCGGAAATGTCGATCTCGTCCTCGTCGTAGTCATCCTCGTCGACGTCTGCATCGCGCAGATGATCGAATGACGGCGCCATATTGGTGTCGTGTGTTGGGTATCGGGTCAGCCTAAGTGTGAATAACTTCGTAAATACTGTTGATCGGTCTGTGTGGGGTTGCTGTGTGAGAAAAAAATGCCCCGCCTTCGAAGTCAAGATGACGGTAGAGAAAAAGAGCGAACTTCCGGATCGCAACTAGATTTCGAGGTAAGAACCCAGGTAAGGATGGTATGTATTAATCCTTTAGGCCCTTACAAAATATGCAAGAGGGTGTCGCGGTACTGACCAGCACCGTACTTGAGTGTGGGCTTGGATATTTTATTGGAAGGAGAAAGGGGAAAGGTGAATTAGGTATTTCCTGGGTTTTCGCGGCCAATATTTTTTCGCAGGTGATTTTTTGAAACTTCCCAAGGTGAAAAAAAAAAAGCCCCAATTGTGTGTGTCTCCACTCCTGCCCACCAAACTTCTTTGTTATCGGCCTATCGCTTATCGTCTTCTCAACTCAACCTCAAAACAAGGCTCACAGCCTCACACGCAAAAGCTACCAGGCAGTACCCCACCTTTAGCGCATACCATTCTTAGGTAACCTGGATAGGTGCAGCCCCTCTATCGTTTCGGCCGTACGATTTCTCCTTTTTCCGACCTGTCCCGCGAAAAAAGTCTAGGTTGGTGCAGCCCGCATTTACATCTGAAGCTCTCGCCAGACCCGCCATAAGGTAGCAGAGTTACAAGACATCTCAAGCTTTGCGGAAAAGCACACCGCAACACAGCAATAACCTCTGATAAAACTACTCGCAGTTATTCTACTTTCAGTGGTAAAGATGGTATGTGTTACGAATCCTATTTTTATTTTTATTTTGGCTGTCTCGCTAACTCAGCGCGTCGTCTCTAGTCGTCTTTTAGTCCCACCCAGATCTTTGAAGAGGGCACAACCGAAGAGAAGGGAGAAAATGCTCGTCTGGCCGCTTTTGTTGGCGCCATTGCCGTTGGTGACCTAGTAAAAAGTACCCTAGGCCCAAAGGGAATGGACAAGATATTACAATCAGCGTATGTTTATATTAAATAACTATTTCCCCTCTTCGATCTACTTTCCTTGACTGACTTCGCCAAGATCCACGGCTGAAATTATGGTCACTAATGACGGTGCCACGATCCTAAAATCCATAGCACTCGACAACGCAGCAGCAAAGGTACTCGTCAATATATCAAAAGTCCAAGATGACGAAGTCGGTGACGGTACGACCTCGGTTGCCGTACTAGCAGCCGAGCTTCTACGCGAAGCTGAGAAGCTTGTCGACAAGAAGATCCACCCTCAGACGATTATCGAAGGATACCGGATAGCAAGCCAGGCGGCTCTACAAGCATTAGAAGGCTCAGCGGTGGATCACAGCAAGAATCCTGAGGCATTCAAGAAGGACCTACTCGCTATTGCACGAACAACCCTCAGTTCTAAGGTGCTCGCCCAAGATAGGGACCTCTTCTCCAAACTAGCCGTCGAAGCTGTGCTGCGGCTCAAGGGTTCTTCGGACCTTAGTCATATACAAATCATCAAGAAAGCCGGGGGAAAGCTGAGCGACTCATACCTAGACGAAGGGTTCATTCTTGACAAGAAGATTGGCGTAAATCAGCCCAAGAAACTGGAGAATGCCAAGATACTGGTGGCCAATACCTCTATGGATACGGACAAGGTTAAAATATTCGGCGCACGTATGAAGGTCAGTTCAACCGGCAAGCTAGCCGAGCTTGAGAAGGCCGAAAAGGACAAGATGAAGGCAAAGGTGGATAGGATCAAGGCACACGGTATCAACTGCTTTATCAACAGACAGTTGATTTATAATTGGCCGGAACAGCTCTTTACTGACGCTGGTATTATGTCTATCGAGCACGCCGACTTCGACGGCATCGAGCGTTTGGCTCTGGTTACCGGTGGTGAAATAACATCAACATTCGACCACCCGGAACAGGTGAAGCTCGGTCACTGCGACCTAATCGAGGAAGTCATTATTGGGGAAGACACTCTCATAAAGTTTTCTGGCGTGGCCGCAGGTCAAGCTTGCACCATCGTGCTTCGGGGTGCTACAGAGCAGTTGCTAGATGAGGCAGAGCGCTCGCTACATGATGCTTTGGCTGTCCTCTCGCAGACTGTCAGGGAGCCGAGAACCACTCTAGGCGGTGGATGTGCCGAGATGCTTATGGCTAAGGCGGTGGAAGGCGCTGCGACCCGGGTGGAAGGTAAGAAGCAAATGGCTGTGTCTTCATTCGCAATAGCTTTACGACAGCTCCCCACCATCCTCGCCGACAACGCGGGATTAGACTCCAGCGACCTTATCGCAAGATTACGAAAAGCGATATATGACGGTATGTCAACCTACGGCCTAGACCTAACGACACCCGGTGGCGGAATAGCAGATATGCGAGATCTCGGGGTAATCGAGAGTTACAAGTTGAAGAAAGCAGTCGTTTCATCGGCAAGCGAAGCCGCAGAGGTAAGTAACTTCTTCGCGTCTACTCATATTCAATGCGGCCCAAATCCTAACACACTTATTCTAGCTACTTCTAAGAGTAGACGATATAATCCGTGCGGCACCACGGAGGAGGGAAAGACATTAACTGAATGATGGCCCATGCGTGCAAGGATGTAAAAGTATCATAGACTTATGCTGCAGACTATGCAAATGCTCATCGTAATGATATACAGCCGTAGTGCTCCAAATTTTAACGTTTTACAATCATGGCGAAAGCTCTATCTTCATTACATATAAGAACCGCCAAGTTCTAAGTGACATAGATGTTAGAGAGTAATAATTATTGACTGCTTAACGAATATTTCCGCATCGAAGGACTCAGGTCCCATCGTTACTTACATAGAGTTGTATCTATAAAGCGTTCATTGATTATATACACCTGGGCGGATAAAATCGGATACATGCTATCAATATGGGTATGGATCATTATAATAGATCTAATGAAGCAAGAGTGACGGCTGCTTCTAGCGGAATTGTTACCTTAATTAATGACCCTTTGCAAAGGTAGTCAAGTCCCTGTTTCATTGATCAGCCGTTGGGTGTATACAATCACCTTATAACTTTCTAAAGAAGCAGCATCGAGAGACTGACGAATCTATAGAAGAAGGTCATTAGCATTTCATGTTTTACATTATTCTCCCATTACATTCCGTCTTAACCGGGGTGGTGTTCGCACAGCTTAGGTAGTGTTTGGCGCCATGGCCCATGTCGCTAGTTAAGCTTCCCTCCCTTTGGACATGATGGTGGGCCAAGCCTACAGCTGGCAAGTTAGTTCTCGGTAGATCCAAACAAACTGTGCGAGTTTCTGCAAATTATAAATAACGTTCTATGATCATTGCTTTTTGAATCCTTTCTATCAGCGCACGGCGTGATGTATAAGCACTTGACAAGGGCTTTATGTAAAGTATTAGATACTTCAAGTATGACGATAAAAAGGAAGAGAGAGAAAAACGCCCTATATGTCGGGAACGAAGAAATAGCTACTTTTATGGTACCGTGTGAAGAATGCTAAGTAGATTTTTGAAAAGAATGTTTACTTACATTTCGATCGAAAAGGAAACCGTTGTATATAAGATAGCTTCAAAATAAAAATTCTCGCAATGTCAAGTATATTGCGCTTAGGTGTTATGTATGTTATGTATGAAATCTGAGATGTCATTTTACATGAATGTGTCATGTAAACACGGTGTACACAAGCCACCATATTTCCATACGCGAGAGCATCACTTTTTCAACCGAAGGCACGGTACCGAAAGTTTAAGAGCTGGAACACCCAAACTTGACAAGGATTCCCATATTACGAGGGCTAATATATTTGTTACTAGATTTATCGACTTAAGCGTTCATTCTATCCACGCTCCTATTTAAAGGGTGAGTCATATGAGTGCGCCTTGGAAATGCGTCAATCTACGAAAATGAACCATGGCCAACCCTTATTTTAGCGCAACTACCCGGGAGGCCCGGTTAAGGGGTAAAAAATGGTTATAACGCCTAAGAACTTCCCAGTTGACCATTTACGCTCATGGCGCGTATGTCTTCGCCACTGGACTTAAACAAGCATAATGCTCATTGTACAGTCTAAGCGTCTTCGATTGCATATTCCAAGTTTCAGCTAATTTTGTTTCTAGCATTTTGGTCATTTCTCACAAATACTCCGTCATCAAGCTGTTTAAACCCTGCACAGAGGAAATAAATTTGTCGGAGCTCCTACCCGGGAAATCAAGCTGACTGGGTGAGCATCGTAACTTGCTTTTTATTATTAGGCACATCCTAGTATGTACTGCATCCTTGACTGTTGATCTATTTTACTCTTATGTCGCTTGTTTCCTCAACAGCAAGCAACGGTACCCGGACAACTAGGACCAAACACTCCGCTAATCCAAGTTTCAATGAATAGAACGCAATGAGTTTAATCAGCGGGATTAATATTTGGACAGGGAAAAGTTTTGCCAGTTGGTTATCCTGCTTTACCAAGACTCAACCATCTTAACCGGATAGATCCATTCGTTGTTTAGGCTTTCCTAAAGAAATTTTACAGAAACCGCACGAAAAATCTTACATTATATTATTTAATGACATCAAAACCAAGCCATTCGTTTGCCTTCAACAATTATACGGATATAGGAACGCACAAGTCGATTACCAAACCTTTGCAAATCCATTCTTCGAGGTCACTACACTATTAGTAAGACCTTCCCTTAGCAACTTATCTACAATATCAAGTATAACTTACTAACATATTAGTAGGGCCCGCGGAAGATTTTTTTGAGCCACGCGATCGTTTTCAGGCTCAGAATTATCACCTCCTCTTAATTTCCCCTAGTTCTTGAGTACACGTCGAACAATAGTTGAGCCGGAGATGTCTGATAGCTCTATACAACTCTCCTTGATAGAGAAGATAAAACTCCTCAAGATCAGTTGTCGACATGGTTCGAGGCTCCTACATTGCCAAACTTCGGGGAAGCATCCTGAGAAAGAGGTCTGGACTTCAATAATGGAAGAGTTCTCCACCGTTCGTCCAGGCGTATTTAGGAAATACTCTCAGGTAAAAAAAGCCAACAATGCAATGTGCAAGAATCGCCGCAAGCAAACACAAGGCACCGTGCCACCACAGAGGCGGTCTCGAATGGTTGACTTTGACACGTGGGTCGACAGATGGGTGCGCATTTGGAAATGTCGCGACTTAATAATCAGAATCGCCAACATCCATCAAGTTATACGCGAGACGATAGGAGAGAAGAAGCTAAAAAAAATATTTGGCCATAGGATAGATGGAGCCGAACTACCTAAGGAGCTTGGCGTGCTGACTTTCTCAGACCCTCTTTGGAAAGCCATCCAGAAACAAATCCGCGCGGCTGAACGATCCCTTAGAAGCCGCCACTTTTCTTTATATCCTGATGAGGACGAGTCGGACTTCGTGGACGACGACGACGACGACGACGATGACGAGCAAGAGAACGATGCAATAGTAGATTCAGGCACCCAAGGACCGCCCCTACAATCGATTGAGGAGGACGACCAACCAATAAAACCTCCGGCGCCAGAAGGCTCGCCATCAATGCAACTCGGTCAGAAAGTTTCAACAAAAGTCAAGTTTCCAGGTCTCTCCCCCCGTACACAGGCAAAGCTCAAGGAGCTAGAAAAGGGTTTTATTAACGTACTTAAAGCGAACAAGACAACAACAGGCGAGAAGATATCCGTCCTTCGATTAGCTGAACAGAGTTCTAGCCAGCACCGGGCACATTCACCACGAACACCCCAGCGCCCACAGGGGGAAATTGTGGACAGCCCTCCGGAACTACACTCAGAAGGTTAGTATAATGGCATTTAATTATATATACAACGTCTCGTTCTAACAAAGTTCAAGACAAGGAACAACGTTATTCAACTGCTATTCTTGCTCTCAAGACACCGGGATCTGAGCAAGGACGAAGTGATACCTGTAATAGCATCACTCCAAATTCTGCTCGGCTACAACGTCTTAAGCCAGGCACTTACCGTGTAGGAGAGGGTGTTTTCATCGGCTGGCATGCTCGTCAAATACCCCTAGCAGGTACGAATATCACGGCTGAGCGTGACTTCCGACAGACTGTATTTGCTACAATAAGTGCTGGAGGAATAATAAACTTCCGGCTACGTAGTCAGAATATACAAGAGCGAAAAATCCCGTTTAGTTTCCGCCTTGGGAAAACGGTGTCCGTCTCTCATAGAGATATTATATATCACCCTGTGTTTGATGGTATGTCTTACGAAGAAATACGACAGGAGGTGGCCCGTAAGAGCCTTGTCGGCGTCGACCAATGCACCACAAGCAGTCAGTTATCAACATCTACAACTGGAAATATTGATGCTGCTAGTACTAGGACAGATTCTGGTTCGGGAGGCTCAGGGGATAAGACGTTTGGTAACATGAATCCAGCTCCCGGAGCCGAAGAGGACAGAGCAAAACCCCGTATCGAAATGACAGAACCAAACAATGCAGCAGTCCTAGCGCCACAAACGCGTAAACCAGATATCGCAATTGGCGAGCACGAAGCAGAAGGGGAACCAGAGACGCCTACGCACATTCCTATCACGGGTTTGAGAGATCATGTGCCGATCAATATTAATGGAGAGAAGTCTTGCGCGAAGGATCCTCGACAGAACACTGCAGATCAGCTGAACCAGCCTAGACTCAGGTCTCAGGGGTCGACTTCGAAGGGGCTAGACATGCCAAAGGTATCAAATAAGTTTCCCGCAGACAAGGCCAAGAGGCTGTCGAAATTTTCGGCCCCGGGGAAGATCTCACACCTCGTTCCACCACAAAGAAGACCCAATCCTCAATCAAATAAACTATCTAGCTGCAGGATTACCCCTAGAAGATTTTACGGCACGGAGCTTCCAGAGCGTGTTCTTGCCGTACGAGACCATGAACCAAGACGACAATGGAATTCCGAACCTCGGTTGCCGGTTTTCTCTCGAGATTCAATTAAGCCTCCTAAAGGGCTGCAACATAAGCTTGGAACTTACCAGACCTCCGAGTCTCGTTCTAAAGATCATATGAGATCGTGTAGTATAGGGCTGCCCAAGCCCAACCCCCCGAAGGTTTCGCGCCAAGACACGATCGATGATTCAGATGATGAGAGCCTCCCTGACGTGGAGGAGCTGTGTAGAAGGGTTGCGAGCAGGATTGGGCAACCGAAGAGTTCGCCTGCCCCTCAAGAATCTGATATACTTCAGACTACCGTTGACACTAGAGGCACAAACAAAAATAATGTTTCACCAGTGCATCCAGATCATCCAGTATCTGGTCATGCTCAAGGCCAAACCAAAACCCAGATGTGTGACTCGAAGGACCTTGCTGGGCCGCAGCCAGACTCAAATGCGGGCGGTCGGAACCCGGAGGTTCAGGGCGGTAATACTAACGTGCTACCCGACTTACAATCGAAGAAGCGTGCGAGATCCGGATCTCGATCTAAATCTAGATCTAAGTCTAAAGCTAGGTCTAAGTCGGTTTCTAAGTTGCCTGATAACCCAGAAACCACTTCTCTTGAAAGTGTTCCCTTGTTAGAAAGCCGAGAGGGTATATTGACTAGCGATGCTCACCCAGTAAAGAAGCGGAAGCGATCAAGAAGCAGGGCAAGCCCCGAGCGCCAAACTAAAACACATGCTCCAGATAAGCAGAGTAAATCAGGACACAGTTTACACTCTAATACGGCTTCTACTAGGGACAGTGCTATATGTGGTCCGGAGCTTGAATCTTCAAATGTTAACGAGTCTATTTATACAACAAAACCGCCTGCTGCTATGCCTCTCAGTATGCCCCTGGAGGCAAAGAGCAAACGTAGGAGAAGAAAGAAGGCCAGCATGAAAGAAAGACGGAGGAGGTGGAGGCAAGGACCGGGACAGCAGCAATCACAGTGTCCTCGGGGACAACGTACGGGCTACAACCAGATGTCCAACGAGCTAGACCGCCGCGACCAATACCGACGCGATATCAATAGGACAATAAGAGAAAAGACGACGGACACGGTAGATTTTAGCAAGTTTAGCGACGGCACCAAGTTGGATACGCTGTGGCGCAAGTTTTCACGAATAGAGGAGATTTTCAACAAGATGGAGAATAAAAACTAGGTAATAATCTGCCGATGGGTTGGCCAACGTGATTTATTAGGGGTGGCACGTATAGACAGATACTTAAATAGGTTCACACTGCATACGCTTGGTATGTATGTCGGAAGGTAAGGTAGTTTGCGATCTGGATAGAATACAAAGATATGTCTTACAGGCAAGCGTTCCGGGGTTACACTACATAGGTAGGAAATCTGGAAGTGTCATCAACGGTTGTTGGTTCAGTGTAAGTAAACTGGGCACGTCGTGCAAACCACGTGGGGATTATGAGGGTATAGCTACTTAGGTAGGCAATTACCTAGAACTTGGATCAGTCCAGTTTCCATAAGGCCATGACATGGTATACCTACCAAATTACCCAGTACCTACTGGGTAGGTAATTTTAGAGGTATGGTTGGGTTATGACCTGGGTTGTCTCACATGCGATTCGGAAAGAAGTACATGTAAGTAATAACCTCGGAAGAGGTATGTGGATACCTAGGTACCTATCATTCCATATGTACTTTTTGGTGTTGGGGGTGTTCAACCCGAACATACATAAATCAAGTAGGTACCTAACGTAGTTTGAACTGTGACATAACCCTAAAGTGAGGTTACTCACGAATCAACGATCATGGATTATCACAAGTTAAGGTAAACAAATAAACACACGGTCAACTGGTTTATTTGAGATGGAGCTAACATGACTTAAGCATACACCTAGCCTCTGAGAACTTCGACGACAACTATTCTATTCCTTCTTCAAGTAAGATCAAGCTTATTCGGGAACCATTCATATTGGTTCTCGTAAGAGATTAGCGACAGCGGATTGCCGCCGCACGTGGAAAAGCCGATTGGCAAGACTTTTCAAGGTTGTTGAACAGGGATACGGGAAGTAGATTAGAGTTGCAAGGATCTACATTTCTCAACAATTGATCAATTTGGTAGGATAAGATCTTAGGCGATCCCCAACAGAAAAAGAAAGAAAAAAAAAAAAAGCGACAAGGTCTCGAGAAAGCGGAGAAATCCCCCATTCTGGACTGAAGCTAAAAGCCTTATGTTCTTTTTGATCGGGGAATCGACACCCCTGAATAGGCAAACCCTGCATCCCACGATTCGGGAACATGGGAAAATCAGGGGAGCATGTGAAGGGGTAAGGTATAAACGTGTTATGCAATAATAAAGAGATATATATTAAACCGAGGCTGTTCTTTAAAACCCACAAATGCATAGGTAGATACTTTTGTAGTTACCTATGTAACTAGATGATGTTAAAACAGGTAAATAAATAAGCAGTCAATTTCAAGATGCTGATATCTTATTTTATATCGAGGGGTCTTAATATGTTACCGTTGAAAAGAAAATACCTACCTAAGTATTACATACACTTACATAGTATGTATTTACTCCTTTATGAGATAAGCGTCGATCGACATGCGGATCTTGTGATACTTAGGCCCGGGAGATGGGATAGGAGCGGCTATTCCCATTACTCTTTACTGAATTGCTCTTATCCGACGAGCAGTTTTGAATATAACTTTTGAACAGAAGACGGGACTAACAAGTCTTTCGCCACTTGTCACGAGCCCATTTGCTACTTTTCCTGTGAGTTCTGAACTTAACGATACGTTGCAGCTGCTTGGCTTGGTGCCGTTTGCTTTTCTTGTCTTACAAGAACGAAGAATGGGGTTGGTCGAACGATGGCTTAGGTCATGTATTGTCCATATTGTCTGATGACATACGATCGTTGCGATGATAATGATGACGGCGAGGATGCATGCTTAGCTGAATTTGGGTATGTCCGTGACTCGTCGTAGAAACAGAAATAGAAGAAGTAATGCAAGTATTATAAGTCAGTGATGTAGACGGCTTTCTTGCGAGGGATTCAATCCAGTAAATGCAATCGACAACACAACACGGGCGGGAAAAAAGAAACTCCCCCGAGGAGAAAAAAAAAAAAAAACTCCCAAGTGTACGATCTTCGTACGGTGCCGGGTCTAGCCCTGCTGCTAGTTAATGTAATGGCAACGAATGGAGAATCCACTTGGAAAGTATTCGGATGAGCAAACTACCTACCTAATGAAAGGCGGTGAGAAGTAAGAGATGTAATAGCCGTTCGCCAACAAATCTTTAAAATACGATTTTATCAGATGGTACTACTTACATGTATTCTTATAGAGGCAACATTTTAGTTTTCCCATCCCTGAGTTTTGAACATTCTACATTCTATATTCATTCATACATGTGGCGGCGTAGCATTCAAATACCTAGATAGGCAAATAGAAATGTATGTAGAAGTAAGGTACTTGCATATGGTAGCGTTAGACCCTGAAAATGGACTGGGTAGCAAATCTTAGTATGTACATATATTTATTCATATATATATATATATATATATATATATATATATAAAAAAAAAAAAAAAAAGAAGGTGGTTGAAGAATTGGAAGCACACGACGGCCACCACATCAAGTGATACATTGATACATATACAATACAAAGTTGAAGCCACCTACCCAGATTGTGACTTCCCTTTGCGTACATGGAAAGTCAGGTAGGTAGTTACCTAGGTACGTGTACGTACACATGTACGTACACGATAATGTGGGAACCACTCGCATTAAGGATAACGAATTAAGCGATGAATTTTTTTTCTCCTTCTCGTCCTTTGTTGCCAACCCTTCGTCTTCCCCATAGGTTAGCTACATACCTACTAATACCCTCGTTCCATAGGTACGCAGGGTTCCTAGTCTCAGTTTAGAAGACAGGAGGCGAATTCCGACCCCAACCAACTACTCCCGCTCTATACGGATATAAACCAAAACCGTTACTCCTTCTCCCTCTCTATCAATTCGTCTTCCTAATCAACCCTTTCCCACCTCAGAGATTTATCCCGGTGCTGTGCTACCGTGGGTTCTCGGTTCTCAGTTCTCGTTGATATCGAACAAGCGAGCAACTTGGATTAGACCACAAACATTCAAAAGAGCAGTATTGTTGCTAGGAGAGGCCTGACAATCGTTGACGACTTGTCTCCTTTCCCTTGTTAGCCCTCGAGTCTTTCTCCCTTCAGGACGTCGGTTTTCAAACTGCAGAATAATTTCATAACATATTCCAAGCCTAATTCGCCATGGCTTCCACAGTGGCTACTGGCGTTCCGCGCCAGAATCCCGCCCTCCGGCGAACCATGACGTCCACTACCGCGGACACCGATGTTTCGTCGCCATCTACTGCCATTGGGTCACCGGTTGACTCTCCTCGACCCTCCGCATCTTCTACCTCACTCTCCTCCATGTCTTCTCTCGAACCCAACAGCGCTCTACACGGCAAGCTAGTCGACACATACGGCAACGAGTTCGAGATCCCTGACTATACCATTAAGGATATCCGAGATGCTATTCCCAAGCACTGCTTCGAGCGATCCGCTGTCAAGGGCTTCTTCTACGTTTTCCGAGATATTGCCCAATTAGCTACTGTTTTCTATCTTTTCCACACATATGTGACGCCAGAAAATATACCGTCCACCCCAGCTCGTTTTGCTTTGTGGGCTTTGTACACCTTTATTCAGGGTCTTTCTGGGACGGGTATCTGGGTGCTCGCGCACGAGTGCGGTCATCAGTCGTTTAGCACCTCCAAAGTTCTGAACGATACCGTTGGCTGGGTCCTACACTCTTCTCTGTTAGTTCCGTATTTTAGCTGGAAGATCTCGCACGGCAAGCATCACAAGGCAACGGGCAACATGGAGCGCGACATGGTTTTCGTTCCCAGGACTCGTGAAGAGAAGGCTAGCCGTATGGGCAAGCTCGTTCACGAACTCGCTGAGCTTGGTGAGGAGACCCCTATTGTGACCCTCATCAATCTTGTTGGGCAGCAGCTCATCGGCTGGCCCAATTATCTCCTCACCAATGTCACGGGGCACAACTTCCACGAGCGTCAGAGTGAAGGACGTGGAAAGGGCAAGAAGAACGGCTTCGGCGGTGGTGTCAATCACTTCAATCCTTCTAGCCCCCTCTATGAGGCCAAGGATGCGAAGCTAATTGTCCTGAGCGATCTGGGTATAGCCATCACCACCTCGGTTCTAGTTCTACTCGGTAACAAGTTCGGCTGGGGAAACATGATCGTTTGGTATTTTTTGCCGTATCTCTGGGTCAATCACTGGCTGGGTAAGTCCACGGTACCTATACAGAATTCATTTCGCTCGGCAGATTACTAACGGCATAACAGTTGCCATCACTTTCCTCCAGCACACTGATCCGACTCTACCCCACTACAAGCCCGAGTCATGGAACTACGTCCGTGGTGCCGCTGCGACAATTGACCGCGAGTTCGGATTTATCGGTCGCACGTTGATGCATGGCATCATCGAAACCCACGTCCTTCACCACTATGTTTCCGTTATCCCATTCTATAATGCCGACGAAGCCAGTGAGGCTATCCGGAAGGTGATGGGTCGCCATTATCGATCGGATACTCGGGACGGATCGTTCGGTTTCATTAAGGCCATGTGGCGCAGCGCGAGGTGGTGCCAGTGGGTTGAGCCTAGCGAAGGCGCTAAGGGCGAAGGAAAGGGAGTCTTATTCTTTAGGAACTCGAACGGCTTGGGCACAAAGCCCATGAAGATGAGCCCCCCTCAGAAAGGGATGAAAGTTGGTACAGACGAGTAAAGGAATCTCGGTTTGACCCTATTAAGAACCGACATGGCTAGCTCGTGACCCTACTGCCTGCGGCTCGCAAATAGTAATGTAGCAAGGGTTGAGTAATATTGAACAGCAGCTTTTGCATCAAATGATGAGCGAGAGCATGCTGGGCTTCAAGAGGAGATTTTCGGTTCATGGCAACCGCTACTGCCAGCAAATGGCATGGTTGGGGGGTCTCCTGGTCATTTCCTGCAATTGAGAAACAGGAAAAATTAGGGTAGATAAGGTCGGCTATCAAAATTACGGGTGTGGTGTGAAATAGATATAATAGACTAGAAAGCTAGCCATGGTGAAAATGGAATCCTCTAAACGACATGAAGCCGCGGTCGTTTCCATGGAACTTTGGTGATATAGTATCTGCTCTCATTCCCGTAAGGCTAATGGAAATAAACTGGTTCAAGAAAGCCAAATATAAGATGGAAATGGCGGGGTTTGTTATGTCTAGATAGGTACCTAGGTTTTTCGGGTACAGCTTTGACATGAGTTCATTCCGGTCGATCCGCGACCCAATACTTGTTGATGTCAGCCAAACATAAAAATACAACCTAACCCCCCGCGTTCCAAGCACGGTAAATATTTGGCATATAGATTTACGATATGATAATATTATACTTCCCACTCAAACGAGATTTGTTTGTCTCATAGGTATTCATATATCTACCCAAATATAAACCTAATACAGGTAAGTATTATAATAGATATCACACGAGAATATATGTATGCAATGACATTCACTGGATAGAACATATAAATGACAAAACACACGAAAGTAGTAAATCATCAAGTTAATTGAGCCGATGCGGGCAACGTACTACAAAACATATAATTGTAGTTGACCCAACAATATTAACCAGCTATATCTTTCTTCTCCTCTTCTGGACTAAATAAATTGTTATACCGACAAGTATCTAAACCAACCTATTCGGTATCAGCGCCTTAAGTGAGCGTCCGACAAAGACTCAAATCCTTCGAAACGAATGTACCGAACTTACGTGCTATTGATATCCGTGGATTATCCAAGTACGAAAGAGAAATCCTTGGTCTGCATTAATCAATCAACTAACCACATCGATTTCCGCAGGTCACTAGTAATCCGAGCCAACAAGAAGGCGTGTCCGACCGCTGCTCTTCTGTATCTGCATTGCCAAACTTTTTCGCATTCGGCGCCGACGCCTCTGGCTAAGTTTCTTCTCTTTTTGAGAATCCGGGCTGTCGTCCATCTTCCGCTTTTTGCTCGCAGGCGATTCAGCCGCCGGGGAGAAGCTCAAAGGAGAATCTTTCCCTTTCTCCTTTCCGTCAAGGTTAAGTGAGGAGGAATGGCTGGTATTCGTCGCTGCAGCGTTAGACAGGTGTCTTCGTCTTTCTAAGTGTACAGAAGGCTTTTTCAGGGATGATTTCAGTAGTAACTTAGATGAGACTTTCGTCTTGTCTTTTGTTGTATCTCTTATCTCCGTGACATTATTGAGCCATGTCGGCGACTGCCTCAATACGTACTTGAGCGTCTCTTCCCCTGACTCGTCTGATTCTAAGCTTGTGCTTGGAGTAGACTCGTTGATTTCCTTAAAAGACGTGGGTGGCGGTGGAGAACAACTATCGTATTCGATTGGAGATACCACCTCGTATTCTGCGCGCTTTTTGGCGACATAAAGGGTAGCGCGACTTCTATGTTAGTCTTAGTCGAGACGTTGGGTAGAATAAGCCATTCGGGTGTGTCTTTCACGTCGACTTGCTTGGCACCGGAATACTCTAACCCAGCAAACGTGTTGTGACCCTTTTTTAGCGTTGACGGCAAGGACATCCCACGATGCAGTCGGGTCGGGATGCCAGAACTCGGTTCGCTACTGCTACTGGTGTCCGGACGACCATTGTCAGAGTCGCATTGATTGCCAATACGCTGCGCCAAGGGTGAAATTCTAGTCGGCCGGTTTGCTGGGACCGGGCTCGTCGCGTTTGCTAACACTTGGCTCGACAATGGTATACAGTCAGCTATCAACTGTTGCGCAATGAGAGTGGATGTTGTTTCAGAGGCTGCAGATGGCGGTGATGTACCTTCGTCGGGTTTCTTCGTGGGTGGCCGGTAGGTAGGAAGTTTCCCTCGAGTTCTACTGCTTATTGGACCATGGGAATCAGCGACTTGGGGGTTGATACCTCCACTAGGGTTTCCGGTAAGCACATACTGCTCTGTTCTCTCTACACGTTCTGCTCGTTCTATTGCCCTGGCCTCACTCGGCGTCCTCTGTTTTGATCGTTTATCTCGTTTAAACTCTTCTGACGGGGATATACGATGAAGTTTCTCTACTTGCGGGTCAATGTTTGGGCAATCTGGGCTTGTCGGCCTCGTGTTTTTATGACCATCTGAAGCGAGCTGCGTAGGTCTTTTTCGTCTTCGGGGGGCTTCTTGGTGTCTGGGAAGTAATCCCTTTCCCATTGTTCATGGTCCTCTGAGTCCGAGTCGTAGGTGCGTAGATGGTACCTAAGAACAGCGGTTTTCTCTGCCTCAGCAATTGTCGCGTCATCTGGTGGTCCATAGCCAGGCATATAAGTGCCCTTTCCAGGACCATCAGATATCCACCCTCAAATGGACCTATACCGAGCCAGAGCCTACCGGGGACTTTGAAATCAATCATAAACCCAGTCTCATATCTGTCTATCCACGCCTGTGGGTTCCACCACGGCTTCCTCTTGAACTCGGTTGGCTGTGCTACAATTTTGTTCTCTTTATTACCCTTATCATGTGGAATCGATTGCTTATCTACCTCGTTCTGGAATTCATTCGGGTTAGAATCAGCTCTGCTAGAGACGGGGCGTGCACGCCTCGAATACGCTTTACTACGAGGTTTCGTAGGCGACGTGGTAGCGGATTCTCTTCTTCGGGTCCCGGATTTTGGCTTATTGATCGGGGTAAACGAAGTTGTCGGCTCAGAATAGGGACTACTGCACAGTCTTCGCCGGGGAGTTGATGGCGTAGATGTGGTATTGACAGTGCTCAATAAGTCTTCGACCCGACCTCGTCCAAGGAGAGGCGTCTTATTACTTGAACCTCCAGACGAGTACTCTTCATCGCTCAAGGCCGGGCGATATTCGTCACTGAAGTAATTAGGTATTTGGAAAGATGACTCGGGTACGATGCTACCCTTTCCTGGGGCCTTATTAGCTAGCTGGCGTCAATTATTAGCAGGGGCAACTGAACCTTTGTTGCATAACTGGGGTTTCGCGCTCTTCACTTCCTTGATAGCCGCCTCCGCTGTCCTAGACTTCTTCAGAGCTGCACGGGAATTTCTTGCTTCCTTGGGATCCTTCGACTCCGTTTGATCTTTGTCTCGTTCAATGTTATTAGACTTATTAGAAGCCTTGGGTTGCGTTCGAGTATTCTGGATCGGTTGAATCGGTTTTATCACACTATCGAGGGAAGACAAGCCGCCACGGCGTCTAAGTTCGCTTTGTGAGGGTGGTTTTGTCGATGAATGTGTTCTTTGCGCAGCTGAAGCCTCGACCGACCCGCCGCTTCCTACCGGACCATCGGATCTGTTGTTAGTGTTCCAGCACTGAGGAGGAGTTTCTCCCTGTTCGGCGTTATCTGGCTCTTTTGTATTTGTATGCTGCTTAACAAACGCGTGCTCTTTATTAGAGCGCGAAGAGCCATGATCAAGCGCGGATGGCGCATTTCTATCCAGAATAGTTGAAAGGTTGTCATGACGTTCCTTGGCTTCAGCCTGAATCGGGTGTTGCTCGCGTGCATTAGCGGCAGAATCATCTTCCACGAGTGCAATGCTATCTCGCTTCCTTTTCTTGTTAGGCGACACTGAATCGGCTGATAGAGGAATCACGCCTTGATCTTCCTCGTCGACCGTATTTAGATAACTGCTAAGAAAATGACAATGGCGAGAATGTGGTTCAACGGTTTCGAAAAGTGAGCGTACGGGTATCGATGACTTGCTACCTGACTGCTGTACATCTGATTCAGACGAAGAACCGGGTATCGATATAACCTCAACACCAGCAGGAATCTTAGCCTGGGCACGTTGAGAGGGAAATGAACGATGATATGCCGCCTTTGAGGAAGGAGAGGCTATCTTGTCCCGGGAGTGACGATCAACTGGAACCCCTACCGACTTCGCATGAATGTGTGCTGGGCTTGATGAGTTGACTCGTGGTGTACGTGTGGATGCAGAATGGCCTTTTGACGAGATAGGCGGGCCCGTGTCCTCGTTACTTGATGAGTCAACCAGGATAATTTGCTTATCCGCGGGAACTGGTGCTGGGGTAAAGGGACGGGACCGTTGAGCATGTCCTGAGACACAGGTCCCTCGGGAAGAGCTCGCAATTGTTGACAGTTCAATAGTAGGGCGTATAGGTGTTGATGGTTGCGAGCTCCTAAGATCCTTTGAAGCAGCTATAGTGCTTGTCCTCACATCCGCCGAAAGCGAAATGCTTTTATATGGAGGGGCAGATCTCAACTCACCCCCCCGGTGATCATTCGCCTCACTTTCAGAAATTATATCGTACGGATCCCGTCGACTATCGCGGGGTGTTTGCTGACGACTGCTTGCCACGTTACCCAAGTCTGCAACTTTAATCTTTGATCCACTGCTAGAGAGTTTGGATGCACTAGAACTACTGAATACGCGGATCTTTGTGCTAGATGAACTAGGTGTTCTCGTAGTTGCCGTAGACCCGCAGCCCTTCGGTTCCTGAGAGGTGGTAGGCTTTGAAGACTGAGATACATTCTTAATCGCTGGTTTTGATCTATATCGTAACCTGTTCAAATCTTTTACAGCTGGTCGAAGTTTAGGGTCAAGAACATCTGGTTGCTTCCCGTTTGGGTTGCTTGTAGGCGTACTCAGTCGAACCGTAGCAGGTGAATCTAGAGTAGCCTGTTTCAACTTCGCAGCACTGGATGTAGAAGACATAGTGATAAGATAATATCACATGAGGCGTGCTGAATGATGGAACTGGTCGAAAGATACCTATGTTGCAGCGAGGAACAAGCAGCCGAAAATGAGATACGAGGGCGAATATGAGAGAATATAAGAGAAGATAGAGAAGATAACTTGCAAGAGCTTCGAAAGATGTGTTGGTGATGAGACGTCAAGGTACTCTAAAGCCGAGGGAAGCAGGCAACAACAATGATCATGCAGCGCCAATGGAGATGATCTTGAAGCCAAGCGTGCGGCGTACATCAACCTTTACACAAGTAAGCAAAGATAAGTACTTTGAAGTTACTTACACCAATATATAAGAAAGGAAAGTCTTAGTGACAGAATGAAGAGAGGAAGTTGCAATGGCTATTGATGGAGTTGAGGTTATAGGTACCTAGGTAGGTATAAGTAAAGCAAGCAAGTAGTACCTCAAGCTTCACATCTGCCTTCACTCTAAGTGATGTTGTTACCGCAGTATCATTTGATTCTCAGTCTGCACATATAGCACATATACAGAAGAGAAAGAGTAACTTCTATCACACTAATAAGCGGAAACCAGATGCGTCCTACGTAGGTATGCACATAATGTTAAATAGGTAAGTACATAAAAGGTAACGAATGAAGTGATAGAAATAAGTTCACAAAACTCCAAAGAGGTAATCTTTCGGTATTGGATAGAAGACTTACTTTTGTAAACCGGACAACGTATTAAATTGTACTTTAACATCGAAGATAAATTAGAATCGGACAAGGACATAATTAAAATTGCAGAAACAGCTGAACTCCTAATTCCTTGCCCAGGTAAACACGGTCCTTAAACGACGTGAATATTGATTAAATCATGTTAATAAGTGCACAGTATGGAAGATAAAAAAGGCTCTAAACAGGGATCTCACTTGCTGCAAGTTGCTTTTGATGAATGACAAGTCATATCAAGTTTCCAAGTACCAAAGTCGTTAAGGCTTGATGTACATTTAATGACATTGTGATTTACAGAGATGAGAGTGCTATCCAACCCGACTCAAGTTCCCTGCTTTATGGGAAAAGGAATGCTCGCAGTTGAAAAATCAAGACGTGAGAAGATTAAATGCATAACACGCATGCATTTCCTATGAACTTTACATTTACATGCAGTTCTGAAAAAGCAATAACTTCATATTGTTCACGTGCATACCTAAGGTATACCTACGTAGGTATACATCACCATTTACCTGTGTACTTAAATACTTAGGTATGCATCCATATAAGGTAAGTACCTAAGTAGGGTATATGTATCCCTATTTTATTCTTTTATTAGATTCGATCCATCGGGCTGGGTCGTGATAGCATCGCCTAATGTATAGAGGAAAAATACATATAAATGTGCTTAAATGTGGAAAGAACCAGGCACTTAATGCATCCGCACATAAACTCATAGAAAAAGTATACCGACTAAACTAAAGGATCCATACTGCACACAATTCCTTGCTCAAGTGGCACTGAATGTATTAACTACCTCAGGTCATAGAGGAATTCTCGGTTTGAAATACTCCTTAAAGATATCCAGCTCTTCAAGATTCAACTTGTAGATAACCGTACAGCATACGATCAGCAAATTTGGAAATCGCCGAGTCCAGAAACTCAAATACCCATCCGGCAACGGCCCTACCATCTTCTTCAGCGGTTCGCTCATGTCTCCGTAATGGAATCTCTTATTTCTAAGCGCTCGTAGCAGGTCTAAGAGCTTCGTCCCGGTGTATTTGCGCTGCCTGCCCAAGCTCTCGACAAATTCCTTTGGTAGCGTTTTGAGGAAATCGCCGCGACATACTTGAGGGGCACATGCTTCTAGCTCCGCCAAGGCTTTGGATGGCGGATCTCGAGGCTCGAGCTCAAAGTGATCCGACACGTCGCAAAGGAACGCAAGCCGCTCTTTCGCAGACCAGAAGAATGGGTGAGACATGACATCCTTGGCTGAAGGCCGGGCTCTAGGGTCGGATCGGAGCATCGTCTCAATTAAGGCTTTGGCCTCGTGCGCGACATCGCCTAGTACATCCAATGGTTTGAGGCTGAACTGGCCTTTTCGGATGTTCACTTCTCGCATGTACCGATCACCACAATCGAAAGGATGAAGTCCTTTGGTGAGCACATAAAAGAATACGAGTCCCAGACTGAAGATATCAATCGCGCGGGTAGCACGCCGATTGGGCATGACATCAGCGCTGATCAGCTGACTCGAGTCACTGTGCGTACTGGTCATGGACATCGTGGAAGACTCGCGCGCGTCGTCATCAAGGAGGAGCTCAGGTGCACGCCAACCCGAAGTACCAGCGGCGTGGGCCGTAGTCGCACCAAATGATGATTGACCTCCTTCGAGCTTTTTGCACAACCCGAAGTCTGATACAAGTAATCGTGGCTTACCGTCGCGTCCCATGGTGACGAGAATATTCTGAGGCTTGAGATCGCGGTGAACGATACGAAGGTCATGAAGGAATCCTAAACCATGCGCTATCTGCAGTAGGACTCGGGGTAGATCCATCTCGCCGGCACGAGCCAAGTCCTGGAACATGGAGGGTTTCTCGATAATGTCTGAAAGCGAAGCTTGACACAACTCCAACGCAATATATAGGAAGCTGTCGTTCTTCGACATAGCAAAGTATCGAATCACTAGATGACTGGGTTAGCAGCTATGAATAGACACTGGGTTTAAGAGATTCATTGTAATAGAAATTGCACTCATACCATTGGGATGATGATCGCTTTCAAGTAAAAGCTGTGTCTCCTGGGTTGCAATATCCCAGAATTGAGTAAGCATACGCTTAACGGCAACATCCCGCCCGTGGAATTTTCCAGCGAAGACAATAGTACCGTTGCTACCCATACCAAGCTGTTCATCCTGGTTGACTTCTATACCGCCTATCTTGACGATGGGCCCGCTTACGTCCTCAGGGTCGTTATTCATAGTTGTAACATTAGGCTCTAGCTTCGGTGGCAGGCCAATGTTTTGAAGACCAGGAATTCCTTCTCCAGCCTCTGGTGAACCGTTCTCCCCCGAACTTTCGGCTGTATCGCGCTGTTTCTTGGCCCCTTTGCGATGTTTGACACCTCCTCTCCGCCCACGGTGAGCCTTCTTTTTCTTCTCGGGAGACTCGCCCTCCGTTTGTGGCTGTTCGCGGTTATCATCTACAGAAGCTGGGTCAAGCTCTACGGTGGATACATTGACAGGTACGGCCTTCTCAGCACCAACTTGATCAATTATTGATGGTTCCTGCTGTTTCTCGTCTGCCTCCACGACCGGCACTTGACCTGCGTCATCGGCTACTCCCTGGGGCGCATTGGCGGTGGCATCTGTCGAGCGTATGTATGTCACGGTATCAAGATACTGCCTTGGCTTGACGCGGCGTTTAGACCATCTAACCAAATCCTTGTAATAACGGAATAAAAGGTAGACGAGCACAGGAAACAGGATCGGATTCATTAAAAAGTCGACCGTCTTATCAGCAGCATACTGAGGAAGAGCGACAATGCTACCAACAATTCCTGGAGGATTAGTCTCGGTATCAGGCAAAGGAGTCGGCATGGCAGATTCATTATTGTCATTGTCGGATTCCGATGTGAAAGGAGAGGAAGGTAAACTTGGAGGTATAGTCGACGGCCATTGTGGTACGGTTCTTGCGTTCCCTAGGATATGAGTACCAACTAACACCTTATTTGCCCAAGTAGTATCAAATGTATCCCAAGGGTTTTCGGCGTCCCATCGGTTCTTACGGCTAAGCTGCGCGGCTGGAGCATCGACAATGAGAGGATATGACCAGCCGGACATGGCATACCAGCTACCAGATTCGGTGTGGTTAAGAAATACGCTATGACTTCTGGCTCGGGCGGAGTCTTCGTCTCGAGCGGGAGGGACGGGCTGAGGGAGTAGAACAAGCTCGGGGTTGCTGCCGGGAGGAGCATCCTCAGGCCGAGCGATGTCGAAAACGCGCGCGACTGGGACCGAGAATTGGAGTGTAAAGGAAGTGGCCCCGGCCGGGTATGCTAGCGCGTAGACTTTACCATCATGCTGGCTAGTGAAGTAGCGGTTGTCCTGCGTTACTCGGTATTGTTGATGGAGATCATTATCGAAATTATTTGGGCCCCACTCGGCGTATTTAAGTGTGGCGATCTCCTGCCGTCATCAGACCGATGTATGGTAACGATGTACTCTGTCCTACTGAGAGTGATGGTGCCACTATCACTGCATTCCTTACTGTCCGAATCAACGAAACGCCCGTTCGGGGGGAAGCAAGTGGCACTCTGATCAACCTGTGCACCACCTTGTCCAAACCACTTAAGAACGCGACCGGTCGCCGCGTCCAGGGTAATCATGGTGGTTTTCTTGTGACCAGTATAAACGATGGGAGGATTCTGAACAGCGTACGAGCCGAACTCTTCAACTAGTTGCTTCATGGTTAGACCCGTGCTCATCAGACCGCTACCGAAGCCAGACGGCGCCCACACGTAGAGGGCACCATTACGAGTAGGCTCGACAGCCCAAATGTAGTCATCAAGGGGATGATGATCATGACCGTCCCGCCCATCAGCTACGGAGCTATTCGGGCGGCGGTGAACAGTCTCAACAATAGGCTGTTCAACCTGGAGATGCCAGCGCTCATCGCCTGACTCGCGGTTGACAGCATAAAGATGCCCATCGACGGTCGCCAGAAGAATGTAGTCTTCCACTTCCCACTTCTCCAGACTCCGCGCAGTCTGCGGCGAGGAAAGCCCAGCACCGGCAAGCAGGCTAGGCAGATATCTTGGAGAATTTGGTGCTCGAACGGACGGAGCCGGAGCCAAAGTTGCGAGGGCGCTCGCATCGTTAGGAAAAGGTACGTCTCGAAATCGCTGCTTTTTGGTAGTGACGCTATTCCTGCGACTGATATGTGAAGTCTCGTGGTGGTTGAGTGCCTTATTAGAGGGCGTCGCAGCAGCGAGGCTACCTACGACACGCTCAGCATCAAAGGAGTCGTGCCGGGGAATAGGGACGTCTCGGGCGTGAACATCACGTTTGTCCACAACTATGTTATCGTTGTTATAATCGTGTAAGATATTGGCGACGGAGGCTGGCTCCGGAGGGGATTGCTGTCGGTGTTGCTGCTGCTGAGCATCGACAATTTGGAGCCACGGTAGAAGGAAGACGGCTAAGGCGAGTAGAACCTTGCGCTGTTGAACGACAAGCCGTCCCTCACCAGGAGGCCGTCGCAACATATTGAAGACGTCAACGCGGAATTGTCGGTAGCGATAATCGGAAAGGAGTATAGAGAATAACACGAGTAGGATGATTGTCGGATTACATCAAGGATAAATGAGGGAGGGACGTGTGGACGGATAGGAATCGGCTAGCCGCCTTCTAAGCAAGACGAATAAGCAGTAAGAAGACGGGCCGCGTAAGTTCGACGTCGGTCGTGGGCTGGGTGGACAACTCTTGCGACAGGAATCAACAAGCACACAATATCGAAAGATAGCGTAGAAACTCCCAACTCGAAGCGCAATAACTAAAATCCGATGGTCAGTCTAGATGAATTCGAAGCAATTTGCGTTGGTGGACCAGTCGGATGGATAGGCCAAGGCCCAGTTCACTGAACAACGGTTCCTGGTGACTTACTATTGCAGTCCACTTCGTGGTAGTCACTAGGTAGGTACTAACCTAGTTCAAAATGTGTATAAGTGCTTCCGATCCGAAACAGTTTGGTAATAGTCCCGATTCCGATAACTCGTAATTAAAGACGTGAGAATGCGATAAAGATGCCTTGTGGTTTATTTCTTTGTTCAACCCCGGTGGAGTTGATGAATAACGCATGAACAAGAGACGAAACAGGGAAACCAAAAACGAGACAAAAAATAAGGTAGGAATAGTATTGGATCTCAGTAATATTATTGGTAATATATCATCACGTAAGGGTGGGCACACGTTGGTTAAAGTCTGCAGTCTGAAGGATTTTGATTTTTTTTTCCCTTTTCGTGATGCAATGTGGTGAGACGAGCCCTGGGCATAAGCGGTTAGACTCTCCAAGGTTTCCTACGTTGTCATTTCGTAGTGGTGCCTCATAAAGACAGGGAGGCCAGCTCTCCGTTGTAAGATTCGACAGGATCTCGTTATCTCGTTGGAAAAAACGGACGCCACGGACAATGCGGCCAATAGGTACGGATAAAATGGCTGATGGAGTTTACATAGGTAAGGTACATATACAAGTACCTAAGTACCTCCCGATGTTATGCAGGATGTACCTAGGTAGGTAGGTAGGTAGGTAGGTAGGTACTACTCACATATATTTCACGTGATTTATGTACTTAGGTACACTTTTACATTCATTCCAATGGAAGTTTACGTATTTTATATCAATATCGGCCTACCTCATGTATGCAAGTGCCGACATACATCCCCTTCATCTCACTATCACCGCAGGATATTATAAACTTGAGTTAACTACTTGATGATATCTATCGCGGTTTATTACATTTAGACGTAAGGCTCCGAGACTGGAAATACGTCCTAATGTCATAGACGTAAGCTGCCCGCCCTCTGCGCGTGCACTTTTTCTGAGCTGTCGATCGAGTGAGCTGAAGGTTCCCGTGATCTCGTCTTTGAGTCATCTTGCTCAACCTCTACTACGACCGTCGTCACGGTATCCATCTGAATTCCCGCCTCTGTTGCTCTAGTAATACCTCTAAGGGATTCTTGACTCCCGCTGCCTGGTCCCCCAACCCAACGGTTGCTCCCATTCTTAGGACGGCCGTCTCTCCCATCCCATCCCATCAGCTCCCCAATACGAGTAAACCCCCATACTGCCTTTCTCCGCCCTCTACGTTGCCGGCCACCTTCGGTATTGCCGGTGTGAGTTCCACCTTGCACCCAGACCATGTTTCCATATTGCCTCCAGTGAGGCGTCCTCATAAATGCAAAAGTCTCCAAGCCGGTGTCCTCGGAGTCCAGGGGAGCGTTAAAGATAATAGAATGTCGTGTAGTCGAGAACAAGAGGACATCCAGCCATCCATTGGACCCTATCATAGCGCCCGCCAGACAGAAATAGGCTATACTAACCTCTGTCCCAGACATGGTTACCACACGGCCCAAAGCTAATGGCGCTGTACACAGAACGTATATAATCGGGTAGATAAGAAAGGCAGGATGGTGTCCTGATGGGTTTGTTTGAGCTGTTGTGTCGTTCGTATCCGATCGCGTCGATGCTGATGGACGACTATGCGAAAGGGGTTGAGAAAAGGCCTTTTTCCGGTGGAGGAAGAGGAAGATAAGTGCATATAGGATACTCGTTACAAGGAACGAGAGGAAAATCCATATATAATGTAGCCACAGACGGAGTGACTCAAATCTAACGTTTATCCAACACCTTTAACTCACGTCAGCCATTCGTGATCACATTGAACGGGTGTTGGTGAGTGATATCACCAATTTTCCCCCACTTACCAAGCAGCAGCGCGGACATAAAATCCACCAACCCCTTTCCCATTATTGGTAGCGGCTACTCCGATGATGGCCATAAGATAGATAAACACCCACAAACCGATGATGGCAAGGTATAATACCCACTGTGGAGGCTTGTACCCTCTCACGACGGTTAGATAGGTATGAATGGCAATGGCACATATGAAGCAGCTAGCAGACAGGTCTCCCGTCGATACAAACCAGCCTTGCGCCCAGCAAGTTGGGATTCCCACGGTTATCTCATTTTTCTGGATCCACGGAATGTTCAACATGAACGCCGTTGCCTGGTGCATATCGGCGAAGAACAAGTTGTATACGAGGATAAGAAATTGGTTTGGCGGTCCTCGTCCCGCTGCTTGTCGTCGCCGTCGTTGTTCTTCATGATCATCCTCTGGGATAGCTTTCTTGGACATGCCGAAATTCCTCTGGGCAAGGCCTAGCGATAGGTCATTTGCTGGCGTTTGGTGGCCGTCATCTATTCTCTTCGGAGTCTGTAGATGCCATGTAACCAACTTATAGGTCAAGAATAAAACCAATGTGGACGTCGAAACAAACGAGACCATGCCACAGACGGCGACGGCGATGAGTCCATTCCGATGGCCGGTAGGTAAAGGCGATAGAGTATCGCTGGCCGAAGCCAATGGACCGTAGTCTTCGGTATAAGTCATGCCCACCCTATCTGCCGCTTCATACGCAGACTAGCAAGATGTTGTGCAGCTGGAAAAACAGCCACCCGCTCGCGATAACGCTTGGCCTAAGTTTTATTTTCCGAACGAGCCAAACTTTGACGAGATGGGAGACAATGAAAGGATATACTCCTGGGCCGATGCCAAGTACGGGTCATCCGCCGAGGTTGCGATGGCGCGTTAGGGCGTTTCGCTTTTCACCCCGAACACAAGCTAGTAATAATACCTTATCCCCTTACGAATAAGTCATGGACTATAATAGGCCGTGAAGCCTATAGTCGAAGGGTTCTCATGAAAATAACCCTATAGCTTCAAGAACAAAGCTTTTTCCTTTTTCTCTTTTTTCTCTTTCCATGCCATTCTCATATTCCTTAGTCGAGTGCGCAAGCGATGACATGGTCCAGGTCTGTTAAATTCTCGTTAGCGTATTCATTGATGGAGCATTCATTTATGCTATAGCTTACTTGGGAACAGGATATATGAAGCCCGGACCAGCGGCATAGCTAATTCCATCCTAGCAAACTTGGACTAACGAAAGGAGCTCTGTGACTAGCCTATCTGTGACAAGTGGAACATATCGGAAAGGCTACCGATTCTTTGTTATTCTACTTAACAATATGCCAATTGCCACGTGGGAAGCACAAGCTTCGGCAAGGTATTACCGCCGAACAAGAATGTATTTTGTAACAGAACGGTAGACCCTCGACAATTTTTCTCGGCCCTGACAGCGGGTGTGGGACTCGCCGCTTTGACCTCTACTATAGGTACGCTATATTGGTGCGTATTGATGCCATAATTGATTGACACAATGAGCATAATATCATGCTTCCCACCTAGCCGCGCTTATTTCTGCTCATCTAGAT
The DNA here is from genome assembly GCA_902805475.1 of Entonaema liquescens. Lineage (NCBI taxonomy): Eukaryota > Fungi > Ascomycota > Sordariomycetes > Xylariales > Xylariaceae > Entonaema > Entonaema liquescens. Next base: position 13,470 of record CADCSX010000001.1, on the reverse strand, counting down.
GACCAAGCCCGAAAATCGCCGGTACCAGTAAACCCCGTCTCGTGGTCAATGAGCATCCTCCTCGTCCTTCCATCTTGCGCTATTGTGAGTGTAGTTTTCATTGCGAAACGATTGTCATGTAGGTACATATGACATGCAGGTGGCGTGCCCAAGACAGGAGATCTAAGCATGGTGTTTAGTTCGCCAAGTGCGCTGTTGGTCTTGGCTGCATTTCAGCTCGTGTGTCGCCCCTGGACTCTCGACTATTCCATGACCTGAACAAAATGCCACTACTGCCAGGAACGGAGTGGTCGCCCTAACTAAGATCACCTAGTTGGTCACATACACCTAGCGATCGAAATTGCCAATCCGACAGCTTGGGTAATGATTTTAATTCAGGTCACTTACACAGAAGGGATTGATGGTATTTGTAGTCTATTACGCCAAGGACGTAAGTCCGTAGTTGTAAATGTATAACTACCTACCTAGTTAGTTCATGTTGAAATACACCTCAGTAGAATAATCAATGCTCAATGACATGTACCTAGTTCTTGGCGAAAAGAGTCTACTCGTGTACTTGCACCATCATCTAACCCGGTATCATGGCTTGACTCCTTGATAATTAAATGCAAGACATTAGCTGATTGGTATAGATCCGATTTTGACATAGGGTATGAATCTAAGAGTAGTAGATACATGTGCGTTCTTCCTTATTACGGATAGGTTTGGATTTTCAGCTGAAGCTGAAGCTGAAGCCCATCATACTTACGTTGGAACGAATATAAGAATGATGTTGGTACCGAAGCTGGGGACAATAACTGCGGCAGTGCGGCTCAGTTTCATTACATGCCTCTAATAATACTTTCTCACGTAAGGCCAGATATAATATACCGAAGACATATGGGATACTTTTCTCGGGTATTATGCCTTGATGAAGGAATGAGATAGCACTTGGTATGTATCGTGGGTGCACTACGGATTTAACGGAACCATTCCGCTGTTTTTCCGCGGTTAAATCAACAAGCAGCGTCAAGACACGGATCCGTACAATCTCTTGCAACACTCTTGTGTGCTATATAATACGACGTTCGAATTATAGTTCTGAAATACCAACCTTGTGACTAAAGTTCAAGAACTACTTGTTGAAGCTACTGATTCATTACGTCGTGGGGCAGAATCAATTTTTGTTCTTGATTATAGCAACAACACGGATAGACGCTTTGACTATTATTTTGAGTACACGCCGGATTTCGAATCATCGCTTTATGTAATCCGTAACAACAAGGAAAACTGTTACATGATCTCATTTGCCAACGCGTGCTTAGGTAGGTAGCTATGGTTGTACTTGATTAATCATTAATCATGACATCGCTGATTTATTACAACTATACCTAATTTTCATGTACAGGTAGTTTAACTCTTTATTATCATTCTATAACCATTTATCATGGAAAATCTATTGCTGTCATTTCCCTTCTACAACTTCTTCAATGTCACCCATTATTTGATGAGAGTGCCCCTTTATTGCCTCTTACGTCTGCATTAAGCGACTTTCTCAGCACCACACCGAGCGTTTCTGCTTCCGAAGAAAAGGGAGACGACGAGGAAGACGAAGAAGAAGAAAGGGAGGAAGCCCTTCAAAATGGTCCCACACAACCTATTGATCAAAGGTCGGAGAGTGTCGCGGCTGACACCATAATCTATTGGCGGCGAAGGCAGTATCGTGGCTTTAGCCTCGACCACTCTATGGAAGGTTGGCTTTTAGGAAAGACGATAAGCGCTCCGGGCCAGGAGTACGTGAAATGGTTCGAATACTTAAGGAGCCATGTATCCGAGAGCGCTTCAATGCAGCTAGTGTCTGAATACTGTTCAAAGGTGAAAAAGATGAGTATAGCATTCATGTACTCGACTTCCGTGAAGAACTCTCTGCTTTAGCATTACAGCTTGCCTTTGGTAAATTCTAACTTGAGCCATTGGATGTACCAGAAAATAAGCTTGCTGCCGTCAAAGACATCTGCGATATGGACCGGATTAAAAGCAACCCAGTCTTCTTAGCCCCAAATACTAGCTACGTCGCCTCAGCTCGGTGCGTTTTTGTTGACTATGTTCGCCAATCAACAAGCTGGCCAAAAATCGTATAACACAGCTAAAACCAGCACTTCCTTTTCACACATGGCTAAAGCATATATAGTCACTTCTTTATCAATAAATGCCTGTGTACCTCCGCAATATAGGTTCTTATCTGTAACTATAAAAGTATACTTATATACCAGCAAAGTGTTAACCCAAATGATAAACACGTTGGCTGGGTTTAGTATATGCTTTTATAATAACTATTATACATAGGTAAATTGATGAATTGTTTTAATGTCGAGACGAAAAAAAGATTAGTATAAACTTTAACCACACATTAATCTTTAAATACTTAAACAGTAAAAAGGAAAACATCCGCACTTAAAATGAAAAGCTTTTTGTAAAACAACGAAATTACTTCGTTGCATGTTTTACTTATCCTTAAGTGAGCACTTAAAACAGCAAAACATATCTTGAAATCCAAGTAGTTCGATTTATCTACAGTGATTATCTACAATGTGTTATGGATGTGTTCTTCCGTGTAATACAAGGCTGACTTTGCCCGATGCAGTAACTAACACAAACGATTGTTTCACGATTGGCTGGATTTAATCGCGCCATCGTCCCGCGTCCTATCTAAAGCTAACGTCGCCGCTGGGTAAGGTCTGTACCAATTTTGCCAATTAGCGGGGAAGGGCCGTCGGTACCCGTGGCGTACTCTCAATTTACAAGTTACATAACACTAACAATAAACTTCTAAAGCGAGTAATAATAAAAAGATAAGCAAAACGTATAAAAGCTCTATTTAAAAGCTTTAAAAACGATTAGTCTGGTTTCTTCATAATCTATCTTACTGTTGCGTGGTGGGTAGGTATGATATTAAAAGATACCCAAGTACATTGCAATTAAAAGTTCAGTTGATTATTAGAATTACCTACCTGGTACGTACCTGTATGTACATAACTAGGTAAATAAGCTTACTTGTAAGTTACATGTATGTATCTAACGCACTTATATGCAAGTAGCAAAGCTACAGCGCGCCATTGGTCCAATGATTGGTCTAGTGACCTTTTCTCGCGGGCGGACCGTCAACGACAAGTCTTTGTGCTGCTTCTATAATATCAGCTTCCATTGACAACTAACACTACATGTCTACGATTAATAGGATCTTCCAAACTAATGCTAGTTGACCACATTTCATTTTTTATATCCTTCAATGTTCCATACCAACCCCGTACTCAACTTATAAGCAAAAGACTACTTATTTGAGGCTACATGCGCGCATCATCGCAATCGGCGTCGCTCATATCTCTTCTGCATCCCTTCCGCAAACATAACTACTGACTTGCCAAGATAGCATCAATTAGCTGGTTGAGTCAGGTCGCCCCTTCTAGTCCTATCTACCCAATATAGGATTAATAACACCACTTCTAGCCGCAGCCGCTATCGCGTCTTTACCCGCTAGTTGTGATCTACAAGTGGGAAGTAGGGTATGTATACACTTGCAATGCTACTTAGATAGACGATTTCCTGACATATACAGTTATTGATGCTTTTATAGGGCTTGGGCATCCGTTTCGCTAGTCGCCGCTCGTTTAGAACCACCTACTACCAGTTACCGTCAAGCACCGCCTACTTCTGCGACCCTTCCCCCATCGCTATGTTCTGACCTCTCAAATCGGTCTTACATACCTACCGCATCACGCTTGCAGTGGCCCCCTCTCTTCATCGCCGCCTATATCCCCGACCGCATACGCACCCTTCCTAGCTAGTTCGATATCATAAAGTTTCCTTCATATCGTATCTTGAAACCTAGTCAGAACTAAGGTCTAGCATCATGGCGGCTCCTTGTAAGTTTTACATCTACGCAACCCCGGTTTACCTGCTTTTGTATTATGCCAGTTCTGGCTGATACCATGAGGCGCTGCAACTAACAGCAGTAGTAACCGCGGAGGAAGAGACCCGTTATACGGAAGTCATCGACGGTATTCTAGCTACCGCGGATCTCGAAACCGTCACACGCAAAAAGGTTCGCATGGGCCTTGAAGCTGCATTGGGCGGGAAGGATTTGAGTGACCAGAAGGTGCGTAGCAAGTCTCCAAGTTTTGTCACCGCAACTTGACACCTCACTCTACCCTTATCTACTATTAGGGCTGCATCATGAAAGACTTCCACATCTTACTAATTCAACATCCGGATAGAATGCTATCAAGGCACTGATCGAAGAGCGTTTTGACGCCATCTCTTCCGCCGCTCCACCGCCATCCTCCACAATTCCCCAGGCCGAGTCGACTTCTCCACGCCCCGGACAAGCCAATGGTGACAAAGAGAATAGCCAAGATGCGGACGATACGAACGGAGACGAGATAAAGGTGTCAGTGCAACCGCCTAGGAAGAAGCAGCGGAAAGAAAGAGCGAAGATACAGAAGATGCGGACGCCAAATTGGCAGCAATGCTCCAAGCCCAAGAGAACCAGCGGACCCGCGCAACGCGTGGGGTGGGAAGCAAGGCCCCGTGAAGAAGAAGAAGGCCACCCCTCGGAAGAAGAGCGAAAAGAAGATTGGGCCCGATGATGATAGCGATGTGGCAGGGAGCGAGGAGTCAAGTAACCGGCCACGAAAAGCTAGCGGGGGTTTCCAGAAGCCTTTCAATCTTAGTTACCCGCTAGCCGAGCTCTGCGGACAAACACAGGTAAGTTCCCTTTGAACCGAAGCTTTCAGCCAATACCGCGTTTCTCCAAGTAGCCATTCGTGTTCTAACCCTAAGCATAGCTGTCCCGACCGCAAGTCGTCAAGAAACTATGGGAGCATATCAAGGGTAACCAGCTGCAAGACCCTAATGACAAGCGGCAGATACGATGTGACGAGAGGATGCAAGCAGTCTTTAAACAGGCCAGGGTGGACATGTTCCAAATGAACAAGCTCGTCGGGAACCATCTATACCCCGTAGATGAGGAGTAACTGGGAAGTCAGTGGGTGGTGCCGCGGGTCTTCCCTTGAGTCGGTCCTGAGAAAAGTTAGCTAGCTAGGCTTATGCGAGTAGCCAACCGTGGCTGGTTATGCGTTCTCGATATGGACATGGCATACTTTATAGTCGTTTTCTTTACTCCCGCTACATCCTCGACTGCGGTCCATAGGCTGATTCGGACGGGCTACTAGTCGGCGTTAAAGGAGGATGAGATTGATGTGTCGGTAAAGCGGCGTAGTTACTGGACGTCCAACTACAAGTGGGCTTCGGTGGTGAGGGTTCTGAGGTATTATTCTAAGACCAGCTAAATCAATACGATGGGTCTCACACGTGCCGTTTTAAACAGATTAGGTGATATGTGTACATATTAATGTCTTGCCTCGTATTTTGGGTCTTCCTAGTCCCAACGTACCGGTCCTTTATCACATGCATACATGACGAGCATTTAACCTAGTGTCAGACATATCGTACTAAGTTTACGTATTAGAAAAACGTAGACCATTCTAGATCTGTACTTGTTAGTGACTACATTTAGTAAAACATCTCTGCCATTCTCAATGGAACCCCATTTACACGGGTTCGAGAGGCTTATTAGGTAGTCGATGCTTCTACCTTAATTAGGTAGGTACGCTCTAAGGTCTATAGGTAGGTAGGTAGGTACCTAGGTAGGTATATAGGTATGTACATAGGTACATTGAACTCGCCATTTGTGGCTTTTACCCCGTGCCCCGCCGTGCTGTGGCGGTAAAATACAAAATACAACCACCGGGGGTCATCGAAACTGGAAGCCGCTAAAATTTTATCAATGGATGGTGAGGTGGGATCAGGATACATATAGATGACATGCAAGTACATACCTAGGTAGGTAACATACCTACCTAGCATACACATCCTCGAGTACATCGACGGCGGGTATCACCTAAGAATACATACACGTATCAAACCAACCCATATTTACATTCGGATAAACAGCTGTGATTTACATTTATCACATACTACTAGGGCCATATCGGACTTGCTCTTCCACGGTCTTCCATCTCCACGACCATTCTTGACCCTGCATAGTGTTGACTGTCTCGGTTGTTTGTCTAACCCGACGTTTATAGGGTATATATCGACAAGAAATCCCGAAATCCCTAGATAACTATATTATCCAGCGATTCTTCTACGCGTGAAGTCATAGCTAGCCGACCGAAAAATACTCCTGTGCGGTCCATCATGCCCGCCACTACCGAGGGCTTCACAAACACGCCGAACGACAGCCCAAACTCGACACAGGCTGGGCAAAGCCGTGGTAGAGGCGAACGAAACTTGAGAGGCAGAGGTAGAGGGCGCGGACGAGGCGATGGGGGCTCTAGAGGTGGAGGACAAGGTAGATCGCAGCGTGGGAGAGGTAAGGGAGGTAACATATCCGGCGCTTCTACCTCTTCATCAGCAACACCACTTCCTCACGAAGACTCGGGAAAGTCAGGGTTGTCCGCACAGAAGCCTCGCATTCCACCCGCAGTTGACGACGCGAACGCAGATCAAGAAGATGTGGAGGCTGAGGTGTGCTTCATCTGCGCGAGCCCCGTCATTCACCAGTCCGTTGCTCCCTGCAACCACAGAACATGCCATATATGTTCCCTGCGGATGAGGGCGCTATACAAGAATAAAGAATGCGCACATTGTCGGGTATGGACGGTTCTACCATCGTGATGGCAACTTTATCTTTTAGAGTAGTGAAGACTGACATATTGTGTCGCATTCGCAGACACTTGCTCCGTTTGTTATTTTCACAGATGATGCGACAAAACGATACCAAGACTACTCCGACGCCGACGTCACAAGTACCGACGATAATATCGGAATTCGGTACACGAAGGAGGATATCGTCGGAGATACTGTCTTGCTTTTGCGTTATAATTGTCCAGACGACTCTTGCGACTTTGCCGGCCTTGGCTGGCCAGATCTGCACCGACATGTTCGTACAACCCACCATAAGAAGATGTGCGACTTGTGTACCAGAAACAAGAAAGTGTTCACCCACGAACACGAGCTCTTTACAGACAAGGAGTTGGAGAGGCATATGCGACATGGAGATGACCGACCTGGTGCTGTAGACCAGACGGGATTTAAGGGCCACCCGCTATGTGCATTCTGCGGACACAGGTTCTACGACGACGACAAGCTTTATGAGCACTGCCGGAGCAAGCACGAGCGTTGCTTCCTTTGTGACCGACAGGATACTAGGCAGCCCCATTATTATCGAGACTACAATGCGTTAGAAGAACACTTCAAGAAGGATCATTTCCTATGTCTTGATCGGGAGTGTCTTGAGAAGAAATTCGTTGTCTTCGACTCCGAGATGGACCTGAAGGCACACCAGCTGAGCGAACACGGGAATTCCTTATCTAAAGACGTGAGGCGAGATGCTCGTCTAGTTGACCTTTCGAGCTTCGATTATCGCCAGCCTTACCAACAAAGGCGAGGCGGTGGTTCCGGCCAGGATAGGGACGGAGACAGAGATAGAGAGAGGCGTGGGAGAGGCCGAGATCCCAACGCAGATCCTCTTCCAGTGAGCTCGGCACAGCCTCTTCGGCGAGACGAACTTGCCTTCCAGAGGCAGATGGCTATACATTCTTCGCAGTCCGTTTCTAACCGTACATTTGGTGGGCAGCTATCAGCGCCGGCATCTTCAAGTACTGCTACTCCCTCCGGCCAATCAAGTCAGAATACGATAAGGCACCCTGGTTCTTCTGCCCCAGCCACTACGGTAGCGTCTATTGAGATGGAGGGACTGAGTTTAACGGATCCAAATCTGTTGCCAGAAGATCGCGTTCGGCTCCTACGACACTCTGCGGTAATTGAACGAGCCTCGAATATGCTGCAGAATGACCGGGACAAGATTACTACCTTCCGCAACCAAATCTCGTCGTATAGGCAAGGCAAGCTGTCGGCTGCAGCGTTCGTGGACGCACTCTTTTCTCTATTTTCGGATACCTCGTCTTCCGCTCTTGGTACACTTGTCCGTGAGGTTGCGGATCTGTTCGAGGACAAGAATAAGGCAGATAGCTTGCGGAAAGCATGGAATGATTGGAGGGCAATCAATGAAGATTACCCGACCCTACCCGGCTTAAGCGGTATGCACGGTGCGACGTCTTCAAATACTGGTTGGGCCGCAGCCGCCGCCAGTTCTCCTCTTGCAGCTGCGGCTGCACCGTCTCAAAGACATACGACCCGAGTGCTTAAACTCAAAAGCTCTACGCAACAATCACGGCGGTCGAGTGTGGAACAATCTTCAGGTGTATTCTCTAGCTCAAACTCTTCTCGTCGTCTACCGTCGACTTCCACGTCAACTTCATTCCCCGCCTTACCGCCGAGCAGTAGTAGTGCAAGCAATACGCCACGGCCGGCGGCCACGACCCTCTGGGGTTCTAGTGCATCTCCCCAAGCTACAACCAGACCGTCGAAACCTGCCAACCGCGATGAAGCGTTTCCAGCCCTCCCTACAGCGCCGAAGCCTACAACTACAATATTTGGTTACGGGACAGGGAGTGTGCGGCGGGATGCTGGTGGGTCGAGGGATACTGGTTTCTCATGGGGCGTATCGGCCGGAAATGCGTTGATGGAACATGGAGATAGTACCGGCGAAAACGGAGGAGATAATTCAAATAAAGGGAAGAAAGGAAATAAAGGCCGAAAGAAAGTGTTGGTACAGTGGGGTTGATAACTTTTCGGGCGTGTAAATCTTGTAGCTATTCTCTTAAGGAGCTCGAACCATAATCCCTGAGTTTGTGACAGCAATTGATTGTGATTCAAAAACAAGAGGCACCCCGTCCGGGGATGCACAAATGGAATTTTCGAGTTTACCAGAACGTCCAAGCGGTAGCCACTGTCACGAAGCTAGGGTTTTGGTTTGAAGGTAACAACGGTGATATGGTGATTTAAAGGATTGTTAAACTTGTGGTTTTTAAGGATGACTTAAGTTATTTGTTAACGATTTTATTTTAAAGTTTATAAAGATATTTATATATTAAAATCGTTAATATGCGTTTCGTAACTTTTTAAAAAATAATAAAGTTTTATTTAATAATTTTATATAAAATAAAAAAACGTAAATAAATATTACGTAATTAACACGTAATTTATAAAATTATTTTTTAATATTAATTTATATATTAAAAATTTAATTTTTTAAAATATATTAAAAATTATAAATAATTTAAATTAAAAAATTTTTATAAATAAAATTTTAATTAAATAATTAAAAAAATTATTATTAAAAAAATTTAATAAATTTAAAAATAATTAAAAAAATATTAAAAAATATAATAAAAATAATTAATTAAATTTTAAAAAAATAATAAATAATAATAATATATAAATTTTAAAATAAAATTATTATAATTATATTTTAAAAAAATATAAAAATATAAAAATAAAAAAAAAAAAATTTTTTAAAAAAATTAATTTATAAATATTAATTAATTTTTTATTTTTATTAAAAAAACTTTATTATATTATACGAAATTGTTAAAAATATAAAAAAATTTTCTTTATTAAAATTATATTTATAAAATTTTAAAAATTTAAAATATATAAATTAATATATAATTATTAATAAGTACGTACGTAAAAAAAATAACAATAAAACAATAATAAATAAATAAATAAATTAAAATTAATATATTAATAATATTTAAAAAAAAAATTATTTATTATTAAAAAATAAAAAAAATGCGTTTTTTATATAATTTAAAATATATAAATATTTTTTTATATTAAATACGTATTACGTAATAATATATATAATTATCATTTAACCATTATTTATTTTATTTTTTTTTCGTAATTAATTAATTATAAATTTAATATTTACTTTACGTTTTATTTATTTTTTTAATTATAAATTAATTTAATTATTTTTTATTAATATTTTTATTATTTTATTAAAAAATACTTTAATTATTACGTTCGTAAAATTATAAATACCGTATATTTATTAAATATTATTTATTTCCCAATTTTCGTATAATTATTTTAATATTATTAAATTAATCATTAATTTTTTTTTATTCGTATTATTTATTTATATTAAACATTAATATAAAAAAAAAAATTAATATATAAAATTAAAAAAATGTAAAAAAATAATAAATGTTTTAAAATAATATTAATTATATAATAAATCATATATTTTATATTAAATTTTTAAACCATTTTATAAATTTTATTAATAAATATATTATAAATAACTTATTTATATTTAATAAATAATTAATAAATAATATTATTTATAATTTAAATTTTATTATTTTAAAAAATAAGTTTTTTATTATTTAAAATAATAACATAATTAATTTATAAATTTAAATTTTTATTATTTATAAATAATTTATTAATAAAAATATATAAACGTAAATTTTAAAAATTTAAATTAACGTAATAAAATTTTTATTTTTAATTATTTATTTACCATTAAATTTTAACATTAAAAACCGTAACTTTTTTTAATTCCGGTTTTATATATTATATTATTATTATATAATCGAACATAGTTTTAAATTAATAAATTAATAAAATATACGTTTTTTAAACTTTTTATTTTATAAATTATTTAATTATATTTAAAAATTTTAAATTTAATAATTTAATTTTTTTAATTTAATTTTTTTATATAATAAAAACTTTATAATTTTTTTTATAAACTATAATATACGAGTTATTAAAATTTTTAATTTTTTTATTTAATATTTTTAAAAAATATATTTTAATTTTTATTTTAATTAATATTTTATTTTTTACGGTAAAAAATTTTATAATGTTAATATTAAAAATATTATTTATTTAAAAATTGGTAATTTTAAATAAATCCGTAATCGTTATTATTAAATAAAAGTTAAATATTAATAATTTTATATATAATTTTTTTTAATTATATTTTAAATAAGTTTTAAATTAATATATATTAAATTTAATAAAATTATATAATAATTTATTAATATATAATAACGTTTTTTTAAAATATTTATATTTTAATTTAATTAATATTTATATATAAATTACTTTTAATATAAGCGTTTTAAATTAAATATAAATTATAATAATATTTTTTATTATAATTTTTATTTTTTTTTAATAAAATATAAAAATTAAAGTTAAAATAAATTATTAATTAACTTTTTAAATAATAAATATATAAATTATAATTAATTTTTTATCGGGATTATTATAATTTTAAATTATTAATTATAATTTTTTATAAAAAACGAAAATATTTTTATTTTTAATTTCGTAAATTATTTATAATTTAAAAATTATTACGTTTTTATATATTTTTAAATTATACATTATTAATTTTAAAATATTTTTTTTAAATAAAACGTTTAATTTTTTTATATTTAAAACTTTATATAATTTTTTTAATATTATTATTTTTCCATTTTTTTAAAATTATATTATTAAAATAAAATTATTTCGTTTTTTAATAATAATAAATAACGTAATAATATAAAAAAAATCATTAATAAATATAAAATTTTCTAACAGTAAGGCAAAATCAATCTTGGGCAAGATTGATTTTTTTTTGGTGAAGGGACACGGGCCACAGCGCGCGACAAGGGGTAGGATTGATTTTCGGCCAAAAAAAAAAATCAATCCTGCTCGGGATCCACCCGAAATGGAAAATTACCACAACCCCTATTTCAACCCTAACCCTATCCCTAACCCTAACCCTACCCGTACAAATTTTAAAATATTAAAATTAAATAAAAAAAAATAAAAAAAATAAAAAAAATTAAATTAAAATAAAAAAATTAAAAAAATTGAAAAAATTTAAATTAAAATTAAAAAAATTAATATTATATTAAAAAAATATAATAAAAAATAAAATAAAAAATATAATTATAATTATATTTATATTTATATTAAAAAAATAATAATTATAAATATTAAAAATATTTAAAATATAATAAAATATAATAAAATAAATAAAAAATAATAAAATTAAAAATTTAAATAAATTAAATATATAAAATATAATTAATTAAATATTTAAATAAAAATAAAAAATAAAATTTAATAAATAAAATAAAATAATATAATAAATATAAATTAATTAAATTAATAAAAATAATTAATAAAAAAATAATATAAATTATATAATATAATAAAAATATTATAAAATAATTTAAAAATAAAAAATTATAAATTAATATAAAATAATAATATATGATAATAAATAAATTAAATTTAATAATTTAAAAAAAATTAATAAATAAAAAAATATAATATAATAAAAAAATAATATAAATTAAATTAAATTAAAAAATTATAATATAAATATTTAATAATATATAAAAATAATTAAAAAAAAATATAATTATTTAAAAATTATAAAAAAAATAAATTTATTTAAAATTAAAATATATAATAAAAAATAAAATTAAATTAAAAATTTAAAAAATATAAATTAAAAATAAAAATAATATAAAAATATTTTATATAAATATAATTTAAAATTAATAAAATAAAATAAATTAATAAATATAAATAAATATATATAAAAAATTAATTAATAATAAAATAATATAAATAAATTAATAAATTAAAAATAAAAATTATAATAAAATAATAAAATAAAAATAAAATATATAATTATTATAATAAATAAATAAATTAATAATAATTAATTTTAAAAAAATATAAAAAATAATAAAATAATATAAAATAAAAAAAATAAAAATTATAATATAAATATATTAAATGTATAAAAATTAATATTATTAAAATTATTTAAAAATTAAATGAAAAAATATTTTAAATAAATAAATAATATTAAATAATAAAATTTAAAAATTAATTAAATATTATAAATAATTTAAAAAATATAAAAATGTTTTATATAAATATAATTTAAAATTAATATTTAATTATTAAATATTATATTAATAAAATAAAAAAAAAATAAATTAAATTTAAAATAAAAAAATATAAATAAATAAAAATAAAAAATAAATAAATATAATTATAATTATTTAAAAATTTAAAAAATATAATTAAATAATAAAAATAATAAAATTTAATAAATTAAAAATAATAAATAAATATATATATAATATAAATAAATAATTTAATTAATTAAAAATTTAAATAATAAAATAGTAAAAAAAAAAATTAAATAATATAAAATAAATAATAAAATTTAAAATTATTTAAATATTATATAAATTTATATAAATAAAATAATAAAAATTTTAAATATAAATATAAATATAAATGTAAATGTAAATGTAAATGTAGATGGGTTAGGGTTAGGGTTAGGGTTAGGGTTAGGGTTAGGGTTAGGGTTAGGGTTAGGGTTAGGGTTAGGGTTAGGGTTAGGGTTAGGGTTAGGGTTAGGGTTAGGGTTAGGGTTAGGGTTAGGGTTAGGGTTAGAGGGTTAGGGTTAGGGTTGGGGTTAGGGTTAGG